>OW026366.1:263011623-264255123 GCA_932273885.2 Leucozona laternaria | reverse complement strand
ACAACCGGGGTCCGGTCCTGGCCTCCTTCAACAAGTCTCTCCACCCATCCCGGTCTCGAGCCGCCACCATCCAGTTGCGCACCCCAAGGCTCCGGGCGTCCTGGTCTACGCCATTGCCATCTCTCCAGCGCAAGCATGGTCTACCACGCTGTCGTCTACCATAGAATGTACCACAAAGAACTTTCCGAGCAGGTTCCTCTTCGCTCATGCGAGCTAGGTGCCCTGCCCACCGGAGTCTACCGAGCTTAATTTTTGTCACGATATCTGCTTCAAGGTATATTGCGTACAATTCATGATTGTACCGTCTCCGGAATCGTCCTTCCTCACATATGGGGCCAACAATTCGCCTTAAGACTTTTCTCTCGAACGCGGATAAGAGGTCGGAGTGCCTTTTGCTAAGCACCCAAGTCTCGGATCCATATGTGAGTACTGGCAGGACCATGGTCCTGTACAGCAGCAGTTTTGAAGTTATGGTGAGATTTCTGGATTTGAAGAGCTTTGACAGACTATAGTAGGCTCTGTTGGATTTGAGAAGCCGCCCGCGTATTTCTTCTTCTATATTGTTATCGGCTGCTACTATTGACCCAAGGTATTTAAAGGATTGCACCACTTCAAATTCGTGCTCCGCTACCTTGATTGTTTGACCAACTGTTCCTCTCGCATTCGACGCCAACATGTAATTTGTTTTACCTTCACTAATGTGCAGCCCCAGATTTTGTGCCGCCTGCTCGATCTGGATGAAGGAATCATTTACAGCTTGCTCAGTTCTTCCGATGATGTCGATGTCGTCTGCGTAAGCCAGTATCTGACTGGACCTGTTGACGATGGTCCCTCTTGTTGCCGTGCCAGAGTCACGGATTGCTTTCTCCAACGCCAGGTTGAAAAGGAGGCAGGCCAAACCATCCCCTTGTCGGAGTCCATTAAAGATGTTGATTGGTTTGGATAGCAATCCGGCTATTTTTACTTGGCTTGTTACGTTGGTCATGGTCAACCTACATAGTCGTGTCAATTTATTTGGGATGCCGAATTCTCTCATGGCTTTGTAAAGTTCTACCCTGGCTATGCTATCGTAGGCGGCCTTAAAGTCTATAAACAGATGGTATGTTGGGATGTTAGATTCTAGACATTTCTCCATCGCCTGCCTAAGGGTAAAGATCTGATCAGTTGTTGATTTGCCTGGAATGAAGCCACACTGATATTGTCCGATGATGGTTTTAGCGTATGGGGTTATCCGGTCTTGTAGAATAGAGGAGAGTATCTTATAGGCGGTACTCAACAACGTGATACCTCTATAATTGCTGCACGTTGTGACATCTCCCTTCTTACATCACCTGATTATAAAAGGAAGAGCTGTCATCTTGACAAATATATACTGGTCTTGTGTTTGGACCAGACCAGAGACATGTCAATTGATAACCGTTATAACAGTTGTTCGCCATTAAAAATGGGCGTGCATTAACGCTCTTTGCGCGACTTAAAGAAAACTCTGGGTGCCTGATGTATGCCCACCAGTGGAGCGCCCTGGCCCTGCGGGCCGCATATACAGTACTTTTATAAATCAAAACTGTTATAATTGGTATCTCTAGAGTCACTTCCTTCGTGTTTTTTTTTTTTCAAAATAGGCTATTAACGACTTCCGTAAGTTAATTTATCTGTAAGTTTAAGCGGGTCAAAATTCTAGAGATGCATTTACCACTCATGAACAGTGAGATAGGGGATAATATCTACTTTGAAGATAAAAGACAGCATTATGTATTTCTTAAGCAAAAAATTTCACGCGATTTTTACCCCTCACTAGACAAATTATTTATTTATAGAATTGGTGTAGACTATCATACGCTGCCGTTGAAGTTCCAAATCCAACTATCGAACGAACAAATATTTGTATCTAGAAATGAATATGATAAGATAATGGCATTTTCATCTGCAAAGCCATTCGATTGATTAGTAGTTTTAAAGAGTTAAGGAGACAGAACGGAGCCCTGAGGCACACAAGCATTTATTTTTTGATGATTTTCAGACTTGGAATCTTAACATAAGACTTGATTATTATTGAGTTGCTCGATAGATTATTTCTAATACAACAAAGAATAAAAAAAAAACTGAATAAAATACTTCTAAACTACGAAGTGAAATAATTTATTGAGGTCGGTTTGACTTTTTTTTTAAAGATAAACTTATCCGATCAATAGTAGACCAATTGAAACGAAAGATGTACTGCTGGTCAGCAAGAAACTTTCATTCTTGGAAATATTTCTTTAGCTGATAGTTAATTAAGATTTATAGTTAATTAAGATTTCCTTGGCAAGATGTGAAGTAAATGCAATTGGAAGATAGTTAGAGCGGGATTAAGATCCACCGTTTTTAAAAATAAGATGTACAGATGCTGTTACATTTTGCATGGAACTTCAAAGCTGCAACTTTAAGAACATTTTATTAAAATAAGTAAAAAAAATGACCCATTATTGACAGGTGTGGGTAAGATTTACCCCCAAATTATCTTTGTCAACTTAAAAACACAAGAATTGTTATGAGAAAAACACATTATACAAGAACATAATCAAAGGAAGGAATTGTTAATTGTCGAGTTTATATAAACTCGTTCATTTTAAGATGGCTTAAAGGAAACTATAACAAAGAATATAGAAGCAAGATTTATTAACAATGTGATTTTTGTTAGCAAAATCAGGCTTTCATTTGTTTGTTACAAATTTCAAACGAAATATGCATAATCCTTCATATTCCCTTCTGAATCTGAACCGATTAATTGAAATTCCAATCAAACTCTGTCCCATTCAAAAATTGAGACATACATCCATCAAAGTCCTTTAGTTTCACCATTTATCGTTCTAAATGCCAGTGAGCCATAACAGGACGAAGTTTGTCTAAAATGCCTTCCACATTCCAACATAAAGCCTATACTTTCGGATTTGTAACATCAAGTAATCTCTCAGCCAGGATATGGTTTTATTTTTCATGACTCACATTCCCATTGGTTGGGAAGTTTCAATTCCTGCAGTTGCCTGTACCAACATACACATACACATACAAATACTCGTTGCACTTACCTTGGTCATAATTGGTGAATTGGCATTGCCTTCTACTGTCCCAATTGATTCTTCGTTTGTTCCTCCTGATGCTGATGGAGCCTGTTGTTGGTTACTGCCAACTTTACCACCATCATGATGGGGCAACATCGGTGGCCGATGATGCGATATTCCACCTTCGGGAGTTTCTTCAACCTCCTTCTGCCCGGCGGCTGCGTTATTAATGTTACTCGTTTTTGCCGTTGTCATCTCTTCCAATTGCTGCTCTAGTTCAGGTAATAAATCTGTAGGATTGATTGGTGTGTCTTCTGCTGCTGCTGCTGATGCTACTGCTGTTTCTGCGGCAACTGGATGTTTTGCCGCAATGACGGATGGAATTTCGAAATGGATATCACCTCCTTCAATGGATTCATCGGCGGCGGTTGGCGGTTCGTCGTGTTTCAAATGATCCAATTCAAGGACATCTTCGTCTGACTGAAAGATAAAAAGAAACAAAATATTGATTTTATGTGCATTTTGGAATATTGATGAATATTGATAAAAGGATACAAAATGTATAGCCTTTATACAGGATTATTGAAAACCAGGATGAAGGCATTGCATAATTATAAATTGTATAACCTAATGAATTAGGTGTACAGTCTCAAAGTTTAAATAAACAATCGCTTTACTTGGAGAGTTGGCATGACTTGAATGTTTTGGATAGATGTAATTAAGATAGGGTACTTGTCTGGCGCAGGAAACTATCGATATTTTGTATTTATTTAAATTCAAACAAAAGTAAATTGCTTTGAGTTTATTAAAGATTATGCATTTTTACTTGCAAATTGATTCTTGGATAAAGTTCTGGAGTTAAGGTTCTGAAGTTAAAATTCTATACCTAATTAAAAATAAAAGAAATAAAATTAGGACCCCCCCTCCCCCACTAAGGTACTATCGCAAAAAAAAAGAATAGAGGAGGAATTCTATAGATTAAATCAATGGTGTCTGGAGTAATCTTCGCTCCATTGGAATTGGTAGAAGGGTAGTTGTCCAAAATTTCCCTGATCCAAATGAATTAAATGAGACATTCATAGTGAGGGACATTCAAAGTCCTGACTTTGAGCCCAATGATCAAAGCCTTTGTGATCCTTCTCTACAGTTTGAATTTGACTGTGTCTCAGAATGTGAGGTTTTGGATAGCATTCGTTCTATCATGTCTGTGGCTATTGGAGAAGATAGGGTGCCAATATCCTTTATAAAAATGATTCTTTTATACATTTTAAGCCCTTTAACACATTTATTAAATTTTTGCATTGCATCCTAATCATTCTCAGACAGTTAGAAAATAGCCAAAGTAATCCCTGTATCTAAAAAGTTGAATCCTAGTAGTTCCTCAGATTTTCGCCCTATTAGTATTCTTCCTTGACTGTCAAAGGTCTTTGAGAAAACTCTAGCATCACAGATATCAGATTATTTGAAGAGTTTTAAACTGCTATCACCATTCCAGTCTGGATTTCACGCAAACCACAGCTGAAAAACTGCGATGATCAAAGTCCTCGATGATATTAGGTGTGAGTATGACTAAGAAAATATAACTGTTCTCTGTCTGCTGGATTTCTCAAAGGCCTTTGACAGTGTAAACCATTAAATACTTTGCAATAAACTGAAAAATTATTTCGGGTTGCATGATAGAGCGGTTCGTCTATAGTGGAGAGCTATTTGTGCAAAGTGCAATCGCAGTCAAGAGGTAAAGATTGGTCAAGTGGAGTCAGATTCTTTGAACTTATTGCATGTGGGTGTACCACAAGGCTCTATTTTAGGGCCCTTACTATTCTGTACTTTCCTTAATGACCTTCCCAATGTTTGCTCAAACGTACTGCTGCATCTCTATGCTGATGACGTACAAGTTTATTCAGTCCCGCCCACTTGGTCTACAAGAAGATTTGATATGTAAGATTAATGAAGATCTCATGGCGATCTTCAAGTGGTCGATTAACAATGGTCTTACTCTTAACCCCGCTAAGTCTCAACTTATTGCAATATCCAAGAAGCATTTTGATACATCATTTTTCCATCCTATTATTCTCTCCCCATACATTTGTACATTGTTTTTAAATAAATTGAAAATTGAAATTGAAATCTTTATCAGATCCAGTAAGATCGAACATCGAACTATTTGTCTAAAACTTTATATTGGGTAGGTACTACCACAATCACATATGAGGAGTTTACCCCTAAGAATCGTTTTTTATCAGGCTAACCACACTTGGAATTATGCTATGATCTAGCCTACCAAGTTGGAGGTTGTGCGTCTTCCTTACCACGGTCAAAATTCTGGTCCGAAACAACAACAAGCCAGAGCGAACAAAACAAGGGCAACGAATTTCAACTCTGCACGTGGAATGTCCAGATCTTAAAAACACCACACGCAGCCGAATAATTATAGCGGAGGACTAGGATAGGCCAAAGGCTGATGTAACAGTAACAGCCTTCCAGGAAGTACGATGGGATAGAGAGTGCATTTGAAGAATGAAATCGTGTGATATCTACTGCGTCGAGTGCTGCAAGCAGCATGGTGAGCGGCTCTTTGGTTGTAGTAACCACATTTGTTTCGTTTAGTGTTTTGAGGAGGGATGTGTGAATTTCTCGTGTGATGTATTCTGAAGTGGTGTGTTGTGTTGGAATCCATCGTGTTCCGTCTGCGCCAAGAAGACATTGCTCGTAAAAACTATTATTAGATAGGTAAAGCAAAACTGACAGTTTGCAACACATCACACTTTATCAGTGTGCACAGTCGGCGACACAACAAGCCAGTCCACAATACATACGAAATGTGTGTGCTTGCGGATTTAGGCAAGAAGTCCTGAACTTTTGGAATACCTGGTCACAATCCCCATCAAACCAAATTTAATACAACACGTTGATTTGTGCCTAAGCTCCCACCCGAAGAAAATGATGATAAAGGGTTTTCCAATAAGAGGTGTTATTTTGAATAGCCCGCTATTTCGGTAGCTGTCACTTTTGAAGCTGTTATTTTTTGACATTTGACAAGTAGAAACTACGCCATTAATAAAAATGGAACCATACACGCTTCAACAACGCATTGATATTATTAAAATTCACTATAAGAATGGTGAAACTTTGGCAGAGACGGTTCGTAAAACTAAAACATTTTTGGGTCGTCGTGAAGCACCTTGTCGGACCGCAATACAGAAATTGGTGGACAAATTCGAGCTGTTGGGACAAGTTAGTGATGTGAAGAATAAAACCCGTGCACGTCGCTCAAGAACAACTGAGAATATTGTTGTTGTAGCCCAAAGTGTTGAAGAAAACCCAGGTTGGTCCATTCCTCGTCGTTCTTTGGAATTAGGCATTCCACAAACGTCATTACACCGTATTTTGCATAAAGACTTGGGTCTTAAGGCTTATAAAGTTCAGTTAACACAAGAACTCAAGCCGGCTGATCATCAACAACGTCGTGTCTTTGCTGATTGGGTCCTTGAAATGCATGAAAATGATCCGGAATTTCATCGAAAAATCATCTTGACTGATGAGGCCCATTTCCACCTCGGAGGCTACGTCAACAAGCAAAACTGTCGCATCTGGGGCTCGGAAAACACAAGAGTTATTGTTGAAAAGCCTCTCCATCCTCAACGCGTGACTGTTTGGTGCGGTTTATGGTCCGGCGGGGTCATTGGACCTTACTTTTTTCGAAAATGAGGCTGGAGCAACAGTTACGGTCAATGGATTGCGCTATTGAGAGATGATTAATGATTTTTTATGGCCGGAATTGGATGGTATTGATCTGGACAACGTTTACTTTCAACAAGACGGCGCTACGTGCCACACAAGCAATGAAACCATCGATCTTTTACGGGAAAAGTTTCCGGACCGTGTTATCTCTCGAAGAGGTGATCACAATTGGCCACCGAGATCTTGTGATTTAACACCTTGCGACTTCTTCCTTTGGGGCCACGTGAAAGATAAGGTCTACGCCAACAGCCCAGCGTCGATTCAAGACCTCAAAGATGGAATTCGTGAGGCTATCGAGGACATAGGGCAGCCACTTTGCGATTTGGTTATTGAAAATTTCATGAAAAGGATATATGGTCCTGTAAGCGTGGTCGTGGCGGCCATTTTGGCTGATGTTGTGTTCCATTATTAACGGCATACCTTCCTCTTTATAATGAAATAAACATCCGATCATTTATCTCAAAAAATGCCATTTTTCTTTGAATATCAAAATAACACCTCTTATTAAAAAACCCTTTACAATTAATGATGAACGACACGTATGATATGTGCTCGAAGTACGAAGGCAAAATTGTTTTTGGCAACTGCAACGCAAACATCGGAAAAGAAGGTGTCTTTAGCTCGATAGTCAGAAAAAAACAGCGAGCATTACCTATAATAATTTCGGTAATTAACTCAGACTGATTGACTTTGTAGCGCTGCAGGGGGAAATATCATCAAAGCAAGCATTTGATTTTACCACTTCAATATGGGTTATGGTGGTTTCTAGATCAATGCACCATCAACTAAATTGATCTTGTAGTGATAGTCATACCAGGCATGCTTCCACTATTCTAGATGTCCGGACGCTCCGGTAGGCCAGCTTATACTCGAATACCTTCGTGGTCGTTGGTCGTAGGTCAAGTAAAATAACTGGATGCTGTAACGTTGCAAAGTTTCAAATCGAAACCGAAACGATGAGGCCCGAAAGCTCTATCAATGAGGTTAAATGATCTTCCCGAAATAACAAGGCATAATAGAAGCCTACAGAGATGAGAGTGGGCAGCATATGATACTAGTTACACAGTGAGTGCTGTGGATCTGGAAAGCACATTTCTCTAGACTACTAAGCGGGTGAAGATAGCCATTATTCCGCTGTTAGACATTCTTTCAACTTCGAAAATGATGGTCAACATTTCCTTCCTACATGAAGTTCGGTTAGCGATTCAAACTTAAGTTGTACAAGGCTAATGGTCCGCATGGCGTCCCAGTTAAATTATTCAAAGCGCATTCACCAAATTATCTGTAAAATTTTGCTCGAATAAAAGTATGTCCAATGAATGGAACCTCGTTAAAGTGTGCCCCGTAATAGCTGTTGGCATAATGTTTAGTGCATAGGACTGTTATGCTGGAGGTTCGGGTTCGATTCCCAGCCTCAGCCACCTACAAAAAAAAAATCGTTTATTGCCTCTCGCGAGGAAGTGGGGAATCAAGAGTATTTTTTTGTATAAACAAGTGCCTCTCACCTAAGCCGTTTGGATTCGGTAAAAAATTGAAGAGCTTACAGGAATGGTTGAGAGTTGTAAGTCACTAGAGCCTGGCCCTCCACGAGCTGTTGCGCCACCAAATTTATTATTCTGCCACATCCACAAAGAAGGAGAATCTCTAAAATGTGCCAACTACAGAGAAATAAGTCTCCTAATGATCACAATATTGTCATCTATAGGTACTGTGTGATCGCTTAAAACCTTTTGTAAACAATCTGATCGGCCCTATCAGTGTAGTTTGATAAACTATAGCGTTGATGAAATTATAACACTCCGACAAATTTATTGATTTTAAAATCCCTTATGATGACGTAAGATGAGATGAGGGAAGAATTATACAGAGCATCGTATATCTTTGCGAAACTCGTCCTCTTGACGATGGAGAAATCTCCGTTAAGGTCACAAAAAGAAGTAAAAAGAGTCTCAAGAATCCCAATGCATAGATATTACTTCGTAGAAGTTATAAGGACTTGATCAAGTCAAGTGAAGAATCACTCTTTTCAATCACTGCTTCATCGGGGTAAAATGGCATTTTAGTAGTAAACCGCTTTCTCAGAGAATCAAGAAGACATGCATAAGTGCATAGCTTATACACGACCTTGACAATCCAAGTCCTGCTGTATGGAGCAGAGGCATGCAACTTGTCAAGAACGGATGAAAATTTGCTTGGGCGGTTTGACTTTTTGATCCAGTGTGTATCGAAGGAGGAAATGGGTGAGAAGATTCAACTACAAGCCTTAGAAGCTATAGAGTGACGTCGACCTGTGACCTATTTCACCAAACACTTTTCACTTTGCAACTTTTCACTTTAGCTTTGCAAATTTCGTTTCGCCAAACGCAAATTTACAAAGAGGAAATCACTGGAATTAAAAGTCGAAAAGTTTTCCTCTTTGCAAAATACATCATCATCAAACGCAAATTTGCAAAGTGAAAAGTTCTTTTCTGCAAAGTGAAAAGTTTTGATAGTTTGCAAAGTATCTGGTGATTTTTTAGCTGGTTTGGTTTTGGCAACACTGGTTTTGACAGCTGACGTGTGTTTAGTACCTTGTGTCACTGTCAAACAGCTTCAGTTTGGTTTGCAATTTAACCATTGATCGTCTTACAAATGAACAACGCTTGCAAATTATTGAATTTTACTATCAAAATTCGTGCTCGGTTCGAAATGTTCATCGCGCGCTGCTTGTGTTCAGCGATGAGGCTCATTTTTGGTTGAATGGGTACGTAAATAAGCAAAATTGCCGCATTTGGAGTGAAGATCAGCCAGAAGCATTGCAACAGCTACCAATGCATCCCGAAAAAGCCACTGTTTGGTGCGGTTTATGGGCCGGCGGCATTATTGGGCCTATTTCTTCAAAGATGATGCGAATCGCAGCGTTACTGTCAATGGTGAACGCTACCGAGCGATGATAACAAACTTTTTTTGCCCGAAATGGAAGTTCTTGACTTGCATGATATGTGGTTTCAACAAGACGGTGCCACATGCCACACAGCACGCGAAACAATGGCGCAATTGCGAGGCGAGTTTGGTGAACAGTTAATTTCACGTTTCGGGCCGGTCAATTGGCCGCCTAGATCGTGCGATTTAACACCATTAGATTATTTTTTGTGGGGGTATGTCAAGGCTAATATCTATAGGGACAAACCCGCTTCGATTGACGCACTGGAAGCCAACATCCATGCATTCATTCGTTAGATACCGGCCGATATGTGTGAAAGAGTATGCCAAAATTGGACTCAGCGGATGGGCTACCTGAGACGCAGCCGCGGTCAACATTTGTATGAAATTATCTTTAAACATTAAATTGCAAGGTTCAAACTATCGATTCACATAAATATTTCATTCATTTTTTCGAATTTTTTGTGTTTTTTTTTTAAAAAAAGTTCTAAACCTCTTAAAGAATCACCCATTATTTGTGCTTTTCGTTTCATCAAACCAAACAAAACTGCAAATTATATTTAGAATTTTAAAAAGGTTTTCAGTAATATGCAAAGATAAATTTTCATTTGCAAATAAGGGTTTATTTTGAAAAGTTGAAATAATAAAAAAAAAATGAACCCATTTGAAGAATTTTTTGAAAACTAAGAAGTAAATAAAAGTGACCAAAGAGTAGTGAAGTTAAAAAAATTAAATTTAATATCAAAAATAATTTTTCGACAAAAGAGAGTTTTTGATTAATAAAAACAACCATCGAATTTGTTTTTTTTTTTAAATTGGAAATAAGCTTCAATTCAACAGTCAATGGAATATGAGTTTAAGTCCCTTGCAACAAATTTTGTGTACATACTACATTGGGTTGAGAATGTAACGGTGTTGCATGTATGCCCGAAATAAGCAAAGCAACCGTCTGTAGAGTAGATCATTGAGTGTCGAATATGATCATAGATGAGTTTCTCCCAAACACCATTAGCTGGACACAAAATTCTTCCAAAATAGCCTTGCAATTTTTTCTCAGCGAGGATTTCTTTGTGTAGCTGGATAAAGAACATTTTGTCAACAGGCATAGAAAGGGTGCTTAAATACAATGATGGTTTGTAGCCCAAACCGGTCTTTCTATGCTGTAAACGTAAACTGACCAGATAGGGTGCTTGGTGCAAGAGCAGTGAGGAATTTTTATTTGGCAGTCAATTTCCATACATCTAGATATAAAACATTTCATAATGCAGTGATTTTAGGAGAAAGTGCTTATGCTTTGAGTAAATGGTTAATAACATCACTAAGGACAAATTCGGAAGATCCAGTGGAACAGAGATTTAATCGGGCTCATAAAAGGACCAGGCAAATCATTGATAACCACTGTGGTATGAGATGAATGTGTACTTCACGAACTTAGGACAACAAGGTTCTTACTAATAATTTTGTCAGAATTAAGTTATATATTGAATCGTACTTTTGTGATTGCCACTATCCGTATCTTTCTATATGTAACGGTTTCAGAAATAATAAAATAAAAAGTAGGGAACAGGGTTCCATGTACAGGGTGGCTGATGAAAGCCGCTACCAACAAAAAAATTTAGTAATTTTTTTTTTCTATTTAATGAATCTGGTTAATTTTTTTTTTTTTATTTTGCAGACTGATTTTTAGATTTAACAAAAATTGATAACTGGGACACTGAAACAAGAATTTGGATTGTTTGCCGCTATCACACACTGAAGTCCGTAGTTTCGGTTCAAAGCGATTATAGGCGCACGTTTTTCAGCAATCCCTTCAGTTTGGACGGAGGAAACAATCGCCGCTGTAACTCATCATCATCATCATCATCTGCTCGATAACCTGGGTCCGGTCCTGGCCTCCTTCAACAAGTCTCTCCACCCATCCCGGTCTCAAGCCGCCGCCATCCAGTTGCGCACCCCAAGGCTCCGGGCGTCCTGGTCTACGCCATCTCTCCAGAGCAAGCATGGTCTACCACGCTATCGTCCCCCATAGAATGTACCACAAAGAACTTTCCGAGCAGGTTCCTCTTCGCTCATGCGAGCTAGGTGCCCTGCCCACCGGAGTCTACCGAGCTTAATTTTTGTCACGATATCTGCTTCAAGGTAGATTGCGTATACAATTCATGATTGTACCGTCTCCGGAATCGTCCTGCTACTGTAACTGCTGCCATACAAAACAATCTAAGAGTTTGGACAAGGAGCTTATCTGCTCAAATGGGTATAAGCAGACAGTCATTGCAGTCAATTATGCACAATGATTTGGACTTATACCCATTTAAAATTCAAATGGCCAACAAACTGAACGCAGCAGACTTGCTGATTCGCTTGGATTTTGTCAGAAGATGCTTTAAATGGTGGAAGAGGACGAAAACATGTTGAACTGTCTTTTCATGTCTAACGAGACCCGTTTCGATTTAAACGGCAACATAAACAAACAAAATTGTCGAATATGGAGTACTTCCAACCCACAGATACTCCATGAGACGGAATTGCATCCACTTCGTGTGACAGTGTGGTGTGCAGCTTCATCACGCTGCATTGTCGGGCCCTACTTCTTCGAAGAAAACGAACACACCGTTACGGTTACTGGAGACCGTTACTTGAGCATGTTGAGAGAGTTTTGTCTATCCAGAATTACACCGAATGGGAATTTCTTTAAACTCTGTGTGGTTTCAGCAAGATGGTGCAACTCCTCACATAGCCCGGCCTGTTATGACAGAATTGCGACGAAAATTTCCCAATGGGCTGATATCTGGAAACTCCACATTCAGTTGGCCCCCCAGGTCGCTTGACCTTGACCTTACTGCACCTTACTTGCAAAGTGAAAAGTTGGTGAAATAAGCCCCTGGTCAACAAGTAAAAATTTCACTAATGAGATGGCTGCGACTCTTGGACGTATGGACAGCAACGCGTCAAATCATAGAGTCTTCGAATCTACACCTGAAGGTCCGTGCAGAACCTTAGGTGGCACCGAGCATAGGAGAAGGATGACCCCAACCAACTTAACTTGGTGTGCGTAAATGGAGGCAGGTGTTTTTTTTTTTTCAGGAATGCCCATACATTTCAAAGTCTGCGTATCTCGTCTTCAGAGTTCATAGTTCAAAAATCATATTTTTTACAACTACTGATTAGTTTGAAATTTGTATCTCCTTTTCTAATCAAATGTCCAAACTATGTTTGTTTCTCTATAGACAAAATAATAACTAATCATCATTGATAAGATTCTAATTTGTTTTATCTAAACACATGTTATGTAAATGAAGCAAAAAAAAAACCCAGAGAACACTTCAAAGAAGTTTCTTCGAAGTCTTCAAGGCAATTTAATGAAAAATATCCATAAATTTAGCAAAAAATTGAACACAAATGTCGTGATAATTTAAGCTTTAATTCACAATGAAGGATTTATGTAGATAAAAAATTCACCTTTGCGGCCAGCCTAATAAATATTAGTCACTTATAAATTTTTAGCTAATCTTTGTTGGCTTTTCGAGCAACATGTTTCTAAACACAATTCGCAAAAATAAGTAATCTATTTCAGCGATATGAATTAATCTTGATAGAGAGAGAATGGCTATATGGTATGAAGGGGAAGCCCGAATATTTTATGTTTTTGAACATCTTTTCAAAGTATAAAAGAGACTGTCAATTCGGTCAAAGCTATTCATTCAGTGTTGATAAGGAATCCAGTATGAACTTACATTGGATTTTATTAGCAATTGTTATACCTGTGATTGCAGGCTTTCCCAACTTGATACCTCCTAGTTCTGTGACTACGGTAAGTGATATACTCAAATTTATTTTTGACGCCCCATTTGTATAATATATTCGTAATTAGGGTTTACTGGTCGAGCAACATGGATATCCATTTGAGGAGCATGAAGTCCAAACATCGGATGGATACATTTTGACCATGCACCGAATTCCCTATTCGGCACGCGTTGAGACATCCGAGCCACGTCCAGTTGTTTTCCTGATGCACGGTATTTTGTGCTCGTCCAGTGATTGGGTCCTTCTTGGACCAGAAAATGGTCTAGCTTATATTCTCTCCGATGCTGGTTATGATGTTTGGATGGGAAATGCCCGTGGTAATACCTACTCGAAGAGACACACAACAAAGATTCCCCTTCTACCTAGCTTCTGGGACTTCGATTGGCATGAGATTGGTGTCAATGATCTGCCTGCTATGATCGACTATGCCCTCTATGAAACCAAACAAGATCAAGTCCATTACATTGGCCACTCTCAAGGAACCACAACATTTTTGGTATTGACTTCGGTGAACTTGAAGTTCAAGAGTCGCATTCGATCAGCTCATTTAATTGCTCCAGTGGCATTCATGGATAACACGAAGTCACCTTTGATTAAATTGGGAGGTCCATTGTTTGGCGATCCAAATAGTTGGGTCAATATCTTTGGAAACACTGAACTTATGCCTAATACAAAAATGCTGGAAGAACTTGGTCAGCAAACTTGCATCGACGAGTCTTCTTATCAGGCTTTGTGTTCAAATGTGATTTTCTTGATCGCTGGTTTTGATGGTGAGAATATGAATGCTGTAAGTATATGAAACCTAACTGACATTTTTGCCAAAGGCTTTGCATCACTAACAAGAGGTTTTCTCTCGTTTAGACTTTGATTCCTGAAATTATGGCAACCACACCGGCAGGAGCTTCCACCAATCAGATTATTCACTACGCCCAAGAGTACGTCTCGGGATATTTCCGTGAGTTTGACACAGGCAAAACTTTCAAGAAACCCAAGAAGTACCCAATTGAAAAGATCGATGTGCCCATCTTTTTGTACTACAGTGAAAACGATTACATGGCATCTGTTGTGGATGTTGAGAAATTGATGCGTAAACTTAAGAAGAAAACCCTTAAGCGTGCCTACAAAGTTCCCGATCCAAATTGGAACCACTTGAATTTCCTGTGGGGCTTGAATATCAAAGAGCAGGTCTATAATGCTGTTATGGAAGATATTGAATCAATGAGACTATAAATGTATAAATTCAAAGCTTGATAACATACATTTTTGTTAAAACGATGAACGTTTATAATAAAACATGATTTAAGGCAATAGTAATAATAGAATCAGTTGTTTTGCTTTAAACCTAATTGATTTGTTATTATCTGTAGCAACTGTATATTATCAACTGATTTGTCTGTCGATTTGAAACAAGAAAATAATATAAAAAAGATATAAATCATTCAAAAAAGCTTAATCAAGTGTATTTTTATAAGCTTATCACGTTGTTGCTGTAGATAAATAAATAGCAATAGGTACATTGAGGATGATATAATAGGTCTGTTTGGTAACTAGAAATTATCCCTGTTTTACAACTAAACTTTTAACCAAGTTTCCCAAAACTGTGTTTTTTTTCCATGGGTTTTGACAGCAAATTGTGAAATTTGTGAAAAATTACGAAAATTTGTGAAAAATTCCACTTTACCAAACAGACCTAATTTTTAACAATTTAAGTTAAATGGACATCAGTAGCAGAGATAACCACATGATGATGAGAATCTTCGACAGCCATTTTGATTTGCCTATACAAGCTGAAATGCCAGTGAGAAAGTATGTGTGAAAACCACACACATAGACAAAAACAACAATGTAAAAAATAGGTTTTGGAAGATTAAACGTACGAAACATTCCCTTCTTTATAATTGAGTATCTTTGAGCTGAATGCTTTAATTTTTTTCGTTTATCGTTTTCTACAAAAACACTCTATATGAAGATGCCAATCTTTCGTACGTATCACCCTCTAAAACTCATTTGTTTACATTGTTGTTTTTGTAATTTCGTTTTGTGTCCATGAATAGATGTGAATAGCAAAAACAATTTAACGAGGCGGGATTGTTCCGTTTTGCCAGAACAGTATGGGCAAGTAACGCAGCCATCTTTAAAAAAATTTCAACTCACCAGCTTTTTACCATGAAAATGGCGGATGTTAGGTGGGATATCGGGATGTGTTGAAAAAAAAACACAAATTTAATGGTGCTTAGTCTGCTATTACACTACGAAGTTCGTGTGATGAAACTTCTTTAAATTTTTCTTTGAAAATTCATCCTCTGAGTCATAGAGTACCTATATTACCTAGAGAACCGACCGGTACCCCTCTTGCCTTAAACACCCGCAAATTTTATTTGAGGTGAGTAAGTGAAAACTCTCTTAGTTTACTCTTTTTTCCTTATCCGTGAATCCGTGTGAATGGTGGATATAAAATCAAATTGGATCATTAGTTCAAAAAGGTACGTGTCTACGGTTTAATTGTGAACAAAGTGGTGGCATTAGCTCAAAAAGGTGCGTGTCTACGATTTGCACACCTAAATCGTAGACACGTACCTTTTTGAGCTAAGAAACTAGAGTGCGCTTCCAATTTTCGGTAGGTGTTTTTGTTTTTTTTTTTAAACATAAATATTCAAAAATATTATTTAATTTATTACCCGGGAGCAACAATGACCGATATTCTTCATAGTTTAGGTTGACAAAAGGTTAAAAAAAGAAATTTGACTACGAAATTAATAAAATTCTCAATTTTTGAATTTAACGGATTTTTTTTTTTGAATCCCTGGGCGGTCTTGAGCACTTTGAGCAATTTGAGCGAAGTCCTTTAAATTGAAGCGAAGTTGGTTCGGTCCCATTTAAAATGCATTGGACAACAACCCCATACAAAACTTAATGGGCATTTTCCTCTCAGTACAGCTTGTAGGGTGGAAGAGAACGACCGCCTAAGTCGGTTCTCTAGGTAATATAGGTACTCTATGCTCTGAGTAGTGCGCTGTTACGCAATGATTTTTAAATCTTTGGCATTTCACAGAAAAGTCTGTAATAAAATAAATAACGTGATGAGCTAGGATACATTGAAATTTCGGTCTTCGATAGTTTTCTATTAGTTTCGCATATACATAGCATAATGTTCATAAAAGCCGTGTTTTTTTTTGCAAGCCCGGAGGAATTTGGTTAAAAAAATGATAGTTTCCATAAAAACTATTGATGTATGTAATTCACGCCGTAAAAAAAAGTTAAGCCCCGAAAATTATGTGCCCTTAGCTATGTCTGGAGGGGATTAGTTGTTGTTGCATTTAAAATGTTAATTCTTCAGCCCCGACGCGACATAGTTTTTTTTCGATCAATTTCCTCCAGGCTTGCAAAAAAGGACGAGACTAGAGGCATGCCAATTTATAACAGTTATGACATTTTTTGACTAAAAAAAGTGGGCGTACGTTTGTACGTTATGAGCTTGTAGGCAAACTCGGATGACAGCCGAGATTGGCATCTTCATATAGAGTGTTTTTGGTTTTCTATCGTTTTCTAATGTTTTTGTCTTCTTCATTCTCAAATAAAAGTAGGTAATACCTGAAAATTTAATCTAGGGACATAAACGAGTTTACGATAAAAAGAAGCCATAGTTTTATAAGTAAAAAGTAAAAAAATTTGTCGGTTCAATGAGCTTGATAGACAATAAAACATGCTTTGAAAATTCTGTATGACCAAAATTCTTTATCTTGTATAGGGTTTTTCAATTGCTGCGGGTAGATTTTGGCCGCAGTACACAAATTAACTTTAATATCATTAGCGTTTTCATTTTGTTCAGTTCTGCGCATTTGTGAAAAAGGCGGATCGAGTGTCACTTTACTTGTCAAAATGCTAATATTTGTTTCTAGTAATGCTATGTGCAGTTTTTGCTGGCACTAGAGCCGCCATGTTTAATTTCTGACACTTTCAATTTTGAGAACCTGCGCAATATACTTAGAGGATATATAATTATGGAATGCTTGTTTTTATTCGAATGCGAACCTTTCATAGGGGTCGCTGTTCAAGTTTTTGGACTGAGTTTTATGCACATTTGAGAAAAAAAACTAAAAATGAAGATATTGAAATCTTTAAAATAATAAACAAACACTTATTAATTTCAAGAATTACTTCAAAGTAGAACAATTTAGAAAGAAAATAAGCAAATTATGACTTACAATTGATAGCAGCTGTACTATCTTCTAAGACTTTATCTTAACCGAAAGAGAAATAGCGCCCCCTATTATGGCCCCAGGCACTACAATGCATTAGGGATAGAAATGAGCACTCCATATTATATATTATATTACTGTGGATTTTGGCGGCCTGTGGGAACCATGTTGTTTTGATGACATCTGTCAAATCTGTTGTTTATTATTCATTTACTGATGCCAAATCACCATGGCAAGCTACACTATTGAACAGCACCCGCAAATGATGAAACTTTAATATCAAAATCTTTTGGGGCAACTATACGTAGGCGTTGCGCCCATTTATGGCTTACAAGGTTGTCCTTCCAAGTCGATATGCCAAAGTTTGGTGGCCAAATTTGAGTCGACAGATAGAATGAACAATCAGCCAACGCTCTTGCGTCCGTAGTTCTTCGAAAACGACGAAGTCATTGCCATCGGTATTAACAGACCAACTTCACTAGAAATAATTTCTCTGAGAATACTCATTCCAATGGAGCCCCGTTGGTTTATGTTGTGTTCAGTGTTGCCAGATGAAAAAAAAACTCCCCCCAGAAAAATTTAAAAACCCACCAGATTACCACATTTTATCAACAAAAACCCCTAATTTTTTTCAACTTTTTCACAGGTCCTAAACTGGAAAAAAATGTTAATAATATTTAAATTGCCAAGTGCATAAATTTGCTAATCCTAATCG
Organism: Leucozona laternaria; assembly: GCA_932273885.2. Taxonomy (NCBI): domain Eukaryota; kingdom Metazoa; phylum Arthropoda; class Insecta; order Diptera; family Syrphidae; genus Leucozona; species Leucozona laternaria. The sequence goes on along the minus strand of OW026366.1, from coordinate 264,236,701 downwards.
ACACTTAATCGGGCCATTAAAATACTTTGAACTTTAATAATAAGTTATAGGATATACTATTCAGATATTGTGAAACATAAGGGAGGTAGATAATTGACTAAAAAGTTCCAAATTGCTTATTTAGAACTTTAATCAGACATTGTGAAACAAGCCCTTAGGTCTAGTTTTTTCAGTGCGCGATTAAAGTAAAACACGAGTTAAATCATCATATTTGGTGGGTTAACTCAGGATTAACTGAACAGATGCTTTTCGCATACAATCTCCACCGAAAAACTTCTCCCTCAGTTTATTGTGGGTTAATATAGTTCTAGAGTTAGCTAACTCTGGTTTAACTCACCAGAAATAAATATGAAAATAGAAATATAAAGGAATTAAATTCGTTTTGGCTGTCGCGTCGGTTTCATACACTATCTCACTCATTAAAGTTTTCAGCATTTCTTCTGTTGGTGTGAAATTCTGACACCCAGAATGTAAGGAATATCTAACTCGTAGAATACTGTCAGCTGTTTCAATACCTATACAATCTCTCAACCTTTTAGCTCTGAATTAATCCCCCCAGATTTCCCGCCAAACATCTCGTCCCCCCAGATAACCACCCAATGACAAAAAAAAACCTCTAAATCTAGGGGGAAAACCCCTAAGCTGGCAACCCTGGTTGTGTTGGATGTTAGCGTTCCACATAATCTCTTCGATTTTGTTATGTTATGACATCGGTGCCTAACATCAAATTTGATGGGTGTGTTCTTTTTCCTTTTTTGTATACAGATAACATTGAATTTCATTTCATTATTTATTGTCTCTCTCTTGCTTAAATGAAACGTCAAGACATGAACTGCTCAGCGAAGGAAATCGAAAATGCCCTAATTTTTATATTAGAGATATCAAGTGGAGTCGGCCTGTAACTACCTGCGGCCTGCGCTACCCATCGATGATTACCAATTTTTGCTAGATGTGCTATAGATGTGAACGAAATGTGATTTAAACACAACGGCACACAACGTGCCACAATGTTACATTTAAACATCTACCCGTCTTTTTTGAAAATACGGAGAACTTAAAATGGCACCACTGTTTTTATGTGACAGGTCATTTGACAGTTTTCAATTGTTTTGAGGGTATTTGGGTATTTTGTTTTGACAATTTATCTTGAATGGACTCACGCCGCCGGCCACCGCTGGTCCAGAACAACGTTTGCAAATTTTTCAAATCTATTTTGAAAAAGAGGTTCAATTCGAGAAACTCATTGGAAATGATTTGCATTTTATGGTGCTAATAATGCAGCATACTTTTGGTTGAATTGCCTATTTTAATAAACAGAATTGCCGCTTTTTGAGCGATCGTAATAAACATAAGCCATTTGTGAAGTAGGTACCATTACATCCAGAAATAGTCACCGTGTGGTGTGCTGGAACCATTGATCAATATAATATCTTCAAAGGTGATTATGGTGAGAAGGTTATAGTCAACGATGAGGAGTACAGACACATGATTACTAAGTTTTTCGGCAAGTATCGAAGCAAACCCAGAAATGTTGATTCGGCTCGTTTTGCGGTTGAATTGAAGCTGTGTGTTCGTTAAGTGGGCGTTGGAAATGCTGGCCGCAGATCCGGATTTTGGCCAAAAAATCATCTTCTCGGAAGAGACCTATTTTTGGCTCAGCAGCTATGTCAGTAAACAAACTTGCTTATTTGAGCGAACACAATCCAATTCAGAACAACTGATGAGTGCAAGTGAGATCGCTGGAACGAAACGCCAATTTTTATGAACTAAAGGCCGTTAAAAGCTTTTTTGAATCAATCCACAAGTCACAAGTGTTCGAACAAGCTTCAATGCATGCACAAATTGACTGGTTTGGTGTGGTTTATGACTATACGCCCGCCGTGCAGTTGTTGGACCTATGTAGTCATCAAGAACCGAACGCTTAAAGCACTGCCAGCGAAGCCGAGGTGGCCATTTGAATGATGTGCTATTCCATAGCATAATTGCATGAATGTATCTTCATAATAAAACCAAAATCAATTGTAATCTCACACCGTTGTTCTTTTATTGAAATTTCTTTTCTTATCGTTCTTAACTGGTCATTCCATATACACTATATCAATGTTAAATGCCACAAAGTTAAGGTACATTCGGTTAACCACTTTTTCTATTATACTAAGCAAAAAAAAAAAAAAAAAAAGTACACCAGTACAGCACACCATATTAATCTACATAAACCGACATAATATTTCTTTTTCTTTATAGCATATTTACAGGAGTAGTGCAGTAGGTTTGAGTTTAATTAGAGTCCATTGAAATTTCGACTACGTGGATAGGGGGTATCACCGAAACACCTCAAATAGCCAGTGTCGCTGTAAAATTAAAATAAATGTCTGTTATGCCGCTGGTCTGCGATTTGATCTTTATCCTCCGTGGCATAAAATTATAACGCACTTTCCATTTTGACAAGCGACACTCCATAATGTTTCTACTGCTCTTGACCACTTGATAAATTTGCTATATTATGCTGCTTGTGCAAAGAGAATAATTGCGGGAATGCGAAGTTCAGCGCTCTTTGTATAACCATAGGAACTATTGCTACCAACATAATAATTAATATATGAAAACTTTAGAGAATTTTACTCTTAACGTCCGATTGATGATTTCGCAGATTTTCAAAATCTTATAAATCCTTTTAAATCTTCCAAATTTTGAAGAAAAAAATTATGCACGAATTATTATTTTGATGTCAAAACAAAGATGGGCTCTAGGTTTTTAAAAAAAAAAATGACAGGAGGTGACAATTCTACAAATTTGTCACACTTGTTTGACAAAACCATATTGATAGGGTGAGATATATTTTTTTTTTATTTAAATAGTTCTTTATTTCATGTTTGCCAATTTACAGAATTCTTAAGTCTAATGCCCGATTTCATAAAAATACACTAAAATCCCTTTTATCTAAAGTCCTCTTAAATTTTATCAGACCTTTAAATATTTCCAGTTTCACCATCTAAAAAAAGGAAATTTTAGGGAAATTTTAGTTAAAATTGGGTTTGCCTAAAATCCCTGGATATGTAAATAGGTTGTTTCCCTCTCACATTCGAAATGCACGTGAATAAGCATTATATGTAGAAAAAAATGCTACGAAAAAAAAATATTTAGAGAACGGATTCCAATATGAACTCGGAATATAGTTGGACGTCTTACTTTATGTTGCTCTTCATCCTCAGATGAACAATCAATTATTCTAAAAACAAACAAATTATGAAGGCTTTCCGAAACCAACGCGAAACATTCGGAACGAATATGCGATGACTGAACAATGTTTGAAAATGTGGGTGCTCTCATTTATCTCCATATAAATAAATTAAGAAAGGCGAAAGTCTTGTCGTCGTTCGGAAGTATTCGCGTTGGGTTGGGAGAGCCTTTAAAGATTATTATCTACACACAAACTTTATTTTTGTTTCGACCTATTCACAATTTATATTTGCAAGTGACTGCAAAATATCATTTATAATTTTCTTACTCGTCGGCTGACAGCTGACATATAAGACTTCACAAATCACACTTTTAAAATTTATTGAGACGAAAATGGGCTTTTAGTTTATAAGGGCATTTAAAAGCATTTTAAATTTAAAAGCATTTGGTGAAACCAAAAAAATCCCATTTTAACTCTAAATGGGCTTTTAAATATTTAAAAGTCCTTTATGAAATCGGGCATAAATTATACAAAATAAGAAAAAATTAAACAAGAAATAGATTCGAACATTCTTTTGCCTTACAGACAAGTGGCGAATGCTCGTAATAATTTATAAATTTAATGTACAAACAAAAAGTAATTGATGGGGAACTTTAAATTAAAAAAAGTTAAATAAAAAATGAAAGTTTTTAAACAAAATTAATATTTGAATTCAATTTTATTTTATATATAAAAAAAGAAAGAAAAATGAGAAATAATACTTGGGTAGTGATACACAAAAAAGAAAACCAATAATTTACATTAAAGCAATTTAAACAACTGAACTTATTAAGTTTCGCATTTCAGCATGATGAAATGTAAAAAGCCATATATTAATATTACGAAGAAAAAGATTTATTTCTCTTATACATCTCAGATCATCCGGTAATTTGTTACAAAATCGAGGGGCATTTGCAATATAAAAGTGAGAAAAATGTTATTTGTAACCCCTAGGTACAGTTACAAAATTCATGGTGTTAACTCGTAGGCTATGACTATTATAAGATCTAGAAACATTGTATACCGAAATTAAGAAAAATATTTTAAGTACTTTGTAAACATATAAATGCCTCAAAGGGAGAATTTTAAGTTTTTTGAAAAGTTCAAAGCTGGGGGTTAGACGATGTACTTTATACATAATTCTAATGGGATGTTTCTGCTTAACAAAAAGAGGTTCTAATTTGACTGAATGAGTTCCACCCCAGCACGAGAGAGCATATTCCAGCTTAGAATTTATCAAACCGTAATAGACTGACTTTAGCAAAGGTAACTGGCAGTAAAGACTAAGGTGATAAAATTGTCTAATAACGTTGTTCAATTATTTCTTCAGTTATAATGTGTGCTCTTTCCAACACATTTTAAATCAATCGTAATGCCTAAGTACTTAAACAGTCAACTCGTTCGATAATGAAGCAGTTATCAGAGCATTTAATTACCTTATTAAACGCTGGACTATCGATATGAGAACAAAGGCTATCTAAACGAAATTTAGAGCAACACGGTGAGTGGAATTGTAAGGGGAAATCAACGCATACATTTCCTGCCAGGTTGAAAAGCATAGATTTAGTTTTTTCTACTTATTACCAGTTTATGCAAATAGAACCATTTTCTCAAAACCTCCAAGTCGTTATTTATTTGGTTAAACAAATTAAAATAGCTGCCATCTGAGTAGGATAATGCTGTGTCATCAGCAAAAGCTGTTAATTTACCCTTGAGGCGTTGTTTAAATAAGGAATTTATAAATATAATAAAAAGTAAAGGACCCAGTACAGATCCTTGTGGGACTCCCATGCGAATCAAATTAGTTGAACTGCAGCTATTTTTAATTTTCACTACTTGCTTACGATTTTCTAAGTAAGACACAAACCAGTCATAAATGAACCCTGTAAGCCCAACTTTATATAGTTTACATAGCAACAGGGAATGATCAACCATATCGAAAGCTTTGTTAATGTCTAAAAATAAAGTAGCAGGTATCATGGATTCATTTAGGCTGTTGTATATTGCCGCTACAAAGTTTTAACATAGCATCTTCTGTAGATCTTCCACGCTGAACACCAAACTGCAAATCACTTAAAAAGTTTGTTTTATCCAGAAAGGAAACCATTCTTGACTTAATGCCTTTTTCAGAAATGTTTGAAAATACTGATAACAGTGAAATAGGACGATAATTGTTTAGTGATGACGAATCACCTTTTTTATAGAGTGGTATTACAAGGGCAATTTTAAGTGCATCAGGAAAAATACCATTCTTAACACTAAAATTAAAAATATAACTCAAGACATCGGAAATTAAAAAGATATATTTTTAAAAATTTTACTTGAAACCATATCCAATGAAGTAGAGCTCAAATTCTTAAGTCCATATGATATTATGAATTTCAAGAGAGGAAAAACTATTACAAAAGAAACTGGTTGTTTGAAAATGATCATCCACAATGTTATTAGATTGACACAACCCATCAATTACGGTGGAAGAGAAGTTAGCAACTTCAGTTGGTTCTGAGACTTTATAATATCATTTGAGCTAATAACAATATCAACAACAGATTTATCACAATTTAAAATATCATTTACAACCCGCCACTCCTTTTTCGGATTTCCAATGCTTTCAGAAAATCTATTTCTATAATATGCATCCCTGCAAAGAGGAATTTCAGTTTTTAATTCCTTACATAATCTTTCATAATAATTTTTAAGTCTCAAGTTATTTGGGTGTTTAGTCAAACTTACACAGAGCTTGTTTTTCTTTTTAATTTTTTTTTAATAAAGGCAGAGTCATCCAATTTTTAAGGCATTTAAGCTTGTTTGATCTTCTTTCTTCAGTTGCAGTACAGCTATTTAAAAGTAGTTGAAGTTTACCAATAAATAAATCAAAAGCAGTAGATGGATCAATAGCTGCATATGATTCCTCCCAAGATTCAAAGGTCAGACATTGTTGAGAGCAATAAAATCAATATTTTTTTAATTTTAAAATACTAACATTTTCAGTTCTACTAATCTTTGAGCTAAGTTGGATAGTGGTTAACCAATAATCAGTCACTCTAAGATCATGAACCATGGTCTTATGAATATTATTATTTGATCTTTGCAGCCTAATACAAATGTGGTCTAAACAAGAGCTACATTCAGGTGTAATACGTGTTGTCTGATGTGAAAGATAGCTAATCTATATTAAAATCTCCCAAGAGAACCATATTTTTTGACCTTTGACTTTCCAAAAAAAACGGAAAACTCATCAACAAAAGCATTTACAGTATAACTATGCAACCTGTAGACAGCAACAAAGCAATAAACAACAAGCTCAAGCACATTACATCAGCGCTATTTAACTTAGGGTTAAGTCTTTCACAAATTATATCACTTCTATAAAACACTGCGACACCTCCTGCAGCATAGGAATCATTGCATGCAGCTGCAAAATATAATTAGGAATACTATAATTGGAAACTTCATAATCAAATATCCAAATTTCCGATAAGAATATTATATCAGGCAAATGATCACAAGGTGCGAGAAGAGACAAAAAGTTATCGAATTATCATCGAATCGATGTATCACTGAAAACCCAGAGGCCATTTCAATACTAGTATGTCCAATGCAGAAACAATTATTCTTCATTATCATTCATGATTTTATAAAAAGAAGAAAGAAAAAAAAATACTGAGAAAATATAAAAAAGTATAATAATGAATAATAATAATCAATTTAAATTAAATTTAGAAAAATCTTCAAAACAAATAATTTTATAAATTTTGCCGCCTTCTTCTTTGCGTACAAGAACATTAGAATCCACACGAACTTGCATTTGTTCTGTTTCTTTGGGTTTTTTGTGTGACGTAGAAGAGACCTTGTAAAGATAGTCAAGGAATCGTTGATGAATATTTTATGGTCGCTGCCAAAGACTTTGTTGAAAGACTTTGTTTTATTCACCCGCACCTTATTCATAACAAGTTTTTTTGTTGATAACGATTTAAAATTAACGTAAACGATGTTGTTTGGAGAATTTTTTACATCTTTCCTTTTACTCCTTTTCAAGTAACATATATCTATTTGATTTGGATCAATCTGTTCTTCCACACCTTCACTTATAAATTTAATTACTTTTTCATGAACATTCGAGCTGTCAACATTAGGAATACCGATGATGTCAATGGAAGATGACTTTTGCTTTTGCTCCAAAAAGTTGAGCTTCATCTCCATTCTATATTTACTTTTAAGTCAAGAGCGGCATTACATTCTTCCAAGGAAAAAATCTTAGCAAGTGCGTCACCATTCATCTGTTGCATTTTTTTTAATTTCATTGTACAACGACTCAAGTGTAATTGAGGTATTGTTGTTGGTTTGATGCAGCGGGAGAACCCTTGCATGCGCACATTGGGAGTAATATCATCTTGTAAAACTCTCTCTTCGGAAGTAAAATAAAATGAAAGATAAAAAATCGTGTCAAAGTAGCATTATCTACTGCAAATCCTGGGTTTTCTAATAAGAGGTGTTATTTTGAATAGCCCGCTATTTCGGTAGCTGTCACTTTTGAAGCTGTCATTTTTTGACATTTGACAAGTAGAAACTACGCCATTAATAAAAATGGAACGATACATGCTTCAACAACACATTGAAATTATTAAAATTCACTATAAAAATGGTGAAAATTATTTTTGTCAATATATTACTAAATCAATTTATTTTTATAGCATTTACATATCTTTCGTTTAGCAAACGTTTTTCTGAAAAAGAAAACGGTATTTTAACTCATGAATTTCTTGTAGATATTATTAAGTTCTTTTTAAAGAAAGAAGAAGAACGAAAACAATAGAAAAAAATTATATTGTTTTTGTTTTTGTTTTAGTGGACTCTGATGAATTAAATTCAATTGGAAGTTTTTTTGCAACCTTTAGTCCAAAATGCGTTTCGCGCAGGTACGACAGTTGGGCTCATCAGTTAGATGTTGTCGTAGAAACTTCCAATTGAATTTAGTTCTTTTTGACACCAGAATATTATATGACTGGAAAATCAAAGAAAATTGTGTTTCTATAACAATTAAATGTAAACGCGAAAATTTGAAAGCTATTTGCTTTGGTTATGATTTATTGAAAACTCCAGTCGATTCTTGTTTTGACGTTTAAAAAGTTTTAACGATTCTTCCCACAAAGCGTTCCAAACTTTCTTAGCAGTTTTCTTCTTGTTGAGGGGATTTCATCCCTACTCCACAAATTTTGACAGACTGGCCATTTCTGCAAAAAGAAAGTCTGGAACAAACTTTATATAATTATTTCACTATCTGTCAAACCATTAATTGTCAAATTCCATTTGAGGTTGGCTGCGGTGTCAATGACGGTATTCACATTGGACTGACTCCTCCGATTTATTTAGACGTCTCTGTGCTTTGGCTCACTTCTACTTCATGTTAAGAAAGAGATGGCCAGGAAAGGCAGGATTTTGAATTTTTTTTTAAAATCAGTGGATTTTTTGACGTCTTTTTTTGTGACATCTGTTTTCTCTGTCTGTCATTTATTTTTGGCACTTAAATCTTCCAGAATCCAATTTTTTTTTCAATTGGAAACATATTTATTTAAGAAGATTTACATTTTGTGAGTGAAAAATTTGTAATTAATGTTTGAAGCTGCACAGATTTTTGCTTTGTTTCCGATAAGTCAAATTTAAGTTCGATGTGTCACATTTCACATTAGTTTGTGTGTGAACAAAACAAGTTGGATTCACGTCAAAAAAAAATTGTGTGAGTGCCGGGACTCACGGTTAAAATGTGTAAACATCAACGTGCGCGGATCCAAAACAGACTCGTTTAAGCTTGGAGGGGATCTTAAGATTTTTTCACTGAACGCACCCATCCTAGTATGCAGATCGTAACGTTGCACACCGTAACGTGGCACGACGTAACGTTGCACACGAACGTTCACGTTATTTTTTTCACTCTACCGCCAGCAAAAATGTTTACACATCAAACAAATCGGATTAATCAGTCCAATGTGGACACCGCCAATAGATTGAAACCGCGATTTTAGTGATTTCCACTGACAGTTCCATCTAAATATTCTATAAACGTCAAAATATATAATTCGACGGCTATCTTTAAAAATACAAAGTGTCATTCATTGGAGGTTCGTTCAGTAAAAAATTAAGACTGAAATTTCTGTAAGGGTGAAATACATCCTGTGTAATACGTATAACTATACGCTTGCATTGATATTTTGTATTTTGAGTACGTTCAGTAAAAAAAAATTAGGCGTTTGGACAAACATGGATGTTAACACATATTATCTGTGAGTCCCGGCACTCACACACTTTTTTTTTTGAATATGCCTAATATTTAAGTCAAGTGTTCTTATTTAAAAATATGCACTATAAAGTATATTTATAATAATTTTATATAAAGACTAAGATTATATAAAACAGATTAACCAAGCCAACCATTAAAATAAAAAACAACTGCGTCACACGTACTTGTTTGTAATGATTAAGTTGCTTAGAATTTTTTAAGATAAAGGTAATACATTTTTTTTTAAGAAGCTAGTTATAGAAATATGAAAAAAAATTAAAATTCTTTTGACTACAACGACATATTTACGCCATCTGATTTCTTAAATATATCTGAATCGTCGCAGCAATTACTACAGACAGACAAACCTTTCAAAATAAATACAATTTTCATAAACACCATTATGTGGTGTTGTAATGATTAAAAGAATCTAGATGTCAAGCTAAAAAATCAAAACGATTCAAGACCAGCTTTTCTATATTTCTCGACTCAGTCTCGGGCTCTAAAAAATTCAATATTGTCTCTTCAATCAATCTCGGTCTCGTCCAAAAGAGTCTCGTTTCGGTATCGTGACTTAAGTTTAAATCTTGTAATGATGTATTACACCCTATTCTTCACCGACGCCTTTTAATAAATTGCATGCAAAGCAATCCCGAATCACCGTTAACAACAACTCTAGAAAGAGCCAATCATTAATATAAGAAAATGTTAATAATACTTTTTGTTTGTGAAATTATAATTCACACTCGGTTCAAACCGAAATATATATAAGAGACCAGGGTTACCTTTGGGGACACTTTAGTGTCATTATGACACCTTTTCAGCACCTGGACACCAGGACACCTCTTTTTAAAAATACATCTATTTTCGACACTTTTTAGAAATCTAGCAACCCTTGGACACTATTTAAAAAAAAATAACAATTTGTTCGAAAAATGAACGGAACCCGTTGTCAATAGACACTATATCTATTTCTTGGTACATCTTTCATACTATAAATCGCAAATTAAAGACCATGAAGTACTTTTAATAAAAACTAATGTTTTGAAATATTATCAAAAAATATGTGAACAAGTCACGGATTAGTATTAATGATAAGAAATTATTTGTGTAACGGTTAATGGACCCAGAAATTATAAAATCGGGAAAAAAATTAAATTATACATATGTATTTTGATTTGGTTTCTGAATTAAAAAAAATGAATTTATAATCTGGAGAAAGAGTACAAAGCTTGGAAGTCAATGATGTTGATTTTGAAAATTGTTTTAAAATTAAAAATATAGAACAGTTTTGGTTTAAAATAGGAAACTTAAGAAACTATATTAAAGAAATAATGTGATGAAATGTTTAAAACTTTTTATGCAATTTCTGAAATACTTGTTTGTTCATTAAAATTTGAATTTAATCTTGTGTTTTAATTGAAATTTCTAATGGACACTATTTTTCTTCTCGGACACCATTTTTGACACTTTATGAAAATTTTCAGAGGTAACACTGTAAGAGACCGTAGATGAGCACTATAAAATCGAGCTCTGCCATAGAAGAAATCAGTACCAATCTCGAGTACTTGGTGAGTCTCCATTTTGAAGAACTTAGGTTCTGGAAAAGACAGTGGAAGCCTGGGTTTTAAGTAGTTACAGTGACGTCTGCTACCTCAGAATGTAATTAAGTGACGTCTGCTATCTTAGACTGTTATTTAGTGACGTCTGCTTTCTCAAACTCTAATTTAGGATAAACTGCTAAACATTTGAATTGTATAAATCTAAGTTATAAGGTTATGTAAATGTACATTACTATAAACATATATATATAAATATATTGAATTGTATAACAGTACATATACATACATAGCGATTGGTGAAAAAAAAAACAACCTAGAATACAGTACAGTTTGTTGCTTCTTTGGTAAGACGCTGGACCTGACGAGCATACCTTAGCCTATGACAAAAGGCATCTCACAATCTATAGGAGCCAAGTTCCTAGAGTTCGATTCTTATGATAGCCAAAATGCAAAACATCACATTTTAACACAAAAGAAAATTAAAACTAAATTAAAAAAAATATTTTTTAATTTTTTTAATATTTATTACTAATAAATTTTGATAAAATATATCGTATCGAACAATTTTTTATAATTTTTATGAATAATAATTTAATGTGTATTAAACCAATATGGTTCATAAAAATGCACATTAAATAATTTCTGTTAATGTAACCACCCCTAGTCATTTCCCTTATATTTATACATTTATCACTTAATCAAAATAAAGTAGAAATCAATTGATTCCTGACGTTTTAAAAATACTACTAACACAATCCGAATGATTTTACATGGGGGTGCATTTTGCTGATTAAATTATCATTAAACATAATAATTGTTTGTAAAGTATACTATACACATAAAGCTTTTTCTGTTTTATCATCAATAATTACCGCTCTCTAGCTGTCAAATCACATATTTACACTTGGTTTTGTCTCATTAGCAGTTGCCTTATCGAAGTGGGCGGCAGCACGGCCAGCGCATAATCATATGTAACCTAAATTGATACTAATTCCATTTTGCTGATTCCACGTCTTCTAAAACTGCATTATAAACTTGCTCTTTGATATTCAAGCCCCACAAGAAATCCAAATGATTCCATTTTTCGTGTGGCACCCTGTAGGCACGTTTAACTGTTGATTCTGGCAACGACCTAATCAACCGATGGACATCCACCACGGAAGCCATATAGTCATTGTCACTGTAGTACAAGTAAATGGGAACATCGACTTTCTCAAGCGGATAATTTGGAGGATTCTTCTTGCCGTAGATCAACTTATTGCGAAGCTTTCCATAGTCGAATTGACGGAATTCGCCGGAACTGTATTCTTGAAGGTAGTGAAAACCCTGATTTATTGAGCATCCTGCTGGGGTTGTTGCCATAATTTCAGGTAACAAGGTCTAGAAATAAAAAAAAATAAAAAAAAAAACTAACTGTAAGTATGGTGGAGGGGAGGAAGAATCTATCAGGGTAACTTACAGTATTTAGATTTTCAGCATCATGTCCGACAATCAGAAAGAGCACATTCGAGCATATCATCTGAATTGGTGATGAATCGGAGCAAGTTTTTTGGCCCAAAATACGCATAACTGCTGAACTCGGCATAAATTCTAAATTTCCAAAAAGCTCTGGAATCTTGCTTACACCACCCAGCATAAGCGATGTCAAATCCATCATCGGAGACTCCATGTTATCCATAAATGCTATCGGAGCCATTAAATGGGCTGACTTAATGCGCTCCTTGAAACGCTCATTGAGCGAGTTCAACAACAAGAACGTTGTGGTTCCTTGAGAATGACCAAAGTAGGTAACTTGATCCTCGTCTGTGTAGAATCGTATGTAGTCAATCATGGCTGGTATATCGTATAAGCCAATTTCGTGCCAGTCAAAGTTCCAGAAACTTCTGAAGAAAGGATTAAGAGAAATGTGCTCGCGGGAATATGTATTTCCGCGGGCGTTCCCCAGCCAAACATCATAACCAGCATCGGAGAGTAGGTAAGCCAGAGCGTTATCAGGTCCAAGAAGAATCCAATCACTCGACGAGCACAATATTCCATGCATGAAGAAGGCCACTGGACGTGGTCCATCTTCGGATGATCCAACTCGACCGGAATAAGGAATTCGATGCATTGTCACTACGTAGCCATCGGATGTTTGAACAGTATGTTCCTCAAACGGGTAGCCATGACTCTCAATCATACTTTCCTGCAAATCGGGAGAGTTAAATCCCTTTTCCAGTTAGTTAAGTTTTTTTTTTTTTAATGTCTTACCGTTGTTACTCTGCCTCTTCTTTTACCTGTCGGAACAGCCGTAACCAGCGAAATAAGAACACCCAATATAAAAACTTTTAACTTCATTGTGCGTTCTTAATTAAAACTTGTATTGCATTGACCAATTGCAACTTTCTCTTTTATACCATTTTACTTATCTGCAATTTCAGGAGGTTAGAGATAAAGTGTAATGTGTCAGGTATTTTCAGATCGATCAAAATCAAGTTAGCGATTAAAAACAATTTTGCGTTCTAACACAACCGTCGTTAAGAGATTGTGAAAAAAAGTTGTGCGATACTTCGGGGCTCGGGGACGGGGACGGGGAACGTTACTTTTTTAACAACAAAAATCTCAGTGGTCTTATATTATTTACATTTAACACTAATCTTATCTAATTTGCCAAATAAAATCACTTGAATCATGATTGGTGATTAGCCGAGAGGTTGTTTTCGAATAAAATAATGCCATCTAATCTCAGCTGGGTACCTTGACAATAAAGAAATATCAAAGATCTTCCGGAAAGCACGTTTTTGTTAACGTTAATTAGTTTTATCTAGAAAAACGCCCATTTAGATATGAAGTTTTAAGGTAAATTACCTATTACAGAAATAGATTTTGGGTTTTGGTTTGATTTACCACCATAAAGGGCAGTTTAGATAATCGAAAACGCTTTGGGTTCATAGAAAAAAAAATAACTGAAAAACACCGGTTATATCGGTTTAATCAGCATTTTTCAAAGTTTATCAGTTACTGAACTGATGTTTTCACCTTAAAAAGCTAAATTCTTAAACAAAGTGTCGAATCAGTTAATTGTTTGGGTGAACAAGTATAATCGTTAAGTTATTTATAAACGATTACCGATAAAGATCAGAGATAATAAAGAGCCGTTTACATTCGCAATTAATGTGTTGAAAAGTAAAAGCGCAATTAAAGTGTTGAAAAGTAAAAGCGCAATTAATGCATACTTGAAGGAGTTGACTAGAACTATTAATTATTATAGATGTTGTTAAATAAATCAGGGGCCAAATTACCGCATCAGTGACTGATCGAGTGAGTGCCATCAGTGATCGAATGAACGAGTAAAACCTATGGGGATGATGACTCCATAACGTGAGCGGTAATGCCAAACTCACATAATTCAGTCACGTATTACTCGATAACTGATGCGGTAATTCGGCCCCAGTTGTTTCACAGGATTTAAACAAGTCTTATTTCAAGAGTGACAGAAAGCTCCTCAAGTTGAAAATTATAACGAGTATCAGCTTAACGATAAAATTCCTAAAATAACCCCTATAATTTAAGTCAAGGAGCTCTCCTCTTATTCAAAAAATTACAGAGGTTTCATTTATGTCCATTTTGTCGGTAAAGTAGTTGAGATCATTCAGATTAGCCGTGTTTTATTATCTACGGATCTGGATCAAGATCATCGCATGAAAATAAAACGAAACGGATCTTAGTGACAATTGTGTTGTATACCTGTCTCTATCCTTACGTTGGTTTATTTTCATGTATTTTTTGTCTTTTTTCCTTACACAACATTTCACACTACCTTACCATCAAACGCCATCTACCCACAAGAGTGAGAATTAATTTTCGGATCTTTAAAAAAGATCCAGATAGAGAGCAGGATCCCAAGTTGTTGTTGTATTACGTGTTAAAAAATGATCCTGATCCAGATCCGTAGATAATAATACTACGTTTTCACTGAGCACTAAATCGCGATTTAAGAGGATTTAGCATAAATCCTCTTCAAATCTCGAAGATTTACCATACAAATTTAAATCTCCTTAAATGAAGATTTAAAATAAATCTCATTGAAATCTTCTTGCAAGAAAGAGATTGTCAAATCAAACAATCCTAATTTTGTAGAACGCACCCTTTCAAACGTCAGTTTTTCCATTGAAATCAAAAAAAAATTATAAAATATTTTTGCGCGTTGGCTGTAGGAATAAAAATGCAAGTATTTACAATGTATTTCATATATTTATAATAATATTTTGGTAAACATAACAAATTCCAGATAATGCAACAGCCAAAACAAACAAAAACAACGGACAACCAGACACTGGAGGATGGGGAGCTTTTCATTGAAGAGTGGGCCGAAAAATTGTGTTTTTTTCTGTATTTATGGATTCTCCTATTAAATTTACTCACTCTTATGTTATTTTGAAGAATAAAATGGTGTGATAACAATAGATTTAGGTTACTAGTCTCATTTTTAATAAATAGTTTATTCAAAATTAATTGTTTTTTCCGTTTGCTTATACATTTTCCGATTAAATTTGTTTTATTCTTGTCAAATTGAGTTGACAATTGAATGGCAATTCAGACCGAAAACGTCACATTAATCTCCTTTTTTTGTGGTGAAAACACTACAAGATTAATTTTAAATCTCCTACCTTAAATCCCGGATTATCTCTTGGTGAAAACGTAGTATAAAACACACCTATTGTATACCAGCTTGGGATACAGAGATCTACATGAAGAGCCCTTAGTTTCTTCTATTAGATCTGATCTAATCCTGATATCCAGTTTTTCTTAAATACATCTGAACTTTTCCCCCATATTTTCATTAAGCATCTCCCAAGAACTGACTGACACACCGCTCAATATGGTAATATCCTCCCATTTTTTAAACCAGCTAATATTTTTTCGTAAACTGTGTTTCGCCAATATTTTTGGCAACCGAGTATCATCATAAGAGAGTATTTTAGTGACATAATCAAAATGCATTTTCAAGGTGAAAATAATAATAGAAGGTAGCTCTGTTCCAAGTATTAGCATATAATTAGGGGTTGATTGAGGTAATCTAAAAGTTTTTTTTAAAAAAGATCCGTTGTAGTTTTTCAACCTCATCATACTGCTGATATCCCCATACCTGTGATCCATAGGTCATTATGGATTTCAAAGCAGCATCAAACACTCTAAATTTCACACTATGTGGGACATTTTTGCCATGTCAAGTTTATTGCAGATTGTGATTTCTTTAGCTTGTTTTGAAAGTGCTTTTTTGGATTGAGTTGGGGTGTGAAAATCATACCTAAGTAATTGAATTCGTTCACAATTTCAATGGTTTGCCCATTTAGAAACCATCTTTCATTTCTACTTTGTCGTCCTCGTCCTGTTCCAAATATCATAACCTTTGATTTTGATATATTTATAACCAAATTCCACAATTTATAATAATCATTAAGCCTCTTTATCATGAGCTGAAGACTTTCTTCTGGGGATTCAGTAAATACCACCAGCATATAAGAGACATTTTATGACAACTCCTGCAATTGTGATAACGTTGGGCAGGGCGTCAACTATGTCGTTGATGAAAAGAGCAAACAACAAAGGAGATAAAAGACATCCTTGAGGAACTCCCTTCTTGGTTTCAAACCACTCTGACATTATTTAACCATTCCATACTGCTGCCATAGTTTTCTCATAAAGATTCTTTAATACATTTAAAATCTTAGATGATAAGCCCATTACGTTTAATTTGTAGAACAGCGCCCTTCGGTCAAGACTATCGAAAGCAGCTTTAAAGTCAATAAATATTGCATATAACTTTTTGCCGTTTTCAATGTCATAGTCAACAATATTCTGAATGGTGAAAATGTGATCCGTCGTTAAGCAATTTATTATTACTTACCCACAATTCAAGCCTTTTCAATATGATGCCCGTAAATATTTTTGCAATTACGTTCAAGAATGAGATACTCCTATAGTTTTCTACGTTATTTACTTCTCCTTTTTTGTGTATCGGATATACAAGTGACTTTTTGAAGCTTTCACGCTTTCAATATGTTGGAATATGTTTTTGCTAAATTTTCCCCAAATAAACACGCTGAGCATTTTTGAAAAATTCATAAGAAACTCTATCTTCTCCTGGGATTTTGTTATATTTGGCTTTGTGTAAGACAATCTGTATCTCTTCTCAAGTGATATTCCGATCTAAATGGCACAATTGTGAAGTTTTCAGCAAATTGGATTGGTTCTTCGATGTTTGATGAATTAAGGAGATTTTGAAAACAGGTGGCTAAAATATAGGCATCCAAATTGTTGCCAATTTTGAATTTTTTCCCAATCAATTCCTTCACTACTTTCCAAAATTCAGAAGAATATTTGACATCATTTAAGCTCTTTGCTATTCCCAAATAGTATTCTTTTCGCTTTATTTGGCAAAGGATTTTGTAGTCGGTATTCACTCGAACATAAGCTTTACGAAGAAAATCACCGTTTCTCAACCTCGCAAGTTTTAGAAGTTTAAAGGATTTAAGTCTAGATTTTTCGCAGTTTTTGTCAAACCACTTTTGCTTACACTTAGCTATGTGATTCCTTTCTAAAAAAGAGACTGAGTTTCTTATAGCTTCAATGAAAGAATCAATTTTGTGGCTCGTATTTGCTTGACTTAAATCTGTTTGTATGTTAAACTGGCTAAGTCTAGCCTCATAATTTTCTTTTTCCCGTTCATTCGAAAAAAATTTAGGCAAAAGAGCAATGTCCTTTTGGGACGGAAGGTTGTTCATGACCAGGGCTACTGAGATTGGGTTATGGTCCGAAAAGGTCAGTATACCAACATTAAAACTATATACTTTCTCAAACCATTTACCACTGATAATCAGCAACTGATGCACCTGGACCCCCTACAAAAGTCAACTCACCTAAAATGTAACCGCTAGTTGACCCATTTAAAGCCGTGTTGTTTTCAATATTCAATATTTAGTTTTTAATCCCCCTACATTATAAGATAATAAATTCAAAGTACTTGCATCTAAGTTTATATTTTTTTTTTTCAGTTGTTCTAATTGACTTTTTAACATTTATCTGGCAGACGTTTCGGTTTTATAAAAAAAGATTATTATTTGATTGCTGCATAGTTCCGGGAAGACGATTATTTCTTGATGTTGATTGTTGCATAACTTCAGGCAAACGATCATTTCTTTATGTCTGGTTGCTGTCTCCGCTAACGTTGAACTTCACTGGATTAGTTAATTTTAGAAGCTCTGGGGCCAAATTACGGCATCAGTGACTGATCGAGTGAGTGCCATCAGTGATCGAATGAACGAGTAAAACCTATGGGGACGATGACTCCATAAAATGAGCGTTAATGCCAAACTCCCATAATTCAGTCACGTATTACTCGATAACTGATGAGGTAATTCGGCCCCAGGATTTTTGGTTTTGAATTTGTAACTTTACCGTTGTGAGGAGAAAGCTTATACTTTTACATATCTTTTAATTTTTTTTGTTTTTTAGATTTATTTAAGGGTGTTTTTTTTTTAAGTTATAGAACTTTGAAATGGAATAAGACAGAGATGAATTTTTTAAATTGACGTGAAATTTACTCATTTCGAAAGATATATATTGTAACGATTTAATAATTACCCAACTACTTTTTGAAACAAAAGGGAAATCCTCTAACTGTTCCCAGCGCCATCTGTTTGAGAAGCTAGACACCATAGAATATCGGTTCCAGTCAACGATTGGAAAGGAAATTTCTAGAAGGCGATGCTCGAATATTCCAGTTTGTACTAGTTTAGACTAGAACCATTTAATTCCCTATATAAGGGGATGTTTTCAAGCGAGTGGACACAGTTTAATTTTGAATGTGAAAGCGTAAAAGTAAGCAGTAAAAGTGTATCCGGAAGTGAATTTTAGATTGCATACTATTGAGATTGAAGAATAATAAAAACGATTTGAACTGAAATAAAGTGTGTTTATTCTGAATAGTAAATACGTGGAAGTTATTATTTAAAGGAAATAAGTTTTATTATCGAACCTAGGTAGAACATTACATTGGTGTCAGAAAAGTGGAATAAAACTTATTTCATCTGTGCATTCAGATATTTATGGTGAAAAGTGTTTGAAAAATAATAATAAAAACAGTGATAGTGTTTTTGCTATTATTACGAAGTGTTTTGTGCAAAAAAAAAAAAAAAAAAGAGACAATGGGTAAGATAGTGAATGAATTGAATTGTGTTGAACTAAAAGCAGAACTGAACAAAAGAGGCCTTCCTACTGCTGGAACGAAAAATGACCTCATTATTCGTCTGCAAGAAGAGTTAAGACAACACGGAGAAAACCCAGACACGTTTCTCTTTGAGATTGAAATGGCCGAAGAACAAGTAAGTCCTAGCTTAGACATGAGTAATATGATGACTATGTTGCTTGCTCAGTTTGAAGAGCAAAGAAAAGAGCAAAAGAATGCACAACAGAATCTTCTCGAAAGATTTGATGAACAGAAAAATCTTATCGAAAGTAAGCTAGATGCATTTGAAAATAAATTTGGTACTCTTAACGAACGTGTTGAGGGTGTTGAAAAACAATTTTCTAAAGTAGACGCAATGCTCGAGAAAGTTCAAGAAGTTCAAGAAAAGTTTGAAAACAAAATTCAGAGCATTGCTAATGAATTAAATGATGTAAGAAAAATGAAGGTTCGAGAAAGTTCTGGCGACTTTCCAAAGTGAAAGGAAATGCATCCACCAACCTTTGATGGACAAACTTCTTGGTCGATTTACAAGAAGCAGTTTGAGGCAGCCGCAGCTACAAATGGCTGGGATGACGAAGACAAATATATAGCTCTGACGCTTGCCCTTAGAGGATCTGCTGCTGAACTATTGCAAACCATACCAGCAGACAAGAATGGCAACTTCAGTGCTCTTGTTCAGACTATCGAAAAACGTTTTGGAGATGGCCATATGCAAGAAGTCTTCCACGTCCAACTCAATACTAGAGTTCAGAAAAGAGGAGAGAGTCTGCAGCAATTGCAAGCAGATATCGAAAGGCTTGCCCATTTGGCATATCCAACTGCAGGAGACGAAATTACAAGTCAATTAGCAACAGAAGCCTTTGTCCGTGCTGTATCCGACATCAACCTACAGCGAGCAATTCGAACTGCTGGAAAACGGACGCTTCCGGAGGCATTAGCATTCGCTTTGACTATGGAAGCAGCAGAACAGGCTTCTCAAGGAGTTCATCGAGTAAGAGAAGTGGAAGTTGAAGAATGCTCATGTCAAAGAGTTGCATTCCAAAGAAACCAGAGAGATGGACCTGCTCGTTGCTGGAACTGTAACAAGACCGGACACCTCCAGCGCCAGTGCAGACTGCCACCGAGAAGAGCTGCATGTCAACATTGTGGAAGCAGAAATAATACTCCAGAACAAAGAAGCAATAACACCAACACTCCTGATCGACTTGTTTCCCAGTCGGGAAACGAGTAAGAACCGACTTCGAGGGGCAGAAGCTGGTTTCTGGTATCAATGGCCCCAGAACCACCATCCAAGTTTCACAGACTAAACGAGACAACAAAAGTCTGACAGTGGAGGCAACTTTAAACAACAAGAAACACGTGGCTACAATTGACACCGGTGCGACAGCCTCTATTCTACGAAGGGACTTGGTCAAGATGACATGGCTACATAACACCAATAGCTATCGTCTGAAAACGGCAACAGGAGAAGCAGCAAAAGTGTACGGAGAAGTTCGTTTTCCGATCCGTTTGGCAGAGCTGGAGTTTACACATGTGTTTCTGGTAGCAGACATATGTGATGAATGCATCATCGGAATTGACTTCATGAAAGAACATGGAGTAATCCTGGATATCGGTAAGCAAGTTCTTAAGTACAAAAATGTAGAGATTCCAATGGTTTATGGTGATGAAAAATCGCCATCTCTAAGAACTGTCATCAAAGAAGACGTAAGCTTGCCTCCTTCTTCAGAAATGTTCGTTTGGACAAAAATAAAGGGTGATTTGGGTAGTCATCGGTACCTCATGGTGGAACCAGCCACTGAGCAATATTCCCAAAACATTATCGTAGGGAAAACTCTAGTGGTGCCAAAGAACAACATGGTGCCTGTGCGGATACTCAACATCAAACCGTACGAAGTTAAGCTCAGGAAAGGAGAAATAGTTGGGCAATGTGAAGCTGTATCTGCGATAACCAAGATCAACGAAGTAGATACACAGAAGTCTGTGAAGTCCGAAAAATTAAAATCCGTGATTCTAAAGTCATCCAATCTTAGTCAACATCAGCTAAATGTCGCTAGAAGCCTTCTTCACGAGTATGCTGATATTTTCTCTTCACCCAGTGGGCAATATGGTCGAACACAACTGGTGCAGAATCGAATCGACACAGGAGATGCAAGACCGATTCGTCAACCAGCAAGACGTCTTCCTTTGGCCAAACAAGCCGAAGTTGAAGAGATGATATCCACCATGAAGAAAGATGGGCTAATCGAAAATTCCAAAAGCCCTTGGGCATCCCCGGTGGTTCTTGTCAAAAAGAAGGATGGAAGCACTCGATTTTGTGTGGACTACAGAAGGCTTAACGATGTGACAAAGAAAGACAGCTACCCTCTACCCAGAATCAGCGACACTTTAGATGCAATGGAAGGAGCCCAATGGTTTTCAACTTTGGACTTGAAGAGTGGCTATTGGCAGGTAGAAATACATCCAGAAGATCGAGAAAAGACGGCTTTCTCCACAGGAAATGGTCTGTGGGGATTTAAAGTGATGCCGTTTGGACTATGTAACGCTCCGGCAACATTCGAGCGTTTGATGGAATGTGTTCTTCATGGACTTACTTGGAAATCTTGCTTAGTTTATTTGGACGATGTCATCGTATATGGCAAAACATTTGAGGAACATTGTGGCAACCTTAAAGCTGTATTCCAGAGACTTCGAGAAGCACACCTAAAGTTGAATCCAGACAAATGTGCGCTTTTTAAGACCGAAGTTAAATACTTGGGACATATCATCTCGTCTCAAGGAGTAAAGACTGATCCTGAGAAAGTTGACACCGTCAAGAATTGGCAATCACCACAGGACAAACATCAACTCCGAAGCTTTCTTGGTTTAGCCACATATTATCGGCGTTTCGTGAAGGATTTTGCTAGAATCGCCAAAAGCTTGCATCAGCTCACTGAAAAAGGGAAGCCGTTCAAATGGTCAGGTAAGTGCGAGAAAAGCTTTCAGGAACTGAAGCTGCGCTTATGTAACGCTCCTGTGCTGACCTATCCGACTCCAGGAAAACCTTTTATCATCGACGCTGATGCAAGTAACGTTGGAATTGGCGCTGTACTCTCGCAAGTCCATGATGGAGAAGAAAAAGTTGTCGCCTACTACAGCAAGGTACTCTCAAAGCCAGAGCGTAATTATTGTGTTACCAGAAGAGAACTTCTTGCTCTGGTTTTGGCAACAAAGCACTTCCATAAATACATCTATGGACAGAAGTTTCTTCTTCGAACGGACCATGGTGCGCTAAACTGGCTTTTGAACTTCAAAAATCCTGAAGGTCAAGTAGCAAGGTGGATAGAGAGACTACAGACCTACGACTATCAGATTCAACATCGAAGAGGAAAGCTGCATTCAAACGCAGACGCATTATCTCGGCGACCGTGCAAACAAGACTGCAAACATTGCACGCGGCAAGAAGAAAAGGAGGTGATTGCCGTACAAAGTATAAGAGCTGATCCCATTTACGGTTGGAGCAATGAAGAACTCAGGGTTGCCCAACAAGAAGACTCGGATATCGAACCCATTCTTGCATGGAAGGAACACCAAGAAAAACCTGAATGGAGTGACATTTCAGACAGAAGCCCTGCTCTCAAAGCTTATTGGGCCCAATGGGACTCGCTTCATGTGCAAGAAGGGGTACTAAAGCGTAAATGGGAATCCACAGATGGTAAGTCTTATGTGATGCAGCTTATCGTTCCTCGGTCAAAGGTAAATGAGGTTCTGCGAGAGATGCATGATGGAGCTTCTGGAGGTCATTTAGGAGTCAATAAGACGCTGGAAAAGGTACGACAACGGTTCTACTGGCTA
The DNA here is from genome assembly GCA_932273885.2 of Leucozona laternaria. Classification (NCBI taxonomy): domain Eukaryota; kingdom Metazoa; phylum Arthropoda; class Insecta; order Diptera; family Syrphidae; genus Leucozona; species Leucozona laternaria. Next base: position 264,213,578 of record OW026366.1, on the reverse strand, counting down.
CATGCAAGAGATGACGTCGAAAAGTGGTGCCGAAAATGTGATACTTGTGCAGCTAGCAAGGGGCCAGGTAGAAAGATTCAAAGTAAAATGCATCAATACAATGTAGGCACACCTTTCGAAAGGATTGCAGTAGACGTCGCAGGCCCTTTTCCTGAAACAAATAGCGGAAACCGATATATCCTAGTCGTAATGGATTACTTCAGCAAGTGGCCTGAGGCATACGCCATCCCAAACCAGGAAACCAAAACAGTAGTGGACCAGATTGTCTTCAATTGGGTGAGCAGGTTCGGTGTACCTATGGAACTGCATTCTGACCAAGGGAGGAACTTCGAATCTAACATCTTTCAGGAAGTTTGCACAATCCTTGGCATTAAAAAGACAAGGACAACACCGCTTCATCCGCAATCTGGACAGGACGCTTAAAGAACATCTGTCTAAGGTCGTCGACGACTATCAACGAGACTGGGACCGACATATTCCATTATTCCTGATGGCTTATCGAAGTGCGGCACATAGCTCAACAGGACATACACCATCGGAGATCCTGTTCGGAACAACAATACGGCTTCCAAGTGAAGTGAAATTTGGATGCCGCACAATTGAGCCGCAAAGAACAGAGGAATATGTGGATAACCTTAAAGAAAGACTTAATGACATTCACCAAAGAACAAGGACAAACATAAAAACATGCAGTGACCTGATGAAAACACGATATGACGCACGAGCAACATCGACAGGATTTCAAGAAGGAGAACTTGTGTGGCTTTATAATCCCCATCGACAAAAGGGGCTGTCACCAAAACTTCAACAAAACTGGGAAGGCCCTTACACTGTTGTTAAAGAATTAATGATGTGGTTTACCGTATACGGAGAGGGGTGAGAGGCAAATTAAAAGTAGTTCATTGTGACCGTTTATATCGTTATAATGGTGAAAGTAGTGATGGAATTGTTCGGGACGATCAATCCTAAGAGGGGGGCAATGTAACGATTTAATAATTACCCAACTACTTTGAATTTGAAACAAAAGGGAAATCCTCTTACTGTTCCCAGCGCCATCTGTTTGAAAAGCTAGACACCATCCCTTCAGCATTTAGCATTCAGCATTCAGCAGAATATCGGTTCCAGTCAACGATTCGAAAGGAAATTTCTAGAAGGCAATGCTCGAATATTCTAGTTTGTACTAGTTTAGACTAGAACGATTTGAACTGAAATAAAGTGTGTTTATTCTGAATAGTAAATACGTGGAAGTTATTATTTAAAGGAAATAAGTTTTATCATCGAACCTAGGTAGAACATTACAATATATAGAAAATTTTTAAAAAAGGTTAAAACAAAAATAGTGAAATTTAAAACAAAAAACAAACTTAAATGCCCAAAATTATGCAACGGGCAATCCTCGAGTCTCCTTGGGTTGTTGAATTTAAATATAGAAATATAGGGTCGTATATCGTAAATGGTTGGCTTTTCCGCTTGCCGAATTAATTTTCGATGTTTCGTTCAGTGGTTGTCGGCTCGGATTCCGAAAATTAGAAATTCGCTGGGTGGTTTTTATATACGGTATTCGAAGGTAAATGCTTTTTTTTTTTTACTTTTTTATAGGGTATTGCACCGCGGGTATTCAATAAGTTTGAAATATGATTTTATATTGTCACAATAAAATTAAGGTACTTATCGTGCCTGGACCGGCATGAATTTATTTTCCTCTTCACGGGCTTTAGGCGACTCCGCTCTCGATTTCTGTTAGTAGAGTCCTCCTCTGAAGTCGTTTATACCCTCTCAAAACAAATATGGCGGCCTCGACTTTGTCCTTTGTCGATGACCGCCCCTTCCACCCCCCGAAACCTAAATCGTTAGCGGTCAATATTTTTGAATTTAACTAAATCGTAGCAATCACTCACCTCACAACAACCAAAATGAATTTATAATTTTGAATTAATCGCGTCGACAGATTCAAATTACTTCGGCAAAGAAAATAATAATTTACCACACAACTAGAAAAAAAACCCAAAATTTAGCACACCCTATTCACTATTGCCTTTCTAAAAAAAAAACAAATCATACCGAGTATTGCTCCAAACTATGCCTGGACCAGGCTCTCCGACAATATATTTCGAACTGAACCCCAATGCTCGATTCCGTTTCTTGCCACCGCTAACCGTCATAAAAATCACCTCTATCCCTTTGTTCGGTGAGGTATATGAGATCCGTTTGGAACTTACAACACCAACTTGGAGGAGCCCCCTCTTCACGTCCTCCCCCTTATTACTAGTCCCGCGGCATACGGACTATCTACCGAGGTGTTTCCACTCCCAAACGGGCATCTCATATCCGAACCTAGCTACCTATTTGTTCGAATGATTCCTGAATGTATTCATTCTGTTCGAATTTCCTGAGCTGTCATCCAGCTTTTCGAAAAGTCGAAATCAAAACGAAAACAATTAAGGCTCTCCCAAACCAACGCGAAACATTAGCCGTGTTTTATTATCTTCTATCGGGATCCGGATCTGGATCTGGATTAACTTTTAACACGTGTTACAAAAACAATTTTGAAAATTTCCCAGTATTTTGTTTGTGTATTACTTGTTAAAAGTAAATCCAGATCCAGATCCGGATCCCGATACAAGATAATAAAACATGGCTATTGCTCCAAACTATGCCTGGACCAGGCTCTCCGACAATATATTTCGAACTGAACCCCAATGCTCGATTCCGATTCTTGCCACCGCTAACCGTCATAAAAATCACCTCTATCCCTTTGTTCGGTGAGGTATATGAGATCCGTTTGGAACTTACAACACCAACTTGGAGGAGCCCCCTCTTCACGTCCTCCCCCTTATTACTAGTCCCGCGGCATACGGACTATCTACCGAGGTGTTTCCACTCCCAAACGGGCATCTCATATCCGAACCTAGCTACCTATTTGTTCGAATGATTCCTGAATGTATTCATTCTGTTCGAATTTCCTGAGCTGTCATCCAGCTTTTCGAAAAGTCGAAATCAAAACGAAAACAATTAAGGCTCTCCCAAACCAACGCGAAACATTAGCCGTGTTTTATTATCTTCTATCGGGATCCGGATCTGGATCTGGATTAACTTTTAACACGTGTTACAAAAACAATTTTGAAAATTTCCCAGTATTTTGTTTGTGTATTACGTGTTAAAAGTAAATCCAGATCCAGATCCGGATCCCGATAGAAGATAATAAAACACGGCTATTCAGAACGCCAGTGTGGGTGCTCCCATTAATCTCCATGTAAATCAATTAAGACAGGCGAAAGTTTCGTCGTCGTTCTGAAATATTCGCGTTGGTTTGGGAGAGCCTTTATTCTTCGATATATTGCTTTGCTGCCGGTCACCTTTGAGAAATTTTTTTAATTTTAAGCCAAAACATTGCACAAAAAAAACGCAAACAAAAATTTACGAAATATCCGGCCAGACGTAGTGTAATGAGCAGATGTGAAATCCACCACTTGGCCAAACTAAAGGCGACCACTGGAGCAGACCTCCTACACCCTCATCCAAAGTCACTGCTACAGACGGCCGCTCAGGACACAAAACGGCGGATCTTCATCCGGGACAGGATGGTGGTGGACCTGATAGAGATCCCGACTTCGCAGGACTTATTTGCTACCTTCAAATGGTTGATTAATCTGTATGTATGTATGTAGTTAATTTCCCATTCGGAAATAAATGTTTCTGGTAACTACCCCAAGTGAAAATTCGCTTGGTTTGGTCTATTTTTTTTTTCACTGAAAGTGCACTAGAGGTGTCGTGCCCAATTCAAGGCTCTACCAAACCAACGCGAATACCGTCGAACGATGACGAAACTTTCTCCTGTCTAATCGCATTCACCTGGAGGTAGACGAGAGCCCCCCACTGCCGCCAAGCAAATCTTAGAACGTATTAAGGCTCCGCCTAATCGCTCAGAATGTTTCACGCCGGTTTGGGAGTGTCTAAGGCCCATTTGCTGAAACGAAACCCAAGAGTTTATGTATTATGTTTTACATAAGATCTTACGTGACAGTTTACGCTGACAAAAAGGTAAAACTTAAGCGGTTAAGTAGAACATAAACATTTATGTTCCGCATCAGCAACCGACTCTTATTCCCTTAAAACTTCCCTATGGCTGAAAGCCGAACACGGTACATTACCGGGATTTTAGGGCTGCCGTAACAGGTTAAATACAGTTTTTTGTAAACATCTCCAAGTTTAAGGAAATGCATCTCTTTTAGACTGCATCGTTTAAAAAAGAAGGTGTAAAACGCTATTTGCTTTAATGTTGAGCAAACTTACAAATGAGAAGCAAATGCTCCTAAGAATGAAGCACATGCTTTGGTTTAGTCATGCCTAATACATAATGGAGCAGCTAGGATAGTATGAATAAAATGAAGTACATGCCCAAATTCTACTTTTTAAAGAAGGTTCCCCATTTGGTATGGATAACAATCTTGAATTTTAGCATCTTCATAGGACCCGCTCAGTTTTATGTTAAGAAACTGCTTTAAACACACATCTACATTATTTATGTACATAAGTATATGACGAGGTGCTCATCACACATATAAAAAAAAAAAACAATGGTTGAGCCTTTCCTCAAGTATTTTATACTCATACCAAATTGATTATCTGCTTCGAAAAGTTGAATTTTAAATTTAATTCTTGGTGAAAAATTAATCGAAAATAAGTTCGAGTATCAACAATTTTATGAGTTTGAGAAATTGCTTTCAGAATGGACAATCATAAAGAATTAAGGTTTACATTTTAAAACTAATTTCATTTGACAAACTTGCATCCTCCGTTAAGGTAAAAGAATGATTTTTTTTGGTAAAAGCAATACTTTTGTCTTTAATATAATTAAAAAAAAAAAAATAATTAATTGATTTAAAAGTAGCACACAGTTGTTTATCTATTTCATTCAATTTTCTACTTTAATACTTAACTCAATCTTAAATCTTAAGCAATTAAAAAATAAACAGCCAACCAAAAATTAATTATCTAAAATTGTAATCATCACCGGTCACCCGTTAATTCATTTCATTCATTCATTTGACTCATCATTGTAGAACTGATATTGTAAGATATATAAATATAATAAAATTGTTTCAAACTTATTGAAATTTGATATAGACGCACACTATGATCTACTATATTCTATCGCTTATGCCTAGTGACTAGAGTGTGTATTTTCCTAAATAATTGAAATATATGAAAGTCAAGCCTCATTTATGGATTATTCTTAAAAATCTACAAATCAAGAGATATAAATATATACTAAATTTGGTAACGCAATATAGCTCGTGGTGAGCCAGGGCCTAGTGACTTACAACTCCCTAGCAACCTTATCTGCCGTAATGTGAATATTTCGTGGTCGTGGGTGGACTTTCCTGTTCTAAAACCACACTGACATGGACCTAACAGGTTGTTGACGAATGACTTAAGGTGTTCACACAATACGGCAAAAAAAATCTTGAATGAGATGTTAAGGGCACTGATGCCTCTGTAGTTGATGCAGTTCAGAGGTTCTAATTTCTTGAGAACCGCGCAAACAATGCTGAGGTTCTATTCAGCGGGTTTGCTTTCCTCCGACCATATTTTTAAGATGAGCTGGTGCATACTCCTAAATGATCTGGTATATACGCCTACCGCTTTATTGGACTTCAGTTTAGATATTGCTATATGTTCAATTCGTCAAGATCGGTTGGGTGAATTTGTTGATCTACGCAGGCGTCGCATCATCTGGGTTGAATGGTGCAATCTGCTTGAGACCAGAGTTTGATTCGTCATTGCTGTCTGCAGAAATAATTTGTCTATATCCTCAGCATCGACTACGTTGTTCTCTTGAACGCCCTTGTAGGCTTTTGCTCGGGGATTGTAACCTTTCAAGGTTCTTTTTACCATTTCGTAAAACTTCTGAACTTCATTTCTGTTAAGACAGCCTTCTTTTTCCGCGGTCATATTCTTCTCATGCTTCCTTTTCTTGCTTCTGAGTAGCTGGTGTTCTTCTCTCCTATAATTATCTAGGCTACAGCTGGAAATACGAACTACAAAAGAGAATTAACTTGCGGTTGGTGTTGGAGTTCCAGTTGCAAAACACTTCGCATCCATATTACACAAAAGGCAGTAACAGCATTTTGGCAAGAAGTAATTTATTTTTTGTAGGAACGAGACTTCGAGGGACCTGAAGAACACGGAGACTGCCATAGATTTTTCCGATTGCTCTAATTAGGTGGTCGTTCTATGTGAGGTTATAATTGAAAACTATTGCAAGATTTCTAGCATCATCATCGTCGGCTCGACAACCGGGGTCCAGTCCTGACCTCCTTTAACAAGTCTCTCCACCCATCCCGGTCTCGAGCCGCCGCCATCCAGTTGCGCACCCCAAGGCTCCGGGCGTTCTGGTCTACGCCATGTCTTCAGCGCAAGCATGGTCTACCACGCTGTCGTCTACCATAGAATGTACCACAAAGAACTTTCCGAGCAGGTTCCTCTTCGCTCATGCGAGCTAGGTGCCCTGCCCACCGGAGTCTACCGAGCTTAATTTTTGTCACGATATCTGGTTCAAGGTAGATTGCGTACAATTCATGATTGTACCGTCTCCGGAATCGTCCTTCCTCACATATGGGGCCAACAATTCTCCTTCAGACTTTTCTCTCGAACGCGGCTAAGAGGTCGGAGTGCCTTTTGCTAAGCACCCAAGTCTCGGATCCATATGTGAGTACTGGCAGGACCATGGTCCTGTACAGCAGCAGTTTTGAAGTTATGGTGAGATTTCTGGATTTGAAGAGCTTTGACAGACTATAGTATTTCTAGCACTGCTGACATATTCAATGGTTTCGTTTTCAAGCTTCAATAAATCAAAGATTTTGCGATAGATGGGAAGAGTTGTAGATTAACAGGGTTAAAGATGATTTTTCTTAGACCAACGTGAAATAAAAAGAAGGTCCTTAATGCAACGGCATCATTCTTCACCCCAAAAGGTCAACTTGTCAATAGCTGCACATCATCAGCGTAAAAATGAATCACACAATGTTTAACAACTTGTGGAAGCTCATTTATGTAAAGAGAGAAGAGAATTGGACCAAGGATAGATCCCTGTGGCACTTCATTCAAAACATTGAAAAAGATAGGTGGGTGTCCGTTTGCCATCACGCATTGTTGCCTTCCGTTAAGGTATGACTGACTTTTAACTTAAAGGGCTCTAAAGAAAATCCAAAGCAAATTCACAGTTTCAACATAGAATTGAATGGTTGAATGCCTTTGCCATTGAGGTTCTTATTTTTTAAGTAATACAAATTGAGGCGGAATAGCAACTGCGCTTTGGTTAGCAGGTTTTTGATAGACAGATATGAAAGAAACGGGGGAATAGCAATTGGTCGGAACTCCGTAGCAACACCAGTTTGCTTTTTAGGAACGAGAATTATTTTAGCCTTCTCCCATTCTAAAGGGAACTCGGATGTAGTTATTATATTACTAAATATGTGAGTTATAAACACAGTATATGAGGGAGCAATAATTTAACGAACATAGATTCCATATTAAGTCAAGGCCATTAGCATTTGATTTGATTGATATTATTGTCTCAACAATATCTTCCTCCCGTATTCATATAAAGTTTAGGGAGCTGTTGAAACCAAATGATTCCTATTCAATGTGGGAATCAATAGGTGTAACAACATTTAAGGATTGTTGCGTAGAGGTGACCTTTTGGTTGAGAGTATCACAATCGATTGCATCAACTAACTTCGTAGATTGTTAACCAATACCGATTTCAAGCAGGTTTTTCCATAAATTTGTGCCAGAAACAGTGTTGGCCGAGTTTGTTTTCGTAGAGAACTCTTTTTGCCTCTCTGATCATAACAACGAATTGATTGCAAACTCTGCAATTAGATTTGTGGGAGCATTCTAGTTTGTACTACCTCCATTGACTGTAAGCGGCATATCGTTGCAATATCATGAGTAAAGAGGTCGCCATTTCTGTTTGTATTGTGCAAGCACAATAAAGCTAAGTGTTAACTTGTCCAGTGTAAGCTTGTTGCATATATGCCTAGTCTGAACCAATAAAATAAATCGGTTCTATGTTTGGTTCGGTTCGATTCGAGCTGTCACATTCTTACCGTGGCTGGCCTAGTCTGCCCACTTTTCTTCTTTTGCGCTATAGTTTTTAGGATCTTGAGAATCCTCTTAAATTGAAATAATTATTAAAGAAGTGTAGTTTGCAGTTACTAGATACATCCCCAACTAACATTTCAGCTTCGGTTAGGTTTTACTGAAAATGCTTTCTAACTTCCATAAGAAATCTGTAAAACTTCGTTAAACATAAAAAGGAGAACATTATAGAGGCTCAAATTACCTTTTTTAAACTTCTAAAGTGACTTCGGTTCATCTTCGTGCAGGTACCATGCGTAGTTCTTATAAAAGTTTGAGATTCTAACAAGTGTTTGTAAGATCTAAACGAAGTCTTATCGAGCGCTATGCACAGTTTTAAAGAAACTTATGTTTTGACAGATAGTCTCGTAAATTTTTCTATAAAGGTAACAAACGCAAGTTTAATAGAGGTGTTAGTTGTTATTTTAGTGGTTTTAATATACATATTAGAAGCAGATAATGCAGCTCTTAACGAGGTAGGTATAAAAATAAAAAAAAAAAAATATTTATTATATTTCCAATTTTTTCGAAGTGGTTTTTTCTGTATTTAATCTATTTTTTACCTGCAAGTATATATCACATAGGATTATTTATTAATTAATGTATTGGAAATAATTATAAAACACTAACATTTTTCTTACATCTGTAGGGATCGAACTCGGAACCTCCTGTATAAAAGTCCATCGCTTTAGCCAGTGCACCATCTTAGATATAATTTGGAAGATGCAAGAACTTGATCATACTTTTCCTTTTGAGAACTCCAAAGAGCTTCCTTATATAAGCCCAAGCCTCGATAAAATATTAATTAAAGCCTCATTTACATGATGGCCTCCAAGTATCAAACGAAATGAAAATTTAAGTTTTTTAGCATCTGGGATCTGTCAAAACGCCGATTTGCCCCATAAAAATAAATTGATTTTCAAACAAAATTTCCAAATCTATATTTTTCGGCAGATTTATCCCGTTTTTACCAAAACAAATACAATTTTCAGCTGTCAGCTTGACAAATAATGTGATTTTTGAATTGTTACAACACATCCATAATCATCAGCTACAATAATAAATTCGTAATAAATTACTTGCGGAACGTAACTATATGAATTCTAATATAATTAGTAGTTTAAAAAGAAAACTCCTTATTTCTCATACAAAATTAATTTCTTTTTTACTATAAACCTGAAGATGAGAAAAGCATTTCTCGAAAACGTTTGTTAAGCAAATAAAGAAATTAATTTTGTATGAGAATAAGAAATTTTCTTTTTCAACTACTAATAATGGATCAACCCAAAGAAATATACTTATACTCACCGCGATTTTTTTCGCATGTCACGACATTGTTTCATACAAAAAACAGAAAAATCTTCCTAGATTTTACATTCCAAAAACAAAAAGTGAATATAAATACAAATTCTAAATGACATAAAATTGTTTGTCTCTATATTTCCACCTTTCGATCTTAAGCCCGTAACTCCCCCAGTCTGCATTAGTTTATATTATAACACTGACTTTTTATTAGTTAAATAAAAAATGTGTTTATTTGTTGGTATCTTTAAAGTATAACCTCGCTTATAAAGTATGTACAGTAAAGTGTGTGGGCGGTGTAAGCATAAGCAAAAAGTTCTGCAACGTCACATAGCTTTATGCTGACAAGTTTCACAGATTATAGGCATATGAAGATGAGAATACCTCTGTTCGTTTACTTTCCAAACCTGCCAGTTTTAGTCCGAAATTCTGTCAAAGTCCATATAAAAAATGGGTAGTTTCGGACTGGTACGCGAACACAGCTAATGTTTCGTACCTTTCACTCTCCAAAATCCATTTGTTTAAATTGTTGTGTTTATAATTTCATCCCGTGTCGATGAAAAGATGTGAATTGCAAGAACAATTGAATCAGGTGTGTGAAGATCCCTACTATCTATGTGTGAGGTTTTTATACACACATTCTCATTTTTTATCTCATTTTTTATCTGCAATCTGACTGTTCAAGCTTGTAGGCAAAATAAAATGGCTGCCGTTGATTTTCATTTTCATGTGTTTGTGTTTCTCGCCTTTTTCTTCGTCGGTCCTCATTAAAGTTTTCTATGCCATTATGACAATACTCTTTTTTTGAAACTAAATTCTGACAAGATTCACCGAAGTATTCGAAAAAAAGTTCTAGAAAATCTATATGTGAATTGATTTTTCTTTAAAGGTTCGATAAATAAGATGTGGCAGGTTTCACCGAAGTACTCGATTTAGCTTCTATAATTTTTCTATAGAAACCTTATTAATATCTTTTGACAGCAGCCTCTGTAAAATCTTCTATGGAACTTTTATAAAGTAACAGCTACTTTAACCTTCTATTATATCATTTATAGAGCCTTATTAGAGTGTCAGCTCTTAACCTCTGTTAGTCTTCCTTTTCTTATTTCCAAACGGCTTAACGGTAGTAGTTATCGAGCTCATGACATCTATAAGAATTTCTTTTCCACAGAAGGCCGTATAGAAGCTTTATATAAGGTTAAGCCTGCAAATATCAATATTTCTAAGCTAAAAGAAGCTGAAATGTTAGTTGGGATATTTATTAAAGTTACAAAGATAACAATTAAAAGTGTTTTTTTTTAATTATCATAACAATCTATATCTAAGCCTAAGTCCTTTCCTCAACCTCACCTATATCCTTGGGAACACAATGGATTCATTGAGATCCAAGTGAGGTGATACGGCTTGCCCCTTCTAACCTTAAACTAACATACTTCTTTCTTGATGAAATTCCTGTGTAGTTTTTTTTTTCCAATTTACTCGTACTCTTCCCCACACGATTTACTTGCACAGCGTTTGTATAATTCTTATCTAGAACTACCCTATACTATAAAGCTTATATGTTAAAAATATGTTATTATCTAAATCCTTTTAACGGAAAAAAAACTGTCATGAAAAAACAGATTCCGTTTTCGCAAGAAAAAAAATATTCCACATACGCCACAGTGCCCATATAAGAGAATTTCTTCTTGATTCAAATTTGACTCTATGTCTACCAGAAAACTCACTCTCAAACCTAATTGAGTGATGTGAAATTACTTTTCCAATTATTTCCGTGTGCTTCTATCAACAGAAGTATCACGATAATATTATTTAAAAAAAAAAATGAAAGTCAATTTGCATCCTTAAGCTTTTATTAATTCACTCTTTCAACATGAATAATTTCGTTTATCAGAGTAAAAAGAATGTGTTTGCCTTTTTGATTGCATATGTAGATCTAAAAAGCATTTTAACAATTTAATTGACTACACACATATTGTGTAAAATGTACATAGATAAAAATGAAAATGTCAAAAATGCCAATAAAATCACATTCTCGAAGGATATTTGTGTATGGTACTCGTCCTTCGGATTTTTATCATTGATTTGTGTACACAACGACATGTGTAGTAGCTTAGCTTCTGCCAAAGTCATGCATGACACTGAGATATAAAATGAATAAAATGCGAATCAAATTTTACATCTTGAGTGTGTGTGACATTTGGTTGATAAAAATAAATTAAAATCAAACAAATGGATTTTTGATGAATGTATGATCACATTTTCGTTGTTGTTTATTGTTGCGGAAGAACCTTTTTTGACTGTGAATATTCATTGAGTGAGTGTATAGTATGTATGTACATATATGTGTGCTCTCCAAATATTAATCTTGACAAAAGAGAGGTCTATTTGAGGATTTTAATGATTTGGGTAAAGGTAATATTTTGTGAAGGACATTTTTTTTAAAGAAAAATAAAAAAAAACAACATCCCAAAACTCCACAAAACCTCTCTCATTTTAGATAAAGAGATTTTCAGCAATCATTTGTGTATTTATAGTCCTCTTAATGCGACCATTACTTTAATAGGCACTAAAGTCAAAATGAGCCTCCTCGACGTCGTCGTTAAGAATGATTTTGTTTTTTTTTTTGAAATTTCATTGTTTTTTTTTTAATGGATTGAAATGGAAAATTTCCATTATTTGAAATTGGCAGCTTTACTTGTAAGAAATACCATTTAATTGTAACAGATTCTGTCGTTATTTTTCCTCAAACTGCCCACGGCATACTTAAGATTCAAACGATCTGTTTCTGTCAAAACGCTCAAAGATTGTCTAATAAATTAGTTCAAGCTAAAACACTACAAACTATAAAATACTTTCTTCCTAATTTTACTACGATAAACAAGGCCAACATTTTTAAAGTGAAAATCTCTTACCCACTTATTTTAAGAAAACGTAACACAAGAAAAGATTTTCCTAGAAATTTTTGATTGCAAATCTTTTTCACACACCCACATACTCACATAAAAAAAGAATAACAAGAAATTCTAAAACCTACCTTAATAACGGGTGATTTTTTAAGAGGTTTAGAACTTTTTTAAAAAAAAAAACACAAAAAATTCGAAAAAATGAATGAAATATTTATTTGAATCGATAGTTTGAACCTTGCAATTTAATGTTTAAAGATAATTTCATGCAAATGTTGACCGTGGCTGCGTCTCAGGTAGCCCATCCGCTGAGTCCAATTTTGGCATACTCTTTCACACATATCGGCCGGTATCTCACGAATGAATGCATGGATGATGGCTTCCAGTGCGTCAATCGAAGCGGGCTTGTCCCTATAGACATTAGCCTTGACATACCCCCACAAAAAATAATCTAATGGTGTCAAATCGCACGATCTAGGCGGCCAATTGACCGGCCCGAAACGTGAAATTAACTGTTCACCAAACTCGCCTCGCAATTGCGCCATTGTTTCGCGTGCTGTGTGGCATGTGGCACCGTCTTGTTGAAACCACATATCATGCAAGTCAAGAACTTCCATTTCGGGCAAAAAAAAGTTTGTTATCATCGCTCGGTAGCGTTCACCATTGACAGTAACGCTGCGATTCGCATCATCTTTGAAGAAATAGGCCCAATAATGCCGCCGGCCCATAAACCGCACCAAACAGTGGCTTTTTCAGGATGCATTGGTAGCTGTTGCAATGCTTCTGGCTGATCTTCACTCCAAATGCGGCAATTTTGCTTATTTACGTACCCATTCAACCAAAAATGAGCCTCATCGCTGAACACAAGCAGCGCGCGATGAACATTTCGAACCGAGCACGAATTTTGATAGTAAAATTCAATAATTTGCAAGCGTTGTTCATTTGTAAGACGATCCATGGTTAAATTGCAAACCAAACTGAAGCTGCTTGACAGTGACACAAGGTACTAAATACACGTCAGCTGTCAAAACCAGTGTTGCCAAAACCAAACCAGCTTAAAAATCACCCGTTAGAATGCAAAAACTATATGGGTATGTATAGGTAGGTAAAGTCCTCAAATAGTCTGCTTGTTCATCCCATTGAAACATCTAAAGACGATCTCCATGACGTTTTATATTAATTCCACCTTCTAGCACGTCTCGAGTAGTCATAAAAAAAAATCTCTACAACTTGAAGAGCAATAAAAAAGAAAATACGTCAAAACATTTCAGTGTTCTGTAGAGCCTCAAGTGTTGCAAATAATAAGCATGCCAATAGAATTTACACAATGCCAGATGTGAAATTTCCACAACTAGAGCAACCCCCGAGGTCTCATCATATTATTTCTCTTGCAACAACAACATTACATCAGAGCATATACGCAAAAAAGTTGACTAAAAATTAATTAATTTAAATCAGGTTTAAGATAGCTTGTTTTATAATATCTAATGGAAAATAGCTCTTTAAGCGAGCTCTGAAGAAGAGTCAATAAATGACTAAACAAATCATAAAATTGTTGATTCAATAAACTTTAAATCATGGAAAATGCTATACAGAAACAAGCTTTCCAGCAAACGACGGACGTAATGTCTATTGAGCCTTATTGGTTTCAAATGGACATAAAGTCCATGGAAATTACGTTGAGAAATAATGCCAAATTGGTATTGTGAACAGACTAAAGTCCATATAGACCTTGTGTTTGTTTTAAAAAGACATACCATCTGTTTAGAACTTATATCAGCCGTGTTTTTTTGCAAACCCCGAAGAAATTGGTCAAAAAAAAAGACGTCAAGGCTAAGCAATTTACATTTAAAATGCAACAACAACTAATCCCCTTCGGGCTTAGGTAAGCGCGGTGAAATCTCGGGGTAAGCACGGAGAAAAACTGTGTGAATTGCATACTTGTTATCGATAATTTGTATGGAAACTCTATTTTGTTTTTGTAATGGCATCGCTAATTCCCAATGTCGTTTTTTTTTTTCAACCAAATCCCTCCGGGCTTGCCAAAAAGAACACGGATATATACAAATATCGTCGCTATTCAAGAAAACTGGCATAACTCAAAAAACTCGATATTTTAGTTAATGATGCCAATCTCCTGCAAAAAAAAATCTCTATATTTCTGTAAAGTCGGCATAACTCTAACCCTTCAGAATCCCGAGAAACGGATAGTGTTCCAACTCTTACTCTGTCCCAATTGATCAATGGAGAATGGCGAACAGAGGCGAACATAACTCAGTATAGGTCAGATGCTCAAAATGGACGGTCATTGTGTTTTTGGCAAAAAGTGGCATTATTTGTCTTGTGTCCAAGCAATTTTGGAAAAGTTTATAGAAAAGGGACCTATTTGTAATTGGACCATTTTTGCTAATAAAGTAAGTTCTTTTTTGTAAAAATGTTCATGTACTAAAACAAAATGTGCCAATTTTCTTGATAAATACTTACATAACTTATGCCGTTTTTCTTTAGAATATTTTATTTTGGTCAATCAAAAAATAATTTTGCTTAAGTTTGTGTTTTAAATTATGCCATTTTTGAAAATAGTTATCTGCTTATAATTTTTAGTTTTTTTATTTAAATAACGAATTTAAACTAAATATGTCATTATTCTTCAATTTTTATGATTCATTTTTTTTTGTTACTAGTAATACTAGTAATTTTCTTACAGATAAAATAAATCAGCCATGTTACAGCGCACACAGCTGGTTACTTAAATTGATGGTTCAAAAAGCATTGCCAATTTACATCGCGACTATGCTTCTAATTGCAAAAATGAAAAAAGAACTTCAAAAGCGAGTACAATATTTCATTTTTTCGTCCCAAGAAGGACCAATGCGAGGATTGTATGGCATTCGAAAATGCAGATGCTGAAAAAAAAAGAAACTCTTCGTAAAAAATATGAAGCTGATTTAGTGGAAAAAGATCTATCAAGACAAGAAAAAGAGGCTGACAAGAAAAACGTCACGGACAATCATTTCGTCGGAATATATCAATTGCAGGCTGTTTTGACATGTCCTAAAGGAGATGTATAAGGTTTCTACTACAGTTCCAAGCTCTCGGTTTACGATTTCACTATTTGCAACCTTAAAGACACTAACGATGTTGCGATGCTTTGTCTGGTGATGGACAGCGTGGTGCAAACGAAACTGGTACTTGTGTTTTGAGGAAACTGGAGGAATTGGAAGAATAATCCACAAGAATTCTGAAGCCCATTGATGTTATTTTCCACACCGACAACTGCTGTGGAAAAAATAAAAACCAATTTATGTTTGCATTATATCGATACGCCGCCGTTAACAATTACGAGTTCATAAATAGCATTACGCATACATTTTTGTTCAAGGGTCATACTCAAAATTTTTACACCAGATCATTACTATGTACTTATACGAAGTTCTAGGAAAACTGGGCAACCATACAAAGTAACTGAAATGGCCTTCAGCGATTTCCTAAACATACAAAATCTGGAATCGGAAACAGTTTTTGGTTAAAACGGAATTAAAATCACAGAGAAACGAGTTATTAGATTTGAAAAAGCACATCCTCACATAATTTATTTTAAAAAAAATCGTTCGCTGAAGAATTTTTTTCAGAAATTGAGTTAAAGTCTTCTAGAAAACCCAAAAAAAAAAAAAACTAGGGGAAAATCTTACTTTGTTATACAAAGCTAAATTGCCAGTAATAGAGAAGAAAAAGAAAGGGTTGATTATGCTACTGGAGAAAAATCTTATCCCACAGTACTATAGTGAGTTTTGTAGGAACTTATAGATTACATCTACTTTCAATTTATTTTATTACACTAGCAGTCTAGTTAATTTTTACAAGAAGAAACTATTTCTTTTATTTTATGTTTTTAATAAAACAAAGAAGCAAACTTGTTTCTTATATAAAGACTGTGAGAACGAATCAAAAAGCTTTTGGTTTTTATTAAAATAAAAAGTGCACACGAAAAATGTGATATATACCTATGTACTTACATATCTTAGTATTTAAAATAAATATTTCTAACGGCAAATTTCTTCACAGAGTCCTAACGCTAGTACCAATACTAGTCCTAAAATTAGTACTCAAATCGGTATCAACTCATTTCTTCACACAAGTTCTAGTCCCTAGTCCTTTCAATTTGGTACCGAGTATTAGTTAGGTCTCGGTACTAGCTGACTCCTCAAAATCAGGTTATTATACCAGTCGTTAGTACTCAAATCGGTACCAAATGATTTCTTCACATAAGTACTAAGCCCTAGTTCTGTCAATTTGGTACCGAGTACTCCTTAGGACTAGGTATTAGCTGGGACTTTAAAATCGGCAGTCTAGTGGCGCTAATACCTGAATCAGAGTAATTTCTTTCATTTGTTCAATGAATTCGTTGCTGATTTTCGATAGTTTTTTGGTTGTAGTTTATTAAATAGGCAATAAATTCGGATTTTATTGGTTTTGTGGATTTTTCATTTTCTTATGGTACCTAGGTACATATATAATGTATGTATTTTGTAATGACCTTATAAGTGTAGGAACTGAATCTAATTTTTGTTGGTCGCAATTTAAAATTTTTGTTTTGCAAGCTAACTTCGTACTGACTCCACCTTTACTTTTGTACTTTTAATCCACACCAACTGCAACTTTACGTTCAACTGCACAGTGAAGAATAAGTGAACCGAAAATGAAATGGACACAATAAAGGACATTACTCCAAGCCTGTGACACACATACATACGTACACAGAAAATTATCAAAAACTCCACGCCAAAACTAACACACATTCTTCTACCGATATCAAGTGCTTCATCTGGAAGCTGATTCACCACTGATCACTCCTGTAAATGTCGGCAGGATTTCATTGCAATTCTGCATCTTCCCACTCTCTATACTGCTATAAAATTGAAACAATTCATTCGAAAATAATTTAAAATAAAAATCGCTCAGTCAAAATAAACATCAAAATAATATTTGAAATGCCAAATTATTGTCAAAATCAGAATTAGACCAGTTTTAGACGTATTAAGTCCTAGTACCGCTTGGTGAATTTAGATCCGGTACTAGTGATGTGAAGAAATGTATAGGTACTAACTTTTCGTTAGGACCGAGTACCAGAGCTAGTACCTGGTCTAGCTGGACTGGGTACTAGGCTGGTTTAGTACTTCTTTGAAGAAATTGGGCGTAAGCCACTAAAACTTAAAGAACTCTCGAAAAGAGGTAAAAGTATTTTTGTTTTCAAATAAATGAGATTTATTTTTAAAACACATAACTTTTATTTTGTAAACAAAATTTAAAAAATGAAGGAAGTGGATATTAATGTGTCTAAGTTTTAAAAACAAATGCTGCTAGATCTAATTTTTTAAGGCCTCTCAAATAGAATTT
This sequence comes from Leucozona laternaria, assembly GCA_932273885.2. Taxonomy (NCBI): domain Eukaryota; kingdom Metazoa; phylum Arthropoda; class Insecta; order Diptera; family Syrphidae; genus Leucozona; species Leucozona laternaria. The sequence goes on along the minus strand of OW026366.1, from coordinate 264,195,828 downwards.
AATGAGAATAGTAATTTTTTGTAAAATTGTAATAAAACAAGTATATGAGAGTTGTTTTTGAATAAAAAAGAGTTGTGAGTCTCGCTCAAAACAGAATTCTGTGAATTTATTTTTTTGTGCTACCTAACCTATTACCTATTCAATGTACCTACTATAATGAAGAAGTTTCAATAAATTGATTTCTATTTATTAAAAACAATCTGTAGTCATAATCTTTTTTTAAAAATGTCATTACGAACTAACTCAGGAATAAAAAAAGGTTGTCTGAATATCATAAATTGTTTGTGGAAAAGTGACCCTGTAATGAAAGGGTCTGACAAATCATTCTATTTGCCACCTTTATAGTAATTTTTTTTTATTTTTGATTTTTGCTTACATCAAATAAAATATTGAATTAAATTAATCTTATGAATATTTCTAAAAGAAATAATTCAAAATTATTAAAAAAATTGATTTTGTGTGAAATTGGCTTGGTAAAAAACTTTAAATCAGTTTTCTGAAGATTTAAGTTTTTTGAGTTATGCCAGTTTTATTTAATAGCGACGATATGTATCTGCATTTGATGGAAATAATATCCAAAAAAACATGCCGTCCCCAAAAAGACAATAGCCGTTTTTTTTTTTTGCAAGCCCGGAGGGATTTGTTTGAAAAAAACGACACGAATGGATTGAAACAGCGATTTAGTGATTTCCCCTTACATTTGCAACTAAATATTCTATAAACGTCAAAATTATAATTCACCGGATTTCTTTCAAAATAAAAAGTGACATTTATTGGAAGTTCGCTCAGTATAAAATTGAGACTGAAATTTCTGTTAGTTTTGCTGGATGGAATAATGCGATTTACAACCAAGGTGTCAGACAGATTTATGAATAATCTGGACCATCAGCTGTTTAGATTGTAGTTTCTTTTTGTATGTACATATTTTCCTACAAACGGACCAGGAACCGATGCAAACTTTTACCCACTGAATCTATTGATGTTTTGTTTGATTAAAATTTATGTTTGATTACAATTCTTAGAAAAGTAAAACTTTATTTGTACTTCATTATTAGCTTATTGCGATTCTGAACATAAACAATGCTTTAATTTTATTAAATTTAATCAAGTTTGTATTTATCAGTTATTGGTGCCGATAGCTTAATAAGTGATAACATATAAACAATTGTTGTACTCATACTCATACCAAATGGAAATGTCGGTTCCTTGCTTTTTTCCAATGATATCTATTATTTTCTAGTTAAGCCGATTATTTTAATATTAAATTTTAAGATTCAATTATAGTTCTTTGATAATTTGATATTTTGCAAATATCTAGACAAGATCTGTGTATTCATTCCTGAATTAAATAGTTCTAAACCGAGAATTAATTAGGTTTTTTTTAAATAAAAATAATCCCACTTAACAGCAATTTTGTTTTCTTTTGGTTTTTTTTTTTTTTTTTTTGTATTTGTACGGTGGTGTTAGAAAGTGCAATAATCAATAATGTGTATTGTTTAAAACAGTCAATTTCTTAAACCGGCCCTACTCAGTTGTTAAAAGAGAATATCTTTTCAAAAGGGGTTGGAATGTTGAAGCGCAAGCACGGTTGTATTTAAAACTCAAAACCTAATATTGCAATTAAAACTTAAGACCTAGAACTGTAGTTAAAAGTAGTATTTATTTATTTATTTAAAAATAATGAACTTAAGGGCGCTGTAATGTAAACTTGAGTGCCACTTATTCCAGTAAGTATGTGCACTGTGAAACTGTTCTTAACACAAAGATGACATTTAAGTGACTAATGCCCAGTTTCACAGTGGAAGTTTAAACTTAAGCTCAGCTGAACCTGAACTTAAATTTGAAGTTAATTCGCCTGGTTTGACAGTGTAATCTGGACTTTAGTTCAATTGAACGTCGTTTAAACAAATTGTGTGAATACAAATTGACAGCATTGCACAAATTTGCTGTCATTTAACGTAATGTAAACATTACGCAGTTTTTATGCCGCTTTTCCAAAATCTTTCTTTGTCTTCATTTTCTTAATCTCTTCTTCAAGTACATGGTATCTTGTAGTGCTACCAGGCTTAAAGAAGCAAGTTGCTGGACAGAAAAACCCTATGGATATGTTGAAAATAAGTCTAACTCCTATAATTTACCCTTATGAAATACCTGATATTATTCTATTACATTGGTTTGTATTCTAAAAGCTTTCTTTTGTAATGCTATCTCTTTCTTTCATGACTTAAACTCATCTATTTTACATACGTACATTTTTTGCTAAATAATATGTCATTCATTCGCAATTGTACTTTCAAAGAATTAACTTAAATTTAATTAAAGCCTCAATTGTTTAAATCTCTGCCTTTTTCATTTTTTTGAAGAACACTGATTTTAGATTTTTCCAGTTATCAGCACGATCAACCTATAGAGGCCAGGTAACAAAAATTGTTAAAAGTGCTACTGATTTTCTCGACAGCGTAGAATCTCAACTTAATTCAACGAATGATCTGGACGCCATCGAGGAAGACGACGTTCAATTTATCCAGCGACTGACTGCAGCCCACGAAAGTCTAAATGCGGTTACCAAAGAGATGCAAACGAAAAGACTTCTCAAGACAGATGAGCTGGATAAGGAACTGGAAAAAAATCAGCGAATATCAAGATTCAGCAATAGGTGTTCTCTTCCGCCTAAATTCTCGTCTGCTGAAAGTTCAAAATAAGCTTAATCCACCCTCGCATGTCCCAAGGCAATCTTTGCTCAACACGTCATCATCTAACAACAACAATTGTTCTATTAAACTCCCCAAATTGTAGCTTAAAAAATTCGATGGTAATAATGAAGATTGGCTATCCTTTTGGGAGCAATTCCCAACGGCCATTCATGAAAACGGGAATCTATCATCGTCTGACAAATTCAGTTATTTAGAATCCGTTTTAGCAGTCAGCGCAAAAAAAGTTATAGGTGGATTTACCGCTTCAGGTATGTGCTACGAAGCCGCTATCTCCCTCTTGCAAGATCAATTTGGTGACGTCGAACGTTTGGTGGATAAGAATATGCAGCAAAGAACAAATGCCGTTGGCCTTCGAAACCTATATAATTCCATAACATCATGCTGTCGCACACTTACAGCTTTGCAAATACCTACCCATCATTATTATGTCATGCCAAAAACAATATTGCTCCGTTGCTTGCCGTCGGAATTACTACGAGTCGATTATTATCGGGTAGTGGAGAGAGAGGAACATGCCTCCGAAACAAATAATGAAAAAGATGACTCAAGTTCTACTACTTTCTTGCAAATTGGAGATAAGCAAGTGAAAGACATAATGCGTTTTCTGAAAAGAGAAGTTGAGTCTTTGGAAAAAAACATAGCTGTCTCTTTCATCCCTTCTATGAACGCCAGGCATTCTTCTTCGTCTCACACAACTGCATCAAGTTTAGTTTCATTAAATGAAAAAAACTCTTGTGCATTTTGTTCGTCCGACAAACATACAACCAAGGAGTGCGACTGTACATTATCAATAAACGAGAAAAGAGATATTTTAAGAAAGAGTGGTCGATGTTTTCGATGTGCCAACCGAGGTCATAATTCTAGAAAGTGTCGCAGCGCCAAATGGCTTTCGTGTACAAAGTGCAAAGGTAAACACTTAACTTCGTTGTGCTACCCTTCTTACGCTGGCGCTGGTCAAAGAAACTCGAATATGGCAGAAAAAACGTCGGATAATTTCAGCCAGCAAAAAACTGTCAACCAGAAGATTCAAAACAAAACTCCATTTTGCAAAGTGCAACAAATCTGTGCGCGTATAATTCTTGTTTGAGCAACACAAATGTTTTTTTTTGAAAACAGCTCGTGGCATTGCTATAGTCCCGAATAAAAATAAATCCCTTCTTTTACGTGTGATAATTGACGGCGGCAGTCAATATTCGTATATTCGAGAAGATCTAGCGCAAAAGCTTAACCTTTCATATGCGGGCGATGTCAATTTTTCTCTAATTCCGTTTGGATGTGGACAACAAAATCCATCTAAAAGACTCAAAAGGGTGTTATTCGAAATAAAAAGTCAATTCAATAACAAGCGAATAATTCTGGAAGCGGTCGTTGTGCCAGAAATTTGCGTTGACGTTCTGAGTGCACCTGATGAATCGTGTACTTACCTTCAGAATTTTCAATTGGCTGACTCTTGCCATGCAGATATTGAGGCCGCAACTGGATTGGGCATGTTCATCGGTTCAGACTATTACTGGTCTGTGTTAACAGGCAAGCAGAGTCGAATATCTGCTGGATTGAAAGCAGTCGAAACAATTTTCGGCTGGACATGGCAAGGATCGCATTCTACCGGTAAGGCTTTTGAATTCCACAAACACTCACGTTTTCCTACTTTCTCCGTTCTAAGCCAAAACGACCTAACCTCGTTTTGGTCACTTGAAGCTATTGGTATTCGGGGTGAAGAGGAAGAAAATGAACGCCTAGTCGACGAATTGATTCAAAAATGCATATCTAAAAACGTTCAACGTCACGAAGCCTGTCTGCCATGGAAGCATCCTGATGTCGAAATAAAAAGCAACAAGGAACAATCACTGACGAGGTTGAAGTCACTCCAAACGCGATTGTCAAGAAATCCCGAACTTTATCGACAGTATGATGCTGGTATACAGCAGCTTCTTATAGACGGTGTTGCTGAACCAATTCCACACTCCAATAGCAGCGATTTGCGTCGTATGTCAACTACTTACCCCATCGCCCAGTGTATAAGGCTGAGAGTACGACCTAGAAGATGCGCATTGTTTTCGACGCCTCTGCACGGACTGAACACTCTCCATCATTGAACGATCTCCTTCACGTGGGAGCTAATCTCCTACCCGATATCCTAAAAATTCTTTTGAATTTTCCCCTTGGACGCTATGGGATCGTGGCCGATGTAGAAAAGGCTTTTCTTTAAATCGAGCTCAACAGGAACGACCGTGACAGCCACAGGTTTTTATAATACGCATCTAGCAACAACAACAACACGACTAAAGGAGGAATTGTCGAGTACCGGATGACGCGAGTCACTTTTGGTGTGAATTGCAGCCCTTTCTTACTGATAGCAACCTTGCGACTTCATCTACAAAACGAGACGCAGTTTGAATCAACGTCCAAAATTCTAATGGACAGTTTTTATATGGACGATTTCGCAGCAAGCTGTGATGCTGAAGAAGAAGGTAAGCGCATCTGTGAAGAATCTGTATTAGTGATGCGAAACGCAAGCATGAACCTCAGGAAGTGGAACTCTAACAGTGAGCTTGTTCGTAATGCTCTTTGTGCAGGTGAGTGTCCTATTAAGCAAAAAGTTCTAGGATTGTCATGGTATGTCAGAAGCGATGAAATTGCAGTGCCCTTAGATTCACTGCAGAATTTGCTAACATCTGATTTAGTTAAGGGTACGAAGCGAAACGTTCTTCAGACGATTGCTAGAATATACGATCCTCTTGGAATGCTGGGACCTGTCGTTGTACGATTAAAAATTCTATTCCAATGCATCTGGCGAGAAAAACTGTCCTGGGACGAGGCTCTAACTCCAGATCTTATGGTTCATTGGGAAGATAATGTCAAAGATTTACATCAATAAAAAGATTTTACAATACCACGCGCGGTTCTTTGTTTCTCATCTTCTAATAAAATTACCATTCACATCTTTGCAGATGCAAGCATGAAGGCGTATGGAACTGTTGCTTTCATCAAAAGCGTTAATGATTGTGAAGAGAGTGCCACTTTCCTATCTGCAAAGAACTGAGTTTCACCTCTCAAAATTGATGGAATAAAAGAGCTATCCCTTCCAAAGCTCGAACTAACGGCCGCATTGTTAGCAGCTTGACTGTGCGCTTACTTGAAAAAATCGCTAAAAGTTATTGTGCACCAATTTTTCCTGTGGACAGATTCGAAGATTGCGCTTGGTTGGATCCAAGGTGATGCTAATCGTTGGAAGCCGTACTTTCAGAGTCGAGTCACCGAAATCCGTCGTTTAACGTCAGTAGCAGACTGGAGGTACTGTAAAGGAAAAGAGAACCCCGCCGACCTTCTCACCAGAGGGGTCACCACGCAGAACTTAACTAATTCATCTGTATGGGCTCATGGACCAACCTGGTTAAAAGGCGATACCGATTTCAATGAACAAGAGAACGAGTCTTATTCCCAAAGCTTAGCACCAGTGGCTCTGTTGGCACCCGCTTATGCTCCAGATGAAACCTCACCCGAGCCTTTGTTGACATACAGAGATTTCAGTTCTAGGAAATGCCTGCTACGACGTACAGCCTTTATTCAACGTGCAGCAGGGTTTTTCAAATTGAAGAAAAAGCTGAGCTCTCCGCAAGCGAAATAGAAGAAGCTGAATTATATTGGCTAAGGTATTTACAAAAATTTTCATTTTCTAACGAAATTTTTTATTTACAGAAAGAAAAGTCTGTTCCGAAAATATCGAAGGTAGCTCAGTTATGCCCCTTTCTTGATGAAATTGGTCTAATGCGGTTAAGGGGTCAACTTCAGTCCTTAAATGCACCACTTGATGAAAAACATCCAGTCATCTTACCAAAATCGTATTTAGTCAAGCTTATAATCAATGATTGTCACGAAAGAACCAGTCATGGAGGTACGAATGTCGTTTTGTGTAAATAACGAGAGCGGTTCTGGATTTTTAAAGGGCGTTCATTTATCAAAACATCGATAAAGAAGTGCGTCACTTGTCAAAAACTTTTTGGCAAGCCAGTGTCCCAACCATTTGGCCCTCTACCCATCGAACGCATCACGATGTTAAGACCATTTGACTGCGTTGGAATAGACTTTGCTGGGCCTCTCTTTTATTTGAATGATTCAACGAACCAGATGAACAAAAGTTATTTGATGGTTTTCACTTGTGCTGCAATCCGTGCAGTGCATCTTGAGGTAGTAACTAATATGACTACAGAAAGCTGTATAAGGGGCCTGAGGGGATTCATCGCTCGAAGAGGTGCTCCAACAACGATCTACTCCGACAACGCTAAGACTTTTCGAAGAGCAGCATTAGAGCTCAATGACACCAACCAAGTACCGGACGACGAGCCTATACAACATTTTTTGAGCAACATACGCATACGTTGGAAGTTTATTGTCGAGCGAGCCCCCTGGTGGGGGGGATTTTGGGAGCGCTTGATACGATCAATAAAGAACATTTTAAAAGTAGTAATCGGAAGAGCGAAGCTGACGTTTGAGCAACTACGGACAGTCATTTCAGAAGCAGAGGGAATTGTGAACGTTCGTCCTCTAACCTATGTAAGCAGTGATCCTTTGGATATTTCACCATTTACATTTTCCCACTTCATACATGGCCAAGGGGCTCTTGTGAATCCGCGAAATCCTGTGACCTCTTCTGAAGCTCAGCAGCTTTGGGGTCAAAGACTTAAGATAACGAATATGCTTTGGAGTCGATAGCGCACCGAATACTTACAACTGTTTCGGTCCTTTCATCACAGTCAAGGGTATTCATCCGCTCAACTCAAGTCCAATCATGTGGTTCTCGTTTTTGACTCCGCAAAACCTAGGATTTCTTGGAAGTTAGCAGTTGTTGAGACAGCTATTAATGGCCGCGATGGTAAGGTACGAGCTTCCGCGATTCGTTACGCTGATGGATCGAAAACTCGAAGACCTGTGCAATTGGTATACCCCTTGGAGCTCACATTATTGCCCCGGGCCGAGGATGTTGAAAATTAGTCTAACTCCTATAATTTACCCTTATCAAATACCTGATATTATTCTATTACATTGGTTTGTATTCTATTTAAAAGCTTTCTTTTGTTAATGCTTTCTCTTTCTTTCATGACTTAAACTCATCTATTTTACATACATACATTTTTTGCTAAATAAAGCGAAATAGAACAGATACGGCCAGGATCGTTGCAATCATCACTGGCTATTGGCCAATAGGAGAACATGAGGCTAAGTTACTCATACCTTTTGATAGTTTCTGCCATAGCTGCAAGAACCCTCTAAAGAAAGAAACCACATCAAACACTTTCTCCAGGTCTCGCTTCCTGGCATTTGGAAGCCCTTTTTTCGATAACCTTAACGTGCTGTCGAACAAAAGGATAAACGATTTTATCTCTTTTCTAAACAGCACCAGATGGATCTTAAAGATCAAAAAATATTTTCTCCTCAGCTCTTGTATTTGAAGTGTAAGGGCTAGCAGTGGTGTACCGGGGTTCGGTGGATCGGAAATCATGGACTGTATCGCTATTGACTCCGGCTTCGGACCGATTCTCGATAGACTATTGCTGGCCTCATAAGTTTAGGTAATAACACTTCAAATATAAAATTAATATAGGTACAAAAATCGTCACTAACTTTCCGGACAACCACTTAATCTATAACTGGATAAGGGCTTAAAGCTTTGCCAAAACCTAGATAGGTTTGCCTTGACTTTGAAAAAGGCCAACCACAAGTAGATCTATAGTGATAGGATATACGGCCGGTTCTCAACCCTAATGGAACTACCTAACCTAGCACACAGTGTGAGCTTAACATTCCCTTGAGGTTGTGGGCACAGCCCAAAACCTAGTCCCTATCAATCAACAAATTCGTAATTAACTTTTCACACAATCAGTTACTCTATAACTGGTGCAAGTCTTAAAGCATTGACATATACCTAGCAGTATTACCTTGCTTGGAACAGGCTCAGCCGTGGTCGGCTCGTGGTCCGCATCTTAAATGAGGGTCTTTAATGAGTAGTTTTGCATCTCGGGAACAATTTTGATGAAATTGGAAGAAGTTCAGCCAGAATGCTGTTCATGAGAGACCACGACGAATGGATGTTGCTCTAAGTTTACGTCCAAGCAGTTTACCAGGTAGAAGTTGTGTCGTACCATCGTGGATGTAAGTTAACTTCTGTTTTTTTTTTTTATATTTAGCCCGCACTAAAGGGGTTGTGACTACCCTTAAAATGATATACACAGCACGAGCGATTGATAGATTGGAAGGGATTGAAAAGGAGATACCGATGCACATTGGTTTTAAGTGTCTGAAGATAACAATGGGAGGGGAAAACCGGGCTGGGTAGAGCATTCCACATTCGTGTAGTGCGACTAAGGTAAGAATCTCTGTACTTAACAGTACGTCCGAACTTGGGCTCAAGGGTAAACTGATAAGCATTCCTAGAAGCGCGAGTATTACGGTTGAATTGTTAAAGGGGAGGAATGCAACTGGCTATTTCACTGCAACACTGTTTATAGAAATAGCGGTAAAATAATGATAGACATGAAACACTGGGACGGTGCTCAAGAGATGTAAATGTTTCCGTTTCACCTATCATTTTAAGAAATCTCTTTTGTATTCTATCCAATAGGCTCAAGTGGGTTTATGGAGCACCTGCCCAAATATGGGAGTTGTACTCAAGTTTCGGACGAATAAAGGCCATATCACAGGGGGAGAAAAATTTCTTGCATCGACGGAGAAAACCTAAATACTTAGCAGCGTTTTTGGCGATGTCAAATATGTGGTCGTTCCACAAAAGGTGGTCTGTGACACACATACCGAGTACTGAAAGCTTTTCGGTTTCCTCTATGCCAGTGCCGCTCATAGATAGCAGCATTGGGGGTGGGTTGACCCTTTACGACAGGAGACAGCATTGAGTTTTAGAAGAATTAAATTCTACACGGTTTCTGATTCTCCATTTGACAATGCTATCGAGATCAGAATTTAATGAGCATATCATACGCTGCCGTTGAAGTTCCACATCTGAAGAACATGGAAGTGAATCTAGAAACGAATATGAAAAGCTGAGAGTACTGTCGTCAGTAAAACAGTTTAATGGATTAGAAGTTTCAGATAGCAGATCATTTATGAATATTAGGAAGAGGGTCGGAGACAAAACGGAGCCCTGGGGCACACCAGCATTTATTTTGTAGATGTCAAACTTGAAATCGTCCAATACAACTTGTATTGACCGGTCCGAAAGGTAATTTCTAATCCAACGAAGAAGAGATTCATAGAGACCAAATGCACGCATTTTAGATGAGAGAGCTTGATGCCAAACTCTATCAAATGCTTTTGAAATATCAAGTGCAATAATCGTACTTTCACCAAAACGATGTAAAGATTTGTTCCACTGTTCGGTGAGACATACCATCAGATCCCATGGACCTATTGCTACGAAAGCCATACTGCCGGTCATTTAGAAGCTTTCGTTCTTCAAGATATTTCTTAAGCTAATGGTTAATCAGCGTTTCCATGACCTTGGAAAGAAGGGACGTAAGTGCAATTGGTCGATAGTTAGAGGGAAAAAAAGACACGCCTTTTTTAGGGACAGGCTGGACAAATGCTGTTTTCCATCCACTCGGAAAGAGAAAGAGACCAGTAGAGTAGGACAGATGGAAAAGCTTACGCAGTGGTTTTGCCAGCGTTGAAGAACACCTCTTCATAATAATGGGAGGGATACTATCCTGGCCAGCGGATTTGTGAATGTCAAGATCTTTTAGAACTCTAGCAACTGCACGAGGGCGAAAGAAGATTTGTCCCATAAAATCGTTTACGTTCTCAAGTACAGGTGGAGTCGTATCTTCTTCTGGCAGCGTCGAATTAACAGCAAACTGTGCTGCAAGCAAATTGGTCTTATCGAGTGAGCTGACAAAAGGAGTATCGTTGAAGACGAGCGTTGGAACCGAGGACGAGGTGGTATTTCGTATGTTTTTTACAAAAGACCAAAAATTTGTACTACCTTTGGGACATTGTAGTATTTTTTGCCTTAATTTTTGATCATGTAAAAATTTGGTTCGTCGAATGTGAACGTTACAGGTCTTTCTAGCTTGTTGAAACTTTTTCCGGTTTTCCTTAGTAGGGTTGGCTTTATAACAACGGAAGCTTACTTCTCTGACCCTAATAACCTCTTTGCAGCTCGAATCAAACCATGAGTTTTCTTTGGCTTTGATAGATTTTACCCTATTCGGGATAAAATTTCTCATTCCACAAAGAATTATGTTTGTAACGTATTCTGCGCTGGAATCGATGTCACTATCGAGGAAGCATAGTGACCAGTTAAAGTTCTTGAAGAAAACATTAAGACCATCCCAGTTGGCTTTATCGTACTGCCAAACGGTTCTCTTAGGAGTTTTTTCTTTAACTGGGTTTTGTTGACACGAGAAATTAGCAGATATGATACAATGGTCTGATGTGCTTAGAGGCGATAAAACACTAATAGTGCGTATTTATCAGGGTCAGAAGTAAGGAACAAGTCTAGAGTGTTGGCGGATTGACTTGCAACGTCAGGAATCCGAGTGGGCTCGTCAAAAAACTGAGTCAGGTTGTTTAACTCAGCAAAAATCTCGGCATACCTTCCTTCGGGTGTTGTTTGACTCGAATAGCGTATAGCCACGAAGAATTATGTTGTTTGAAATCGCCCGTAACAACGATTTCACTGTGCGGAAAATGGGAAATAATTCTCTAGATTTAGTCGGATAATGCATCTAATTCGTTAGGAGTCGAATTACTATCCAAACTGGGTCTACGATAAATAAAACAAGTATGAATGATGCGCTTAAGGACGGTGAATTTAAACCACATGAAGTTAAAGTTGGAATTCGAACATGAACCATACTGTGGCTGAAGCTGATAAGCAACATCATTTCGAACATACACGGCGAGACCATGATGTGGAAAAAAATAGAGGCACTGTAGTCAATAATTAATTTTTCTTCGTGAACGGACTGTTGTTTAATCTTATTCGACATAGCTTAAGCAAATGGAAGCCAAAATAACTTATTTTCTCTGATAGTATATGATCCTCCCTCTATTTAGTAATATTATACCTACCTTTATCCCGCATTTTGCAAGTCCCTAAATACAGCTCTCGATAGCTATTGGGACTTTCATTTAATCTAATAAACTGTCAGAGTATAAGTAAGATCGATACGAAGTCTTTTATTAGAATTACCTGCTGGCTATCCTTCACTTTCAAGACAGAATATCGAAAATGTCTGTTGAGTCTATTTTTATAAAATAACTCTTTTTAGTCAATAGACTGTAGTAACCATCTCTGACTTCAGTTTTTACGACTTCAATTAACAATTTATATAATATTTATATTAGTTAAATATTAATTATTCCACATGGAAATGAAAAATAAATTTGTGCGCTTTATTTTCTAACACAATTACTCCACTGTATGCGGTGACATAGGAATGGCATTTCATTAACATGGAAATTGGATTTTTATTGATTTGCACTGCAGAATAACTTAACAAAAACTCAAAGCTCTACAATCCAACGAGTGCTTGTGATGATGGCCAATTGACATAGTAATTATCATCATTACATTGTGCAAGAGAAGAATCGTTTAACTGATTTTCCATTATGGTGTCAATTATAAATTATTGTTTCCAACACTTTAATAAGAGAACCCCGTTTCCTATAAATTCCAGCACTTTCGTTTCTGAAAGGACATGCCCTACTTTTCACCTTTGGCAAGAGAAGTTGGCATATACATACATTGAGAACATACTTAGGGGATGTTACTACTTGTAAGAACCCAAATGTCAAAATCAAGGCATACTCGTATCCAAACCAACACGCCATATAGTTTGCTTCCTATACCCATAATTAAAACGTAATAGATTCACATGATAAATTGCATCGATTTTTGTGCCTCTTTCTTTGCCTTCACACTCATAGTTCCATGGCAAAAAAAAAAAAAAAAAAAAAAATCGAAGTCGTTATGTGTGTCATGTCCATATAGAATATATACAAAGGATTATGCAAATTGTGACTCATATGTATCGGAATTTAATAAATGTCACTGCAGTTTTGTCTTTTAAATGGCTTGGCTTTCGAAAGTGGGATTAGACTTTGTCCAGTAAGAGAGGTTATCTAAGAGTAATTTAATTAAATAAGCTAAGGTTGCAGCCGACGCAAAAATTTGTTATTGTTGTTTATGTTTGGTGTTTGCGTTGCAGAAGGTTCAATGGGAATATGATAAATTGTTTACGAAGAACTTTTTGCAGCAAACGTCCCTCGAAATGTGACAAATACTACGAACTGCCAGCAAGGGTAATTAATGTATTGCCAATGAATATTGGTAAAATTTGCTTTTGGTAATTAAAACAAGTTACCTACATTATTATTATTTATAAACAAATTGTGTCTACAGCAAGTTCAGTATGATAAGATTTTTTTGAATTTTCGATTCTAAGGTACAGTTTTTTAGTGCAATATTAAATTTAAACCAGATTTAAATCATCAAATTCGGTGAGTCAACTCAGGATGCTTTTGATGTCTTATACACCGGGTTTGTTTAGTCATTCTACATGCATTTTCCATCGAAAAACTGCTTCCTCAGTTCACTAAAGTGCGTTGGTTTACTTCCAGCAATTTAGTTAACTCTGGTATAACTAAAAACTGGACCTAGTAAGTAGGGTTAATTAGGGTTTATTTGATTAAAGGTCGAAAAAACTATATTCTAAACGGTAAGTGATAGAGTTTTTTTTTTTTTAATCAATAGATATTTTAATAAATATAATATAAAAAAATTGTGTGAGTGCCGGGACTCACGGTTAATATGTGTAAACATCAACGCGGATCCAAAACGGACTTGTTTTTGCTTGAAGGGAATCTTAAGATTTTTTCACTGAACGCACCCATCCTAGTATGCAGATCGTAACGTTGCACACCGTAACGTTGCACGACGTAACGTTGCACACGAACTCTCACGTTTTTTTTTCATTCTACCGCCAGCATAGATGTTAACACATCAATAGAAAATATATAAATATAATAATATATAATTAATAAATATGATAAATAAATATAGGGTAAATAATTTTTCGGTTTCGAAAGTAAAGCTAAATAAAACACACACATTTTTTTATGAAAAATTGTATTTCATTATATAGTTTGAACTTTTCCATTAAACCTTGAAAAACAATACGATTCAAATGGCCGCCTTGGGAAGATTTGCAGCATGCGATTCTTTTGAGGTAATTTTTAACCACGTTTTCGCGCATCTCGGTCATAACTTGAGTAATGTTGGTTTTTAATGCATCTAGAGTTCGGAGATTATTTGCGTAAGCACGGTCTTTTGCGTAGCCCCACAAAAAAAAGTCTAACGGTGTCAAATCGCATGATCTACGTGGCCAATTGACGTCGCCAAAACATGAAATTATGCGACCAGGAAACTTCACAAGCAATAAAGCCATAATTGGTCGTGTTGTGTGGCTTATTGTCCTTGCATCTTGTTGGAACCACATATATCGTCCAAGTCATGATCTTCAATCGCCGCGCCGGCTAAAAATAAATCGGTTATCATTTGACAACTTCGCTCCGAATTGACTGTAACCGTCTGCCCATTGGCATATTCGAAAAAAATACTGACCAATGACACCTTTCGACCAAAGAGCACTCCAAACAGTCACTATGGCTGGATGCAACGGCACCCCTACGATCACTTGTGGGTTTTCTGAGCCCCATATGCGGCAATTTTGTCTGTTGGCGAGTGAGTTGTGTGAGTGTTGTTCGAAAAATCTGTGTTTATTGTCTGTAGTTCCAACACCCAAGAAGCGTATCTACGGCCGACGTTGTGAATGGTCAGCATAGCCTTCAATTGTTGCGTAATTTGAACTTAATAAGAATAGTGAGATGTAAGAACACGTTCAATTGGTGCAAACGCCGGGAAATCAATAAATTCGGATCAACAGCTGCACTTGTATATACTTGCAACAGCAATATTTTTGACTGAGAGTGCTGTGAATCACCACTTTTGTAGTAAGTTTTAATAATTTAACTGGTAATTCGATTGTTAAGGCAAACATTCAACTAATATTATGACACTTCAAATGACAGCTGAGTTTGATAAGTGTCAAATGACAGTGCTCCCAACTTGAAACTACGAAACGAATGACCCTGTAGTTTATAAAGTTTTTATTATTATAAAATTCTGGATATGTCAACAAAATTTTAAAAATCTACAACTTTTAAAAAATTGAAAAATAAATGGTTGAGAAATAATTATTCAGCATTAATCAAGGTCGCAATTTATTGAAATAAATTTGATACTAGCCGTGTTTTGATGAAAATTATAGCCAGCGAAATAATGAATTATAAATAAAGCGCTAGTAGTCACTTTTTTATTTACTTTTCTTTTGTAATTTCAAAGTTTTTAATCATGCCAAATTTAATGACATTCGATGTCAAAATAAATTTCGTATCTGTCATAAACAATAAACAGTGACAACCATAAAATTAACAAACTTTAATAATTGATCGTAATTGAACGAAACAAAAGAGGTAACAACGCAATACTTTACGTACCTAACAATAAACTTTTCAATTAGGTCTTATTACCACGTCTTCACTCACCAATTGATGTAAAATTTATATTGGGAACTTCCACCAGACGTCATTTCAGTGCCAAACAAGCAAACAAAATCAATAGTTTGACAATAAAATAGGCATTGGAAACAAACAACATGTGATTGTGATTGGTCGTTTGTTTGTTTTCCCTGCCTAATTCACATGAAACCAACATTCGTTTTGTGTTTTGAAATTTGTTCGGGCGCGTTCGAAGCTACCTTTTTTCATTTTACTTACACGAGGCATAGTTGTGAACAGTTTTTGGTCAGATTATCAATATAAGAGTCAATAAATAAAGCTTAAATGTGAAAGTTATTGGAAAAGAGCACAAAATACTTAAAACTTATAATATTGGGTTCTTTTTACAATCAATTTCATTCAGGCCAAAGTAATACCAGAAACAACTACGAAAACAAAATGGTGGAGTCTTAGAGTTTGGGCTATTGAGAAAACCGTCAGCCAAATCGGCTTCGCTTGGTACAAAAATTAATTTTGACTAAAAAAAAAAAAATGAAAAAAAAGTTATGGAATAAATGATAATGATTTGTATTCTTAAAAAAATTGTGTGAGTGCCGAGACTCACGGTTAATATGTGTAAGCATCAACGTGCGCGGATCCAAAACGGACTTGTTTTTGCTTGAAGGGGATCTTAAGATATTTTTCACTGAACGCACCCATCCTAGTATGTAACGGGTGATTTTTTAAGAGGTTTAAAACTTTTTTTAAAAAAAAAACACAAAAAATTCGAAAAAATGAATGAAATATTTATTTGAATCGATAGTTTGAATCTTGCAATTTAATGTTTAAAGATAATTTCATGCAAATGTTGACCGCGGCTGCGTCTCAGGTAGCCCATCCGCTGAGTCCAATTTTGGCATACTCTTTCACACATATCGGCCGGTATCTCACGAATGAATGCATGGATGTTGGCTTCCAGTGCGTCAATCGAAGCGGGCTTGTCCCTATAGACATTAGCCTTGACATACCCCCACAAAAAATAATCTAATGGTGTCAAATCGCACGATCTAGGCGGCCAATTGACCGGCCCGAAACGTGAAATTAACTGTTCACCAAACTCGCCTCGCAATTGCGCCATTGTTTCGCGTGCTGTGTGGCATGTGGCACCGTTTTGTTGAAACCACATATCATGCAAGTCAAGAACTTCCATTTCGGGCAAAAAAAAGTTTGTTATCATCGCTCGGTAGCGTTCACCATTGACAGTAACGCTGCGATTCGCATCATCTTTGAAGAAATAGGCCCAATAATGCCGCCGGCCCATAAACCGCACCAAACAGTGGCTTTTTCGGGATGCATTGGTAGCTGTTGCAATGCTTCTGGCTGATCTTCACTCCAAATGCGGCAATTTTGCTTATTTACGTACCCATTCAACCAAAAATGAGCCTCATCGCTGAACACAAGCAGCGCGCGATGAACATTTCGAACCGAGCACGAATTTTGATAGTAAAATTCAATAATTTGCAAGCGTTGTTCATTTGTTAGACGATCCATGGTTAAATTGCAAACCAAACTGAAGCTGTTTGACAGTGACACAAGGTACTAAACACACGTCAGCTGTCAAAACCAGTGTTGCCAAAACCAAACCAGCTTAAAAATCACCCATTAGTATTGCAGATCGTAACGTTGCACACCGTAACGTTGCACAAGCACGTTCACTTTTTTTTCATTCTACCGCCAGCATAGATGTTTACACATCAAAAAGTCGATTTGGTTGTATAAGAAAGCCTATAACTTGAGTTCTTATAATCGGATCTTTGAGATTAAGGCCCTTAAATATAGGTAAAATATTAGGCTTTTATGTAAAATTAAGTGAGGAAAGCGAATGACATGGCCAAATCGACAAGATTTATAATTTTGGTTCTAACGGTAGGATTTTCAAGTTAAATGTGCAAACATTAAGGCACAAAATCAGGCTAAACTGTGTATTAAGTCACAAAGCCACTAATACAAGCAAATCCAATGGATTATTAGCTTGAGATATAATGGTTGGATCTTCAAGGTTAAGGTAAGTAAAGGTAAAATATCAGGCTGTATACGTAAAATTAAATCAGACAAGGGCAAATCTGTTGAATTTATAACTTTAGTTTTACATAACGGTTGAATTTTCAAGGTTAAGGTTCTTAAATTAAGGTAACATATCTGGCTACGTGCATAAATAAGTCAGCAAAGTGACTTATCCGGACAACTCAGCTAGAAATAAAATAAATTTGGTGGAGCAACAGCTCGTGAAGATTCAGGACCTGTAGCGACTTACAACTTTCGGTTTCGACACTATACCAATACTTCTTTCTTTTATCGCCAAAAGTTCCGCTTGGATCATGCTACAGTGATTGAGAAGGCGAAAGGGGAGATTTAAATTCATCCTGTCTGAGTACACACCTCCACCAACCCCGTCATCATTTTTTGATCCTTCCGTGTAGAAGTGGATTGATTCATCTTCCAGGAATGCCAGATCATCTCAGATAGATCTGGAGGGTATGGTGACCTTAAAGTTTCTATAGAACTGTAACTGCGGGATGGTGTGGTCAATGATACTTGGAATTGTTCCAAGTGAGTTCAGAACGATGGTGTGACCAATGTCATTATTAGTCCTAGAGGCGGTTCACCCATACTGTCACGCTGTATGTTAGTATCGGTCTGACAACCGAGGTTTAAAGCCAATGAGTAATGCTGGGTTTAAGACCCTATTTGTTTCCAACGTAAGTTTTGCATGAAAAGATTGCCACAGTGACCTTTTTGAATCCTTCTTGTATATTGGGTTTCCAACTTAACTTCTTATCTAAGATAAGGCCCAAATATTTGGCTTCGTCTGAGAATTTAAGTGGAATCGCTTTGATAGACGGAGGGTCTATGTGGGGGATTTTGTATTTCCTTGAGCAGAGGACAAGATCTATATATCTTATGAGGGTTAACGCCCAGTCCACAACGATCTGTCCAGTTTATTGGGGAGATAGGAAACCGCCTTGCGGCGTACCTCTACTGACAGATCTTCTTGCAGAAAAACCGCCCAGTTTTGAACTAATAATCCTGCTACAGTCAGCATTTGATTAATCAATTCACTAAGCGGACCATTTACTTTCATACATGACAATGCAGATGCAATTTTAGATGTGTCGACGTTATTGAAAGCGCCTTCTAATTATATCTAGGAAAGCAACCATAATGTACTTCTTATGGTGGAGGGAGTATTCGATGGTTCTAACTTCTCCACCATAATAATGTTGAGTTTATTTATTTATTTTATTTAATCTACAAGCAATATTACAGCTAACAGATATAAGCACTCCAAGAGACAAATTAAAAGGTGAATAAATACAATACTTCAATTTTAAATTTTGTACGATTAATATTAAGAAAATCAATGTTTGTAGAGACTTCATTGAAATATACAATGGACCTTGATAGAGTTTCATTACAACCATAGTTTGTCATATGAGTTCTTTGAAATAAGAATACTCTAGCTCTCATAGACCTAGCGAGAACATAGATAGGTATTAAAGCAAGAAGCGATGGACATTTTATATGATAGCATAGTAAGTCCCTAATCAGCATTACACTATGAATTTTTCTTCATGAATGTAAAGACTTTATTCCAAATAATTGGCATCTAGCCTCATACCCAGGACTGAAGACCCAACCCATTTTTTTAAATATATATTTCGTGAATCGTCTTTGAATTTTTTCAATCCGATCAGAATGGACTTTATATGCGGGACTCTAAATAACATCTGCGTATTCCAAAAGTGATCTGACAAGTGATATAAACAAGGATAATAATACGAAGGGATCTGAAAAGTCTTTTGCATTTCGTTTTATGAAACCTACTAACGAGTTTGCCTTAGGGACCAATTATTCGAAATGACTTTTAAAAGAAAAGGGGGAATCAAGAAAAACACCTAAGTCTTTAATACTTGAGACCCTATCTAAAGCTTCAGATTCAATTGCATAGTTGAAAAGCAGACATTGAGATTTTCTGGAAAAAGAAATAGCATAACATTTTTTGATATTCAATTTGAGGCCATTGATGTGACGCCAATTTGACAGAAAATCAATATCAGATTGAATAAGTTGACAATCATTAAGACTCGAAACTTTTAAAAATAGTTTTAGGTCATCCGCATATAATAGACGTTTACAATATTTAAAGACCGATACAATATCATTAGTGAAAATTATGAAAATTAGCGGACCCAGGCGACTACCTTGTGGGACGCCTGATGTACAACGAATTACCTTTGAATATGTATCTCCAAGTTTAACTCGTTGTGTTCTTAAAGTTAGATATGAGGATAACCATCGAAGAAAGTGTGAATGCAAACCAAAAATCAAAAGTTTTTTTCAGAAGTGTTTGGTGATTTACCGAATCAAAGGCTTTGCTAAGGTCTGTGTAAACTGCGTCCACCTGAAATTGATGAACACCTCGATTTTGTTCCTACACCAAACCATTACCTGTTCTATAGAGCAAGAACAAAGGAAGGTATACCGGTATAGTAAAATTCAAGCTTTTTCAATATACATACTTAGGTAATCATTTTTCCCAGTATTTTTATTTTATCAAAATTGTTAAACTTGCTGTCGATGTGATTTTTTTACAACCACATTGTTTACTTTTCAGAAGCCATAAAAACCATTTTGATGTAAATCAAAAAATGAAAAAGATCAAATGATAAATCGTGTACACTGTACAGTTAAAAACATTTTGAAATCGAAATAAAACTTATCGGCAGTTTAATGTTTGTATTTATCATTATTCATCAAAGACAGGTAAATTTATTACGTTTTTTTTTTTTAATTTTCGACCTCATGTGTTTGAAAATCTGATTTATGAGCAATGAAAAAGCGAAGCGATGTTTTGATTTACCCCCAATCAATTATAAGATCTTTATAAAAGCTCTTTGATTGAGTTAATTTTGGGGTTTGTCCCATAGCAATACATGTTAGATTAGAAGCATTTTTGTACAAATGAAGGTTCTATGTGAGAGTAAGATCTTAATAAATGAGGTTATAAAAATCAATATGAGTTAGATAATATATCGAAGGAAGAGTACACTCAAAAAAAAAATCTATCGTTGCAAACAGCACGATATGAGGAACTCTTAATCTAAGCTTTTACCGGTTGTTTTAAACAGTAGTCCCTAAGCGTGAACGATTAGCTGTTTGTTTTTATTTCTTTATCATTTTAGAGGAAATTCAGAAAAATATCGTTTACAAATATTACTTTAACCGATAAGCACTAACATCTTCCTATGGTGATAAGACATTAACTACATTTCCTTATACAGCAATGCTTAATATCAATAATTTCTACCGAGAAAACTGATCGCTATGCATGATAAAAATACTTATAATCATAGATAAAGTCAATCAGATTAATACTTCTTCAGAATTTAATTAACACCTCTAAAAATATTTACTGTAAACGGTATTACTTAATATACATTCATAGTTTTAAGTCTTATTGATTAGGGTTAAATGTAAATACTTGACTGCAAACGCTCAAAGCGATTCTCAGAAGCTGTTAGCGTTTGCTACGAAAGATAAAATCAATAATTTTAAAAGAAAATCCAAATTAGTGGAATAGCGTCTGTACACTTAATGAATAACTCTTTAAAAGTTTATCTAAAACCATAAAATCGATTACTATTCTAGATTAAGGACTTTTAGATAAGCGTGAGAGATATTTGATTTCGAGCGGGCAAATCATCTTTTCGAAGCTTAATGTCGTTTGCCACAAAAGACTATAAAAATTATTGTTAAATCGAAAACTAATCAATGCAATTGTATATGGATAATTTATGAATAAGTCTTTAAACATTAACCTCAAACCATATAATTGATGAATATTGTAGATTTAGGGCCAATTTCACAGTCGACACTTACCGGAATAAGTGGCACTTAAGTTTCCCATATAAGGAATTTAAGCTTTATTTCATAGCTAGCGTAAGTGGAACTTAAGTCACCAACATCAGAGACTTAAGTGCCACTTATTCAGGTAACAGTGCACTGTGATTTTGGGAATTAATCTTTCATATTCCCCACTTAAGTGTCACTTTTCTGACTGTAAAACTGGCCCTTAGAACTTTAAGATAGGGGTGAGGTATATATATTTCATTTCTAGCAGCCAAAGCGTCTTTTTTGAGCTTAACGCCGTTTGCTACAAAAGACTATAGAAATTAGGTTCAAAGAAAAGACAAATCAGTGGAAAAGTGTTTCTACAATTTGTGAGTATCTGTTTGAACATAGTTATTATCAATAATAAAGTTTGAGGTAAAAGTTCAAACAGATACTCACAATTTGTAGAAACACTTTTCCACTTATTTGTGATTCCTTTGAAAAAATTGCTTAAATCTTTTGAAGCAAACGGCTTTAAGCTTAGGAAAGACACTTTGGTTGATAGAAATCAAATATTTTTCTCGCTTATGAAAAAGTCCTTAATCTATCGAAATGTTTTTAATTTGTAGTGGCCAAAATTACTTTTCTAAGCTTGAAACAGTTTCCTCCAAAGATTTTACCAATTAATTTCAAAGAGATCAGAAATAAGTGGAAAAGTGTTTTTACAATTTATGAGTATCATCTCCTCAAACTTTATTATTGAAAATAACTATGTTCAAACAGATACTCACAATTTGTAGAAACACTTTTCCACTTATTTGTATTTTCTTTGAAAAAAATTGCTTAAATCTTTTGAAGCAAACAGCTTTGGGCTTAGGAAAGACGCTTTGGCCGCTAGAAATCAAATATTTTTCTCACTTATCCAAAGTCCTAAATTTTGAATAGCTAGTCAGCACTAAACACCGCGTTTAAACCCTTTCTACAGTTACATAACACAGCAATTGATGATGAACTTTCTTCTTGCTCGTTACTTGCAGCTTGTATTGCGATTATGCGACACCGTTCTGATAGTGGAACAAATTAATGTAAATGTTGATGAAAAGCTGTTTTTAACTGCTGTCCTCTTTTGTTGTTTTCCATTAAGCAAAATGTGATGTTTTGGAAAGGAAGTATGGTCTTAAATATTCTCTAGATGATGAGACATTTCGGTCGTAAAAAGTAGCATGTATTAAGCTCTTGTGACAAAGTTCTATTAAAAAAATTATGTAAATATAGTTAGTGACTTCTTTTGATTTTCTATTCCAACAGTGGCGCTAGAGCTTTTATGGAATAGACTAGATTTTAAATTTCATCTGCATGTAGAGGGGTTTCGATGTCTTAAATGTTGGCTTTATAAAATCTTAATGCTGCAAATGACGACCGGCAGCGTCAATTTTTGTTTAAAGTAAAATTTTTGTGAAAAGAAAAACTAAAAGTTATGAATATATTCCCATTAATACCAAAAAAAATATAAACATAAATTATTTAATATAACCAGAAATTTAAAATATTAATTATTTGGCTGTTAGTTAGTAATTTTTTTTGTCTTAAATATAATTTGTTTTTTTTTTATAAAAAATAAAATAATTTAATTATTATTATAAAAGATTTTAACAAACTATATCCATGGAAAACCATTATAATTTAAGTTTAAAAAAAAAAATTCTTTCTAAAAATTAGATTATATTCTTTCCATAAGCAAATGTACTGTATGTTTAAAAAAAAAACATTTTGTATATTTCAAAAAATTAGTTTGTATTCTTTCCAAAAATAAGTCTAAGTACTAACTTTATTATAATTATAAATACATACAAATATGCAAATGTAATGAAATTGTTTTTTTTTTTTTTAAGCTACATCGCTTGAAACAAAGGACAAATATTTTACTTCTTGGAGTGCATTGTTTTTGAATATCGACTATGATGAAAAGGTATCTTATAAATTATTTTCTTTATTTAGTCAGTTCACGTAAAATTCGAGCTATGAACTTCCTATAGTTGTATGTACGGGCTTCTAAGAGGTGTTATTTTGATATTAAAAGAAAAATGGCATTTTTTTAGATAAATGATCGAATGTTTATTTCATTATAAAGAGGAAGGTATGCCGTTAATAATGGAACACAACATCAGCCAAATGGCCGCCACGACCACGCTTACAGGACCATATCCTTTTCATGAAATTTTCCATAACCAAATCGCAAAGTGGCTGCCCTATGTCCTCGATAGCCTCACGAATTCCATCTTTGAGGTCTTGAATCGACGCTGGGCTGTTGGCGTAGACCTTATCTTTCACGTGGCCCCAAAGGAAGAAGTCGCAAGGTGTTAAATCACAAGATCTCGGTGGCCAATTGTGATCACCTCTTCGAGAGATAACACGGTCCGGAAACTTTTCCTGTAAAAGATCGATGGTTTCATTGCTTGTGTGGCACGTAGCGCCGCGCCGTCTTGTTGAAAGTAAACGTTGTCCAGATCAATACCATCCAATTCCGGCCATAAAAAATCATTAATCATCTCTCGATAGCGCAATCCATTGACCGTAACTGTTGCTCCAGCCTCATTTTCGAAAAAGTAAGGTCCAATGACCCCGCCAGACCATAAACCGCACCAAACAGTCACGCGTTGGGGATGGAGAGGCTTTTCAACAATAACTCTTGGGTTTTCCGAGCCCCAGATGCGACAGTTTTGCTTGTTGACGTAGCCTCCGAGGTGGAAATGGGCCTCATAAGTCAAGATGATTTTTCGATGAAATTCCGGATCATTTTCATGCATTTCAAGGACCCAATCAGCAAAGACACGACGTTGTTGATGATCAGCCGGCTTGAGTACTTGTGTTAACTGAACTTTATAAGCCTTAAGACCCAAGTCTTTATGCAAAATACGGTGTAATGACGTTTGTAGAATGCCTTATTCCAAAGAACGACGAGGAATGGACAAACGTGGGTTTTCTTCAACACTTTGGGCTACAACAGCAATATTCTCAGTTGTTCTTGAGCGACGTGCACGGGTTTTATTCTTCACATCACTAACTTGTCCCAA
Organism: Leucozona laternaria; assembly: GCA_932273885.2. Classification (NCBI taxonomy): domain Eukaryota; kingdom Metazoa; phylum Arthropoda; class Insecta; order Diptera; family Syrphidae; genus Leucozona; species Leucozona laternaria. The sequence continues at coordinate 264,171,578 of OW026366.1, read as the reverse complement.
CAGCTCGAATTCGTCCACCAATTTCTGTATTGCGGTCCGACAAGGTGCTTCACGACGACCCAAAAATGTTTAGTTTTACGAACCGTCTCTGCCAAATTTTCACCATTTTTATAGTGAATTTTAATAATTTCAATGCGTTGTTGAAGCGTGTATCGTTCCATTTTTATTAATGGCGTAGTTTCTCCTTGTCAAATGTCAAAAAATGACAGCTTCAAAAGTGACAGCTACCGAAATAGCGGGCTATTCAAAATAACACCTCTTATTGGAAAACCCTTTATGATGTTAAAGATAAAACATTGCGTGGCTGAAAAAACCTATACTTTTTAAATATTCTGTAGACTCTAAACGTGGTCGTCCAAAGGTTGCGTTTAAAGAATCATCGGAAAGATCAAAACGTCAGAAAACTGAACTCTTGAGAAGGTCCACGTCTATCGCTGAGTTGACTTACGCAGCTGAAATGGGTTTGAGAGCTTCTGGGCAATTAGATGCTGCAAAGTTTATGCTTGACGTAACAACAAACCCAAATCATGCTGAAAAATCCAGAAAAATTTGGAGGGGCTCAATTGAACTCGCTTCAATGACTGGGGAAGAATTTTTCACGTTTTCAGTATGAAATTATACGTTCTAAAGCTCCTGAAGTATTTCCTTCATACAAAGTAGTTCCAGAGTGCAAAAAAAGTTGCTTTCCGGAGCCTGAAAATATGAGTATATCAGAAACGTCTGTATACACTAATTTACAAAGCTTGCTAAACCTCACAGTTGCTCGTTTGGTAATTGTTTAAAAAGACGTAATCCAATCTCTTAGGCCTGCCGCCCACTAGGCAACTTAGTTGCCGGCAACTTTTAGTTGCTGGGTGTTGCCGGCAACTCCGAGCAACTAAAGTTGCTTGCCCTCGCCCACTAGGCAACTTCCGAGCAACTTTTAAGAATTTATATTAGTGTTTTTTTGTATTTAGTTTTCTATAAAAACGTGCTACACCCAAACCCATCTCAATTTGACCTTACAAAAATGCAACATCAATGTAACATTTCAATGGAATACAAATAGAAACGTTAACTTTTCAAAAGTTGTTGAAAGTTGCTCGGAAGTTGCTCGGAAATTGCCAAGTGGGCGGGGGTCAGCAACTAAAAGTTGCCCGGGGTCGCCGGCAACTAAGGCCTGCCGGCCACTAGGCAACTTTTAGTTGCTCACCCCAGCAACTTTTAGTTGCTCCCGGTTCAATTACATTGGCTTATATGGGAGAGCGCCTACTGGGCAACTTTAAGTTGCTCGGAGTTGCTCGCGGAACTTAGTTGCCGGCAACTCCGGGCAACTTTTAGTTGCTCACCCCCGCCCACTAAGCAATTTCTGAGCAACTTTCAGGAATTTTCTAAAATTTAACGTTTTTATTTGTTGTCCATTGAAATATTACATTGAGTTTGCATTTTAGACAGGTAAAATTGAGATAGGTTTAGGTGGAGCACGTTTTTATAGAAAATTAAATACAAAAAAACACAAATATTAATTCTCAAAAGTTGCTCGGAAGTTGCCTAGTGGGCGAGGGCAAGCAACTTTAGTTGCTCGGAGTTGCCGGCAACACCCAGCAACTAAAAGTTGCCGGCAACTAAGTTGCCTAGTGGGCGGCAGGCCTAAGTTCCGTGAGCAACTTAAAGTTGCCGGCAACTAAGTTGCCCAGTGGGCGCTCTCCCATATAAGCCAATGTAATTGTATCGGGAGCAACTAAAAGTTGCTGGGGTGAGCAACTTAAAGTTGCCTAGTGGGCGGCAGGCCTTAGGCCTGAAGAACTCAAAACTATAAGCTTATACTCCAAGTGGGGTTTCGATGGAATTTCAGGCCACAGTTCGTAACTATAAGCAAGCCATTTCATGGACTTGACGCCGATGACTCATCTGTTTTCATTACATGCGTAGTTCCTCTTCGTTTGATATCTGGTGAAAAAATAATCTGGCAGAATCTTCACCCAAGTTCAACTAGATATTGTAGGCCTCTTAAAATTGAGTTTCTCAAGGAATCTGCACCAATCAAATCGATCTATCTGGATAATCAAATCGAAGAGCTCCAGCCTAGTCAAGTTAAAGTTGGTAACAATACTTTCAACGTTGAACACAATTTGTTATTCACAATAATAGATGGAAAGGTCTATAACGCCATTAGTGTAAATTCCTCTACACAGAAGTGTTTTATTTGCCATGCCACATCAAAAGATTTTAATTCAATTGATGCAATGGTAAAAAGGCCAGTAAAAACGGATAATCTTCTATTTGGTTTATCTGTGTTGCAAACATACAAATAAAAAAATGGCAAGCTAGACAAGAGGAGCATAAAAAAATCGTAGCTGAAACGAAAAAAGAAATACAAAAACAGTTTCGGGAGCGATTGGGTTTGATTGTTGATAACCCAAAGCCGGGTTTCGTAAATTCTAATGACGGAAATACAGTCAGGAGATTTTTTGAACATGCCGAAACTTCAGCTGACATTACTAAAGTAGATGTCGAATTGTTAAAAAAAAATGCATATTATCATGACAGTAGTTGCTTGTGGTCATGAGGTCGATTGCGAAAAATTTCGAGAATTTGCCAATGAAACTGCAAAATACTTCGTTGCTAAGTATCCTTGGTACTATATGCCTCCTACAGTCTACAAGTATCTCATTCATGGAAATGAATTTATTTTAAAAGCTTTATTGCCTATAGGGCAGCTAGGTGAAGAAGCTCAAGAAGCACGCAATAAAGATTTCAAAAATTATAGAGAACACCACACCCGAAAAAATAGCCGGAAAAATACAAATGCAGACATTTTTAATTTGTTCCTTTTATCATCAGACCCCGTTTTAACAAGTCTGCAAAGAGTTCCAAACAAAAAAATTCAACATCTGCCCCAAGAAGCAATCAGTTTGCTCAAAGTCCCAAACACACCAAATAACAAATCCAATTGGCATTGATAATGATGTAATAAATGAGAGTGATGAAGACCAAGAAGAATAAATTTTTATTTGTGATTATTTATCTTTCTTTTGTTAATGTTAATTTATACAAAATAAATATGTATTCCTAATTGTTAATATCTATAATAAAATGTTTATAATCGTAAAAACTTTGTTTTTGAAACAAAGAATCATGTTAAAGCGTTTGCACTATTTTTTCAAAAAAGTAGGCGTTTTTAGTGGGCGTGTCCTCAAATTTTTTTTTTAATGTGCCAGCTATCATTCTAGGAGTAATCGTGCAGAATTTCAAGTCCGTAGATTTGATAGTTGATTTAATGCCACCTTTAGTGGTGTTTTGCCCCAGTGCGCAGCGTTGCGATATCAAAAAAAAAAACCTTCCGGACTTTTGCTTTCGATATCACGACCACTATTCATAAACCTACAAACCTTCATACTCAATTTTTAGTTATATGTATTTCCAAACCCAAAATTAGCTGTCAGGTCTGAGTCTAGGTTCTAGAACTAAAATAAAAATTGAAAATACTGAAAAAAAGCGTGGGGAAAAAAAATACTTAATGCCTGTAGACACAAAAAGGATGTTTGTAGGTGGTTGTGAGACAACGACAATGCTTGATCAGTGAGTTAGTTTGAAGGGCAAAATCAGAGATAACACACATGAAGATGAGAATCCTCGGCAGCCATTTCAATTACAAGCTTGAAATGTCAGTTTGCAGAGATAAAAATGACAAAGTATTTGTAAAAACTTCACACATAGACAGTAGGGATCTTCACACAACCTGTAAAATTCTTATTGCAATTCACATCTATTCATCGTCATGAGAAGTTACAAAAGCAACAACGTAAACAAATGGGGTTTCGAAGGCGAAACGTACTAAAGATTCCTATCTTTATAATTGGATATCTGTGGGAAGAATTATTATGCTTTATTGTTTGGTTTTTTGTTTGCTGAGAAAAAACAATATTCTGAAAGTTCTCAGCAAAACCATCGAAATTAATAAAACGCCTTCCAGTCCAAACGAACAGCAACTAATCTATATTTCTGAAAAACAAGATTTCACCTATCGAAAACGAAACATTTCAGGATCGCTTTTGTTTTGTTGTTTCATCGTTTCCGGTGTGGTGTGGGCTGAACCATTAGGAAGGAATAAGGATGTTTGGAATATGAACGACATCGTTTAAATGGCCGCCACGGTTTCGCTGAGTAAATGCTTGAACACAATATAATGCTGCAACTGGAACTGGAGCTGCCGCTGCAATAGCTGTCAAAATGTATCGTACGTGCTTTTTTTAGATGCCCACAATGCAGCTGTACAGCTCTAATTTTTTTTTGTTTTGATGTCATTTTGTGGGTCAACAGATCGGATCTTTTGTGAATTTTGTAAACATGAGGAATTGAAGAGAGCTTGAAGCTCATTTCAACCTGTATAAAAATACTCATCGATTTGTCATGGCTTCGTTCGCCTCCATCAATTTTGAAATGTCAAAAATATTGCACGCTAAAGTTAGCAGTTGTGAGTTGGTGAACTATTGCAGCTGCGACCGCAGCTCCGTTTGCAACAAAGTTGTGTTGTGTTCGCAACATTGAAATTTTATGTATTCAATATTTTGACAGGTCAAATTTTCGATGACTGGCCCGTCGTAGATCAGGCTGAATGTAGAGCGATGGCATTTGTGTTATGTAGCGAACATCGAAACACTAAACGTGATTCGGTTACATTTAAAATGCATGGAACAATTACCCCATGTAATGGGTGATTTTTTAAGAGGTTTAGAACTTTTTTAAAAAAAAAACACACAAAAAATTCGAAAAAATGAATGAAATATTTATTTGAATCGATAGTTTGAACCTTGCAATTTAATGTTTAAAGATAATTTCATGCAAATGTTGACCGCGGCTGCGTCTCAGGTAGCCCATCCGCTGAGTCCAATTTTGGCATACTCTTTCACACATATCGGCCGGTATCTCACGAATGAATGCATGGATGTTGGCTTCCAGTGCGTCAATCGAAGCGGGCTTGTCCCTATAGACCTTATAACCTTGACATACCCCCACAAAAAATAATCTAATGGTGTCAAATCGCACGATCTAGGCGGCCAATTGACCGGCCCGAAACGTGAAATTAACTGTTCACCAAACTCGCCTCGCAATTGCGCCATTGTTTCGCGTGCTGTGTGGCATGTGGCACCGTCTTGTTGAAACCACATATCATTCAAGTCAAGAACTTCCATTTCGGGCAAAAAAAAGTTTGTTATCATCGCTCGGTAGCGTTCACCATTGACAGTAACGCTGCGATTCGCATCATCTTTGAAGAAATATGGCCCAATAATGCCGCCGGCCCATAAACCGCACCAAACAGTGGCTTTTTCGGGATGCATTGGTAGCTGTTGCAATGCTTCTGGCTGATCTTCACTCCAAATGCGGCAATTTTGCTTATTTACGTACCCATTCAACCAAAAATGAGCCTCATCGCTGAACACAATTTTGCGATAAAAAAGCGGATCCTCGGCCAGCTTTCCAAGAGCCCATTCACCAAAAATTCGGCGTTGTGGTAGGTCGGCTGGCTTTAGTTCTTGCACCAGCTGTATCTTAAAAGGCTTTACGCCCAAATCCTTCCGCAAAATTTTCCACGTAGTGCTGTAACAAAGGCCTAACTGCTGGGAACGGCGCCGAATCGACATTTCGCGGTCTTCTGTCACACACGCTGATACGGCCGCAATATTTTCTTCACTACGCACAGTACGTAAACGTGTTGGTGGTTTAATGTCCAACAAAGTAAATTTGGTGCGAAATTTGGTCACAATCTTCCGAATAGACTGCTCAGGAGGTCGAGAATGCCGATCATAAAATGGAAGCAGCGCGCGATGAACATTTCGAACCGAGCACGAATTTTGATAGTAAAATTCAATAATTTGCAAGCGTTGTTCATTTGTAAGACGATCCATGGTTAAATTGCAAACCAAACTGAAGCTGTTTGACAGTGACAAAAGGTACTAAACACACGTCAGCTGTCAAAACCAGTGTTGCCAAAACCAAACCAGCTAAAAAATCACCCATACATAAATCCTCTCAGTACAGCTTGTTGAGTGAAAGAAGACAAACCCCTTAAGTCAGTTCCCTAGATAATTTCAGTCCATGAGAACCAAAGCGGCCTATAACTGATTTTCGCAGCTTATTTTTGTAAAGCAAAGAATTTGTGTTTATTGCATCAAATATCTTCTTTTTTTGGAACTACTTACATCAATAGATATAATTGCCTCAAAAAGACGTATTTTTGTTCAAATATGTAATTATAAGTTTTCGACTTTTTTTTTAAGTAAATGCAAAAATCAGTTAGGCCACTCTGCTTCTCATGACCTAATTTATGTACTCTAAGGTTACACGGTGGAAGCGATTCGATCGCTGGTTTTAAAGAGAGGATAACTACGAAGAGAATTCAATAAACTGACGTCTCGTTAGCGACGAGATTGTGTAACAGGCTTTTGACTTATTTACGACACCTCTGCACGAGATAACTATGCTCTTGCTGAGGGCAACCTTGTAAACCATAAAATGGGCCTTAAACGGTCATCGTATACAAAAAATATTTTTAAAATAGGAATTTTTTTTTTGCAAGCCCCGAGGAAATTGGTCGAAAAAAAATGACGTCGGGGCTTCGCAATTAACATTTTAAATTCAACATCAACTAATCCCGTTCGGGCTTAGCTAAGCACAGAGAATTCTTGGGGCTTAACTTAAGCCTGGAGAAAAACTGTGTTACTGGCATGAATAACATACTTGTTATCGATAGTTTATATGGAAACTCAATTTGGTTTCTGAAATGGCGTCGCTAATATCCGATGTCATTTCTTTTCAACTAAATCTAAATTGAAACAAATTTAAAATTTTAATTGAAACACTCTAATCAAATATTCCCCACTCGTATTCTTAGCAACTTTGTGCCACGTGTCTTTGTTGCTAGAAACCGTAGATTTTTCGTTTTATCATAATCCCATAAACAAAATACTTCAATCATAATTGATCATAAGTTTAGCATTAAATGATAGGCGCCCAATTTAGTGAATTATTTTTTTTATTTTGTGTAACTATTAATCTTATCGACATATTTATTCCCTATCATTTTCCGACGCGCGACGCACGTTAGCAAAATATCGCTTTAAAATTGGAGAACCTTTCTATATGTGATATAAACTAGCTCAAATAATTGACTAATAATTATAACAATAGAGTAATTACGCATATTATTTTTATAATTATAATTAAAGTTAAATTTAAGAATGTTTGTTAGGGCCATGGAACTTCAGATGCAAATACATTTATATCAAATATGAATAGGGCAAATTCTATGAACTTTTGGTCAATAAAGCAAACGTACAAATAAACAACAAACTTAAGTTATTTACAATCCCTCCAGCTGTTTACTTTAGATAAAAATTAGGTTTATAGCTACTTTAGAACTTTTGGCAATGTTTACCAGAATTTCATTTATTTTATCAGTTCTTATTATCAAAGTTATAAATAATAAACGTTTAGTTAGCTTTATTTTTAACGCCATGAGGGTTTGATAAGCCGCGTGCTATAAAAGCAATAAGCATAATGTAAATTTTAATATTCAACGCAAAATACTCAGCCATGAAGGTTTATTTAGTAGCTAGTATAATAGTTCTAATTCCATTTATATCTGGGGCTCCTAGCCTTGCTAGGCAAAGCTCCGTAACGACGGTAAGAATAGTTTATTTTTAACCATACCTATATACGTCATATGAATTATTTCTTATCGATATGTTTTCATTTTTAGCGAAAATTAGTAGAACAGCATGGTTACCCATTCGAGGAACATTCTGTTCAGACTTCAGATGGATATATTCTGGGACTCCATCGGATTCCATATTCTGGTCGAGTGAAAGCGCAAAGTGATGAACCCCGTCCAGTAGCTTTCCTTATGCATGGTCTGTTGTGCTCCTCCAGTGATTGGGTCGTATTAGGTCCGGAAAACTCTTTGGCTTTCATACTATCCGATGCTGGTTATGATGTTTGGCTGGGCAATGCTCGTGGAAACACCTATTCCAGAGAGCATGTCACATATAATCCATTTTTCAAGAAGTTTTGGTCCTTCGATTGGCACGAAATTGCCCTGTACGATCTGCCAGCTATGATTGACTACATTCTGTACTACACAGATGAGGAACAAGTAACGTACTTTGGGCATTCTCAGGGAACTACAACTTTCTTGGTTTTGAGTTCTCTTAATTTGAGATTCAATAGCCGCATTAAGTCGGCTCACTTACTGGCTCCAGTTGCGTTTATGGAAAATATGGAGGGGCCATTGGTGGGTGTGGCTGCTCTCTTACTTGGGCAACCCAATATTTGGCCAGAACTTTTCGGAGATATGGAATTTTTGCCAAATACGAAATTAATGGAGCTGCTTGGATACTCAGCATGTCGTGATAGTTCTCCACTTCAGGCGCTGTGTGGAAATGTTATCTTTCTCATAACTGGCTTTGACTATGAGAACCTTAATTCTGTAAGTTCAAACGTATATCCATTTTAGTATTTACTGTGTATTTATACAAAGTATTTTATTGTAGACCTTGCTACCTGAAATGATTGCTACAACTCCAGCAGGATCATCTGTCAATCAGGTTACTCACTTTTTGCAAGAGTACAACTCTGGTTATTTCCGACAGTTTGACTATGGATTTGCACGTAATAAGTTGACTTATGGCACAAAAAAACCACCAGTTTATCCAGTTGAGGAAATAGATACGCCGATTTTCTTGTACTACAGTGACAATGATTACTTGTCATCTGTTGTGGATGTTCATAGACTTATGAGATCTTTGAAGGAAACCACTCTTAGAAGGGCATACAAGGTTCCACATCCAAAATGGAATCATTTAGACCATATTTGGGGAATGAATATCAAAGAACAGCTTCAAGATGCAATTATGGAGGACTTGGAATCAATGAAAGACTCATAGTGTTCTAATTTAGAACTTATAACTATAGAATTAAGAAATAGTTGATGTGAGGTTATACCAACAAAAATATATTTCGTTGAACATTTCTATTTCATTTTTAACTAACTGGCCTGCCTGGCTTCGCACCGGTAGACAAACCTAAGCTTCGCATAAGAATTACAACAGAAAATACATAATATATATATAATAAATATTTAAACTACTTTTTTGTAATTGAATACTATACTTTCTGGGTTTTAACCCACTTCACGAATTATGAATGGCTAAATTTGTAAAAATATGATCCTCTAAGTCCAACACAGAAATAATTTCTATATTCGTAAACCACTGTTTTATTTGTATTCAATTTCACTCTATAAATAGCTTTTTCTTAAAACAACCTTTCTAACACAAACTGAATTTTTGAAGTCAGATTACTCTTTTTTGTGTTAGCCCCACTTTACCCTGAAAATATATTTTTTTTTTTGAAAAAATGTCCCTCAAGCCATTTAAACACATAAAATCTTTAAAATTGGATATCCCTTTTCGTTTTTACCCCCTTTCACATTATAAATACCAAATTTTAAAAAAACAATATTCCTAAGGCCATCTTGAGTGGACACAAAAAGATTTTCTTAAATCGGTCAATTTCTAATTTAACCCCATTTCACCCTACAAATAACATCATTTTCAAAATGAATACCCCTCATGCAACTACCGTAGGAATACCCTTTAAAACAACAACAATTTTTTTAAATCGATGAACTACTTTTTTTTTAAATTTTACCCCATTTCACCCTACAAATAAAAATATTGAAAAGAATATCCCTTGAGCAATTTCCTAAAAATAAACTTTCATATAAAAAAAGAATTTCTTAAATCGGACAATTTTTTAATTTTCACCCCATCACACCTTATAAATTGCAAATTAAAATAAAAAATGTCCATGAAGTCATTTCCTAAGAATAACCTTTGAAATGCAGGTAGAGTTTTTTTTTTACCGGATAACTACGTCTTTTTCATTTTACCCCATTTTACCCCACAAAGTGAGTTTTTTTCGATATTTGTATAGCTATTTGGGGTGGAGATGGAGACGAATCGAACAAATCGAAGATCATTTAAATCAGTCCAGCTGTTTTTGAATTATAAGCGTTATAACTGAACCGACTATGTTTTATATATTAATATTGGAGATATTACTCCGGTGAGTAAACACAACTATTTTTGGAACCATCTTGGAAAAGGGCATAGAAAATGTTTTCCCCGATATCTTAAGATCCACAAGGATCAGCAAACCTGAGAAGCCATCTACCCACAAGAGTGGAAACAAAATTTTTGGTTCATGATACGTGATCCCGATGGAGAGCAGGATATCGTGTTTTTTGTATATATATAGTTACGGCATCGACATTCGTCAAGCCCCCAGCAGATACATATCACCCACGCAACATACTTAAAGGCTACAGTTATCGTAAGTCTTTAAATGATTCATAAATAGAATCATAATTTATCTGCATTGTTGACACAAGTGTGCAGCAATCAATATTTATCTCAAAGCTTTGTTTTGTTAAATAAACAAAACAGCCGAATTATAAAACTACGCATTATACTTGATGGCTACAGTTTAGCATAGTCATCAAAGATTCATAATTGAAAACCATAAATTAATCTGCATTGTTTACACAAGTGTGCAGATATCAATATTTATCTCAAAGCTTTGTTTTGTTAAATAAACAAAACAGCCGAATTATAAAACTACGCATTATACTTGATGGCTACAGTTTAGCATAGTCATCAAAGATTCATAATTGAAAACCATAAATTAATCTGCATCGTTTACACAAGTGTGCAGATATCAATATCACATCTCAAGGCTTTGTTTCGTCAGATAAACGAAACAGCCAAATAATTTAACTGCGCAATTGATTCGATGACTACAGTCGTCATACGAATCATAAATATCAAGGCCAAACCAAACTTGTTGACACAAGTCTGCAACAATCATCCTTCTCAAGGCTTCGTTTTGCATAATTGACAAAACAGCCGAAATCATTGGTCAGCATAATGCAAGCCATCTCCATGGTCATTGCAAAAGCTATTTCACCACAATCGGGTATAAATAGCCAGATCCAATTGTACCCGATTCATTAAGAATCAATCCTTGATCAGTTCAGTATTAAGTACTCAGTATTCAAGAGTTCAGTATTAAGAACTCAGAGATCAGTTCTAAACCAGTTCACAATAAATCTGACTTCCCCCCACCAGTGGTAAGGGGTCAGGTTAAATAATTAACAATTCAAAGTTGAAAAGTAAAAGTTAATCTAAATATAAAAATATAAAAATATAAAAAATATAAAACTAAACTTTGTAAAAATTAAGAAGAAATAATAAAGTTAAAGATAAAAAGCTCAGTGAGTGAGCCGAAATTATCTTTTTTAATTCAACGTTACGCTCGGCACGTAACTATATATAAAAAATATACGGATCATCTCTGATAATAAAAAACATTATATCAATCAATAAAAGTTAAAAACCCTTTAATGATATTAGTCTTAACAATATTCGTCTATTTTCAATCATAACTGTTTTGTATTAAATTTCTCGATAAAAAGAGTCACAACAGAAAATTGTAGAAAATTTAATTTTCTACCAAAGCTTGCTAAAATTTTGTTTGTGAAACTTGTGGTTCTCAAGACATCCGAGAAAACTGTGTACCTATACATTTTTTTCCAATTTGTTGACCAAATTCGGGGCTGTCAGCTCTAAAAATACTAATCGAGCACTCACTGAATAATAATAGCTACATTAGTATGGATAACTTTAATTTGGCAACACTGTTTTCTGTGACAGATGATTTGACAGTTATCGTTTGTTTTGAGGTTAGTTTAGTTTGAATAGATTCACGCCACGCCGGCCGGCCGGTCAGAGCAAGGTTTCCAAATTGTCCAAATTTATTTAAAAAAAAAATATATGGTTCCCACTTTTTGATAAATGGCTATGTCATTACACAGAATTGCTACATTTGAAGCAATGATAATCATGTTGAAACAATATTACATCCAGAAAAAGTCACAGTTTGTTGCGCTTCATAGAAGGGTGTTAAATGGTTATGGTCAGAATATTATAGTCAACAGAAATATTTAACGAAAAAATAATTTCACGAAATGAACTAGTTGACTTGGCCCCTCGTTAGTGTGATTCTTCGCCATTAGATATTCTTCTCCGGGAACATGTTTTGGCCGATAAACCAGAAACAATGGACCACTTGAAAGCCAACATTATTTCCGAAATACAGTCTTATTTTCTTTAAGAGTGTGTGAAAATTTGATTTCCAGATTTCGCCCCAAATACGGTTGCCACATTCCCGAAATCATATTCAGACACTAATGTCATAAAACTATCTGTCAAATAAAGCCAATTTCATGGATATTAAAAACATTTCTCTGTGTTTTACTAAAATTTACAGTTATCCGCCTTTAAAAAAATTAACACCCTTTACATGCCGAAATAAAAAACAACTGCTCCTCAGAAAGCAACGCAACCCCGCAGACTATAAACATTCCCGAAGTGCTATATCCATCGATTTTCAATGTTTCCTTATACCCGGATGTGAAACCAAGTAGAATAACAATAGGTTGTTTATATAGTAATATCATTAAACATTTCATGAATTCAGGAAAGGAAAGTATCTAACAGGAGAATATTTCCATTAGATGATGGTACCTATCTGTACAAAAACATATTGCTGGGCAATGAGGCGAGTGTTGATATATGGAGTTTTTTTATTTTTTTTTTTCAACTCCCCCTTTTATGATTCGAACAATAAACTTTTTTTTTCACACCAAAGAAGTAATTTCAAAGTAAGCTGGGGCATATGCACAAAGGAAGTTATAAAAACCCTCCAACAACAAGTCAGATGAGCTAATACTCATTCTGCAAATGTAGGTTCCCATTGAGTTGTGATCCGTTAGGATTCCAACCAAAAGGGACAGCTGAGTCTGCTTATTTCGAGAAAGGAAGTCTGTTTTTTTCCTTGAGATTTGCGAATTCTTCCCTTTTCTTGTTCTAGTGGCATAGAAACGGAGGATTCAGTTTGGCTTGGATCAAGAGAAGATCCTATTTTGGCCAGAGTCTGTCTGAGAAGATGTCTGACCCTACCTCCTCAACCACCTTGGAAGCATCTGTAAAAACCGAAACATGATCAGTGTTTGTTTGGCCGCCCAGGGTTGAAATCAATGTGTGGTGCAGTATAGTCCGTTTGAATGCCTTTGTTCATGAAAGTCATTATGGTTTCGTGCCCAAAATGGACCCTACATTAGTTGAGTGTTAGAGCACTGTTGTCTGCCACTTCCTTCGTATGTGCCTGATTACATGGTTCATTTTACTGAAGAGCGCATCGGAGAGACAGGTAGATTTTATGTGCGTAAAAAAGAGAAGGTAGATTCCACCCAAATTTCACCGATGCGCCAGTTTCATTTAATATTTTCGGATTCAGCATGAAACGTGTGAGTGAGATATATGTGGATTTTAAGAGTGTGAGACAGGGAAGTGTAGATTAAAATGAAAGAATTTTTCTTCACCGTGTAATCACGAGTTCTGTAAAATGACCTTCAGTAAAAAGCCCCATGTAATCAGGCACTATAAGTAAATCGAGTGGGACTAGTGAATGAAACGTTTCCAGGGCTGCGGTAGGAGTAGTTTTCATGTTATAGTTTTTAGATTGGTTGCCTTTTCTAGGGCAGGCCACCAAACCAGACATGCGTATGTCAGCATTGGCCTTATTATAGCTGTGTATACATCTAATGAATGGTTCTGGGGCTGGGAACCCATTTTTTTTTCCAAAAATTCGACCACAGGTGTAGAATGCTATTGAAGCTTTCCTCTCTCGTTCTTTAATATTTTCTTTCCAGTTTAACTAACGGTCTATTACCAAACAAAGATATTTTGCCGTACCAGTGATCTGGAGTGGAGTCCCATTTATGGTGGGAGGTGCTTTAATTGGAATATTATGTTTTCTTGTATAAAAAAAAAAACTAGTTCTGTCTTTAGTGGATTGACATTTAGTCCGCAATTACTGGCCCAATTACTGAGCTTGTCAAGTGATGTTTGTAAAAGCTCACACAGTCTAGGTGTGAATTTACCTGATGCCATCATCCCGATGTCGTCGGCATAAGCAACGACCTTGACACTTGACACCGATTAGACTGAGTTTAACTAGAATCTCATTAACGACGACTAAAAGCCAAAGCAGGTGGGATAAAACAGCTCCTTGCGGAGTAATTCTGCATGTCCTAACTTTTAGCTTGCTATAACCTATTTCTGCATTTACAATTCTTGTTTGAAGAATGGAGTCAATCCAGTTCGAAAGCATCTGTCTCAACGGCTGTTGGCGCGTCGATCGGATCGAGCCAGCGCAACGCGGACTGGACCCATTGCGCGAACAGTCGAAATCTGCGCAAACAGCTCGCAGTTAGTTATTGTGAATGCTCCTCAGGTGAATACGCTAAATATCCCGTCTTGACGTTCGATTCATTCTAAATCCTTCCTCGCCCAACGCTGGCTGCTTAATTTCACTTTTTCTTAAAATTAAAATCGGAAAGTATCTATAACAAAAGTAGAAACTATTGAAAATTAAAACTGAAATATAAAACTTAAAAATTAAATAAGTGCTTTTTGTGCGCTGAAAACTGGCTTTAAAAAAAGTGTTGTATGACATTTTAAGTGTTGCCATTGTTTTTATATGATTTTGTCTGTTTCAAGTGGATTTTTTTATAATATTGCACCCCACCGCCTATACAGGGGTGAATAGAAAAACCCCCCTCCTATACGACAAGTTTATTGTCTAAACCAAATCTAGCCTATTGTGGCATTTTATGTAAAACACCCTGTTTGTATATTTTACCAATCTTTCAAAAAGTCATATATAGCTTTTAGTGCTTGCTGGGTTATGGTTACTGCGTATAAATTGTAAGCTGATATGTTTTCGATTTAATTTAACTATTTGAAATTTGAGATTATTAAATTTAAGTGGGTTCTGAATTTACATATACAAATTTGTACTTACTTGTGGAAAATTTATATCGCTTTTTTTGTATCTGCCTTCAATGGCTGAATCTGTAAAAAAGAAAAATTAGAAAAGAGGTTAAAACAAGAAATTTAGGTATTGATTTTTTAGTAGATATATTTATTGATATAAGTTGTTATTTCAAGGTATAGGTAGAAATGGCGGCGGAGAGCAGTGTAGCTGTAGCTCAGTGACCCAATTAGCGCTGGAGTGGAGAGTTTTGACACCAAAACTGGATGGAAGCAGGGTGTGTATCCTTAGAAAACCTTAGTCCGCATCGCGCGGTCTTAGAAGTTGAACAGATACAGAATAGGAGTTAAAACAGAAGTTTGTCCTAGATTCACTTCGTATAGCGATGAGGAAAGAGATCAAGTCTTTGATCTTAAGCTCAGAAAAATCGTTGAGGTCATTAAGGAGAGCCTTTCCAAATGAGTATACTCTCCTTCCAGCGAGAGCAGAGTATTTACAGAAGAAATGAACGACTGTTTTCCTTTTCTGCTATACCCCACAACTACAAAAATGAGTATTGTAGGGAACTCCCAGCATCGCCGCATGCTCTCCTATTGATTAGTGACCAGAACAGGTCGCAACGATCCTGACTATGCCTCGCGAGGGTCAGGTCAGTTGTACGGGTTTTTTTATAGGTGGGCCATATATTTCTGGATATAAGGCAGTTTATCAAACTTCGGAACCTACGATTCGATTCATTAAAATTGAGAATCTATTGCCCTTGATAACTCCAATCGGAATGTTAACTCTTTTCGCAACGGAGCTATGAAGGGCTGATCCTTGCCTGGTCAGTTTGTCAGCCCACTCGTTACCCTCAATGCCACAATGCCTCATTTACCACAGATCAGAGTGACCCTGAGGTTAACATTAAGGCTTGAGAGCTCATCGTGACATTGCTTAACAAATTCAGAGGATGATATCGACGATTATTTCAATAAATCAAAAACAAAATTATATAAAAGGCAAGAAGTGAAATTTAAAAATAATGGTTGGCTAATTTAGCCTATATCTTGCGAACATTTAAATTATCTCGAGTAATGAAAGATTCTTCTTCGTAAAAACTATATAGGTTGTGTTCGATTTGCTAACAGTAAGTATGTAAGCAAAAGTTCGACAATATGTGATTGAGTCTATTATAGCCAGAGTTGTACATATGTTGCTCAAATATTGATGCGTGGCAAAGCAATTTCACTCACCAACTTCAACGGATTAAAAGAATTTCAATGATGGTTCAAAAATTTCACGTATGCGTTAATAGCTAACAATACATGCTCGACTCATCGTTGAACCTCAGCTAATCCACCAAAATCGGTTAGTTAAAATAGCTGAACTAACGGATCAAGTTTGAACCACGTTTGTATGTAAAGGGACTTCCAATAGAGACTTCCGAACTTTGACAGTTGATAGCGGCCATATTGTTGAAGCTACATCTGTCAAATATGCTATCATTTATTCAGTCTGTTTTGCCAAATCACTATGGATGGAAATAGCGATTAACAACAAGTGCAAATGATAAAATTGTTTTTATCAGAAATGGGTGTTCTGTTCAGGCATTGTTCGGCACGCTTAGTCCATTTTACGGTCGTCATAATTGTCCTGCCGATAGGACTATTTGCAGTGTGGTGGATAAATTTGAGTCCACTGGTTTAGTAAACGATCAAACAGCGCCCACACGTCGACGAAACCGAAGATCTGCCAAAAATATAGCCGCTGTCCGTAAGAGTGTGCAGTAGAATCCGAGGCAGTCAATTTCGCGTCGCTCACAAGAAATCGACCTTTCGAAGATCACAACTTGCCGAATTTTGCTTGAGTTTGGGCCTACCGTACAAAATTCAATTGACCCAGGAGCTGAAGGTAAACGACTTGTGTTCGCTGAATGAGCACTGGAGCAGTTGGAAACTGACCCTAATTTTCATATAAAAAATCATCTTCAGCGATGAGGCCCATTTCTAGATGAAAGTGTACACCAACGACCAAATTGTCGAATTTGGGATCATACCAATCCACATGAGATCCAAGAGGGTGCAATGAATCCCGAAAAAGTAACTTTTTGGTGTGGATTTTGGGGTGATGGCGGCGTCATCGGTCCACTATCGACATGTGATTTCAACAGGTCGGCACGCTTCGTACCATCAAATTCGATAAGTTCTACACGAGCGATTCGAAGGCATGTGGAGATGATGTGAACTGTCTACCAAGATCATGCGATTTGACCATGTTTAGACTCTTGCTTGTCGGATTGTCTAAAGTCGCAGGTTTATGCGAATAAGCCACAAACCCGAGCGGCTCTAAAAGCCAACATTTGGCAACTCTGTTTCTGATGATTCAAAGTCATACCTTCACACCCTCAAGAAGTAAATTAATTTGTTGCCCGAAACCAAAATATCAAAGCGTTTATTTCTCTCGCGGAAACAAAAGATGGTAAAACCTTATTTACAAATTGCGTGACACTAAAGCAGGGTTTATATAATTCAGAATAAATATTTTTATATAAGTATACACGTATGTGTCAACCCATAGCTTACCTTGTTTATTTATATAATAATTGTTGGTAGATTTAACTTTTTGATTTATTTGTAAAGTCATTTAGAATTTGAATGAACATAAATGAAGTAATGTTAATGAGGGAAAACCAAATTACTAATTGGAAAGTACACGCAAGGATTTTGATAATAAGAAATTCCCAAAGGGAATTCGTTATTAAATTACTAATTTAAATTCTATTTTTTGTTTGTTTTTGTTACCTAAGCCAGCCAAGGATTCCTTTTTCTATAAAAAAGAAGGTGATGTTTATGGAAATGTTGGAGACGGTAAAAATTAATTTCATTACTTTGTTTGGTAATTTAGAAGGATATTATAAAAGTATAGAGGTTGACTGCAAGGGAGGCAAGCTAAATCGCCGACCGCGTCTTCCTGGGGTGGATTCAAAGATTTTCCGGGCCAGAGCATTGGTATCCTTATTCATTTGATTTAATTGACCCTGCAACCATCTTAGTTGTTGGCTTTTAAATGTTTAAGCTAGAACGGGTCACTGTTATGATTGTATAGTTTGTTGTATAGAATCTTCTCTTCATGGCTCAGGGAGGCACCCCGTTAATATTCCTTCCGTTTCCTCTCCCTAATACCTACATATACTTCCTGGGGAGTGTTGATGACAGCATATACTCGGCTTAAACCGATATATGCGGAATGTCCGTTATGAGACGGACCTTTGAAAGATTGTGCCTCTAGTGTTGACGTGACAGCCCTAGACTATTTTAGAAAAGTAATGTTAAAGAAGCTGCATGACAGCTCATATCGCCTTGATGGAGCAGCGTGCGTTCTCCATCGTCATTCTGTACAAACGGACCATAAAAATGACGAGTTCATCAAAGAGGCCAAAACTAGACATTATATTAGATATTTCTCGTCTCTATTAATGCTGTCGTATGGGGCCAGCAGAATTCGTTTCGTCATTGATGGATTGGTATATAGTTTGCAGAAAATGATTTTTCCATATAATTAGGATAGACTGCGATTATACTACGATTTCTTAATCATCTTTGGAGGCTTTGGTGCTTAAACCTTGATATGTTGACTGGAAAAAAAAAAACTGGAAATTACTTGGTAGAGATCGTGTTATTGTTGTTATTGAAAAAAGAAACTTTCGCGATCGGTGGTTGCAATTCGAATCGCAGGTCCGAAGACCTACCGGGAACTTCTTCTATATGTCAACGTCCAAAATGCATTATTTAGCTTTGATCTACGACTTGCATTCTCAACGTTGGTTTCACCGAATCAAAACTGCTGCTGACCATGATTCAGTATTTCATAACCTAAAGCATTTCGACAGCAGCTACGAGTTAGTGGGCCCTGCCTTTGCTTTGTTAATATTTGGGGCACAACTATCATACATCAATTTATTTCAACAATTTTATTCAGTACAGTATATGTCTGATGAATAGAATCTCAGTACCATCTGTCGGATCCACAATAAGAGCGCTACAAAAGTTTTTTTAAATAAAACAAAAACGGTTTTGGATATCAATAAAATTCTTAATTCCTGTGAAAGTACGTTTGATGCCATTATGTATGGAACTCGATTTCTTTTAAATGGCCACCACGGGCACGCTTGCAGAAGTCCAGACGCTGAACCCAATTTTCGACGGTTTTCAAGCATAAATCGGCCGATACTGCTGCAATTTCACGTTCGATATTCGTACGAAGTTCATCAATCGTAGCTGGCTTGTTGGCATAGACCAGAGACTTGACGTACCCCACAGGAAATAGTCTAACGGCGTCAAATCGCACGACCGAGGCGGCTAAGCGACTGGACCATTTCGTGAGATAACACGTTCTCCAAACTTGGTTTCCAATAAATTGATTGTGACATTCACTGTGTGGCTTGTGGCACCGTCTTGTTGGAACCACATGTGCTCCAAGTCCATGTCATCGAATTGGGGCCAAAAATATTCGGTTATCATTGAACGGTAGCGATCCCCATTCACAGTTACGTGCCGGTCTTGATCATTACGGAAGAATTACGGCCCAATGACGCCGCCTGCCCATAAACCACACCAAACCGTAATTTTTTCGGGATGCAATGATGACTCATGGGGTACGTGTGGATTGCTGCCTGACCAACACCGCATATTTTTTTATTGACGAAGCCATTCAGCCAGAAATGAGCCTCATCGCTGAAGATGATTTTTCGATTTTTAGCGCTCTTTACGTTGAGGCAACTGACTCCTAATTTCGGTAGTAAATTTTAATAATTTCGACTCGTTGTTGGCTCGTATATCTTTCCATCATGAAATGGCAAACCTTACTAAAGAGAAATGTCAAAAGAGCGGCAAGAAATATGGCGTCGTTTGTTGTCCCTGTTACTCTACTTTTGTAGCGTCCCTGTTGAAAAACCCTTTATATATAGATGAATCAGTATTCAGTATTCTTGATATAGAAAATAAAATATTATTTTCCATATTTCATGAACGCTTAAAGGCTCTCCCAAACCAACGCGAAACATTCGCGCGAATATGCGACGACTGAATAATGTTCCCAGATTCGCATCGCGCCAGTGTGGGTGCTCCCATTAAAATCCATGTAAATAAATTAAGACAGCCGAAAGTTTCGTCGTCGTGCCGAAGTATTCGCGTTGGTTTGGGAGAGCCTTAAAACTTACGAACTGGTCCAAGTTTCCAATCAGTACCTACGGTTGTTAGCCAGGAAACTTTTTTTGTCTGTGGAGAATGACTTTACCTAATGCTTGTCAGATTGTGCGATTTAACGCCAAACTGGCGATCGGTTCGGCGATGTACCACAAAAATCTCAATTAAAATTTTCGAATTCGAAATTCAAACTACGAATTTTTGTCCAAAATAATATATGTATAAAAAAAAAATTCGTAGAAGCAGTTTTGGACAATACGCGAATAGACATATTTCTATCTCTAATTTCACTCAAACTTTGCATCGCAATATCCATCGAAATATTAAATATGTAAGTAAATTCTGAACGCACCGCAAAACTCAAAATCGATTTCTTTCCCATCCCTAAAAAAAATGACTTACGTCAAACGTCACATCAAACAACTTTAAATTCTATAAAACTACAAGTTGCGAAATTTTATTTCATTTTTGAATTTTGTGATTTATTGGGTGGAAAATATGGTGATTTAAATTTTGTTGACATCATAAGAGGTGTTTTTTTTCAAGCCCGGAGGGATTTGGTTGAAAGAAACGACATCGGGGACTAGCGACGCACTGTGGGACGAAATGGGATTTTAGCGCTCCAAAAGTCTGGTGTATATACGAATTTGTTGAAGTTGGCACAAGCCAAAAAAATCGTATAGGAGGGGGTGGGTCTATTTCCCCCCGTTTAGGCATGAGGAGCAATAAAAAAAAATTACTTAAAATAGAAACAAAAAATATTAAAAAACAACGGTAAACCTTATATTGTTATGGCATTTTTTTTTTAAGCCAGAATGCCATTCTTCAATTTGCTTCTGAAACTAAGTTGTTTGAGCAAATAGTTTAAGAAAAATAAATTTTCAAACTGAAAATTTTGAAAAAAAAAAATTATTTTTTTTTCAAAATTTTAAAAACTGGATACGTTTAAATTCCTGTCGGTGGTTGAAAATAAGTTTGTGATCTTCAGATGTTATTGGGAACACACTTTTCGGGCAATGCTGTTGCAATTCTCCTTAATGTATCAAATAGTACAAACTTTTTTTAATTTGCCGCCATTTTGTTTTACATACTATACCATATATGTATAATTCTTAATATACCTCACAGATGGCAGCACTTTACTTTTGTTTATTTAAATACTTTAAACAAAGATGGTAGCATTTACCTGTCCAGGGTCCACATGTGACCTTGTTTACTAAATGAATTTCGCTTTACATATGAGTTTATGAAACTTTTTCTTTTTATAAAAAAATATCAATCACTTAAAATCATATAAGAATTTCAAAAATTAAGCACTGAACAAGCACTTCCTGTCACAAAGCATACCCGCGGCTAGTGCATGTTTAGATACACTATTAGTCGAATATCGTTTGAGTCTGCGAGTATCTGCAAATGAATTTTTTTTTTAATAGCAGTTTAAAGATTAACGAACTTAATAGAGGTCTTTAGGTTGCAAGAGTAAGAGTTTGCGTGTTTTTGGCAGACTCTTAAAAAAAATTACTGTAGAAAATTTGTCTCCATAATATTATGTTAATTAATAATTATTGATAGTTAATATATTGTTTATTTTGATCAATTTTAATAAAAACAATACAGATATGAAAAAAAGTGTTCTTACCAATTTTCTTCCATTGATTGGAATAATAACGATAGGTTAAAAAATAGGAAAATAAGACCTTAAATTCAATTTATTCATACTCGTCTAAAAGACGACGAATAACAAAAATATGCATCAAGTTTTACAAAAGCCGCCATTGGAAATATTCAGTGTCAAGTATTGAGAGTGATTCCCGAAAATTTCATGTATATATATCCGATACCATTTTCAAAAAGACTTTTGGCGCGCTAAAATCTCATTTCTTCCCACAGTGCGACGACGCCATTACAGAATTAAAATGAAGTTTCCATACAAACTATCGATATAGCAAGTATGCAATTCCCGCCGGTAACACAGTTTGTCTCCGTGCTTAAGTTAAGCCCTGAGAAGTGTTTGCACTTAGCTAAGCCCGAAGGGGATTAGTTGTTGTTGCGCATTTGACATATAAATTGCTTAGTCCCGACGTCGTTTTTTGGACCAACTTCCTCGGTGCTATAAAATCAAACAATCGAGATATTAAACGAATAATTATATTGCGAATTGTAGCTTCCTTTAGTGTAGAAACAAGAAGGCCTATCTCATTGAACTTTAAGGAGACTCTGTATACGAACCTGGTCATCCCAATCCTAATTTCCATTTAAAAAAAAAACACATTTTAACCAAAATCTACGGAGTAATATGGTAATGACTGAAAAAAGCATACGTTTCGGAGCTCTAACTCTGAAAGTATAATCCATATAAAAAAAACTATTGTGAGTAAAAAAGAAATATACCTATTTAAACCTAAGAAAAGTGGTGAAAATAATTTCTACGGTGATTCGTTTTCGAGATATTGGCAGAAAAACGCTTTCTTCAAAATAAATTTAAGCGGTGTAGTTTTGCAAACAAAAAAATCTCTGCCGACCGTCCTTCCACCCATCTTAACCAATGAAATTTGTCGTTGCAAATGGGACCGAATATTTTGCATAGGAGCTGAAGCCCGAAGATGGTTTCATAAAAACCGAAACGCGTCGCTTTGAAAAAGATAAATTAAGGTTGTGAAATAAGTTTAAATAATTAAATAAAATAAAATTACATTTTAAAATTAGTTTTTTTAAGAAATTTTATTTCTCTTTTCTTACATATATCCACACAACATGGAGACTAGAATACAAAAAAATATATATTACAAATAAATTATCATCCTTTCATTTATAAAAACTTGTTTGTGCAGCTGGTAGCCCATAATAATTTCCATTTCAATATGTTTAAATACTATCCCATTTCTCTAGCTAAGCGAATTCCCACGATTAACCGAACCATAAACTTCCGGTTTTACTCTACCATATCTAAAACTCCGGGTGTTTATCCTTTTACGTCTAACCACCTCGTTATATTCATAACTTCTAATCTAACGAGGGCTCACGAGTGCGAACCAATTAATTTCGTTTATCAATGAAACCACAAGAGTTGGCAATTAATTCAAATGCTTACCACAATTTTGTTTGCCAAACGCCCAAAGCCCTTCGTTAGTTAAATTTTAGTAAATTTTAAATATTTTCTTTTTTTTTTAATTAAATCATCGAATTAACCATTTTAATTTATTTAAGAAGGTCTAGTCTTAACACTGTAAGATACTGGCATCTTATAAATTTGTGAAAGCTTTGGTATATATTACTAAAGCGTATAATACAAAGGAAGGTAAAGGGTCTTACAAAAGGGACTTCCGAACTTTGACAGTTGATATAGCGGCCATATTGCTGAAGCAATATTTCTGTCAAATAGGCATCTTTTCAGTCTGTTTTGCCAAATTACATGTGCAAATGTGGGATTTGTTCGGGTGAGTGATTAGTTCGGGCAACGTTCCGCGCGCTGTCCGTGAGAGTGTGCCGGAGAATCCAAGACAGTCGATTTTGCGTCGCTCCCAAGAACTCGGCCTTTTGCAGACTACAATTTTGGGTCGTGTCTTGGGCCTACACCCGTACAAAATCCAACTGACCTAGGAGCTGAAGGTAAACGACCATAGACTTCTTAAACAATGATTAGACGGTCAATGTAAATGGTCAACGCATTGACTCTCTGACGTCACCAAAAAAGTCATCAACACACTGCAAATGGGCCGTTAACGTTGCCCATGTCAACGCATAAAACATTGTAGATCACACATATGACGCTAGTCCGTCATTGTCACATGTAAGTGAATTTAGACTACGTTGACGTGACAGAAAAGTATGCCATGTCAACGTTGGGATTATAGTCAACGCTTTGCGTCAATGTGTCCTAACAGGGTGATTACACGTTCAACGAAAAAAGTCAATGCGTTGAACGTAAAAACAGTGTCAACGTGTCGGTGTCAACGCAAGCGTCAACGCATGGACAGTATTCTGCGTTAGCGATCACACGACAAGACAAGACAAGACATTTTGACGTCAGAGAGTCAACGCTTTGACCATTTTCGTTGACAGTCTAATCGTAGCTTTGAACTTTTCCGAATTTTTCGTTATAGCACTACGCAATTTTTCAAAACTTTCTGTCAAAACCCATAGAAAAAAAAACATTATTAGAAAACTTGGTTAAAGTTGTAGTTACCAAACAGGTATTTTAATTTAAACCAAAGGATCAATTGGTTGATGGCCGAATAATCTAATTCCCTGATTTAAACTTCCTAAAATTTGCCTCAGCTGAATCAATTTTATCCATCAATGAAATGTTAAATTCCTATAGGATGAAGAACTATACTGGACTATTAGCGTCATCTCCAAAAAAATTACCAAAAAGAACAAAGTTAGAGGCTGATTACACGTTTCCTTTTTTTGGTTGTCATTTTGACAGATGTGTATATGTAAACGAAGGGGGAATAGAGATACGTTTCTACACCCATCATATACTATCTGTCAAAAAGAAGAAAGACGAAGCAACCGAAAAAACGAACCGTGTAATCAGGCTCCTAATGCTGCATTTACACGACTGACAAATTGGCAGTATTCTGGCATTTAACTGTCAAAAAAATGAAAGAACAATGGAAAAATTCATTCTTTCGGCAGTATAGTGACAGAAAAATGCCAATTTGTCAGTCGTGTAAATGCAGCATAAGTGTTACACATTGATTAGCATTACAAAATGTTATGTATGACGTGCGTCGAGAAATTCAGATAGCTGAACACTTTAGCCCTCATCAATGTCTTAACGCTATAAATTGTAGGCGTTGCGACAAGTTAAGTAGTGGTATCGTTGTTTTGTCATTGACGTCTAACCTAATATTGTGTATAATATGTGTAGGTATGTATTTTTTGATTTGCACTGATTTAAGTGGATCGTGCATTTAATCAAAACTTTGATTGATTTATTACTACGTACATAGATATTAATTTATTGTTTGCAGGATTGATATTTAGTTGGCGATACGCGTGGCCGTATGAATACAATCAATTGAGATTATCTTCAGCTAACTTAAACTACAAAATATCTTTCCATCAATAATAATTGCTTTCTCATCACTTATCACTTGTAGGTATACAATGATTATTTAATTGTGACGGTGGTGGGTAGAAATTGACGTCCGGCATTTTTCAATTAAAGTTATTTTTCAAATGCATATTTTTTATAAGATTGTAGCATTTGAATTAAATTCTGATTTACTGATGGTTTTTGCAATCAATCACGATAAAATTGCTTAGGCAAGCTAAGCTTTTTTTAGAATCGAAATTCAAGTGGTGTTGCATAGAGGAAATTAAAATTCCATGTGACTCAATAATAATTATTATTACACATCAGGTAGGGATCTTAAGATATGTTGGCTCATATCTACATAATACACACGGTGGTTTGGATAGGGTGTTTTGCGTGTAGATTGGGTTAAAGCAAGAAACAAATAATATGGAAGAGGGATTCTATTTTATTTAAAAAAAAAAACAACGGTAACACTTGCAATATAAAGCTATAACTTTTCTAAGGCAAAAATCTATTTTTTAATTTTACTTTTTAAATAATCTTGGCTTTAAGAACAACAAAATTTTGAAGACAAACAAATTAATAAAAAAGGTTAAACTGATTTTTTTCACAATTTAACATTGTTAAGTATATACCTTTTATTTTTAACATTTGAATTTACTATTTATTTTTCGTTTAATGCTAAAAACCATAATTTTTTTTGTGTTTTAGTTATTTCAAAAATATGTTTTCCTTCACTTTTCAGTTCACATTCACTTGTGATCAAGTAGATATATTAGATGAGGAAGTTAATAAATCACCAAAATTGTCTTTTAATGTCGTCCAAGTGGTGGGTACCAATCTAGAGTACAGAGGCAAGAAGATCCAGTTGATAACGGGCGTGACGACTGAAAGAGAGACACGCTAATATATAGTGTTAATTCAATACCTAAGAAAGCCACTCGATTTTTTTTTTTTAAATTTTTAGGAGGTTTAGTTTGTGCCTAAGAGGATTCTGCCAGATCTTTCCTTAGGCTACCTCTTCAAGGTTCATTTGGACAAGGAACTTCCTACGAGGATTCCGACCAGAACTTTTCTTAGTTGGGTTGGGTAGGGATGTAAAATGGATAACGACAATGATAACCGACGCATCCCTTGTTCGTAACACAATGCTAACAGATGTGAGTCATAAACCGCAATCTGCGAAATCATTTAATGTTAAATGATAAGGTTCAACGCGACACAGCGTCGCCATCCACTTTGGTCTTTATAAAGAATAATAATAATAATAATAATAATAATAATAATAATAATAATAATAATAATAATAATAATAATAATAATAATAATAATAATAATAATAGGATCCGCCAAATAACTTCTTTTTTTTTAAAATGGCGCAAAACATGTAGCTTCGGCTGTGTGGCACGTAGCGCGCGCCGTCCTGTTGAAATCAAATGTTGGCAATATCCTCCTCTTCAATTTTTGTGAACAAAAATTCGTTCAACATGGCCCGATAACGATCGCCATTGACTGTAACGGCCACTCCTTGCTCATTTTCGAAAAATGGCCCAATTATGCCTCTGGACCAAAATCCGCACCAAACAGTGACTCGTTTTGGCTGTGTCGGCTTTTCAATGTATCCGTGAGTGTTTTCTGTGCCCCAAATGCGACAATTTTGCTTGTTTACTACCCGCCAAGATCAAAATGAGCTTCATCTGAAAAGATGATGACACAAAACATTTCTACTGTCATAAAGTTCTAACTTTACACTCCCACTTAGTTTTCCCCCTCATTTTCCATAAGGGGTGGCCACCATCTTGATTTGGTGCATTTTAAGTTTTAATGCAATTATCTCGGTAAATGTTAGTTTAAGAGACAAAAAATATTAAGACAACAAATATTCAAAATAAGATGTGAAACAATTTATGTTAAATACTTTTTTCCAAAATCTTGCATATTTTTTAAGATATATACCTTTAAAAACTTTATCTATGAATCTTTTAATTTCGATTTTAATTTGTATGTTATTTCTGGTGTAAAACACAAGGCTATTTTAGGATTTGCATCTTTATTGTTTCTTTAAAGAGTATAATTTAGACATTGTTTAAAAAAACAACAACAAATTATGCAACGTACTATTTTCGACTAAAGATAAAACACTCACTTTAAAAAAGTCGGGTATTTATTCTGTTAAATGCAGTGTGAACGTGAGTATGCCGGTCAAACCAAACGAACCATGGAAAAGAGATATGACGATCATATCAGTTGCATTCGCTTAAAAAAAACCTCATTGCAAAACATAATATAAACGAAAAAGACGGTGTACGTTTCGTAAAAACAGTGCCAAATGAAGCACAACTTGACGCATTTGAAAGGTTTTACATCCAAAGTGGCAAAAATCTTTTAAATCAATAAGACAATGGCAACATTATCTCATGTCTGTTTAATCGTGTTTAACAGTTCAGCTATTTTACTTACTTATTACAAGTGTATAATTTTGTTGTTGTTGTCCTATTATACTTAACGAGGGATACCTAATCGAAGATGACAAGACAAACCTTGTACCTATATAGTCATGTTTGCTAGTGATGGAATGAAGGTATTCCGAAATTCATTCGGAGTGAGTCGAAAAGTTAAAAATCATTTTTTGATGTGTAAACATCTATGCTGGCGGTAGAGTGAAAAAAAAACGTGAACGTTCGTGTGCAACGTTACGTCGTGCACTTTACGTTGTAGCACGTTACGTTACGAAATCTGATTTGCCCCGACCAAAACAAATTGATTTTAACGCGACCGATAATTAGATTATAAATACTTTATCGCGACCACTCATTTATATTGTTTTTGCCAACTACGAAAGCAAATTGTTTTTAGCGCGACCGACGATTTTTTCATTTAAACACTGATATTTTTATATTTTTTCGTTTCTTAAATTTTTAATTATTCCCCGAACAAAATGGACGTGACACTTGTAATTAAAAAGAAAACAAAATCAAAACGAAAATAATAATAGTCAGCTGTAGGGATTGACAATTGACTGTAGGCATGGTAGGTAGGGTGCGTTCAGTGATACAAATCTGAACTTAAACTCTACGTTTACATTATACTGCTTTTAAACGATGCAATTTCTTCTTGCAATTTTTAGGCACGTAGGCGAGGGACGTAGGTGGCTGGGATATACAAAATAGCTGAGGTTGAACAAATTGCAGAGTTATCGGCTACTTTTGTACTTGCACAAAATAAACATTCATTAAAAATCACAGCGTCCAATTCCATAGGCGATTGATGGTGTCAATCGATTGAAACTGTGATTTCCACTGACAACAACTGCAACTAAATATTCTAAAAACTCAAGATATATAATTCGCCGGCTATCTCATAGTGACATTCATTTGAGGTTCGTTCAGTATAAAATTAAGATTGAACTTTTTGTAAGTTTTACTCGATGGAAAGATGGAGTTTCATAAATGTTGCAAGTTCGTTGACAGTTCTAACTGAATATTTTAATTTGGCCCCTGTCAGTCAAACCATTAAGTTCCTTTGGAATTTGGGTAAGGTGTCATTTAATTGAAACCACGATTTTAGTTCTCTCCGCTGACAGTTGTTGTTTGTCGATGCTCAGAGAGTGATTACCACAGATGAGCCATATGAAGATGAGAATGTTTCGTACTTTCACCCTCCAAAACCCATTTGTTTACATTGTTGTATTTGTAATTTCTTCCAACTTCGATGAATAGATGTGAATTGCAACAACAATTTAACCAGGTGTGTGAAGATCCCTACTGTCTATGTGTGAGGTTCTTATATACACATTCTCATTTTTTATCTGATAACTGCCAGTTCAAGCTTGTAGGCAAATTAAAATGGCTGCCGGGGATTCTCATCTTCATGTGGCTAATCTGTGGTGATTACCATAAACAATAAACATGTGTCATTTGAAGTCATCTTAAAGTTGAGAGTGAACTACGAAGCAGGACCTTTCAGTACCGAACCTTCACCGTTCGTTGGACACTTCACCACCAGCCTTTTACTGCTTGGAAATTTCATTACAGCGGTTCCCCCACTGGGTATTTCGCTGCCGTTCTTTCAACACTAAGCTTTTTAAGCACTGGCTACAGATAGGTAATGTAGTATTCAATGTTTCTTTTGATGCTGTTCAGTAACAAAAATCAGGCACTTGGACAAACGTTGATGTTTACACATATTTAACCGTGAGTCCCGGCACTCACTCATTTATATCGTATAGTAATTATTGTGATATACATAACCTCTGTTCGTTTACTTTCCAAACCTGCCAGTTTTTGTCCGAAGTTCTGTCAAAGTCCATATAAAATATATTAAATGGGAATAAAATTGGTAAAAATGGGTAGTTTCGGACTAATACGGGAACACACCTAATTTAGTTAATTCTTTTCTCGAGTCAATTTTGTGAAATCAAAAAGGTGTAATTTATTTAAAAAATCATTTGATATTTACGGATTTCATGCGGTTCAACTCCAAAATAAATTTTATTACCATGAAATTACTTCTATATCAAGAGGGCAAAATTTCCATCCAGCTTAAAAGTTGGAAACGTAACCCCAACTTCTACTACGAATTTTTCTTTTTTCAGCGCAAGCTTAATGTTTTGTCGTTTTGATGCATCTTATATAAATCACCCTGTACATCTAATAACAGAAGAAGAACAACAGATACTTGTCGATAAAATTAATCAACTTATTTATTTATAAATATATACATATGTTTATAGGAATACTTGAAATATTTTTGAAGGTTGCGTATAAGCAAGTAGATAATTAATATTTTTCCATTAAAAGTAAAATTATTTTATCATTTTATTTAAAAGTTAAATTCGTTCATAATTTGTCTGATAGATCGAGATAAGTAAATAGATATGCATTTGGGTAAAATTATTCAAGTTATAAGCCCCCTTGAACACAACAACCTCCGGACAGTGCACGCCCCTCCTAACCTAACCTAACCTTCAAGTTATCCCCAAAAAATGATCGATGTTGTGATACTTTTGTGTCTAGTTAAACTTGTTACGGGTAGATACTAAAAATTTCAAACTCCGTTGTGTAGGGTTTAGCAATTTTTTTACTTTACTTAGAAAAAAATACAGCTTCAATAGTTTAAGGGAAATATGTAGATATGTGGGTTATTTTCAAAATGTCATGAATATGTTCAAAAAGTATAATAAATATAGCAACGAGTTGTCAAGTGCTAACCCGATGGATAAGTTTGTGGAAACAAATTGAAAGTGAAAATTTATAACCGATGTACCTATACTCGATTGTCTTTTGTCATTATTTGTTTCTTTTCTGCGATTGTTTTTTATTGTATTTTACTCTCGATTTATTGAAACAATCTTAAGACAACTTTGGGAGTATTTTTTTTGGAAGCCCGGAGGAAATTGATAAAAAGAAACGACGTCGGGGCTAAGTTTTTTACATGGTAAATGCCACAACTTAACCCCTCCGGGCTTAGCTAAGCGCGGAGAATTCTCGGTGTTCAACCTAAGCAGGGAAAAAAAACTATGCTACCGGCGTGAATTACATACTTGTTATCAATAGATTTTATGGAAACTCCATTTTTTCTGTGATGGCGTCGCTAATCCCTAAAAACACGGTTCTTATGAGCATTTTGCTATATGCGCAACCAAATGAAAACTATCGAAGACCGAAATTTCACGTTTTTTTTTATTTTATCACTGACTTTTCTTTCAGTTTCTGAAAATCACAGTTCATCAAAATGTCATTATGAGGGTAAGCGAATGAAGGCCAAACATGCTGTTATTCACGGCAATACGACTTATACATAAGGAGTGCTAAAGAGAAGAAAGATGAAACCGAAAACAAGCTGCATGAGCGTCGTAGGCGACTCATTTTTGACATTACCTATTGTATTCTTTGTTTGTTATTTAAGAAATCGCTTCATTTATTTCCGTTGTTTGTAGAGCGCATAGTATGTATATCTGTACGGTTGCTAATATATGTATAAACCTACTATGTATATACATATAGAGAGCATTGAAAATTTCAATAACCAAACAAAATAAAGGGAACTGTCAAATTTTAATAAAGATTTGTGTAATAGCACACGACTCCTCATAGGATGAATTTTCAAAGACAAATTCATAGAAGAGCCATCACTCCAAAGTCGTCATGCAATAGCTGACTTACCACCATTAAATTTGTGTGTTTTTCAACACATCCCGATAACTCACCTTACATCCGCCATTTTTATGGTGAAAAGCTAGTGAGTTGAAATTTTTTAAGATGGCTGCATTTTGCACATAAAAATGGTCGATCTGTCAAAACAGAACAAACTCAAGCCTGATTCACAATGCGGCGAGGAAACGAGACGTGAACATGACGAGAACTCGTTGTAGTTATCAAACCAATTTCAAACAATGAAAGCATACCTGGTATACACAATGTGGCGTTTCTCGTCGTCACGTCACGCCAAGAATTCGAAAAATTGAAAAAAAGACGCGACGTGACGATGATTTTCATTTTTGCTAAGTAATTTACAGATTTTTCACAAAAGATGTAATCAATTAAATAAAGTTATTGATAAATCTATTGTTTCATAAGTTATTTTGTTTATATTTTATTGATTTTTTTTACAAAAATGAATTTTTGTCGTTAAAACGCTCGCTGCATTGTGAATTGGGTAACGATTTTGTAACTAGAAAAAAATACCAGCGGTTCTTGTCACGTTCACGTCCCGTTTCCTCGTCGCATTGTGCTTCAGGCATCATTCCGTTAAATTATTGTTGCAATTCACATCGTTTCATGGACGCGAAACAAAATTACAAAACAACAATATAAACAAACGGGTTTTGGAGGGCGAAACGTACGAAGGATTGGTATCTTTATGTTCAGTATCTTTGTTGTACATAAAGCAGCTACAACAACAACAACCAAAGCAGCCGCCACAATAGACAACACAAATATTATAACAACAGCAAATGAGTCAGCAACAACTAAATCATCAGCATCCCTCGAATTAATGGGGATGTCCGAAATTTCAGGAACTGAAACATAAAAAAACATAGCCGACAAAAGAACAGAAATGCCCACCAATGCGTCCTCCCACAATAACTTCCGTCGGTCAGGATCACGCTACAGGTTGTCCCAAGGATCACCTTGGTGTCTAAGGACTAAGGACTATGTATCTATGTACATATAAAATACACACCTGTCTATAATATATATTTTAAATCCAGTAATTAATTCTCATCTTAATTTGTGTGTATAAATGCACTAAATAGTGTATATAAATTATGCACATAAACACATAGATTCAAATATGCAAAAAACTACTTATTTGTATCTTTGGAAATGTCCTTGTCCTTACCACATTTAACTGAAGATTCTCTTGAATGCTTGTTGAGAAATGGCTATACCTATACCTATAAAAAAAATGAAATAAACTGAATTGGTTATGGAGAACTGAGAACTTTTCCAAAGTAATCCCATTCCAAGGACATTCTTCGAACTAAAACTAAAAGCAACCAAAGACACAACAACAAAAAAAAAGAAATATAAAACATCTAGCATCAGAGCTTGGGGAGATTTATGAGGCTAGAGATATATTTCCTTGAGTTCACTTAAAGCGATGAGCATTTTTAAGCACTGCAGCTCTATTAGTCGAATAAATGACGCATAAAAAGAAAATGACACAAATTAAAGTAATAGTTATATCCATATAACGTGACACCAAATTACACCAAAACATTACATAACAAAAAAGTTGGTAGTTTTGCTGCTATATTAAGGATCTCAGTCTCTCTCTCTCTCTCTCTCTCTCTCTCTCTCTCTCTCTCTCTCTCTCTCTCTCTCTCTCTCTCTCTCTCTCTCTCTCTCTCTCTCTCTCTCTCTTTGTCATGTGGAGGCGATGACTATATTTACATATATATTGATTGCCACCCACGTTAAAATTAATTCTTTTGGCGTTTCCTTTTGCGCCATGTAGGTATTGGATAAGTTTCTTGAAAACTATTTCAAGCTGAAAAACTCTTACATAGTTGTATTATTCAACGCACACACAAGGAATTCCATAATACTAAGACATATTTTTTGTTTTAAAACGAAAAACTTTTCCCTCGTGACAGCAGGCCCGGTCTACGCATAAAGCCATCCATCAAGGCTCCCTCTAGGGCATCCAAGTTGCACGAGCTGGTCGTGATTGCTGCACGGCACGAGGTTCCGAGCTCGTCATATGGTATCTTTCCACTCCAGCTAAAGCCGAAAGAATGTTAATTAAATTGTATGGTTCAAAAGAATAAGCCGGTTTTTCCTATGAGTAGGTAGGTATAAAAAACATTGTGCTAATAGCTTCTTACAAGGCTCCAAATCTGTTCAGACCGCAGCTGATTTTGTATGACAACAAACTTGGTAGGTTGCCAACAGGCTATTGATTTAACAATTACGATGTATCCTATTCTGTTTTTTTTTTTTTTTTTTTGCATATGCAAGCTAGAGTACGTGCTTCGAACCAGCCATATCATGCAGTTTTTCAAAGAAGGAATAGAAGAAGGCAAAAAGGACTTTCGGGCAGGGACATTCCATTTCTTTACCAATTGATTTCTTTTTTAGAAACATTTATTACTGGCAAAAGTCACTTGTGGTGGTATTTTTATTTTTTTGTCTCTTAGTGTATAGGGTTTGCAAGCATTGTTTGTCAAGAGTTGAAGAAAACGTGCTTAGAAGACTTTTAAAAAAGACATACCTATGGTGGATGGGATTTCAATTACAACTATTCCCATGTGATGAAAATGCATCAGTATTCGATATAGGGACACTCGTAAAATTAAAAAAACAATATTTTAGAACTGCATCACTCAGGAAGTTCGTACATAATGTATATATGCATGTTTTATATATATGTGCTTACCAAAAAGTCGACGGATATTTATTGTAGGGTAGGCATTCACATTGAGTTGCTGTAAACAGCAAACAATGCCAAGTAGAATATAAAAGTTTGTCGCAAACATTGTCGACCTGGAAAGAAAAGTAAACAAAAAGTTATAATGTATTGTGTTGCTTGTTTTATGATATTTAAAGGAAATTAGAAAAAAACATAAAAATCATTTTCACCACATTTTACATTTCAATGATGGTGGTAGTTAACCTAGTTGTAATGACATTTTTCGAAGTCAACTAGTTCAAGGAAATCGATCGTAAATCTTATGAAAATATGAAAAGAGAATAAATGTATGGCACGCGTTCGAGTATCTAAGTTAATATTGTGTAATAAAAGTTTTCTATTGAATGCAGTGAAACGCATACATACATATTTTATTATCTTCTATTTATTTATATAAAAATGGATCGTGGTGTGTTCGGATGCTTAAAACTTGAAAACGACTGGACCAAATTCGATACTTTCTTTTGCGGATTTGTTCGTAATTGCTACACGAAGGTTTAGGAAAAATAAAAGTCGTACAATTCTCAACAGGTGGCGCTGTAAGAGTTTTTCAATTCAATTCAATTACTGTTGAACAGGTGGCGTTGTAGGCGGCTAGGGATATTATTTTTCGTTTTATGGTCTTTGTAGGTTGAAATGGAAATTCTTTTTTTTGTTTGAAAGGTTTTTCTTAGGAAATGGTTTTATGGATATACAGTCAAACTTCTTTATAACGAACTTCTTTATAACGTAATTCTCTCTATAGCGAATTTCATTTTGTTCCCCTTGCAGTATTTAAAAACAAAATAATTTCTATATAACGAATTTTGTATAAAGCTTCTTTATAACGAAGCAAATTTGTGTTCCCTTGAAGGTTCGTTATAAAGAAGTTTGACTGTATTCTTTTTCAAATGTTATTATTAAAGTGAAATAAGGTAAAAATAAAAACAATTAACCGATTTAAGAAACTCTCTTGGTGTTTGAAATGTTGTTTTTTTAGGGCCTTAGGGATGTTTTTTTTTGAAAATTGGCATTTATAGGGTGAAACGGGGTAAAAAAGAAAAATGGCATCTGATTTTAAAAATGATTTTTGTGTTTGAAAGGTTATTTCTTTTGTAGTTTGTATGCGAAGCTTAAGTTTGTCTACCGGTGCGATACCGGGTGCGCCAGGTTGTTTTTATAAGCAAGCGAATTGTATATTTGTATATTTCAACGGCATTTTCCTTAACAAAGTCTATGCTCTTGAGTTCCCCATCCCAAATTATTTGTATATTGACCACCAGTTCACATTCTCTGCATACAAGGTGTTGCAAAATTATTTTTTCAGGTTTTTTTTATTTCTTAAAATACAATATCGATGGGGAATCAGTTTAATTTAAACGTAGGAAATGACGTCCCGTAGGTGGCGTCTATTATCAATGGCGCGAAATTTTAGACGATTTTGTAAAGTGTTAAATCATTTTTAATATGATACTACGTTAAAAAGAGGATTTTGCTAATTTTAAACGAGTTTAACATAACATCTCTTAACATTTTCAGTGGCGGATTTAGGTTTTCTGCCACCCTAGGCCCGGTTTAGTACGCAGCGCCCTATTATTTTATTTTTAACTACATTCTCAAAAAAAATTTCAATTTAAATCAAAAAAAATTAAAATTTTGGTATACAATTTATTTACAACTTTTTGCAAAATTCTCCATAAAAAATGATCAGAATCAGTTGATAAAATCTGAGTTGAGAAAAACTGATCTATGGGAGATTAATTTGCATTTTTCGTATATTTTTTTCACAAAATGGTAAAAAATTGTAAAAATCACATAGTTTTTTTTTTGCTGTGGGCATGTTTTTCAAAAAAACGAGATTTCCTAAAAAAAAAACATTTACGGCAGATACCGTTATTTTAGGTTAACAAAAAATGAAAAAAACGTGTGGGGGAATGCCCAAAAAAGACGCAAAACGTTTAAAGAAAATCGACCCTTCGTTTAGGATGCAATATAAAGGACAGACATACGGACAGAATTGCGAGACCCATTTGTTTCGACTTTGCTATGATCCAAATGTCGAGGTTGATCAAAATCTCGAGTTCGATTTTTTTTACGAATCCATAACTTGCCATAATGTACCTAGCCTATATAATACAAGTAAAAATATTCCTACATGCAATGGGTTTTTTCTTACATGTTCATATTGCTTATAGATGGAACTTGCAGAAGAAAAAAAAATATATGTAACACTAGAAAAAATATATAAAAGTATAATCCTATAGCGATTTTTGCCAACGCAAAACAGACCTTTTTTCTAAAATTTAAACATGAAAACTTATGAATATATTATGGTTTTTATTATTAAATCTAATATAAAAAAATGTAAATAAATAAAAGTTGTGTAGGCTCGCACTAATTCACAACGACATTTCACATGTTGATAAATTAAATTGCAATTTTTAATGCACAAATAATTTTTTTTGTTTTTGAAAATAATAATAAATAATATGTAATAATATGTAAAATATTATTTTGCCATTTCTTTCAATTAAATTGAACCTTCTCAACAATTTATCCATAGTCCTCCTAAACTACTCATTGAATACAAAATATTCTCAGGTCTGTTGCGGCCCCCCTTTGGCCCACTAGGGCCCACAGGCTTCAACGCTCACTTTGAGAATCAATTCATTTTCTGCGCCCCCAAATATTTTGCCGCCCTAGGCCCGGGCCTCACGGGCCTAAGCCTAAGTTCAGCACTGAACATTTTACTAAAGTTAAAATCTGAAGGTTTTTATAATACAAATTCTATATACTACTGAAATACATCAGCCAAGTAGAAGACTTAGCACTATTTAATTGGACTTGTCAAAATAGCTTTTAACGGCCTTTAGTCTAGAACTGAACTTAATAAAAATTGCGTATTGACAAGGCCCTCACTAGTCAACTGATGAGTCCAAGTGAGATCGCCGGCACGAAACGCCAATTTTTATTTTAAGGCCGTTAAAAGCTATTTTGAATTAAAGTTAAAATCGTCAGATTGCTGTTTTATCTTTTTAACATATAATTAAATCTATGTGTCACTTTGACATAGAAAAACTTTAAAAAGGTATGTTTGCACGAAATGTCACTTTCTTAGACGCGGCGTTCAGCTTGAGTTTCGTAAGAAAATAGGTTCAGTATGATACCTACTAGTTAAAAAGTGTTTAAAAATAACTACATTTTAATAAAGAGCTTTAAAGTTAGTAAAGTGTTAACTAGTATCATGCTAAAACCTTAACATGAGGCTGTTTAAAATTTTGCGTCTATGTTTTTTAACTTTTTTATTAAATTTTAGCTTAATCTACGTACAAAAAATTGTTTCAATTATGGTTATCTATGTATATCTGATGAATAAACACAATAATTAAATCTAAAACACCGAAAAATAATTTGCCCATGTTTTTGGAAAAATCCACCTGTGTATTCGTGGCAAGCCAGTGCCTATGGACTAACCAATCTCAATCATGCCTGTGTGCGTGCTATCGGCTGGAATGGAGGGGACCTACAATTTAATTTCTAACTGAATGCCAGCTATCCAAATCTTATTTAAGAATGACCCTAGGTTAGGTTAGGTTAGGTTGATAGGTTGACGGTGGATCTTGTTCCCGTCACACTTACATCAACTTTGATCCATTGTGGTACCCTGATGGATTGGACCATCCCTTTAAAAATGTAACCTATGAAATCCTATGAAGTATCGAGCCATTTGGAGGCGTTGATGAAGTTCATTAAATTTAAGACGTTATCACTTGTTAAGATCTCTGATAGATCGTTGAAGAAATAGCTAACGAAAATTGTTTTCCTTATATTGCAGAGTAGCGGACCGTGACCTAGGTAATGAAGAGTGTCCTCCTCTATACTTCTTCGTCTCTGCAGCCTTTGCATAGGTCTAATAAGTACTTAGTTCTCACTTTTCTTTTTCTCATCCTTAGGGATTATATGTCCTGTGATAATTCCTATCAAAACCTTCAAAGATCTCTTTTTCAGGTTCGTTTTTTTTTCTCATTGTAGCTAGGCCATAGATTCTTTGTAGTGGTAAAAAATACGAGTGAGTTCCATCTGTCATTGGTAAGTTCCACTATCTTCTTACCAATTTTCTGTTTAATGGCACAGGGTAAAATTTTAACAATGGCTTTGATCTAACGATGAACCGGTCCTTGCCAGTTCATCTGCTTTTTCATTTCCTAGAACTCCACAGTTTCCAGGGACCCATCAGAGTTCGATGTTGTGCTGCTTGGCAAGAACCCTTGACTCTTCGCGACAGCATGAAACCAGCTTGGATTTTGTTTCTGTGGCAGAGATAGCTTTGATCGCTGCTTGGCTGTCAGTGTAAAAGGTGCTATCAGCCCGTGGTAACGCCATTATTAAAATCTGTTCGGCAGTCTTATTCAGTGCCAGAATCTCCGCCTTTTAACACACTGCTGTAATCAGGGAGTCTACTCTGAGAAGAAGCCCGCACCTACTCCCATATCCATCTTCGATCCGTCCTTGTAAACCAGCATCCCATTCCTCTCTTGTGGGGATGGAGACAGAAAACGGTTTGTGCATACATGCACCTCCGTAAATTTGTTGATAATTTGTGCATGACCCACGGAGTTCGTTTTCCAGATATCAGTCTGGCCCAGTCTTTGTGAACTGTAGGCTGTAGTCTCTTGTACGAATAGATCTAGGGGTCTTAGATTGAGTATGGTTTCCATTCCTGTAGTGGGTGTGGACCTCTCATTGCCCCTATGATTCCTATGCATGCTAGTCTTTGAATTTTACTAAGCGTTTTAAAGTTAGTACCTTTTTAAATCGCGCTCCACCAAACCAGGCTACCATATGGATCGGTCTTATAATGGCCGTGTACATCCACATTATGGTTTGGACTCCAGGTCTTACCAAAGCTCCCATTGCAGGAGTAAAAATCGATCATGGCCTTCTTGGCTCTTTCTTTAATGTTTATACCCCAGCTTAGCTTTTTGTCAACAATTGCTCCTAGATATTTTCTATGATCTGATAGACCAAGTCGGGTTCCTTCTATTGAGAGTAGGACAAATTTTGGTATTTTTCTTTTGTTAGTAAAAATACCAGTTCGGTTTTTTGCGGGTTCACCGAAAAACCACATTTCCTCGTCCAGGTACAGACTTTTGATAGACCGTAGTTAATCTGTGATCTAGTTGTGGAAAGAAATGTTCCGGTCGCTAGCAGCGCTAAGTCGCTAAGTAGGCAACTACTTCAACTATCAACACCGCTGTGGTAAAATTCAATCAGGATTTCTTTCATATAACTAAAGTATTCACAAAAGTGGTGCGAGAACTCCTCCTTGTGGAGTCCCCCTAGATGTAGATACTTTGACCCGTGCGTCCCCTAGTTCTGAGTTAATCCGTCTGTGTCTTAACATACATTCTCATACATAAATATATGTAGAAAATATATTTAATTTAATTCAATGTTATTTAATGTAAGATATGTATATGCAATTAATGTTTAAAAATCTGGGACTTTGCCTTTACCATAGTATATGGAATTAGTGTATCAAATCCTGTTTGACTGAGTCACGAAACAAAAGGCTCTTTCCATCATAAAGCTCTAATTCATTATCCTGACATTTGTGGGGACGACTTTCGGAAGTCTGAACCATCCAAGGTGGCATTTTAATTCGTTTTCATTCTGAGCCATCACGAATCTGTTAGATCTTTTTTTTAATGTGTGTCAACAACAGAAAATCTTTTTTGCATAATAATATATATTGGTCTTTTGTGGCACATGATGGTTTGTCAACCAGTTTATGTTTTTCTAACGGATTTGGTTAATTCCATCTTCTTTTTTTTTAAAGGATGTTGATCCAAAGCATTTAGATTATTTCTTTATAAATATAATACTTTAATGTTTTATAAGCAGTAATTTAACTGTGATATTGAAATAAGTTAGGAGGAATTCAAAAGTCATTTTTGGAAAAGGGCATATCCAATTATAATTGCAGAAAAATATGCACGACTGGATTGCATGGACTTGCTCTTGTGGTAATGCAGACACAATGTCTGTAAAGGTAAATGTTAATGGTTCAGTAATAGGTGTGCTTTTTAGTGCGTACCCAATTAAAAAAATTATTTCCATGTAAAATAATAAATTTTACAACAACAATTCCTCTTAGTTAACGGCTATAGACCTCTCCGCTTATGAACTAAGTGGATATATAAACAGAATATATAACTTTTTTAAAGGAATAGAACTTTAAGTTGGTAACACTATTTTAACTGCCGGTGGCAGCCATTTTTTAGCTGTCAGGTGATTTATTTTTAGATTTTAGTTTGGTTTGGCATTTCAACATGAATAGACTGACGCCTGAACAACGCTTCCAAATTGTGCCCAAATGGGCTCAAAACAAGATTGCCGTTAATTTCATGTCAATTTAAAAAAATCAGCTTTCTTATATTCCATTTAAAAGTTCTATACCTCTAAAAAAAAAACACCCTTTACATATGGTAAGAGGTAATGGCGTTTTTTTGTGCACTTTTATTTCAAGCAAACAAGTGAGCATAAAAAAACACACCTCATATAATGAAACCCGCCATCATTAATCAAATGATAAAAAAGTCAAAAGTACAATAAAAATGATTTTTTTTTGATTTTTTTGTATTTAAAAAAATAGTTTTTGAAAATTTTAAAATGCAATATAGTTTGAATTATTAAGAGGCATAAGATTGCAAACATTTTTTGTGAGTTAGTTTTGATTACAACCTCAAAATTTTATTTTACACGGAACCAATACTTGCCCTATCCCTTATTCGGGACTGGCTAGCCAGTCGCAATATAACGTTTTTTTTTTTCAACTAGTGCTTATTTCGTGTCTGATGTCTGTCTGTCTGATTCGTTAAGTGGGCCTGCGATCGACTCAGAGAAGATGCCGATTTTGCCAAAAAAATCATCTTTTCAGATGAAGCTCATTTTGATCTTGGCGGGTAGTAAACAAGCAAAATTGTCACATTTGGGGCATAGAAAACCCGCACGCATACATACATTGAAAAGCCGATACTCCCAAAACGAGTCACTGTTTGGTGCGGATTTTGGTCCAGAGGCATAATTGGGCCATTTTTCGAGAATGAGCGAGGAGTGGCCGTTACAGTCAATGGCGATCGTTATCGGGCCATGTTGAAGGAATTTTTGTTCACAAAAATTGAAGAGGAGGATATTGGCAACATTTGGTTTGAACAGGACGGCGCTACGTGCCACACAGCCGAAGCTACACTCGATGTTTTGCGCCATTTTCAAAAAAAAAAGTTATTTGGCAGACCCTTAACTAAAATCTTTTTACTAATACACACAAACTTAAGCAACTTTCTCTCAACTGGCTTGCTTTTTTGAAGTTGATGGAGCAGCCAGTAGAGAAGCCAGTAGTGCGTTAATTTTTTTTAACTATAGTCAACATTAATCGTTCCTTTTATTCAAATTTTTGAAGTGATTCGATTTTGTACAAAAAAAATAAGTTACAAGAAATTTAGTTTGCAATTTGTATGCACTTGACTTTGAAACTTGACAATACTTTACAGAATATATGACGTTTGCTAATATTTCGTTACAAATCACAAAAAATTCCATATTCAAAAAATAAAAACTCAAAATTTTCGGATTTTTAGAAGTTCTTTAATCCACCGACATTGACATTGGCATCCTTCAATGTAATTTGACGAATTTATTGCTCGTCTAATAGGCAACAAACTGTTTTTTTGACGTTTGTAGAATATTTCGTTACAAAAAACACCAAAAAGTTCTAAAATTGCTTTTTTTCGAAACAAAAAAAATTCGGATTTGTAGATGTTTTTTAATCCATTTACATGGTAGCCATACTTTAATGCAATTTGACAGTTGATGGCTTGACAGATAGGGGACAAATTATATTTGATCGTATCGAGAATACTTCATTCTAAATGTCAACCAACCGATTGCCCTTAAAATACATTTTTCCGGAGCAGAAAATAAAATGGAAAAATTTTCGAATTTTTCAGAGGCTTTTTAATCCATCGTCATCGTAGCCATCATTCAAATAAAG
Source organism: Leucozona laternaria (assembly GCA_932273885.2). Lineage (NCBI taxonomy): Eukaryota > Metazoa > Arthropoda > Insecta > Diptera > Syrphidae > Leucozona > Leucozona laternaria. Next base: position 264,129,460 of record OW026366.1, on the reverse strand, counting down.
TTTGTTAATTTTATTGTTGGCCACAGATTATTGTTTGTGACAGATAAGAAAATTATTTTTACATCGACTGTCATTAAAGTTGGCACCATTACCAACTTTGAAATTACAAAAGAAAAGTAAATATAAAAGTGACTACTAGTTTTTTTTACAGAATTTACTACTGCGCTGGCTATAATTTTCACAAAAACACCACTAACCATTTTTGCAAAGAAAAAGGTTTCTATTACATTAAATTTCAATGTAATAACAATCTTTTTCTTGAATATTCATTTCAAATGTATTTTAATTCTTTGCTTAGCCCATTTTTTTTTAAAGACAACTTGCAAGCAACTTGCTTTGCAAGTGTAGTACCGCGTACATACGTCACAGACAGTACACAGATACGAATTTGACAGGCAATGTATGAACCCAACTGGCCAGCCAGTACTAATTCGTGTGGACTCTGGGTTAGAGCAAGTAAAAATAATAGAATTATAAATTAATGTTTATTTTATATACTTTAAAAATGTCCATTAAAAGAGCGCTACAAAAGTTTTTTTTAAATAAAACAAAAACGGTTTCGGATATCAATAAAATTCTTTATTCCTGTGAAAGTACGTTTGATGTCATTATGTATGGAACTCGAACGGAAGAAGTGCGGCCCAATGACGCCGCTTCTGGTGGTCAAGTGGCTTCAGTTCTTGCGTCAATTCAATCTTGTAAGGATGTAGGCCAAGATCTTTTCGCAAAATTTGCCACAACGACGTCACAGAGATGCCAAACGCTTGGGAACGACGTGTGAGAGACACATTTGGGCTTTCTGCAACTGAAGCCTCAGCGGCAGCAATATTCTCGACACTACGGGCACTTCTTTGTATCACTGGCACAGGAACATTTTGTACTGTGCCTGTGGATTCAAATTTTTCCACTATACGCTCAATTGTTGATCTGCTAGGACGATTATGACAACCATAAATTGGACGTAGCGCTCTTAACGTTGAGGCCACTGACTGCGGATTTCGGTAGTAAATTTTAATAATTTCGACTCATTGTTGGCTCGTATATCTTTCCATCATGAAATGGCAAACCTTACTGAAGAGAAATGTCAAAAGAGCGGCAAGAAATATGGCGTCGTTTGCAGTCCCTGTTGCTCTACTTTTGTAGCGCCCTTGTTGAAAAACCCTTTTTTATGCATAAGCATTATGCAGATGACAGACGCTATAGGGAGCAACATGTTGCTAAGTTATATTTGTTTATTTATTTCACTTTCTAAATAGCATAGAAGATTTCGGCATGCCATTGATGACATTGAATACCCTAATTTAAACACAATTAACCAATTTCTTATGTACATACAGCAAAAAAAAAATGGTTTCCTTTTTCACACGTAGCTATTTCACATTTCAACTCGCAGTTTCCCTTACTTTCGGTAATTAAATTATGTAGGTGGAATTTTTTCTTAACCGAGAGAATGTTTGTATATGGTACACTTTTGCTAATTAGAGACAAAACTATGGTGATGAACATTGATGCTATTAAAAGGACTCAAGGAATTACAAGGAATGCGAGAAGGAATATTGATTTTTTCAATCTTTTGTATACATACCTACTCTAGAGGGCAAGTATACCTACATACATAAATATCGGTTTCGAGTAAAAACAAATTCTTTGTGAAAATATGTGGTGTGAAGAAAAATCTATTTACTACCTAATTGCACTAGACAAAGGAAATGGAACTGCAAATAAATATCTCAACACTGCCAATCCGCATAAAACACCAACTTTTTGTTTGAGCCGTCAAAAACTGCCTTTAACTTTTCTTTGTACTTCACTGACTACGCCACTGGTTTAATTTGTTTGTTTTACTTCTTCTTATTCGTGCCAGCAGGACGAAGTCAAATTGATGGTTATTAGAGCTCCACTTTGTATGAATACGAACTATGGTGTGTTTACTTGTTTTGAGTGTTATGTAGTTCTTCTGTGTAGTGTGTTGTGTGTTGTGTGTTTTAGTGAAGTTGGCAGCAAGGGAAATGTTGGAAAGTGCTTTTTAATTTATGTAATTATTTACTATCATCGTATAAATATAGGTATACCTATAAGAAACTGGTGGATATTTAATTCTAAGCTTTATGATACTTTTCGAGTCAAGATAGTCTTTATCTTTTGTATTCAATTATTAATCAACAAAATTAAACCGAATTCCTTTTGCTTAGTAGGTTAGGTTATGACTACAATTTATTGAAGCCTTAGGCGTATTTTTTTTTTAAGCCCGGAGGAAATTGGTCCGATATCGAGGATTTGCGACATCATCACAGAAAAAATGGAGTTTCTATACAAACTATCGATAACAACTATGTAATTCACGCCGGTTAGGCATTATTTTCTCCGTGCTTGAGTTAAGCCCCTAGAATTTTTTTCTACTTTTTTTTCTTTCGATTTGGTAAATTTTTTTTTAAAGAAACTTGTGTCCATAACAAATAAAACAACAATGTACATAATAATATTTCGATTTTGACAAAAATTTACTTTATAGAAATTTTATTTCCAAATTGTTTTCACTTTGCGGAAGTGCAAATAATTCATTGAACATTTTTTTTTCGATTTATTTCTAACTCATTTTGTTTAACAGATCAACCATATTTTGTAACGAAGTTACACCTTTTCATAGCAGCGCCCATCTTCCAACTCAACATCATCAACTCGATCACAATTTCATCACATACCTCAAGGCGCCCACGAGAATTGATGACGAGGTTTGCCGACAACAACAGCGCACGAAAGCACAACCACAGATTAGCCATATGAAGATGAGAATGTTTCGTACGTTTCACCGCCCAAAACCCATTTGTTTACATTGTTGTATTTGTAATTTTTTCCCGCGTCGATGAATAGATGTGAATTGCAACACAATTTAACCAGGTCTGTGAAGACCCCTACTGTCTATGTGTGAGATTTTTATACACACATTCTCATTTTTTATCTGATAACTGCCAGTTCAAGCTTGTGGGCAAATTAAAATGGCTGCCGGGGATTCTCATCTTCATGTGGCTAATCTGTGAGCACAACACAACCAATGCGCACGACAACAATTCAACGACTTATATGAAATTAATGGGTAGTGTTTTTCTACCTCACTCGATTCACACTTCCTTGTTACCGCCGAATCTATAATCAAGGGTGAAATGGCCACTGCAAATGAGGAAAATTTTATCCTCCGTGGTTCTGCTAATTCAATCCTTTGAACTTAGTAAGTACCAAGAAGCAAGCTGATGGATCTCTGCCACCAAATGTCAGAAGTGTCAGTGTGAAATTAAAAAAAAAAAAAAAAACAATCTGACAGCACTCCCTGGTTGGAAAACAAAACCAAATGCCGAAGGCACGAAGGCGAGCCAAAAAAGTCGGGTGTTTAATAATAGTGATTAATATGTAATAAAATTAGTTTTTTTGTATCAAACACTTGACAAAAATGTTCACTAAAATGTTTAAACACTAATTAATAGGTAATTCGATCGCAAATTTAAGTTTTCAGTTCCAAATACAATAAATAATCAAATGACCGGATTTTTAACACTGCCAAGAGCATGTAAATATTTTCCAACCAGGGACTTTTTTTGTTGTTGTTTTTAGATGTCAAATTAGAAAGAGAAAAGACAAAGACAAATCTTGGAAGACCTCTATGGGTGTGTAGTACACCAGTGAGAAGTTTCAATTAATTTTTGGCTTTATGGCCAAATCACAATCACGCGTTCGGTCGGTCGGGCGTTGACGGGCTTTTTACCGACTTTACGATATCATGTGTCAATAAGCGCGACCATAGAATTTGCAAAACGAAATGTAGCTTCAAACTTCGGGCGTTGAGAAGTTAGTCCCCTTTCACACGAGGAAACAAGTTGCTGGAGATTTTTTTGACGTTTTCTTTTAATTTCCTTAAAAATCTCCTGTACCTTTCACACGAAGAAACAAAATCGTGGAAACTTTCTGTATTTTCTTTTTAAAATAGCTTGGTTAAACATACTCTACTGTGTGTGTGAAGAGGAATGTCAAAAAAATCTCCTCGAATCGTTGACCGGGGAGATTTCATTTTCCCCTCTTACTTCTTGCCCTTCTCACCAACAAACTGATTGTTGCTGGCAACTCAGTTTCCTCGTGTGAAAGGGGACTTACGAATATGGCAGAATAAAAGTTCTGTTTCCTTATAAATGCACGTTTCAAATTCTCCGCAGATAAGAGAGAAACAAAAATGTCTCTGTATTTTATGATTTCATTTATAGGGAGTAACAACCAGTGAAATAAGTAGCTTTACTAAAGGAGGTAAATACTAATGGCCATTGGATTTTCTTTTTTAATTATTTCATAATTTTACAACCATATTCCGAAATTTAAAATAACAAACAAAAATATTTCTTCAAGCATTTACAACTTTGATAAATAATCCAAAGAATGACATTAGTCAACAAATACGTGAAAAATAAGCAAACGTTATAAAAAAAGAGATATTTTCGGGGCTTAACTTAAGCGCGGAAAAAAACTGTGTTACACAATTTCAATCATGGTGAACAGTTCTAAGAATAAGAAGAAGAAAAGTTTCATAAGTAAAAAGAATTTCAATTTTTGGTTTCTTACGATTGTCAAAAATAAAATAAAAAATTCTAAAATTAAATAGCGTTTTCCTTGTTTTTCTGATTACTCCAGAAAAATGGTGTGTTTGACAATCAGCCCTATCATGAATTCCATCGTAATCGGAAACTTGTTACGAATCCCGAAAAAAAGTATTATAGAATCCATCGTATTGGAAAATCTCATACAAATTGCCATTACGAACGGATTCTGTGATAGTTTTTTTTAGGGATTCGGAAACATTCCGATTACGATGGAATTCGTGATAGGGCTGAATGAAATCTTTTTGCAATATCAACGAGGAAATGTGGCTCTACACTCTCTCTAAATGAAATACATTGTAGCGATCACTGATCTTTATAAAACATTACATAGAGATTAGTGGTAGCGAAACACCACTCCACAACAAACAACACATAACGTGAGACAAGTGTGAATTCGGCTTTAGAGTACGTAAACCAGAGAAAATACCTTCTCCGAAACCAAATAACAATTACCTAAATCAAACATGTCTACTTCCAAAACAGCTGGTTAGCATCAAAAAAAAAAATCTTTTGTAGGTGTGTGTAGGTACTTTGAAATGAAATAAATGAAACACAAACTGATTTCACAGGATTTTCGTTAATGGATTGTTTTTAGTTTAGAACCAATTAATGAAAATATACATTTATGCTTCTGCTGCAATAATAAAAATGTGCCAATCAATATTCAAGGCTTTATAATATCCAATTCAATATGTATGTTGAGTCATAACTAAACCATTAGTACATATGTATGTTCATAGGTATAACTTTTATTTCTGCTGCTGTTGCATTTACTACCTAAAAAAGTAACTCACTACAAACAAACTTTCTTGGTTTTTGTATAAATTTGATGATAATCTATTGTTTCTTCTAAATAAGAAATCATAAATTGCATAAAAACTTTAACATTTGAAAGAAATAGAATATTGTGAGCTGTCAAAGCGCCAGCAAAATAGAAAATAGATCTATTCGGGCGTTGGGTTCCAGCTTACGATATTTACGATCTAAAGCTGCGCAACGCCTGAGGTAACATTTAAGATTGCCACATAAGTGTCCATTGTTTCTATTCAATATGTCAAAGTCGGAGCGAGCGAACGCGTGATTGTGGTTTGGCTATTAAGCCGTAAAAAAACCCCTTCCCCTCCTTATTTTTGCCACAACTTCTTGTTGCGGCTAGGGATTAATCCCAAACCAATTAAATCCGCCTCCAATTTGATAAGGCTAGGGAGCTAATCCCAAATAACATTTTTGCCTTAAGTAATCGCTTGGAGGCTAGGGAATTTATCCCACCGTCCGCCTTTGTACCGTGCCTTCACTTGGGTTTGGCTAGGGAGTTAATCCCACCGCGTGTCCATCGTACCGTGCCTTCACTTCGGTGATGGCTAGGGAGTTAATCCCACCGCCTATCGTCGTACCGTGCATTCACTTCGGTGTTGGCTAGGGAGTTAATCCCACCGTCTGTCCATCGTACCGTGCCTTCACTTCGGTGTTGGCTAGGGAGTTTATCTCACCGCCTGTCGTCGTACCGTGCCTTCACTTCGGTGTCGGCTAGGGAACCTATCCCACCTTCTTTAGCCGTATATGCAATACCGTGTTATTTATTTAAGTTATAATACAATTGTAAGATTTATACGAAAATAATCTGTTAATCTAGTTTTAAGTACAACTGAAATAAAAAGTATCTCAAGAACTGGAGTTCTGAACTTTCTTAACCCGAGTTTTATTGCTTTCTTCGGTAAGAACCCTGGACCCGCTGACCTACCTCAGCTGGAAACTAAAAAAGCATCACAATTTTCAAATTTGTTATTTCCTAAATGATAAATGATAACTATGACATCCCAACTTTTATTTTTGACACATCAACCACAGTTAAATTTAGTTAGAAAAAGAACACACCGATGTACGTGTTGTTAATTTCAGGAATGGAGGGGACAAGGGATACTCTTGGAGGATTTGTCACTTCCGTGCAGGCGATTTTTATATTTAGGCGGACGAGGTTGGCAATCAAACTCTACTCACTTACCACTCCGCTACCGGCTATAACTAATTTATATTGACAAAAAAGTCAAAAAAAACTTAGTTTTACAATGTACCTATTTAATAAAAAAAAAAAACTGAAACATTGTTCACAGAAAATCTTTTCACAATCCAAAATAAGCATCAGAACCACTATTTATGCTTACACAAAATTTATTCGAATATACATAAATGCTAGCAACAATCAAATACCAAAAAAATGAAGGTCACTAGGGAACTCTAATGTCGAATTCCTTTCAACAAAGAAATCGAATTTTCTCTAAAACGAATCGATTTGTTTCTGTCAATTGAAAGGAATTCGTAGAAGAATCGATTTTTTTTTCGTGTGATTGTGTGTGTTACTAGACAGCTGCAATTGATAATTTTTGTTGTTCTATTGAATGAAAATATTGTTGAACATATTGAATCCGTTGCAAAAAAAAAAACGATTTGCCTTCTCAAAATTCCACGTCTTTCATTTTGACGTATTAGAAATGTAAAATTTGTATAGTGTGTTTACAAATCGGTATGAAATCTAGTTAAAAATGCACGACAGAAAAGGTTTTAAAAAAAATTCGGAACAGAATAGATTCTCTTGTTGAAAGGAAATCGACATTAGTTGCTTACCCCAGCCACTTTTAGTTTCTCCCAATTCAATAACATTTTGGCAACTATGTAAGGGCTATTTTATTCACTCGAAGTTGAACACAACCTGAGGAATTTTCTTGTCATCTTCATTCAATCAAAGTTGACGCGTTCAACTTTGCATTTTGACAGATGGATTAACTCTCAAGTTGTTTAATTTTTCGATTTTCTCAACTCCCCAACTGTATAAATAATACCTTCTTCAAGATAGCGGCCAAATGGGGAGGGCTTTCAACCCCGAAAACCAAGTGGTATACTCACACTGACAGATCCTACACACTAAAAATAAATTTTGTGCTGTACCAAATGCAAGGTTGATGTAACATTTTAATAATGGGTCTAAAAACAATTTATTGAAATTTTATTATTTTTCTAAAATTAAAAACTTTGTATGTGTCATCTGTCACAAATATTCCAGGGAATTTGTAAATTACAAGTTGGTGAACTTAATTTTCTAACTGAAGAGTTAAAGAATAAATTTGTGAATAAAACTAAAAGTTGCTGGGGTGAGCAACTTAAAGTTGCCTAGTGAGCGGTAGGCTATAGACTTTTCGTGGAACGAAATACAAAAAGGCAGCTTTTTGTTGAAATCCACCATTTTGAAAAAGTTGTATAGATATATGTATATATGTATATTTAAAATAGCCGAGTTTTATTAGCTACGGATCTGGATCAGGATAATTTTTAAACACGTAATACAACAACAACTTCGGATCCTGCTCTCTATATCTGGATCTATTTTAAAGATCCGAAAATAAGTTCTCACTCTTGCCGGTCGGGGGCTTCTCGTGGCAAGGTAGTGTGAACTGTAGTGTAAAGAAAAAAGACAACAAATACATGAATAATAAACCAACGTTAGGAAAATAGAGACAGGTATACAACACAGTTGTCACTAAGATCCGTATCGTTTTATTTTCATGGGATGATATAATTATGCATCATTAAAGCCATAGTAAAACACGGCTATTATTAAGACTTTGTATAGGTACATGAAGATAATACAGAAGATGAACTGTATGTGCCTGATTACATGGGTCGTTATACTGAAGGGCGCATCAGTGAGACAGATGATTTTAAGTGCATAAAAAAGAGAAAGGTAGATTCCACCAAAATTCCACCGATGCGGATTTTCGGATTCAACATGAAACGCTTTTCATTATGTGAGTGCGATATACATACATGGATTTTAAGGTTATGAAATAGGGAAGGGTAGATTGAAATGAAATGATTTTTCTTCTTCGTGTAGTCAGGGGTTCAGTAAAACGACCTTCAGTAAATCAACCCATGTAATCAGGCACTATAAGTCAAAAGTTATCGGATTTTGTATTAAAATTCAATCAAAAATGATAACTACAACTTCTAGGGACCTAACTTCATTCTCATTGTTTGACGGCTTTTATAATACAAATTCATTTGAAATAAATCAGCCAAGTAGAAGATTATTTAATTGGACTTATTGTTGACTTATTGATTTAAAATAGCTTTTAAAGGCATTAAGTTTACAAAATTTTTTTTACAAAATCCAATGTGAACTGTAATATCCAACAATATTAAAATTCATCATTTTATTTGTGTTTATTTTTGTGAATTTGTTATGCTTCCGTAATTATCAATTTTTGAGTCAGATCGTAAAAGCAAGTTCGTGTGATTTGGGAGGGAATTTAATTTATTAGGACAACGGAGAAGAGTGAAAAATGATTTGGATATGTCCAATTGTTTGGGCCTTGATTTATACATACCTATAGATATCATGTCAAATTGAAATGCAATAAGTAATTAGTAACCAATTAATTAAAATTTGCTTGAAAACATCTGCCTCGGTATCGAAATTGAATAATTTCAAATGAATCGAATAAGATCCTCTGTAACACGATTTGTTCTCTGAAATCAATCCCTTTATAATTAGCTTTTAAAAAGGTCTCCATTTGCGATAAACGAGGGGAGGACGTGTCAGATTACACAAAAGTGTCATATATACGAGTAGGTATTGCAGAATGTAAGCTTAATAGAGAAAAAAGAACCCCATTTTGACATATATACGCATCGTCAAAGTGTCACACGTCGCACATATAACATTTTGAACAAGAAATGTTGTCACAAACCAAAAGGTTTCCTCTTTAAAATCAATTTAATTTAAATTAATTTTTTTTATGAAAAATATTACAACACACATTCAAATAAGGTTTTCGGGCTATTGGCTTTACCATTAAAGATTCCACGTGAGTGCTTTTTGTTGGGTGAAAAGTTACTGAAGTGGTAAGATCCCGAACACACAAACAACCCAAAACAAACTAAAGTTACATACCTATGATATACGATTTATTTCCCAAAGAAAATTTGGTTTTTGGGAAATCGGCTGAACAATATATTTTAAATAAAATTAGGTATTTGAAAGCAAAGTCAATATGTGTATAGAAAAAGCGGATTACGACCGTATCCGTTCTATTGTTTATTTATTTACTTGCTCTTATAATATACAGTGCGCCTTGAAGTAGGTATACATAATTGTAAACTTTAATTCAATAACTTTTAATAATATGAAATAATGTAAAGTGAATAATACATGACTAAAAAGTTTAAACAATTATTGTTTGTTATTTAATTTTAAATTTTTATTTATTCACTTGATTTTGTTATATATGTTTATTTGTTGGTTCAATGGAAATTAGGTATGAACAATTATATTAAATCTTTCAAAGCTCAAAAGATAACTTTAAATGCCATCTTTAAGTTATTACCAACTTAGGCACGAGTACGATAACTACGGCGCGGCAGTAAAAAATTGATAATTTTTTATTTTTAAATGGTAAAACAAGGGGTATATCTCCCCCGTTTATGCAGGAAGGATTATTTTCTAAAAAAAATACTTAAAATAGAAATGAAATATTTAAAAACAATGGAATCACGTACAATAAATTTCTGAACATGGTTTGAAAGCCAGAAGTCCATTCTCTCATTTGATTTTCAAATCAAGTTATTTCTATTAATGTTTTAAGAAAAAATTGCTTTTAACGTCAAAATTTATAAGAAAAAAAAAGTGAAAAATGTCTCTTTAATTTTTTTTTTTTAAATTGTGAAACCAAGTACTAAAATGGCTTTTAGTATTTACTACCCCTATTAGTTTTGTATCGAAAACTGAAAACCAGATGGTAGTTTTTAAGAAACTAATGTTCGGTTTCACAAATATTTAACAGGCTTTTAAATTTTTAAATGACGTATTTTGTATGGAACAAACGTCATTTAAATATTTAAAAGCCTATTTAACAGTTAAAAGGGCTTTATGAAATCGTCCATTAGAAATTACGAACACTACTTTTTTATATGTATATGATTTTTTTTGGGTATGTACGTAATCATACTTTGAGGTTTATAATTGAATATAAGTAAATCCTTATAAAAACAGGCACCTATGTCCACAATTTTCTGGGACAACAGTACCTACATATATGGGTGGCCTTCTTCGCGAGTTCCAAGAATTTTAACTCCTGTTTTCGGGTGCTCCTGCTCATCCCGATAGCGCAAATCCGTTGCTCCGCTTGGCGTATGTTCAGCCTCCTGGCAGGTTCCACAGCAAACAGTAGTTTTGAAAAACAGAACTTTGGCCAGCTTCGCGGGTTCAAAGGATTCATTCATCTATAACTTCAGGTTAAACTAAAAAAATCTAATAAGAAAGTAGATTTCATAATTTTCCATTTTTCTCGAAAACCAATACACAGAGAACTATCTGGTTTTCAATATTTTATTAAGAATTATTACGATCATTTAATAATAAAAAAATCAGGACCTGGGGCCGAATCGCGTCCTCCGTGAACAAGTAGCTCGTGGTAGTTTGGGATCGCGACTTACATGAACGTATGTTCGTAAATGTAAAGCAAATGTAATTTGGCATTAACGAGCGTGTACGTTCACTCGATTTGTCACCCGTCATGTCTGGAGTTAACGGAATTGTATTTTAGTTGAATTTTTTTTGAAAAATCTGTGTAAAAAGTTCAATTTTGAATAAAATAATATATTTTAGCATTTGACAAATAAATTTATGTAACAATAATTAGTGTAGGATAAATTTCAACAAAATAAATCCGACAAAAAAAGTCCATTTTGGCGAAGTGTATGAGGGAGCATCCTAATTTGGCCAAAAATGTTCTGCCAAACACATGTCAGGGTAAAACCACTGCCATTAAAATGTGGGGGGGATTAAGTAGGAAACTGAATGCAGCTGGGCCACTACTGAACAAGAAGCAGCGGTCGAAGGTCACGCAGGTGTGGAAACGTTTGGAAATTCCACAGATTAACGATGTTCCAAATAAAACGTCAACCCCAGAGGACCCGCAAGTCAAATTTATTTCAACCCCGGAGAACCTAACTGCAAAATTTTTTGTTGAAGATTCACTTCGTTGTCTGTTTGAAGATGATTATTTAACCAGCGATCGTCATCAAAATAAACAAAATGAACAATCGACATCAGTGAAGGTTGCAAAAAATAAAAAAAAAATCGAGATTTGACCCCAAGTTAAAACTTCTTGAAGCAAACTTGCAGGAGATCGGAATATAATAAAAGTATCGCAGCTAAATTGGACCGACTAATTTAAATAAAAGAAAGATTTCTCTCGATAAAAAACGGAAAACATCGAATTACAATTGTACTTCAGAAAATCGAATTGGAGATGAAAACTATTAAACTAGAGCAGTTAAAACAAATTATAAACGGTGTGAACACTTTCATCCGAACTTAAAAAAAATAATTCTACGTTCATTCTAATTTATTTTTCTTCTTTCTAATTTAAATCAAAACAATCAAAATGACATAATATGGATGCGTTCAGATCTTGATTTGTTACAATTTTGAACATTAATCTACTACACTCATTTTTTCATTTTATATAGACTACGTTGCGTCAGCCAACGTAGGTCGCGATCCCAATACGTTCACTCGATTGACGGGTGACGTAATTTTCATTTGCTCGATCGCTCATCCGTTAACGGAGGACGCGATTCGGCCCCTGATTTCAAAACTTCGAAAAAATCAGCATACACATTTTTTTTATTACTTTTTTTTCAAAAATTTTGAGTTTGGAAGTATTTTTTTCCAAAACTATTGAATATCTTTCAACTTGATTGAAAAAAGGTATAAAATATTGTGTTAGCTGTTGCTGTTGGTTTTTAATATATTTTTTGTAATTTTGAATTTTTTTTTAGAAAATTTCCTCTCCTGACTCAACGAGGCGAGATAGGCTTCTCTTCAATAGTAGAAAATGCGTGTATCTTAATGTTCTACAGTAATTAATTTATATGTTTAGCCCCCGTAGTTATAGAACGATACTCGCCTCTAAATTACTCCTAAGAACTAGATTACAAAATTCACTAAACTAGCTATATTGGAAATAGAACCACTATTTTCAACAAAATTTTACATGTAATCATACTGTAGTCCTAAGAGAGTTAATTTAAAAAATGTCAACCTGTTCAACTTTCTAGAAAATTAAATTGTCGAGTGATCAATAATTTTGTTTAGTAAAGATCTCTATTAGGTTAAGTAGAAGCGGCTGTCGACGGAGAGTCGGCCCATTTAGACCAAATCTTGGCCCGTTGTAATACCACATGAGTGGGAACTCTTTTCCCCATTCTTTAAACCATTTTGAGCTCCTTATGAAGCGTGTGTTTGTGTATGGAAGTGTTTGTCAGATCACTGCAATCGTTATAGTAAAAGTCACCCACCAACAGTACACACATCTAAGGTTATACATATATACATATATATACATATATTGCGTAGGTTGTTAAAGTTCAAAGTGTCAGAAATTAAAAATGGCTGCTCGAGTGCCCTCAAAAACTGCACATCGTATTAGTAGAAACAACAACAAATAAAGGGTATTTTTTTAGACGTATAGTTTTCAAGAAGAAATAAAACTCATATAATTTAATGTTATGGCCAAGAATTTAGCTTTATTATAAAGATAAGGGTTTGCCATTATGTTTTAAAAATGATTTCGGGCAAGTGGCCAGCGCGGCCGGCTCGAATAAATTCCAGTCGAGAGGCCCAATTTTCGACAGCTCCAATTGTTGCGTATGATGGCGGATGGACTCATTCGGGTCTTCTTCGATACTGTGCTCCACAGCAGCAATAGCGTCTTCGGTGCTCACTGTACGGCGCGTCTCTGAGGATGCGCATTATCCACTAGAGTAAACGTGGTGTGAAACCGATCCATGGTTACTCGAATTTATGCGATTTTGCGATTATGTCGACCGAATGTTGCACGATTTGCAAACATTGTTCAGCAGTAAGTAAATTGTAAAATGGAAAACCAAACTGAGCATAAATCAAGTGACAGCTGTCAAAAAGACCAACTCCGAAAAAAGTATTGCCAGATTGAAAACCACACGTCTAAAAAAGAACACCTTTTATATGTACATATGATTACTACGATCAGATACAGGTGTAGGCATAGAGAAATCTACAATATCTCTCCTCTGAATTATAATCACGCCACGGCATCATGCCATGCCGTCTTTTCTCTCTAAAGAATTTGTCTGTTTAAACTCAATTAGCTATACAAAATCGATTTACCCATACATAAAACATTAAAACACGCAATCTACATTTTCGAAAACCACTGAACATCAACGTAAGTGTCAGCAGTTCAGACCGCTGTTATTTTACATAGTAGTTCAACTATATGTAACTATGTACGTCACTGCTAAAGTGCCTTCTTTCTATAGTAGGTATAGGTATGATTCAAACAAAGGAACCTTTGTTACACTCTTCGCTGCTGTTATGATGAAAATGGCACACCAAGAACCAAGAAATAAATCAACTCCAACACTAACTAGTCCTCCACATTATCATCAACAAAAGGTTCTCCGAATGAATATTTAATTTTCCACAAGTAAATTAAGGCAAGACAAGGTATGACAGGTGAGCGAAGGGGCTATATTTTCTTGCCATCTACATTACCTATATTTATTTTACGCTTCTTCCTTTCAAAGCCAGAGCCTTTATGGCGCCGTATAATAAAAACCTGCATTGTTTTTGTCTTCATACGTATGTAAACACCTACACAGACACACGAACTATACACATGGAAATGGAAGGAGGAAAAAGGATATCCTAGACAAAAACATGAACTGCAAAATAAATTTGAAATAAAAGTCATTCCTTGGCAAAAACGACATTGTGGGGGTTGGCTTGTTATTGAGGTTGGTTTTAGGGTTGAATGTTGTATCGATTTAAAAAGTAAGACAAAAAAAAAACCGTATGGCGATGGCGGTTCAAAATAAAAACCCAACCAAACCCCCATGTCAACCTTAAATGCTTTCAATATGGGACATGGGTGTTCTCCCCAGAACAACAATAATTACTCGGTACCTACTGTTAAAGCTGAAAAGTGTATATCTACCTATATTCCAACAAATCGATGATGGACTTCACACACTTTTCATAAAGTTCAACGAGGTGGAAGTGAATTGTTACGTGCTTGGTCCCAATTATATATCGGCGCAGGCACATTCTAAGCTTTATAAAATAGAGTTAAGAGCCTCAACTTGGTACGCGATAAAAAATAATATAGGGCAACACAGCACAGCGCCGGAGTGTCCTTTAGCGAAAATAAATGAACTTCTGTGTAACTAATGCAACATCCTCTTCGGAAAATTCCAAAAGACCGGTACAGGATATTTTAATGGCTGTTTATGAATTCATGGTTTACGGATATCACCTCAGGGATGTGTTTGTGTATCCTGTTACAGATGAGCTAACTGGGACAAACGCAGATATTTCGCTCCTAATGTCCTAACATGTGTGGCTATACTATAGTCATGGCTACCACTTTGGTTATTCACTGCCACAGAACTTTGTATCGATTTTAAAGTTGTTTTATTCAACCGAAACGAAAACATGGCTAATCATGGCTTGACCATTGGCTGGGTAGGGGCATAGAGTGCAATTGAAGTATTTGCGGGGTATGTGAAAATAAAGCGTAGGGACATTTATGTAAGTCCTGTCCCTTCTGTCCCTTCATAAAATTTTTGCGATCGATTAAGTTATGAAACAAGGGCGTACGCAGGATTCCGATAAAGGGGGCAAGTATCCTAGGGATAATCTAGATTGATGGTACCTTTAATAATAATTAGTGCATATTATTTTAGTTAGCACAATAATATTCAAAAGAAGCGACGCGACACTTGTTAAAATTTCACTATATTTATTTTTACTATTATTTTTTATTTATTTCACTATATTCCGCCATTTAAGGAAAGAAAAGTGAAAACAGTTAGTCCAATAGCAGTGTCCGTGTTTGGGCCTCGGGGATCAATCCAAAGCTATCCCGATAGGTTTGTGTTGTTGTAACCCCTTGTCAAAAAACAGTTGACGCAACAAAAACTCAAGGTATCTGAACATTTTTGGCTAGGTCGACACCCTCACGGATAAATTGAATTATTTGGGGAAGTATCTCCACTTTTCTCTGTGCCAATTTAATTTCCCAGACCATTAAGCCCATTAAGAAGTCGGAAAAGCAAGTACAAGGCAAGCGAGAGGGAAACATTTTGTTTCTGTTGTTACTACATACTAAAGGGTCTTCCTATAGGGACTTCCGAACTAAAGTGGATGTGATGTGAACTGGCCAACGAGATCATGCCATTTTTTCCCCGCTAGACTTTTTCTTGTGGGGGTTTCTAAAGTCGCAGGTCTATGCGAATAAGCCACAAATCAAAGCGGCCCTCAAATCCAACATAACCCATTCCATCGGTCAAATTCAGCCTAATTATTGCGCCAGAGTCATGGAAAATTGAACATTTCGGATGCGCGCTACCCAAAGAACCAGCGGCGGACATTTGAACGATGTTATATTCCTACATATTGGCATCGATAGGCCTTTCAAACAAATACAGATTTTCTATGATATCTCACAGACTTTGTTTTATTTAAATTTAAAGACATGAAGCGTTTAATGAAAGACCCGCTTTATATGTACAGAAATGTTGGTGAAAGAAAAATATTCACATCTCGAATAGTTTCTAAATTTACATACATGTATTGTGAAATTAGACATTCCAATTTATCATAGTTTTGTCTATAAAAGTACTGTTTATGCGGCCCGGCAGAGCCAGGGCCCGCCACCGGTGGACATACTTCGGGGGCCCAGAGTTTTTTTTTAAGTCGCTTAAGACTCGTTAATGCACGCCCACTTTTAATAGAGAAAAACTGTTAAAAATTGGTATTCCTCTATAGTCTTACAACAAAATGATTACCTCACTTCGCTCGGCCTGAGTATAAAATAAGCTCCGACCGCCGGAAGTATGCTCTCCGGCGGAGGGCCCTGGCTCTGCGGGTCCGCATAAAAAGTGCCTACTTAAAAAAAACAAAAAAAAACTGTACAAAATTGGCAAGTCTAGATCCAGAGTATACCTATCCTCATATGTAGAGTAAAAAACTGACTTTGGGAAAAAGGGCTACTGCAAGATAATGATTTCCAACTGATTTGGCAACCGTCAACACGGTCGTGGTTATAGTAGTAGTAGTATCTATAACTTTGTTGAATTGGATGATGATGAGACAGAAGGTGGTTACCTAAATATATCCCTGTGACAAAATGCTTTAACTTAAACAAGGTAATCCAATTTGCCTTACCTTAATGGGATCTGGCAATGTTTTCTTGTTGTTGTTGCTTTCGTTCTCGGTACTCCTGATGTTGTTATTGTTATTTTGTAATAATCATATACAAATAAAAAATATCACTGTTTATTTCAAATAAATTAATTTCAAATCGAATAGATAAAATGTATTTTCACTTTTCACATAGAAATCTTTGTACGTAAATCTCAACTGCAATTTGCTTATTTTTTTTAATAAATTTTAATTAAAACATGAATTTTTCATTTACTTTTCACAAATTCAGGTGAATCCGGAGGAAGCAAAATAACACATACCACAAATTAAATTATGTAGTTGTTTTTGTTATTCAATATCAATAAAAAAAGAGAGAGAGAAACAATTTCACGGATGACACTGCGGAACGTGTATCCGTTTGTATATGCGACGGATTATATACCTTTATCTATAAATAACAATTTAATATCTTAATAAATTCCCATACGGAAGGGAGACAATTTTCAAAAAGGACGAAATGTGTGCTTACTCGGCGAATGGTAAAAACACTTTGAATCAAGCGGAGTGCACCATGAAAATAATATCGTGTTTTGATGGGGAAGTTACAAAATAGGGGTTGAAAATGCTTAAAGGGGATATAAAACATAGGAAGTTTGTTTTGAAGACAAAAGTTGAGCTTTCGAATCTTAAAAGCTGTTGTTAGAGCATGAGATAATATTGGATGAACACTAGTGTTGCCCTTCTTTGATTATGAAAGGAAGGATAAAATGGGG
Organism: Leucozona laternaria; assembly: GCA_932273885.2. Lineage (NCBI taxonomy): Eukaryota > Metazoa > Arthropoda > Insecta > Diptera > Syrphidae > Leucozona > Leucozona laternaria. The sequence goes on along the minus strand of OW026366.1, from coordinate 264,111,803 downwards.
ATAATAGAGGCGTGTAAAGGAATTGGATACGACTTGGGGAATAAGCGACGCCATGGCGATCACAGAAAAATACTTGTCTTTTCAAGGGAAAAGAAAAGGTATTGCTGGATTAACGACTGACAAATTCACAGTTTTTTTTTATCAGTGAACAGCCAAAATAATGAATTTTTCTGCCAGTTTTTCGATAGTTTACTGATAGAATACTGCCAATTTGTCAGTCGTGTAAATCCAGGATAACTCACAGCGGTTAGTCATTTTCGCCGCGCTGTTTTTTTTTTTGTAGCAAGATCTTTTGAATTTGGTCTCTTTATTTAACAGGAATGAATTGAAGATAAATGTAAAGCCAGCATAAATTTTCATTTTGTTTCCGAAAAATGTTTGTTATTAGTGTACACACCAAACGATTCATGACTTAGCTATCTACGGAAATAAGCGCATAATAGATTAGACATGTAGAGTGCACTAAGAACATCCGGTTTAAATTAAAGATGGAGGAAATCCATCAAAATGACAGTACCAGAACTAAAAGCCATAATTAATGGCGAATTCCTTTCAAAAAAGGAATCGAATTTTTCCAAACAGAATCGAATTTTTTCTGTCAATTGAAAGGAATTCGTATTTCGTAAAAGAATCCACTTTTTTGGTGTGATTGTGTTTGTGACTTTATAGCTGCAATTGACGAAAATCGTCAAGAAATTATTCACTTGCACTGAAAGTTTTTATCACGTCTTTCACTCGCGAAAGCTACTTTTTTTTTGTCAAATTTGTGTTTGATAATGAACAACGCACAATAAATTATTTTAATAGCTGTATTGACTGAATATTTCGTTTAATTATGTAGAATTCGTTGCAACCAAAAAATAAACAACTCATCTTTCAAAAATTCCGCGTGCAAATCAGCTTAAAACGCAAGATTTGTTTTGACAGAAAAGAATCGATTTTGTTTAGAAAAAATTTACTGTAATGCTGGATTTACACGACTGACAAATTGGCATTTTTTTGTCATTATACTGCCAAAAGAATGAATTTTTCCATTGTTCTGTCATTTTTTTGACAGTTAAATGCCAGAATACTGCCAATTTGTCAGTCGTGTAAATGCAGCATTAGTAATGTGGTTTTCGTTTCGACCAACAAAATCGATTTTTCTTTGATTTTTTTGATTTGTGACAAGTTTTTCCTTTCCTTTCGACCAAAAAAATCGAATTTTTGTCGATCTGAAGTCGATTTTGCAGATCTCGATTTTTAGCAAGATTTACACAGATTTTCACACGCACTTGCACACACATCAAAAAAAAGTGACTTTTACCCAGTGTCGTTTTAAAAAAGGCACTCATACAATCATAAAACAAAATAAAATAACGTTTTGCCGGTAAAATTTAAGATCTGACACCCAAATCTGAATTGGTCGAAACGAAAGCCACATAAGAAGTTCCTAAGTCCCGATGCGTTTTTTTCGACAAATCCATATGGACTTGCAAAAAAACACGCCTAGTATTTCATATTTTTAATAAAAGTTATGCTGTAATGCATTATACAAGAAGATAGTCGACTTTCCGTCTCCTTCAAACAATCAGCCCCATCACGAATTCCATCGTAATCGGAAACTTGGTACGAATCCCGAAAAAAGTATCACAGAATCCATCGTATAGGAAAATCTCATACAAATTGCCATTACGAAGGGATTCTGTTATTTTTTTTTTTTCGGGATTCGAAAACTTTGCGATTACGATGGCACTCGTGATAGGGCTGAATAACATGTTAAAAAACTTGCCCAAAATATGCTGAAAAAACGATTCCAAAATGTATTAGGTTCTTTTTTTCTTATGCAAACCCATAGGCATTTGAGTTTGAGCAAATGCTAAAATTGTCTCGCAACATTCACTCTTCACTGGCACTTGCATATTTAGTCGCTGTTGTTGTATCTGCTTTCCATGTGTTTTGCTTTCCAAATCTTGTCTATAATAGGAAATGGCCAAATGGTCTGCAACTGTATAACTGGTACTCAAACAACAACTTTCTTGACCTTAATATTATAGCAAGTGACACACCGACTTACCCCAGATCTTCATCCTTTATAGATTTCTTCATAGTATCCACAAACCTTATTAATCCGCCAAATTTTCCAAAAAATTTTGCTTGTGTCACGCTTGATCTTATCTCAGATCACCACCCAGTTTTCTTAGCAATAGACCTCAAACAAATTTCGCTGCTGCCATCAATCCCTATACTTAAAACTTCTTACAAAAATACGAATTGGAACTTATTCAATGAAGATCTTTTAAACAGCTTAAATGATCTTGACATCCCTTCCAACGAAAATTTGACAAATGAAAAAATAGACCATTATATCGACCGACTGAATACTTCAGTACACAATTGTATTAATTCCCATACAAAGCAGGCAGCCAATAAAAATTACGAAATTCAAGTATCAAGTAACACCCTCAAACTTTTTAAAACGAGAAAAGTCTGGAAAAGCAAACTCAAACGTATTTTTCACAGAGCTGGAAACAAGACAGATGACGAGTACAGAGTTCTTTCGTCAAGAATAACATTGCTGAGTAAAATAATAAGAGACGCGGTCAGAATCGACCTTAATGAAAATTTTAAACAGAGACTGAAAAAACTAAAACCATCCACCAACGTTTTCAAAGAAATAAATATGTTAACAGGTAGAAAAAGAAATAGTCACATAAGTGCATATGAAACTCTTCTATACCAAGGGGACTCTCTCTCCTCTGATGAAGAAAAACTTAATGCATTTGCAAATTTCTATGCAAACTTATACGTTCCCAAATCTTCAAACAATCCTATTTCAACTCTCAACGTCAACACAACTAATAGCGCTTTCTTCTCATGGAATACAAACGAACCATTAAGTCGATTCTCAATCAATTCGCCTTCGCATTTACCGAACAGAATTGAATTTGCCAAAGCGCCACTCGTAGCCGATATTATCCAAAGGTTAAATTCAAAAAAATCGGCTGGGCCAGACGAAATATCGAACTTCATAATTAAAAAAGCTAAAAATTCTATCACTCAAACCTTAACTATAATTTTAAACAATTGTATTAACAATAACTATTTCCCGACAGCTTGGAAAAATGCAAAATTGATTCCTCTAAAAAAAAATAAGAATTCAGTTAACATTCAGGACTTTAGACCGATTTCCCTGTTGTCCAACCTGGGAAAAATCCTAGAAAGAGTGATAATCGAAAAAATATCTGTATTTGTCGCTGACAATAACATAATCCCATCTTCTCAATTCGGCTTTATGAAGGGACACTCAACTGAACACGCTTTAATGCACATAGAAAACACTATTCTAAGAAACTTGAGAAACAGGGAGTGCACAGTCACATGCTCACTGGATCTTAAGAAAGCTTTTGACTCAGTTTGGCACAAAGGCCTTGTAACGAAACTAATCTCACTTAATTTTCCACCAAACTTCATTATGATGATACAAAGCTTCCTTACAAATCGTAAACTTAGAATCATATTAAACTCTAGACTTTCAAGAGAAGTGGACGTGGAGGCAGGAGTCCCACAAGGCTCCATTCTAGGGCCTCTTCTATTTAATATTTACTTACATGATTTCCCTACGACTTTAAATACCTCTTCGTCAATACAATACGCAGATGACACTGTTATAATGGCCAATCATGAGAGACCTTTTGAAGCATTATCAAAATTGAATGCACACATACAACAAGCTTTAGTCTTTTTCAGGGATTGGGCAATTGAGGTTAATTATGACAAATGCGAACTAATATGTTTTAGGAATGCATCCCCAAAAGGGCACCACCTGGCAGTAAGGGAGAGCAAACAGCTCACTTTTGCTATTGACGGTTCCAACATCCCCATAAAAAAAGATATTAAGTACTTAGGAGTGTGGCTTAACGAAAAGTTAAGATCGAATAAACACGCTAGATTGGCTATTTCTAGAGGTAAAGCAGCGGCAGCATTACTCAAACGGTTATTGAATTCCAAAGAATTAATGAGTAAAACCAAATTATTAATGTACAAGTCATTAATAAGACCAATATTAGCATACGGTTTTTCATCATGGTTCCACATTTCTCCAACAGTGGCAGAGGAGTTGCAACGTTTTGAAAGATTATTAATCAGAAAATGCATTTCTAAATACAGGCGGCCCTCTGGTAAATGGTTCCATAATAAAACAATATACAATGAAGCGAAAGTAACTCCAATAATGTTTTACCTTTCAAACCTAGCCAGAAAAAGACTTGCTAGACTAGAATTCCACGAAAACCCAAATATGAGGAATATATATCACGAAAATATACAATTCTCAATTCAGGAACGATATTATATGTCTCCAATAAGCATCCTCAACGAGAGATCAAGGGAACTTTTCGAACCTCAAAATGACAACCCCTCTCACCTCCCACCCTTTTATTTGAGTGCAAGTCAGGGAAATTTAAGAGGATAAGAAACAGCAACAAAATATATATATCCACTCCAAAACACCTGTTTTTAACCATTTTCTAATACTAAATAATGATTAACTAAACACATATGAACTTAAAGAAATGTAATTTAAAAATAATCAATGTAAAAAAAAAAAAATATAAAATGTGTTACAATAATTATAAATTAAGTAATACTTGTGCAATACTTAAAAGGAAAAAAAAAATGTATTTCTTCCATAGTTTACTAATAACAATCCTGATGTATAAAATACAAATTACAGACCTAAGAATTAACTAAATGTATAAATTTACCTATTCGAAGAATGGTTAACTTAAATTCTTAATCTTAATTAATTAATTAATAGATAAAGAAATTATTTATCATGCACAGTTAAACATTAAAAAAAAAAAAATGTTTGAAGTACAAAATATTAACTTAACTTAAACAAAAGAATCGAAACAACAATGTACCTATCCTAAGAATTGGATAATTTAAAATTCTTAATTTTCAATAAAAGCTGGCAGCACCTTGTGCTGAGAGAGAAAGATGAACACCCGGTATTCATCCAGAATATTGAGTGCTTCTCTTCCTCTCTCCTTGTTAATTGTTACTTGTTAATTGTTTTTTAGTTCTAAGTACACGAATGTACAATAAACTAATCGTGTTATTTGAGCAAACACGAATTTATCTAGATGTTATATCATTATTAAAACCTATTGGCATTAGAAAAAAAAAATCTAAATGTAATATAATTTATTCATACCAGACCAATACTAAGTCGGTAAAGCTAATTTTTAAGTAATCGAATGTAAAACCTTATTAAATGTCAAAGAAAGTGAAGTCTCAATAAAAATAATTCATTCATTCATTCATAGGAAATGGCCAATCCGGCCGGCGCGGCGTTTGTCTTGTTTAGTAACGCATTATCATTCCTTCAATGAAACGCTTCAGATTTTAAATTCTTATCTACATACATCTTTTATTTAACAAATTAAATACATTAATGTCACAACTATGATTATAAAACCAACTTCTCAACTACAACCTGGGAATGGCTCTACACGATTCTTCCTCAGGATAAATTGAATTTTCCTATTCATATCTTCATTGTAGATGGCTTTGCACTTTTCAAAATTGACTCTACGACGAACCTTTAAATGAAAATTAACTTTAGAATGGTGTTTCGTAAAAGTTTACGTAATTAAACCCACTTGGAATGGTTTCTCGTAGCGCCTTGTGCGCCGGAATTGATCAAAGATTTCTTCTTTTCCGAGAATCCGGTTCAGCAATCGGCAGGCCTCTTCCACATTGTTGTTTTGTACCAAAACAGTACGAGCAAGAAACAATTGATGTCTCATTGAGATGAGTATATTAACTTTTGTAAATTAAAATGATAAATCTCCACGAAAAGAAAAGAATTTATTTTCCAATTGTTCATCAATTTAAATGTCAAAATTTTTCGCTAAATGTCAATCAATGTAATTTTTTTTTTATTCTGATGAAAAAGAGTGGACGATTTTTTAGTGCGTTCCGTAAAACATTACATTGCCGGAAGGTGTTCAGAAAACATTTTTTCTTAGGCCGAGCGCACATTTGCAACTTTATGTGGCTCAGATTATAGCAACTTTTAACTGCTCCCGTTTCAAGTAGATTAGAGGTATTTTTTTTTAGATTCGATGCAACTGATTTAAGGCTTATGATGGATTTACCAACATGTGCATATGTAAAGTTCAAGAAAAGTAGAGCAGGATAGGTATATGGAAAAAAACGAATCAGTGAAAGAGTGCCATTATGAAGATGAACATGTTCGTCTTCTCTCTCTATTTTATATCATCTTACATCCCTGTTTTTTTGCAGAGCTCGCATGAAGATCAATCTAAATCCACCAATAATCTACATTTATGAAGATCTCTGCACTTTGGTCTTCTCTCTCTATTCAACAATTAATGTAATTTTTGTATTTTACATCGTATTTTTTTCTTTTTGCAGAACTCGTGAAGATCAATAGGTTTGATTTGGTTAAAAATACGACATTGGGTATTAGCAAAGCAATCACAGAAAAAAATGAAGTTTCCATACAAAATATCGATATCAAGTCACAGTTTTTCTCCGTGCTTAAGTTATGCCCCGATTATTCTATGCGCTTAGCTAACCCGGAAGGGGATTAATTATTGCTGTATTTAACACGTAAATTGCTTAGCCCAGACGCCGTTTTTTAAACGGTTTTCTCGGTGCTTGCAAAAAAACATGACCAATCTAAATCCACCATAATTTCTGAATAACATACTTTTTGAACGCATCCCCATATCTTCATCAAAAATTTCACAAACCACAAAATTGCATGCGTTCAGCGCTAAAATGTATTTCTAGAAAATTCAAAACTGCCTTCATTTTGCCTGTCCAGCGCCAGCCGTAGGCAACCATTTTTCGCCCAATTTTTTTTCCTACAAGGCAAGCATTTGCAAAAAATCGTTCGAAGAGCATTCAACCACATGCACCACGTTTCTTTGTGAGAAACTTCGCTGGAAGTGAAAAAATATTTCTTAATTTTAAAGAAAAAACAGCAATCCTTGAAGCTTGTACATTTTATAAAATAATTACAAAATTTTGTGAAATATCAAAAAGAAAAGTACGGCAAACAACACCCCACAGGAACTCGTTTTAGCTAGAAGAGGAAAAGAAAAATCTGGAATATTTTTTTTTTCTTTTGAAGTGATTGCGAAACACAAAAAGGTAAGTTCAGCTAAAGTTAATTGTTTAATAACTGTGGTAATTTGCACGGTGTAATTAGTTTTGGAAGAAAAAAAAGACGTCAGAACATTACGGTGCAAAAAAAAAAAAAAACCATGCTATTCAGCGGCCATGATTATTCACAAGAGAATAATCGCACAAAGAAACGATGAAAAATTGCCAAAACTCGGCTGATTCGGACAGAAATTATTTCCGAAATCAAAGAACATTAATCAGTTTTAAGGTTTACTTTGATTTTCCGCTGATTTCCTGAGTAATAACTCGTCGAAAAATTAATTTTTCTTTTGCATTTTTTTCCGTTGGGGTAGAGAAATCGATAGAAAATTCTATCTTTCTCTTGCGTCTGCCATTTGCGTTTTATTTATAATGGTAGATACATAGGGGCGGCGAGGGCGCAAGGGATTTAATATCATCACGTTTATATACATATGTGTATGTATGTATACATTATATGCGCAACGTGGTGTATATTATGTAGTGTTGCGGTGCTTCATTTGATGTAACCTGGGCATGAAAAGTGGGCAAAGGCACTAAGACAAAAAAAACAATGTATTTTCTATATTTTTCCCTTCCGGGTATGTGTTTTTCACAGGCCGACAAAAAGAAGTATAATTCTTAACCTCTGTGCAAGTTTCTTTTTTCTAGATTTGTTTCCCAGGTCAGCCTACAAATTCAAGTAGTTTTTCCATATAATGTAGGTATTTTGCATTGACAGTGAATCTTTCTTTTTTATTCGTTCCACCTGCCCAGCCCTTATTTTTTCTTCCTAGCCATCCCAAAAAAATAATCTGTCTGTCCGCGACTCGGATTTCTTTTTTTTTCGTCTGGAAGTCGTCGCTTTTTTGTGTACTGCTCTTGAACCTCTGACTGAATAACAGAGGGAGCCATGGGGTGTTCGAGATTAATAAATATTATTTCGATGGTGAATCATCATGTTTTAAAAAGCTAGTTCATTATAATTTATTAATTTAACATAACCTTAAATTTAAGTTGATTTCCGCTTTATTATTCAATTAAATTGATTAAGATCGAATAATAGATGACGTATTGTTACCATATAGTGCTGAACATTTACATTAATATTTGTGCCTTATCGTAGCCGTCCGGGTTCGGCAGAAATATGAAACCCTCCATTCTTACAAAAACACAGGAATGTTTGAGAAATTAAAGCCTGAATCACAATAATGTGATGAGAAAACGAGACTTGAGGGTGATTAGAACAAAATCTCGGAGTTGTCAAACCAATTTCAAAAAACGCGAGGAGACAACGATTTTCACTTTTTGCCATAAGTAAATCATTTATAGATTTTTAAAGACAGACATTTCAAAGTGAAACTAACAAAAAAACTTAAATTCTGGAGATTTTCTTAAAGCAAAAATCAATTATTATAGTCTTGATAAAGCTCGTCGCATTGTTGATTGGGGAACGATTTAAGACTAGATAAAGATGACAGCGAATCTTGTAGCGCACTTCTTTAGTTTTCTCTTGGCAAAAAGCATGTTCAGGCAAATTTTATCTCGGATTCTAGCATCTAGGATACCTTAGCAAAATTTTTGAGTTCTTCTGTCAAATACTGATGGAAAATTTTTGGATTCGCTTGTTTTAATAAGATTAAAAACGTCTTTATTTCAGTGAATATGTTATTGTCAGAAATAAAAACATTTGTTCGTTTATTCGAGTAAAACAAAATTACAATTCAATAAAGGAAAGAAAGAATTCGAAGAAGTACTCAAAATTCACCAAGTAAAATGTAGGCGACGTTGTACGCCGGATAGATAGGCGATAAACAAACCGAAAATGTATAAATAAGACCAATTCTAGGTCAACAGTAATATTTTATAAGTTGAATCAACTAAAACCAAATATAAAAAAAAAAAAACAATTGAATTGAATTGACCAACCGACACCCATTTGTTTATTTAATTGCATTAGGGAAGCTTACGAATGGTCGACAAAAAAATATCGACTGGACAAATATAAATTTCATCGACTTAAAATACCGACTGAAGTTTGTTCGAAGGATAAAAAGTTGATAGTTTAAAATCCAGACTTAAATGTCGAATGAAAAGTTGTCGGTAAAATTTTATCCAAAATACAGTAAAATAAAACAAAAATGCTCTCTTTTAATTCTTTTAATTTTTGTCGATATTTTCAAAATCGAAAAAAGATTACTCGAAAATGAATCAATATACAAATAATTAAGCTAGCCAAACTTAAACAAAAATTTTTGAAAGCAAAAGTGAAGAATTTTGTTGTCGAATTGTATTCAGATTTCGGAGATTACTGAGGACTGGATGCAATTAAATGAGAACAAAATTAAGTGTCATACGGAAAAGCACCAAATCTTCATATTTGGGTAAATGTTTTTGTTTCGTTATATTTAATCTTTATAGGCAGTCCGATATACGCTGCGAGTAGCTATATGAATTGAATTGAATTGAAAATATTTATTTAGCTATGAACAGAATTTCCCTGGAAATGTTTCCCTTCTTCGAAAACTTAGAATGTGAATAACAGTCGAAAGTTTTCATCGGAATTTAATGGTATCGAGAATTAATTTTGCAGGGGAGTTTGGCTATCATTACGATGAGCCAAATTCGAGATTACGAAATGTAGTGGAAAAGTATTACGTGTTTCAAATTTTCGAAGTAGGGAAATATTCCACGGGAAATTTTATTCACGATAGCCCCCAATAAATATAATGATGATAAATATATAAAATGTATGTTATTTACATGGCATTGGCGTTTATACATTTTGTTTAACAAAAATAATAATTGCTTGTTTGAATTCAAATTTATTACTCAATTGTTTTACAGAATTTGGTAAATCGTTAAAAACTTTAAACTATTTTGAGATCTTGCATTTCTAAATGTTAGCAGTCTTTTTTTTTAGCAAAAATGGTTGAACATCTCTGACATAACGAATATATTTTGACAAGTATGCTGGCAGTAAATTAGTTTTTATTTTGAAAAAAAAAATTAAACATTAAAGAAAATACGCTGTTTAACAGTCATCCACATTAAAGTATTTAACATAACTACTAAATTGCACGCATGGCTTTTTTTGTAATTTTTGCAGATTGCTCATTGATCTTTCATTTATCAAATATAATATTTTAGAACAAAATTCAAAATGTGGTTTAATAATTACATTATAAATATTTATAGCAGTAATAGTGCCTACTTTATTTCGAATTCTTCGTAGGAAACCTACTTTTTTTGAAACATATTACACATGAGATTCAAAACTGAACTTATAATCAATAACAACAGCTAAATATTTTATTTCATATACTTGTTCTATTGTTTTTTGTTCAATTGTTAGGTTAACATTAGCATTATCGTTTAAAACCATACACTTATTTTTTGAAACATTCAGTTTGAGTTTATTAGCCGTAAGCCATATATTTAAAGTTGCAAGGTCTTCATTAAAAAGTCGTTCACACTCCTGATTTGTTTCAGCTTCGACAAACAAAAGTGAATCGTCTGCAAACAGCCAGCTCGCAATTTTTGATAGTTTTGTCCATGTCGTTTATGTAACAGTTAAAACAGTAGTGGTCCAAGTACTGACTCTTGAGGTACTCCCAGATCAATCGTGTCAGGATCAGATAAGACATTGTTGATTTTGGTTTGTTGAGTACGCCCCAATAAAAAACTTTTAAACCAATCATGAGCATTGCCACTAATTCCATAATTATACAATTTCTCCAGCAAGATTATCGGATCAATTGTCTCAAAAGCTCGATTAAGGTCAAGAAAAACGCAAACAACTTTCTTAACTTTTGATTTACATTCTTTCTAGTTTATCAATACCATGTTTACGGCAGATTCGCATGAATGTGATAAAAGGAACCCAGATTGATTTTCAATTATGATTTTGTTATCACACAAATATTTTGAAAGTTGCTTATAAACAATTTTTTTAAGCACTTTTTCGTACACAGGAAGTGAATTTATGGGTCTAAATTCTTCACATTTTACAGTTTGTTTGACTTTTTCAATAGGTGTCACAATTGAGTTTTTCCAAGTTTTTGGAAACTGTCCTTCACTTAACGACGTATTTATGATTTTTAAAAGGGGTGGACCGATTACATCAAATGCATCAAGTACTAATTTTGGACATAATAACTCACTGTCTTTTTTATTTTTTAATTCTTTAATTGTATTTGTTAAATCTTGTAGCGTTACTAAATTAAAATTGAAAGGATTTGCAACAACAAAGTTAATTCGGTTTACATATGAAACATTATCGATTGTCTTGTTTATTGTTTTTACACTTTTGATAAAAAATATATTAAACCGATTTGCTAGTTCTTTGTTACCAGTGATAACTTTACCATCAAATACAACTCTTTTTATTATAGTTTTCTTTTCGCGCAGTACATACTAACGATTTTAGAGTTTGCCACATAGATTTTTGATTAGTACAGTTTGATAGAGCTCTCTTTGTAAACTCATTTTTCGCACGACTTAATTCTTTAGAATAAATATTTCGACTATATTTAAAACGAGACCGATCATTCAAATTACCTATGAAAATTGCTTTTCTTTTGGCAATAATTTTTTCTTGTTTGAGCGCATTTAGATGTTGATTAAACCACGAGTTTTCATTATTTTTTAAGCACTTGACGGTTTTTAATTGATTTAATACAATAAATATTTAATTTTGAAAATTATTTGCGTATTGGTGAATATCTGTTACAGTATGCAAGTTTATAACACTTTGTTGAAATGCTGATATTAAATTGGCTTTAGAATATTTTAACACCTGAATTTCATTAATTTTTTGCTCTTGACATAATTTTTCTCTCAAGGGAAGTTTTAAACAAATTGCTTCATGATCGGCGATATCAAAGTCGCTTTTAACATTAGCCACCAACTGACGGCAATTTGAAACAACATAATCTATTAATGTTTTAGAGCTACTCGTTATTCTTGTTGGTTCACTTATCATTTGTGTACACCCATTTTCAAGTATTATTTTATTACAGTCGCGTCTATAAATGTTATTTTCATTGAACCAGTCAATATTAAAGTCACCAATTACTATTACATTACGATTATCTGTAACCAAATGATCCATAAACTCACTAAAATGGTCACAAAATTGTCTATTAGATGACGATGGAGATCTATATAATCCAGCTATTACAAAAGTACAAAATTGACACCGCACTTTAACAGCAAGATACCATATATCCAAGACTGCAGATTTTCATTAACATATATAGCAGCTCCACCCGTGTTCCTACAGTCACTCAAACTCATATTCGTACGGAAGCTAGCATGCAGTTCTTTTGCAATTATTTCGCAGACCACAACAAAATCCGAGCTTTATTTGATTTGAAGTCAAAGATTTTATTAACTTTTAATATTAAAGGCCTAAAAAAGTAACACCCCTTGCCAAGAAGAGAACATTTATTAACAAAACTCTGAAAACTTAATTGAAAGAAGTCAAACTCGTATTCGTAACCCAAAAGTTTTATTGGATTTAAACCAAAACCTAACACAATCTTAATATTTTGTTGCATATTCCACATTTTATATCCCATGGTCTAGTCTCTTTAGCACAAATTTTGAAAACTTCTTAGTCATTTCTATTGCAATTTTAACACATTTTCCAACAACTTCTTTTTCAACACTCTTGCATTTATAATGGTATCTTTTCTAAGTCGTTGGGGTAAATGGCCCTATAGATTATCTTTAGGGTTAATATCTGCTAAATATTGTCTGGTCCCAATTTTCTTTTCGGTAATTGTAGACATGAAACATGCGAGTGTTATAAATTTTGTGCCTTGGGTCATTGTTTTTGTAAGAAGTAAATTGATTTTAAACCCCAATTTTGGTGCACTCACTTAAGATTTTTTAACAAAATGTTGATGAATTTTCTGTGGTCTAAATTGCCTCTAATGTTATCCCACTTACCAAGGCTGGTTGCCGGGAAACAACCTAAAACCATCACCAAGCCGACTTCATACTTTACTTCGTAAATTGCATATTCTGAATAGAGCTCGGTATTTGGTTTTCGCCCAACAAATTACCGCTCCTTTGAAATAAAAGATCTCATATTTTGTCTCATGGCTCATGGGTGAAAATGCTTTTTTTTTAAAACTCAAAATCTTTGGTATTAATGACCACTTGCAATGTTTAACTATTTAACTGTGTTTATAGAATATACGATTAGCAACTCTTACGTTACATATCTGTGCTACCATTTTGTTTTTAAATATGGAAACGTTTACAAACGTTTTTGCTAATTACCTGACGTAACTTCTCTCCAAGTTTGGTTTACTTATTCTTTGTTTTTTTCTCATTTCGTGAGTAACAATGTGTTATTTGTAAGAGTGGAATATTTCTCAAGCGCTTTGACTTGCATGTTCCATGTCTACAATTATCTAAAAGAAAATCGAACCCGACCGTATTAAGCAGATGCTAATCCTTAAGAGAATCTATAGGGCCATTTACCCCAACGACTTAGAAAAGATACCATTATAAATGCAAGAGTGTTGAAAAAGAAGTTGTTGGAAAATGTGTTAAAATTGCAATAGAAATGACTAAGAAGTTTTCAAAATTTGTGCTAAAGAGACTAGACCATGGGATATAAAATGTGGAATACGCAACAAAATATTGAGATTGTGTTTGGTTTTCGTTTAAATCCAAGAAAACTTTTGGGGTACGAATACGAGTTTGACTTCTTTCAATTAAGTTTTCAGAGTTTTGTTAGTAAATGTTCTCTTCTTGGCAAGGGGTGTTACTTTTTTGGGCTTAAATATTAATTGTTAATAAGATCTTTGACTTCAAATAAAAAAAAACTCGGATTTTGTTGTGGTCTTCAAAATAATTGCAAAAGAACTGCATGCTAGCTTCCGTACGAATATGAGTTTGAGTGACTGTAGATACACTATCACATCTGAAAACATTATAATTTTCAATATTAATTTCATTATCTGAAATATTCTCCGTTAAACATGTTTCGCTTAGTACAATTACTTCAAAGGTCTGGTTCATTAAAACTTGTTCTAGTTCATTGAAATTTCCGATTAAACTTTGAATATTAAAGTACACTACTGAAAGTTCGGTTGGTTGCTAATATTTAATTTTGTTCTTCTGAATTTGAATTTTTTTGATGTGTAAACATCTATGCTGGCGGTAGAGTGAAAAAAATAACGTGAACGTTCGTGTGCAACGTTACGTCGTGCAACGTTACGGTGTGCAACGTTACGATCTGCATACTAGGATGGGTGCGTTCAGTGAAAAAAATCTTAAGATCCCCTTCAAGCAAAAACAAGTCCGTTTTGGATCCGCGCACGTTGATGTTTACACATATTAACCGTGAGTCCCGGCACTCACACAATTTTTTTTGAATACTGGGCATTCATTACTTCGACTATCATGATCGAAGTCAAGATTCAATTTTAAATTAGTATTATATTGTACACAAATAATACACCTCATTGATTTTTCACACTGTCGTTCCTCATGAGATTACTGCACCGAGGACAGATTGCATTGCTTTTACATGTTTTGGCTTCATGATTATAACCCCAACATTTATAGCATCTTTTAACCCATGTATAATCATACACTGCACATTGATCCCATCCAATATTAACCACTTGTAGATTTAAAAACTTTTTATAAAAATCGCCATTAACTTGCAATATTGCATTAAATCTATTTTTCCGTGGGCATTTATAAAAACGAACACATTTAAAATTTTTATTAATATCATTTTGTGATTTTATTGCTGCACATAGTGCCTCGGCTCCCCATTCTTCATTTAATCCACAAATTATTACATAAGGATCATTTATCTTTGTTGTAATTACATTATAATCATCCCCCATTTTGGTCGAAACTTCACACACTTATCTATTGGGTTTGTTAAAAATTAAATTAATAATATAAATACTGTCAATTATTTTTTCGATTCACATGTTCCTGTTAAAACCATCACGATAAGGAATCAAAGAAACTTGGCTTCCAAAAGATGGAAACGTTTTAGGTTATCATATTTTAATGAAACTGTAAAACCCTACGTAACCTTGTGAATTTAAAAATTAAACGATCCAAACATAGATTTTATGCTTCAAAATTAAGTCAGAAAATATTAAGTCGTTGGGACACTCCTCGAAGCTAAAGAACTGTACTGCGGATGATTGTGATGCAAATAAACTTAGCGTACAATTTGTAAATGCCTCTTCTAACTTGTCAGTTGATGAAAGTCCTGACTCTTTTCTCAACATCGCCAACATCTCGGAAGACTATGGTCAGTTCAGATTTTGCATTGTCGAAGAACTAGATGTCTTTAAAGCAGTGGATGAAATAAAATCTGACTCACTTGGTTTAGATGCATTGCAGGAGATTAGGCTCTGTTGTGTGCCCTAGATTCTAAAAAACTCAATATATGAGGTCATAAAAACCTTTACAATGTAAACATTTATGCAGTGTTGGTCAAAATAATAAGAGTTAATAGCTATATTTTAGAAACTTAATAAATTCTTTGCTTATGCCACGTTCAATGGTAACAATATATAAGGAGGAGTTTTCATTGGGTACCTTATGTAAAGCACTTCCAATTCAACCATCAATTTTAATGAGTACTTGCTAAATTATTGTTATTTTTTTTTCAACAAACTCGAATTTACCATGGACAAAATAATAAGAGTGCTGTTTAAATCTTTAATATTTCGTGTTTATTTCACTTCGTTCTGCAAATTTGTTGATCAAATTAATTGCGGGAATTGTTGTAAGTGTGTAAAATGGATTTATTTTGTAATGATGACACGCATGAAGCCTTTTTCCGAGTTCTTGCACAGGCACTAAGGCGCGAAAACTACTATAAAAAGTGATCGAACCATGAAGGCGTCCAAAAAGTCACCAACTTTGCTAGTCAAACGAATTATTACATTTACATTTTCAACATCTATCGCAATAAAAACAAATGTATCTTTGGATGAAAGCTCTCTAATGATTTGTGTCTCCTAATACTTGGTTTATGTAGAAAACTAGATACCCTGCTTAAGGTAAATTATCAGAAAAATCCACATTCAGAATCGTGGGCTCTAATATCTCCCCTTGTGCCACTGTCCTTCTGCCACTGTTTACAAACAAAAAAACTGAGGTGTGAACTAAATTACATACGTCGGAAATTTCAATGCCACTTCTAATGCACATCATCAAATAAAAATAGTCCTCCTCTGCACTTAGTTTTTTTTTTTTTTTTTCTCATCAAAATCCAATTTCCTGTTTATTCATTGCTTCACACCATCGCTGAAGAGCAATGAGTTAATATGCGACGTTAGCAGTTCATATCATCAGCGCAGCAAATTTTTTCCTTGCTTTAACGTCATCAATTAGGTGTGCCTTAAAATGTAAATTCAATGTTATTGTTGAATTGAATGTATTAATTAAATATATAACTTTGTGTTTCTCTTTTAATTTTAGAGCTAATCTCACTGTCACACAATTAGAGCAACAAATCAATAATAATGGTGAAAGAAACCGGTTACTACAATCTGCTAGGTGTTAAGCCCAATGCTACCCCCGAAGAGCTAAAGAAAGCTTACAGAAAACTCGCGCTGAAATACCACCCCGACAAGAATCCAAATGAGGGAGAGAAATTCAAGGCCATCTCCCAGGCATACGAAGTTCTCTCTGATACCGACAAACGTCAAATTTACGACGAAGGTGGTGAATCAGCCATCAAGAAGGGAGGCAACGACACTGGTGATATGCGCAACCCAATGGACTTCTTCGAGAAGTTCTTTGGTGGTGGCTTCGGTACCGGTGGCGGTCGACAAAGGGAGCGTCGAGGCAAGGACGTTGTTCATCAGATGGGTGTTCAATTAGAAGAGATTTACAATGGAACAACACGTAAATTAGCTCTGCAGAAAAATGTTATCTGTGACAAATGTGAGGGACGTGGTGGCAAGAAAGGTGCAATTGAAAAGTGTGACTTGTGCCAAGGCAGCGGCTACGAGAACCGCGTTCGACAGATCGGACCCGGTGTGGTGCAACACATTGAACAAGTGTGCCGCAAATGCTTAGGCCAGGGTGAGATTATTTCAGAGAAGGATCGTTGCAAACAGTGTAACGGCCGCAAAACCGTTCGGGAGCGTAAAGTTTTGGAAGTACACATCGAAAAGGGTATGCGCGATGGCCAGAAGATTGTCTTTGGTGGTGAAGGTGATCATGAACCAGATTTGCAACCCGGCGATATTATCATTATGTTGGAAGAGAAAGAACATGCTGTATTTAGACGCTTGGGTGACGATTTGACATTGAAAATGCCCATTGAATTGGTAGAGGCTTTGTGCGGATTCCAGCGTGTGATCAAGACTTTAGACAATCGTGATTTGGTTATCACTTCGCCACCCGGTGAGGTAATAAAGCACCAGCACGCCAAGTGTATTATGGAAGAAGGTGTGCCCCACTACAAAAATCCCATGGAAAAAGGAAGATTGATCATTCAATTTGAGGTGATCTTCCCCAACAACCTACCAGTTTCTGTTCTTCCAGCTCTCGAGCAGTGCTTACCACCAAGGCAAGAAGTAGCTATTCCAATCGACGCTGAAGTTGTTACTTTGGTAAGTTTAAATCTAAAAAAAAAATTTTAAATATATTGTCTACTTGTGTATAACTATTTTTTTTTTTTTTTTTTTTTAATTAAAAAAACTTAAAAACTTTTCCTTTCACCACAAACATAATCATGAATGAAGACAGCTGATTCGATTTCAGCCCAGGGCATCAAACTCCCTTTTGGGGTACTTAGTGTAGAATGATAATTTTATTTGCAACACTTTTTCCTTTAACGGGTGGAGTTAGACCTAGAACCAATGGTGTCAGAGACTAATGTCCTACATATCGTTCTTCTTCAAATTTGTTCTTCAATTTCTATCAAACAGTTGAATTTGTTTGACTTTCACATACGTAGTCGTACCATAAATACTCTTCAAAATAAGAAAGGGAAATATCAAATCAGTTATAAATTTTATTTAATATTATAAATTATAATATTGTATTAAATATTATTCACCTGCTACTCAAACTGGCCACCCAGGTCTTGACTCGCTAGAGCCAATCATCTATGGCAGCGCGAACCTTTTCGTCAGGAAAACTCGCCACTGAGCGAACAAGACTTGATTTCAAGCTCTCCACATTCGGATATCCTCTGTTGCATGCCATCAGCTCTAGATCTGTCCAAAAATAATAATCCAAGGGATTGATTGTCCATTTGGCTTTGTGACCTGGTGCTGAGTCTTGCTCAAACACCCAAATGCCTTTTATTGAATAGATTACATATTATTAAGAGGTTTCACCACTTTCTCTAAAACGTCTTTTTGGTAGGTTTTTTGCTCTTATTTTTACTCCTTGATCACAAAAATGCCACTTTGTGGTACCTTCGTAGCTAACTCCTTACCAAACCATGACCAAACTCGGATGATGACCTCTTTCGACTCTGCCAATTTTGGCCTTTGCTTCCTCAAAATTACTAGGATATACCTTATCATTTTGCCGGTTGAATTTTTCCTCTTTGTAAAAATTTGTCGGTTTTGTCCTAGCAATGCTTTTGCTCTGTCGCGTCTAATTTTTGTCACGGCAGTATTTAACGTCTGGCCGATCACTCGGCGATAAGCACACATCCTAAGATCTTTTTTAATAAGCCGTGACATACTTTTTTTTTGAAATACCAATCTCTCGACATGATTTTCTGCTTTCGTAAGGGATTTCGACGAATTTGAGCTGCCACTGCTCGAAAGGCATTTTTTGTAATCACACTTCGTGGACGACCGGGCCGAGGGTTGTCTTTCACGCTTAGAGTATCCATATACCGTTTAATAGTACGCCACACGAACATACGATTGATCCCGAGAGCTTTTAGAGACTTACAAATATATGATTTTGATTTACCTGCCTTATGTAGCGCAACAACTACAATTAATGCCACTTTTTGTATGAAGCTGAATGTCAAATTATACAGTTTCCTATATTTGTAACAGTACCAGCTTAGAAAGCGTGGTTAAAGTGCGGGTGGCTTGGCTGCCTTATATACTGGAAATGTTTTATGTGATTTTTACTTGCGATATACTATGTACTTAGTGTAAATTGTGTATGAACTTATGTACATACTCTATAGCAAGTTATGAATTCGTAAACAAATGGAACTCGAGATTTTAATCAAACTTGACATTACGATGATAGGGAAGACGAAAAAAGTTAGTCTCGCAAAAACGTCCGCCTGTCTGTCTTTCTGTCTGTTCGACAACAGCCTAAACGGATGATTCTTGACATTCCCGCAACCCCTTTTTTTCATTTTGTAGGACCAAAAATAAGGGTACCTCCCTTATGCTGGATTAACAGGACTGATAAATTGGCAGTATTCTGGCAGTTAACTGACAAAAAACTGGCAGCACAAAAGACAAATTCTTTCTTTTGGCAGTATACTGACAGAAAACTGCCAATTTGTCAGTCGTGTAAATCCAGCATTACAAACTTTTGAAAGCTGTTAAGAAAAATCTTTTTTCGCTTAAAAACGACTCCTAGGATTTTGATGAAGAAATGTTTGTGTATCGAAATTAGTACGATCTAACATCAAGACCAAGTTTTTCAGTGGTGAGTTAAACCAGAGTTAGCTAACTCTAGAAGTAAATTAACACACATTGAACTGAGGGAGCAGTTTTTCGGTGGAGAATGCATGCAGAACGACTAAACAAGGTGGGTAGGTAGGTAGGTAGGAATGGCTGCCAACGAGCCGACTAGCTCGCTGACACAATTAGCGCCAAAAGCGCCGTTTTGATACCAAAACTCGTTTAAACCTATGGTTGAGGAATGGGTTTGTGAAACAACAATCTAAAGCCCCGAGTTAGACAGCAAAAAGCCGTATATCGTCTCAGAGCCATTTCGTCACGTTTAAGAAAGAGATCAAGTCCCTGATCCTCAGTTCGGAAAGTTCGTCAAAGGTCGTCAAAGAAAGCCTTTCCAAGTGAATGCATCCTAAAACGGGCTAGGGCAGGGCATTTACAAAGCAAGTGACGACTAAACATACTCCGTGGGTAAAACATAAATAGCATCTGTTCAGTTAATAAAAAGTTAACTCACCAAATTTGATGAGTTAACTCGGGTTTAACTTTTAATCTCGCACTGAAAAACTGGACCTTAAAATGTATACATTTTACATTTCACTATTTTCCTTTTTTTTTACTTTCGACTATCTCATTATCTGATTAACCGATTCAAACTAAATTTTTTATAAGAAGCTTGGAATAAGTTTACGTCATTTATTTTAAAAATTTTCGCATTTTCGGAAAAAAAAATCTATGAAAACGCCCCTTTTACCTCTCGTAGCTCCATGAGCTGTGGCGCCACCAAATTTAAAACTTATATTTTTTGTGCAGCTATAATATTTTCCACTTTAGCCTTATAAATAATTAATAACATCATTTCACGTAGGAGTTTTGTATTTTGTTAAAATTGTATGTTTTAGCCAAAACTGCATATCAAATTGTTGCGCCAATTCATGGAAATTGTATCAATTTGAAGAATATCCCATTTTTTTTTTGTTAATCTTTAATAAATAAGAACTAATTTTTTCTATTTTATTTTTTTTTCTATTCTAGGAGGAGCTTGGTCCACACAATAACCAACGCCAGCATCATCATCAGGCTTACGAAGAGGACGAGGATTGCTACCATCAAGGTGGTCCTAGAATACAACAATGTACAGCCAATTAATCTACTTACACATCCATACAACATAATACATCCCTTAGAGCAAGATTTGAACTAACTCAAATAATAAAATAAATGTAAACAAATACAAAATCAACACACGTAGATTACTAAAATGGAAATTTAAGCAAAGGTTGATTGCGGTGAGGAGGGACGCAACCGGAAAAAGTATTCCATCACGAAACACACCCAAAACGGAAAAAAACTTTGAAATTTCGTGTTAAGAAAAGGCTATAAAATAAATGTATTGTTTTCAAAATAAACTTCAAACAAAAAAACAAAACCCATACACAGCTCTAATAATTAATAAGCTCTCATCATTATCATTTTTGGTTTTATGGTGACAAAAAACAAAACATTTTCGTCAAGCCCAATCCAAAAATTCTTCTATTTTGTGTATTCTGCTTACGCATACCAGCCTACCCCGTTCGTGCTTAGTCCTTTGAAATATTTTTCTCTGACTTGCGAAACCAACCATGTTAAGGGTGTGTTTTAGCGAATATTGTAACAGTATATAATGTAAAACTCACATACAATATAAAATAAAATTAAAATTTATAAAACAATTGCAAACAAAAATATCTGCAGGAAAAAAACAAAAATCAACTTTATCTCTTCGAACAACTTAGTGTAAAAAAATAACAAACTTATCAGATAAAAACAAACAATTCCTATACAAAATATCGTTTTTGTCTTTTTAATTTATTTTTTTTACACACGCAACATGAGTTGTTTTTCCTCCCTCCTTCTCTCGGTGGTCAACAAAACACGATTCAAATGCACTGGAATATTCTCACTTCTATTTCTTTATAAATAATTCTTACTTGCGGGACACTAGTTTTTAAATTTTATATTTTACTTAGTTTTCTTCTTTTTTTTTGTTTAAAAAAAAAAAACGACACATTTTTTTGGGTAAACACTTTTATTTATTCTTCGTTTATGATGCTAATGTGTTTTAAAAATAAGAAAAATTCTTGTAAACATGCGGATTGTAATAAAAATACAGTTAGGACTAAAAAATATATGGTATCAAAAAATTTGGCTTTTATTTACTAACCCCATTTGGTTTGATGTTATTCTTGGATTTAATTTAAAAATACTGGGCGACAACTCGTATGAAAAAAGGTGCTGGTGACTTGGGAGATTATAATGGTTCGAGATTCGAACGTTCGCTTGGAGTTGAACGGATGGGCGAATTGCAGGCCATTCCGTATAAGGCTCGTTTCACACTTATTCGATTTCATTGGCGACGCTACGTATACTTTGTGTTACCTAGACCCGAATATGAGAGTAAGGGCCCTATTATGACTCCCGAGTCACATTAAAAAATCGGCGAATGTGACTGTTTGGCATTACTGTTTGCGAATCGCCAAATTGAAGTTCGACTTTAATGTCAAAATGTTGGCAGTTTTGTCTTCAAATGCAAACTTCGAAGTTCGCTATTCGTAATACCACGGAACTGTTAATTCGCCAAATCGTTCGATATGAGTCGAACGTTCGACTCGCGAGTCATAAGGGGGTCTAATCTCTGGGGGGTTAGTCTCAAATGCGCGGCGGATCGCTTTAAAACCGATAGCTAACTTAAGACCGTGTTCGCTTTTGGTTATACATATTTAAATGCAAACGAGGACGAAAATGAACATTCCAGAAATGTGACCCCTGTTTTCCGGCACGATTTGTATTTTTGTTTTGTGTTGGTTTGTTGTAAACTTTATTTTCTAAATCTGCAATGTAGAGCATACAAATTTTGTAATTTAATCGTGTGGTGTATTGTGGAGTAGTGTTTCGCTGTCATTCCAATATATTTCGTGAAAATTTGCATTCTGCTATCCGCGGGAAGGAAATGATTGTTCCGTAATGCGTATTAATTGCGATAAAAATATAAATAATTGTAAGACAAATAAGATTCTCTTTAGAATTTCAAAAACAAGTACTGGTTAAGATTTGCATTGGAAAGGCATAAGTTTTAATTAAATAATTGGATGCAAATTGAAGGAAATATTCACGTGAAGGCTGATAGCTCTACGCATATGAAATACAATAGAACGATAGCGACACACTGCACGAGAGTAGTGTGGTTCGGGCTTTATTGTGAGTTTCACCCGAAAAATATTTCACCTTTAAATTTTTTGTTCACCCAGAATTTTAAAAGCTGTGTGAGCTTCGCACGAATAAAATATTGTTCGCCTACAAAAAAGAAGTGAAAATGACATTACATTCCGGCCGAAATTAATGTTCACAATAAGGGGAATTTTTCTATCATGAAATTTCGGGGGAAACACAATGGGCGGAAAGTGAATGTCTAATTTTCCGGGCGGAATGTTGTTCGGGTGAAACTCACAAAAAGGCTGCATGATTTCTACTGTTTTTGTTAAAAGCACAGATTAGCCATATGAAGATGAGAATGTTTCGTACGTTTCACCCTCCAAAACCCATTTGTTTACATTGTTGTATTTGTAATTTCTTCCCGCGTCGATGAATAGATGTGAATTGCAACAACAATTTAACCGGTGTCTGAAGATCCCTACTGTCCATGTGTGAGGTTTTTATACACACATTCTCATTTTTTATCTGATAACTGCCAGTTTAAGCTTGTAGGCAAATCAAAATGGCTGCCGGGGATTCTCATCTTCATGTGGTTAATCTGTGGTTAAAAGTTTCTGCTAAATGGACTAGAGCATGGGACATAAAATATGTGCTATGCAACAATATTTGAGATTGTGTTAGTTTTTGGTTCAAATCCTAGAAAAAATTGGGTGCACGAATACGAGTTTGTCTTCTTTCAATTAATGGCGAATTCCTTACAACAAAGAAATCGATTTTTTCTAAACAGAATCGAATTTTTTCTAAACAAAATCGATTCTTTTCTGTCAAAACAAATCTTGCGTTTTTAGCAAGATTTCAGACTGATTTGCACACACACTATGAAGACTTGACATTTAATGGCGAATTCGTTTCAAAAAAGAAATCGAATTTTTTCTAAACAGAATCGAATTTCTTCTGTCAACTGAAAGGAATTCGTGTTTCGTAAAAGAATCAATTTTTTTTTGGTGTGATTGTATTTGTGTTACTTTGTTAAATTTGTGTTTGATGATGAACAACGCACAATAAATTATTTTTATAGCTGTATTGGCTGAATATTTTGTTAAATTATGTAGAATTCGTTGCAACCAAAAAATAAACAACTCGTCTTCCAAAAAATCCGCGACTTTCAATTTGACGTATTAGAAATGTCAAGTCTTCATAGTGTGTGTGTAAATCAGTGTGAAATCTTGCAAAAAACCCAAGATTTGTTTTGACAGAAAAGAATCGATTTTGTTTAGAAAAAATTCGATTCTGTTTAGAAAAAAATCGATTTCTTTGTTGTAAGGAATTCACCATAATACGTCAAATTTCGATTCTGTTTAGAAAAAAATCGATTTCTTTGTTGTAAGGAATTCGCCAAAAGTTTTTGGAATTTTGTTACTAAATTTTACTCTCTTTGTCAAGGGATGTTACTTTTTTGAGCCTTTGATATTAAACGTTAATAAGATCTTTGACTTCAAATCAAATAAAGTTTTTATTTAGTTGTGGTCTTCGAATTACATAATTGCAAAATAATTCCATGTAAGCTGCTGTACGGATATGAGTTTGAGTGACTGTATGTAACTCGATTCTACTTTTAATTCTATTCGAAATTCAATTCTTCATTCAAATAGGTGCTTCGGACTTTGTATAAAAATAGAATCAGATAACAGTAACGCCAATTAATTCCAATAAAATATCCGAATTTCGGTCGAGTCTCGCAGACTGCTTTTAAAGGATGCAATTTGTTCATGCGAGGGGCTTCATTTTATTTATTGATAACGACTTATTGCATTTTAGAGTAAATTTGCTGCGTTACCAAATAAGCACCATGTAAGCATCAAATAGGTCGGTACATGCCGGTTTATCTCCGCCAGCTTACCACCGCCACTTTAACTCTCGACAGTTTACCACCGCCACTTTACCTACGCCGGTTCACCTCGAGAGCAGGTGAAATTTGATATAGGGGACTTACAGGGGACTTCTTTGGTAGCGCAGAAATTTACTCTGAAAATGCAATAAATCGCTACCAATAAATAAGATGAAGTGTAATTTGATATGTGAATTTCACTTCGACGTCGTTCTAATTTGTCTAGATCTAGATAGCCTAGCGGATAGGCATTTCTTTTGAAAGAACGCTGAATTGATTACCCCCAAGTAGGCCACGTGGACCATGATCATCAATTCTATAACCATTGCGAGTGAAGAGGAACATTAATATGATAATTATATCTGCTATGGAGATGGGCCCCGAACCCTCTGTCCATAATTTTTTTTTAAATCTTCCAAATTGGCACGAGAGTTTCTGTAAATTTATTCAAAATCGGCCCAGCAATTTGCATGCAACGCATTTTTATTCTTCTTTTTAGACACAACGCAACGCACGCCGGCTATCACGTAAAAACTCAAAAACTGCTGAACCGACAGCGCTGAAATTGTCTGAGTTAGTTACTATCAAGGTACATATATTAAAGGTAATATCATTAGCGTTTAAATTTTTGTTCAGTTCTGCGCATCTGTGAAAATGGCGGATCCAGTGTCTCTTTTCTTGTCAAAAAGCTTATATTTGTTGTTGTTTCTAGCAATGCCATGTGCAGTTTTCGTAGACACTCGAGCCGCCATGTTTAATTTCTGACTGACAACCTGCGCAATATATTACCTTATGGCGAATTCCTTTCAAAAAAGAAATCGAATTTTTTCTAAACAGAATCGAATTTTTTCTGTCAATTGAAAGGAATTCGTGTTTCGTAAAAGAATCAATTTTTTTTTGGTGTGATTGTATTTGTGTTACTTTGTTAAATTTGTGTTTGATGATGAACAACGCACAATAAATTATTTTTATAGCTGTATTGGCTGAATATTTTGTTAAATTATGTAGAATTCGTTGCAACCAAAAAATAAACAACTCGTCTTCCAAAAAATCCGCGACTTTCAATTTGACGTATTAGAAATGTCAAGTCTTCATAGTGTGTGTGTAAATCAATGTGAAATCTTGCAAAAAACCCAAGATTTGTTTTGACAGAAAAGAATCGATTTTGTTTAGAAAAAATTCGATTCTGTTTAGAAAAAATTCGATTTCTTTGTTGTAAGGAATTCGCCAAAAGTTTTTGGAATTTTGTTAATAAATTTTACTCTCTTTGTCAAGGGATGTTACTTTTTTTTTGAGCGTTTGATATTAAACGTTAATAAGCTCTTTGACTTCAAATCAAATAAAGTTTTTATTTAGTTGTGGTCTTCGAATTACATAATTGCAAAATAATTCCATGTAAGCTGCTGTACGGATATGAGTTTGAGTGACTGTAGCCGTGTTTTTTTTGCAAGTCCATATGGATTTGTCGAAAAAAACGACATCGGGACTAATAGTTTTACACGTAAATACAACAACAACTTAAATCCATATAGACTTAGCTAAGTCCAGATAATTATCGGGACTTACGTACTGTAAGTAAGAAGTTCCTTAGTCCCGATGTCGTTTTTTTCGACAAATCCATATGGACTTGCAAAAAAACACGCCTTGTATGTAACTCGATTCTACTTTTAATTCTATTCGAAATTCAATTCTTCATTCAAATAGGTACTTCGGACTTTGTATAAAAATAGAATCAGATAACAATAACGCCAATTAATTCCAATAAAATATCCGAATTTCGGTCGAGTCTCGCAGACTGCTTTTAAAGGATGCAATTTTTTCATGCGAGGGGCTTCATTTTATTTATTGAAAACGACTTATTGCATTTTAGAGTAAATTTGCTGCGTTACCAAATAAGCACCATGTAAGCATCAAATAGGTCGGTACATGCCGGTTTATCTCCGCCAGCTTACCACCGCCACTTTAACTCTCGACAGTTTACCACCGCCACTTTACCTACGCCGGTTCACCTCGAGAGCAGGTGAAATTTGATATAGGGGACTTACAGGGGACTTCTTTGGCAGAAATTTACTCTGAAAATGCAATAAATAAGATGAAGTGTAATTTGATATGTGAATTTCACCTCGACGTCGTTCTAATTTGTCTAGATCTAGATAGCCTAGCGGATAGGTACCTACTCGAACACAGGCATTTTTCTTTTGAGAGAACGCTGAATTGATTACCCCCAAGTAGACCACGTGGACCATGATCATCAATTCTATTACCATTGCGAGTGAAGAGGAATTTTTTTTTAAATCTTCGAAATTGGCACGAGAGTTTCTGTAAATTTATTCAAAATCGGCCCAGCAATTTGCATGCAACGCATTTTTATTCTTCTTTTTAGACGCAACGCAACGCACGCCGGCTATCACGTAAAAACCTAAAAACTACTGAATCGACTGCGCTGAAATTGTCTGAGTTAGTTACTGTAAGCGGCGGGAAGGTTAACTGGCTGAACACAATAGAAGCGCGTTCGAACGCGCGTTCGCACCTGTCAAAGTTAAAATACGTGAAATTTCGTTAAAGTGAATACAATGGAGACGCACCCGCGAACGCGACTCTGGGAGTTAAATAAGTTTTAATAATCACGCGCGTGCGAACGCGCGATCGAACGCGCGTCTATTGTGTTCAGCCAGTTTGAATGTAGTTTCAGTAAAATCTAAAATCCTATCTGCAGGGCCAACATTTCTTTTGTGTATTTGAGTTATTGAAGAAATTTTTTTGTAGTTTTTTTTAAGACCTCTCTTCCTGCTACACACACATTTCTTATATTTATTTCATTTTTTTTGTAATTGGGGTTGTAGTTGCAGTTTGAAAAACTTATGGCGAATTCCTTTCAACAAAAAATTCGAATTTTTTCTAAACAGAATCGAATTTTTTCTAAACAAAATCGATTCTTTTCTGTCAAAACAAATCTTGCGTTTTTAGCAAGATTTCACACTGATTTGCACACACACTATGAAGACTTGACATTTCTAATACGTCATAAATTGAATGACGTGGAATTTTTGGAAGACGAGTTGTTTATTTTTTGGTTGGAACGAATTCTACATAATTTAATAATAAATATTCAACAATATATTCAGTCAATACAGCTAAAAAAATAATTTATTGTGCGTTGTTCATTATCAAACACAAATTTGAAAAAAAAATAGCTTTCGCGAGTGAAAGACGTGTTAAAAACTTTCAGTGCATGTGATGAAAACTTCTCAATAATAATATTCTTTAAAATTATATGTGCAAATAGAAGTTCAAACAAATAAAATGCAGCTTATAGCTGGCTAATATCTTTTATTTATTAATTTAATTCTATTGGTAAAACATTTTTCTCACAACAAAAACAAACAACCTTAATAGTTTTGTGAATAATTTCTTGACGTTTTGCGTCAATTGCATCTATAAAGTCACAAACACAATCACACAAAAAAAAATCGATTCTTTTACGAAATACGAATTCCTTTCAATTGACAGAAAAAATTCGATTCTGTTTAGAAAAAATTCGATTTCTTTTTTGAAAGGAATTCGCCATTAATTTATTCTGAGAAAAAACTCGTATTTTTTATCTGCTTTTTTGGCCGTAACATTTCTTAAAAGAATAATAATTTCTACAGGGTGTCCGTCGGGAAGGTATACTACTTTGATTTGCCGCCATTTTGGTTAACATTAGTCTTGAAAGTTCATATTTGGCAGTCGTGAAGTAGACACGTGGCAAATTTATTATGGAAAAATATTCGATAAACCAACGTGTTTTAATTTTAATCGTTAAAACATTTTATCAAAATCAGTCGTCGATTAATGTGACGATGAGAAAGTTACGTGAAATTTTCTGGATAAACAACGTGCCAACAAAACGCACTATTTATCGTGTAGTGAATGATTTCGAAGAAAGAAGGTTTGTAGGTGATAGGCCCAAGCATGTACCAGAACGTACTGCAAAATCGGCTGAAAACATTGCTGCTGCTCAAGGAACTGTTCAAAACAATCCATCAAACTCAATTCGACGCCGTGCTCAGGAGCTTGGTCTTCAAAGAACAACTTTAGCCACAATTTTGCACAACGATTTGCATTTGTTTCCATTTAAGATTCAGTTGACAAAAGAGCTTCTTCCACAAGACCATTTACGCCGCCGTGCATGTGCCAATAGGATGTTACAGCTAGCCTATGACAACCCCGATTTTCATGAAAAAAAAAATCATAATGAGTGACGAGGCACATTTTCATTTGAATGGATATGTGAATAAACAGAACAGTCGGTTCTGGGCAATGGAAAACCCTCAAATTATTCATCACTCACCTTTGCATCTATTAAAAGTTACAGTCTGGTGTGCAATTTGGTCAGGAGGAATCATTGGACCTTACTTATTTGAAAATGAAAACGGCGTAACGGTAACTGTGAATGGGGAACGATATCGTGATATGATTGAAAACTTGCTTTGGGCTTGATTAACATGTGGTATCAACAAGACGGTGCCACATCGCATACAGCCATGAATACAATGGAATTTACTGTGAGACCTCTTTCCACAACAAGTTATTTCAAGAAATGGTGATGTTGATTGGCCTCCACGGTCGCCTGATTTGACTGCTCCGGACTTCTTTTTGTGGCGATATCTGCAAAGCAAGGTTTATGCAAACAAACCAGAAACGCTTGAGCAACTCAAACAAAATATTCGTGATGAAATTAATGAAATACCGCGTGAAATGTGTGAGAATTTAATAAAAAATGTGCTCAAAAGGGCTCGCATTTGTGAGACTAACAGAGGCGGACATTTACCTGATATTGTATTCCATACATAATTGCCGACATTAAATAAAACATTTATCAATATAAGATCCATTCTCTTTCATTTAATCAAAAATTATAAACAAACAAAGAAGTATACGTTCCCGGCGGACACTCTGTAGTAGGGCGATGCAAAGTTTACCGGGCTTTTTTTTTTAAATAAAAATAATATTTATTTTAGTCAAATACATATATATAAAGTTCTCTTATTCAAATAACATAATTTCTAAGTGCTGAAACAACTCCTATTCCGTACAAAAATGTTTGCTCTAAGACATCCCAACTTCTCTGTTGTTCCTCTTCAACTTCTTTGAGAGCTTTTAGAATCTCTGGTCTATCAACTAGCGTTGTACCATGTGATTTGAGGAAAACACTTAAATAAGCTTGACTTAACTCGAAATCGCAATTTGTGGAGAGCATATAGCTAATTGTTTTGAGGAATTGTGTCATTGATTTATATGACCCACCACCGATTGGATGTAATGACTTAACTTCGAAATCTATCATCGACGGCCCAAGCTTCTTGAGGTATTCCACACAGTTGCTATAATCATTGGATGTGATTGTGTCTTCAAGAAGCTTTCCAAACGTTGTAAGGTTATTAAAGCTAGAAGGTGTTAACATTTTTGAGTTTTCATCTCCTTGGGTTGCGGAAGACAAATCGAATTTCAAGTCGATGCCTGCGACGGTCGGAAGAAAGAATGGGGCTTGCTTTGGAGTTTTTGGTGGGGCTTTTGGCTTATTGCGTTTCTTGATTATGTCGAGGTCAAGAAGATTCTGCCAGCGAGCTTCCGCCGCACCTGACATGGTTATCAATTCTTCGGATATCTGGCTTGGGCTTTCATAGTGCATGTCGACTTCTTCGCCTTCTTCATTGTCAACACTTAGCTCCTCAATGGCAGTCTCCAAGGTGACTTCATCGCAAACGCTCGATGGCAGACCAACATATGGAGCGTCATCGTAGGGATTAATAGACCGCAATGATATATGATTGAATAGCGTTTTGTTGGCCCAAAGGAAAATGCCCAAATAGTTAACGTGTGCTGTTGCTAAGAAATCGCCCGTTGGAGACATCGACAATGACACACATGGTCGTTCTACTTTAAAATGATCAATCATGTACGAAGAAGGTATATCCCAAACTTTTATAGTGGAGTCCATAGCAGCGCTTATGAGCCAGCGGCTGTCAGGGCTGAATGTAACATCGTTGATTTTGGAAGTGTGTCCTTCGAATTTCCTGACTATCGCCTTTGTATCCGAATCAATAATGTATAGGGCAAAGCTTTCCAAAACCACACAAATCATGGCACTTTCTCGATGAGAACGAATCATTGTTACTCCGTCACACATTTGTATTACTTTGCTGGGTCCGGTAACTTTGAAAGGTTTGTTTCCCCTAAAATGCCAGAACTTCAAAAGACCCTCGCTGCAACCACTTACAACGAATTGATTTAAATTGTCACAAGCAACTCCTCTTACGGCTTTTGTGTGACCTGGCTGTCCATAGCTTGCACGGTGTATACCAGACTGGATATTAAATCGTTCTATGTGTCCGCTGGAGTAACCTGGGAAAAAGTAAAAATTGTTAAAAGCCTCGGAAGAGTGCCAAGAAAAAAAAAAATTTTGAACAAAATTCATTCACGTTTTTACATAAACAAAGAAGAAATTTTAAACACGAATATCTCGAATATATTTTTCTAAATCGAAACCAGAAGGCTTCCGAACGACCATTGGGAAACTCCATTAGTTAGGCTGTGAATTGCAACAAACGTTTGTTGGCTTTCGATGGCTTGTTTTCAAAAGATAAGCGAGTGTCATTAGAAATATAAATGTGTGTGCCTTTTTAACAAAAAGGCAACCTAGTTCCGTGGGGATTGTATATCGATATGCCGAAAACAAACAACTAGTGATATAACTTACCAATGATAACAAAATTTCCGCAATGTGTCAGAACCACACAAGTAGTCTGTGATAGGAAATCTTTCCGAACTTTATTTTGAAACTGTTTTGGAACAAGTCTGAGTTCACCCATTTTGTTTTGATGGAAAGACCATGTTGTGGTCTGAATAATCCCAGAGTGTATTGCCGCAATGTTATCCCATTCCTTCTCTCTGGTTACTTCAGTTGTGAATTCAATAATTGGAGGCATTATAAGATTATCAACTTCCATGCGATCTGAAACAAAAACAAACCAAAAAAAAAACACAACTTATATACTTATTGGACAATTTTTGAGCATGGAATAGAATCTATTACTTTTTTTCTTGGAGATCTTTCGATTGTAGCTGGCTTTTCCCAAACTGCGGTTCCATGTTTCGGTCACAGTATTGAACACTCTCAAGGCACTATCTTCACCCGACGACACAATTGAATCTCCCTTGTTGCCATGGTATCGAATACAAAGCGGTGGGGCTTGATGACCATCACGCATTCTCAAGAGACGAGCACCTCCGTCGGGCAAATCGAAAATCCACAATTTCATTGAGTTATCCGGTGAGGTGGTCAATAGTAGGGGTTCATTTGGGAAGCAAATTGTTGTGGTTACCGACTTTTCGTGAGCTTGAATTTGATTGGCGACCTAAATAAGATGTTAGCTTTGAGTATATTTTTCTTCAGAGTCAAAATTTTACCTTTCTCTCTTCAAGATTCCAGAAAGCAACATTACCATTGTTACTGGAGGTTACCATTATTGGCTGTCCATCGGTGCGGAATGATATTCCGTTAACGGGGCCCCAATCCTGTTTGAATTGCATAATAATTTCATCGTACTTCAAGTTAAGCAAAACTGTTCTTCCATCGCTGTGGCCAATGGCAGCCACATCTAGAGCTGGAGCAGGAACAATACATGTGATCCTGCTGCCAAATCCAGTGAAAGTGTAGACCAGTCGATTCTCCCGCAAGTTCCACAGCTTCAACTCTCCTTTTTGGCTCCCAAGAATAATCTTATTTATGTAAGTAGGTGGATGGGCAACGGCGGTTATGAGGAAGTCCTCAGGTGAAAAAGGGATCTCCAGATAAACAGTTTCATTTTGAATGTCCCAGACTTTTAACACATTGGCTTCATCGATGGCAATTAGAAATTTAGAGAACGGCAGCATCAAATGAATATTTTTCGTGTGGCCCTTGTAAGTGTGGTTATTATGTTTTCCAGCCTTCCAAGCATAAATCGTTTTATCGGCTGCAGTGTATGTATACATAAGGTCATTGGCTATGCAAGTTATGTCATCGGAATGGACCTTGCTAACGTGCAACAAACGAAATTTGCTTGCGGTGTACACTTGAAAGGAACGACCGACGCATGTGGTTATTATATTGTCCTTGCGACTTTGAACGTACCGAATTAGGGCAGGAATTTGATTGCTCACATAGCCGAGGGATCGATTACGACGAAATATTTTACTGCTTTGACTCGACATTATTTTATTTTAATATTATAATAGTTAATCTTGCAAGCATTTGAAAGAGAATTGTGAAAAAAAAATAATTATAGTTTGCCACGCGGTAGATGAACAACAACAGATGAAATGTCACTTGTCACATGAATTTTTGTATGTCAGCTGGGAAAATGACCATTTTGACGTCCAATGGCGAAGTTTGGCGAATCAACCCGAATGCGCACATGTTTGGAGCCGAAGATTTGTTATTTAGGAAGCGCTTCGAAAATTATTATAGGGTAGAACACCCCACAGTGACGAATTTCTAGTATTTATTTTATTTTTGGAAGTAATCCCGGGATGATTTTTCAATCCCGGGATTTCGAGATTCAAAAAATTGAATCTCGGTATTCATCGATGGCAACCAGAAATGTAGAGGGTTAATGCCTGATTCACAATGCGACGAGGAAACGGGACGTGAGCGTGACGAGAACCGCTGTCATTTTTTTCTAGTTACAAAATCGTCACCCAATTCACAATGCAGCGAGCGTTTTTACGGCTTTGGGAACAATGAAAATCGTCGTCACGTTGCGTCTTTTTTTCAATTTTTCGAATTCTTGGTGTGACGTGACGACGAGAAACGCCGCATTGTGTATATCCAGTGCCTACACACGTTCTGTAACTCTCGCATCGATAAAATCAGTCGATAAACGATGATAATTGAAACAAATCGTATGAGTTTTGTTCAATTTTCCATCGTTTCTCGATCAATTTTAACCATGCGAGAGTTAAGCTAGGAGCAGACGGCATATGAAAAGTCGCAAACGCTTGCGACTCTGACGTCACGTAAATAGTCGCAAATGTGTTGCAAATTCTATATCTACTTCATTGCTCGCAAACTTGCATATGGGAGTGTTCACACGATATGCAACAATTGCCCCAAAAGTCGAAAATGCATTTGCGACCAAGGCACTAGAACATCATGTGTCCGCAAATGTGGTCGCAAATATTGTGATCAATATATGCGAGGTGTTCAGACGATGTGCTATAAACATAAAGTCCGCATATCACCCAATTCCAATCATATGCAGGTTTGCGAACATTTCATATTTTTTTTGGAACTGAAAAATTCTCATCTATAAATTTATAAAAAATGAATTTAGGTGCGGAAAATATTAAAAGCAGACAGATTCGGAAAATTGTGGAATAATTTTTTCTTTGAACTTTACATAGTTTTGCTGTATTTTGCCAATAAAAAAGATTAAACAAAAATAGAAAAAAAAATAATGTACTTCAAATTATAAAAGCAAATTGATATTTATAAAACCCTGTTGCTGATAGTGTTGCTTAAATATCGATAGTTTCCATTTCCGATAGTATCGATAATTTTGCCAAAAAAAACTATCGATATCATCGATAGTTTTACCAAATGACCAACCAAACCTAACAAAATTGCAACAGAATAGATTTTTTAAAAATTGAATTTAAATAATGGTTCCTAACTATTTAATTATAGAGCAATAAAAACGAGTTTTGTTCAATTTTTTTTTGTTATAACAGCCATATTATTGACTATTTCAAAACTCTATAGAAAACCTAGTTTTAAAGAAGTTTGGAGTCCCAAGTCTTGCACGGTTTTATGAATTTAGTTTTAAGTTTTCGAGTTTAAGGTATCAAAATATTTTTGAATAATACCGATTAATGTACTTCCATAAAATGTCTATAAAACTAGTTCTGCCATGAAACTAATTTTGAAGCAAGCAAGCAAGTCAATAATATGGCTGTATTTCAAGTACCTTCATATCTTTGCTTTCAGATATTCACATATTTTATCTTTTCTAGCTCTTGACAAAAAAAAACCATTACAAATCAGTAAAAATTCAAATGTGTTTTATTTTTACTCATTTTATTAAAAAAAAATACCAAAAACAAAATATAATGGGGCGTATTTATAGTCACTTTTAAACTCCAGTTTATCATAGCCTTGGGTTTATCCTATCTACATAGCATTGAAAAAACCCCAGTCTAAGATAAACTGGTGTTTAAAAGTGACTTTGAATATGCCCCAATATGCATCAAAGTTATGAACCAAGTGGTGGCATTAGCTCAAAAAGGTGCGTGTCTACGATTTGCACACCTAAATCGTAGACACGTACCTTTTTGAGCTAAGAAACTAGAGTGCGCTTCCAATTTTCGGTAGGTGTTTTTGTTTTTTTTTAAAACATAAATATTCAAAAATATTATTCAATTTATTACCCGGGAGCAACAATGACCGATATTCTTCATAGTTTAGGTTGACAAAAGGTTAAAAAAAGAAATTTGACTACGAAATTAATAAATTTCTCAATTTTTGAATTTAACGGATTTTTTTTTTGAATCCCTGGGCGGTCTTATCCACCTTATTGAGCACTTTGAGCAATTTGAGCGAAGTCCTTTCAATTGAAGCCATGTTGGTTCGGTCCCATTTAAAATGCATTGGACAACAACCCCATACAAAACTTAATGGGCATTTTCCTCTCAGTACAGCTTGTAGGGTGGAAGAGAACGACCGCCTAAGTCGGTTCTCTAGGTAATATAGGTACTCTATGATTAAACCGCAGACACGTACCTTTTTGAACTAATGCGCCAATTTGTTTTTATATCCACCATTCACACGGATTCACGGATAAGGAAAAAAGAGTAAACTAAGAGAGTTTTCACTTACTCACCTCAAATAAAATTTGCGGGTGTTTAGGGCAAGAGGGGTACCGGTCGGTTCTCTAGGTAATATAGGTACTCTATGGCTTTCACCATGCCTGGACGACCTCTTCTTTTTTCCAATGCCCTATATTGCTTTCGGTCAATCAGTGACGTGGGTTTTGGTCACGTCATTACTCAGCAGCACTCAGCATATTGGCGTGAGTGAGCCAACGAAGTTGAAACCCAGCAACCTTTCCTACTAGCACTTTACACCCCAGCGTCATGCACCGTCACCATTGAATTTGCCGTCCTCTGGTATGACTTCCAGTGGAAGGCAATCCAATGGTAGCATTCAGCCACCTATTCTCACCCACTCAACTTTTGAAAGAAACAAACTGAAAACACTCAAAACAATAAATATATGTAATTAAAAATGAATGTTTAGGATTGACTTTATTACAAAAAACTTTAGATCATTTTATATTGGAAATCCAAATCTCCTTCGGCAGTACACCAATTGGCAAATTGTCTTCTCACGTCATAACCACTGAAAGCTGATTGCATTGAATACACCCTATTTGAAATCACAATCACTGGGAATCAATAATGTTGCACCTTGTTTCATTCATTCGTATAAAGGTGTGCAAAATGCAACAGGCAAGAATTATGTTTTTTGTCGAATGCGTCTGAACTTCAATATGCTTAAGCAATATCCCCCAGGTGTGAGACATTATTCCAAATGCATTTTCCACTTCTCTTCTTGCTCCAATCAATTATTAAGATAACCTAAAGAAGAAATACAAAAACAGTGTCTGCGTAGAATAATTGAAGGGATATATTAAAAACTATTTTACCTGTAATGGAAAAGCATTTCTTTTAAAGATAATTTTTGGCCTGGATAAGGTCGAAGAAAAGTTGGCTTTATTCTTCATCACCGATTATTACGAAGGGAGCTGTTAAGCCATGCTTTTCCGAAGGGTGAACTGGAAAACACTGTAGAGTCAAATTTGCTGCCATATGCACCAATATCGACCATAATAAATCGATAACGTGCATCTACAGCGGCCATAAGGTTGTAAAAAAAGGTTTTTTCACTGTTTTTAGGCGCGAATGTTAGGAAATGCTTTCCGTCCACAGCCGTTGGGCAGTTTGGGAAATTCCAAAGCTGTAAAAATTGGTTGGATATATCTTCCCAATCAGATTCGTTATGTTTGTCAGGTATTGCAATCTTTAGGCATCTCAACACGATAGACTGTATATGGTCTGGTTTATTGCACTTCCAAAAGTCGACACTCCTATTCGAAATCTAAAAGTCGAATCAACAAAACTTGAACCAGTGGCCAGAAATCTAAAAATCGTAACAAATTAAAGTTGCGTAGAGCAGGATTATCTAAACAAACCTCAAGGTAATGACTGGATTTTCCTTGGCAGATATTGCATCTTTTCTGAAGCTTAATGGTTTTGGCTTCAAATCCCCTTCAATCATATGAAAAATTGAATAAAATTTTTCCTTGGACATCCGAAAATATTGGTGGAACCAACAAGGATATCATTCAAGTTCATATACCTATCAGAGAAAAAAAAAATTATTCTATTATTATTATTATTATTATTATTTATTATGTGTCTCATGTGCAAAGTCCTTAACGTTCTATCAAACTTAACTCGCGTTCCACATACGATCCACACTTCAACGAACTCTTGTATTTGTTTTCTTGGTTGTCATACGCGACGTTCACCATGTGGAAGAAATGTCAAAACGGACGAATATTCGTTCATTCGTTGGTCGCTCGCATGTGAATAGTCCTTTAGGAATTTTCGCGAATTTTAACATTTTATTTCCATGAGTGTTCGCTGGCAACTGCCAATTGTCATAAAACTTAAAGAAGTAAAATGAGTGTTTGAGGTTTAATTCGCACGCATTTTTTATTCGCTGGACAGTGGAATGCGTCCTAATATTGTGGATTGCG
This sequence comes from Leucozona laternaria, assembly GCA_932273885.2. NCBI lineage: Eukaryota > Metazoa > Arthropoda > Insecta > Diptera > Syrphidae > Leucozona > Leucozona laternaria. The sequence goes on along the minus strand of OW026366.1, from coordinate 264,074,106 downwards.
AAATTACGTTTGAAAGTTCACAGAAGATTAGTCGTTATTAAAATACAAAATTTTCCGTTCAAAAATGTTGATTAGATTATTTATTCACTTCGCCGGAAAGTTAAAACAAAATAAAGTTGGTATTTTCTATAGAAATTGCCTTGAAGGATTTATTTGTATTCGCAGGTCATGGGAAGGCACTTAAAAAGTCATTCAAACTATCTCAGTGCAGTACAGTACAGTATTAATCTTTTTCATTTTAATTCGGTGATGGTTTACTAACATGCCTCTCGATCTCGATCCTTTAAGAAACTACATAAAGATGTGCAACTTCCATAAAATGAAACTCAGGTTTATTGATTCGAGCCTATATATTTTAATAAATGTTCTTTTATTCAACTAACAGCCGACATTTTTCAATCATCGATTAAATATTAAACTGGACATAAATAAATATTTTTTTGAGTATCTACTTTATATAAATAATTATGAAAAAGAAAAAATAATCATAACATTTCAGTTCCAGTACAACAAAATTTCAAATTTGCAACCAGACTATACTTTTTCGAAAGTTTTGTTCACCCTGAATTCGAATCCGATCTAAATATTGTTACAGACAATTCCAAGTTTTGGAGATATTGTAACTTTAAAGTTAAAAAAACACAGTTTTATATTTTTATTTAATCGTGTAGATTTATCTTTGATCATTTTGTATTTGTGGACTCCTGGAAAAATGGGATTTGATAACGAAAATTCTAACATGGACTATTATATGTAGTGCTCTGTCATTTTAGTACCCTTTTATGAAAATTCCAAACACCGCTGTTCTGCAGTTACGTGGTTTCACCAAAAAAAAGAAACCTATATTTACACACTTACAATATCCAGGGGCTGTACAAATACCACCACAATTATGACAGATTGGCTTACATTGGCAGCCTTCCATCTGGTAACCCTCTCCACATATGGGCGTACATTTGTTTCCGTAGGACAATTTATACCCTTCATTGCAGGAACATTTTCCTGGCGCTTCACAGATTCCATTTTCACATCCACCTTCACAGATTGGTTCACATTTTTCCTCTGCAGACATGTAGTAACCGTCATTGCAGGAACACCGTTCAGGTGCTATACAATGGCCGTTAGGGCATCCATACTTGCAGACTGGCTCACATTTGTTCGCTCCCGACAGCAAATAGCCATGGTTGCAGGCACATTTTCCAGGAGCTTGACAGACTCCATTATAACACCCACCATCACACATTGGTTTACATTTTTGCTTTGCAGACCATGTGTAACCTTCTTTGCAGTAACACCGTTCAGGGGCTATGCAAAAGCCATTCGCACATCCATTCTTGCAGACTGGCTCACATTTGTTAGTTCCTGAAAGCGAGTAACCATTGTTACAGGCACATTTTCCAGGAGCTTCACAGATTCCGTTATCACACCCACCATCACAGATTGGTTCACATTCTTTGTTTGCAGACAATGTGTAACCTTCTTTGCAGTAACACCGTTCAGGGGCTATGCAAAAGCCATTCGCACATCCATTCTTGCAGACTGGCTCACATTTGTTAGTTCCTGAAAGCGAGTAACTATTGTTACAGGCACATTTTCCAGGAGCTTCACATATTCCATTATCACACCCACCATCACAGATTGGTTCACATTCTTTGTTTGCAGACAAGGTGTAACCGTGATTGCAGGAACACCGTTCAGGGGCTATGCAAAAGCCATTCGCACATCCATTCTTGCAGACTGGCTCACATTTGTTAACAGTTCCTGAAAGCGAGTAACCATTGTTACAGGCACATTTTCCAGGAGCTTCACAGATTCCATTATCACATCCACCATCACAGATTGGTTCACATTCTTTGTTTGCAGACAAGGTATAACCGTGATTGCAGGAACACCGTTCAGGGGCTATGCAAAAGCCATTCGCACATCCATTCTTACAGACCGGCTCACATTTGTTCGCTCCCGACAGCAAGTAGCCAGTGTTGCAGATACATTTTCCAGGCGCTTCGCAAATTCCATTCTCACATGAACCATCACATATTGGTTCACATTTTTGCAGTTTAGACATCGAGTACCCGTTATTGCAGAAACACCGTTCAGGGGCTATACAAAATCCATTCGCACATCCATTCTTGCAGACTGGCTCACATTTGTTAGTTCCTGATAGCGAGTAACCTTGGTTACAGGCACATTTTCCAGGAGCTTCACAGATTCCGTTATCACACCCACCATCACAGATTGGTTCACATTTTTGGTTTGCAGACAAGGTGTAACCGTGATTGCAGGGACCCAGTTGAGGGGCTATACAAAGACTATTTACGCATCCATCTTTGCAGACTGCCTCACATTTATTAAGTTCGGATAAAAAATAACCTCGATTGCACAAACATATTCCAGGTGCTGCGCAAATTGCGTTCACACATCCACCATCACAGATTGGTTCACATATTTGCTTTGCAGACAAGGTGTAACCGTCATTGCAGGAACACCGTTCAGAGGCTATACAAAAGCCATTCGCGCATCCATTCTTGCAAACGGGCTCACATTTATTGGCTTCGGAAAGATAGTAACCTCGTTTGCAATAACATTTCCCAGACGTTTCGCAAGTTCCATTTGGGCATCCACCATCACTGATTGATTCACATTTTTGGAGATTAGACATCGAGTAACCTTGATTGCATACACATTTTCCAGATTCTTCAATTTTTCCATTTTCACATTCACCATCACAGAATGACCTTGTGAAATTATGTTTGCATAAACACCAATTAGGGGCGACGCAACGACCATTCCCGCATCCATTTTCGCAGATTGGTTCACATTTACCTTCTTTAGACATTTCAAATCCTGAGTTGCAAAGGCATACGTTTCGTGAAGGGCACCAACCATTGTCACAATCGTCACACAGCTTTCTACATCCACCATTTTCGTCTTCACCTCGGAAGCAATAACAGTTGTTCTCACTTTTTTCAAAAAAGCCATAGGGACATCTGTCATCCTGCTCAAAGCAACTATACAAATATTTAATTTAAAAAAAGGTGAAAGTATTCTACTTGCAGTTGCTTACTAAAAATCATTCAAGCCCTTATTGGGATGAGGTGCCATTGTCTCTCCGGGACCGCAGCTACATCTTTCTTCAGTATGTTTGTACGAAAATCTGGATGATCCGCAGTGAGCAGGTTTTTGTCCTTCCACAAATCCAATGATCAGTAAGCTAATGGTTCCAAAACAGATGATTTTCACCATAATGTCTTGTATGTAGCTAACAACTGCAGATTTGAATAATAAAACAAAGCATTTATAGTCTCCGATTCCATCCATTTCAGTCAGATGCGATTCATCAGAATTAGTTATTTATTCAGTTCAAACATACATTTTTTTCGTGGAATTTTTTTTTGAATAATATAAATAGCAACTCCGCCATTATTTACACACGTTGTGTTGATTTTTTGTTTGTTTTCACAACTGTTTTACTTAGGTTATTAGAAGTTCTTTTAAATAAAGTGTTTAAATATTGCTAAAATATATATCACTTTCCTTATATCTGATTACTTGTGGGATGTGAGGTGTGCTATTGTTTTTGTGCATTTAATTGATGTTTTAGTTTCACTTTTTTTTTTGCATTTTTCGAGTTTTTTTAATTGTTTGACATTTTATAATTATAAACTCAATCTCTCATTTATAATAAAGTCTCGATTGCTAGTGTTAAATCTTGGTGAATTTGTATACAATAATCGTTGCATACCCATAGGTGCAAACGTTATACTCTACCACTCAATCATACATAAAATAGTTGCATAATTCTAACGTACCTTTCAATACAAAAAGTGAAACATACATTAAGGTGAACTTATAAGTTCTAATTTAGTGCTGACACTTTTTCTTTTATTTCCTTTTAAAAAAATGCTTGTTTTCTTGGAGTTTTTCATATAAGCTGTGAGATAGTTGATACTATGACATTTGAAAAAAATCATAAATTTACCTAATTTTCCCTATTTTTGTGATAAATGCAATCTTCATGACGTTGTTTTACTTCGTTCAAGAGTTGAGTAGAATAGTTTTAAGTTAACTGAAATTCAAAAATCCTTTAATGAAATTAAAACACTGGTTAAGGGTCTGGTCGAGGAGCCACCTTTGACGAGAAGCAATAAGAGGAAAGCTTATAATTCATCTGACTCAACGAATAAAAACTGAATCTAATACAGAAGACTACAAACATCTACTACCACTTACTTCTTCTACGGAACAATTTGATTTCATAGCTCTCACTGATACTTGGTTAACACCAAATCAGTATAATGCGGAGATGTTCAACACCTCTCAATATTTTTCGAAAAGACAGATGTTCCCAGTTCTCACTCAACTGGATTAAATAGGGGCAGAGGAGTTTTGATTACTGTTCGGTCTATCTATGCTACTTGTGAGTTAACCCTACTTCCAACATCTTCTTTTGACTAAGATCAATTAATTATAAAAATTATATTTGAAAATAAAGAAATTTATATCATGATAGGATATATTCCACCAAGAAGCTCATCTTCTTCTTCTCTTCTATTTATATTATAAAAATGGATTGTGGTGCGTTCGGATGCTTAAAACATGAGAACGACTGGATCTAATTGGCTACTTAATTCTACGGGTTTGTTCGTAATTGTACCGCGAAGGTTAAATAAAGAAGAAAAGTCGGAAAAGTCGGTGGCACTCCAGGTGAAAATTTGTGGTTGTTTCCACTATGAAACTCGATATTGTTTTATTAAACTTTTATTAAGATAATAATCAAGAAAAGAAGTGAGAATAAGAATAGCCAGAACTGTTGGTAAAAAGAAGCGTCTGTGTGAACCGGGTATAGCTAACTAGCTTTTTAAAATAATTGACTTCGCCCTCTGGGTGTTGGTGGCTGTTGGTCGCCACCTTTTATACGATGTCTACGCCCTCTGGTTGTGGTGGCTGTTTCGTGTTTCAGTTCAATTCGATTATCATTCAACAAATAGCGCTGTAGGCGGTTAGGAAATAGCTTTTGGGATATTCTTCTTCAACTTTTGTTATTTGTAGGGTGAAATGGGGTAAACTTACAAAAGTGTCTGATTGAAGAAATTCGTTTTTGTTTAAAGAGTTTTTTTTGTAGCAAATGGTTTGAGGGATATTTTTTTCAAATTTTATTATGTGTAGGATAAAGTGGGGGTATCCCCTGAAGAAGAAGGCAACTACCGTCGAAACGTTGGGAAAAAGTAAATGAATTAATCTTTTATTTTATCATCATAATGACCAAGAAAGTCGATGAGGATCATCCTTAGCTGTTCTGAGATATACATATGTACATCTAACATTCAACTTAGTCAAAAAATTCACTAAGAAAATATAAAAAAAGAAATTCTTTTTTGTTTGGAAGGTTTTTGTTAGGAAATGGCTTTAGGGATATTCTTTTTCAAAATGTTAATAATTGTAGAGTGAAATTTATTCAGTTCATGGAGTTGTAAAAAGTAGGATTGATAGACTCTCTAGTTTCTTGCTTAAGAAAATAACAGCACCCTTCGGTCTTACTTACTTACCTTCCGACTAAACTGTGAAAAAATGTATGACCTTTTTTTAGAAATGTTTGAACCTGAAGTTTTTGGATTGATGAGTGAACAAAATGGTAACCATAAGCCACAAGTAACATACGATTTTTACAGGGAATATTTTACGAAAAAATTGCAAGCTTTCGTTCGGATCACCTTGATCAGATACTTGCCAGACGTCTGATATTCATCAAAAAAAACTTTCAGCAGCTAAATCTGAAGAAGAATGAAATTCACTCAAAGTTGCGCAAGACCTTCATGAAAAAAAGGCTAAAGCGTTATAGGAAGATTTACCCGAAAAAAAGCGCTTTGTGCTTAGTAGACTCAAAAGTCGAGTGCATAGCTTTTGATTTTCAACAAAATGTGCCTCTTCCTTTAATACTATCCGGTGATGTTTCTTATAAAAGACAGTTATGGGTTTTTAAAATTTTTGTATTTTCCAACGTAGTACAAAAAAAAGCCACATGTACATGTACGACGAAACTATAGAAAAAAAAGGTCCAAATGAAGTTATCAAGCTTTTTGCAACATTTTATTGACAACTTTTTGATTGAAAGAATGTTACCAAACTATACTTATTTTCCGATAATTGCGGTGTTCAAAATAAGAAGAATACTCTTGTCCAATACTTACACGCTCGTGTTAGGCGCACAAATATCTCCGTCATTGTACATCACTTATCAGAACCGGGACATAGTTTCTTACCCTGCGATTGCTCTTTTGGCGTCATTGAAAAACTAAAGAGACGAGCAGAACGTCTTTATCTACCCAAAGACTGGCAAAACTTAGTAAAAAAATGTTCCAAAAGATTTAATGTAGTATCAGTGACAAACAAAGATAAGATTAAATGGACTATTTCAAAATATCGAAGATTTTGTTATGCCAAAGAAGGAAATATCGCAAGTATCTCAGCTTCCATTAGTCATTATGGGCCATTAACGCGTTACGAGATCGAAATGAAATCAAATCTGGAAGGTAACCCATTCAAACCGAAAATACTTTTTATAAACAGCTTTCCCCTAAACCCGAAAAAGTATGAGGATGTGATTACATTGGCAAAAAAATATGTTCCTCCGGTGGATATGCCCTTTTATAATAGTCTAACGTCCCAGCAAACGCTACAAGAAGCTGAAAACTCAGAATATGATGATGAAAACGAGGCCCTTAATTGATTTTTTACCGAAAACGGTGCAAGAACGGGACAAATCCAAAACCTAATACTTTTTTTCTAATAAACAAATAATTTTTAAAAAAAATTTCTTTCAAAAATAAATGAATATTTTGCAAAAGTTTTATAATTCTATTTTTGACTTAAAAAAGTGGATGCTTCAGTTGTTGGAAAGGTGGTTTTTTGAAACGGATGCCAAACGAAGTCTGAATCATCCCAATCGGTTTAATCTGGAAATGGGGTGAGTATTGATGTGAGATGGTGTGATCGATGACGGATGGGTATCGAGCGCGACAAAGATTGAATATTCTCTTAGAGGATATATAATATGGAGTGCTTGTTTTTATTCGAATGCGTACCTTTCATAGGGGTCGCTGTTTGAAGTTTCGGTCTGAGTTTTCTGCACATTGGAAAAAGAAGATATTGAAGTCTTTAAAATAATAAACAAACACTTATTAATTTCAAGAATTACTTCAAATTAGAACAATTTAGAGAGAAAATAAGCAAATTATGACTTTGAAAGCAGCTGTACGATATTGTAAGACTTTATCTAAACCGAAATAGTGCCCCCTATCAAGGGCCCAGGCGTTACAATGCATTATGGATAGAAACGAGCACTCCATATCATATATCCTCTTATGATATTCTAATGTTGAATTCCTTACAACCATTTCAAATCGTTTATTTATTTTGGTTGTAAGGAATTTGTGAACAAATCGATTTTTTTTATGTGATGGTGTGCGTGCTATTTGGCGAGAATTTAAACACAAAATTTGTGCACCTACAAGTTCACAACAAATATTCCGAAGTGCAATTAATTTATCGCGTCCCTTTGATTAGATTAAACACAAATTTATTTTAGCGAATAGTTGCAAAACAACAAACAATTGTTTTTTTTTTTATCCAAGTAACAAAAAAATATAATTTAATAATGAAAAGAAGAAGGTATTCGGAATTCTGAAGACCCGGCAAGGAACACACCGGCGACGGTGTTCGCCTGATACAATTAATCGTCTTTAAAGATATGGAATCGAAGCTCTGCTATTTCTAATTAATTATAAACCGAGCAAAGCACATTTTTATTTATTTATTTGCATTATTATTCACTGAAATTGTGGAATTAAAAACTTTTGCATATTTGTTTTGTTTTTACGCTACCAAAAAAAACTTTCAACTTGATGAGAAATGTCAAATCTTCTTAGTGTGTGTGCAAATACGTGTAAATCTTGCTAAAATTTAAAGATTTCATTTGTCTAGAGAAATCGATTTTGTTTTCTAAACAAATCGATTTTTTTCTATTTTTTGGTTGTAAGGAATTCGACTTAAGAGTCTGTTTCAAAATCAATAAATATACAGTTCCAATTATTTACTTGGCACAGGGTGTGAATGACGCACTACGTTTTTTAGTGTTCCTAGACAGACTGACAAATTGGATTCAATCAATTTGCTTGAAGGGTAGTCTATGTTTTCAATAGCGCCATCTTCATATTCAAAATTTCAACACTCCTTGTCCACTGATTTGCTAGCGTATTTATCTGCACTTTTGGTTTTTTTTTTTTTATTGTTTAAGCCTAGTACGCTGCTGATGCGAAACGAAATTTTTCGGTGGTCTCCAACACGACAACGAAATGCTTGCGGAAACTACAACGAAAAAAATGACAAGTGAAATCGTACTCCAATAACCAAAAAAAAAAAAACGCAAACGCAAACAAATAATAGAAAGCCATGCTGCAATGAAAGATACAACAGATACAAACACAAAAAAACATCAAATGTCACTTTTCCGCACACTATTAATGGTCCAGGAAATCGAGCAGCGTACTGCAAAACGAAAAAGACGAAATTTTTCGTTTACAATTTTGCTGTGTCATTTTTGTATGGGATTTTTCGTTTTGCATCATCTTCATCATACTACACTAGCTGCTAAATTTCCAATAAAACACGCCTAGTGTTGTTTTTTTCTTTAATTATAAATTTAACTACATACATATTTACTTACTTTTCTCGTCAAGATACATTTTGTTTATAATAAATTTGATTTTCTATAAATAATTTAACATGTATAATGCACTATTGATTTTTTGGAATAAGTTTTCTTTTTCAAAGACCTGAAAAAATATGAAGATATATATTTATTTATTTTTTGTTTTGAAAACATAACATACAAAAAGTTGTTCTTATTCGCAAGTCGCAGCTCATGCAGGCAGGGCACTTATTATAAGGCCCTTCAAATTATCTCTGTGCAGTACAGTATAGTTTTTTCACTTTTATTGGGTGAAGGTTGGCCTTACTTACCTCACTTTTAAGAAACTAAATAAAGATGTCAACTGTCCAGCTTCCATAAAATGAAACTAATGAAGGATTTATATGTATCTGCATCTGCAAATTTGATGAAAAGTAGAGCGGGATGAATGTATGCCAAACAAACAATGAGTGAAAGAGTATAATATAATCCGCATTTGTTAAGATCGCTGCAGTTTGGTCTTCCCTCTCTATTCAACAAATATAAATTTTATGTCTTACATCCCTTCTTTTTTGCAGAGCTCGCATGAAGATCAATGTTAATCCAGCCTAAGGGGCCGTTTATAGCGAGCAGGAAAACGCATTAGGGAACAATTATTTCTATTTGATAATTTAATGTTTTAACTTACAATTTGAAAAATAAAAAGGATATGAATCTATGCGAAATCACTTATATTTTTAGAAAAAAAAAAACTACCATTTATTTATTGTAAAAGATGTTTATTTGTTGAATACTTAACGAGAATTGAATTAAGAAAATATTATATATCGAAACAAATATTACAATGAATATGGTTTGGAATGATTAATTAAATTAAATATAAACAAGTAATAAATTAACAAGTAAAAATAAGATTAAATTATAAATAACATGTTGTGGCATCGCCACATATTGTTACATCACTCCAAGTTTGGGGGATATTATAATATTAAAGTGCGAAAAATACAATTTGATTCTATGGGAATTCCAAACAACAATGTTCTGCAGGTATGTGGTGGCATCACGATTGGGTTACATTGGTAGCCTTCCATCTGGTAACCCTCTCCACATATGGACCTACATTTGTTTCCATAGGACAATTTATACCCTTCATTATACGTTTATGTAATTTTAATAACAAAACAAAAAACAAATCTTACAAATTATTTCGTAAATCTCCCAATAATGTTGATCTTCGGTTAAACTATTTACGACTGCAAAAAGAATTTGATTTTTTAAATAATTTTTTTATATTTATAAGGACTACTTAATCCGAACTGAATCCAGTCTAAAACGAAACAGTAAGTTTTTTTGGTCATTTATTAATGATAAAAAATGCTCGAATGGTATCCCTAATTGCATGCAATACTCAGGAACTACATCTAGTAACCTTGTCACTATTTGCAACCTATTGCAAACTTTTTTCAATCCGTTTATACTCCTCAAAGTATCCCTTCTTCTAACCTTTCTTAAAGTTCATGTTTAAATTCAATCAATATGGGTCGCTTAAATTTAAGCATCAAGGATATTGAATTAGCCTTAATCGCACTGAATGAAGATAAGCTGTCAGGACCCGATGGTATTCCTCCAATTAAAACTGCGTAGCTGCCCTTTCGGGACCATTAACTTTATTATTTAAGGGTTTTCTTGAAAAGGGTATTTTTCTTGATGATTGGAAAATCTCGTATGTTATACCTATTCATAAATCTGGCTCTAAACAAGACTTCTTACTATCGCCCAATTAGTAAATTATCGACGATACCCATAATTTCTGAACAAAATTTTTGTGATAAAATTAGCTTTGTTCTTAAAGAAATTATTTCAGCGTTCCAATATGGATTTGTTGCTGGCAGGTCAACAACAACGAACCTCTCAATTTGTGTCATCTGATTATTAGTAATCTTGAAAATGGTTTTCAAACAGATGTCATATATACGGACTTTGCTAAAGCGTTCGATAGAGTAAACCATCATAATATTAATAAAAAAACTGGAATCTATTGGCTTCCACTCAAACATTTTAAAGTGGTTTGAATCCTACCTGAATGGCAGAAAACAGTTTGTGCGAATAAATGACGTGCTGTCTGATGTAATTAATGTCACCTCAGGAGTACCACAAGGAAGTCATTTAGGGCCGCTTCTATTCCTGCTGTTGATCAATGTTATCCCTGATTTCCTAAAAAATGCTTCTTGTTTGATGTTTGCGGATGACATACAAATATTCCGTTGTATTAAATCGCTTAGTGATTGTCATTTACTCCAAAGCGACCTTCGGCACTTGTCTGAATGCTGTTCAGATAATCAGCTCTTCTTAAACGTATCAAAGTGCCAATCTCTATCTTTTTTTAGGAGTTTCCCACCTTTCGCATTTCAATATTCTATCGAAGGTACAGAACTTTAAATACTTAATGGAAAGAATGATCTCGAGGTCATCTTTGACTCTAAACTCTGCTTTAGGTCCCATATAGACTTTGTGGTTGCAAAAGCTAACTCTATGTTAAGATTCACTAATCGTAACTCTAAAGAGTTTACGGATCCATTTAGTCTTCGATCTCTTTTTTATGCGTATGTCAGGTCATCGTTGGAATACTGCTGTGTAATTTGGGACCCATTTTATCAAGTTCATACCAAGAGGATTGAAAACATAGAAAAAAAGTTTTCTCGAATTGTAGTCTGTCGCTTAAACTGGAATATCCGTATCCCAAATTATAAAACAAGGTGTCAACTTCTTGGCCTTCAATCTCTTGCTTTTTCGTCGTAAATATTTTGGTATAGTATTTTTGCGTGATATTATAACATACCGTATAAATTGCCCTTTACCTACTTTTGTCCCTGGTAGGTGTGTATGCTCCATCAAGGTATCTGCGATCCCGTTTACTTTTTAATGAACCTCATCATCGTGTAAATTATGGTCTAAATGAACCTTTAACTCGATGCATTAGAGAAGCCAATACAATTTGTAGTCATGTTGATTTTTCTTTCCCAACAAAGCCGAGATTCTTTTAAAAAACTCATTTTTTCTATATTAAATTCATAACCTGGTGGTTTAAGTTATCTTTTTGCCGAAGTATATATATTTATTTTTTAACTGCTTTATTTAGTATTTTATTTTCAATAGTAAATTATTATCTGTAGTCTGTAAGATTATATATTATTTGTATAAATCAGCTTGATGAAATAAATAAATAATGGCCATTTGCTGTCGCTCGCGACAGCAAGTATCCATCATTGCGGGCACATTGTCCAGGCGCTTTGCAAATTTCATTTTTGCTTCCACCTTCACAGATCGGTTCACACTTTAGCTTTTCAGTCAAGAAGTAACCGTAATTGCTGGAACACCGTTCATGGTAGTGTTAGATAAACATCGATAGTCTATCGATAGTTTTTTTTCCATCGATACTATCGCCGATAGTTTAAAACAATCGATACTATCGAAACAATATGCGTTATCCATATTCTTTGAAAGTAAATAAACGTCGTTTTTTTTTTCTCTATACTTAAGCTATACAATTAGAATTCTAGTTCAAAAGCAAAGAAACTACTGGAATATGTGATTGGAAAGTTGCTTGTATCTGTCTTTTTATGTATTTTTTACATAATCCGTGTTCCATTGGGCCTGGCAAAGTACTTTTAAGTACTTCCAATTAGATGATGAATGGAATGCTTTCATTTTGCCAAAAGTAAAATCTAACCTCAATACCAATTTAATTTCGGTTGTTTGTTTTCTTATTTTACTTTAAAATTAGATGTCTTTTTCTTGTTTGGAAACATTCTGTTACTAGATTAATGAACTACTTTGAACTACTTCGACCACAGAGTAGATATAGTTGACTGCAGCCAGAAGTATTTGGCAGTAGATATTGGAGCCCAAAGGAACACACCTATAGTTATTTCGTATTTTTGTTTGTACTTTTATAACTTTAAGTTGCATTGTAAAGTGTGTTGTATGCTCCTCCCGGGTGCTCCTTCCAGTGAATTAGTAGTCTAGAATCCCTGCAGGAAATCAGATGATTCATATTCTTTATTGGCATTTAAGATACAGAATCGATCAACTCCGTCAAAAAAGTTATTAGTCGTGTTTTGTATTTACATGTCCTTAAGAGCCTGTTTAGATTGGGAAGATTGAGTACGGTCTTGGGAGTGTCATCGCGGTTACATTAGAAACTTTGAGGCGCCTCAAAATACATTGGAACAAAAACGATTTCAACATTTCGCACATTAAAACAACAACAACTGACACTCATGAGTCCGGTTTTTATGTTTTCTTCGTGCCTCACGAGATCCCTCATCCCAGACTTCTCTTGCCTACAAACTGCCGTGATACCGGAATCAATCTTCCCCATCTAAACAGCGTCTAAAGTACATCCCGTCTTTACTGTAAAAAAAACCGACATTAGGCCCCTTTCACATGAGAATGGAAATTGAAGTTCAGATATAGGTATTAGGTATCAATGAATCATTGCAGTAGAAAACGGTCTTAAGGGGGTCATTCTCTTAATTTTAAAGTTTCAAGCTGAAGTGATTTACACAAATTTCTTTAGTACCCCTTACTTTTGGCACTCTGTACCCATGCATTATGTCTTCATTCTTCTAAGACAGTTAAACTGAGGTAAGTTCAGAGACTATTCCGGTGCTTCATACAAGGGCGATACCGGTTGGCACTCCTGATAATTACGTACAATAGAGCTGTTAGCTCTTAGCAGAGTAGAGCCAATATGTTATTCATTTTTTATTATTTTTCAATAAAGTGGAATATTTTGAAGCAAATAACCAATTCTTATTATTGAAATTATTATGGATGCTTTCTACATTCAATATCACAAATATTTATATTGTTTCACTTAAACTATCAAGTAGGTATCAAGAAAAAATATATATACTTTTTGATAAGAAATGCAACTCGTTTTGCAGGGATACCTACTATTTTTCCACTACTATTTACGATTGGAAACAAACATCCAAGAAAAAGACTTGGGTATACAAAATTTATCATTTGGTTCATACAAAAATTTAGAAGAAAACTATCGATAGTATCGATACTATCATTTGCACATCCATTCTTGCACACTGGCTCACATTTGTTCGCTCGCGACAGCAAGTAACCATCGTTGCAGGCACATTGTCCAGGCGCTTTGCAAATTCCATTTTTGCATCCACCTTCACAGACTGGTTCACATTTTTGCTTTTCAGACATCGAGTAACCTTGGTTGCACAAACAATTCCCAGATTCTTCAATTCTTCCATTTTCGCATTCGCAATCACATAATGACCTTATGAAATTGTCTTTGCATAAACGCAAGTTATAGGCGAAGCAACGACCACTCCCGCATCCATTTTCGCAGATTGGTTCACATTTACCTTCTTTAGACATTTCAAATCCTGAGTTGCAAAGGCATACTTTTCGTGAAGGGCACCAACGATTGCCACAACCATCACACAGCTTTCTACATCCACCATTTTCGTCTTCACCCCGGAAGCAATAACATTTGTTCTCACTTTTTTCAAAAAAGCCATTGGGACACCTGTCATTAGAAGTCGAAGTACGAGTCGCACTTTTTGGGTTTCACCGCCTCTATCGTTTTTTTTTGAGGCTTCTCCTCCGTTTGTAAAAAATTAAATTAAACTCGCGATTGACTTTCCTTCAGTTTGCCGCTGAAGGCGGGGAACGAATCCCATCGACTTTTCCAGCATCCAGCTTGCACTTCTTCTAAGTGCACGGCGGACGCTGTCCGAAAGCCAGGCTCAGACTTGTCTTTCCTTTGGCTTGCCGCTGAAGGCGGGGAACGAATCCCAACCTGTCTTGCACTTCTTCTAAGTGCACGGCGGACACTGTCTGAAAGCCGAGCTCAGACTCGTCTTTCCTTAAGCTTGCCGCTGAAGGCGGGGAACGAATCCCAACCTGTCTTTTCCGTCTTGCGCTTCTCCTAAGTGCACGGCGGACGCTGTCTGAAGATCGGGAGCAGACTTGTCTTTACTTCAATTGATATTTTTAAGATTATATGAAATACCGTGTTAACTTAGTAGGTTAAGATTATATGAAATAACATGTTAGATAACTTAAGCCAATATAAAGTCTTGTATTAATTATGAAATATCAAAAACTAAATAAACTTATTTTATTCGGAGTTTGGAAACTCTTAACCCAAGTTTTGGGCTTTCTTTGGGATAAACCTAGAGCACCGACGAGTCTACCTCACCCTCGACAAAAAAGCTTCACACCGTATGCGAAGTCATCCATACTTTGTTGACTACGTGTGCGGATCCAAAATGGACTTGTTTGCTTGCAGGGTAGTAAGTAAGTAGTAACTAATGAACATCCTGTGCACTCTTTTTATGGACCTGGCCGGAACGTAAATGAAAAGTTTTTATTTAATATGGTTTTATAAACTTTTATTTAGTTTAAATTCTATAAATTATTGTCAAGTTTTATTTAGTTTTTAGGATGCAAAAGATGGCCAAAACGAAATTAGTATAAGAAAAGAGTTTCCACAGTCACGTTAAGATTAGGAATGGAGGAAATAATATGGCGTACGCTACTAAAAGAACTTTTTTACTACAGTTCGAAACAAAAATATGAAAACCTTAGTAAAGTAGTTAGTATAGAATTTCAGATTTGAAATGTAGGTAAGTATGTAACAGAAATTGATATTTGAAATGTAGCTGAGTATGTAATGCACTTCGCAAATTCCATTCTCACATTCACCATCACAGATTGTTTCCAATGTTTGCTTTGCAGACAAGGTGTAATCGTGATTGCAGTAAGCCCGTTGAGGGGCTATACAAAGACCATTCGCACATCCATCTTTGCAGACTGGCTCACATTTATTAAGTTCGGACAAAAAGTAACCTCGATTGCACAAACATATTCCAGGTGCTGCGCAAATTCCGTTCACACATCCACCATCACAGATTGGTTCACATTTTTGCTTTGCAGATAAGTTGTAACCGTCATTGCAAGAACACCGGTCAGGGGCTATACAAAAGCCATTCGCGCATCCATTTGTGCACACTGGCTCACATTCATTTTCTTTGGACATTGAGTAACCTATATTGCACAAACACTGTGCAGACGCTTGGCAAATTTCATTTTCACATTCACAGATTGCTTCACATTTACCTTCTTTAGACATTTCAAATCCTGAGTTGCAAAGGCATACGTTTCGTGAAGGGCACCAACCATTGTCACAATCGTCACACAGCTTTCTACATCCACCATTTTCGTCTTCACCCCGAAAGCAATAGCATTTGTTCTCACTTTTTTCAAAAAATCCATTGGGGCATCTGTCATCCTGCTCAAAGCAACTATAAAAATATTTAATTTAAGAAAAAGGTTTATGTATTTTATTTGCGCTTTCTTACTAAAAATCATTCAACCCCTTTTGGGGATGAGGTGCCATTGTCTCTCCGGGACCACAGCTACATCTTACTTCAGGATGTTTGTACGAAAATCTAGATGATCCACAGTCGGCGGGTTTTTGTCCTTCCACAAATCCAATGATCAGTAAGCTAATGATTCCAAAGTAGATGATCTTCACCATAATATTCTGAATCTAGCTAACTACTGCAGATTTGAATAATGAAACAAAGCATTTATAGTCTCAGATTTCTTCCATTTCAGTCAGATCCATTTGAGTCAGATGCGATTCAACAGAATTAGTTATTTATTCAGTCCAAATATAAATTTTTGTTCGTGGAATTTTGTTTGAATTATATACATAGAAACTCCGCACATATTTACACAAGTTGTGTTGATTTCTCCTTTATTTTTACAACTGTTTTACTTAGGTTATTTGAAGTTCTTTTAAATCAAGTGTTGAAACATTGCTAAAATATGTAAACAAAAATAAACAAACAAATAGTAACAACGACCGACCGCTGGTCACAATCACAACTGTTGACACAAACCTTAACAGGGTTGCCACCTTTTGAAAAATTTTCAAACAAATTTTGATTGGTTTGGTTACCTAGTTATTGAAAGTTCTTGGTCCTCAGTGATTTAATGAAAAATGTATGTAACTATCTTTTACCCTTTTCTCACAATCAAAACAAAAAACAAACTCAAATAAATAAAAACGCTGCCTTAACAAATTTGCTGTGACAGCGGTCAATTGTCATCAAAACAAAGCCGATAGCCGAAAGCTGTAAGCATAAATTAAAGGGTGGCTTTCATGAAGAATGATGCCTGAAACACAATGCGACGAGGAAACGGGTCGTGAGCGAGAACTTGTTGTAGTTGTCAAACCAATTTCAAACAATGAAAGCATACCTGTATATACAATTAGCACAATAAGGCGTTTCTCATCGTCACGTCACGACAAGAATTCGAAAAATTGAAAAAAGACGCGACGTGACGACGATTTTCATTTTTGATAAGTAATTTACAAATTTTTCAAAGAAGAAATGATCAAATGTAAATTGTCCGCCATCTAACGTTTTTTTTCAACTAGTGCTTATTTCGTGAATGGTAACACTTAGCTCATGTCTGATTTGACAGATAATTAGTTTTATCCTTCCGCTGAACGAATATGGTTGTGTATACGCTTCGCTAAGTGGGCCTGCGATCGACTCAGAGAAGATGCCGATTTTGCCAAAAAAATCATCTTTTCAGATTAAGCTCATTTTGATCTTGGCGGGTAGTAAACAAGCAAAATTGATTTTTTCTTACCAAAGTGAGTTTTTGGTCGTAAAAACGCTCGCTGCATTGTGTATTGGGCGACGATCGACGACGAAAAAACGACAGCGTTTCTCGTCACGCTCATGTCTCGTTACCTCGTCGCATTGTGAAGGGAAGAATGACTGCATTCAATGACAGAATTGAAAAATTATTGTATGGATTATGGATTATTATGTATAGATTTTTTTCGTAAAACCAAAAGTGCAGTAGATTTCATTTAAAGGCAGTAGATATATTTTTCGAAAAAAGTGCAGTAGATCTACTGCAATTGCAGCAAAGTTACAACCCTGACCTTGAGTAGTTCAACCTTCAACGTATGACATAATAATAATAAATAGAATTACAACCTAGATATTAATAATAGAAATGAGCAAGACATTTTCATAAATAAAATCAGATTCATTTGATTATCGACATTAATGTACGGTTTCACAAACATTTAACAGGCTTTTAAATTTTTAAATGACGTATTTTGTACGGAACAAACGTCATTTAAATATTTAAAAGCCTGTTAAAAAGTTAAAAGGGCTTTGTGAAATCGGCCAAAAGTGTATCTCTTTATGGCAGAAAACCTATGGCATTACATGCCCTTCCCATCGACAAGTATATAACAGTTAAAGTATCCCACTCTTACATAAATAAAATAGTTAACATCTTTGTGTCTCATTATCACTTATTTTTATATTCCTCATCTCCCTGAGTTTGAATTTCGCAGGTAAACTTTTTCGTCAGACACTTTAATCTGTTGCTCTTCGTCTTTTGTCATCACTTTGCGAAGTGAATTTTGAGATTGCAAATTTGATGTTGTGTTTGGAGAATTTTTATTGATTGCAACTAAACATTCACAGTCAAATTATTAAACGTGGAATAGCGAAGGGTTAGGCCGTATTGCTTGGACTTAGTGCAAAGTGTTATTAATAAAACAAAATTTCTATTAAGTGACGTTTACTAAGCTAGCGAAGGAATAAGAACTAGATGTGTCAAATTTCTTCTAAAATTAAAAAAAATATTACTAGATTTATTGAGTTCTTAAACTATTTGCAATTATTGGACAATCAGCCACCAACGACAAGGAAAAGAAAAATATACAAAACCAGATATGATCCAATGCAAGTGCTTAGTGAGGAGAATTTTGGGAAGAAATATAGGTTTTCCAAGAAAAATATGAGAAAATTCATAGAAATTGAGGAAGATAACCTTAATAGGGATACAAGAGGTGGTCATAACACACAACAGACACAACACAAACAATAGAAAAATGATAACAATTTGGACAGAAATATAATATATTAATAAGATAATTGTTATGTGTGTTTGGTATAACGTGAGCCTTTTTTTTTACAAATTATCATAATTTGCTATCAAAACTCATACAAACAAACAGGCATCTTACTTATTGTAGTAGATTTTCTTAGAGAATTTTTCGTAAACGTCACTCTAGTATTCCACGAATATTTTGTTTTTATTAATGTAAAATTTTAACCCGTAGCTTAACGTGGAATAAGAGTTTTTTTTTATTAATAGTTCTGTCAGAGTTAATGAGTAAATTCACAAACGTCAAATTTCTGTGAAGCGGTTCGGCATCACTGCTTATTTTGGAATGCTGATGCTTTCACAGCTGTTGCCGATGCGATGCTGATCGAGTATTTGTTTGACGTTAAAAAACACTTTATAGCGTTTAATGATGGAAGTAATATTAGTAGAAACATTAATTGATAATAATGACCGCAAAAGTGATAATTTCATGTGCAAAATGCGTTAAACAAGACGCAATATTGAAACTATCAACAAATAGAAATATTCTAAAAACTACAAATTACTTCAAAGTAATTGAAAGATATCCGGATGATGTTTTTTAAAGCCATTTCGAATGAGCCGCTTAAGTTTTTATGTGAGTCGAATTGGACTGTCCATAGAAAAATGCCTATACATTACTCTATGGAAGTTGTGTAATACCAGAGTAAGTTTTCGGATCCTTTCTGATCGCTTTGGAATTGGCATAGGTTTTCTAAAAACCATAAAACTACAAAGTAATTTGAAAAATGAAATAAACTGACTAACAATTGGTTATTATGGACGAATTCTCAAACAGCAGAGAAAATCCTTTTCCGTTCGTCATTGGATGCGTAGATGGCACTCATTTTAACATTCCTACTCCAAAAAACTATCCTTGCAGCTACTACGATCGAAAAGGGAATTTCACAATTACTATGCAAGTAAGCAACCATAATTTTTTCAAACTGTGTAAATTATTTCTTTATATAGCTGTTTTCGTTATAGGGTATTTGCGACGATAAATTTCGCTTCATCGATGTTTTTATTGGGTACCCAGGGAGTTGCCATGATGTCAACGTATGGGCAAACAGCCCAATATGCAATGCTATAACCAACAGATCAATTCAATTTGCTGAAAACGCTCATCTTTTAGGGGATACTGCCTATCCACTATCTAAATACTTGATGGTTCCATATAAAGATAATGGACATTTAACGAGCGAGAAAAAAAAATTCAATACTTGCCTGCCAGCGATGGCAGAAAGTCAATTTTTTTTGAAAAACTAAATTTTTACGTCTGCTACACAAATGAGGTAGTTAAATGTAGTTAACGTAGTTAAATGTAGTAGACGTAGCGTTAACTGTCAAAATATTATTTTTGGCTGTCAAAGTGTCAATTCAACCGCAAATCGGAAATTTGCATGCAGTTCACATAATTTGTAAATTAAAGAAGTGCAGAAGTTAATTTGTGAATCGTGATCGTGATTTGTGAATTGTTGAATAAGAAAAAGAATATAAAATATCAAGTTTGCTCAAAATAAAAGAGAAATAAAATAAAATCTATCAGAGTTTCAAAAAAAAAAAAACAAACATGCCGAATTCCTGAGGTGGAAGGAAGTTCCATAAAAACGGGAGAATTGGCGAATGTACCAACATTCTCAAAAACACTCCTAATTCCAGTCTTCAAGCCCACAGGTAAATATGGAATGGGAAATGTTAAAGATAAGCTTTTTATTGTTATTATTGCTCTTGCTATTTCAGACGGGTTTGTGTTTCTAAAGAAACAAATCCTATTCCCAACTCAAACATAATTAATTTGGATAGGGATACCGTTACCGATACCGACTCGTCCGAAGCTGAATTAATCGATCTTGAAATTATAAATCAACAAGTACAAGTTCAAACTGTGCAGGTTCAAGAATTTTTAAATAATTCATCGCAAAATTTTCAAGGGCAAGGAATTGAGGTTTGTTCAATCGTAATTTGTTCCTTTTTAATTTAATATGAAATTAATTACATTTTTAAACTATTTATTATTTTTAGATCCTTCAAGAAGCCTACACTGAAGGGATTGAAATAGCTGAAGATAGCCTTACTGAAACCATATCAACACCTACATCATCATCACTCCACCAATTTTTTATCTCGTCATCGTCTTCAAGATCAATATCGCCATCGCTATCTACATACATCGGCAAGTACATCTTCGTCATCTTCATTAAAAGTGCCAAGCTCGAGAAAGGAATTCACTAGCCCCAACCCGGAAAAAAAGTAAGAAAGGTACCAAATATCAACAAAATTTCCAATTTTATCGACAGCATGGATGAAAAGGATTCATCCAAAATTGACTTGGCATTGGCTAAAATTTTTTATGCTTGCAACATTCCTTTTGCTGTTGTTGAATCGGATTGGTTTCTAGTCTTTATACGGCTGTAACGACCAGCTTATAAGCCTCCCTCCAGAAAAAATTTGGGCGAAAGACTCCTTGATACCGTGTATTTGGAAGTGAAGGAAGACGTGATCAAAACCGAAACGGAGGGGGTGCTTTTTGTCGACGGCTGGAAAAACAGCAACAACAACACCCACAACGTCCTTACCGTTATGAGGACAATTAACGGAAAATGGGCCGTCTATACTTAAAAATAAAGATTCAGACTTAATGCACGTTACGTGCAACAGTCATACAGCAAATTTATTGGCAAAAGAAATTGCCAACAAAAAGATAAATGAAGAGGTGGTCAAGGTTCAACGTTTTTTTTAAAAAATCACCCTGGCTTCGAAAAAAAATCATTGACTGCGGAGAAGAGGGTACGTTTGCCAATTGACGTTCGTTGGTGTACGTACAGAAACTGTTTCGAAAATTTTCTACTTAACCTTAACCACATGAAAACCTTAGCCGCTCAAGACCACAGATTAGCCACATGAAGATGAGAAGCCATTTTAATTTGCCTACAAGCTTGAACTGGCAGTTATCAGATAAAAAATGAGAATGTGTGCATAAAAACCTCACACATAGACAGCAGGGATCTTCACACACCTGGTTAAATTGTTGTTGCAATTCACATCTATTCATCGACGCGCGAAGAAATTACAAATACAACAATGTAAACAAATGGGTTTTGGAGGGTGAAACGTACGAAACATTCTCATCTTCATATGGCTAATCTGTGATTCTAACTAACGTCTTTTTTTGCAGTGATAAAACAATGATCTCGTCGACTTCTTTTTACGGGAAAAAATTTCATGTTATTCCTGGCGATGGATATGAGAGTGAGGATGAAATCCTCGATTTCGGGGGATGAGCAGGAGATGGAGCGTAATGAACATCTGGAGGTTCCTGAAACCGATGAAAGTGAGTATGATACCGAAGATGAAAAACCATTGTCCACTTTGAGATCAAAAGATAGGAAACAGAAGCAAAAGTTAAGATGGAGAAACAAGTCTCGTGCATCATTCACAGAAAGCGATTATCCCTTTTTAGGGACCAAAGAGATGCCTATGGAAATGTCCTCTTTAGATACCCTCGCAGATTTTTTTTCTTTTCTGTTCACGGAAGAACTGTTTGATTTAATTGTTGAGGAATCCAACAGAAAAGCGTTGCAAGACAACGTAAACAAACCAGTGAATATTACTCGAAGTGAAATGGAGCAACTTGTGGGTATTTCGTTATTCACGTCCCTCGTCAAATTGCCATCTACTAGACGCTATTGGAACTCTCAATTAGGACAGCCTTTTATTTATGAGACCATGCCATGTAGGCGGTGGGAGGAAATAAAAAAATGTCTTCATTTCGCTGATAACGATAAATTTGTAAGATTTGGCCAACCTGGACACGACAAGCTTTTCAAGGTCAGGCCACTCCTAAGTAATATAAGAGAACGACTTCTCCTTATACCAAAGGAAGAGCACCTTGCAGTGGATGAACAAACAATCCCCACTAAGTGTCGACATCATCTGAAGCATAGATACACCATATAAATATGACAATCTTTCGTACGTTTCACCCTCCAAAACCTATTTGTGTACATTGTTGTATTTGTAATTTCATCCCGTGTCGATGAATAGATGTGAATTGCAACAACAATTTAATGGGGTGGGTTTGTTCTGTTTTGCTAGATCGACCGTTTTGTATGTGCAAATAACGCAGCCATCTTTAAAAAAATTCCAACTCACCAGCTTTTCACCATGAAAATGGGGGATGTAAGGTGGGATATCGGGTTGTGTTGAAAGAAACACAAATTTAATAATGCTAAGTCCGCTATTAAACTACGACTTTAGCGTGATGAAACTTCATTAATTTTTTTTTTGAAAATTCATCTTGTGAGTCGTGCGCTGTTACACATTGATTTTTAAATCTTGACACAAATTTAGAATTTCCTTTTAGTTTGATTGGTTATTGAAATTTTCAATGCTCTATATATATATGTATGTATGTATGTTAACATTTGCGATCTACAAACAACGGAAATAAATGAAGCGACTTGTTAAATAAACAAGGAATACAATAGGAAATGTCAAAAATCAGTATCCAAAATTTGGCTAATGACCCACATGACCACCTCCTTACGCACAAAAGAAGTAATGACTAAAAAGTAAAAACTATGTATAATAGCAGTATTTCGTATTGCCGTGAATGACACCATGTTTGGCCTTCATTCTTTTACTCTCATAATAACATTTTGCTGAACTGTGATTAGCTATCCAAAGAAATTTGTTGAAAAGGCAATCATGGAAAAGTCAGTAATAAAATAAGTAACGTGATTAGTTAGGATTATTTATATAAAATCCTTCTAATTAACTTTTAACAATAGATAAACAGAAAGAAAGAAAAAGTCATAATGACGTTTGTATAAATTTGACAGTTCATTTACCAAAAGATAAACTTATCTAGTGTTTTACGACGTTGCATGAATCCCCTTATTGATTACAAGTAATGTAATTCAAGCCAATAACAGAGTTGTTCTCCGTGCTTAAGTTAAGACCCGAGAATTCTGCGCCCTTAGCTAGGCCCGGAGGGATAAGTTGTTTTTGCATTTAACCTGTAATTTATTAGCTCCAACGTTGTTTTTTTCGACTTATTTCCTCCGGGCTTGCAAAAAAACACGCCTCAAGTTGTCTTACGACAGTTGCGTTGATTCTCTGATTTCTCATTCTTATATTATTGTTTTTTTTTTTCATATTCACTGTTTGTTTAAATAAATTGAGAGTAAAAAACAACAGACAATCGAATATACTTGACGGTGTTCACATTGGACTCACTCCGCGCGACTCATATTGACATTTCTTTGTTTTATCTCACTCCAACTCATGATGGGAAAGAGAGAGTCTAGTGAGGCAGGATTTTTTCAAAAAAATCAAAAATCCTGCCTCACTTTCTAATATAGTTGTGTAGAGTGAGATAAAAGAAAGAGATGTCAAAATGAGTCGCGCGGAGTGAGTCCAATGTGAACACCGTCCTTAAATCGATTATAAATTTTCACTTTCAAAATTTGTTCCCACAAACTTATCCATATAAGGTCGGGTTAGCACTTGATACCTCGTTGCTCCATTTATTATACTTTTTGAACATACTCATTACATTTTTAAAATAACCGGCATTTTGGTGGTGAATGGACGCCAACTGTATATGTGTGCAAATAATCGTGGTGAATGGACGCCAAGTGCATATGTGTGCGTGTTTCTCCTGAATTTCCCCTGATTTAGCATATGATCTGAAGCAGGTTTTCTATTACGCACTGTAGAATGGAAAAGAAGAATAGAGTGAAAAATTAAAGCTACGAGGGACGAATGTAGGTATCCATTAGGCCACACGAGCAAGTACTGGCAAGCAAGTTGGGTTCATACATTGCCTGCCAAATTCGTATCTGTGTACTGGCTGTGACGTAGGTGGCACTCCACTTGCCAAGCAAGTTGCTTGCAAGTAGGTCGTTCTTTTTCTCTACTATAGTAAACAATTTTGGTTGATCTTTCAAACAAAATGGATTGAAAAAATCAAAATACATTTTTAAAGAATATTAAAGAAAAATGCAAAAATGGTTAACAAACTTTAATAATTGAAATTATGGACAACGAAACATAAGAGGGAATAACATATACTATAACTAAAATTCATGTACCAAAAAAAACTACAGACGTCAAAATACATTTTGTTAGCTATCCGTCTGTTAAGCACAAAACTTTCAAATTCCATTGAAGGATGTCTACAATGTCAATGGATTAAAAAACCTCTGAAAATCCGAATTTTTTTTCCATTTTTTTTCTTCTCCGGAAAAATGCATTTTGAGGGCAATCGGTTGACATCAAATATATCAAATCAAATATAATTTGTCCCCTATCTGTCAAGCCACAAACTTTCAAATTCCATTGAAGGATGTCTACGATGTCAATGGATTAAAAAACCTCTGAAAATCCGAATTTTTTTCCATTTTTTTTCTTCTCCGGAAAAATGCATTTTGAGGGCAATCGGTTGACATTTGGAACGAAATATTCACGACAGGATCAAATATAATTTGTCCCCTATCTGTCGAGCCATAGACTTTCAAATTCCATTAAAGGATGTCTACGATGTCAATGGATTAAAAAACCTCTAAATATCCGAATAATTTTGAAATTTTATTTTTGAAAAGGGCAATTTTAGAGCTTTTTGGTAATTTGTAACGAAATATTCGCAAATGTCAAATATTCTGTCAAGCAATGTCAAGTTTCGTATGAAAGTGAATTTTGACATTTTTAAAATGCAATCAAATTCCACACTAAATTTATTTTAACTTATTTTTTGCACAAAATCTAATTAATTCAGAAATTTAAATAAAAGGAACGATGATTGTTGACTATAGATAAAAAAATGAACGCCCTACTTGCTTCTCTACTGGCTGCTCAACTGGCTTCGAAAAAGGCAAGCCAGTTGACGAGCAAGTTGCTTGGGTTTATATGTGTTAGTGAAAAAATGTGTATGTATTGCAACTTGCTTGCCAGTACTGGCTCGTGTGGCCTCCGGGTATAGTCGAATCTTTCTTGAGCGGGTAGTTTGTTTTTTTCTTTTTTTTTAAGTTAATGACTATTGTAACGACTACTTTTGTTGTATCTGGTCCGGTGCGGATTGTTTTAATTGTTTTTTTTGGCTTTGTAGAGAAAAGTAAATTGTAGGTATTTCCTTAATTGTGTTTTGCTTTTCCAATATGGATAAAAAAAAAAGTCTTCGGGGGCAGAATTTAGGAAAAGGCGAAGGCTTGTTGAGGCCGAAAACAAAAAACAGAGCCAAAATTTTGCAAAGTTTTTAAAACGCAGCGAGGAACAAGCAGATGTAGAAAATGTAAGTATTCTTAATAATACCATTGATAAGGTGCAGACAGGAAAAACTATCGATGAGGTGCAGGTAGGAAACTCAGTGGGACCAGGAGAAGAGGTATGTTTAATGTTAACGGATGAACTTTTTGCTGAACCCAATAATTGGGGAAATTTATCTGAAGAGCTTATTCAAAAAAAGGGTTCAATGCAAATTCAGAATCATCAGTTTCCAAAAACAAAGAATAGAAAATTTTCAATTTCAAGTTATCAACGAACTTTATCTAATGGCAAAGTAGTTCCGAGGAATTGGTTAATTTATTCAAAATCAAAGGATCCTGTTTTTTGTTTCTGTTGTTTTTTATTTGCAAAAAATAAAAATTATCATGCTTTGTCAAGTACAGGTAGTTCTGACTGGCCACATTTAAGTGCAATTTTAAAAAGTCACGAGGTTAGTTCTTTCCACTTCGAAAATTTTAAATCATGGAAATTTGTAGAAAAAGGTTTGACATCAGGCACAGCAATTGCCACAATATTTGAAACTTTAATCGAAGTTGAAACAAAGCATTGGAGGACGGTTTTACAAAGGCTACTCAGTGTTGTAAAATTTCTTGGTTCTCAGTCAATAACTTTTCGCGGTTCGTCAGATAAATTGTTTGAGTTCAACAATGGTAATTTTTTACAACTCGTAGAGGAAATAGCTTCATTTGATTTGGTTTTAGGAGAGCACTTGAGGAGAATAATAAATCAAGAAACCCAAAAATGGTATTTAAGCAAAAACATACAAAATGAAATAATAAGTATTTTTGCCACAAACATTTGCAATAAAATTGTGTCAATGCTTAAAGAAGCAAAATATTTTTCAATTATTGTAGACTCTACAACCGATAAAAGTCGCGTAGAACAAGTAACTATTGTCGTTAGGTTTGTACATAAGAATCAGAAAACTTTAACAGTGCAAGAGCATTTCTAAGGGTTTTTGAAGGGGGAAGACAAAACCGGAATGGGACTGACTCAGTTAATTTTAGACAAGCTTGAATTGCATGGAATTTTGAAAAGTAATTGTCGAGGCCAAAGTTATGATAATGGTTCGAATACATTGACATACTGTATATGGACTGCCAGGAGCCAACTTCAAGTGTGTTCTTTTATCCAACTAAACGCTACCAGCGCTAGCGTAGGTATTGCGGAAAACAGAGTGTAACTTTGGACACTCCAGATTTATTTATTGTATTTCATTTCAAAAAATTCTAAACAGCACCAACGATGATGTCGAATCACTTCGAAGGATTGTTTGAAAAAACGATATAGGACTTGTTCTCAAATCAAACGCGTTTGGCGTTCGTTAAGTAAACCTTTTAATTAAGAGCTAACAATAAATTTCGATTTTTATAACAATGATAGCAGGGTCAAGAATGTGGTGGTTCATGCACAAAGCATCTAAGCCCGATACGGTTGGTTGGACGACGATGACGAGCCAGAAATCATTCCCGACGCTAACGCACTGAAGCCTGGGGATGCAGATATTGCTGGTGATTGGGAGGCTCTGCTGGTGGATAATCCTGTATGTGAAAAAGCCGTCGGTTGCGGGCCATGGAAAGCACGTCTTGACCAGAACAAATAATTCAAAGGCAAATGGTGAGCACCTTTGACAGACAATCCAAAATACCAAGGCAAATGGAGTCAACGCCGGATCGCCTACCCCGATTTCTTTGAAGATATCAATCCCTTTGCAATGACTGAATTGAAAGTAACATTAGTTTAGTTTTAAATTGAATCTCTAATGTTAATTCTTTACTATAGTCAGCGGTAGTGAAGAAGAACAGGAGGAGCTCGTTGCGGAGAGAGCAGAGGGAGCTCGGAAGCCAAGTTCTGAAGCTGCCGAAGAGACTGGAAGTAGAAATACTTAACATTGTTTTTTTAAATGAAATTTTACTCGAAAAATCAAATTGATTTCATTACAGGAACCAAAAACGCCAGCAGGCTGAAAAGTTTGTCCACTGGCAGACGGGGATTTTTTCAGGCACTAATGTTGCTATGAAGTGTCTGAACGCCTTTTATTACAGCTTTTGTATGGAAATGAGATTCGACTAGCAGTCCATATATAGTATGTCAATGTTCGAATATGAAAGGAAAAGAAGCGGGTGTTCAGAATCGAATTCGAAACCTGGAACCTAGAGCATTTTTCGTTCCATGTTGCTCGCATTCCTTAAATTTAGTAGTTAATGATGCTGCTCGGTGCTCATTATATGCAGTTAAGTTTTTCGATACAATTGAATGTTTGTATAACTTTTTTTCAAGTTCCACAACGCGGAGGGATATTTATAAGAAAAAAATTCCAAATCTTACTTTGAAACCACTTTCTGAGAATAGATGGGAGAGCAGGTTAGATGCATTGAGGCCTTTAAAAACAAATCTAGAAGACATATATGAAGCCCTTATAGGAATATCTGAAATAGGAAATCTAGAGGCGAAAAACATTGCAGAATCGTTGGGAAATAAATTTTTTTATTTTACATTTATTTGCTGCCTGCTTATTTGGTTTGATATTTTAGAAAATATAAATAAAACTAGTAAATATTTGCAAAGTCCGTCCGTTAATCTGTCAATAGGCATAAAAGTCTTAGAAAATACAAAAAAACAGTTTGATTTCAATGCGTTCAGGATGGTAAATTTAATGAGTATGTTCAATTAACCAAGCGTATTGCTAGTTCCCTAGAAATACCAAATATGTTTCCTGAAGCTTCATCATTGCGATCTCGACGGAAAAAAAAACTTTATGCTGATGAATGTCCTGAAACTATATTAGACCCGAAACAAAGAGAACAAAAAATCAACCAAAGAAACTTGCTCGCAACAAAAACAATCAAACTTTTCTTTGAAAAATCTTAAATTACATCTGCCACCACCAATCAAAAAACCAATCTGATAGAAACATGAACAGATGCAAGTTTTGTGAACAAAAATAACGCACTGTACAATGCAACTATAACATCTGTTCGTTTGATATCCAAAGCTGGCGTCGTAGCTCCTATTAGAATCTTGTAAAAAACTTATTTAAGAATAGTCTCATTGAAGTATTATTATGGGATTATAAAGACTAAAAATGACGTTTAGAGTTTTAATTTCATAACGAGATACTTATGAGACTTAAATAGATTTAGATATAGGATTTAAGTACTTTCAAATTTAAAAAATGCTTAGCTCTTACAATAAAAATGCTATGAGACGAATTTGAGTTTCATAACAAGAGATTAATTCTTAAGTATAGCAATAGGATATAAAAGAATCTTATGGGAGTTTTTTTTTCAGATTTGAGGAGCTTAACTCCGGGAGTTTGTTAGTTGCGTTGTTTTGAACACTTCCTTGCAGTACGTTGTGGTCCATGCTTGGGCCTATCACCTAGAGACCCTCTTTCTTCGAAATCATTCACTACACGATAAATAGTGCGTTTTGTTGGCACTTTGTTTCTCCCAAAAATTTCACGTAACTTTCTCATCGTCACAGTAATCGATGATTGATTTTGATAAAATGTTTTAACGATTAAAATAAGTTGGTTTATCGAATATTTTTCCATAATAAATTTGTGTCTATTCACGACTGCCAAATATTAACTGTCAAGACTAATGTTTACAAAAATGGCGGCAAAACAAAGTAGTAACAATAAACTTTTCAATAGAGGTCTTATTACCACTTCTACACTCACCAATTGATGAACATTTATATTCACATGACACCAACCTTTTTTTTATGTTTTGAAATGTTTTCGGGCGCGTTCGAAGGTACTTTTTTGCATTTGGCTTACACGGGCAGAGTTAATGTCCAGTGAAGAATCAATTCCATATGTGTCAACCCTTTTGGTTCAAATTGAATTCAGACGGATTGATTCTTCTTTTCAAAACAAGGCCAGTAATTCCGGAGCCAATCGTGTTTAATGTAGACTATCAAGTAATAAAATGTCAAATTTTAATTGAAGGATGGCTACGATGACGATGGATTAAAAAACATTTGAAAAATTCGAAATTTGCTGCTCCGGAAAAATGCATTTTCAGGGCAATCGGTTGACATTTGGAACAAAATATTCTCGATACCATGGAATATTATTTGTCCCCTATCTGTCAAACCATCAACTGTCAAATTAAAAAACCTCTAAAAATCCGAATTTTTGAGATTTTTGTTTTTTAGATATTTCTGGTGTTTTTTTTAACGAAAAACATTCTTCAGTCTTTAAAATACACTTTGTTGCCTATCAGTCGAGTATTAAACTTTAAAATTCCATTGAAAGATGTCTTCGATGTCGATAGATTAAAAACCCTCAAGAAATCCAAAAATTTGAGATTTGATTTTTTTGAAAAGGGCAATTTTAGAGCTTTCTGGTGACTTTCGTAACGAAATATTCGCCAAAATTAAGTTTATCCCTATCTGTCAAGTTTCGAAAAATCTATGGCTACCAATCATTCGGAAAGGAATATTTTTCTGCAGCCGAATTAAACGCCATCTAAACATCTCAACATTTCAACAATTTTTATCCACTCTGTGTTCACTCTGATTACTGACCAAAATTATATTCACTCTTATTTTTGTTGTTTTTTGTGTGTAAAAATCAGCTGAGCTGCTATTTCACTCATTGTAACGATTTAATTATTACCTAACTGCTTTTGAAACAAAAGGAAATCCTAAGCGCATGCATGTGACGACTCCTTAAAATAAATCTGCATTGGTAAAAATCCTGAGTGTAGCTCCATCTTTTTGTGATATAGCCGAACACCAATTCCAGTCCCCCAACTGTTAGCAACTGGAATGGAAGGTTGTAAAAGATGGAGTAATCACAGTATTCAAAACACTCAAAAACACCAGTTGCAACAATATAAATGTATACTGAAGTAACAAAATTAAAAGTAGGCGGCAACACTAAACTCACTACCATTTTTGGGCTCTAAACTGTTCCAAATGAAATGATCTTTGATAGAAAAAAAAAAACGATTAATCCACACGAAGAACGATTATGACATGCCTATCAATCTCGCTGACTTTTTATTTTATTTCATGACAAGTTTAGTGTCATTCTTGAATAAATTTGTTTTTTCAAATTTTTAAATATTTCAAATAATTGAAATTCGAATTCCAAATAATTATGTTCCACGCAACACCAGTTTCAACCAGGTTCGGTAAAAGCCACTGATAACACTGATACAGCGATATTTTCATTCTTTTGCTGGCGTAGACCGTAGTGTAGTGGTGAAGTGGGACTCCACATTTTGTGTGTTTCTTGATTGATTCATGCAAACGCCTAGCGGAAATCCATATCTCTCTGCAAAGCGGACATTTATTTCGTTGCATGAATAACAATAATTGCAGAGTAAATAAAAACGGAATGATTTATCGTTAATATTTATATGCCCTGTCGTCGCGGGGGATCTCTAAATAAATCACTCAGGGTCAGGGCGTTCATTATAATTTAATTTGTTATCTTGCAATCCATTCGGACTGTTATAAGAAGATCCCTGCCAAACAATGAAGTTTGTATAGCGGTTATCTATAAATATT
The DNA here is from genome assembly GCA_932273885.2 of Leucozona laternaria. Lineage (NCBI taxonomy): Eukaryota > Metazoa > Arthropoda > Insecta > Diptera > Syrphidae > Leucozona > Leucozona laternaria. Next base: position 264,042,602 of record OW026366.1, on the reverse strand, counting down.
TAATCAAAACTAAATTCCAGGAAAAATATTTATGTAAGGTCAAGGTCATAATGGATTCTGGTGAATCGCATCTGACTGAAATTGATGGAATCTGAGACTATAAATGCTTTGTTTCATTAAGCAGCTCTCCAGTAGTTCTAGTTAGCTACCTACAGAACATTATGGTGAAAATCATCTATTTTGGAACCATTAGCTTACTGATCATTGGATTTGTGGAAGGACAAAAACCTGCTGACTGCGGATCATCTAGATTTTCGTACAAACATACTAAAGGAAGATGTAGCTGTGCTGCCGGAGAGACGATGGCACCTCATCCCCAAAAGGGGTTGAATGATTTTTAGTAAGAAAGCGCAAATAATATACATAAACCTTTTTCTTAAATTAAATATTTTTATAGTTGCTTTGAGCAGGATGACAGATGTCCCAATGGCTTTTTTGAAAAAAGTGAGAACAAATGTTATTGCTTACGAGGTGAAGACGAAAATGGTAGATGTAGAAAGCTGTGTGACGATTGTGACAATGGTTGGTGCCCTTCACGAAACGTTTGCCTTTGCAACTCAGGATTTGAAATGTCTAAAGAAGGTAAATGTGAACCAATCTGCGAAAATGGATGCGGGAATGGTCGTTGCGTCGCCCCTAATTGATGTTTATGCAAAGATAATTTCACAAGGTCATTCTGTGATGGTGAATGTGAAAATGGAAAAATTGAAGAATCTGGAAAATGTGTATGCAATCAAGGTTACTCGATGTCTAATCTCCAAAAATGTGAATCAATCTGTGATGGTGGATGTGAAAATGGAATTTGCGAAGCGTCTGGGAGATGTTATTGCAAACGAGGTTACTATCTTTCCGAAGAAAATAAATGTGAGCCAGTTTGCAGAAATGGATGCGCGAATGGCCTTTGTAAAGCCCCTGATCGCTGTTCCTGCAATGACGGTTACTCAGTATCTGAAAAGCATATGTGTGAACCAATCTGTGAAGGTGGATGTAAGAATGGAATTTGCAAAGAGCCTGGCAAATGTGCCTCTAACCCAGGTTACTTGCTGTCGGCAACAAAAAAATGTGAGCCAGTCTGGAAGAATGGATGCGTTAATGGACGTTGTACAGCCCCTGATCGCTATTCCTGCAACGACGGTTACTCGATGTCTAAAATGCAAAAATGTGAACCAGTCTGTGAAGGTGGATGTAAAAATGGAATTTGCAAAGAGCCTGGCAAATGTGCTTGTAACAAAGGTTACTCGCTTTCAGGAACTAACCAATGTGAGCCAGTCTGCAAGAATGGATGTGCGAATGGCTTTTGCAGGGCCCCTGAACTGTGTTACTGCAAAGAAGGTTACACCTTCTCTGCAGACGAAGAATGTGAACCAATCTGTGATGGTGGGTGTGATAACGGAATCTGTGAAGCTCCTGGAAAATGTGCCTGTAACCAAGGTTACTTGCTGTCGGCAACAAAAAAATGTGAGCCAGTCTGCAAGAATGGATGCTTAAATGGACGTTGTACAGCGCCTGATCGCTGTTCCTGCAATCACAGTTACTCGATGTCTACAATGCAAAAATGTGAACCAATCTGTGAAGGTCGATGTAGGAATGGATTTTGCAATGAGCCTGGCAAATGTGCCTGTAACAAAGGTTACTCGCTTTCAAGAACTAAGCAATGTGAGCCAGTCTGCAAGTATGGATGCGCAAACGGTCGTTGTATAGGACCTGAACTGTGTTTGTGCAATTACGGTTACTCCATGTCTGCAAAGCAAAAATGTGAACCAATCTGTAAAGGTGGATGTGAAAATGGAATCTGCGAAGCGCCTGAAAGATGTTCTTGCGATGAAGGGTATTATTTATCCTACGGAAACCAATGTAAGCCCAAATTATCAGTAGAAAACAAATACCAAAAATACCCCTCATTCAGAACCGGATGTCCAATTTTGGATTTTTTTTTATTGTTTCTTTAAGCCTCACATTAATAAAACAATAAAGTCTAAGTGTTGGTGCTAGCCAAACTTACTGTTCATATTTCTACTTTCATTTTCTATTTTGAATTGTTTAATTTTTCATAATAATTGTTGTATTAGAAAATAGGACGGCAAGTGGTTTATATATTTTAATAAAGGGACATTATAAAATCAATATATTATTTAACATTAAAGTCTGAATTTCATTTTATAGAAGCTACCTAGTTTAGTTAAAAAAAATCAGTCAGTTAATGAAAAAAAAATATGTGAGTGCCGGGGCTCACGGTTAAATACGTGTAAACATCAACGTTTGTCCAAGTGCCTAATTTTTGTTACTGAAAGTCATCAAAAGAAACATATTGAATAATTAACACTACATTACCTATCTGTAGGCAGAGAGCTTAGAGCTTAGTAATGAAAGGACGGCAGCGAAATACCCAGTGGGGAACCGCTGTAACGAAATTTCCAAGCACTAAAAGGCTGGTGGTACTGAAAGGTCTTGCTTCGTAGTTCACTCTCAACTTTAAGATGACTTCACATTACACATGGTTATTGTTTATGGTAATCACTCTATGAGCATCGACAAACAACAACTGTCAGTGGAGAGCACTAAAATCGTGGTTTCAATTAAATGACACGAACTTGCAACCCTTATGAAACTCCATCTTTCCATCGAGTAAAACTTACAAAAAGTTCAATCTTAATTTAATACTGAAGGAACCTCAAATGAATGTCACTATGAGATAGCCGGCGAATTATATATCTTGAGTTTTTAGAATATTTAGTTGCAGTTGTTGTCAGTGGAAATCACTAAAATCGCAGTTTCAATCGATTGATACCATCAATCGCCTATGGAGTTGGACGCTGTGATTTTTAATGAATGTTAACTTTGTGCAAGTACAAAGGTAGCCGATAACTCTGCAATTTGTTTAACCTCAGCTATTTTGTATATCACAGCCTACAAATTGCAAGAAGAAATTGCATCGTTTTAAAGCAGTATAATGTAAACGTAGATTTTAAGTTCAGATTTGTATCACTGAACGCACCCGATATCCTACCATACCTACAGCCATTGACCTACCATACCTACAGTCAATTGTCAATCCCTACAGCTGACTATTATTATGTTTGTTTTGATTTGGTTTTCTTTTTAATTACTAGTGTCGCGTCCATTTTGTTCGGGCAATAATTAAAAATTAAAGAAACAAATATAAAAATATAAGTGTTAAAATGATAAAATCGTCGGTCACGCTAAAAACAATTTGCTTTCGTCGTTGGCAAAACAATATAAATGAGTGGTCGCGATAAAGTATAATCTAATTGTCCGTCGCGTTAAAATCAATTTGTTTTGGTCGGGGCAAATCAGATTTCGTAACGTAACGTGCTACAACGTAAAGTGCACGACGTAACGTTGCACACGAACGTTCACGTTTTTTTTTCACTCTACCGCCAGCATAGATGTTTACACATCAAAAAAAGAATATTGCAAAAACTTATTGCTACGTACATAGCTACCATAGTAAGTAAGTAAGCTATTCATTTATTTACAATTTTAAATACTTATACATTACCAAGGGTTGTAATGCATTTAAAAGCTTTGGATTTGCAAACTTTATTTTTTATAAATGATTTCAATATACTTTAATTAATTTAGAATTTCGTAGAAAAAAAGAGAACAAAAAGGGAACTTTTTTTATATTTATAGAAACGAAGAACAATTTTGTATTCAACATTATCATAAACAGTACAAAATTAATTTTCAAAGCTATGATATTAGACGGTCAATGTAAATGGTCAACGCATTGACTCTCAGACGTCACCAAGAAAGTCATCAACATACTGCCAATGGACCGTCAACGTTATGACCATGTCAACGCACAACACATTGACGATCACACGAATGACGCTAGTCCGTCAATTTCACATGGAAGTCAACGCAGACTACGTTGACGTGGCAGAAAAGTATGCCTGTCAACGTTGGGATTATGCTCAACGCTTTGCGTCAATGTGTCCTAACATTTGCTCAGGGTGATTACACGTTCAACGAAAAAAGTCCATGCGTTGAAGGTAAAAACATAATGTCATCGTCGGTGTCAACGCAGCTCACCACGATGCATGGACAGTATTCTGCGTTGACGATCACACGACAAGACAACTTTGAGACGGAATTTGACGTTGTATACAATTATTTTTTGAGTAAAGTTGTAAAAAAATAGGTATAAGTGACACGGGAAAACTAATTGATTTGGTTCGGTCAAATAAGTTTTTATATGATTCAAGGGACCCGGAATACAAGGACGTGACTATAAAGGCAAGGACTTGGGAAGAAAAGGGTTCATGTCTTAATCAAACAAGTGCATTTTGTTTATTTGTGTTTATACTTTTCATTTGGTACCAGCTTTTCTGTGGCAGTTCCGTAACCCTCTGGCATCTCATTCTTGAAATATTTCGAACATCTAATTTTTTCTAGCTTTATTTGCTTGTGATTTTGTTTTAACTATTGGAAAGAAACGGTAATCATCTTCGGAAAAGAGTATTAACTTGATGGTTCACTATCTGTATGCAAAGTTCCGTCAAAATTACTTTGTTATTTTCGAAGAAAAGTGCACAAATACACGCAGACAAATAACAAATGCGTTTGAAGAATGAAATAATTTCAAAATTGAAGATTACAATTTTAGTTACAATAATATATAGTTTATTTTCTTATAAACCAGCACAATTGGCTTGGCGTGACCAATTCAACCTATTGCTGAGATGATTCAACAGAGTTTGAGGATTCTATTTTAAAGGCTTTAAAAATTACCCTTTCTCGAGACTTTGAAATCGGGATGATGTCAAGGATAAATGGCAGCGGAGAGCAGAAATTCGTGCTAATACAAAGGCAACTACACACATCTCCATAACTAATTTTGATTTTTTTTAAAGAATTGGCCTCTCTTTTCAAATCCAAAGACCCATGAGCTGGTAAGTTAACTGTTATTAATTTGATTGATTGTTTTTCGTTTAGATTAATATGGAATTCGAGATCCTTCATCCAAATAAGATCCATTTGGGAAAATATATTTAGCAAAAAAATGTTTGTATTTATGTTATTGTTACATTAATTTAAAAAAAAAAATATGAAAAAATAAATCAAAAAAGAAATTACCTTCGTGGTAGTCTTGTTATTTAACTATGAAAATTAATATTTTTAACAGGATTTGGCATTTTGATTCAACACGATAATCAAAATGAATCAATAGGAATCATTGCGTTACTTTGACATGGAGACTCATTTGTTTTAATAGGACTTGTCGTAACGATTCAACATGAATCGTCCAATTAGTTAAAAATGGGAACGAGTTCATTTTAACAGGATTTGTTAAATTGATTCAACATGAGGATAAATTTGGTTTAAAACGAATCAACTCAAAATGAGATGTTATAGTTACATGAAGAAAGAGTGAATTCAAAGTGATTTTTATATGAAAAAAACATATTAAAATAACATAAAAAACATATGAAGCAAAATCATTGATAAAAAATGTTGAATCACATTTATTTTTTTTAAATTTACGTTGGTTTTTTTCTGTGTGCACCTTAACGACAAGTTTTTTTCTGCATTTCATTTGACATTTCTAAATTTCAGACTAACTCAATTTGAACCATGGAAAGATACCCAATCGAGCAACGCGTTAAAGTTATTCAGGCTTATTATGAAAAGGGGCGTTCAAATCAAAATGCATATCGTGAAAATCATCTTCAGTGATGAGGCACATTTTCACCTTAGTGGATTCTTCAATAAGCAGAATTGCCGCATTTGGCCGAATGATAATCCAAGAGTGATTGTCGAAAAACCAATGCACCCACAAAGGTGCGATTTTTGGGCTGGCGGCATCATCCGGCCGTATTTTTTTCCAAAATGAGGCCGGTCAGGCAGTTACTATGAATGGTGTTAGCTATCGTGAGATGATAAAGAACTTTTCATGGCCCGAATTGAAAGATATGGATGTGTTGTGTTTTCAACAGGACGGTGCCACTTGCCACACAGCTAACGAAACAATGGCTCTTTTGCGCGACAAATTCAATGGCCGTGTTATCTCACGTGGTGGCGATGTCAATTGGCCGCCAAAATCTTGTGATTAGACACCGTTGGACTTCTTTCTTTGGGGTTATTTCAAAGAAAAGGTGTACGTCGATAAGCCAGCAACAGGATAGAGATAAGATAATTCGGCACATTAACGGCATAGAACCTCAATTATGCCTCAGCGTCATCGAAAATTTGGACCATTGGATGGAGGTGTGCCGCCGAGATCGCGGCGGCCATTTGGCCGATATTTTAATCTATACATAATTGAACCATACCAATATTATCATAATAAAAAGAAATCAATATCATTTGTCATAACAGACATATTTAACTGAACGACGTGGAAACATATAACATCAAGAAAAACGTGAATAAATAAATTTAAACAAGCTTATTTTAACACAACACCTTATTGTTTCACACAAAAAAAAAACGAAGTCAAATTACAATAAGAAAGGACTTACATTAAACGCGAATGCATTTCAAACGCTTCTTTGGCGTTCATCATCAGCACTAACTCGATTGCATAATCTGTATCATATTTTTGTTTAACATCGAAGAGTGGGTATGCGAAGTAACGGACGTGAGCTATACCAAAGAGAAAAGCGGTGTTCTAATCTCGCCTTCTTCTGCATTCAAGTTATTGTTTTCTTTTTCGATATAATAACTTTCATAAGCATCTAGTCTGTTGCACTTGTTTACATATTTAATCAAACTAATGCTATGCTCTTTCTCCCCAATTCCATGACCTTCAGTTACAATGTGATCCGCAAAGGCTGATTGTTTTAAATTGTTCTTTTTTGCACAATAACAATGCTCTTTGTATCTCACTTGTATACTGCGTTTAGTTTGGCCTATGTAACGTCGTTTACATACACCACATTCAATAGCGTATATGCCAGATTTTTGTTCATCAACGACTTTATCTTTCGTAGATGCAAAAATATTTTTAAGTTTTTGATTATTAGAATAAACCGGCAAAATATTGTGCTGTTTTAAACGGTTTTTTAATTTATTCATTATTTCCGGAACATAGTTGAAGACTTCTCTTTTCATTTCATTTATGACTTCTAAAATATTTTGTCTAAATAATGTTGTATTTTTATTTTGAAACATTTTTTTTGCGTGTTTTTTAACGATAGAGTCAATAAGAGTCTTCGAATAACCATTTAAACCAGCCACTTCAACTATATAATCATATTCTTTTTTATAATTTGCTATTGAAAGTGGAAGATTAACAAGACGATGGACCATAGAATGAAACGAAGCATGTTTGTGTTGAATGGGACAAAAAGAATCACTAGTAATCACTCGTTTTGTACTGGTTGGTTTGTGGTACACTGCGATATCTATCTTTACAGGTTTTCTTGTCAGTTCCAAATCTAAAAACGCGAGTTTTTGGTCTTTTTCTTTTTCAACTGTGAATTTTATGGATTCACATTGATTATTTAACACAGTTAAAAAACCCTCACTTTCAGACTCATTTAACACTGTAAAAATGTCATCTACATAACGATGGAAAACCTTCGGTAATATACCTTTTGATTTCAAATTCATTTCCAATTTGGCCATGTAAATTTCAGCAATAAATGGACTTAGTGGATTTCCGATACTAGTACCTTTTGTCGATTTATAAAATTCACCACGAAATTGGAAAAAACTATGATTCATACAAATCCTAGCCGCTTTTGTGTAAATTGATCTTTTTTCACTTGACACATTATTTTCAATTAAATATTCATTCAAAGCTTCGATCGCATCATCTACAGGCACACTTGGGAAAAGGGACACAACATCAAACGAGAACATTTTTTCTCCCGGTTCAAAAACTAAATCTTCAATTTTTTTAACAAACTCGAATGAATTTTTGACCGAAGTGCTACGAATTGGATTCAAACAATTCATTTCGCGAACTAACCACTTAGACACTTTGTTACCCGCCGTATCTATGCTCGGAACTATTGGCCTTAACGAATTTCCAGGTTTGTGGATTTTAGGTAAACCGTGAATACGAGCGACTTTTGGATTTGGCTCTATTAACGAAAATTGCAGTTTTTTGCCGAAAACGTCACCAATTTCTTTTCTAAGGCTATTCACTTCATTTATCATCTTTGGTAAAGGATTTTTAGCAACTCTTTCATAATTGCCGTCTTGTATTAATTTTGACATTCCATTGTCATAATCCTTTTTATCTAAAATCACTAATTTGTTCCCTTTATCAGCCTTAACTGATAGTTCCGAGCATAGATACGGCGGGTAACAAAGTGTCTTTTCCAATTTCGTGGTGAATTTTATAAATCGACAAAAGGTACTAGTATCGGAAATCCACTAAGTCCATTTATTGCTGAAATTTACATGGCCAAATTGGAAATGAATTTGAAATCAAAAGGTATATTACCGAAGGTTTTCCATCGTTATGTAGATGACATTTTTACAGTGTTAAATGAGTCTGAAAGTGAGGGTTTTTTAACTGTGTTAAATAATCAATGTGAATCCATAAAATTCACAGTTGAAAAAGAAAAAGACCAAAAACTCGCGTTTTTAGATTTGGAACTGACAAGAAAACCTGTAAAGATAGATATCGCAGTGTACCACAAACCAACCAGTACAAAACGAGTGATTACTAGTGATTCTTTTTGTCCCATTCAACACAAACATGCTTCGTTTCATTCTATGGTCCATCGTCTTGTTAATCTTCCACTTTCAATAGCAAATTATAAAAAAGAATATGATTATATAGTTGAAGTGGCTGGTTTAAATGGTTATTCGAAGACTCTTATTGACTCTATCGTTAAAAAACACGCAAAAAAAATGTTTCAAAATAAAAATACAACATTATTTAGACAAAATATTTTAGAAGTCATAAATGAAATGAAAAGAGAAGTCTTCAACTATGTTCCGGAAATAATGAATAAATTAAAAAACCGTTTAAAACAGCACAATATTTTGCCGGTTTATTCTAATAATCAAAAACTTAAAAATATTTTTGCATCTACGAAAGATAAAGTCGTTGATGAACAAAAATCTGGCATATACGCTATTGAATGTGGTGTATGTAAACGACGTTACATAGGCCAAACTAAACGCAGTATACAAGTGAGATACAAAGAGCATTGTTATTGTGCAAAAAAGAACAATTTAAAACAATCAGCCTTTGCGGATCACATTGTAACTGAAGGTCATGGAATTGGGGAGAAAGAGCATAGCATTAGTTTGATTAAATATGTAAACAAGTGCAACAGACTAGATGCTTATGAAAGTTATTATATCGAAAAAGAAAACAATAACTTGAATGCAGAAGAAGGCGAGATTAGAACACCGCTTTTCTCTTTGGTATAGCTCACGTCCGTTACTTCGCATACCCACTCTTCGATGTTAAACAAAAATATGATACAGATTATGCAATCGAGTTAGTGCTGATGATGAACGCCAAAGAAGCGTTTGAAATGCATTCGCGTTTAATGTAAGTCCTTTCTTATTGTAATTTGACTTCGTTTTTTTTTTGTGTGAAACAATAAGGTGTTGTGTTAAAATAAGCTTGTTTAAATTTATTTATTCACGTTTTTCTTGATAAAAAGAAATGTCAATAACTTCCTATATAATTTGTGTTATATTCAAAATCAACATCGGCCCTTAAAATTTAACCACCCCTTATTTTTCGGTAAATGTATTTATATACATCATGCGTCTTCAATGTGTGTTTACACACAGTTGTTAAGCACAAGAGCAAGTTCATGCGATCAGGTCGTGCATATTTTTACTTGCGAATATATGTACTATATGGCAAGTTATGAATTCGTACAAAAAATCGAACTCGAGATTTTGATCAAACTTGACATTACGATGATAGCGAAGACGAAAAAAGTGGGTCTCGCAAAAACGTCCGTCTGTCTGTCTGTTCGACTACAGCCTAAACGGATAGGTCGATATTCTTTAAACTTGGTATCTGGCTTTTTTTTGACACTCCCCCCACCCGTTTTTTTCTCCTTTTTTTAAGACCAAAACTAACAGTAGCTGTCATACAAAATTTCTTGGCCAAAAAGGAAAAACTTATTTTTCTCAAAATCGGCGCTACAGAATTTTTTTTAAGAAGTTAATAAATTTAAATAGTTTTAAGTTTAATAAAAAAAAATGGTTCCGAAAAATGGTTATTAATGGTACCTCCCAAAAAACCTTTTTTTTGATTTTCGCTTTTCTCGAAAACGGTTCAACTGATTCTGATCAATTCAAAAAAAAAAGTTTAAAGTTGTTTTTGTTAAAAACTCAATATTTCAAAAACGACTCTGTCGATTTTTATTAAACTTGGTAAATAGCAGTTTATTTTAACTTTATCTAGAAGATTTTTGACAAAAATTATTCTAATACCTAAAAATAACTGTGCCTCCGATACAAATATTTAAAAACCGTTAAGAAAACTATTTTTTTTCTCAAAAACGACTCGTACGATTTTGATAAAAATTTTTGTATGTGTTGAAATTAGTACGATCTACCATTTTAAATTTTATATTTTACATTTATTAACAGTACCTCTCATAGAATGGTTTCTTTGATTTTCGACTATCTCAATATCTGATCAACCAAATAAAATTAGATTTTTTATACAGAAGCTTGTAATAAATATACATAAAAAAGCGTAGCAAAATTTTCCAAAAAAATGATTTAAAAAAAAAAAAACTCAAAATTATTTTCTGAAAATTCGATACTTCGAAAACAAGTAGCAGATTTGTTTGTGAAGTTCAATTAACAAATACTTAAAATTGGCGTACCAATTTTTTTTCGTTCCAATAAAATTCAATTATTTTAATTTAACTGTCGGCCCAGAGCAAAAAAGCTCAGTGACCCAATTAGCGCTTGAGTGCGCCGTTTTGATACCATAACTCGTATTGACCTGTGGATGGAAGGTAATTTTATTACAGGGAAATGCGGATATTCCCCTTTACGGGTGGAAAAGGGGGTAAATCTTTTGATCCGCTTACGCACAGTCGAGGATAGCAACTAGAAAATCGAAGTTGATCCTAGATCCACCTTTTGCACATTTTGCCGGATGTCCCAGCTCCAGTTCCAGTTGCAGCAGTTAATTTTGTTTGTGTTCAGGCAGTATTGATCTTCCTTAAAAGGTCTTTCAAATTATTTCTGCGTAAAACAGTATTTTTCATTCTCTTCATCAGGAAACTAAATAAAAATGCTTTGATAAAATGAAAATCAGGTTTTATCACTCATATTTCGATCCCTTTATTCGACTTAATAAACAATTTGAGCTTTCGAAGGGTCGTCTGTTTTGTTTGTGTTGATTATACCTATTATGAATGTATGTGTATAAGCATATATAAAACGGTTTTAAAAAATAACGTAATTTCGTTTTGCTGGAGATTTAGGAAAATGGACATTGTATTTAAAATGGCCTACATTTGAAGATGCATAAATGGTGACATTAGGCTATTGAAGTTAGTTGCCATATTTCTCAACATGCAAGACCAACCAAGACCAAAAGTTAAACTTCTATAGTCGCACACGCAGTATCCAGGGGCTTCACAAATGCCTGCACAATTTTCACAGATAGGCTTACATTGGTTACCTTCCATCCGGTAACCGTCTAAACATATGGACTTACATTTGTTATCGATGGACAAATACGCTGCATTGCACAAACATTTGCCAGGCGCTTCGCAGATTCCATTTTCACATCCACCTTCACAGATTGGTTCACATTTTTGCTTTTCATTCAAGAAGTATCCGTCATTGCAGGAACACCGTTCAGGGGCTATACAATGGCCATTTGCACATCGATTCTTGCAGACTGGCTCACATTTTTTTGTTGCCGACAGCAGGTTACCTTTGTTACAGGCACATTTGCCAGGCTCTTTGCAAATTCCATTCTTACATCCACCTTCACAGATTGGTTCACACATTTGCTTTTCAGACACTGAGTAACCGTGTTTGCAGGAACAGCGATCAGGGGCTGTACAACGTCCATTTACGCATCCACTCTTGCAGACTGGCTCACATTTTTTTGTTGCCGACAGCAAGTAACCTTGGTTACAGGCACATTGGCCAGGCTCTTTGCAAATTCCATTCTTACATCCACCTTCACAGACTGGTTCACATTTTTGCATTTTAGACATCGAGTAACCGTCGTTGCAGGAACAGCGATCAGGGGCTGTACAACGTCCATTTACGCATCCATTCTTGCAGACTGGCTCACATTTTTTTGTTGCCGACATCAAATAACCTTGGTTACAGGCACATTTGCCAGGCTCTTTGCAAAATCCATTCTTACATCCACCTTCACAGATTGGTTCACACATTTGCTTTTCAGACACTGAGTAACCGTGTTTGCAGGAACAGCGATCAGGGGCTGTACAACGTCCATTTACGCATCCACTCTTGCAGACTGGCTCACATTTTTTTGTTGCCGACAGCAAGTAACCTTGGTTACAGGCACATTGGCCAGGCTCTTTGCAAATTCCATTCTTACATCCACCTTCACAGACTGGTTCACATTTTTGCATTTTAGACATCGAGTAACCGTCGTTGCAGGAACAGCGATCAGGGGCTGTACAACGTCCATTTACGCATCCATTCTTGCAGACTGGCTCACATTTTTTTGTTGCCGACATCAAGTAACCTTGGTTACAGGCACATTTGCCAGGCTCTTTGCAAAATCCATTCTTACATCCACCTTCACAGATTGGTTCACACATTTGCTTTTCAGACACTGAGTAACCGTCATTGCAGGAGCACTGTTCAGGGGCTGTACAACGTCCATTTACGCATCCACTCTTGCAGACTGGCTCACATTTTTTTGTTGCCGACAGCAAGTAACCTTGGTTACAGGCACATTGGCCAGGCTCTTTGCAAATTCCATTCTTACATCCACCTTCACAGACTGGTTCACATTTTTGCATTTTAGACATCGAGTAACCGTCGTTGCAGGAACAGCGATCAGGGGCTGTACAACGTCCATTTACGCATCCATTCTTGCAGACTGGCTCACATTTTTTTGTTGCCGACATCAAGTAACCTTGGTTACAGGCACATTTGCCAGGCTCTTTGCAAAATCCATTCTTACATCCACCTTCACAGATTGGTTCACACATTTGCTTTTCAGACACTGAGTAACCGTCATTGCAGGAGCACTGTTCAGGGGCTGTACAAAGGCCATTCGCACATCCATTCTTGCACACCGGCTCACATTTGTTCGCTCTCGACAGCAAGTAACCTTGGTTACAGGCACATTTGCCAGGCTCTTTGCAAATTCCATTCTTACATCCACCTTCACAGATTGGTTCACATTTTTGCAGTTTAGACATCGAGTAATCTTGATTGCACACACAATTCCCATATTCTTCAATTCTTCCATTTTCGCATTCGCCATCACATAATGACCTTATGAAATTGTCTTTGCATAAACACAAGTTATAGGCAACGCAACGACCACTCCCGCATCCATTTTCGCAGATTGGTTCACATTTACCTTCTTGAGACATTTCAAATCCTGAGTTGCAAAGGCATACGTTTCGTGAAGGGCACCAACCATTGTCACAATCGTCACACAGCTTTCTACATCCACCATTTTCGTCTTCACCTCGGAAGCAATAACAGTTGTTCTCACTTTTTTCAAAAAAGCCATTGGGACATCTGTCATCCTGCTCAAAGCAACTATACAAATATTTAATTTAAGAAAAAGGTTTATGCATTTTATTTGCGCTTTCTTACTAAAAATCATTCAACTCCTTATGGGGATGAATTGCCATTGTCTCTCCGGGAGCACAGCTACATAGTCCTTCAGTATGTATGTTCGAAAATCTAGACGATCTGCAGTGTGCAGGTTTTTGTCCTTTCACAAATCCAATGATCAGGAAACCTATAATTCCAAAACAAGTTCTATTCACCATTTCGTTCAATGTGCCTTCAACAACTTTTTTTTATACTGCAACGAATTTTTTATAAATTCTTTCATGTCACAGATTCTAATAATTTCAGACGAAATCTATACGTTCGTCCGAACAGTTATCTCCTTAGTCCAAAAATAAAGTGCTTTTTTTGTGATTTTTTTTCGACCATAGCTTTTTACTTGCTCTATAGGGCAAGTATTGGTTTCGTGCAAAAAAAAAAATGTGCTTGTAATCAAAAATAACACTACGATGATGGACAAGTCCAAAAAAGTGGGTTTCGTCATGCTGTCCGTCAGTCTGTGGGTCGCGTCGATGCATCTGTGCGTCCACTGTAATTTGAGCTAGAGCCTAAACGGGTGGACCGATTTGCTTCAAATTCGGTGATTGTCTAGAGGGGAAATTAGAAATTTTGTTTTAGCTCATCTAGAACGGGTAGCTGCCATACAAATATTTTTTTTTTTTTTTTTTAATTTTCTCAAAAACTGCTCTAACGATTTTGATTAAATTTCGTACCTGTAATAAAAAAGTGAATTGTAAGAAAACTGCGTTTCATCCCTATGGTGGGCATGTGGAAAGTTTTTCATAATAAAATTGGATTAAGGCTCAGCACCACTAATAAGAGGAGACTGATGATAGGCGGCTTGGCACCCTTTGAAACAGCTGTATCTCTAGCCAAAATAAACGAATTATGAATTAGGTATTCCATTTTTTTTGCGAAAATTGGTTATTCGCGTATATCTTTGTCATTGTAAAACTGATATTGTTATAATTTTTGCAATCTGATGCTTATCAATATTTTAAACAATAAGGTATTGCAAAATTCAAATCAATTTTGAAGTAACTTTGACTCTTTTAGTATTTTCTCTCTGAAAATATACATCACGCATCTTCAATGTGTTAACCACAAAAGTGCAAGTTCGTGCGATCAAGTCGTCCATATGTTTTTTTTATTAGTATCGAAGATAACGCCTAAGAATTGTATTTGTTGGTTGTAACCTCCCAATATACATAATACGATTATAATGTCTATATTTACTTTAGCCATAGAGTACATATATTATGCCATAGCCATATATGTACTCTATGATGTCTTATTTGCGGCAACAAACAGTAAATGATAGCGCTGTTGAAAAATTCTCTTTGCTATAACGGTAAGGCCACGAAGATTAACATTTTATGCACAGAAGCTTATTTTTGCTATCGCGAAGCACAATATAGCCAGGGTCTAGTTACAACTCTCAATCATTTCTTTATAATTGTGTGCGTGTATTGTATTGTAATATTCTACTAAGGTTCGATTATAAAAAATATTTCCTTCAATTTACAACTTCCAATTATTTATTTTACAAAATAAACACACTTTGTTGCGCTTCAAATCGTTTTTATTATTCCTCAATCTCAAAAGAATGCAATTAAGAATTCACTTCCGGATAAACTTTTAGCTTCTAATTTATTCAAAATTAAACTGTGTCCATTCGCTCGAAAACATCGCCTTATATAGGTAATTAAATGGTTCTAGTATCTACTAGAATAACCGTGTTTTATTATCCGACGCAGCAGAATTTATTCTTGTATTGATTTTTAACAAACAGCTGAGTTTTGTTAATCAGTTGTGGCATTAAAACGTAATAGATTTTCAACTTTTGGTACTTAATTTGACATAAGCTCATTATAACTATAATTGGTAGGGAAATATTTTATGAATTAGGATTTATGCAACGTTGAATAGAGGCTTCATAAATGCTTATGCACTGAATAAGTATCCAGCCGTTTAGAGGTGTTTAGAAAATTCTAATAAATTTGGCTGTATGTATACAAATATAAGATCATATTAAACATTCCGATTTCCCACGAGTAGATATTGTGTTGAACATCGGAAGCCACACTGATGTGGGCTTAGCCAGCCTTATGCTGAACGAACGCTTTCCCACGAACAGATTATTTGCTCGTCATCAAAAATCTACAACCATGTATGCATGTAAAATTGTTCAAGTTAAAGGCACAGCCGCATGAGAATATTATTCATTAATAAAAGTATCTCTAAACGAAATGGAGGTTTTCATATTTCAATAGTCAATCACTTGGTTCTTCGTATAGCTGAAGATTTCGCCCCACCAGCTGGAACTGATAAGGACCCGAAGCACCAATACTCCAACAAATAAAATTTTATTTAATCAAAAAAACGTCTCGTATGAGATCAAAGTATCCTAAAATAAAGAATGCAATTCTGACTCGGTGCAAAAGTGGTTCTGTTATTTCTTTTGAAAAATTCATTACATTTCTCAAAACCCATGTTTAGTAAGAAATCAACAAACACAAAAACAAAAGAGATAAATCATTTCGGCGAATCTATTAATCGCGTCTGAAATTATTAGAATCTGTGACATAAGAGAATTAATAAAAGGTTCGTTTCAGTAGAAAAAAGTTGTTGAAGGCACATTGAACGTCATGGTGTACAGCACTTGTTTTGGAATTATTGGTTTACTGATCATTGGATTTGTGGATGGACTAAAACGTGCAGACTGCGAATCTCAATTTTCATATAATTATACTGAACTTATATGTAGATGTGCTCCCGGAGAGACAATGGCAATTCATCCCCATAAGGAGTTGAATGATTTTTAGTAAGAAAGCGCAAATAAAATGCATAAACCTTTTTCTTAAATTAAATATTTGTATAGTTGCTTTGAGCAGGATGACAGATGTCCCAATGGCTTTTTTGAAAAAAGTGAGAACAACTGTTATTGCTTCCGAGGTGAAGACGAAAATGGTGGATGTAGAAAGCTGTGTGACGATTGTGACAATGGTTGGTGCCCTTCACGAAACGTATGCCTTTGCAACTCAGGATTTGAAATGTCTAAAGAAGGTAAATGTGAACCAATCTGCGAAAATGGATGCGGGAGTGGTCGTTGCGTTGCCTATAACTTGTGTTTATGCAAAGACAATTTCATAAGGTCATTATGTGATGGCGAATGCGAAAATGGAAGAATTGAAGAATATGGGAATTGTGTGTGCAATCAAGATTACTCGATGTCTAAACTGCAAAAATGTGAACCAATCTGTGAAGGTGGATGTAAGAATGGAATTTGCAAAGAGCCTGGCAAATGTGCCTGTAACCAAGGTTACTTGCTGTCGAGAGCGAACAAATGTGAGCCGGTGTGCAAGAATGGATGTGCGAATGGCCTTTGTACAGCCCCTGAACAGTGCTCCTGCAATGACGGTTACTCAGTGTCTGAAAAGCAAATGTGTGAACCAATCTGTGAAGGTGGATGTAAGAATGGATTTTGCAAAGAGCCTGGCAAATGTGCCTGTAACCAAGGTTACTTGATGTCGGCAACAAAAAAATGTGAGCCAGTCTGCAAGAATGGATGCGTAAATGGACGTTGTACAGCCCCTGATCGCTGTTCCTGCAACGACGGTTACTCGATGTCTAAAATGCAAAAATGTGAACCAGTCTGTGAAGGTGGATGTAAGAATGGAATTTGCAAAGAGCCTGGCCAATGTGCCTGTAACCAAGGTTACTTGCTGTCGGCAACAAAAAAATGTGAGCCAGTCTGCAAGAGTGGATGCGTAAATGGACGTTGTACAGCCCCTGATCGCTGTTCCTGCAAACACGGTTACTCAGTGTCTGAAAAGCAAATGTGTGAACCAATCTGTGAAGGTGGATGTAAGAATGGATTTTGCAAAGAGCCTGGCAAATGTGCCTGTAACCAAGGTTATTTGATGTCGGCAACAAAAAAATGTGAGCCAGTCTGCAAGAATGGATGCGTAAATGGACGTTGTACAGCCCCTGAACGGTGTTCCTGCAATCACGGTTACTCGATGTCTAAAATACGAAAATGCGAACCAGTCTGTGAAGGTGGATGCAAGAATGGAATTTGCAAAGAGCCTGGCAAATGTGCCTGTAACAAAGGTTACTTGATGTCGGCAACAAAAAAATGTGAGCCAGTCTGCAAGAGTGGATGCGTAAATGGACGTTGTATAGCCCCTGATCGCTGTTTGTGCAATCACGGTTACTCAGTATCTGAAAAGCATATGTGTGAACCAATCTGTGAAGGTGGATGTAAGAATGGAATTTGCAAAGAGCCTGGCAAATATGCCTGTAACCAAGGTTACTTGATGTCGGCAACAAAAAAATGTGAGCCAGTCTGCAAGAGTCGATGCGTAAATGGACGTTGTATAGCCCCTGATCGCTGTTCCTGCAGTCACGGTTACTCAGTGTCTGAAAAGCAAATGTGTGAACCAATCTGTGAAGGTGGATGTAAGAATGGATTTTGCAAAGAGCCTGGCAAATGTGCCTGTTACCAAGGTTACTTGATGTCGGCAACAAAAAAATGTGAGCCAGTCTGCAAGAGTGGATGCGTAAATGGACGTTGTATAGCCCCTGATCGCTGTTCCTGCAGTCACGGTTACTCAGTGTCTGAAAAGCAAATGTGTGAACCAATCTGTGAAGGTGGATGTAAGAATGGATTTTGCAAAGAGCCTGGCAAATGTGCCTGTTACCAAGGTTACTTGATGTCAGCAACAAAAAAATGTGAGCCAGTCTGCAAGAGTGGATGCGTAAATGGACGTTGTATAGCCCCTGATCGCTGTTTGTGCAATCACGGTTACTCAGTATCTGAAAAGCATATGTGTGAACCAATCTGTGAAGGTGGATGTAAGAATGGAATTTGCAAAGAGCCTGGCAAATGTGCCTGTAACAAAGGTTACTTGATGTCGGCAACAAAAAAATGTGAGCCAGTCTGCAAGAGTGGATGCGTAAATGGACGTTGTACAGCCCCTGATCGCTGTTCCTGCAATCACGGTTACTCAGTGTCTGAAAAGCAAATGTGTGAACCAATCTGTGAAGGTGGATGTAAGAATGGATTTTGCAAAGGACCTGGAAAATGTTCCTGTAACCAAGGTTACTTGCTGTCGGCAACAAAAAAATGTGAGCCAGTCTGCAAGAGTGGATGCGTAAATGGACGTTGTATAGCCCCTGATCGCTGTTTGTGCAATCACGGTTACTCAGTATCTGAAAAGCATATGTGTGAACCAATCTGTGAAGGTGGATGTAAGAATGGAATTTGCAAAGAGCCTGGCAAATGTGCCTGTAACAAAGGTTACTTGATGTCGGCAACAAAAAAATGTGAGCCAGTCTGCAAGAGT
The DNA here is from genome assembly GCA_932273885.2 of Leucozona laternaria. Lineage (NCBI taxonomy): Eukaryota > Metazoa > Arthropoda > Insecta > Diptera > Syrphidae > Leucozona > Leucozona laternaria. The sequence continues at coordinate 264,023,538 of OW026366.1, read as the reverse complement.
GGATGCGTAAATGGACGTTGTATAGCCCCTGATCGCTGTTCCTGCAGTCCCGGTTACTCAGTGTCTGAAAAGCAAATGTGTGAACCAATCTGTGAAGGTGGATGTAAGAATGGATTTTGCAAAGAGCCTGGCAAATATGCCTGTAACCAAGGTTACTTGATGTCGGCAACAAAAAAATGTGAGCCAGTCTGCAAGAGTGGATGCGTAAATGGACGTTGTATAGCCCCTGATCGCTGTTCCTGCAGTCACGGTTACTCAGTGTCTGAAAAGCAAATGTGTGAACCAATCTGTGAAGGTGGATGTTAGAATGGATTTTGCAAAGAGCCTGGCAAATGTGCCTGTAACAAAGGTTACTTGATGTCAGCAACAAAAAAATGTGAGCCAGTCTGCAAGAGTGGATGCGTAAATGGACGTTGTATAGCCCCTGATCGCTGTTTGTGCAATCACGGTTACTCAGTATCTGAAAAGCATATGTGTGAACCAATCTGTGAAGGTGGATGTAAGAATGGAATTTGCAAAGAGCCTGGCAAATGTGCCTGTAACAAAGGTTACTTGATGTCAGCAACAAAAAAATGTGAGCCAGTCTGCAAGAGTGGATGCGTAAATGGACGTTGTACAGCCCCTGATCGCTGTTCCTGCAATCACGGTTACTCAGTGTCTGAAAAGCAAATGTGTGAACCAATCTGTGAAGGTGGATGTAAGAATGGATTTTGCAAAGAACCTGGAAAATGTTCCTGTAACCAAGGTTACTTGCTGTCGGCAACAAAAAAATGTGAGCCAGTCTGCAAGAGTGGATGCGTAAATGGACGTTGTATAGCCCCTAATCGCTGTTCCTGCAACGACGGTTACTTTATGTCTAAAATGCAAAAATGTGAACCAGTCTGTGAAGGTGGATGTAAGAATGGAATTTGCAAAGAGCCTGGCCAATGTGCCTGTAACCAAGGTTACTTGCTGTCGGCAACAAAAAAATGTGAGCCAGTCTGCAAGAATGGATGCGTGAATGGACGTTGTACAGCCCCTGAACGGTGTTCCTGCAATCACGGTTACTCAGTGTCTGAAAAGCAAATGTGTGAACCAATCTGTGAAGGTGGATGTAGGAATGGATTTTGCAAAGAACCTGGAAAATGTGCCTGTAACCAAGGTTACTTGCTGTCGGCAACAAAAAAATGTGAGCCAGTTTGCAAGAATGGATGCGTAAATGGACGTTGTATAGCCCCTAATCGCTGTTCCTGCAACGACGGTTACTTTATGTCTAAACTGCAAAAGTGTGAACCATTCTGTTATGGTGGATGTCAAAATGGAACTTGTGAAGCGCCTGGAAAATGTTTGTGTAATAGTGGTTATTATCTGTCCTACGGAAACAAATGTAAGTCTAGATGTAAAGACGGTTACTGGATGGAAGGCAACCAATGTATGCCAATCTGTGAAGATTGTGGAGGTATTTGTGTAGCCCCTGGAAATTGTGTATGCGCAAATTTATTTTTTTTATTTTTTGTGCCACCACGTAATTGCAGAACGTGGTTTTTTGGAATTCAATATTAGTCATAAGATGACAAAGCACTTCAAAAGCCCAAAGTAAGAATTTTTTTATCTTGAAATGTAGCCCATTCTAATTTCAAAGTTCATTTTTCCAGAATTTCAAAACACAAATGAATAAATATCTTGAAAATCTTAAGTCATGGAAGACCTTCGAAATAGTATAGTCTGGTTACAAATTCTTAATTATCACACATCCGATAACACAATGAAAAAACGGCGCAGTTCGAAAGTGCGAATTGTTTATTAAGTTGAATAATAAAGGAACATTTATTATTACACAATATACATACTAACGATTGAATTTTTAAAACCTTATTTTCATTTTATTGTAGCTGGGAATATTTTTTTAGTTTCTTGAATGAGGGGTTAGTAAGGTCTACCACCCAATTAACATGAAATACGGCAGCTACTAGCTACTGCAGTGAAATAATTTGAAAGACTTTTTAGAGAAGATTATTATTCCTGTTTCTAAATTGAGTGCGTAATTTGGTGTGTTACTTGGTAGGGAAAAACATCTTTTAATAAAAAACCGTTGCAATTTTTCTACTACTTTATACTCAGAGCAACCCCAAACTTGTCCACAGAAGCTCATAACTGATGTATTGCCTACTAAGCTGAATGCTGTGTGTTTTTATTTTTTATAAAGTTCGACCAGGTGGAGTTTATTTAATTTTTTGGCATTGCAAGCCTCTGCGTAAGATGTCTATGACTTGTTGTAGGTCAGGGTTGTAACGGAATATGTTGATGTTAGACAAGGACTCTCAGAAAAAAGTAAACTTTTTATCTCCCTATAGAGGAGGTATCATATCCACATGTCACAAAAATGTAAGTACATATTCATTTTGAATTCAACTAATTCCCTTGAGTCCTTACAAAACTTTACTAACTTTTATAGGCTAAAGGATCCTAAAGGCCAATCCTGGCAGCGGGAGTAAAGGGTGTTCTTAGTTACAATGGCTCGGCATGCTTGGGTTAGCCAAGGCTCTGCTCGTCGATTGTGGATGGGTTCTTGCCATCGTAGCTGAAAACGTGTGTTACGTTTAAAAATCATGCCGAATGAAAGATGGATTTTCGAAATAATAATATCGAAACCGAATATATATCCAGCTTAAAACGAAAAAGAATCGCTATCTGAATTCCAGTTAAAATGAAAACTAAGTGAGAAGAAAAAAAAATATACGAGTTGGCAATCCTGGAGAGTGGTAGGACGAGGTGAAAAGTCCTTAAGAGGTAAGCCCCCGCCACGCAAAATTCCGTGGGTTGGTGTTAATGTTTATTAATTCAAGCAACGGCGCCGGAGAATCAATGATACCAGTGATAAGCTGGTGGATAAATAGTATGTCAGCGACACAGCGACGTTGAGCAAGAGTGTGTAAGTCGATTAATTTCAATCGATCTTCATAAGGGAGTAAAATAATGGGATCAGACCAAGGCAAATTGCGGAGTGCGAAACGTAGAAATCTCCGCTGCACTGCTTCAACTCTAAGAGATTGAGTGATTTGAAAGGGAGACCATACCTGACTAGCATATTCAAGGATAGGCCTGACGTATGTGGTGTACAGAGATTTGGTAACGTAGGGACTGGAAAATTCTTTTGACCAACAACGTTTAATAAAACCGAGGGAAGAATTTGCCTTCGCAATAACATGATCAATGTGAGAGCGGAAATTTAGCTCTTTATCGCATATTATCCCGAGATCACGAATAGAAGAAACGATAGGGATAGGTACGTTATAGAAGTGATAGGTTCGAGGATTAGAAGGAATGCGTTTATGGGAGAAAGTCATAGATTGGCATTTAATTACATTTAGTTCTAAAAAGTTTTTATTACACCAGGTAAGAAAAGTATTTAGGTCAAGCTGGAGAAGGGAAGAATCTGAGAAGACGAGATTACTTTTATGATTTTTATGTCGTCTGCATAAATAGAGAGATCAGAGAAGGAAATGATTCTATCCACGTCATTTATGGCAAGCAAAAAAAAGGAGAGGGCCAAGGTGGCTACCCTGAAGAACACCCGAAGAAGCGAAGATAGGATCAGACACTGCATTTCTGAAAACAAACCTATATACACGGTTCTCTAGGTATGATTTGACCCATTCGATAAATAGTGTTGGAAAACCAAATGCTTTGAGTTTGACATAGATTATTTTGCGACTGATCTTGTCGAATGCTTTACTGAAATCGGTAGTAATAACATCGATTTTTCTAGTGCCAAGAGTATTTTACAGACAAAATGGGTAAGATTTGTCGTGATGGACCTACCTTTTAAGAAGCCGTGTTGCTTTAAATCGAGAGAGTCGTACACTATGCTCTCAAAAAGCTTGGGGATGACGGAGAGTTTAGCAATCGGTGGGTAGTTTGAAATTAGGTTTTTACAACCCTTTTTAAAAATTGGAAAAATAAAAGATTCTTTCCAAAGTTAGGGGAAAACTGCCTGTGAAAGCGATAGCTGAAAGAGTTTGGAAAGGGGTTTGCAGAGAGCATTAGCGCAATTTTTAAGAAATATTGCTGGAATGCCATCGGGCCCAGGAGAAAAGTCATCATTCAGAGAAATTGAAAGTTGAAGGAAGACCGTCGGATTTTCTCTCTTCACATTTATGAATTGGTAGAAGCGCTTTGGTTCATGGATGAGGCAAGTTTGCATTTTACTAAGATACGTTTGGTAAAGGGATTGGCATAGCGCTGAAAAGTTAGAGGAAGCTTGTTGGTAGTAAAAATAGTTTAATGGCGTCTGGAATTTCAAAAACGATTTCCATAATTCATTACGAATATTACGAAGATTTCGCAACTCTTTTGTATACCAGGGAGGAGATGAAACACAGCATTTTTGAACCGTATAGGGAACACATTCGACAAAACAGGCAAAGATTGAGGTGTAGAAAAAAGAAAGAGCAATATCGATAATAATGGTGAGGTTAATAAAAAGGTTGAAATTAGTATAATTAAGAAGGTTATTAAGACGATTGAAGTCAGCCTTTCGAAAGTTGAAGTAAGAAGAATTTTCGGATTCAATAGTTGGGATGCTTTCAAGACAGAAGATAAGAGATAGGGGAGGATGATAGTGATCTAGGGTAGAGAGAAGATGGAAGCTTTCGGAGACAGAGGAGTTAAATGGGTCAGAAGAAAAGGCGAGGTCAAGTTGTCTCCCTAAATTGTTGCAAATACCACTAATTTGGAAAAGGCCTGATTCGAGTAAACTGTCACACTGTCAGTGAAAATAAATTCTTTTTCAGAAGAGGGATCAGAGGGAACAAAACAGGATTCATCTTCAGATGGTATCCATTGCAAATCGGGTAAGTTAAAGTCACCGGGTATGATAAAGTCATCGTTTGAAGATGCACCTTCAATCAAGAAGCTAGGTAGGTAGGTAAAATGGCGGTTCTGAGAACACCTGTTCCCGTAGAACCCAATTAGCGCTGTTGTGCGCCGTTTTGATACCATAACTCGTTTGACCTGATTTGTTTCTTGATATAGGGGTTGTTTTTTTTTTTTTTTTCTTTTATTAAACTAGACAAAATTACTTGGGGGACTAGGTTATTGTTTTATCACGCAGCCCTACAAGAGCACCAAGCTCACGACTGTGTGCTAGGTGGTTCCGGTGGGGTTGCGATCCAACCATATAGCCCTTCACCAGATCCACTCGTGGCTTTGCCTATACTAAGCAAGGTAATACCTACTAGGTATATATCAGTGCTTTAAGGTTTGCACCAGTTATAGAGGTGGTGATTGTCCGAAAAGTTAAAGCCGAGTTTGTTGATTGATATAGGGACTAGGTTTTGGTCTGTACTCTTGACCTCAGGGGAATGTTAAGCTCACACTGTGTGCTAGGTAGTTGGATTGAGAGCCGTCCGTATAACCTATCACTAGATTTACTTGTGGTTGGGCTTTTTCAAAGTCAAGGTAAACCTGGTTAGGTTTTGGCAGACTTTTAAGTCCTTCCCCAGTTATGTATTAAGAGGTAGTGCGGGGAGTTAGTGACGATATTTGTATATGATTTTTGTATTTATTTTGTTTACCTAACTTATTAGCCCAGCAATGGTCCATCGGGCCCGAACCGGAGTCGATAGCGATACAGTCCACGACTACCGATTCACCGAATCCCGTTAGACCATCGCCAGTCCTCCCACTTCCAATGCAAGTGCTGTGGTGAAGTTATTGTTTGATCTATTAGATCCATCTGGTGCTATTTAGAAAAGAGATAAAGTCATTTATCCTTTTGTTCGACAGCACGGTTAGGTTATCAAGAAAAGGGCTTCCAAATGCCAGGAAGCGAGACCTGGCCAGGGCTGGGCAGTCACAGAGAAAATGTTCGATGGTTTCTCTCTCTAGGGGATTCTTGCAGCTTCGGCAGAAACTATTAAAAGGTATCCGTAGCTTAGCCGCGTGTTCTCCTATTGGCCAATGGCCAGTGATGACTGCAACGATCCTGGCCGTATCTGTTCTATTTCAATTCAATTAATTCAATTGATCTGCTTTTGTCATAGGTAGGCCATATCTTCCTAGATATCTTACAGTTTGACAGACCTTGCCACCTTTTTATTGATTCAGATAGGAAATGGTCATATATTTTGCCCTTCACGAATCCCAGTGGAAGGTCGACTTCTTCTGCCTGAGAGACGGGAAGGGCTGATCCCTGCCTGGCAAAGCTCATCTGCGTGCTCATTGCCTTGGATGTCACTATGGCCTGGGACCCATATGAGTGAGATTTTAGTGCTTTCGCCAAAGCCTGCGAGCTCACCTCTGCATTGATTTACCAACTTTGAGGTTACCAGGCAGCTATCAATTGCTTTGATTGCAGCCTGGCTGTCTATACAGATGGCCACATTGTGGATATTTTGGTTAGAAATTATTTTTTGTTTGAGTACCCTGCAGGCTTCTTCAATAGCTAGTACCTCGGCCTGAAATACGCTGGAGGTGTTAGGTAGGCGATAAGAGTTATTTATTTTCAATGCCTCCGAGAAAACACCCGCCCCAACTCCAACATTCATCTTTGAACCGTCGGTGAAGATTGTGGTGTCATACTCACTTATCACCGAATCATTATTCCACTCGTCTCTGGTAGGAATAAGCACATTGATGCTTTTTCCGAAGTTGAGAGAAGGGGTTTGATAGTCAGTATGGACTGAACGCAGGTCTCTTGGCAACAGTTCCAGAATTTTTGTGTGACCATAGGGTTTTTCCGACCAGCAGTTTGTTTCTTTAAGCCTGGTTGCACTGCAGGATACCATGTACTTGATGAAGAGATCTAAAGGAAGAAGATTAAGAATGACGCTTAGTGCATCGGTTGGGCAAGATCTAATTGCACCTGTGGAACCTATGCTAGCTGTTCTTTGAATCTTTTTCAATTTTTCTATGTTGTATTTTTTGCTTAGGGCTGGCCACCATACGATCGATCCGTATGTTAAGATTGGACGAACCACAGCAGTGTATGTCCATAATATCATCTTAGGCTGCAGACCCCATTTTTTTCCGAATGTTTTACTACAAGCATAGAAAGCTATACTTGCTTTCTTTACACGCTCTTCGATATTGATTTTCCAGTTTAGCTTAGGGTCCAGGATGACTCCTAGGTATTTAGCTTTTGTTGATAGAGAGAGAGTGTGACCGTTTAGTTTGGGCAGGGTAAAGGGAGGTATTTTAGTCCTAGTGGTGAAGAGCATCATTTCTGTCTTATTTTGATTGACACTAAGTCCGCAGCTAGTAGCCCAGAAGCTGATTCTTCTTAAAGCAGTTTCCATGATGCTGCTTATCACCGTAGGAAACGCCCCTGATGTCATAACCACCAGGTCATCCGCATACGCCGCCACTTTAACCCCGCAATTATCCAGTTCACACAGAATTGTGTCCATGACAAGTAGCCATAATAGGGGGGATAGAACTCCTCCCTGAGGTGTTCCCCTATCTGCTAGTTTGATTATGCGATTGCTACCCAACGTAGCCTGGATGATTCTTGATCTAAGCATGGATAAAATCCATTTTGTGACGTGAACATCAACGTCAAACTTGGCAAGAGATTTTTGAATCGAGAAGTAGCTGATACGTTATTAAAAGCTCCCTCCACGTCAAGGAAGGTTGCTAGGGTATACTCTTTGTATTGAATTGTTTTTTCGATGGTACGTACTACCTCGTGAAGTGCCGTTTCAGTGGATCTTCCCTTGAGGTAGGCGTGTTGTGATTTGGAAAGAGAATTTCTATCTAAAATGACTCTAGTGTATATGTCAATTAACCGTTCTAGTGTTTTCAGAACGAAGGAGGTGAGGCTGATGGGTCTAAAGTCTTTAGGGGCTTCATGTCCCCTTTTACCCACCTTCGGGATGAAGACCACTTTGACCTGTCTCCACGTTTTGGGGACATGGCCAAACCTGAAACAGTTAATGAAGAAGGCTTCTAACCAGGGTATAACTATATCTTGTAATTTCTGTAGCATGACAGGGATTATACAGTCTACACCTGGTGACTTGTATGGTAAAAAGCTATTGATAGACCAAGAGATCTTTTCCTTACTAATAATAGCATGAATATTTTCCAAGTGTTCTGGCTGACCACTTGGGACTGTTTCTGTTTCCAGGCTGTATTCTTTGCAGCCTGGGAAATGGGTTGTCATTAAGGCCTCTAGAGATTCGGCTGAGTCCTCTGTCCAGCTACCATCCTCCCGTTTGAGGATGGATGGGCAAGAGTGCTGTTTAGACAATATTTTGCCTAGTCTAGCTGAGTCTTTAATGTTTTCAATAGATTCGCAGTACTCTTTCCAGGCCAGTTTTTTGGCTGAGGATACCGCTTTTTTGTATTTTTTAAGGCAGTTCTTGTAGGGTTGCCATTGTTTATTTGCGTAGCAAATATTGAAGGTAGTTCTCGTTATCTTCCTAAGATTTGAGATGTCTTCATTCCACCATGGAGGGAAGGTTTTTTTGCTGTACCTGACTGGACAGGACGCTTTGAATGCTACATTCATAGTTGTCTCAAAAGTGTTAACTTTCGATTCCAGTTCTTCAACAGAATCTAGATAAAGATTTGGTACATTTTTTAGTTTGGCATTTGCTATTAGGCTGAATTTCTTCCAGTCGATTTTTTTGGGGTTTCTAAACGGGGTAGGGGGCTCAATTTTAAGACCTAAATCGAACAGTATATCCCTGTGATCAGAAAATGATCTCAGAGTAGACACTCTCCAGTTTTCTACCCTGACTAGTTCATTATTGGTTGTTAGAGTAACATCCAGCACATCTTCCCATCCTTCGAAAGTGTCCGTGCTCGGGAAAACGAAGGTTGGGGTGTTGCCTTGGTTACAGATAGACATGTTGTTAGTGATTATATGGTCGAATAAGGACTCACCTCTTTCGTTGGTTACCGTGCTGCCCCATACGGTGTGCCTGGCATTGGCATCACATCCTAGTATGAGGTTGGCCATGTTGGTGTTCTGGATCAAGGTAGTTACTTCCTCGGGCGGTGCTATACGGTCGTGGGCCATGTAGGCTGACCCTAAATATAGCCCACCTTTACTCTTGGACTCCAGTCTGACAACTGTCAGGTCCGGAGTGCTAAAATTTGGACAGAGAAACACTTTTAAATGTAAAGCTAAGTAAATCCACAAATTGTTGGTAGACATGACTGGGTTGTGCGGGACGAATACAACAACACAAAAGATAAAAACACCGCTTATAGACAGACACCTTGATACATAGGAATTCAAATATTGGTGATTTCGAGATTTCAACTCGAGATGTGTTGAGACGATTGTGGACAGCAAAAAGAACACCACGACCGGTGGGGGCAAGATCACTAATTTGACCATCTGCACGAAAGATAGCAAAATCTGATGTAAATAATTCACTATCTAGAAAATCAGAGCAAAAATTTGTTTCCGTTATAGCAAAGATGTCAAAAGGCAGATTTTGAGAATTGAGATATACGTTAGAAGTTTTTGTACGAAGGTCTCTAACATTCTGATAATAAAGAGAAAGGGTAATTGTAGAAACAGGCTTTAAAACTGTGTTATAGTTAAAGATTTGACTTATGATTGTGATAAGGGAATGGTAAAGGCTTAGATTTTAAGTGCAAAGCGTATGTAGCTAGGTCCTTCGCAACCGTGGAAGCGGATATATTCAAAGATTCATGAAAGCGGATATAAATTTTGTTGAGAGCGACAGTATCAGTTGGAAGGCCTTCTTTTTGTATTGATACTAAGACATTCATTGATTCAGACTTAGTAAAAAGATAGGAGAGATAGAGACGAACATTTTCGTAGAGCTTATTGTCGCGTAATCTGGCCATCATATATCGACCATCAAACTCATCACTTGTATTTTTAGCGGCGCGGCGGCAAATTGACATGTCAGTTTAGCAACGGGTGAGAACATTGGGTCAAAAACTGGGGGTGGTAAGTGATAGTTAGAAGGGATGGGAGTTCTAGATGCAGGATAGGGAGTAAAAGATTGAGCTGTCGAATTTATGGTGTGGGAATGGATAAAATTGCGATATGGTTCGCTAGAGGAGTTATTGTTAGATGAGGCACTATATTTATTATCAGTGAAAAGGGAAACTCGCTTTCGTTGGGGATTTAGGGATTTTTTCGATATTTTAGAGTTCGATGAGTTATGATATAGGAAAGAATTGTTACTGGTTAGGTTGGTCTTAAATTTAGTTACAATTTTATTTATTTTATTGGACACATTCCTGTTGCTAGGCTTAAGATTTACTTTAGTTTGTTTATACAACCATTTGGAGATTTAAATTTGATTATGTAAATATATAGGTTTATTATTTGAGCAAAACAGCCATTTATATTTAGATGGAATATAAACTTTGAAACTTGAAGAGTTAATCTTATGGCATTCTCCAATGTTGATCTTGAGTTTGCGTATAAAAAGATTCTGAAAATAGGAACTATCAACGTTATTAGGCTTATAACACAAAAAAATATAGATCGAATTCGTTGAGAATTTTTAACTTATTTATCCTAGTATTCCAGTCGCTAACAGTCCAAGTGTGGCCAACTCGAATGATGGTAGGCTCAGGCGAAGCAGTACATTCGGTAGAGATGGTGGTGGTTATATTCGCCGGAGCATCGTTGACTGAAGGAAGAGGGAGTGAGAGAGATGCCGCAGGACTGGGAGCTGACTCCATTATTTCCGCAAGAATAGAGGTATTGTAGTTGGCTTCGATAGGTCGAACGTTCATTGGAATTTCATCGATTTTACTTGAGGTTATTTTCAATTTGTCAATTATATCATTGCAGGATGTGCGTGTTATTGAAAGCTCGTTGTTGATATCATTGATCTTTGAAACCAGATCAAGAAGGATTATGTTAAGTTGGAAGGAAGCAGATTACACGGAATTTGAAGTTGTTTGCAGAGAAAGTTCAAGGTCAGACCGTATAGATTTAATATGATCGAAAATATTTTCAAGCGGATACGAATCTAAAACAAAAACGAGCGTAGAACGTATTTTACCATTAATATTGTCAAAACGGCAGTGAGTGTGGTCAGCCCGCGAATTAAGAATCTTCATTATAGAGGACAATTGTTTTTCTAGAATAGATTGGTTGAAGAAAAAAACGTTTAGCCAGGGCCTCGATGGAACTTTCAAGGGTTTCAATACTCTTAGAGAAATCATCAAAGTGATGAAATTGCGCGAGTACGTTCTTATGAAAACGATTATTGTCGGTTATGATGGAGTTTGTTGAGTCACTAACGCATTTAACCGCGAGAAGATATACGCAGAGATATACGAAATAATTGAGATATTCTTTTAGATATGCACATGATTTTTTACTAAGTCCGAGACAAAGAGGATGATAAGATTTACCGCAGAGACCACGACACGTAACTCGTTGAGTGTATTTGCTGTCGAGTAGGCAATTGTTAGAGTCACAAGGGTTATTTTCCATTTTCCATTTTAATTTTAATTTGTTAACAGCGTAAGGTAAATTAGATTTAAACATTTTTTTTTTTTTTTGTATATAATATTTTTGCAAAAACGGAGAAAATAGAGTTTATTCTAAGTGTACCCGGAATAAAACTGCACGACCGAGAAAATGGTTATGTTATTATATGCTAATCCGATTTCAAAACCGCGATTTCAAGATTTGTCGGTAAAGTAGGTTTGTTGAAAGGTAAGTCTTCTGACGTTGGAAGATTGCTGATTGCCGGTAATTATGTCAAATTATGTAAATAAAAACAGAATCCAAAGAGAATTGAGGTGTAGTACCAAAATGGATTAGATTAGATTAGATTATTAGATTTATTGCTTTTTCTTGTTTAGTTTATAAATACATTTACAAAAAATCAATAAGCATGGCTTTGCCGTCTACCAAGTAGTAGTACCAAAATGTGGATTGCTTGGCAGAACTATACTAAAAATGACTCACCCATAAGGCAAAGCATAAGCACTCAGGTCAAAATGGTATCGGGGCAAAAGCCTTCAATGCGGATAATAGGAAAAAGTTGCTTGAACTATCCGTCCTTGGGTTGTGTTTTCTTCTAGTATCATAGATGTTCACAAAATTCATATAAATAAATAATTTTGTATGTATAGTTTCTTAAACAAAAATTTCAAAAACAAAAATTAGCACTCACCAGGGAAGATGAGACAAAGCACTTTTTAACAGCTTAGTAGGTGGAGGTAAAAGCAGGATGGTTAGTTAAAAGTTTGAAAACACTCAAACAAAATGTCATAAAAATCGAAAGTTAAAAAAATAAGATTTTTTCTTTTTTGCATTAATGGAGATAAATCGAAGTAATTCACTCACGACGACTATGCAAAATAGTAGACACTTTGTATATTGGAAAAAAAAAAATTTAAAAAAACTTCGGATGGATTTAATAGGTTAATATAATTAAAATTAGCGGAGGTAAAGACTAACTAGCCTTAATAAATCACTCTGAATCGAACGAAGCCTGATATGCCTTCAACAGTTACTCCACCTTGTAGATAACAGTCGATCGCATTCAAAAATAGGATAAATAGCAGAGCACTAAGAACGCATCCCTGTTTTACACCTCTATTGATAGGAAATAAGCCTCTGATATTCATCCCATTGCAGCTTGGAATTCTTTCAAAATTTGATTTTCTTCTACCCATTGATTTAGTCAATTTAGAAGGACAGTTGTAAAAATCTTGTATATAGTGTCCATAGAAGACAAACCGCGGTAGTTGGATACATCATTGGGGATCATTTTCTTGAAAAGAGGAAACATTATTGTTTTTTTTTTTTTAAAAGAGTCGGGAATAGTTGCTGGTACTAAAGATGTCACAAAATGGATGGTGGATTTCTTTGATTAAATTTGGCGACCGACATTTTAAGATTTTTCAATACATTCTTCCTAGCGTCAAAACAAGCTGTATCGAACCATAGGTATGCGAACATTTTTAAACACGATTGGTCTTTAATTTTGTCAGCAGAAAAACCAGGCGCCTCACATAAAACGACCGATCGGACGATATCGTTTCCACCATTGCTATCTCTAACATATCTGTAGAGATAAATAAAGACAGCAAGTCTTGCGAACAAAAAGAACTCACTGTTCAATTCAACTAAAACCGATGTTCGTTTGACATTTAATACTGGCGTCGGTCGTAGCTCCTATTAGAATCTTTGAAAAAACTTATTTATGAATAGCCTTATTGATGTGCTGTTATGTGATTATGAAGACTAAAAATGACGTTTAGAGTTTTAATTTCATAACCAGATACTTATGAGACTTAAATAGATCTTAGTACTTGGAAATTTAAAAAAATGCCTAGCTCTTAAAATAAAAATGCTGTGAGACCAATGTTAACAAAGCAAAACAAAATCTTAGAAATCATCCATACACAATTCCACACAAAAAACATCCTAACCATAAGAACAATACTAAAAAAGAATAACTTCCCAAACAGAATAATAAATGATTTATTAAATGACAAAACCAATTTAAAACAATCTACGCAAGAAAAAACAAACTCATTAAGTAGTGGACCTGGCAACACTTTCTACTCAAAATCTACAAAAAATCAAAAATTATTGTATTCATCGTTTTAAATAAAGATCCAATAAATCGTTGCCCCTGAAGAAGTTGGCAAACATCAAGGAAACGTAGGGAGAAAATATGGAATTGTTTTAATTCGCATAATAAAGGAAAATAAAGACTTTTAACAGCCCTATTCTGCTATTCATCGGGGGGAATTTTTCTTGAATTTTCACTAATTACTATTCTGCTATTCATTCGAAGTGAATCTGGGTTAAAGTGGGTAAGGTCGGTAATAATCCGCGGTATTCTCTTATTCACGGGAACGCATTCACTCTATACGATTCAGATCCGCGTATGAAACGTTGCGGATTTTTTCATTTTTATTGGATTGCCTGGGAAGTGATTAGTAAAATATAAGTAAAATCTAGTTTATTGCCTAATTTAGAATATTTGTCTGTAAATGGTAGCTTATTATCATTTTTCGGGGTAGAACAACAGATAGAGATCAATTTATCCCTCTATTTTCTGCAATGAAATTAAATCCAGTTTTTCAAAAAACAAGTGCGCTGTTTTATGATTTTCTTATTCCTCTGGTTAGAAGTGGAAAAAAAGTTTAATAACTGTTTATATTTGTTGTTTTTTAATTTTAAATCATTAACCAAAACAATTTACCCAAATTTCCCAAGATTTTCACATGAACAGCTGTTTACGTGAATGTCAAATTGGTTTGGGATAATGAAGTTCACCCGACGGATAGCAGAATGGAAAAGTAGAGCGAAAGGGAATCGAATGGGTGAATCGAAAGTACGATTCACGTGAATAGCAGAATAGGGCTGTTAGTTACGTTTGCTTAAGTTTCATCTGAAATTTCAGCCAAAAATTCTCATCTGAAAATTCAGAATAATAATAATAATTGTGGTGGGGGAAATGTTGAAGTACTTTGCAAAGGGTGTTTTTTTTAGACGTGTGGTTTTCAAGAAGAAATAAACCGCATATTATTTAATGTTATGGCAAAGAATTTAGCTTAATTATAAAGACTAATATCGCCTGTGGTCGAAATTCGACCATCTGTATTTATATATTAATGTATATATTATATTTTCTTGCAGCTTTTGGTGTTGCATGTGTGCGTAGAATATCCCTACAAGCTTAAGAACCTTATTCCAATCGGAATAAATTTACTCCAATTTTGAGAAAATAAATCTACTCCACCACTTCGTTTTTTTTTGAGATCTACTCATTTTTGCCCACACTAAAAATATCAAAATTTTTTTAGCCAAACTATATGAAAGGGCTGTGTTGTGCAGTTTTCTAACCAACTCTGGCTCTGAACATTTAATTTTAAAATTCTATTCAGTTCTGAAAGTGAATTTGTGTATGTGATTTATTTTGTTTTTGTTAAAAATACGATTTTTGAAGGTTTTTTCTTTTTTTCAAATCTACTCCAGAAATTTCCTATTTACTCCACTTTTTTTGTACAAATCTGCTCCGAAATTTCACTACTGATCCCTACTCATTGTAAGTAGATGTATAGTACATCATTCGGAACGAAACAACAAATATTGAGTCTAAAGGTTTGTTCACAGACAAAATAGTTAGGTTAGAACAGAAGAGATTAGAACAGAATAGAACAGAACAGCACAGCACGTCAGAACAATTTAGAACAGGAAATCTGTTCTAAGTTGTTCTACCTAAAAAGCTAGTGCAGAAAATCCTGTTCGAAACTGTTCCAAAGTGCTCTAGACAGCCTCATTGAACAGCAAACCAGAACAGTTTAGAACAGAAAATTCCTCATTGAACAGCAAAAAGTTGTACTTTTCTGTTCGAAACTGTTCTAAACTGTTCCGAACAGCCTCGCTGAACAAACCTTAAGCTACATGAAACACGTTGGAAGTGAACTTTTGGTATGGCACAATACGCTCGGGTGTTGACAAACAGCCGTGTGTATCGTGAATTTGTTTGTTTTTAAGACTTTGTATGGGAAACCATTATTTAAAATTTGTACATGTAAGTAATCGACGGATTCACATAATCTCTTCTGATGGCACTTCTAATTAATAATAGCTTTCAAATGGTATATTTTTTACTGTCAGGCGTTCGGTTTAAGTATATTAAAAAGGGAGTACAAGAAGATTGTTAACGTATTAATATAATGATGATTAGGGTTTGCTATTATGTTTTAAAAATGATTTCGGGCAAGTGGCCGCCACAGCTGGCTCGAATAAATTCCAGCCGAGAGGCCCAATTTTCGACAGCTCCAATTGTTGCGCGTGATAGCTGATGGACTCATTCGGGTCTTCTTCGATACTCTGCTCCACAGCAGCAATAGCGTCTTCGGTGCGCACTATACGGCGGCGTCTCTGAGGATGCGCATTATCCACTAGAGTAAACGTGGTGCGAAACCGATCCATATGGTTGCTCGAATTTATGCGATTATGTCGACCGAATACTGGACGCACCGCGCGATGCGTCGCGCGTACCGAACTATTATTTTGGCAACAAATTTGCACGATTTGCAAACCTTGTTTAGGAGAAAGTCTATTAATTATGAAATGGCAAACCAAACTAAGCATAAATGAAGTGACAACTACTGTCAAAAAGACCAACTCCGAAAAAAGTATTGCCAGATTGAAAAATGCTTGGATTTTTATCGCGGAATACGAAAGAGTTCTCTGATCCGTATATATATCGTTGTATTTGGCTTACGTTCGGTCTGTGCTGAAATGTTGCTCATGCTCGGTGATAAGGAGCCCTTTCTAATTAAATATTTTCTTAAAATTGAAAATATTCAACAACGCTTTACTTATTCCAATGCCCGCATATGATTCGCGATGCCAGCTTATTGACTTAACAAAACTTGCTAATTGCCGTTAATATAATAATATTAATATTTCTCCATAACATTTATAATAGATTTATTAAATAATCACATCAACTGCCCCTTTCCAATAAGCTCCCTCAAGAAACTTGACAATAAGAAATATTTTCCGTGAACCCTTTCATAGAATGAATTATTGGGTAAATGAGCCTCTTGCAAGATGTTTAAGAGAAACAAATTCTGTAGATAGCTTTGTAGATTTTTTTAGTTCTTCAAATTGAAATATTCTTAAAGAAAAAATCTTAAGTATTATAAGGTACACCTGGATGGTGCAAAAAATATATATTATTTAGTAGTCTAAAGAAGTATATTATTATTGTTATAATGTAAAGGGTGTTTTTTTTAGACGTGTGGTTTTCAATCTGGCAATACATTTTTCGGAGTTGGTCTTTTTGACAGCTGTCACTTGATTTATGATCAATTTGGTTTGCCATTTCATAATTCATAGACTTACTTCTGAACAACGTTTGCAAATCGTGCAAATTTATTACAAAAATAATGGTTCGGTTCGCGTGACGCATCACGCGCTGGGTCCAATATTCGGTAGACCTCGACATAAATGCAAAATCGCATAAATTCGAGCAACCATGGATCGGTTTCGCACCACGTTTACTCTAGTGGAATTATTATCTTTTAGATGAATTAAATAAACTAAACTAAAAAAAAAATATAGTTTGTCTAAAAGAACACTCTAGTTAAACATGTGAAAAGCTTTGGTTATGCCCACGATCCACGAAGAGACCAGCACAATATTTTCTGTCAACCATGGATTTTAGAGTTTGCGCTATGCTTTTTAAAATTTTGAATGAAAAACGACCAGTTTATCTGTTCAATAAAATCACTCTTTCGCAATCTAATCGTTCTTATTCCATAAAACCTAATGTCTATACTTGCACGATATCACGTGGGCAATTTTTCATTCATGCCATTCGCCTCTATAATCAACTTCTACTTAGTTTAAAGGACTATTCACATGAGAGCGACCAACGACCAACGAATGAACGAATATTCGTCCATTTTAACATTTCTTTCACATGGCTTTTTATTTGTCGCGAATGACGACCATCAAGAAAACAAAACAAAAAGGGATTTTGAGGTTAGCCGCACGCGAACAATTTGTTCGTTGAAGTGTGGACCGTATGTAGAACGCGAATAGAGTTTGACAATTCGTAATTCGCGACGACCAACTTGTTTTCTCAAATTTAACTTATTTAAGCAGTTTAAAAGGGGATTTTTGTATCTTAACATAATAATAAAATTTATTTCGACGATTTTGATTAGAATTTGTGAAGAATTTATGTTTATAAATTGTTTTAATTCACATTTATTCGTTCATTCCTCGGTCGTTGGTCGTTCTGATGTGAATAGCCCTTAAGAGCTAAAATCAAGCAAAGCAGTTTTTTGTCGTCAGTTTTTTCTTATTATAGTTATTCTCGCTGATGTTTTTCCCGTTAAAAAAAAAAAATAATAATTTTATTTTCAAATATTTTTGTTTAATTTATATTATATTGTGTACATATTATACTTTTATATCATACATATTTAAAATGCGTTCCATTATGTAAACTGTACTTTCTACAAAAATTATATTTTAATGGTACAGAAAATTTTAAAATAAATAAATAAAAAAAAAAAAAAAAAAAAAAAAAGGCAACAGCGATATCGGTCTGTAATTGTTTTTATCGCATTTACCACCCTTTTTGAAAACAGGTATTATACTTAAGCACATTTTTATTTTAGTTTGTTTTTCAAAAGAATGTAAAATGGGTTTTTAACAGAGTTTAAGAAAATATTAATTGAAAACAAGAAGATAAATAGTAAGTATTTAAAATTACGTTACACTGGTCTGAACTCAAGTGAAAAACTATTATTTTCATTATTGAATCAACATCAAATCAATGTAGATACCTCCTCTCCCACTAGTCCTTACATTTTCTAATCTACTTTGTTGCTGAAATTCATAAGAATTCCTAAAATTAAGATTGTTCACAGAAACAGAATTAATATATACAAAATTTTGTTAAGTTTTGACATTGCTAGAAGAATGACTGAATTATTGTTTTACCATAAATTATTATTCTGCAACACATTTGGATTGTTATGTATGAAAATACCCCCAAACAAATATCATTCTTAGGGGTTATCATCGACAATAATTAGAACCAAATTCCAAGAAAAAGATTATTTATTAACTAAAGAGATAACTTGTAATTGGGAATCTATTATTCGCGATTGAAATTGATGAAATCTTTGAAACAAAAGAATTTATAAATTACTTGTTCCATTATAAAAAATATGCAGTTGTCGAAGGCACAATGAACGTCATGGTCATGGTGCACTTAACTTATTTTGGAATTGTTGGTTTACTGATCATTGGATTTGTGGAAGGACAAAAACCTGCTGATTGCGGATCATCTAAAGGAAGATGTAGCTGTGGTCCCGGAGAGACAATGGCAACTCATCCCCAAAAGGGGTTGAATGATTTTTAGTAAGCTAGCGCAAACAAAATACTTTTATCTTTTTTTAACGTAAAAATTTGTAGTTGCTTTGAACAGGATGACAGATGTCCCAATGGGTTTTTTGAAAAAAGTGAGAACAAATGTTATTGCTTCCGGGGTGAAGACGAAAATGGTGGATGTAGAAAGCTGTGTGACGATTGTGACAATGGTTGGTGCCCTTCACGAAACGTTTGCCTTTGCAACTCAGGATTTGAAATGTCTAAAGAAGGTAAATGTGAAGCAATTTGTGAATGCGAAAATGGAATTTGCCAAGCGTCTGGACAGTGTTTGTGCAATCAAGGTTACTCGATGTCTAATCTCCAAAAATGTGAATCAATCTGTGATGGTGGATGTGAAAATGGAATTTGCGAAGCGTCTGGGAGATGTTATTGCAAACGAGGCTACTATCTTTCCGAAGAAAATAAATGTGAGCCAGTTTGCAGAAATGGATGCGCGAATGGCCTTTGTATAGCCCCAGAACAGTGTTCCTGCAATGAGGGTTACTCGATGTCTAAACTGCAAGAATGTGAACCAATCTGTGATGGTGGATGTAGACACGGCATTTGCAAAGCGTTTGGGGTATGCTTGTGCAACCGAGGTTACTATCTTTCTGAATCAAATAAATGTAAGCCAGTGTGCAGAAATGGATGTGCAAACGGCCATTGTATAGCCCCTGGATGGTGTTCTTGCAAAAGAGGTTACTACATGTCCGAAACTGATGAATGTGAGCCTGTCTGTAATGGTGGATGTCAAAATGGATTTTGCAAAGCACCTGGAAAATGTTCATGTGACCGAGATTTCTACTTGACAAGAAATAACAAATGTGAGGCCATATATTCGGAAGAAGATGAATCTGGAGAAAGCTGCGAAGATGAAGTTTTCTTGGACTCAATTTTTGATTATTTGGGTTTTTGAGGAATCATATAACTGCAGAGAATTTGAAACACGGAAACATTTGTCCTCACATTAAAAAACAATACAGCATACGTGTTGGTAATCCCTTAACTAACTATACATATTTCTACTTTCTTACTTTCTAATTTTCTAAAAGTTAAATATTGTTCATCTTTTCATAATTATATATTTGAATAAAGGGACATTTTAAAATCAATATATTATTTAACATTAAAGTCTGAATTTCATTTAACTAGAAGCTAGTTAGTACTTATATTCCTGTTAAATCCGTTATAATTATATGGAGACATTTTATTAAAAAATGTTTTAAAACCGTTTTATAAGGCTGCCTGATAAGATGGCCAAATCTGTTGAAACAAAAAAACATACAGTTTATTTGCCAGAAAAAAAGATATTTTATATTAAAAATTAATAAATTCAAAATTGGGGGACCTAAAAATGTTTAACTCTTACCAGAGTTTGCGCATAGTGAGCATATTCTGAACGTCCACACAGAGGCAAACTGGTAGATTCTTTGCCATATAATATATCTGTTGGAAAATAAATTAATACATTTAATAGTCTAAAGACTATTTACAAAAAAAAAAAAAAAAAAAAATTTAAAAATGAATATAAAATGTAAAATCAATCAGAATCGAAAGAATCATCTGAACTTTCACATATTTTTGTTCTCGAGAGAAATTTTCTTTAGATCTTTTGAACTCTTTGTTGCTCGCCTCCCCTGTGCTTCTTCCTCCAACGGCTCCAACTGACCTCTTGACAATAAGGGAGGTTCTTTTATGACCGGACTATGAATAAAGATCTTATGCATTTTGTATGCTCCCGGGTCCCGGCACAGTACACAAATCTAAGGTAATGTATTAAACAGGTTGTCAAAATTGATGAAAGTGTCAGAAATTAAAGATGGCCGCTCAAATGCCCCCAAAAACTCCACATCGCATTAGTAGAAACAACAACAAATATTAATGTTATGACACATAAAAAGAATTAATTTGCTCTTAATAATCATTTCGATATCGTCATATCGTATTCAGACAAGTTCGCGCATTTTAAATCAAATAAACCGCCACAAACTCCATTACACACATAAGTAATTTAAATCTTTTAAAACGTTTATTTTATCAATTTGACATTTATACAGATAGATACTATATAGCCCTACACACTAATTTAATTATTTTATATTAAATTATTTAAATAAATACAGCACTAGTTTTCTTTATTAATATATTATATGTATATGTAGATGTGCTATATGAATCTGATCTGCACTCTGGTTTCAATTATTTTATTTTGTTTTTAAAGAAATTCAAAACAGATTTTTTACTTTTTTTTTTTTCAATTTTTATTTTTGTTGTTAGTATTATAATATAAATAAATAATAAATATGAATGTAGTCTTATTTTGTTGCATTTTATTTGTGTTTTCATTTTCTGAAACTCTCCAGCCATAAGCTTCAGAAAAAGGAAAATTAAACAATAATTCAATCGGTCATTTTAAAACAACATAAAAGCCATTAAAAAAAAAAAAAAAATTGTTTGGAACGCGATTGATTTGAAATACAATATTAAGGGTCTGTTTCATAAGTAAAATTCTAATTAGTAACTCGACACATAAATATTGGGCAGGGTCATAAGTCCACAAGGGCAAAATTCACAGTTGTCCTTGATCCACCTGAATAAATTATAAATAACAAAAAAAAAAAAATGTATTTTTCAATTGGGAACTTATGACCCTGTGACTACATTTATGTTTCGAGAAACTAATCAGAACTTTACTCGGATACTGTCCTGAGACAGGCCCTAATACTACACATACTTCAAAATGAAGTTACCTATTCAAGATTATTTTTTAAATTAAACTTTTTGAAGAGTTAAGTTTTTTTTTTTTTGACTTATTCATTTTTTTTTTTTATAAATGACCGTTAGAATTAATTAATTGATTAAATTTAAACATACCTCATGCAAATAAACATTTTGATATATGTATGCATATTAATTTTTATTTTATACAGTTTTTTTTTTATTTCTCTAGCGTTCTTTTATTTGATTATTTACAATTTGGTAATCGAAAAGAGAGTTTATAAGTTTTTTGGTTTAAGGGTCGGCGATGGAGGAGTGATTTTTTTTTGTTAATTTATTTTGTTTTGCGAAATATTCCATATCCATTTTGCCTTAGTTCAAGGTGTTGTCCTTGAAAACTTCGCTGGAACTTAGGGCATAATCCATGTCATTGAGGCGCTCAGCTGCGAGTTGTTGTCTTGTGTGTCCACCAAGCTGAAAGAATATAGACAAAAAGGGAATTTGTAAAGATACTTGAAAAAAATAGTATTATAATCTTAATCGGGGAAAATGAAAACCGCAGATTTTGATATAAGCAGGCAATCAAAAGCGGTTTGGTCACAATAATATTTTGAGAAAAAGAAACGGTATGTGTAAAAATGCAATTTTGTATGTTCATTGTGTTTAGAAAAGGTTAAAAAACATGAAGAAACAGATTTTGGTCTAGATAGGTCGTATAGGTTTCAACAAATGTTTATTCAAAACTGGCTACACACAACACAATGTTCGTGATCATTTTCGTGTAGGTATTTTCCTAAGGTTATTATGTCAAGTCGGTCGATTTTGATCATCGTAATCAAATTCTGTGACTGTTTTGATTTTTTCTTGTTCCCTGTTACGTATAGCAGGTACCTTGAACATTGTAAGTTTGGATGCACGAACGAGTTTGGTATCAAATGAAAGGTGACATGAAGCTCGATATATGAGTGAAATATTTTCAAAATCGTTTATGAGAAAGTCGAGATATTCGGGCTTGAAGTTGACGATTGCAAAATACGGATTTCAGATTTTGTTCCAAATAATTGTCCATAACGGGCGAAATAATTGACGTAGAAAAATGATATTGCTATCAAATGAATTCTTAAGATATTTTGATATGTTTTGTTATGTAAGCAAATCATTTCTCAAAAGGCTTGAATTAGCATAAATAATGTATATTTCCCACTATTAACATACCAGTTAAAAGAAGCATGATCCTACTATGCAGAGTATTAATTAGAAATAATGATTCATTTATATACTATAGATATAAGCAACAACCTCCTAGAAGATTTACCCTTCTCAGACAATTGAACTTTGCTTAGAGGAAATATATGATTCGAATCAAAACTATTTTGGTTATTTTAAATTTTCTCGAAAACGGCTCAACAGATTTTGATTAAACTTCGCATCTGGTAATAACCAAATTAATTTTAAGAAAACTGCTTTCAAGGTTTTTCCCAAAAAATTCATATAACGGAATTTGGTATTTGACGTGTTTTGAGAAAATATGGTCTTGTTTTTAGGTTATTCAAGTATATCTTTTTGATGGTTTAACCGATTTTGTTATAATTTTTCAATCTGGTGCTCCTCAATAGTGCAAATAATATTGCATTTAAACATTTTGAAAAACATTGATTTATAAAAAACAAAATATCAAACAAAAAAATCAATTTTTTAGTCTGTACTTTTGACTCTTTTAATATTTATTGATTAAATATATACCCCATGCATATTCACTGTGTGATTACACATATCTACTCATTAACCACAAAAGAAAGTTCGTGCGATCAAATCGTGCATATTTTTAACCCTATAATCTATATTTCCTGGTCCACGGCATATTAAGATGCCTTTAGAATATTTTGTTAGCTAAAAAAAGTATATGTCATCACTGAATTTTTTAAAATATTGGTGAGTCAAAACTCAATATCTCAAAATGTATTAAATATATCAAAATAACTTTTGAAATATTCTAAAGACAAGAAAAATACATTTCATTTGATATTAACATCAATTTTCTACGTCAATTATTTTGCCCGTTATGGACAATTATTTGGAACAAAATCTGAAATCCGCATTTTGCAATCGGCAACTTCAAGCCAGAATATCTCGACTTTCCCATGAACGATTTTGAAAATATTTTACTCATGTATCGAGCTTCACGTCACCTTTCATTTGATACCAAATTCGTTCGTATACGCTCTTGGCCAAAGCTCCATACTAAAATGGGCATTCCCTTTATCACTATGGCTGTCTTTAAGAACTAGTTTGTTGAGAAATCATAAACATTTTGTCAAGTTCTGTCGATGTCGGCGTACTTTACATTTTTATTCGCGGGGGATTTTTGATTTTGAATCATTTATAACCACCATATGTATGTATATTGACGTTTCAGTTCTTTAGTGTGTCTGGAAACACAATCATATGATAAACAAAGAGTGCTATACTGCTATTTTCAGCGAAAAAATGAAGTGGATTCGAAGCTTTAGTCAAAGTATATCTTCATTTACATTGACCGATTTTTCCACGAAGAATTTTCTAGAAATCGGGTGAAATGTTTACATTGAACGATTTTTCCATTGAGATTTTTTTCGTTGTTCTCTTCATTTTTCATTGCTGTCGCCTTCATTTTAATTTAATATATACTCATACCATCAAATAAACGGCACATTAACACTTAATACACAAACAAAACTGGAAATAAGGTGAAAGAGAATAAAAACAGACAGGAAAAATCGTGTGAGTTTTGAGGAACAAACGAATTTGTCCTTTACCCTAACTTTTTACTCCCTTTACCAAGAAATAAAAGGTCGGCATTGGAAAAATCGTTTAATGTAAATGCAGTCTATCATTGATAAAATGAGGAAACAGTTTGGAGACAAAACAGAGCCCTGTGGCACACCCTCATTTATTTAGTGTATGAATGCTGTTTTGAGTTAGTGATTCACAACAGTCAATTGAATAATAGCGGAAATTTGTTCAACCGGCAAATTTAATTGCTTTGAATTAATGCATAAGCTTAAATGGATTGTGGTTTATTCGCATAGACCTGCGACTTCATGGAATCCCACAAAAAAAAAAAAAATTCTAAAAAGTTCAAATCACACGATATTGGTGGCCAATTGACGTCACTTCCGCGAGAGGTAACCCTGCTCTCAAATGGTCCATCGTGGCGTTCGCTATGTGGCACTTAGTGCTCTGCTGTTGGAATTGGAACCACTTCATGTCGCTCACATCTAATTTGAGCAAAAAGAAACTGGTTATCATCATTTTCCAAAAAGTGGAATAGTGGACTGGTAAGGACAACGTTGTAAACCGTAAAATAGCAGCATCGTTGTCATAAGATTTTTCTACATTAGAGTTTGCAGGTATGCATTTCATTTTTCCTTCGAATTATTCACAGAATATAATTCTATTAGGTTATTAAAAATGAATACCGCCCCTTAACTGCATGAACACAATAGAATGCTGCAACTGGAACTTGAGCTTCAGAGCTGCAATAGTTGTCAAAAAGTGTCGTACGTACTTTTTTTGCGTGCCCACAATGCAGCTATACAAATTTCTGACATTATGACTGCAGAGGCACTGATAGCTTAACATGAGGAATTGAAGAGAGAAACTCATTTTCAAACCCTATATAAACACTCATCGAGTTAAAGTGGGCTTGTTCACCTCCATCAGTGTTGAAGTGTCAAAAATGCTGCACGCAAGAGTTAAAAGTTGGTGAAATCTTGCAGCTACGGCTGCAGCTCCGTTTGCAGTCGCAACATTGAAATTATGTGTATTCACTATTTTGACAGCTAGTCCGGCTGCAGGTCCAGTTGCAACTCCGTCTCCATTGTGTTCAGACAGTAACACACGTGTTAGCTGGAAGACCGGTAGGGAACTTGACAGTTTGTCCGCTTGATAACTATTCTTATCAATATTTTAGCTTTATGGTATCTTTCCAGTCTTTATAACTGGAAACCGGGAACAGGGAAATGGAAAATGTAGCAACATTTTAATGAAAACTATGGTTGTAGTAGTAAACGGTTCTACGAGATGTATGCATATGTGTGTTAAGAAGTAATCCATCCTTTAAGTCCTAAATGTCAAATTTGGAGAGTTAAAGTTATCTCTCGCTATCACATTTATGAAACCATTCCACATTTATTAATATGAATTACAACAAGTTGATATATATGTACAAGTTCTATAAAGCCGTTATTCGCTTTTTATATTAATAGAGGGGATAGAGTTTGGTGCTCGTGCTAGTAGGAGGATTCATTTCCCCAATCATACTAAAGACCTGGAGTTTTTCAAAAAAGTATTTTAAAAAAAAAAACAAATGAATATATACAATCTTGGAAAAATATCTAAAGGGGTTTTCAATTGGCATCGGTAGACTTTGGCAGCTTGTGGTGGCCATTTTGTTTTGGTGACATCTGTCAAATCTGTTGTTTATTATTTAGTTATCACCATGGCAAGCAACACGATTGACCAGCACATCCAAATGATAAAACTTTATTATCGAAATGAGTGTTCGTTAGTGCAAAAGTTGAACCCATTTTACGGTTGACGTGGTATAGCCCTTCACAGTTGACTCTTCTAAGTTTGGTGGGCAAATTTGAGACGACCGGTTCGGTTATCAATCATCAGCCAACTTTCATACATCAAAGGAACGCAAGATCGGCCGAGAACATTGCCGCGGTCCGTGAAAGTGTACATCAGCAGAACCTGAGGCAGTCGATACCTTTTGCAGACTTAAACTTGGCGAATTTTAATCGGGACTTGCGCCTACACCCGTAGAAGATCCAACTGACCCAGGACCTCAAAGTTAATGACCAGATACACAACGCCGCTTGTTCGCTGACTGGGCTTCACATCGTTTGGAACAGGACCCCAATTTTGGCCGACAAATTATCTCTACTGACGAGGCGCATTTTCTGATGAATGACTATGTTCACACACAGCTTGTTTTATTCCATTTCAACATCTACCCGCCCTTATTGAAAAACCCTTTACTTGTTGTTTTCTCGTAAATGTATAATAAGTAGAAACTCAACTGAAAAATAGTTAAATCAGCAGCATGTAATAATTTTTCATAATAATTCTCCTCCCTTGCCATAATGATGCTCCTAAATACCCAGGATTTATATACAAAAACAACAAAATTGATAACCAAATGAGCATAAGAATTTATGCACATTAATTTATTCACGTATAGAGGGAATAGGTATAGCAAAAGAAAAATATTCTTCCTGAAATTGACAGACTCCTTTTCCCACTAACTATGTTAGACTAAGTTTAGAATCCATTAGTGTGGACCAATTGAATTAAAGAAGAAAACCATCGAAGACGAAGTTCACGTACTTCGTCATGATGCGGTAAAAACTATTTCTTCCAACAAACGGTGACTTCTTAACTTCTTTAATAATTCTTCACAAATATTTATATTGAAGCATGTTCATTATTTGAAATATTTACATGATGTAGTATGTCTCATAGTAATAATAATAATTTAGCAAAAGGCTTGAATTTAAAGCCCTATTATACTTGGTTATGACTATGAGATTTTATTTTGTGTGTTTCTTCATGGAAATTAGTTCATCTCATATAAAATAATCCCACGGGGCATAACTTATTTTGAAATAAATTGCTCCTTAGAGAAAAAACAATATTTGTGCTCCCTCATAATGTTTTAAAAAATTCAAATCAGTGTATGAGAGTATACAAAACATAAAAGATACAAGTTTATGTACACATCAGATACGAAACAACAATCCGAGTTGTTCATAGGCGCGCAGAGATTTAGAGTGGGGTTTAAAATTATATTAGATTTTAATTTTATTGAAGCCTAGGTGTCCATATTTACAGTTTAAATGTCGGGTCGCATGTTTTTGATCTTATAGCTAAGGATTACAATTTACAAAGTGGATATCTTGGAGGCCATTTTACAGGTCCATTACGCGATATTATGTTGTGAAGGGATCGCACCACTCCACTTACAAACGCCCTACAGAGCAGCGCATTCCTTTTGGGTTCTCGTTCTAGTTCCGAGGGCGAAATGCTAAGACGAGACCAGGGAGTAAAAGGCCCCAAGACCAACAACATTATAAAGGGTGTTTTTTTTTTTAGACGTGTGGTTTTCAATCTGGCAATACTTTTTTCGGAGTTGGTCTTTTTGACAGCTGTCACTTGATTTAGGCTCAGTTTGGTTTGGCATTTCATAATTATTAGACTTACTCCCGAACAACGTTTGCAAATTTATTACCAAAACAATGGTTCGGTTCGCGCGACGCATCGCACTAATTTTTGGTCGACATAATCGCATTAATTCGAGCGACCATGGATCGGTTTCGCACCACGTTTACTGTAGTTGACAATGTGCATCCTCAGAGACGCCGTACAGTGCGCACCGAAGACGGTATTTCTGCTGTAGAGCATAGTATCGAAGAAGACCCGAATGAGTCCTGCAAAGACGCTGTAACACGCTGATTACTATATTATCACATTTCAACTAGCTCTAAACGGCAGATTAAATATAATTGAAAGTAGTCTGCATAAATATGATTATGAACAAAAAGTTGTTTAAAGCCGATGGAAGCTCGTTTGTAAATAAGGAGAAAAGCACTGGTCCAAAAATTGAGCCCTGTGGAACACCTCAGTTTAGGATTAAAAAAGGTGTTCACACGCAATGAAATAAGGTTTGACTTTTTGTTCGTATCATTAGCCGTGTTTTGTTGAGACGGCCAAACCCAGCCAGTTAACAGCCATCCGGGATTTTTAAAAAGAACCGATAAAACCTGGAAAGATACCTGCTCAGAAACCTTAGAGTTACTTATGAACACTCACTTCCCAGGATGTGTCATCGATTTATATCCAGTAGACAGAGAACAGACCATTTGTCCAATCTCTAATATTGGTAACCAAATCGTAGATAGTAGTAAGGTTGCTTGGGCCGCCATTGACTCCTTCTCAGCATACAAGTCTGCAGGACCTGATGACATAATTCCGATTATGCTCCAAAGTTCTAAAGACATACCTAATTGTTACAATTCTAGTGGACATTTTTAGACAATGTCTAAACATAACCTACATTCCATCTAGTTGGAGAAAAGTCAATGTTATTTTCATTCCGACAGCCGGCAAGCCCACTCACACTGAAGCATTAGACTTCCTTCCTTCTCAAGTTTTTGGAAAGGCTAATAAATAGAAATGCAAATTCGCCTTAATATTAATGTAAATATCCTCTCACAAGTCCGACATGAGTATTTAAGGGCAAATCCGCTGAGACGGCACTTCATATGAAGTGGTCGTCACGATTGAAAAAATCAATTCAATTCAAAGAATTTACGTTGGGAGCATTCCTTTACACAGAAGGGTTTTTTAATAATGTTAAAAACAGTGCAGTTTGACAAGCCCTCCCACCATAAACAAGACTTCGCTCCATATGACAAGTACGGCAAAATATCTTGGTTTGATAATAATTGCAACATAAAAGAATAAGAGAAGAAAGCTTCAATAGCATTCTATACCTGGTATAGTTGAATTTTTTGTATAAGATGGGGTCCAAGCCCCAGGTCCATTCATTGGCCATAATAAGGCCAATTTTGTGTGGACTGTTGCCGCAAAGAGATAAAACTTCTTAGTGCATCAAACACAGTTGCCCTTCGATGGGTCCCAGGACATCTTATTGACATAATATGGAAACGAAATGGCGGATGAACTGGCTAAATAAGTATCTTCTCTTGATCTGAGCCAAGAAAAGAATAGAATTCACCATCAATGCTTCGTTGGAGCCCCAAACGATAGATGGTCAGCAATTGATACTTGTCGGGTCTCGAGGAATCAATGACCAGATCTCTCTTAGAAAAAAAGCTTCTCGAACTAAGCAGACCTCAACTATACCTTTTGGTTGGAATCCTAACGGGTCATAACTCAATGGGAACACACAATGGCACAATGGCCAATAGATTAGGTGTATTAGCAGCCGATTTCTTTAGGAGCTGTCAGGATATCGAAGAAATTGAAACCATTAAACACCTGCTCATCCATTGTCCAAACCTTCAAACAAATCGCCTCCGATATTTTTAAAACAGATTTTTTGGAGAACTGGACGATCTGGCGCAGGTCTCTATGGCAAACATGAGAAAATATATATAGAGAGAGCACTGGCTGGTTCGCAAATGAACCAGTCTATGTCAACCACAGATTAGCCACATGAAGATGAGAATCCCCGGCAGCCATTTTAATTTGCCTACAAGCTTGAACTGGCAGTTATCAGATAAAAAATGAGAATGTGTGAATAAAAATCTCACACATAGACAGTAGGGATCTTCACACACCTGGTTAAATTGTTGTTGCAATTCACATCTATTCATCGACGCGGGAAAAAATTACAAATACAACAATGTAAACAAATGGGTTTTGGAGGGTGAAACGTACGAAACATTCTCATCTTCACATGGCTAATCTGTGATGTCAACCATTAGTTAGGATCATCTCTTCCTTCTGTTGTTAAGGGGATCACAATGGGCGAATAGGCCCCCGTGTATGCAACAGCTTCTGTGTTGGGCATTCCCCTCCAAATCTAACCTATAGTGGGTGTCAAAATGAAATGACGGAAGAGAGCTCTTATCATGAATTTCTTTATGAATTCCCTAGCTTAGCCAGAAGCAGGAAAATATCCCTCGGTAATTATTTTTTTTTTGACGAACTGAACATCTAGTTTGTGAGACTGAGAACCATCTTGAAACATGTTCAAAATTCAGGACGATTCAAGGGAGCACCTCAAATCCACACATAAACTCCACTGACTCCTTTTAATACCCAACCTTATGCTTAACTTACCTCGCATGGGGACGACAATGGATCCATTTGGATCCGAGTGAGATAATGACAACTATCAGCCCTCGTAACCTAACCTAATTTAGGACTGTCATGCCGGGGCACTGGGTTCGATTCCCAGCCTCTTCCACCTAAATAAAAAAAATACTCCAAAATACAAACAAAGTTCTAAGTCACTAGGTCTGCTGGCTATCCATGAGGTGCCACACCAACAAATTTATTATTTTATTTTCTTAATTCTGAATAAATAACGTCTAATGTGAGTATTAAGACTTGATTAAATTGATTACACTTCCTCAAAGGGTTCTAAACTTTTAAATCAGTATTTAAGCAAATTTATGGTAGCAAAGTGTGTAAAGTGTTTTTTTAGAGGGATAGAACTTTGAAATGGAATAAAACAAAGATGTTTTTTTTTGTTTAAATTGATATGAAATTTGTTTTATTCGAAAGATAACCTTTTGGCATTATAATTTAAATGTGATTTCTGGCATATGACCGCCAGAGCTGGCTCGGACGTAGTCTAATCTGGAAGTCCAATTTTTGATGACTTTTCCATCATTTGTGGCCGTATATAGGCAATAAGGTGTCGAATGTTTTCCTCCAAGTGGTCAATCGTTTCGGGCTTATCGGCGTAAACTAGCGACTTCCCATATCCCCACAGAAATTAGTCAAGCGGTGTTAAATCGCACGATCTTGGAGGCCAACTCACAGGTCCAAAACGTGAAAACATGCGTTCACCATGGCCCGCGCTGTCTGACATGTTTTGCCATTTTGTTGAAACCACACCTCAACCACATCAAAGTGATTCAATTATTCAGGAACCAAAAATTCATTAATCATGGCTCTATAACGGTCTCCATAAAATTTAACCCTCTGGCGGCATCGTATTTAAAGAAGTAAGGACCAATGATCCCACCAGCCCATAAAGCACACCAAAGTTTTTTCTGAATTTAACGGCATCTCAACTTGAGGACTATCTGCACTCCAAATGCGGTAGTTTTGCTTATTGACGTAGGCATTCAACCAAAACTGAGCTTCATTGCTGAAAAAAAAAATTTCTTGTGGAAATCGGAATCAACAACTATCTCGTTTCGAGCCCATTTTGCACAATTTGCATGCGTTGTTTAGGCGTCAGCCTATTCATGTTGAAATGCCAAAACCAAACTTAAAATAAATCACTTAACAGTTGACAAAATGGCCGCCAATTAAAATAGTGTTGCCAACTTAAAGTTCTATACCTCGAAAAAAAACACCCGTTACTTATTGGCTGATTGAATTCTTGTGAATGCAATTTTTTCGGATGTACGATCAAGCTGAGCTAAGGGCCTAGAATTTACGAGTAATTCATTGTTTTTTTTTTCCAATGTCACTGAGGTAATATTTATATTTTAGCGATCAATTCTAGGATTTTGACTAACCCGGAAATTTGTTTCTATTAAAGTAACACAAAATCAAATATTCTAATTATTTCTATGATAAGAAAAACTTTGAAAATGCCCAAAGCAATTCCCATTGTGACTCCAATTCTGCGGTCGTCTGCATAACCCCTAAGCACTAATAGATAGATATATAGATAGTAAAGGTACTCACCAATTGCCTCATGATTTTTATCAAACGATATCTTGGATATGGATTGATCTCACCTCCTTCCTCGCTGGGGAACATTTGTAAAATTGCATCTGGGCGAATTTCATCTGAAACTGTTCCCAAAGAACGTTTACCATGTCCACCATAGCAAGCATGTCCGTATGCATTACATCCCTCTGTAAGGATAACAAAAAAAAAAAAAGAAGATGTATCAATCATTTAATGATTTTATGGTATCGGAATTTTCGTATTAAATACTATTTATAATAATTTATAGGTAAATGTAGAAGAAGTATATATGTACATATTTAGGACTTTTTGTGAATGAAATAGTTCTGTGTCATTTTATGAATTAGCTATAGCATTGCGTGGGTGAGACGTCACGCACTTTGAATACTAAATTCATATTAATTAGGTATTAAAGCTGAGTCATTTAATGTCCTGGGAGATTATAATTATTATTAGGTATAGGTACTATACTACATGCCTATATACTTAAATATTTGTGAAAACGTGATTGTTTGTGTTTTTGTTAGTGAATTTGCCGATTATTTCATTTGAAAATAGATAATTGTGTGCAGAGGTACATCCTTATGGGAGATTCCAACTTTGTGCTAATTAATTGTTCCATAAATGAAAGCAAAAGGCTAGACAAATTAAATTTCTATTCAATTGGTGTTGGTATATAGGGCAAAGAATATGGTTTAATTAAATTAGAATTGTTGTTTAACATTCTTCACGAATAAAAGAATTGAAGAATTATTAACTATAGGCGATTTATTTGATTGACTGCGGCAAGCGGCTGGATCAGGAAATTTTGCAACTTTCTGAAAAATTATCAATTGAAGAAAATATAATAAATTGTAGCTCATGTAAATCTCAACATACTTCTTAGCGTGGAGAATCGATCTATTTTAAGTAAAAGCGCCCTCAAGGAGGGGTTCTACTGTGACCCGTCCTGTGGAGTTTTGTAGTGGATGAGCTACTGGAAAGTCTTACGGTCGTATTAATAAAGAAAACACTTAATTAACCTGTATTACGTGAGTTTACTAAGAGTTAAGAGTTGACTCGAGAGTCAAAATATCAGACAAAAATAAATTTGACAATTTTTTTTACGCTACACCACTCCCTTCGGTGTATTAACTTACTGGCAGTTAGTAAACGTCAGTTAGCAGACATTTTATTTGTGCGATTTAGCACTTAATCCATGACTTAAAGATAACTCGCTTTTATTAATAGGGCTGTTACTTTTTAGGGCAAACGCTATATAGGATTTGCTTATGATATCGTTATAACTGACTTATAGGGAACTTCGAACAAACTCTCTGTGAAGGAAATGGTGCCTTATGCAGCACTTGTGCAGCTGACAA
Organism: Leucozona laternaria; assembly: GCA_932273885.2. Taxonomy (NCBI): domain Eukaryota; kingdom Metazoa; phylum Arthropoda; class Insecta; order Diptera; family Syrphidae; genus Leucozona; species Leucozona laternaria. The sequence continues at coordinate 263,990,154 of OW026366.1, read as the reverse complement.
TTATACCATATTTACCAAAAAAAGGCTTCTTCTTTCCACACGAATAAAACCCATTCAGTTAGCTAGCAAAGTCATAGCAATCACACTGGATAGCAAACTCCTCTGGAATAAAAATGTAGAAATAACTGACGGCAAATCCACAAAATTTCTGGTAAATCATGGGTTTGCAAACCAAATATTGTCAGTTTAAAATGGAAACTATCAAGCTGACCTATAGCCCACTAACGAACAATAAACTATTAAGAAGAAAAAGGTCACTAAAACAAATTATATATTTATTATCAAGCTATCAAGTCAGCTGTCGTAATCGTCAGACAACATTTGGATCCCGGAGGGATTTGGTTGAAAAAAAACGACATCGGGGATTAGCAACACCACCATTACAGAAAAAATGGCGTGTTTATCCAAGCGATCGATAACAAGTAGGTAATTCACGCTGGTTACACAGTTTTTCTTCGTGGTTAAGATAAGCCCCTAAAATTCTCTGCGCTTTTAAGCCCCAAGATGTTTAGCATGTTGATTGCTTAGCCCCATATCAGTCGTTTTTTCACCAATTTCCTCCGGGTTTGCACAAAATTTGCCTATTTTTAAATAAAGCATATCTGCGACCATGAAAATTTCTTTTAGTTCTGAAGTTAGCGAAACACGCCTCAAAACGGATTAAAAACATCTTATATTGAATGGCTTACTACTTAATAACCTACCGTTCATAAGGTCTGAAGTATTTGTTACAATTTTAGTCTTGCACTGCGATGTTTTATATGTTTCCTTTTTAAATTCATATGGAGTTTGGGTAGCACCCCCTCAAAAAGTTGTAAAAACTTGTTATAGTGAATGTTTTATTGCTCAATAATTTTACGATCATATGTAAGTCATGAATTAGTTAAGACAATTTCATTAAGTATCGTGCGATGTTTTTGATTGATATAAAGTTGGCGAAGTACCTCCTCAAAAAATGTTTTATATTGAACGTTTAATTGCTTTATAATTTTTAGTTATGTAAATACTCGTCTGTTAGTTGTGACCATTTTAATTTTGTTGTGCGATGTTTTTCGGTTTATTTGTATTATCATAATTATTATAATTCTTATCTTATTGGCTTCTACTATAGTTTGCCGACTTTTTCATGCAAATTATTATGATATAAGCAATTTAATTCAAGGAGTTTTAACCCATCTACAAGGATTTGATTTCCTTACTTCATATGAACTTACCCATACAACCCCAATAAAAAACATCGCAAGAAAAAATGTTTATTGCCACAACTATGGAACACAAATAATACAGCAATAAGACATTCAATTTTAAGTTTTTACCACTTTTTGAGAAGTTTCTTCGCTATCTTCATATGAGTTTAGAAAAGAACCACAGAAAACATCGCATAACAAATGATGAAATGATGAACGGCAAACTAATAAGCAATAAACCTTTGCATATAAGAACATATGAACCCTTTTGATGGGGTTTTTTGACAACTTTATATAAATATGGGAATTTAGGAGAAACACATAGAAAACATAGCACCACAAAATTGAAATTGTCACAACTAATTCACGACTAATAAACCGCAAATTATTAAGCAATAAAACATTCTATATAAGGAGCTTGCTTTTAACACTTTTTGGGGGCGTGCTTCAATAACTTCATATTAATTTTGCAAATTAGTAGAAAAAACATAGAAAACAAAGCACGACAAAATTGCAACCATCACAACACATTCACGACTAATTAACGGAAAATTATTATTATTCAATACAAGAAGTTTTTACCCGTTTTTGAGAGGGAGCTTCGCTAAGTTGACACCAAGTTAGCAAAGCAGCAATAAAAAAAAAACATAGAAAAAATAGAACGACAAAATTTATATTGTTACAGATATTTAAAAACCACCGAACGGCAAATTATTAAGTAGAAAACCGTTCAATTTAAGAATCTTTTACCCATTTTTGAGAGCAAAAAAAAAACATAGAAAACATGGAACGACAAATTCAAAACTATTACAACTAATTAACGGCAAATTTTCCACCTAACCACTTTTCGATCCATGAATGTTGTTTGCTAAGTTGACACTCGTCACGAAAACGGATATCGAACTATGGAAGATTTAATTGATAAATTTTGAGAATGAGAAAACCATAAAAAGTGTTGCTACGAGAAGTGTTGATCCTATAATATGCTGCTGCAAGTGCTTTAGTTTATTTTGTAAAAAAAAAAACTTATAAATCTGTGCCCCAGTCAGGAAAAAGAGCCCCCAGAAAAATATTTGATACGTTGCCTCCAAAGGGATAGCAACGCCATACTGATTATGGTATAATGGCTTGTGCGTAGAGCTGTTATGTAGGAGGTCCCAGCCTCTGCACTTAAAATCAAACAAATTTGTACACCGGTACATATACTGCCTCTTTCGAGGAAGTAACAAATCCCCCATGTCATGAATACGAGTTGGAAATCAGCAGAAAATTGGAAGTCCCTCGTTTTCCTGCGGACAAGTCACTAAAGTCCCGGTTCTCGACGACTTGATTTGTGTTGAATATAAAATTGAATTTGCGTTTATAAATACCAATTCATTAACTAATTTGTAACCTGGCTTCAAACTTTTACTCATCACTGTAACATATATAATTCACCTAACGTTAAGTTAAACCTTACTGCATTACTATTATATATTTTATGTAATCATGAAATCGTACGATGTATATACCTACTTTAGTTTTTAGTCTCTCGATAGCTTCTGAATAAAACAGTTTACTAAGAACTAACTGCTTCGTTTTATTTTACCCAACAATTTGCTACAAAACTTATTTTTATTTTGAGACCCTTTATGGTCTTCCAATATTGACTTTAAAATTTTGACAGTTGATAGCGGCCATATTATTGAAGCTACATATTTTTGTCAAATTGGCTGTCATTTTTTCAGTCTTTTGTGCCAAAGCACCATAATAGTGTTCAACAACACGTGCAAACGATAATATTGTTTTATCAAAATGGGTGTTCTGTTCGGGCAACGTTCCTCACACTTCGCCCATTTTACGGTCGCCATAATCGTCCTACCTAGAAGACTATTAGCAGTGTTGTGTATAAATATGAGCCCACTGGTTCAGTAAACGATCAACCAACACCCGTACGCCGAAAAAAAAGTAAGATCTGCCGAAAACATTGCCGCGCGCCGTCCGTGAGAGTGTGCAGGAGAATCCGAGGCAGTCGATTTCGCGTCGCTCACAATAACTCGGCCTTTCGCAGAGCACAACTTGGCGAATTTTGCTCGAATATTGCGCCAGCACCCGTATAAAATTTAACATACCCAGGCGCTAAAGGTAAACGACCGTAGACAACGACGTTTGTTCGCTGATGAATGGGCTCTAGAGGATTTGGAAACTGACCCTAATATTCATCGAAAAATCATCTTCAGCGATGAGGCCCATTTCTGGATGACTGGGTACGTCAACAAATAAAATTGGCGTTTTAAATGTTAAATTTCAATGGAAACGTGGATATATTAATTAAAATAAACAGGCATTTCGTCATTACAAACAAAAATTACCTATTCGTTGTTTTTTTTAATGTAAAAAATGTAATGCATCACCTGTGAGCTTCCGCAAAATCACAATATTTGTCAGGTTCATTGTCCAAAGAACCAGAGAATATTTTAACCGGTTTATCAAAACAAGCTGCTTTTTTTAACATTCACAAGGCAAAATGCTTTTTTTTTTATGTTACTCCATTTTAATAATTTCCTATATGTACCAACATTAAACACTTCTTGGATATATAGTACACGTTTTGAAGTTGCTAAAGTTAAAGCAATTTAATTTTGTACCCTATTTGATTTCTGAGCTGATGCTTCTTGTCTATTATAAAACTTCCCGATGGCAAATGTCTCAGTTTCTTTAAATTTTATGAAAAAAATACCTAAGCAGGGTATAGGAATAAGAACATGTGGAATTTTTCGTTAATATTTAAATCTTGTAAATAAAGTTTAAGATCAAATCCATGAAATAAATACTAGAATGCACGACTGGGTCGTACGAACTCGAACTTTTGTACGATCACACTGTGGTCAGCTGTCAAATATAATTTAGTTTAAGTAGGAAAGCATAAAAATAAACAATAAAGCACCTTGTTTCACATGATATGTAAATACATTATGTAAAGGGTTTTTCCAATAAGAGGTGTTATTTTGATATTCAAAGAAAAATGGCATTTTTTGAAATAAATGATCGGATGTTTATTTCATTATAAAGAAGAAGGTATGCCGTTATTAATGGAACACAACATCAGCCAAATGGCCGCCACGACCACGCTTACAGGACCATATCCTTTTCATGAAATATTTCCATAACCAAATCGCAAAGTGGCTGCCCTATATCCTCGATAGCCTCACGAATTCCATCTTTGAGGTCTTGAATCGACGCTGGGCTGTTGGCGTAGACCTTATCTTTCACGTGGCCCCAAAGGAAGAAGTCGCAAGGTGTTAAATCACAAGATCTCGGTGGCCAATTGTGATCACCTCTTCGAGAGATAACACGGTCCGGAAACTTTTCCCGTAAAAGATCGATGGTTTCATTGCTTGTGTGGCACGTAGCGCCGTCTTGTTGAAAGTAAACGTTGTCCAGATCAATACCATCCAATTCCGGCCATAAAAAATCATTAATCATCTCTCGATAGCGCAATCCATTGACCGTAACTGTTGCTCCAGCCTCATTTTCGAAAAAGTAAGGTCCAATGACCCCGCCGGACCATAAACCGCACCAAACAGTCACGCGTTGAGGATGGAGGGGCTTTTCAACAATAACTCTTGGGTTTTCCGAGCCCCAGATGCGACAGTTTTGCTTGTTGACGTAGCCTCCGAGGTGGAAATATGCCTCATCAGTCAAGATGATTTTTCGATGAAATTCCGGATCATTTTCATGCATTTCAAGGACCCAATCAGCAAAGACACGACGTTGTTGATGATCAGCCGGCTTGAGTTCTTGTGTTAACTGAACTTTATAAGCCTTAAGACCCAAGTCTTTATGCAAAATACGGTTTAATGACGTTTGTGGAATGCCTCATTCCAAAGAACAACGAGAAATGGACAAACCTGGGTTTTCTTCAATACTTTGGGCTACAACAGCAATATTCTTAGTTGTTCTTGCGACGTGCACGGGTTTTATTCTTCACATCACTAACTTGTCCCAACAGCTCGAATTTGTCCACCAATTTCTGTATTGCGGTCCGACAAGGTGCTTCACGACGACCCAAAAATGTTTTAGTTTTACGAACCGTCTCTGCCAAATTTTCACCATTTTTATATTGAATTTTAATAATTTCAATGCGTTGTTGAAGCGTGTATCGTTCCATTTTTATTAATGGCGTAGTTTCTACTTGTCAAATGTCAAAAAATGACAGCTTCAAAAGCGACAGCTACCGAAATAGCGGGCTATTCAAAATAACACCTCTTATTGGAAAACCCTTTACATGCAGAGATCTTAAAGTGCAAACTGGAAATTTTTAAAAATCAAGATAATAAGAGGTTATTTGATTAAACAAATTCTGAAATTTTGTTGACACCATCGCGATATACATTATCTGATTTCCTTAACAAATCTTAGTTTGAGTGTTAAAATTAACAAAAAAAAATAACTATCTGCAGGGTGTCCGCCGGGAAGGTATACTACTTTGTTTGTTTATAATTTTTGATTAAATGAAAGAGAATATATCTTATATTGATAAATATTTTATTTAATGTCTGTAAGTATTTATGGTAATATCAGGAAAATGTCCGCCTCTGTTAGTCTCACAAATGCGAAAAATTTGGAGTATATTTTTCATTACATTCTCACACATTTCACGTGGTATTTCATTAATTTCATGACGAATATTTTGTTTGGGTTGCTCAAGCGTTTCTGGTTTGTTTGCATAAACCTTGCTTTTCAGATATCCTCACAAAAAGAAGTCCGGCAAAATAAAGTAGTATATACCTCCCCGGCGGACACCCTGTATTTATTCATAATCAGTGGTATTTACAATCGCATTCTAAAGCCTTGCTAACTTAAGCACACTATCCAACTCAAAGATCTTATTTATAAACATTTTCATTTGTTCATGTTAGAGACCGAAATTGGTGTTCTAAATCTATTCTAAAGTGGGAACGTTCAATGTCTACAAAGTCAATCCGAAATTAATGTAATGTGTGTTGAACGTACCTATAGTTACATTAGATTGACAAATTGTTCTTATCTGTCAATTGTTTGGATTTTAAAAACTAAACAAAAAAATCCAAATTGAAAATACCCTTTTCTGCAATGGATTTTTTAAACAATATTAACATGATAAATTCGTTTAATTTTACACCTCATACCTTATCATATGGTTATCCAAATTCTCAGACCTTTTTCTCTTTTATTGATTTTGCATTTTATTTTTTATTTGGATGCTTGAATTGAAAATGTTTGTAATAGTTTAAACAGCTGTTCTACAAAGTTCACTCAAATTCATTAATTCATTCCAGATTGACATAATAAATATATTACAGATATGTCAGAGAATATGTTATGACGACGTATTTCGATAACAACTCTGGATAGTTAGATATTAGGGAGATGGATAGTTAGATAGTTAGGGAGATGGCTAAAATATTAAGCCCATGACTATACTTTATCCAATTGATTTGTGCAGTACAGGAAAGATAGGACGTTTGCCTCTCACTCTAGTTGCTTTGGCTTGCATAAGCGTGTCGCTATTTAAAGCTCTCACAGGGTTTCCGTAGTTAACAGTATAAATAATAATTCACCATTCAAATACTCAACTTCATAAATTTGTTCTCAAAAGCTTCAAATCCCAAAAGTTCCTTTAATAAAATCCACAGAAAAAGCTTTTGAATTTGCTTACAACTGAGAAAGGCAACTCTGTTTCGATGAGCACAAACATCGTATATGACGACAACGAGCGCACGATCGTCCATCAGTATCCCTTCCCTTGAGCAGTATGGGATACAACGGTCATGGTGGAATGTACGACTTTTTACGGAGGATTACAACAACAATTCGCATACGTAAGTCAGTGACTTGCTAATTTTTTCAGTGGAATTTTTCCCAATTCAGTGACGTTAGCGTCCACAGGCGCCACTGCTTTTGAAAAAGCTCGCCCATAAGGCCTGCTATTCCACAAATCAATTGGATAAAGTATAGCTGGACAACTGTCAAAGCATTATCTAAAAAAATTTAATAAATACGACTGAATCAGCCCAAGCGTCGTATCCAGTCGGAACAAAATGTACGAATTTTCCATCTTTGTAGCCGTTCCGATAAGCCAATCGAACAGGCCTACGAACAACATTGGAAATGTCAAATTCATGCGTCGCAAGCCGATGAAATGTCCTCTTTGTTTTCATATCTCTCCGCTTTCAAAATCACTACTGTTTCTTTCACTATTGCTTATTTTGAAAAACTTTTATTTTGACAAAAATGTAAATGTTAACTTCATCCGTCGATAGTCACCAATATTTCTTTTAAGATTCGGTTACCATGAACAGAATAAATCGTCCGATGTTAAATTTTCTACGATCATAGATTTTTCCGAACATAGCTATACGATGAAAGGGCTAAATGTGGAGTTAAAAATTGAATCTCGGAAGAAATAATCTACCCGAAGTATCGAATTAAAAAAAAAAACTACATGTACCTATAGAAATGGATCGGATCGTGGTGTGTTCGGATGCTTAAAATCTGAAACCGACTGGACCAAATTGGATACTTCCGTCTGCGAGTTTGTTCGTAATGGCTACGCTAAGGTTAGGGAATTAATAAAAGTCGTAAAATTCTCAACAGGTGGCGCTGTAGGTGCACATTTCATTTTTCAGTTCAATGCAATTACTGTCAACAGGTGGCGCTGTAGGTGGTTAGGAAATGGTCTTAGGGATATTCTTTTTCGAAATTTTAATATTTTTAGGGTGAAATGGGGTAAACAAAAAATGTCTGATTTAGGAAATTCTATTTTGTTGAAAAGGTTTTTCTTAGCAAATGCTATAGCTTTAGGGATATTCTGTATCAAATTTTGTTATTTGTAGGTAGGATGAAATGGGCTAAAAATACAAAATTTTCTGATTTAAGAAATTCCTTCGGTGTTTGAAAGGTTGTTTTTTGCTGAATGGCCTTAGAGATTTTTTTCAGAATATGTATTGGCGTTTATATGGTGAAATGGGGTAAAAAAGTAAAGTAACATCTGGTTTAAAAAATTCTTTCTGAGTTTTAAGGGTTTAAAAAAAAAAAAATGCTTTTTTATAGAGTGAAGTGGGATATAAACAGAAACGTGGTTTTTGATTACAAAAGTTCTTTCTGTGTTGGAAAAGTAATAAAGGGACTTAGAGGATCATGTTTTTAAATATTCAGCCATTCATAACGTGAAATAGGTTAAAACCCATAAAGTTATAGTATTCGATTACAAAAACTATCTCAAATAGTTAGATATTTATACTTTCTTTTGAATTAGTTATGGGCAGCTTAGGTTTATCTACCCGTAAGAAGCCGGGCGAGCTGGAATTATTTAAAATTCATTAAAATTTGTTGATGATTTACTATTACTTCCCCAAATGCAACTCTACCTCTCAGAATATAGCATTTCCCAAATAAAAATGAAATCATCATAAATTTAGTAGTACGGAGTCCTTCAAAAAAAAAAAATACCCCGAAGCCCACACGCCACAAATTTAATTGTCGTCAAAAATGAACAAAATTTATTTCAACCCTCGCCCTCGCGATATGCTGCTTTTCATAGAGGTATCCCGATAGCCATCATTTCATCATCATTCATCAGAGCGATTGTTATTGTTGGAATTTAAAATATTCCCTGATTCCAACTTCGCCGGAAGTATTGCAAGTTATCCTTCCTCTTTGAATATTTATTTTATAAAGAGTCGTCAGGATGAGAAAAAATTATTGTATAAAAGCGAAGTTTTAGTTTTATTGTTATTCTCCATTGGTTTCGTTTTCCTTTTCGTTTTGGAAAAAAGGTAAATTTTCGTTGAAAAGATTTGAGATACTTTTTATAACAATGTTATGCTAAAGTAAAACTTTTCCAAATCTTCATGATACAAAAATAAAATTCTGAATTCATCATGTTAATAGAAATGCAAATAATAATGAAGGTGAGTATTTTTACAGCCTATTTAAAGTGGAAGTTGATACTCTATGGAAAATGTTTTGCTCAACATGGATATATATAGGAACCAGAAAACAACTTTAATTGGACGTCTCAACACCTCCATCACATCAGCCAGGTGTTATAGTGTGTAGATGTGTCTTGAAAAGGCCCCATATCCTTCAATACCATCCATAAAATCTCTAAGAGAATGCACCGTCAAATGGTTTTGTTTTGAAATAAACGTGCAACAATCAAAAGGCATAAATTAAACTGAATCGGGATTCTTATGATGGTGTCGTAGTCGTAGGAGGTGCCAGAAGCAGTAACACCAATAGTAATGTAATGAGATATGAGTGGTTCTATAGAAACATTGACTGCAAAGGATAAACATACACAGGTATACCTTATGTATAGAGGGTACATACCTTGTTATCTTGAAAAGTCAGTTAAGGTTTCCGGAAAGAGGTGTAACACTTGCATTTGTTTTGACGAGGAAAATAAGATTAAACCCATTTCTGAATTCTAAAATTGACTTTATCTTGAATAGGTCATGTTCATTGTGTGAGCATATACCTAGAAGTTGAGATTCTATGATATAAACTAGAGTCAGCCGAGGAAAGTGTTTTTAACTGACATTTAATTTTTGAATAATTTTCATAGACTTAGCATACCTAGTATAAAGAGGATGGTATACAAAGCTAAAAGGATATGGAAGGATGGTTTGTAATCTATTAATGCATCTTTACTTAATTGCCAGATGCTATAGGGTTTTACAAATGATGCCGAGGTATTTTTGCATTCCACTCGCGGTTCATGGATATATAATGGAGTGAACGATCTAACAGAGTGCGAGTACTTTTTGACACAAATAAGATAGTTACAAAAAACAATTCTCTGGCAAATTTTGTTGACAAACATATTAAAAAAGGACACAAAATTGAGGTACATCACAAAATTTGTAAACACAAGACTCAACTTTGAATTATATTGTTCTACCTGAAGGACACAAAATTTGGTGTAGGGGAAGTGGGGACAAGACCGTTTTTGTACTATGTTGTATAAAAATTAAATTGGCAACACTTATTGCAGGGAGAAACATTTGGCTTTTGGTATGACCATTCATGCCTGCCAGTATGAGTTAGTTCGGTTAAAACAGCGAGAATTTACGGTAGTTTTTGGGACTTCTCGTCAAAACGTTATAGTTGGGGTTTCGGTGTACCTAGTGTAAGTTGTGTTTTTACTACTTAAATACTTAAAATTATCAACATACTAGCTGACCCGGCTGGCTTTGTACGGGTAGCCAAATCTTATTACAACAGAAAATATAGATAAATATTTAAGCTACTATTTGTAATTGAATACCTACTACTCACTGAGTTTTGACCCACTTCAGGTTATGAATGGCTAAATTCGTAAAAATATGATCATCTAAGTCCAACCATTATTAATTTCCCAACGCAGAAAGAATTTTTCTAATCAAAAACTACTTTTTGTATTTATCCCATTTAACCCTACAAATAAATAAATTTCAAAAAGAATATCCCTAAAGCCATTTCCTAAAAACCCATTCAAATAAAAAAAGAATTTCTTAAATCAGACAATTTTTTTTATTTTTACCTCATTTCACCCTACGAATGTCAATAAAAATAAAAAAATATATTTGAAGCCATTTCCTAAGAATACCTTTCAAACGCAGTTAGAGTTTTTTTTTTAATCAGATACGTCGTTCGCATTTTACCCCATTTCACCCTACAAAGTGAAAGTCCCGTTTTGGACTTTTAAACGATCATATTTAAACAAACCTTCAAACGGAGGGAGACATTATATGGGGGCCTAGAAATTCGAGAACAAAAATTTGTTCTTAGGCTTCGTTAAGACAGAAAGCTTTTCGTTTGCCATTAAGGTTTTTTTGAGAGGTGGATAGCTTTAAATCGGCAACATTCGTTTCTGTGACAACCGATTTGATAGTTCCCGCCTTATGGGCCGGTGGTGGAATCATTATTCCGTATAGCTATGTCATCAAACATAATTATTGTCACAACGTCACAGTTAACGGTGAGTGGTGTAGATCCATGATTATAAACTTTAACGTGTCTAAATTGGAAGGCGATATATTTAATGGTATTGAGCTGGATGGCGTGGCGTCACATGTCACTCAGCGCGCGATACAATTAATTTACGAAAAAATTATCTGTCAAATAAAGTGAATTTCATGGACGGTGTTCACATTGGACTGACTCCTCCGATTTTTTTTGACGTCTCTGTGCTTTTGCTCACTTCCACTTCATGGTGAGAAAGAGATGCCCAGCAAAAGCAGGATTTTTTAAATTATTTAAAAATCAGTGGATTTTTTTTGACGTCTTCTTTTGCGACATCTGTTTTCTCTGTCTGTGATTTATCTTTGGCACTTAGATCTTACAGAATCCAATTTTTTTGAATTAGAAACATATTTATTAAAGAAGATTTACATTTTGCAAGTGAAAAAATTGTAATTCATCTTTCAAACTGCACAGATTTCTGCTTTGATTTAACGACTGCTAAACGTCAAAGTAAGTCCGATGTGTTCACATAAGTTTGTGTCTGAACAAACCAAGTTGGATTCACGTCAAAAAAAATCGGATGAGTCAGTCCAATGTGAACACCGTCATGGATATCAAAAACATTTGTTTGTGTTGTGTTTCAATTTAAAGTTCTCTGCCTCTCAAAAATCCAGTTTTTTGGAACATATATGTATTCACTTTTGGGTTTCGTCGGTCTTAAGCGATTTCACTTTCACTACGGCTGTAGCTTGAAGAGATGTCTTAATGGTGTTTTCAACTTGTGAGTGTATGCTGATGATATCTTCGATTTGGTGATGCAAGATTTTGAATAGGTACTATAAATGAGGGAAGCGTCGTTCTTCAAGACGTCACTATTGACGTTGGAATTCAAAATCTTGATAGTTTGATATCTCATTTGCAACTGATTAGTGATTAGCAACCAATGGAATCGAATTTTATTCAAATGCAAAATAGTTGCAACAGGATGAGGAGATATCTCATTATCGTATACATTCAGCCAAAAAATTCAATTGAAGAAACAATAACGAACCAATTTAAGCTGAAGAGGAAACAAATTTCAAAAGAAACTTGTTTTTCGTTACCTACTTATATGTAGTTAATTTAAGTAGAATTTCTCGTTGGTTTAATGCCATGACAAATTTAAATCATCATCATCATCGTCGGCTCGACAACCGGGGTCCGGTCCTGGCCTCCTTCAACAAGTCTCTCCACCCATCCCGGTCTCGAGCCGCCGCCATCCAGTTGCGCACCCCAAGGCTCCGGGCGTCCTGGTCTACGCCATCTCTCCAGCGCAAGCATGGTCTACCACACTGTCGTCTACCATAGAATGTACCACAAAGAACTTTCCGAGCAGGTTCCTCTTCGCTCATGCGAGCTAGGTGCCCTGCCCACCGGAGTCTACCGAGCTTAATTTTTATCACGATATCTGCTTCAAGGTAGATTGCGTACAATTCATGATTGTACCGTCTCCGGAATCGTCCTTCCTCACATATGGGGCCAACAATTCTCCTTAAGACTTTTCTCTCGAACGCGGCTAAGAGGTCGGAGTGCCTTTTGCTAAGCACCCAAGTCTCGGATCCATATGTGAGTACTGGCAGGACCATGGTCCTGTACAGCAGCAGTTTTGAAGTTATGGTGAGATTTCTGGATTTGAAGAGCTTTGACAGACTATAGTAGGCTCTGTTGGATTTGAGAAGCCGCCCGCGTATTTCTTCTTCTATATTGTTATCGGCTGCTACTATTGACCCAAGGTATTTAAAGGATTGCACCACTTCAAATTCGTGCTCCGCTACCTTGATTGTTTGACCAACTGTTCCTCTCGCATTCAACGCCACCATGTACTTTGTTTTACCTTCACTAATGTGCAGCCCCAGATTTTGTGCCGCCTGCTCGATCTGGATGAAGGAATCATGTACAGCTTGCTCGGTTCTTCCGATGATGTCGATGTCGTCTGCGTAAGCCAGTATCTGGCTGGACCTGTTGACGATGGTCAAATTTAAATACACCGTCACATATATCTCATGACTTGGTTAATAGAAGAAGAACTAACCCATCTGAAAAAAAATCTAGCAGCCAATTTTAAAGAAGACCCCCTAGTGCTGAGGTTGGCATTTTTAAGAGAAATCCCTTCAGCCAGTTGGAAAATTTCCTTTTCGTCACAAAAATAATCTTTTTGGTTGTTAATTAAATGTTATCCCAGAAGTTTTAGATATTATTGAAAGAAGTTTTTCTTTTCCTTTGAGCTGTTTCAAAAGGGATTTTACCAATGATCTCCCAGAACTACCTCTCACCATTGAGTTTCTTGTTTCTTCTTCCACGTTAAACCCGTTTATGAAATAGCGAACTCATATTAAATTCCCATTGGACTATACATAATTTTAACTGAAAAAATCCTATTCCACGGAAAAAATCCTATACAATAGAAAAAAAAGTCTACCAAATACATTTTTATGTTTTTAACTTCTTATCCCTTTTGAGAATATAAGACGTTTAATTAACTTCACTTTTTAAATTTTTCATATTTATTTTTTTTTTAACAAATACTCACTTTTAGCTTGACTCTCTTGTGCTGCCAAAACTACGGTGCATACTAACACCAAAAAGAACGATATTGATTGCTTCATATTGGTTTATTCTGTAAATAAAAAGAAATATATACATGAACATTATTTATTTCATAACTAATTTATAAATTAGATAGTAAATTCATTTGTATTGTTTTCTCTTGCTTCTTGCTTGGAAAAAATATTTTTTTTTTAAATATTTAAAGGAACCAAGAAGAACATTCTTTTGAGCATTGACATATTTTCATATTGAAGAATGCTTTTGTTTCAGACTTATATAAGATAGACAACCTACAAATTATTAGAATGTATCTTTAAAAGTCCTCATAAAATCTATATATGTACATATACAAAGTTGCTTCGTGCTTTGAATATTAATTTTGCCAAGTAAAGATTTATTTTTATTGGAAAGTGGAAAGGATATTTTCGTATGTTATGGTTTTCTACTTCCGAAATTTAAATAATTTTCATTTTAAATGGATTAAAGGCATTGAAAGGCAATCCAATTTAAGAATGTTAAATATGATTTCAGGTTTTAAGATTAATCATCTCGGTATAGTTTCTAATGAAAGTCATTCATTAAAATAACAACAAACAGCTCTGAGCGAAAAAAAAGGAAACAAGAGTGAATTTAATTAAATTTTGTTGAAAGTTTTCACTTAAGCTAAAGCCGGGAAAAAAACAGGACAGAACTAAAACTATATCACAGAAGAAGATAGTATCAATTCACAAAGCAGATGGCAGCCCAAAAAGAAAAAAAAAAAGATAACTTCAACTTCTTGGAAAGACTGCTATTAAACGTTGCGATTTTTAATAGATAGACTAGGCCCACGAAATAGAGGGGTCTGAGAAAAGCTAGGAGATTTTTAAATATTTGCAAAGTTACAATTTCTGGCAATTTTTCAAATTTCATTCAAGCGGACGGAAAGAAATCTTTTAAAAATTGGAATAAACAATGATCCATTGAAGCTACAAGATTAATTCTTGTGAGACAAAATAACATTTAAAAAGCAATAATTTCGGAGTTAACAAAAATTCTGAAAATCCTTTTTTTTATATTTTCACGTCTTATTTTACCGGAAGCTCTTATAACAAAAAAATATTTCCGGAACTACAAAATCAGGATTTGCGTAACTTCAAATTTATGCAAAAAATCTTTTAGGTTTTCTTTGGTTAAGATTTTGAAAGCTCATTTTGAATATCAAAAACTTCGTTAGAGTTACAAATTTCAGGTTAGTGCACAAAATTAGAATTTAGAAAACTACAATTTTTGGCTGCACAAAAAAGTTAAAATGTCCGTCAACTTTTGTTTAAATTTAACTTCCGTTCAATTCTGTTTTATTTAATTTTAAATAAACTTTTTAAACTTTAAAATTGAAATAAAAAATGATCCAAACTTAAGTTTTGCGGAAAAAGTTTGCATTTAAAAAAGCTTTAAATTTGGGTCCCAGTTATACACTTTAAAGATTTTCTTGGAAATTATGCCAGCTGCAAATTTTGGATTTAACCAACAAATAATCATTTAATTAGCTAAATATTTTTATATCAACATTTTTTGATGCCACCAAAGTAAGGGATGATTTTACAGAAAAAAATCATTTAATGAAAGTTTAAAAATTAATAAAATGTAAATTGTGTTTGATTATAAGGAACATTTATTTACATGTATGACGTGGTATATAAGTACTATAGTTCCTTTTTTTTTACAAAATCAATATTCAATTTTTTGTCTTTTACCATTTTTGAGTTTGAAAGTAATTTTTTCGAAAACTATTAATAGAAATAAGTTGATTTAAAAATAAAATAAAAAACAGACTTCAGGCTTTCAAAAAAGGTAAAATACGTTTAGTAAGTGTTGCGATTTCTTTAAAAAAAATTTTTTTCCATTTTAAATACTTTATTTATAAAATGCGCCAAAGCACCATTTTCACGCTCGATTTCAATTAAGCTGCTAAGTATATCATGAAATAAAGTACTCTCCATATGCTTGCATATGACTTAAGTGTCATCACTGTTGAGCAATATTGAAAAAGGGCCCAGATTCCATACAATTTTGCCCATGGTCCTTTAATTAAATCGACTAAACCGATAATGAGAAGGTCGAAATTAAAAAAAAATAAAAACCTATACCCTACTAAAAGGACAAAATTTTATCAAAATTCTTGGAGTCGTTTTCGATCAAATAGTGTTATAATACCACCGAGTTTCAACTTTCAAAAAAATATACAAAACTTAGCTATGTATTTACATTTTCTACGAGAAAATCTGCACAAAAAATGGGAACAAAATCTGTTGAACCATGAAAATGGAAAATAACACAAATTAATAACAAATTTTCGTAAACATTTAAGTTTTTTTTTTTTTTAATTAAAAGTGATTTAAATAGGGGTGTTGTTACCTACTTTAGACAGATATGTCAATCCAATTGTCAGATTCAAAATTGTTAGTGTCATTTTTATTCATTTTTATTCAGTTTTTTTTGCAATATTATCGTGATAGCACGCTTCAACAAAGTACAATTTTTTTAGAAATTTGGTTGCAAAATTGTGAATCCTTGCGCCAAACTGTTAAAGCTCGACAAATTTAGGTTTTTTTTTGGTTCAATGAAAAAACTGTCGCATTTGGAGCTTAGATAATCCGCATGAGATTACGAAATGCCGGTGTTACATTGCAAAAATTGCAAAATTGCACGCTGTATGGTCCCGCCTATTGGCTAGTGGAGTCATCGCCTGCCACGACGAACATTCAAATAAATACATGATGTATATACTCTAACTGTCATACTCACTTCGGATTTAAATTGACTTTAAATCTAGATTTACTTTAAATCTATGTCCGTATTATGTATATTGTATATGCTTGTCCAAAATAATGCGAATGTATAAGAACCTTAATTTGTTTCAAAGAGCAGTTGAATTATGATTTAAATATGGATTGAACGATTGAATAATATAAAATTCGATTTGAATGAATTTAAATCTAAATTTAATTTTTTATCATAACATTATTTATAATATTGATGGTTTAACACTTTAAAATTATTAATAACAAGGATATTGGGCAAAAAGGCGTGTTTTTAGATGACTATATTATGTATAACTAGTAGACCCGTGCTTAATTTTCAAAATAAAATGCATGGAGGTTTAAATCTTGGCTTAGTTAGTTATGACTCAGACAGCATTCTAACGCTTCATCCTCTTTATAATTATGTTGTCACATTATTATAAAATACATCCTTTTACGACCGATTAACAGTAACAACACAATATTTAATAAAAAAAACCACATATATATTTAATATCTCAATTGGTGATATGAATAAAAACGGAGCAGGTGCTCCATAAGAATATAAGAAGGTGCTAAAAAAAATAGAGTACCTCTGCTCCCGTTTCGTATGAATAAAATTTTACTCAAAACAGTGAGCACCTCCTGCTTCACAGGGAGTAGCTGCTTTCATACAACGAGTCAAATTCAGTTTTTTTTTTTTTTTTGGATTTGCAACTCATTTCTATGATTTATAAAAAAAAACCAACGTAAACTTTTATTTCGTTCGATATTTTTTTCGATTGAAAATCAGTCTTTCTTTAAGTATTAGGAGTTTAAAAGATAAAACTTTTTCTGTTTTGACTCGCATTTTATTGTGAAGAATGGGAAAACGTTGCTTGACTTGTACAAAACATCGTTCAACTATAACTCGTTCGTGATTTAGGCACTTATTGAAAGAATTTTTCTCCGGAGTATCTGGATTTTGATACGGAGTTAAAAGCCACCAGGGAGTAAGTCCGTATCCTGAATCACCAAGTAAAATGGCACTAGCTTCATTCCCTTGGATGATTTTAAATACGCGAGAATTTTTTCAAAATCGTCAATCATGCACTGATCCTGGTCACGAATAGTCAATACTCTCATAAATTCATATCTGGAATTGCATGTTGCCTGATCATTAATGCTGTGGAATCCTTTTCTGTTACTAAACTCGTCCCTATGGACAACTGGTTTGATGATAGGACCATGAGAACAATCAAATCGCTGAAGGAAAATTGTATTTGTCTTGCCATTCGCGTTTTGCATTCTGTAGGTCTTCAGTAGTTGTAGGGAATTTGATTTAATGGTTTGACGTCTGGATTATTGCCGTACTTACAAGGGAAACAGTTTTAGAGACCGTGGACTGGTCTATACTCCAATGTCTTATCCAACTCCAGTTTGTAAACCTACAGCACCTATTAAGCGAAAGAAAATTCGTATTTTGTCAATGCTTGTTAAGGCATCCCCCCCCCCCCCTGTTTCTGAACTATTTCCAAGATAATGATTTACCAAGATCTCCACATTTTCTTTGTTGAATCTGTATAGAACGCGAAAATCATTTAAAAATCCTTTTATAAAATTTGACTTAGCGGTTTTAAATTGATACAAACAAGCTATTTATGGGAAAAAAAATATAAAGAGCTATTTAATTCAACGTTGAGCAATCAAATGACGTAACTCACAAATAGGAGCAGGTGCTCTTCTCGATGTAGTAGGTACGTGCTTTGCTTTATTCATACCGTATAATGTAGCAGGTGCTTATTTTGAGGCAGTGCTCATCAAACACGTAGATGCTCAATCCTTGAGGACCTTCTCAAGTGTTTTATTCATACCAAATGGAGCACCTGCTCTTAAAAGTTGAGTTTTGAGCAGGTGCTCCCTTTTATTCATACCACCTAATGTACCCAAACCATTTTGCCTGATACGCACCCAAACATGAAGCGTACTGATTTAATTCATATGGATTTGTACAGGGTGTCCCGTAAGTAATGAATAACCTAGCAACTGAGTAAAGCTGGACTTAAGACATTTCAGTTATGGAATTTTCAAAAAAAAAAAATACGCAAATATCTGAACACTGTGACCACGATTGATTGATTCTTATTTTTTTTTTTTATTTTTATAATATCAAGTGATATACCTAACCACTTAATTTTTGCAAATAGTACTTTTAAAGGCCTTATAATTGACTATTCACTTTAATTTAATTTTCATTTGAGTTAATGTTAAAAAGCTCCTTCAGTATGTTAAAGGCTAGTTTTATTGGTTATTATTAGGAACATTAAATAGGGAACTTTTTAAAATAATTAGCCACTTATGCTTTCATACATTTTTATTTTTTTAGATATGGTCAAACTTTGGTGAAAATAAATATTTTATCTTTTTTGTAGGTATCAAAAATTAATTTGAAAAATTTACATTTAAGAAAATGCAACAAAAAGTGTTAAATTTGACTGCCAAACTATTAGTACAGATATTCTAAAATATTATAAAAATAAAAAAAAAAAAAAACATAATGAAACATTAACTCGTGATCGCAGTGTTCAGATAATTTTTTTGAAAATCCCATTACATAGAGGACACATGGGCAATATTTTTTCTGAAAGTTCTTAAATCTAGGGGCCAAATTACGGCATCAGTGACTGATCGAGTGAGTGCCATCAGTGATCGAATGAACGAGTAAAACCTATGGGGATGATGACTCCATTATTTACGGGGCACCCTGTAAAAGATATTTCACTACTTTATTTCTTAAACAATAATAAAAAGCAAGTTATTTTGAACCATATTTAGCCCAGCAAAGCCGGGCTGATCAGCTTATAATGGGTGATTTTTTAAGAGGCTTAGAACTTTTTTTTAAAAAAAAACACAAAAAATTCGAAAAAATGAATGAAATATTTATTTGAATCGATAGTTTGAACCTTGCAATCTAATGTTTAAAGATAATTTCATGCAAATGTTGACCGCGGCTGCGTTTCAGGTAGCCCATCCGCTGAGTCCAATTTTGGCATACTCTTTCACACATATCGGCCGGTATCTCACGAATGAATGCATGGATGTTGGCTTCCAGTGCGTCAATCGAAGCGGGCTTGTCCCTATAGACATTAGCCTTGACATACCCCCACAAAAAATAATCTAATGGTGTCAAATCGCACGATCTAGGCGGCCAATTGACCGGCCCGAAACGTGAAATTAACTGTTCACCAAACTCGCCTCGCAATTGCGCCATTGTTTCGCGTGCTGTGTGGCATGTGGCACCGTCTTGTTGAAACCACATATCATGCAAGTCAAGAACTTCCATTTCGGGCAAAAAAAAGTTTGTTATCATCGCTCGGTAGCGTTCACCATTGACAGTAACGCTGCGATTCGCATCATCTTTGAAGAAATATGGCCCAATAATGCCGCCGGCCCATAAACCGCACCAAACAGTGGCTTTTTCGGGATGCATTGGTAGCTGTTGCAATGCTTCTGGCTGATCTTCACTCCAAATGCGGCAATTTCGCTTATTTACGTACCCATTCAACCAAAAATGAGCCTCATCGCTCAACACAATTTTTCGATAAAAAAGCGGATCCTCGGCCAGCTTTCCAAGAGCCCATTCACCAAAAATTCGGCGTTGTGGTAGGTCGGCTGGCTTTAGTTCTTGCACCAGCTGTATCTTAAAAGGCTTTACGCCCAAATCCTTCCGCAAAATTTTCCACGTAGTGCTGTAACAAAGGCCTAACTGCTGGGAACGGCGCCGAATCGACATTTCGCGGTCTTCTGTCACACTAGCTGATACGGCCGCAATATTTTCTTCACTACGCACAGTACGTAAACGTGTTGGTGGTTTAATGTCCAACAAAGTAAATTTGGTGCGAAATTTGGTCACAATCTTCCGAATAGACTGCTCAGAAGGTCGAAAATGCCGATCGTAAAATGGAAGCAGCGCGCGATGAACATTTCGAACCGAGCACGAATTTTGATAGTAAAATTCAATAATTTGCAAGCGTTGTTCATTTGTAAGACGATCCATGGTTAAATTGCAAACCAAACTGAAGCTGTTTGACAGTGACACAAGGTACTAAACACACGTCAGCTGTCAAAACCAGTGTTGCCAAAACCAAACCAGCTAAAAAATCACCCGTTACAAGTATATTGGGGATGTTTTTGTTAAAGAGCGGAAGTTTTATTTTTGCTGTCAATCTAAATTATAAGGTGATTAACTTGTTTACTGTATATTAACAATCAACAATGGCATTAATTAAGCTTTAAGATTAAATTTTGTATATAATAACTATTCGGATCGATTGAGTTTGACTTCAAAGGTTATCATAACAATTTTTTGATTAATCACAACCTTAGGTAAAACAAAAAACAAAAAAAAAAAAAAAAATATAAATAGGAAACCCCTAAGTGTTTGAATAATTTTCAAAGCTTTCTTTAATAAATATTAAAAAAAAAAAATGCATCCCAAAGTTAATTAAGTGTAAACTTTCCAAATTGGCTGTGTCAATCTGTTGGCAATTTATAGTCCTTAAGGACTTTCCGTCTCATAAATAATGTAAGCACTGCACGACAATGTTTTGCCCAGAAGCAAATTTAATTCAAAGGATTCCTAATATGATTATCATTATAATGATTTTAATGATTTTACATGCAACGAGCTTACCTAAAAGTTTATACCAATTCCAAGGAGATTTCAATTAAACGATATATCAGTCGTGTATTGTTATTTTTTATTATTTTTATATTAAAGTTAAGAGTTTAATTAGGATATTTAGAAAATATTTTTTTTTCTTCTTTTTAAGGTACAAAAATCACAGATCAATTACAATAAATTGTTATTAATTTTGTTTTAAAGACAAACAAAAATCAATTAAATTATAGAAAATTTTAATGTTCGTTTGAGTTCTTATTCACAGCACTTTCTGACAGCTAAAGAAAGATTTATCGACAGAACTACCCGTTTTTTACATCTTTGAGCTTTTCGAAAATTGTGGTGTTTAAAAAAAAAAAAATTCGTTTCAAGAACAATATTTGTGTCCTCATTCGGCTGCAATTGCCGTCCGACTAGTAAGCGCCCCATCAATCAAAGATACTTTCATATAGAAATCAGATTGAGGCGTTTCTCGTTTTGTAAAAAAAAAAAAAAAAAAAAACAAAAACAAAAGCAAAACAAGTCTAAATGGGACGTCTCTAATTTAATAATAGAATTAAACAAATCTATAAAGATAGATTTTTTGTATATGGGTCTCCGAGTGAGTGAGATTGATTTTGTGAAAATATTAATTTTTCACAGGTCTAGCGTATTTTTCATGATAAGAATAATTATTTTATAGGGTTGAACGTTTAAATTACGAAAAGACGAATTGTACTAGATTTTTGGAAGGAAAACAAGCGGATGACCTCGAAGAGTGTTTTAATATTAAGTCTATGAAAGAAGTTTTTGGGATAAATTAAATAAATAAGAGGAAAATACTAAAGTTAGCTTTATAGTAAGCCAAGATGAAGTTTTGCAGTGCGAGATTAAAGTTAAACTTGAGTTAACTCACCAAACTTGTACAACCCTATTAATAAAACAACGATTGGATTATTGCACCTTTGTTCCAAGAGCTTACTACACCATGGGAATAAGAGCTAAGCTACGGGTTAAAATTTTTTTTATCAATAAAAACAAAATGTTAGTTGAATAGTATAAAGTGACATTTACGAAAAATCTACTACAATAAGTAAGATGCCTGTTTGGTAACTTGAAAGTTTACCAAACTTGTTTTTTTTTTTTGTATGGGCTCTGACAGCAAATTGTGATTATTTGTATACAAAAAAAAAACTAAAATAGAGCTCACGTTATCAAACACACCTAACAATTCTCTTGTTAATATTTTTTTTTTTTTTTTTTTTTATATATTTCGTATAACAGAGTACAAAAAGCTCTTACAGTCTACTTACACTAAACAATTTATTTGTAAATAGGTAGATAATAGACATAATAATTGATTAACCTCCAAAGTTCAATACATAAAATAAATGTGACTTGAAAACATCTCTGCTCTAAAAGTGTTTAAAATCAATAATTTCATTTTGAGATACTGAGTTTGAATGTCTTAAGCATCGTGAAATTGGCTCATTAAGTCCATAATTTGCTCTGTGTTGAGGTACAGGAAATGTATAAGAGGATCTAAGGGAGTGTGGATTACAGTTAAATTCTATCATTCTTAGCAAAAATGGACAATTAATTTTATAATTTATAATATCTATAATAAACAGTCATACACATTTTTAACTACGCAATACATTTTTAAATCGTCGGCATACATGAGACATTGAGAATGAACAAAAATATAAGGAATAACAAAGGCCCAAGATGACTGCCTTGGAGAACACCAGAAGTTACATTTATGGCCTCAGAAATGTTATCATCTATACGAACGAATTGTATTTGGTTACAAAGATATGACTCGATTCATTTCAGATGGTTAGAGTTAAAACCATTATCCTGCAGCTTATTAAGAAGGATACGGTGATCAACTCTGTCGAACGCCTTCACAAAATCATTGTAAATCACATAACACTGATAGCCCTTTTCAAAAGAATTTAGTACAAAGTTGGAAAAGATGGCGAGATTTGTGAGAGTATCCCTGCCACCAACAAAACAATGTTGCTGAGGTGAAATTACTTCTTTCATTGAATGTATTAGTTTTTTATAAATAATTTTTTGGAAAAGCTTTGGAACGGTGGATATTTTGCAATTGGACGATATTTATTTACATAATTCTTAGACCCCGATTTGTGAATAGGACTTGAAAAGAACGCTTCCATTCGTTCAGAAATATACCTGACTCAAGAGAACGATTGAACATAATACTGAGAGATTGAACATAATACTGAGAGGCAGGCCTGTGCACAATTATATTATATTATATTTCTGTCAAAATTATAAGCATTTTTACTTGGGAATATAGGTACTATATGACAAGTTATGAATTCGTACAAAAAATCGAACTCGTGATTTTTTTCAAACTGTCTGTCTGTCTGTCTGTCTGTTCGACTACAGCCTTAACGGATGGGTTGATTTTCCTTAAACCTTGGAACCAGTTTTTTGATTTTCGCTTTTCTCGAACTCGAACTGATTCTGATCAATTTTTTTATGAAAAATTATTTACACATTCTTAATAATATTGTGTAACAAAATTTTCAAAAAAATATTTTTTGCATTTTTAGAAAAAGTTTGAAAATTGTTTTTTGAAAACTCAACATTTCAAAAACAACTATGTCGATTTTTATTAAACTTAGTAAATAGCAGTTTTTTTTAACTTTATCTAGAAGATTTTTGACAAAAATTATTCTAATACCCAAAGATAGCGGCGCCTCCCATACAAATGTTTAAAAACCGTTAAAAAAATTATTTTTTTTTCTCAAAAACAACTACTACAATTTTCATAAAATTTGTGTGTGTGTTGAAATTAGTACGATCTACCATTTAAATTTTTTAAATTTTATATTTTACGTTTATTAACAGTAGATACCTCTGATAGAATGGTTTATTTGATTTTCGACTATCTCAATATCTGATCAACCGAATAAAACTAGATTTTTTATACAGAAGCTTCTAACAAGTATAAATAACAGTGCGTATCAAAATTTTCTAAACAATAGTTTTTGAATTTTTAAAAAAAAATTAAAAATTATTTATTTGAAAATTCGATATTTCGAAAACTGGTATCAGATTTGTTTGTGAAGTTCAATTTTTAATGCAACTTTAGTAAATACTTAAAATTGTTAACGAATTTTAAAATTTGTTTTCTCATAAATTAAGATATTTATAAGAAATCAGATGGTGTACATCGCTTTGGGTTAAAACAGATTCAAAGTATTCAAAGTTGATTTAAAACAATTTACCAGTTTAAATAATATAATTTCTTTTCATGCATATGTGCAACACTGGGCTATATTGTTAATTTTTTTATGCTCATACATAAAACCACCTGCAACTAAACTAAGTTTTGGCAAATGGATAAAATATAGACTCCCATAGCTAATTTATTTCAGACTATAGAACCACAATGTGATTGCGCATAAGAGCAAGTTCGTAGATTTTCCAATAATTGCAAATGGTTTAGGAACTCGATAAATCTAGTAGACATTATTATTTTTATTAAATAATAAATTTGCAATCTTCACTTATATTTTTTTAATTTCAGAATAAATTTGATACATCTGCTTCCAATTGCTTTTCTAAAACACCTTCTTCAGTGGTTTAGCTCAGTAAACTAATAATATTTTGAACTAAGTCCATGGAATAACCCCTAACCCTTCGCTATTCCACGTTTATTAATTTGGCTGGTACAGTTTTCCCTAAGTTTAATGAACAGATATGCTTTTGACTTCGAGTTTGTTGTATCGTTTGAATTAAGTGGGGTAAACTGTTGGACGGTCCATTCAAATTTTTAAACTCCATACGCTATCCCCACTATTAGTCCAGTCATTTGGTTGAAAAAATAGAGATTACTTGGAAAGTTTTCCGGGAGTTTTGAAAACTGGCAATTTTATAGATTTCGACGTGCTCTTTCAGATTTTCAACTTTGCCACCTCGTATCCTTATAAATTTTGTACTATACATTGAAAACCCGGCTCACTATTGTCTGTCTCCGCAGGTATAACGGAATGTGTCGCCATTGTGTCGGGCCCCTTCTCTCCCTTTGTTGCCACCTACCTAAGTTAATATTGTTTTTACCTTCAACGCATTGACTATTTTCGTTGAACGTGTAATCACCCTGAGCAAATGTTTGGACACATTGACGCAAAGCGTTGACCTATCACCAGGTTCAGCAGTGGTATGGGAACGAACAAAATGCAGAGCAATGGGGATGGAAAAAAGACATGAACGGGCTAATTGCTGCAGAGGCGCCCGCAGGATTTTTCCTAGGGGGTCAAACAAAATATTTTCAGATAAGCTAAGTTTTTATCTTTCTTAATGTACTGAAAGATCGCTCTGCTGTTCATATTGTGGCGGGAATGGAAAGGCCTATTGATAGTGCTGCGAAAACCGATAAAATTCTTCCGCATTTTTCAACACATCACACGTATATTAACTTTAGTCAAAATTCATCGTTATGTGGACATGATGGACTCGGCAGAAAAATTGATCGGAAATGATAGATATGTGTCAGGTTTTTTTTTTGACAGTCAAATTGAAATTAGATGATTCCATGCTCTGCATATACAGTGATGGAAAAATAATAGAAACAAAGCTTTATAAAGGGTCCGCCATCTAACGTTTTTTTTTTAACTAGTGTTTTTTTCGTGAAGCTCATGTCTGATTTGACAGATAATTAGTTTTATCCATCCGCCGAACGAATATGGTTGTGTATACGCTTCGCTAAGTGGGCCTGCGACCGACTTAGAGAAGATGCCGATTTTGCCAAAAAAATCATCTTTTCAGATGAAGCTCATTTTGATCTTGGCAGGTAGTAAACAAGCAAAATTGTCGCATTTGGGGCATAGAAAACCCGCACGCATACATTGAAAAGCCGATACACACGGAACGAGTCACTGTTTGGTGCGGATTTTGGTCCAGAGGCATAATTGGGCCATTTTTCGAAAATGAGCAAGGAGTGGCCGTTACAGTCAATGGCGATCGTTATCGGGCCATGTTGAACGAATTTTTGTTCACAAAAATTGAAGAGGAGGATATTAGCAACATTTGGTTTCAACAGGACGGCGCTACGTGCCACACAGCCGAAGCTACACTCGATGTTTTGCGCCATTTTCAAAAAAAAAGGAAAGTTTTTTGGCGGACCTTTTATAACGCTCAACTATTAATAACAACGTGCAATTATGTCTTTTTTCGTAATAATGTGTATTTATTAATTGTACCAAACATGACTTCAAATTAGTAGAGCGGTTTGCTGTTATCACCTCTTTGTTTGGACTTAACGGTAAAACAAGGTACTTTGATTGAGACTCTGACTTAAATTTCCGTTTTTTTTTTTTAATTGAAATAGGCGTTCATAAGTTTGATCATTAGTTTGTCAAGTGTTTCAGTCGTTTTCGCAAAAAAAATATATTAGTGATTAAAAAACATTATAAAAAAATGGGTCGTGAAATCCTTTGTACTATTTTAGAACGCGATTTAATAAAAAACTTGAGACAAAATGGGAAAACTACGGATGAAATAGCACAGGCATTAAAGTGTTCAAAAAAGAAGATATTTACAGCTCACCATTCAAGTCCAAAGCCAGAAACAAGAGGCAGAAGACGAAAAACTGTGTACGACTTTGTAAAAAAAAGACTTTTTCTTCATTAAAAGACTCAAAAATTGAATTACACGCGCCTGTTACAAGTCGTACAGTAAGAAACCGGTTAAAAGAAGCAAGGCTTCCTGGAAGGATTCCCAGAAACGTACCGTACTTAAGTAGAAAAAATATCCAACAGAGAGTGGTTTTTGCAAATAGACACCTTCAACGCGCAAATTGGAACAACGTTTTATGGTCTGATGAAACTCAAATAAATTTATTTGGTTCCGATGGCAAAATGTATGTCAGGCGACCTAAGAACTCAGAATTCAATCAATACTACACGAAAAAGACAGTTAATTATGGTGGAGGCAATATCATGATCTGGGGGTGCTTTTCAACATATGGAGTTGGTCCAATTTTCTGGATAAAAGACAAAATGTGTGCTATTGATTATGTCCGGATCCTAAATGAAGTTATAGTCCCATTTGCCGAAGGAAACATGCCACTTAAATGGTAGTTCATGCAGGACAACGGCCCAAAGCACTCCTCAAAATTGGCTAAAAAGTACTTTCGCACACACAAAATAAATGTTATGACGTGGCCATCGCAGTCCCCGGATCTTAATCCGATAGAACACCTATGGGGCATACTTAAGAGAAAGATTGGAGACTTGGGTGGAGTGAAAATTTTTTGATATGCATAGGCAGGATGAGTGCCTTTTGCAATCTTAATAACGAAGAAAAAATTTCAGATTGATCAAAAAAGTTTAAGAGGGTTCATAAGACACTTGAAAAATTGAAAATGCTCTTAAAGTTAATAGGAATTTTTTTTACATTAGATACTGCTAATTTTTTATTTTTTTTAACGGATATTTCTCAAAAATAATAAATAATGTTATCAAAATATAATGTTCACACAGTGAAAGTTCTCTAAACCAAAATCTATATGACCATTGTATATATAATCTATAGTACTATCATGATGACGAACGACCGACGCGCTACCATACGGCCACACATAAAGCTAATGTTGCTAACAATTGTTGCAAAGGAAAGTGGAGACTTTGAATTCTCCAACAAAGGAGAATAGTTTTTTAATACAAAAATGAGAGCCCACTAAATTTATGAAAGTTAGAGGGAGGCAGGAAGTAACAATTTTGTGCTTTTTTGTTTTATGAATGGGGTTTGGTTTTTTTGCAGAGGAAGGGGTTGTTTTTGCTTTCATCATTTTTTATAGAAAGGGGAAAATGTTTTTTTTTGTTTGTTTTTTGGGTATAGGAAGAACGAAAATAAATATTGTTCAAAAGAAGGCTTGATTTTTTGGCTTTTGCCTTTTGCCTGTGACGTAGTGTGGGAATAGAGGAAATGTATAATATGCATGCAAATTATTCAAACTCGGTTACCACTAAGAATAATAATGTTGTTGTAAATTAATACTTTTTGACTGAATTGTATAGCGAAGGATGTTATACGCTTTTGTAGGTAGCTTTTCCGTTGAGATTTAAGTTAAGTAAATACATTGGTATAAATATTTATTAGAAAGGCTCTATTTAAGGTTTGTTTGTGATATCAGGTTAAATCAGGTTAGTTTTGATTATGTAGGTATTTATTTATATCTAGGTAGGTATATAGGTAGGTATTGACAGATGATTGTTCGTTATGTTGTAAAATTCAAAAAATAACCATCAGATTGAGCTGAAACTTAGACAATGCAATTGTTGATGAATCAGAAGTTCACGTAAATTTGTTTAAACTTTTCTATAACCATTCTATAAATTGAGCTGAAAATCGAAATATAAAAATTAGTTAAAAACTGAAGAAAAAATAATCCGTTTGAGCTGAAACTTGAGAAGTTTTAAGTTTACCATCATACCTGAATATCATCTGATGAATATATTACGTGCAGTTTTTCATTTAATTTTTGAATTCATGTGGCCTTAGGTTTTTTATTCAGACAAATTTATAGTTTAGACTTAAAGAAGAGAAAAGTATCCTAATTAAATTAAAATTAATGTGTTTTTTCTTGAAAATTAATTATCAATGTTCTGGAAAGTTAAAACAAAACACTAATTTTTCTGCATTCGGCTTCGGAAATACTTAATTAAGTTAAATTTTTTAAGAAATCGGTTTGGAATGCTAAACAATTAACAAATGTGGTAATCATGTCTTACTTTTTCTTATAAGTTTGACCTTTTTTTCTAGTAAAATTGGGGATATAGGTTGGTTTGTTTCTTATAGTAACGACTAAGTGGGTGTTTGAGTGGGATTATTTGCTTGCGAATAAGTTTAAGAGTTCATTTTGAAATAATAAATTGTATTTATGCCAACAAAAACTCTTTTTAACTTAATTTTATTTAAAAAAATAGTTTTTAGGAGTATTGAAATTGTTTTTTTTTTAAATAAACACCAAAGTTTTGCCTTTTTTTAATTTTTCAAAATTATTTGTATTCAAAAAAACTTATTTTTTCGAAATAATTTCCTTAATTTTTTTAAAAAATAATTTTAAGGAGCATTGCAATTGTTTTTTTTTTAAATTAAAACACCAAATTTTTGTTTTTTTTTTATTTTTTTAAAAATATAAACTATTTTTTTCGGAAAAAATGTACTTAATTTTTTTTGAAAATATTTTTTAGGTGTATTTCAATGGATTTTCAAAATTGGTTAACCAAATTAATTTTTTTTTTTAATTTTCGAAAAATTGTCTGCTGATGAAAGCAAATTTTTTCCGAAAAAAACATTGATTTTTTCAAATCTTGCTTAATTGGCTATATGTATTCCTATTTTCATTTCAATTTTTTTTTCAGTCTCAATACCTTCATACATACATAAATATGTAGGTACCTACTTAAAAAAAATTATTTTTTTAAATTTTTGTCTCAATTGTATAATTAGTCAAGTACCTACCTACAAAATGTTTTTTTTGGAAAGAAAGGTACCTTTTTTACCCATAAATAGGTAGGTACCTAGCTTGTATTTTTTTTCCAAAAAGAAAGCTAGGTAGGTTGTAGGTACCTATAAGGTATTTGATTTGGCTTGAAAAATAATTTTTAATAGGTGGGTGGTTGGTTAATATTTAAAATTTACGTACATACCTATCTACCTACCAAATACATTCATATATATGTATGTAGGTGAGGAACCTATCTACATTTCTTTCAAATGTTTAAAAATTAAATGTTTTAATAGGTACCACCCTGTGCATACACACCCACCCACCCACCTACATCCCTACATTGATATTTACATAATGTACCTATACCTATACCTTCATACCTACCTAAACTCTAAAAAACAAATTATACCTACCTACCGAATACCTACATAATTATTATTATTTTTGTTATTCAAAATTCCAATTACCTATCTTCTTTTTGAATAACAAACATAATAAAATACCTACTGTGAAAAAAGCCTACCAAAAATCTATTAAATATATGTAGCTATACCTATGTACCTACTATACTTGAAAATTGGGTATACCTACCTATGCACCATAATTCAAAATGTAGCAACGTTGTATTCCACTAAGCTATAGTGAAATTTAACAACGTTGCTTTGAAAATCAAAACTGAAAATTTAAAAACAAATCCAATATTGTGTTGAAAAATAAAATCATGAAGTAATTATATATAAACATATGCCTATAGCCTGGCAATGGAAAAAAAATTAATTCTTATACATTCAAATACCTACCTACTCAAGTTTTCCTTGTGAAAAATAATAAACGATAGAATACCTACATACAAATGTAAACATATAGCGATTTTTCTCCTATATTCTGGCCGTTGTCATGGCAAAAATGTCTGATTTAGTTATCTCCTTTACTCCCCTTATTGTTGTCAGAACAATTAAATACAACCCTCTCCTTCTATTTTTTTCTTTTACTTCTTACTTTTTCCTTCTGTCTCAAGTCTCCACTGCCAACTAATTGACGAGCCCAGCGCCACGTAACGGCCACATATAAAGAAGAAAAAATCAGTCTCGTGGTAGTACTATAGGTTCTATATACAATGATATGACGCAAATTGCTGTTTAAATTGGGATATTTCATGGTTTCATTGGATTTATTTGCTTAAACAAAAAAATGTCCCTGCCAACCCATTTTACTCGAACTAAAAATACGTATGAACCAAATTTGTGTGTGCCCCATCGAAATTCAATTTAGAGAGCTTTGACTGTTTATGTAAATAAACAAATAGAATCCCCTCTATTTTCTAAATTATTAAAATAACGCTGGCTCCACTGAGAAATGCGACTTAAACTACCTAGTTTTGGTATTGCTTGCGATCGAACAGGAGTATCGGATAGAAATCCAGCTGTAATCGCAAGTAGTGTTTTGAAAGACGTTAGCATAATATCAAAAGAAGATCAATCAAATCAAAGGTCATAGATCGTTCCAAAATAAGACGCTTCAGGTCTGCAGTCAGACAAAACTTACAAAAAAACTGGTACCTTGCTTGAAAAAACTGGTACCTTGCTTGAGGGCCTTTATTTTGATTGTAGAAAAGATCGTACCAAAACTTTATCATAAAATTTTAGTCGAAGAACATATTTCTCTTGTCCAAGAACTTGGTTCACATTATGTGGGACATCTTTCATGGATGGAAAATCTAAAAGTGTTTGCGAGTCCATCATATTAAGTTTTTTTGGTGCGAATAAGATTTCCTTGGAAACCCTTGTAGCTGTTGGATGCGACGGAACTGTTGCAAATAATTTATCAAATCGCGGTGTAATAAGATTGATGAAAGAAACTCTAGAAAAACCTTTACAGTGGAACATTTGCTTGCTTCATGCTTACAAATTGCCACTTCGACATCTTCTACAAAGTTTGGACGGTCACAAAACTGGTCCATATGGCTTCTCTGGGCCCATTGGCAAACTGTTGGAATGTTGTGAAAAGACAAACCTTGAAACATTTGTTCCAGTACCAGAAATAAGTGATATTTTACCGGAAATTAACAATATAAATGACTTAAGCTGTGCCCAAAAATACTTTCTTAATATTTGTTAAGCCGTAGCCACAGGAAACTGCTCAGTATCTTTATTGTCACGAAATCCCGGAAAGTTATCACATGCTCTGTTGGCTGACTGCAGCAAACAGAATTATGAGGCTTTATATAGGCACTAAAAATCCATCGAATAATTTGGTGTCATTTTGGTTAATTTTGTTGGTGGGACTTATGCTCCAGTTTGGTTTTCTATTAAGAGTCATCCTTCTTGCAAAGAATTATGGAAAATGATTTCATTTTCTCGATATTTGGATCCAAAACTGAAAACAATTATTGAACCTGTTATATTTACAAAGAAATTCATTTTATGCGCATCTAGAAAACTTGCTCTTAGCAATGATGATAGACTCAAGGCAATCTATTCGGGAGCTAGCACACAGACGAGAGATGAAAGTGCGAGCAGAAAAAAAGTTCCTACAATTAACTTTAAAGCCGACGATTATGAAGATTTAATCGACTAGCAGAACTTTAAAGTTACTAAGCCTCTCGTGACAAAATTCCTTACCAATGACGTAATTTTGAGTTTCGTACGAAGCTACAATATAAATTTCCCTCGATTTCTATGTCACACTCAAAGTGTGGAGCGATGTGTCAAGCTGGTCACCGAAGCTTCTGCTGAAGTTTTTGGTTACAAAAACAGGGATGGGCTTATAAGAGCTAGAAACGATTCTCGGAAAGAAATGCCTGAGTTTAGCACTAAAAATAGTTTCGCCATAGAAACAGCAACTGAGTAGAGGAGCACTCGAATGGTTGGTTGGTTGGTTGGGAAGGGTGGTGGGTGGAACTCAAAAGCAGCTACCTCCACTTGGGTGATTTAAACAAAAATCAGCGAAACGTTGCTAAACAATAAATTTTTCTCCGTATATTTATTAGAAACACACATAAATTTTCAAGAGCGTTGTGAACCCTAAAGATATTTTTTGATCGTGTATAAATTTGGTGTCCATTATTTTGATGCCTAATGGCATCAATCCCCGCTATGTATAAGAAAAAATAAAAAAAAAATAAATAAAAAGTTAAGTTTCACTCCACCCTATTGGATAGACGTCAGGGCCAAAAATAAGGAAGAACTTTGGTCTAATATACAAAATGTATGGTACTTCATACCTGCCGAAATATGTGCAAAGTTGGTTCATTCCAAGGGACGGAGTTGTGCGAAGCCGTTAATTAAAATAAAGGTGCAACTAACAAATACTAAACAATTATGAACCACTTTAAATTTTCAAAATGACATTTTTGACTCATCTGCCGATAAGAAATATTTATCTAAGTTTAACTCAAACACTAATGTGCTACTTTTGCCTCCACGCAAATTGTCACGAAGTATTTATGTTTTGAACTTAAATGTCCAAATCAATGAATACTTTCATAAGTGTCTATTAATAATAATAATATGTCACCGCATTCCCTCACTCGGATCCCAATTGATCTTCATTGTAACGATACCGAAGGCATATTGGTGCCTGCCCCCTGATTCATCCTGCCCAGGTTTTCACTTATTTTTCGGAATTGACGAAAAACCAACTCTGACAAGCTTGACACCAACAAGCAGAACAATGAAAAGAATATCTATGTATTTTTGGTATTGGACAGACAATTAAAACCTAGAATTAGACATTTTTAGACGTTTGACTTTAATTTCTGTTTGTGATGATCTACCAGCAACTACCTGTATGTACAAATCTGTCCAGACTTCTATTTGTATCTATATATTCCCACGAATAATAAAATACAAATTTTGTCATCTATCCGCTACTACTTTGTTGTTTAATCATATGACTATATAATTATTAAAAACAAATTGACATTTAATCAATACAACAATAAAAAAAAAAAAGAAATCTTTGCAGACAAGAAGACTGTCATTCACTCATATTTAGACAGAAAAAAAACCCCCTGCAATGTATAGCGATGCTTTTTTAATTGTTTATTTTTATTGGACAAAGTTATTTTTGAGCAGATCTTTATAAATACATTTTGCTTAAAGATAAGGTGTTATGCACACCGTGTCATCGATCAAATTTAATAATAGTAATCTTCATTTCCTTCGTGCATTTATTTTTCTCAAGAAATTCTTGTTTACTGTCTGGGATTGAAGGCAAAGAAGCAAGACATTATTTGTGACTCTATCTCTCGCAGGAGGGCTATACTTGCTTCATTGACCTCAATTGGGAGGCGCCTAAGTACAATGAGAAAGGAATGAGTTGAATTTATTGATAATAATGGGAGAAGTAAATAAACTGATCCTTGATTTGTTTTTTTTTTTTTATGTTTGTTCTGTTGGAAAGAAACAATTGGCGGCGTATGAAAACAGAACAATTATGTGGAACAAAGTTATTTATCTATGGGACTTATTTGGTACACATATATGACGTATCAACCTTAAAATGTACCAAACAAATGTCACATCCAAATTGATGGAGGAATAGAAGAATAATGTTGATGTAAACATGTATTTTTTTTTATTTTAATCTATTAGCTATTAAAATCATTACTAATGCTGCATTTGAACTACATAGTCAAATTTATGAACAACAAAAATTCATTCAAAAACTGCAAGAAGGATTGAAGTCTCAGTTATAAGGTCCAAAAAAGTTCATGGTTTGCTGTATGAAAAATTTGACAGACGTGTGTGAACTCTCTTTCAACTAGAATTTGGATGACCTGGCAGAGTGGAAGCCGTTTCTCTATATAATCTACTTGAAGACTCCATTCCAAAGCAAGGGAAGACAGCGTAGAGAGAAGACGAAAAGTTCACTTCAATACGATTTAGGTGGAAGGCAACTATTTCAATGACAGCTTTAGCACTGAAGAAATATCTTTCCTATTCCGATCAATAAACATTTATAAAACCACCTAAGTACCACTTGATGGAAGGATTCGCAACCAAATAGACCAAGCATTCATAGGCCGTTGCGTCGCCACTACTCGAGTTCGATGATGGAACGAACGCTCAAAAGTGCCAACACTGGCTCTCATATTCTCTTGTTGGTATATGGTTTCTTGAAGATGGATTACCTTCGCAATAAGTTCAGCAGCAGTAACACCTTTGGTATTGGGTTAGGACTCACCTTCAAAGAGCTCGACGGAAAAAGAACTTGTTCTGGGACGAGTGTCCCATAGACGTTCAACAAAAAAATTCAAAAGGGCAGTAAAGTTTTTGAGAATTCTTGAAACTCTTAAAATTTGGGGGTTCTTTCAAACCGCATACTTGGAGGCTGTTCAAAGTATTCTATTTCATATATACTTAAAGTATGATATACAATTTTTATATCTTCCGTCATTGTACATGGCTTATATACTTTATACACCGTCTCTGTCTGGTTGGCAATAATACTTAGGTCCAGTTTTTTAGTGCGCGATTAAAGATAAAATCGTCTTAACTCATCAAATTTGATAAGTTAACTGAGGATTAAGTGAACAGATGCTTTTGATGTTCTATCCACCGAGTCGTCTCGCATGCATTCTCCACCGAAAAACTGCTTCCTCAGTTCAAGGTGGGTTAGTTTACTTCTAGTGAGTTAGCTAACTCTGACTTAACACACCACTAAAAAAACTGGTAGTCAGTTAACTAAAATAAACATTTTGGAACGACATTTAAAAAAAAATCATTCACAATTCATTTTCTCTTATAAAGGGTTTTCCAATAAGAGGTGTTATTTTGAATAGCCCGCTATTTCGGTAGCTGTCACTTTTGAAGCTGTCATTTTTTGACAAGTGGAAACTACGCCATTAATAAAAATTAGAGCTGTTGGGACAAGTTAGTGATGTGAAGAATAAAACCCGTGCACGTCGCTCAAGAACAACTGAGAATATTGCTGTTGTAGCCCAAAGTGTTGAAGAAAACCCAGGTTTGTCCATTCCTCGTCGTTCTTTGGAATTAGGCATTCCACAAACGTCATTACACCGTATTTTGCATAAAGACTTGGGTCTAGAGGCTTATTAAGTTCAGTTAACACAAGAACTCAAGCCGGCTGATCATCAACAACGTCGTGTCTTTGCTGATTGGGTCCTTGAATACATGAAAATGATCCGGAATTTCATCGAAAAATCATCTTGACTGATGAGTCCCATTTCCACCTCGGAGGCTACGTCAACAAGCAAAACTGTCGCATCTGGGGCTCGGAAAACCCAAGAGTTATTGTTGAAAAGCCTCTCCATCCTCAACGCGTGAATGTTTGGTGCGGTTTATGGTCCGGCGGGGTCATTGGACCTTACTTTTTCGAAAATGAGGCTGGAGCAACAGTTACGGTCAATGGATTGCGCTACCGAGAGATGATTAATGATTTTTATGGCCGGAATTGGATGGTATTGATCTGGACAACGTTTACTTTCAACAAGACGGCGCTACGTGCCACACAAGCAATGAAACCATCGATCTTTTACGGGAAAAGTTTCCGGACCGTGTTATCTCTCGAAGAGGTGATCATAATTGGCCACCGAGATCTTGTGATTTAACACCTTGCGACTTCTTCCTTTGGGGCCACGTGAAAGATTAGGTCTACGCCAACAGCCCAGCGTCGATTCAAGACCTCAAAGATGGAATTCGTGAGGCTATCGAGGACATAGGGCAGCCACTTTGCGATTTGGTTATGGAAAATTTCATGAAAAGGATATGGTCCTGTAAGCGTGGTCGTGGCGCCCATTTGGCTGATGTTGTGTTCCATTATTAACGGCATACCTTCTTCTTTATAATGAAATAAATATCCGATCATTTATCTCAAAAAATGTCATTTTTCTTTGAATATCAAAATAACACCTCTTATTGTAAAACCCTTTATCTTTCAGTAGCCTGGTTTAATTATTTATTATTTTTTGAGCGTACTCGTTCTGGTTTCATCAAAAGTAGGATATTACCCATTTCAGATGAAATACGTCTCCCTTTTTCTAAGTTAGTGAGTGAGTGAGTGAGTGAGTGAGTGAGTGAGTGAGTGAGTGAGTGAGTGAGTGAGTGAGTGAGTGAGTGAGTGAGTGAGTTAGTGAGTGAGTGAGTGAGTGAGTGAGTGAGTGAGTGAGTGAGTGAGTGAGTGAGTGAGTGAGTGAGTGAGTGAGTGAGTGAGTGAGTGAGTGAGTGAGTGAGTGAGTGAGTGTAAAAAAAAAAAATAAAAAATGTCACACAAAAGTTAAGGCAACGAGGATATGTTATCTGATAAATACAAAACTATGCACAAAACTAGATAGATAAAATGGGAAACTAAGAAACATTTCAGAAACATTTTTTAAACAGTGTTTCCTGAACTTTTCCTTTGGTGTGGACACACGACACACCTTAAGACTCGAACCATGATATTTTTTCAATCCTCGCGTCTGAATGAGTCCACTCTAATTTGGGCTAAGGCCGGAATGGGTGGATCGATTTACTTAAAATTTGGTACAGACCATTTTTTATGTAATTCCCTAGAATTTTTGTTTTAACTTATCGGTTATAGCTGCGGTAAAAATTTTTTCTCGAAAATTTCTTGGAAGATTTGATCAAACTTTGCTCTTTGACAGAAACTCAGTATTAATTAGTACGTATAAGTAAGTAAAGAATTCATTTCTTGACAATTCGTGATTGTTACATTTACATAAAGATTTTAAATTTTTGTTTAAATTCGTCAACTAAACTGGGCAACTCAGTATTATTTTTTCACAGCCCGAAATGGATCGTTTAACACTTGAACAACGTTGGGAAATATTTTAAAATTACTTGCAAAGTGGATAACTTGGGCGAGTAATGGTTCCAGCAAATGAGGCTACACGTGTCACACAAGCCATCCAACAGTCCATTTATTGCTAACTATAAGCTCAATAATCGTGTAATTAGTCATTTTTGGGTTGTCACTATGCTGAGCTCCGATTTAACGCCCTTGGTGTTTATTTTGTGGGGCGTCATTAAAGATTCATGTATACAATACACAGAGCACAGACCATTTGGTTGTTGAAGAACAACATTCATCAAGGTTTCTACGAAATAGGTGCCGAAACCATGGACGATTTATTGAAAAAGGATGGTCTATTGGCAATTTATGCCAAAAAGTTTAAGTCTCTCTCACTGAACAGAGGTGACTTTATCTATTTAGATGGACTATATGATGGTTGTTAAAATTATTTCAAGAATTTTCTAGACAGTATTTTTTTTTTTGTCTTCTTAAATATTTTTTTTTATTTAAGGAAAACAATCGTTAACACTTTTAAACTTCGATCTTCACCGATTTGACAAACAATTCTTTTCCAGATGAAATGGTTGGATGTTAATGTTGAGTTAATGAAAGTTTATTGATGCTAGTCAAGAACTGTTCCCTTAGAGGCCAAACAATTAATACTTTTTCCGCTTGAGAAATGTCGAAGGCAACAATATTCGTCTATCAATTAAAGCTCATAATTCGATGGTATATTATCCAGCCACGAAAGATAAAAGCTATATTCAATAGTATATGTGAAATAATTAAATATTTTTTATGCAGACAAAATACAATTAATTTTGTATGTAATTTGAATTGACGTAAAAATGTAGAAATGTAAGAAAAATGGTTTAAAGTATAATTTTTGAAGATGGGAGAATTGTACTATACAGCTGCAAGCACAGCCATTCGTCTTTAAACTTCCTCACAGTGAACTAATAATGAAATTTGCTACTCCATCATCCGGATCTCATTCGGAATAATTCCAAGTAACATTGACTACACTATCCAAAAGTTGCACTTCGATAACAATGGCCACCATAACCTCCAGATTTGTCTGGGAAAATTTGGCATTGAATAAATCCATATATAAAGGGTCCGCCAAATAACTTCTTTTTTTTTTTGAAAATGGCGCAAAACATCGAGTGTA
Organism: Leucozona laternaria; assembly: GCA_932273885.2. Classification (NCBI taxonomy): domain Eukaryota; kingdom Metazoa; phylum Arthropoda; class Insecta; order Diptera; family Syrphidae; genus Leucozona; species Leucozona laternaria. The sequence goes on along the minus strand of OW026366.1, from coordinate 263,951,567 downwards.
GCTTCGGCTGTGTGGCACGTAGCGCCGTCCGGTTGAAACCAAATGTTGCCAATATCCTCCCTCCTCTTCAATTTTTGTGAACAAAAATTCGTTCAACATGGCCCGATAACGATCGCAATTGACTGTAACGGCCACTCCTTGCTCATTTTCGAAAAATGGCCCAATTATGCCTCTGGACCAAAATCCGCACCAAACAGTGACTCGTTTTGGGTGTATCGGCTTTTTAATGTATGCGTGCGGGTTTTCTGTGCCCCAAATGCGACAATTTTGCTTGTTTACTACCCGCCAAGATCAAAATGAGCTTCATCTGAAAAGATGATTTTTTTGGCAAAATCGGCATCTTCTCTTAGTCGATCGCAGGCCCACTTAGCGAAGCGTATACACAACCATATTCGTTCAACGGAAGGATAAAACTAATTATCTGTCAAATCGGACATGAGCTAAGTGTTACCATTCACGAAATAAGCACTAGCTGAAAAAAAAAACGTTAAATGGCGGACCCTTTACTTTTAAACTGTGTCTACCAACTCTACAACACCCTTTAACTGTCGGTCATCTCTCGGTGAGATGGCACAGGAGTTAAATATTCACCTCTGCTGGGTGCCGCACCATTGGGACATTTCAGGAAATTACAGGGCTTACTCACTCGCGCCTACAGAAATGGAACAACACTACCTATATTTTCAAATAGGGCAAACATAGGTATATACCCATTACTACGTGCAATTGCAACAATATTTGCAACACAAACCAAGTCAAACTCTGCTGGGTTCCTGGACAGAGCCATATAGAAGGGAATAACATAGCAGATGAACTGGCAAGAAAGGGGTCAGTATCAGATAGGGAAAATAAGAGCCAAGTAGATATGGGACCAGACATTCCGATTGGCATGATTAAAAGGAAGATAAACATAACAACGAAAGAGCAAACCAATAACTCCTGGATGTCCAGGAACGATTGCGTTATCTCAAGAGGCTTATGGCCTAAAATTAATCAAAAGAAAACTCAGTATATTCTATCGCTGAGTAAAAAGACAGGTGTACTAACGGGGCATTGTGCCATTGGCACAATGGCCACTAGATTGGGTGTATTAGCACCCGATTTCTGAAGGAGCTGTCACGATGTCGAAGAATTTGAAACCATTAAACACCGGCACTGCGACTCTACAAACCTTTAAACAAATCGCCTGCGAGTGTTTCCAAATAATTTCTGCAAAAGCTGTATGGATGAAAAAGAGGAAGAATCGATTCTTGATCTCCTCTGTACTTGTCCTTCTCTATCCCAACAACGTAAACTTCATCTCTGGATCTGGAAAGTGATGGCATAAGTAATCTCGCACACTTCGTAGGGAGTTCCAAGTGGTTAAACGAATAGGGAGGAAAGTTGCAAGATTTTTGTGGTATCATAGAATATATATAATGCACCAATTCAAGGTCTAAGTGTGTCAAGCTTTCCTGGTTCGCAGCCACCTTAACCTTACCTAACTCAACTATACTATTCATTTGAAAACTACCGAAAATTGGGGATTCAATGGCGTCTTGCATGTAGTCTTGCATTTGTAGTGATTTTATGAAGTTAAAAACAAACACCTAATTCTTAACTATGAGTAAAGGATCAACAAGAATTTAAGTTTTCTTTTGTGTTTGCAGGAAAAATGATTACAAAAATTGCAAACCTGGTAAATCCGTAGCAACATATTATTACCATACACTAAATAAAACAAAAACTATATCTATCCTAATCGAAACTATTGAATTAACTAAAAACAAAAGCAGTTATCACCTCGTATACATATTTTAAGTGCTTCTCACCATTTAAATATTATTCATCAACAGTTCATAACTGATAGCAACAGATGTATGTAGGTATATGTACATAGCTATGCAATTTGTTTTTGATTGTCGTTATAAATTTATAAGTTCGGGAGTACCCCCTAGTTACAAACTATATAATATTATAAGCTCTATGATAAGATAAGTGCATCTGGAAAATTATTTAGTAATTTTGTTTATGTCGGTATAGTAATCTCACGGGTTAACTTTTATTCGATAAGTAAGGTCCCTTTAGGGCATCTTTATTATGAAACAATACAAAAAATGCAAAATTAAAAAAAAAAAAAAAAAAAACAATATAAAAACAAATTAATCAGGGTTAGATGTTAACACGCTTACCCAACAATAAAACTTGTTTATATTGTGATAAGAATGTTTGGTTCAATTGATCACATTTTATATACATTTATTTAAACAAAAACACATTTCAAAGGAAAGCTGCAAACTTGGCAGACAGTTTGTGTTTTTTGCTAATTTCCCAACAACAACAAATAAAAAACAACAAATACTAATACATTACAAATACTAAGGGCCAGTTTCACAGTCGACACTTACCGGAATAAGTGGCACTTAAGTTTCCCATATTAGGACTTTCGGCTAAGTTTCATAGTCAGAGTAAGTGGAACTTAAGTCACCAACATCGGAGACTTAAGTGACACTTATTCAGGTAACAGTGAACGGTGATATTGGGAATAAGGGACAGTTTCACAGTCAGAAAAGTGACACTTAAGTGGGGAATGTGAAAGATGAATTCCCAATATCAGAGTGCACTGTACCTGAATAAGTGGCACTTAAGTCTCCTATGTTGGTGACTTAAGTTCCACTTACGCATGGCTATGAAATGTAGCTTAAATTCCTAATATGGGAAACTTAAGTGCCACTTATTCCGGTAAGTGTCGACTGTAAAACTGGCCCTTAATCTTTCAAATTCCCCACTTAAGTGTCACTCTTCTGACTGTGAAACTGGCCCTAATAGTACTTTTTTGAACATAAAACAACCAACTACTGAGTTTCAATCGAAAATGAGAAATATATTTAGAAATATAAATGGTTATTCAATAATGAGGTATTAACAAATAATAGCCCATGTATGCCATTATGTATGGAATATGACATTATTGAAATACCCGCCATCACCTCGAATTCTTATAGTGGCACGGATCCGAGTGGTTCAATTTTCAATGACTCTTCTGCATAGATCCGGTTGATTTTGAGCGATTCCCTTTGTTATGATCACATTAAGGGCATCGGTCGATTATGGTTTATTTGCATAAACCTGCGACTTTAAGAAAACCCCACCAGAAAATGTCTCACGGGGTCAAATCACATGATCTTGGTGGCCAATTCACGTCACCTCCGCGATGGAAAATTACCCCTACCCGCAAATCGTTCATGGAGAATGTCCATTGTGGCGTGTTTGCTGTGTGGCCAACCATATAAACCGTAAAATGGGCGCAAGGCATACGCATCGTTGCCACAAGAGATTTAGTTTTATCATTTGTATACGTGCTTCTCAATCATGTAGCTTGCGATGGTGATTTGGCATCAGTAATTGCATAATAAACAACAGATTTGACGGGTGCCGAAACCGAAACAAAATGGCCGTCACAGGCTGCCAAAATCTACCCTCGCCAATCGAAAACCCTTTAGGAATATTGTAACCTTTCGGATTATATGGAATCTCGATTCATTCGGGAAAATATGCGTCAAGACAAGGTGTAATGGTCATCTTCTGATGAGCCCAGCCATTACATCGGGGCGAAACGCATATATGAACACTTTTATGCTGGTTTGTTTTTGTTTTCGTGATTTTAAATCATATTTATTAAAATAAACGGTGTTCAGGATAAAACAATTCGACTGTTAACAGTCAAATATTCCTTCTTCATTAAGGACCAGTTTTTAAGTGGTGAGTTAAGCTAGATTTAGCTTACTCTAGAATTTATTTCAGCAACAGTTAACTTAGGAAGCAGTTTTTTGATGCATTCAAAAAGGAAAAAAACAAACTCGGTGGATAAAACATCAATAACCGAGGTTAACTTTAATCTCGCACTGAAAAACTGTACTTAAAAAAGGCTTAATAAGCAACTACAGAGCTTACTCTAAACTTGACACCTACAGAGAGGTTTATGTTTTTGAAATTTTAGTAACAATCAAAATATTGGATGACTGCCAAACTAAAAAACTAAATGGTTCCTATAAGCAGGCAAGCTAAATTCACTAATAAAAATAAGAAAAGTACGTATACGACCCAGTGTACCATATTGCATATTGCTCAGATTATAATATATTATTATTATTAATTATTGACAAAAATAAATACATACATATGTATAAAATTAAAAGGATGAATTGATATCTACAATTACTTTATAAACTACTGTGGTAAGTGAGAGCATGGTCACAGAATTTGTTAAGATTTGCCCAACTTAAGGATCCGTTCAAAATGTTTAGTTCTAGAGAGGACACTTTGATGGAAATAAAGCCTACGAGACTCTTGCAAAATTGGACAAATGGCCACAAAATGGTAAACATCCTCTCGCTCATACCTGTTGCATAGGTCACACAGAATTGGTAGGTTGGAACGATGAGGGACATAATTCAGGTTAAAAGTTTCTACTCTAACTCTAAAGATAGTCCTTATAGCTTTCAAAGATAAATCCATTCGGAAGTAATAAGCTGATTGGAGTCGGTGATTTAAATCTCTATATATAGCTCTTGTTGACGATACAGATGCACGATTCAAATGCTGAAGATAGATTTGTTCGTCTACTTTCGATATGACATTCGCAAAAAGTCCCTGCCAGCTATATATATTAGATTCCGTGACACCCAAAACGATACCATGGGATTGTGCAAGAGCACTCCATTCTTTATACGGTGATGATTTTGTCCGCAGAAGGTTTGTCATAATAGATTTATGAAGGCTTTCCACGGGTTTTTTCATCGTCTTAATCAGAAAATCAGAATTTGCTTTAAAGTTCTTAATGTAGATGGGGGTAATACTCGACTCGACATGGATAGCGTATGTTGGTGTCGTATTTGGTAAGCGAAACAGACGTTTGAAAAACTTCAAAGTAAGTATAGCCAAAGACCTGAACACCATTACACATGCAAGTATTGATGGTGGCTTCAAAAACCCGATACTTGGGGCCCAAAGTCTATATTTTGGTTTGCAAAAAAGTTCGGCCACATAACGCTTAGTGCAATTTTGGCTGCCTTACCCTTTTCTTTCACATGATTCGTAAAGCTAACGTTTGCTGACAAAAGTACTCCTAGATATTTGAATTCCTGCGCCACCTCTATGCCCTCGTTATTGAGAACTAACACTCCTTCCTCAGCCTCTTACTTTTTCGAGCTTCAAACACCATAATTTTTGTTTTTAGGCCTATTTATATTCAGATCCCAGTGTGCTTACAGTATCTCTGAAGCTTGATAATTTGGAGCTGATGGGAAGAAGGATTGTCTGCCAACATGAAAAGATCGTCCGCATAGAGTAGTACTTTGATAAATATATCAGAAATACCAACACCCCCAGGTAGGCTGTCACAAATATCGTCAATAAAAAGAGCAAAGAATATTGGACTCAAGATACATCCCTGTAGAACACCTGTCGTCGTATCAAACCAGTTCGATAACTCTGACCCATCCCAAACTGTCGCATTCGTCGCACACAAAAACTTTTCATACATCGACAGGAATTTCCTAGAAAAGCCTGAGGAAGCCATTTTAAATATCAATGCTTCACGGTTGACAGTGTGAAAGGGTGTTTTGAAATGAACAAAGCATGCATATGATTTTTTTTACCTCTGTGTGTATTTGTAAGCAATGCTGGCCAATGCAAAAATGTGGTCAACAGTAGAAAAACCAGCTCGAAAACCGGCTTGATAAATGCTTAACCATTAGTTTGATTCTATCCAGTTAGATAGCCTATTATATAGAATTTTAGCAAACACCTTGCCTAATCGAGTTGAGTATTGAAATACCTCTGTAATTTTCAAGCAAACCAGCGTCGCCTTTTTTGAAAATCGAAAAGATAACAGCTTTGTTAAAACATTGAGGAATACATGCATTCTCAAACAAGGAGTTATACAACATCAGCAAATAATTATAATATATTTGTCAAGCTATTTGGTGCGGTTTAAGCCCTTTATAATAAGGACTTCATAAAAATATGTTTATTATTACAAAAGTCTTCTTTTTTCATATAGATTTTAAAGTGCCTTTTGATCAAGTAAACATCAACAAATTTTTAAAAAGCTTTCGTAAATACCAATGCAGTTGTTTGTAATGGCTCCAATTTATGAGAGCCGCTATAAACAGAATGTTATGTGAAACACGCAGTTATTTACGTCGTGCATTGTTTACTAACTGGTAGAGTCAGCATTACAGACATCGTTGTAACTATTCTAATGTGTGTCAAATAGAGGCAATTCAGGCCTCTTCGGATCACTGCAAGAACTTATAGGTATCTCAGAAAAATGAACGTAATTCCTCAGTGAGACTTCTCACTTTCGCTGTCAAAAAGCTGAGACTGATTTTTTTTTGACGGAGTTTGCTTCAGTGAGTAATCAGAAAGTTTAGTAATGTTTTATGAATTTCTGGATGTTTCGTTGTTTGATAAATGTGAATGACGTGTAGCATAGACAAGGCACGTTTAAATCAAAAATATGGATTGTTTTAAGGTGCTCAGGTGAGTACAAATATTTAGGGTCAAAATTTTATTTAACACTGACTTCAAGGAAAACAAAAAGAATAAAATATGTACAAAACTTTTAATAAATTCAATACTTATTTGGTCTAATTGTCTTATGAATATTTTTGACTGTCTACAGAGTGTAAATAGAAAGTAAATTGAATAAATTGAGAATTGGGAAAGAAATTTTATTAAATCACCATCAGACTATGGTATTTATTTTGAATGTAAGCTTTTGGTAAGTAAAGAGTTAATGAACTGCTATTATAGTCAATAGTGATCAGGGCCACTGTCAAAAATGTATGGAAAAATTCATAGATATGTACAATATAAAACAAAAATATATAAATGAAATTTGTGTTTGTTTGCCAACGTTGTTGGACGAATTTTGGATCTAACAGTTTTACAGTTTAAAAATGCTGAGTTTTAAGTTCTTTAAGCAACATTCACTTTCAAAAATAGCTATTTTTTCCCACTTTCTAATTTTATCAAAGCCATAAGCAATAGAGTAAATTATCAATTTTTTATTCTAATTACTTTTTTTAAAGGCGGGTTTATTTTTGCTTTTAAAAAAATATCTACCAAACTTTTCATTATAGCATTACTTATTTCAAACCTAAAAACTCAATTGATAACAATAAATATAATAATAAACATGATAGTCGAACCACTGACAGCCACCACTGTTAATTCGGGAATATTTGGCACGCACCACGTTCGGGAAGTTTTTTTTTAAATAAAACAAAAACGGTTTTGGATATCAATGAAATTCTTTATTTTTATGAAAGTACGTTTAATGCCATTATGTATGGAACTCGTGCCCACCACGGGCACGCTTGCAGAAGTCCAGACGCTGAACCCAATTTTCGCCAGTTTTCATGCATAAATCGGCCGATACTGCTGCAATTTCACGTTCGATATTCGTACGAAGTTCATCAATCGTCGCCGGCTTGTTGGCATAGACCATAGACTTGACGTAGCCCCACAGGAAATAGTCTAACGGCGTCAAATCGCCCGACCGAGGCGGCCAAGCAACTGGACCAGATAACACGTTCTCCAAACTTAGTTTCCAATAAATTGATTGTGACATTCGCTGTGTGGCTTGTGGCGCCGTCCTGTTGGAACCACATGTTGGAAACCAAGTCCATATCATCCAATTGGGCCCGAAAATATTCGGTTATCATTGAACGGTAGCGATCATGTGCCGGTCTTGATCATCACGGAAGAAGTACGGCCAATGACGCGCGCCGCCGGCCCATAAGCCACACCAAACCGTAATTTTTTCGGGATGCAATGATGACTCATGGAGTACGTGTGGATTGTTGCCTGACCAATACCTCATATTTTGTTTATTGACGAAGCCATTCAGCCAGAAATGAGCCTCATCGCTGAAGATGATTTTTCGATGAAAATCCGAATCATTTTCAAGTTGTTGCTCAGCCCAATTCACGAACATACGACGCTTCTGGTGGTCGAGCGGCTTCAGTTCTTGCGTCAATTCAATCTTGTAAGGATGTAGGCCAAGATCTTTTCGCAAAATTCGCCACAACGACTTCACAGAGATGCCCAACGCTTGAGAACGACGTGTGAGAGACACATTTGGGCTTTCTGCAACTGAAGCCTCAGCGGCAGCAATATTCTCGACACTACGGGCTCTTTTTTGTCTCACTGGCACGGTAACATTTTTTACTTTGCCTGTGGATTCAAAATTTTCCACTAAACGCTCAATTGTTGATCTGCTAGGACGATTATTGGACGTAGCGCTCGTAACGTTAAGGCCACTGACTCCGAATTTTGGTAGTAAATTTTAATAATTTCGACTCGTTGTTGGCTGGTATATCTTTCCATCATGAAATTGCAAACCTTACTGAAGAGAAATGTCAAAAGAGCGGCAAGAAATATGGCGTCGTTTGCTGTCCCTGTTGCTCTACTTTTGTAGCGTCCCTGTTGAAAAACCCTTTATATTAATTTGAAATAGAGGAGTTCCTTTCTAATCAATACATATACGTAATAACATGTTTTTATTGATTTTAAATATAATTATTTTTAATATATTTCCCGCAATAGTGAAAAATTTAATTTATGCGAAGCGTCAAGATCTAAAGTGTATAGAAATAAAAATAACATTACCAATACGTTTTGCTAATTTATTGATAGAGTTTTACTTTAATGTGTTACAATCTATGCCTGCAGTAGGGTGAAATAAAAAGTAGGCCGTGTGCAAACATTACGTGTCACACGTTCAAGTTACGATAGTTTGCATTATGCTAATTGGGTACGTTCAATAACAAATCTCCGGTACTCGGACGAACATAGATGTTTCCACAACATCTTAACCTGAAGTCCCGGTACTCACACAGTTTTTTTTTTTAAGAAATTCAATCCTTTTTACTAACCATATTTATCATTAAGATCTCACGCCAGTGTTTTTTTTATCTACATGTATGCATACACATATAATATGAAGCTAGTTTACACAACTTAAAAGTAATGCCTATCCAGGGATGTACTCCCTCCTATCTATCGTTGACTGTTTGTTTTATTGTGATGACTATGTTCTTTAGGTTTTGTGTTTTATTTTATTGCCAAAGTTTTATATTTAACAAAGAAATTTAACATAAGTCAGAAGAAACACAAATTAAAGTTATGGGATAATTTTCTCAAGAAGCTTGAATATAATTATCAAAAATTGACAATTCCCAAATCAAAACACCAACAAGCTCATTTTTACCAACTCTATAGGGCAAGTATTGGTTTCGTGTAAATACAAAATTTTGTCATGCCGTTTGTTGGTCTGTGCATCGTGTCGGTCGGGGCGTTTGTGAGTCCAGTCGTCCACTGCAATGGGAGCTAGAGCCTAAACAGGTGATCCGATTTGCATGAAATTTGGCACTAAGCATTTTTATGTGACTCCCTGAAGGGAAAATTCGAATTTTTGTTTTAGCTCACCTCGAACGGGTAGCTGGATACACCAAAATGTTGTTTCTTAAATGCTCTTAGTTCATAAGCGGAGAGGTTTATAGCAATTAACTAAGCGGAATTGTTGTTGTATTTTACTTGGAAATTATTCTTTAAGGGGGTATACTTAAACGTACAATAAAAAAAATATGTGAGTGCCGGGACTCACGGTTAAATATATGTAAACATCAACGTTTGTCCAAGTGCCTGATTTTTGTTACTGAACGTCATCAAAAGAAACATATTGAAATATTAACACTACATTACATATCTGTAGGCAGTGCTTAAAAAGCCTAGTGTTGAAAGAACGGCAGCGAAATACCCAGTGGGGGAACCGCTGTAACGAAATTTCCAAGCACTTAAAGGCTGGTGGTGAAGTGTCCAACGAACGGTGAAGGTTCGGTACTGAAAGGTCCTGCTTCGTAGTTCACTCTCAACTTTAAGATGACTTCACATTACACATGGTTATTGTTTATCGTAATCTCTCTCTGAGCATCGACAAACAACAACTGACAGCGGAGAACACTAAAATCGTGGTTTCAATTAAATTACACCGAAGGAACTTAATGGTTATACTGACAGGGGCCGAATTAAAATATCCAGTTAGAACTGTCAACGAACTTGCAACCCTTATGAAACTCCAACTTTCCATCGAGTAAAACTTGCAAAAAGTTCAATCTTAATTTTATACCGAACGAACCTCAAATGAATGTCACTATGAGATAGCTGGCGAATTATATATCTTGAGTTTTTAGAATAGTTAGTTGCAGTTGTTGTCAGTGGAAATCACTAAAATCGCAGTTTCAATTGATTGACACCATCAATCGCCTATGGAATTGGACGCTGTGATTTTTAATGAATGTTAACTTTGTGCAAGTACAAAGGTAGCCGATAACTCTGCAATTTGTTTAACCTCAGCTATTTTGTATATTCCAGAATGTAAACGTAGAATTTAAGTTCAGATTTATATCACTGAACGCACCCGATATCCTACCATACCTGCAGCCATTGACCTACCATACCTACAGTCAATTGTCAATCCCTACAGCTGACTATTATTATTTTTGTTTCGATTTTGTTTTCTTTTTAAATTCTAGTGTCGCGTCCATTTTGTTCGGGCAATAATTAAAAATTAAAGAAAAAAATATAAAAATATAAGTGTTAAAATGATAAAATCGTCGGTCGCGCTAAAAACAATTTGCTTTCGTCGTTGGCAAAAACAATATAAATGAGTGGTCGGGATAAAGTATAATCTAATTGTCGGTCGCGTTAAAATCAATTTGTATTGGTCGGGGCAAATCAGATTTCGTAACGTAACGTGCTACAACGTAAAGTGCACGACGTAACGTTGCACACGAACGTTCACGGTTTTTTTTTCACTCTACCGCCAACATAGATGTTTACACATCAAAAACACACATATTACTGAACAATTAATATTTATTTTCATGGTGTGTCTGCCTTACACTTTGTTAACCAAAAGAGCAAGTTTGTGCAATCCAGTCGTGCATATTTTTCAAGTCGCAAGAATTCTGTTGAATTTGTTCTTCTTCTTCAGAGATTAAGATCTTGCTTAAAATACATTTATCCCCATGAAATCCTCTCAACAAATATTATTAAAATCTTCTTAATTTTGTCCATGTTTATAGTTAATCTAATAAATTACATGACTGACTCTTCGCTCAATTCAACTTCTAAGTATCTACTTGTTTTTATTGCTCATCGCTATTGATACTTAAACCAGAGGTTGGGTGTCAACTATTGCAGGTATAAAGCTGGATAAATTTGATCCCATGGATAATTTTTGCTACGTACTCTTTTATATTGTCTCGAATTCAAATATCGAAAAACTTAGTTTGTTCTTTGATTCAGTTTAAAATGTATACATCCAGTAGCTTCATTTTAACATATTACAAGATTAGTTTTTTTCAACCGCATTTTTACATGCTTTATAGGGAAATTATTGGTTTCGATGTGCGTGAAGTTAGCACTGCCATTTTCGGGTTTCAAAAAATTAAAAAAAATTAAAATTTTTCTGCCTTGTGCCGAAAATTTGTAAATTGAATGCCCATTTTAGTATGGAGGAGCTTTTGCCCATAGTGTATACACGAACAAGTTTGGTATCAATGAAAAGTGACGTAAAGTTCGATACACAAGTGAAATATTTTCGAAATTAATCGTGGGTAGGATACATTAATTATGCTACTTCAAGCATGATTGAGTGCCTTTTGAAGAATGTTTTATTGATAATAAGTTAAATTATTAAAGGGCTCATTTGTTCACTCTCCCTTAAATTTAAATTGAGCATTTAAAAGGGTAAATTATAAATTAAAAAAAAAATTCATTTATTCAGCCTCTTTTAGGGACTTTAATGAAGACTTCCTTCATTAAATAATCGAGCATTTAATTTAAACTAGCGTTTAGTTAAAACGACAAAATTCACATTTTAAGGAGGATTTTGAGCACTTAATTGAGATTTTGTGTAGTGTTTCCGTTTATTCACTCTCCATTAGCGTTAGCTTTCAGTTTTCTTTTCATTGTTTATTATTTTAAAGTCTGTGGGAAAATATAATGTGTTATTGGAAAATTGCACAATAATTTAGAATATTTGTTGAACTTGAGTGATGAGAACGACGAAAATTTGTCGCTGTTGGATGATGTTGGTCGCTTTAATCTATGCTTGTTTGAATTAGAAGATACAGAGGGGTTATATTGCGACCAAATTTCGTTTTTCAATTGCTCTGGTATTTCTGGAGGCAAAACTGGGCCCTGAATCAGTATCATTTTGCTGAACTTCTACCGTTTGGGTATTGGTAAGTTAAGCGGCGCGCGTTTCAACATTATGACATTCATCCATCAACGATTTAAAATAAGGCAACACAACATCATTTGATTTTTTATCATCGTCGTCAACGTCAAAAGTTGGTGAAGTACCATGGATTGAAATTGATATGACCTGCGCCAATTCAGCCATTGCTTCAGTTTTTGAGTGCCATTCTGGTATTTCTTTTTATCCACCAGTTATTTTCCGACTTGTAGCTTTTTCAGCTGCGAATTGCCTGCCTGCAATAATATTGTATGGATTCATCGAATAAAATTTATAAACAAAATAAGAATCAAGAACAGAACAGCATTATATTTACTTACAACATTCGGACATAAGTTGAGTTGAATTCAATCACAATTTCTTCCCAAAAGCGTTACCTCACCTTTCATTTGATACCGAAATCGTTCGTGTACACCCTGGGCCAGAAATGGGCAATTCTGTTTACGGATGAAATTTTTTGCCAAATAACAATTTTCCTCAAAATAAAAGTTGTACTGGTTTGTGCTTAGATCCTCTAAATCCCTCAATGACTCTTGTAAACAAAAGTAATTTTTTGTCGTAGAAGTTGCACGAACTGAGCACAAAACAGCACATTTTTAATTTTTTAGAATATTTAAATTTTGCAAAAAATTTCATCTTGCGAATTTCTTAAAAAAATATTTACGGCACAAAGCAGCATAAATTTAGTACAGCACAATTTCAATTTTTTTTATATGGAAATGGCGGTGCTTACTTCACGCACTTTTGGTTTCGTGTAAAAAAAACTTAACATTATGGTGATTCGTAATGCTGTCCTACGGTCTGTGCATGTTTGAGTATTAACGTCCACTAGAACTAGGTATACATTGAAATGGGTGAACCAATTTGTTTCAATATAGGCCCAGGGCATTTTAATGTAGTATTCCCCGGAAGATATAGGTATATGAAAAAAAAAACACAATTTCGTTTTATTTTTCAAATTTCTCAAAAACAGCTGCAACAATTTTGATTAAACTTTGTTCATGTAATGTCTAAAGCAATTGAAATAATACTACATTTTAGGTTTTTGCATACAAATTTCGAATAACAGAAATATGGTTTTGGCGTTTTTTTTTTTTGAGTAAATTCGCTTATTTTTGGGCTGGACCGATTTTGTTAATATTTTGCAATTTGGTGATTTCCTTAGTTCAAACAATACTGCATTAAGATTTATAAATGTTTATAGTAGTTTTTCAGCATTTTCTTGTTAAAATATATTATTAAATTGAAGATTTTAAGTGAAACAACAACCACTTGAATGAGCTACCACCAAGTAGTTAGTATAGGCTGGAGTTATAGCTATTTCACGGCTGCCAGGCCTATCAGCAGACTCTTTTTCGTGGTATTCACATAGATTTGGTATCATTTTCTGACGTTTTTTCATAAACACTTCTATATCTGTCAGATTTATTTTTCGGCATTATATTTCTGTTATACTGTTAATTCATTTCAAATAAATTGTCATTTTCATTTTACCAATTTAATTTGCATTCGCGTTGTTTACATTTTCATGTAACAAAATTCATAATTTTATAGAAAGGATAAAAGAAAAGAATTTCATAAAAATGATAAAAGAAACATAAATATACATATGCCAAAAATATTGTTTAATGGTGGCATTTCTCACTGGGGCTTAGTTTGTGTCTCAAAAAGTTTCTTGGATACATACTCGCACTCTAGATTGTCAAGATGTTATGCAACCTATTGCAAATGAATGATTGCTATTGCTATTATAAAATAGGACTTTAATTAGATGTCCTTTTTATGGCAACGAGGACTACCTGCGAGATGCATATCAAGAAGCTGTAAGGAGTTCGCCTCTTGCAGAAACTGTTCGTGGTGTCGTTACGTACCCGTATACACCGAAATACAATACGAAACGCGTTTTCCAAAATTTCACGTATAGGTAATTATTTTCCTTGGAATTTTTGTACCCCATAAACTTGTACCAAATTAATTTTAATTTCATTAATTTTTACTGCCAATCAAGTTTTTTTCAAGAAATGAATTTGTTATTAAAGAACCGAGTTCTAACTCCCTATAGTTGGCTTGCAGCCCAACGTAAGGCTCTTCTTTATACCTGACCAGACCATATAGGCATTCCAGGAAATGAGAAAGCTGGCACAAATTGGATCATCAATTGATCCTATCCAGGCAGAACTAAACGTATACGCACCTATATCTGCTCCTTCCAACAGACTATGGCGACGAAAATTCTTAAAATAACAAATATGTAAGATGGACCCTACTCGACTCTTATGCGAATACGAAGAAACTGTACTCTCTTGTAGATAGCGTTACCGGCCACAACCTGCTGAAAGTAGCACGAACGATTTATGTAAAGGTTGTGGCCATGAAGAAGCCATTGAAGACTCTTCTCACTTCTTATGTCAACCTAGCACTCTCGCAACTAAGGAATAACCACCTACGATTTAGATTAGATTAGATTTTGTTTTTATTTCCTTTTCAATTATACTTTAACACTAAATATATATATGTAAAGCATGGCTTTACCGTCTGCCAGATTGACAATATGAATTAAATACTAGATATTGAATAAACTAAGTTACGGTTATTTACTAAAAATTTGTTCCTAATATCCTGCTTCTATAATTAAGTGCCGTGTTGCAAAATTTGAATAGCGTTGTTACGTCCATTTCATTAAGAAGGACTATTACTTCGCTCTCTGTTAGAAAGTCACTCCCCAATATGTGTCCTCTTGTTTCTCTTAGGACCGGGCACCTTCCTAAAAAGTGAAAAATATCCTCCTGCTCTGACATATTACAAATTTGGCAAAGTATTGGTAACTCTTCTCGATGTGGTATAAAATTTAAGTTAAGGAGTTCCCCCTCTTAAACGAAACATGCATGATATTTGATCTGTGGTGTAATCGTCTCGAAAGTAATTCTTTTGGTTGAGGTTATGATTCAGCCTGCTATAGATTACCCGATGTAGAGAATTTGAGACCTCCTCCTTGTACATCTCTTTAGCGTTGTCATCCAGACGTCTAATTACCTTATATAGAGTCGCCTTCCAAGAACTCCGTTCGTTGAGATCGAGTTCGACACCCGTTTCATGTGCCAGCTCCAACCAGTTTTTAATCCATTCTGATTTGCATTGTATGGCTTGAAGAACTGCTTTCTTCGGAAGGCGATAATTTGACATATTAAGCACTTTTAATATGTAATCTACTTGGAGTTTTAAGGTTTTGACGAACAGTGGTGATATACCTGTTTCGAGCATATCATATAGTTTGGAGAATCTGAGCAGTTTGTCCACAGTTTCATATCTTTTACCTCCTCACACTTGGGCTGCATAAAAGAGAATGGATTCAGATACTGCCTCAAAAACTTTGTATTTGCTGCTATTCTTGTTGTTAAAACATTCTTTCCAAGATATATTAATAGCGGTTTTCGCCTTTAACAGTTTTTCTTTAAGGTGCCTTTCCATACCAAAATTCTTTGCGAATTTGACTCCTAGGTATTTATATTCTTTCACTACCTCGATTTTTCGATGTCGTAATACCATTGTTCGTTTGCGCTATACCTGCCTCCACCTTTTTTGAATACCATAACCTTTGAGTTATTCAGATTTACAACCAGATTCCATAGCGTGCAATATTCAAATAATTTATTTATCATACGCTTGAGCGATTCCGGTGTGCACGCAAAAAGCACAACATCATCTGCAAAAAGACGGGCTTTAATTACAACTCCGCCGTAATCTACTCCACCTGGTAATGCCTCAGTTATGTCATCGATAAATAATACGAATAGACTTGGACTTAGCGCACATCCCTGTCTGACTCCTGTCTTAGTATCGAACCATTCTGATATATTTGTTTTTGCCAATCCATCCATGGTATCCATTTACAAGCTCTGTAGTTTTCGTCCAAACTTAAGCGACATCCCCAATACGAACAACTTGTACATCATTGCATTACCTAGGAAGCTTCTTCTTTAAAAACTTAGAAGAGCTCTTCAACTTTTCTATGGTGTGAAATTGTCGAAATCCATTAATGCCTCTAAATGGCTTGATAATTCATGAAAACTTAAAGGTTAACTTATTAGGAGCGTCCAATCCTCCAGAGCATCACAAGGGATCTACATTGATCTTAGTGTGATATGAATAAGATCTTCTATCAGCCCAATAACCTAACCTAACCTTACTCCCTGGATCCTAACAATTGCGGTTCCAAATTCAAACTTAGATCTTACTTGGAGATCTAACGCATTAGATCTTGGTGACAAAAAAGAGTTTAAGAGGTCAGAGCTTTGTCCAGAAATTGGACCTTCATCTTAGTCCTGAAACACCCTCATCACCATCATCATCTATCAATTCAACTTCGCCATTATCTACATCATCCGCTTCACCAACACTATCAACTACGCCATCAACATCACCTGCATCTACATCTTCCACATTACCTCCGTTATCTATTTCATCAGCTGCGCTTTCTACAATATCTACCTCTTCTTTGACATCTACGACACCTACTTCTGTTATAAATTTCTTATGGAGTTGGCTGAAAATTGTATTGATACATTCAAAAACAGAAGTCAAGAGGATTGTGTATTCACCGACTTTAGTAAGGCATTCGATAAATTATCACATCGAATATTGCTATTAAAACTAAGAAAGATTGGATTCAGTGTCCACTTTTTAAATGGCTTCAATCTTATTTATTAAATAGATCGTATTCCGTACTTTGCAATGGTCGTACTTTTAAAATGTTTAACGTCAACTCTGGAATACCTCAGGGTAGCCATTTAGGTCCTTTACTTTTTATTTAATTCATAAATGACTTACCATCTGTGATGAAGTATTCAAATTTTCTAATTTATGCAGTTGATGTAACAGTGTTTAAAATATTTCAAATTCTCGTGATAGAGCAGAGTTGCAATGAGACTTTAATGCATTTTTTGACTGATGTGTTCGTAACTGTTTGTTTCTTAACCAGGGTTGCCAGTTTAGGGGTTTTCCCCCTAGATTTTGGGTTTTTTTTTGTAGTTGGGGGGTTATCTGGGGGGACGAGATGTTTGGGGGGAAATCGGGGGGGGATTAGTTCAGAGTTTAAAGGTTGAGAAATCGTATAGGTATTCCACGAGTTAGATATTCCTTACATTCTGGGTGTCAGAATTTTAAACCAACAGAAGAAATGCTGAAAACTTTCACAAGTGTGAAAATGTATCAAACCAACGCTACAGCCAAAACGAAGATGACGAAAGTATTAGAACTTTTTTAAAAAAGTGCAAACAAAATTTTTTATTCCTTTATATTTTTATTTTCATATTAATTTCTGGTGAGTTAAACCATAGTGAGCTAACTCTAGAACTAAACTAACCCACAGTGAACTGAGGAAGCCATTTTTCAGCGCGAATGTACACGAAATGACTAAACAAACTCTTTGCATAAAACATCAAAAGCACCTGTTCAGTTAATCCTGATTTAACCCACCAAATATGATGATTTAACTCGGGTTAAACTTTAATCGCGCACTGAAAAACTGGGCCTGGACTGGATTAAAGTTCTTAATAAGCAATTTGGAACTTTTTAATCAATTATCAACCTCCCTTATGATTCACAATATCTAAACAGTATATCTTATAATTAACGTTCAAAGTGTTTTAATGGCCCGATTAAGTGTCGATTAGGATTAGCAAATTTATGTACTTGGCAATTTAAATATAATTCATTATTTTTTTCCAGTTTTCATCAGTCAAAACTTACATACATTTATTATTTCGAAATTAAAGTGTGAAACGCTAAGTTTTTTTACTGGAAGGATTTAATTTGATGATAATTTGAATGTCGAGTAAATAATCCGAACTTTACTCAGAAATTGTGAATATTGTAGCTGTGTGAATTAATTAAATTAAAAACAAATTTATTCACAATAAAAATATAAAGTTGAAACAAAATTAGGGGTTTAAGTTGATAAAATGTGGTAATCTGGGGGGTTTCTAAATTTTTCTGGGGGGACATTTTTTTTTCATCTGGCAACACTGTTCTTAACATCGATAAATGGAAAAGTATGAGTTTTACGAATTTTTTTTTAATTAATTGTTTCATGGCGTATCTATATCACGTGTGAGCGAAATGTCTGTCCTTGGTGTGTCATTTGATGGCAATATGTATGATGAATTCATACAACACATCAACTCAATAACTAATAAAGCAAATTCAATTCATTCATTTCAAACTATCGGACTGATTATGAACGATTATGCTCCTTTAAATATAATGTCTCAATTATTTTACTTATTCAATGATAAATATTTTAATTTGTTTGATCATACATTAAATTTTTCAAGTAAATTTAGGTTAACCTTCTTTAACAATCTTAATATATAAAACAAAGTCGTTTTAGTTACAACACTTATAACTCAAGAACCGCTGGATCGATTTTCATGATCTTTGATTTGTTGGTTTTGGCTCCGCTCCGAATAGCAGAATTAATATAAAAATATTTGAAAAATTCACTTTGTAGGGTGAAATGGGATACAATGAAAAAGACGTATACGATTAAAAAAATCTCAACCTGCGTTTCAAAGGTTATTCTTAGAAAATGGCTTCAGGGGTATTTTTTTTTTAATTTTCAATTTGTAGGGTGAAATGGGGTAAAAATAAAAAAAATGTCCGTTATATTTTTTTAAAAAAATGCTATTTATAGAGTTAAATGGAGTCAAAAAAAAATGGTGGTTTTAGAATACAAAAGTTGTTTCTGTGTTGGGAAAGCAATAAAGGTTGGACTAAATTAGTTTGCGGGACAGAATATATTGACGGCACACTTGCGGGACAAATGTCGTTATGCGGGACAGTCCCGCGCCTGGCGGGACGTCTGGAATCCTACTCCACCCCAAATTGCAGAATAAACTATTAAAAAAATCACCTTGTAGGGTAAAATGGAAAAGATGTGTTCGAAAACTCTACCTGCGTTTGAAAGGTTATTTTTAGGAAATAGCTTCACGTATTAATTTATTTTTAAATTGCAATTTGAAGGATTAAGTGGGGTAAAAATAAAAAAATTGCCTGATTAAAGAAAGTCTTTTTGAGTTTGAAAGGTTATTATTTTGAGTTGATGGCCTTATGAATATTTTTCTCAAAAATTTGGAATTTATAGGGTGAAAGGGGGTACAAACGAAAAATATGGTATCCGATATCAAAAATTCTGTTTGTATTGAAGAGGTTATTTTTAAAAATTTGATATTTTTATAGAGTGAAATGGGATAGACACAAAAAAATGGTATTTGATTACAAAAATTCTTTCTAAGTTAGAAAAGTAATAAAGGTTGTACTCAGATGATAATATTTTAATGAATTTCGCCATGCATAACGTGAAGTGGGTCAAAAATCAGTATGTACTATTCAATTACAAAATAGGAGCTTAAATATTTATCTATATTTTCATTTGTAATTTTTATGCCAAGCTTAGGTTTGTGTACCCGTGCAAAGCCGGGCGGGTCAGCTAGTTATACATAAATTGAAAAAAAAATAAATTTTCAAAAGCTTAGTTATAAATAAATAAATAGATTTAAGCCTTGTTCGAATTATTTTTCATCTGTAAATTTTACATCTGACCGAAAATGCAAAATTTAAAGCGAATCATTTCTATATATTTAAGAAGACTTCTGTCCTTTTAATTTTAACATTATCTTAGGTTTGAAGAAGAATGTAAGAGAACCAAAAACGTCTCATTTAAGGAGAAACCGAAGCAAATTATAGACCTTTGATCTAATCTTACTTTAGGGATATAAAGTTTTTAAAAAGAAAGTGAATAAATATCTGGTATAAAAAAATAGCTGTCTTCTTCCTTCTTTTCAGGCATATTTAGAAAAATATAATTTATAAAATTATAAAATTATGACAGAAAAGATAATTATTTTTTAAATAGACTTACGAGAAAAGTCAGTGAAGCTATTAAACATTGAACATTTATGACAACTTCCAAAAAAAAATTTTGACACCTTTCTCTTTAAGAAAACTGCAATTAGATCGTTTTTTTTTTTAACCCAAGTTCATGCAATAAAAAAAGTAATTTATAATAAATTGCCGAAGGTCATGAACCCATGACCTGACCTAGCTTAAGGACTATCCAATCCATTAACTTTTGAATAGAGTGCTCAGAGTAGTTTGAGATGAAAATTCTTGTATCTGAATCAAATTATTATTAGTCTCCTTAATAGTTTTTAAAGCTTCTCTTAGTCGTCAGATTAAACCGAAATTGTTTCCAACCACCACCACCACCACCACCATCGCCGATGCCGCGCCGCGTTGAAGACTTTTTTCTTTTAAAACACAAAGTAATTGCAAAAGAACTATGTACAAGTATACATACTTACATCATCATAAGCATAAAGCATACACTGTCTACGATTAATGATGTGAATCCCTCTCAACAAACGGTGTAAGTGCAACAACAGTGAATGGAATGCACCATATCACCTCATTCACCACGAAGCATTTTATGTAATTGATACAAAAAAAAAAAACAAGAAGAAAAGAAAGATAATTGAATTGATTGGATACTTAAGAAAAATATCCTCGAGGAAGTGAATCCCAGAACGAGACCCAGACCCAGACCCAGACCTACACTACGCCAGCGAGGAATTTCATATTTTGTCGTCCTTAAACACACTCACTTACCTTGGTTTATTTTCCTTTCCTTTTGTTGTTCTTAGTTTCGACAAAAATCGAGTTATGGACACTTTAGACTTTACTCACTTGCTTCGCTTGTATACGAAACTCAAAATCGAAGCAGAAGCACACACTTGTTGCACGAAAATATTTATTTTTAATTTGAAAATAATCGTCGTCGTGCGTCGTTCGTCGTGCGTCGTCGTCGGTCGCAGGGGATATGATGGATGAAATATAAGAATTTATTTTCTCCGATCACCGAACACGATTTTTGGATTTTACTTTTTTGTTTTTTTTTTTTTTTTATTGCTGCTGGCAAAACAGACAAGAGTTAAGTGTGTCCTTATAGGAAATAGAAAAACCGTTATTTATATGATTGATATCAACCTCGGTTGGGATAGACTCAGCACTCGAGCTTGTGTAAGCCACGGGATATGAAGTTTGAATGGGAAGAATTGAGAATGCGGTTAGTTTTTTATATAAACCCGAGTGGCCCATAGATATACTTAACTCCGTGTGGCGGGCCAATCAGAATCGAGAGCTTTTTGCCTTGATGTTGGAGAAAGTTATTACACACTCTGTGCCTTAATATTTTTGGCATTTGCAAGGAAGGAGCACTCAGCCACTCACCCACACGGTTGTTTGATAAGGAGATTGGTGGTGGTGAAACTGAGAGATGATGCCTGGTTAAGTGGCCTCTTGCTCTTGGTCTTATGATGATGCGGAAACTGGTAGAAAACACATGTTGAATATGATTATGGGGGTGGCGCTTGTTGTTTTTGTAATAAGGATAAAGAGATAAGCTTGCTGTTCTGGTGTTCTGGTGTTCGGTGTTTGGTGGGCGACGATTTGTTTTTTTAAATATTTCTGACTGTTTATTTTATTTTGTTTTTGTTTTTTTTTTTTCAAATTTATTTTCAATATTATTAAAATAATGAAAGGTTGAAAATCTATTGAGAAAATTCAGTGGGAGAGTTTGTTTGTGTACCTATAGTAATAAACAAATACTGAGAACAGTTGTTATTATGATATATTTTAATCTGAACAAAACAAATTTATTTAACAAGATCAAAAAGTTATCAATTTATTGAACACATTGCAATTGTTGTTTAAGCTACATAATATAATTCAAACTTACTTCTATGAGCTATAGTTTTTCTTACAGGTTTTATCAATTGGATAGAACTTGTTTTTTCTTTTTTTAAATATTAACAAAAATATGTGTAATAAATGAATTTCTGTGATGTTTTATAATATAGTTTGGAAAGTGGCTAACTACAAACTACAATAGAAAAAAGCAACAAATCTCTTAAATCTTGTATATAATTTTGTATTCTAGTTATGTATTTTGAAAATAAAGTAAGTATATTCGCTCTGTGAAATTTTTAAACAATTACTTTGTACTTTGCTTTAATTTCTGATTTACATGTCAGTTGAATAATGGAATTGAATTAAAACCTTTCTATTTTTGCGAAAAATCTAAAAAGATGCTTCCATCGATTCCTGTTTTCAAAAATTAATAATTATATTAGTATAGAGAGAAAAATCAATTCCATGTTCTTTTTGAATGGGATAAATTAATTAATAAGTCTAAAGCTAAGTAGGTATGTATATGCACATATACGATTCAACCTCTTCCAATATTGGCATATATTTCTCAAAAAATATTTAACAATTTTCTATTAACCGTGTGAACATCCAATTTAACCTGCCAAAATTGACAGAAAAAAAATTGTCAGCCAATTGTCGGCCAATTTTTTAACAAAAAGTCGGAAAATTCATTTTCAACAGGTGGCGCTGTAGGCACACATTTAGTTTAGTGGGGCTGTATAGGCGGTTAGGAAATGGCTTTAGGGATACTCTTTTTCAAATTTTGTTTTTTTTTTGTAGGATGAAATGGGGTAAAAATAAAAAAAAATATCTAATTTAAGAAATTCTTTTTGTGTTTGAAAGGTTGTTTTTTAGTGGGTGGTCTTAGAGATTTTTCTCCGAAAATTGGCATTTATAGGGTGGAATGGGGTAAAAACGATAAGTGGCATCTGATTTCAAAAATTCTTTTTGTGTTTGAAAGGTTTTTAAAAAAAAAAATTGATTATAAAAATTCTTTCTGTTTTGGGAAAGTAATAAAGGTTGAACTTGACCATTCACTACTTCTTTTCCTTATAGAGAGGAGTGGAAAAACAACCAACCTCTCAGTAACGAATCTACGATAACTGTCTTCATTGATGGTTATAAGATGGACACTGGAGTTGGTGCAGGAATTTTCTCGGAAACTCTGGGACTAGCTAGATCCTTCAGACTTCCGTAGATTTGCAGCGTCTTCCAAGCTGAGGTCTTGGAAGTGACCAAAGCAGCTACGCAAATATTAATGATGGCGATACCACGAGCTGACATCACCCTCTTTATTGAAAGCAATTAAAGCAATTTCTGCCACCGAGATACATTCGAAGCTTGTATACTTGCTGTCGCGAAGAGCTTAGTGTTCTTGGTATCCAGCAAAACATTAGACTCTGCTGGGTTCCTGGTCACAGTAATGTGCAAGAAAACGAAAGAGCTGGTGAGCTGGCGAGAACGGGATCGTCGCTTGATTCAAGTCGAGCAGAACGACATAATAAAGTACCAAACTGTAACATCAAACAGGATATTGGTAACAAAATTTCAGAAAAAACCAATGAAAGATGGAACCTGCTTGAAACAAGCGCCACAACTAGAAAATTATGGCCAAATTTTCAATAAGCAGAGGACAGACAAAATTATGCAAATGAACAAAAAACCTCTTCGTTCCCTTGTCAGCATAATCACCGGACATAACCTACTGGGATAACACAAAAAGAAAATGAGGCTCAGTACTGATGACCTTTGCAGAGGTTGCAGCGATGAAGAAGCGCATGAGGATACCTTACACTTCCTTTGTCACTGCCCAGCAATCTGTCACTTAAGAAAGAAACACCTAGGAAATCATTTCTTTGATGACTTAGTGGATCTTTTTAGAACTTCAGCGAACAGCCTTCAGAACTTCGTCAACGCCTCTAAATGGCTTGACTGTTAACAGAACACATAGGTTTTTACATTTAGTGGGATACAATTTCCTAGGGTATCACAACGGATCTATACATAGATCTAAGTGTGACGGTAACAGGATCAACTGTCAGCCCTTCTACCTAACCTAACCTAAGGTTGGACTTAGAGGATCATGGTTTTACTGATTTAGCCATTCATAACGTGAATTAGTTTAAAACCAATAAAGTAGTATTCGATTACAAAAATTTGCTGAAATAATAATTTATATTTTTATCTACCCATGCGAAGCTGGTCGGACCAGCTATACTCTGTTCAACAAAAATTGTCAGTACAGGGAATATAGGACGTTTGCCTCTCAGTCTGGTTACAATAGCTTGCATAAAGGGAATTGCCCATTTCTGGCCCAGAGTATATACACGAACGAGTTTGGTATCAAATGAAAAGTGACGTGAAGCCCGATGCATGAGTAAAATATTTTCAAAATCGTTCATGGGAAAGTCGAGATATTTGCTTGCATGAAGTTGCAAAATAATTATTTCAGATTTTGTTAAAAATAATTGTCCATAACGGGCGGAATAATTGACGTAGAAAAATGATATTGGTTTCAAATGAAAGCTTTAAAGCTCCCACAGGGTTTCCGTAGTTTAAATTATGAATGATACTTCACCTTTCAAATACTCACTTCATAAATTTGTTCTCAAAAGCTTCAAATCCCAAAAGTTCCATAACAAAATACACAGAAAAAGCTCTTGAATTTGCTTACAATTGGGAAAGGTAACTCTGTTTGGGTGAGCACAAACATCGTAGATGACGACGACGAGCGCACGATCGTTCATCAGTATCCCTTCCCTTCAGCAGTGGGATACAACGTTCATGTACGACTTCTTACGGAGGATTACAACAACAATTCGCATACGTAAGTCAGTGGCTTGCTAGTTTGTTCAGTGGATTTTTTCCCAATTCAGTGTCTTGAGCGTGCATCAGGCGCCACTGATTTGGAAAAGGCTCTCCCATAGGCCCTGTACTGACAATTTTTGTTGAACAGAGTATATAGTGACTATTATTTTATATTACAAACATAATTAAAGAAATCAAAAATGCAGAAATTCGACGAGCAATTTTGTGTATAACCCCTCCTGCCTTCGACGCACTATCCAAGCTTTCGACCAAACTAAAGTATACACGATTGGCAGACCTGTCAGAAGTCTTCCAATTGCATCCAATAAGCTTCCAATTGCCAATTTTCTATTAAGTGAAAATTTTTCGTTAACACGTTTGGTTAATTTTATCCAAAAATCAGTCAATTTTTAGTAGAAAATTGGCTAAAAATTGCTGACAATTTTTTGTCTTGCAATTAAATATTGTCTGTTTACACGATTGGAAGACTTCAAAGAACTAAACATTGGCAGAAAGTTGGAAGATGACGAATCTTTAACTTTAATTGAGTACTGAAGTAGTTCAAATTTTGAACAGCTTGTTTAAAATATATATAAAATATTAAAAAAAAAAAAAATATAAAAAAGTGAAAAACGATATGAACGGTCTTGCATATAATGAAATTTATTTTTGACTATAGAATAATTATTATTTATTATTCAAGCCATAAGCTTTATTTTTACGTCAAAATAATGTCTGCTGTAATGGTTTAGCGTCATAAAATTAGAAATTCAAATCATTTCGTTACGAAACAGGAAGTTATCAAGACATATACAGTCCTATTAATAAAAACATGCTTAACCCACCTCTATTCGGTGAGTTAACTAAGCCGTGGAATGGGAGTTAACTCTCTAGTTTTTGAGAAACAAATAAATTGGTCGAATTTGCTTTCTCTACATCATCGTCTTCGGTAAATGAGCTTATACTGGCAGTTAGTAAACGTCAAGTAGCAGACATTTTATTAATGCGACTTTGCACTTAATGTATGATTTAAAGTCGCTTTTATTAATATGGCTGATAGTATTCACGCACGGCAAGTGTTTTCAGTTTTTAAGACTAGTAGTGAGTAGTACTCACAACGATGAAATTCCCAACCAGAAGTGCGGAATATGAACCGGTTTGTAATCAATTCCACACCATAATTCCCATTGCGTAGTGTACAATCACTAGGAAAATCTAATGAGATGTGGAAAAGTGTGACATTTTTCAATTAATTCAAAAGAAGTTCTGAAATATGAAAAAGGGATACCTTAAAAATTATTCTGTGATGAAAGCACCATCTCCTTTTGTGATTTTATTCTAACCAACAGGCTAAAAACAACAAAGCACAGGTTCAAAACAATCTTAATTTTATTTTTTCATTCTTTTTTTTTATATTTCATTTTACAAAGAGGTGAACCATCCATGTTTACACTACGATTTTGACTAAATTAAAATAATGGGCGCAAAGTTTTAGACAATTTAGTAAAGTGTTAAATAATTTTTAGTATGATTCTAGTTTTAACCTAGAGGATTTTGATAATTTTAAACGAGTTTAACATGATACTATCTCTTAACATTTTACTAAACTTAAAATCGCCAGATTGCTGTTTTATCTTTTTAACATATTACTAAACCCAAATGTCACTTTGACATGGGAAACCTTTAAAAAGGTATGTTTGCATACTTTTTTGCGCGAAATGTCCCTGTTTTAGACGCGTTCAGCTAATGAAATTGGAAATAATACGAAGCAAAAGAAACCAATAAAATGTCAGTAGAATATCAACTTTCTCACTATACAAACAAAGATTTAGCAACTGCGAACTGAAAAAAGATCCCATTTAATTTGCATTTATAATGATTTGGAATATCTTAAGTAACATCAACAAAAAAAAAAACATGACATTCGTAATAAACATAATAGATTTTTCTTAGGGCCCACTATTAAATTACTTCAGAATTATATCAGGTAACTTGGGAAAATGCGCACAACACCCTTAAAGTATCAAATGTGAAACAGAGTTACATATTTATTCAAAGAAGTTAAAGTATGACGGCCATTGCCACTTTGCTCAAATAAAACTAATTCATTCCATATTATATTTTGTCAAAAATTGTATTCATCAAACTAAGGCAGAGGGCGAATGAATTTTTAATGGATCATGTTAAAGTCCGTATTACATATAAATCTATATAAATAATAATGTAAATGTTGGTTTGTTCCTAATCGCTAATCTCTGGAAGTTCTTAACCGATTGCTTTGAAATACGGGCGTATTTATATATTTATGTATGTATACTTTTTTTTAGAAAAAAAAAAACAGTTTGATATGTTAGGCATAAAAACAACACCCGCTATACTGATATAGAAGCAATACAGGAACCTTATTTACCAGAAAAATTTCTCACTTTTACTGTCAAAAAATTGAGGAATTAAAATAATGTACATAAGAGAGCTGACAGCAAATTTTGGGTCGAAATATAACTAAAAATTGAGTACGAGCGTTCTTAGGTAGGCTGTTGGTGGGTATTGGGCCTTGCAAATAGCATTAAAATTTCTTCAGAAGTATTATCACTCAAATTCATTTCCATTTTTTTAAATAAGAAATGATGATCAGTTATTTTTCCTAAGTGCTTAGACATTTATCTTGACGGTCTGATTAAAAAAGGGTTTTCCATTAAGGGCGGGTCGATTTTAAAATTGAATAAAACAAGTTGTACATATATGAGATATCAATAAGGTTATATCTTTATTTGAGAGCCCTATCAATGACATTATGTGTGAAATATAACATCGTTCAATTGGACGCCGCGGCTTCGCTGGGTGGCGCGGATTCGAAAGTTCCTGTTTTCGATGATTTTGGCGCATAAATCAGGCATAAAAAGTCCAAAGAGGTCAAATTACACGATCTTGGTGGCCAATTAACGTGTCGCCTCGGCGCGAGATAACCATGCCATGAAACCGCTCGTGCAAAATATCGATTGTGTCTTGAGCTGTGTGGCAAGTAGCGCCATCCTGTTGAAACCATATGTCTTCGGTGTCCATATCATCTAATTCAGGCCACAAGAAGTTAGTGATCATCGCCCTATAGCGATCGCCGTTGACGGTGATGGCCTGGCCAGATGCATTGCACCTTGCGAATCTCGCTTGGATTGGTGTCGTCCCAAATCCGGCAATTTTGCTTATTCACGTACCCATTCATCCAAAAATTGGCCTCATCACTAAAGATGATTTTTCGACCAAAATTGGGATCAACTTCCAAATGCTCCAAAACCAAAAAGTTTTACCATTTGCACGTGTTGCTTGACGCTGTTACTTGCCATGATGATATGTTTTTAGTAACTGATTAAAAGACAAACTTTTTTAACAGAAAGTAAAAGAAATAATATGGCCGCCACGAGCTGTCAAAATCAACCCGGCTTTATTGGAAAACCCTTTATTTAGAACGAAAGATATAAGCTTTTTAAGCGATCCTTATCGGATTTTTTTGGGGACTTAATTGTTGATTCTTTGCTATGCATATAAAAGCACTTCGCTCATATGATAACCTTCGTGGCATTTGTTCTTGCTGCGAACCGAATGTAAATTAACATCAAACAGAGGTATGAAGTGAGGTACAATTTCATATGTGCATTCAACATATAAGTTCTCCTAAAGTTGTTCATCGATTGCTTTAGAATTTTGACTCAACGCAACGTTGCATTCGCATACGCGCGTGTTTTTCTATATAGGTTTTAAAAACAGCTCCATCTGTTGGACGTAAAAGCAAAGCACGCTATACTGATATTTCAGATATATGTATCTCAACTAAAAGTGGAAACAGGATTCCTAAATAAAATTTCTCAGTTTTGCTGTCAAAATACTGAAGAAAAAAATGTATTTACTTAAACTCTTTCTGACGCGACAGAGCAAAATATTTGAACACTCATTTTCGAATTTTGATTTAGTTATTTCGTGACATTCGTGAGCGGAAGCATTGCTCTGAAAAGTAATCGAAACAAAAAAGATATGTGTTGTGCCACCGCACCGGACAAAATTAAACTGCCTCAACTTGGAGTTTGCAAAACGTCATAATTATATATTTGACTGTCAGTTTATTGTTTGAATTGTTTTAATTCAAAAAATATAAATGATGGATTCTTATGGAGTTTTCCATTGGTAAAATAAATCAATTTATTTTGATTTGGATCTGTCAAAATGCCGACTTTGACCGTTTTTTTCTTTCCATGTGCTAACACCAACATAATTTACAGCAGTCAGTTCCCAAAGGGTTTTTAATATGGTTTATTTATTCCGGGTGTGAAAATTGTGTCCAAAATATATGAAAAATAAACGTTCCTAATAAAAGGAAGCGGTTTGAAATGAATCGGTAACTTCATTAAGCTCATTTTTCCCTTCTAAAATGCATCAAGGGATGAAGTTTTTTTTGAAATATTGACAGAAAAGTATTTCATTCCCCACGCAAAAAAATCAGTTTTTAAATTGAAATCTGAATTTACACGACTACTTTTGCGTCGTGGCTTTTCTTCGATTTCTTCCTCGAAATGTCAGCCTGTGATTGGGCATAGGTCTGATCCTTTACCTTTTTGCATAGAAACTCCCAGACAGAAGAGCAAGGATTAAATTCACAGTATTCCGTACTATACAATCTAAATGTCAAGCGCGCCACTATATTTGGCTTCTTCTTATAATCTCAGAATGACATTTTGCTCAACTGTTAATTTCGGTGCTCAAAAATTGCTCGAACAGAAAATCACAGATATGGGAAAGTTTTAAGTCTCTCGAGAGGACCCTTTTCTGTGTAAGACAATGAATTTTTTGAGTACGGCTAGACAAAATTGTATGGCAGGCAGGTATTGTTATATTTCCTCCTACAAAAAACCGTGTCATGGGAATTGCAGAAAGCTAGGAACCAATTAAAAAATCAACCCATGCTAAATGAAATTATTTATATCAAATCGCAATTAAATATTGACTACAAAATTTTAAAACTAAATTTTCAAATTATACACAAAATATTGCTAAAATTAAATTAAATAAAAATTTAACATTTTTTTCTAATGCTGACTTCCGTAACGTAATGTGCTACACCGTAAAGAGCGACCTCGTAACCGCCGCGCCAGCATTACATAAATACATACAAAAATAAACTTAGTACACAGTTAATTGTAGATTTTTAGTAGTAAATTAGTTGTGGAAAACAAAAAATTGTAGCTTTTTTAAAAAAAAAATGGTATTGAATCTTACGTTTGAAAATAAGTTCTTCAAATACAAAAATGAATTAGCAAACACTTACCAAAGCAATTGCTGCATTCCAACCAAAGACCGCATTGGGGAAATTATAGGCCGATATGACTCCGACCAATCCGATTGGCCGCCAAGCTTCCAAGATTGTGTGATTGCTTCGCTCTGAGTTTATCATTTGTCCCGAATAGATTCGAGACAGCCCAACAGCATAGTCACAGATGTCAATAAACTCCTGAACCTCGCCCTGACCCTCACTGTAAATTTTGCCCACCTCCAAGCTGACCAGTTTTCCCAGCGGTTCCTTGTACTTTCTCAGTTCATCACCAATCTGTCGTATAATTTCACCACGCTGCGGTGCTGGTACACTACACCATTCCTTGTACGCATGAGCAGCGAATCCAATAGTCTCTTGCGCACTATACTTTTGGAAGTTACAAAAAATTAATAGAAGCTTTTTGTTGTAAATTAGTTGTGGAAAGGAAAAAAATACGAAAATCGATTAATTCGATAAATCAACTATATGTTGATGTTTCGATTAATTCGATAACTCATCTATATGTTGATGTTTCCATACAAATTATCGATAACATCGTAATGATCAGATCCGGAAACTCTGGGTTTTGCTGGGAATTATGTAGTTGTTATTGCATTTAATATGGTATAGCTCCAGTCTCAGTTTTTCAATCCTTCCATTCTTTTAGGACGTTTTCATACACATATCATCCAAAAAAAAGTTTGCAGTAGAAGTCAGTAACACTGTTTATCTCCGGGAGTTGGAGAAAATTAGAGCTACTTAACCTATTTTTTTTTAATAAACTCCAATTGGTGACGCCTGAAACAGTGACAGCTCATTCAAAAGACATAGAAAACATACTTATTTTGACAGTGTCATACTTATAACTCCATATGATGATACAAGTCGTCTTCTTTTGCAACCCCGACGCCATTTCAAAAAGAAAATGGAGTTTCCATACTATCGATTACAAGTATGTAATTCATGATGGTAACACAGTTTTCGCCGTGCTAAAGTTAAGCCCGAGAATTCTCCGAGCTTAGCTAAGGCCACGTAAATTGCTAAGCCCCGACGTAGTTTACCAATTTTCCTTAGACTTGCAAAAAAAACGGGCGTATTAGGTGCCAGAGCTATCGTTGAAAACCATCATTGAATTGTCAATTTTGAAATGTTTAGAAACAAAAAATCAGTAATTATTTTGATCCAAAAATAAACCTTACAACTTATTTATTATGTTTGTCCTAAAAAAATATTAATTTTCGCCCAATCTTCCACACAAGAGCCGTGTTTTTTTGCAAGCCCCGAACAAATTGGTCTATAAAACGACGTCATCGGGGCCAAGCATTTTACATGTTAAATGCAACAACAACTTATCCAATTCGGGCTAAGATAAGCGCAGATAATCCTCGGGCTTAACTTAAGCGCACAGAGGAAAACTGAGTTACCGGCGGCGGCTTGAATTACATAATGTATGTACTTGTTATCGATAGTTTGTATATAAACTCCATTTTGTTTCTGTAATGGCGTCGGCATCTCTAATCCCGGATGTCGTTTTTTTTTCAACCAAATCCCTCCGGGCTTGCAAAAAAAAATCAAATTATTTCAACTTTTAGCTGCTAAAGCGTCTAAAGCGTCTAAAGCCTTAGGTCAATTGTGTTGCAGATTCAATTTTGGAGTATAGGTAACATTTTTGCAAATATTTACCAACTTTGTTCTCGTCGAAGAAAAGTTTAAATTATTTAATTTTATTCAAAGTAATGTCTTATGACATTTCAAAATCGAAACATAAATTCTTAAATTATATAATGCATAAATACTTTTGTCATAAGAAATATATCCGTTTAAATACCTTTGTCCTTTATAACAGCTTTATTGTTACCAGAAGCTTGCATTTGACTTATGGAAAATATTTGTTCAGATTTTTTAACACAAAATATCTCTGTTGAGGTATTTGAATACGACTTAGTTCAGCTAAACGTCCCTAAAGCTAAGTTTCGTCCAATTTACCAATTTAATTTAAATGCTCAATTACCCTTTACAAAACCTTTGCATTCCAGGCAAAGATAACAAATCCATCCTGCGACAATTAATATATCAAATTTCTCTCATCTATCTCATAATATTTGACCACATATTATAGAATGACGTTATTTGCCATCCAAGTTTCATGAAAGTACAATGCGGTTTGATTGATTAGATTCACTTCACAAAATAATTTAGTTTCTCATTAATTTATTAAGCAGTTATAGCTGTTGAACTAGTTTTTCTATAATTCAAAATCCATGCATGTATAATTGAAATTTAAATCGTAATTGATTGCAAGAAATCGAAAGTATCTATTTGACTATACAGCGCCTACATTCTGCAACATAAAACTAGTCGAGAAACGACGAAAATTCAAACAAACCATATCAGTTTTATTCTATTTTTCAACTCACCGTAACCAATTTTATCGGTAAGAGCGTTGCAGAATGTAGACACATCAGGTACACATTTAAAGAATTTTTGTTTGCTTCCAAATTAAGTCATTTATTTGATCTTGAACGATGGAAGTGTTTGATGCCAAATTATATAAAATATAAAAAATAAAAATATGTATTAAATAAATTTAAAATTGAAATAACAGCATAATCTATTGAATCGCAATGTATAGAAGATATCCTCCCTTAATTTGCAATTCAAAATCCAAACGAGAGTCAAACTGAAGGAGAAAAACAAACCACTCCAGTAGCACTCATATCAAGTGACTTATTAGTGGAGTAATGAAGCTGTAATAAACAATTAATAACGCTCAACCTGCGTGCATTACACTCTGTAGATTGTCATTTTGGAGACAACAATAATTATTATGTTTACTAAAATAGCCCAGGTGCTTATCGTAATCATTTTCCGTAATCAAAGTGGGTGGCATAATGTATATTACAAGTCCATTTAAAATACTACATATATGTACTTACTTGTTGCCACGACGGGTTGGTCGATGTACAGTGGATCGTTTGGGAGAAAATTTTTGACAATAATTTTGTACTAATTGTGTCAAAAGTAGGTAATTGGTAATTTTTAGAAATTTTAAAAATATTTATGGGTGTATTGTGAAACTGATGATGTCTTGATAATTCTGTTGAACTGTAGTAGTATTAAATGAATCAAATCATTCAAAATTGCTTCGGCGGTTGTTAACACATTACATTTTCTAAGTCACCCTGAGACAATTTCAGGGTGAGTACCTACTATATTAAGCCCGAAAACTTATAAAATGTCACTAACTTGATTTTTTAAATATTATTCAAATTTTTGAAGGAATCGTTCAATACAGTAGTGTGTTTTGAAAATTGAAAATATATTTTGACACCATTGAACCATTGCTACAATATTTTAGTCAACATATATCTAGGTATCGTCAGCTTTCCAACAAGATCCATATTGACACCGATGGAGATGGTTTAATGACGGATATGTGGCTGAGGCCTCAAACTAAAAAAAAAACATAAAAAATAAAAAATTATTGAATGTGCTTCTGAATAAGCAAACATTTGTTGTTTTTTTAATCACGGTAGGTATGTGTACTTTAACAGTTAATAGCGGCCATATTGTTGAAGCTACATATGTCAAATTGACTGTCATTTATTCAATATTTTTTGCCAAATCACCATGGATGGATATAGTGTTCAACAACACGTGCAAATGATAAAATTGTGATATGTATATGAAATTGGTGTTTTGTTCGGGCAACGTTCCACGCGCTTTTCATTGAAAAATCATCTTCAGCAATGAGGCCCATTTCTCTATGAATGGGTACGTCAACAAACAAAATTGTCGAATTTGGGACAAAACCAATCCACATGAGATTCAAAAGCGTACAATGTATGCGAAAAAGTCAGTGTTTTGTGTGGATTTGGGGCTGGTGGAGATATCGGTCCATATTTATTTTTCAGGAACGACGTTGGCCAGATCGATGGTCGATGATTATCAACTTCTTTTGGCCTGAATTGGATAATATGATGGACACCAACAACATGTATTTAGGGGCCAACCCATAGAATCCGTCGCGTATACAACTGACGTATACAACTGACAGCTTGATTAAATGCACACGTACTTATGAGAAGTGACCCATAAGCCACGTATGCGCCGATCGCAACGCAAAAAGAAGCTGAACTTTTAACTTTTCTCTCCGGCACATCCATGGCGTTGACATCACTTGTGAAAAGAAATTAAAAAAGAGGGTAGTTGTAGTTGTTCATCGACGAGCTCCAGTGGAAAATGGCTGGTTTGGTGCAAGATCCGAAAAACAATCGATATAAGTTCACTTAAAAACTTATAACTTTGGTGTTAAATATTGGATTATCAATATTAAGGCAATTAATTAAAACCAAAATGCCAAGCTAAAATTGTGCATCAAAATTATTTTATAAGCGCACAAAATATCATCCTAAAAACGAAATTGAGTTTTTTTTACAATCAATTTCACTCACCAAAAAATGACGTTAGTTCACACAAAATAGAGAAAATAAACAACCACAAGCACAAGGAAATAAGTTAACAGACAAACGAAAGAACGTATTAATTGGGTCACTCTTATCTGTTATATCCGTCCACGTCAACGGATCCGTTGCCGCAACGCAAACGACGGATTCTATGGGTCGGGGCCTTAAGTCACACACCACAGTATCCCTCAAAGCCAACATTACATAACCCATGCCAAAATTGAACATTTCGGATGCGTGCCACCTAGAGAAGCAACGGCGGACATTTTTGAACGATGTTATATTTCATACAGACTGGCATCAATAGGCACACTATCTCACACACACTTTGTTTCATTTAAATGGTGCTAAGGGAATACAGCAAAACCCGATGTGTCAACAATTAAAATTTTGGTTTTGCTCCCAAGTATTCAAGTAAATATTTTAGAATTATTCCAAAATAAAAATAAAATGTACGTATGTATATACAGTAAAGCCTAGTACGCAGATCGCGCTAACTTTTCGCTTTCATACAAAACTCTCCAAAATTTAGCAAAGCTAAATCATCATCCGCATACGCAACTGCCTTCACCCCGCATCTCTCCAACTTAACGAGAATTCTGTTCATGACTAGGATCCAGAGAAGTGGAGATACTCCACCCTGTAGGGTACCTCTATTGACGTGTTTGATGGATTTATTATTACCTAAAGTAGCTTGAATACTCCTATCGCTGAGCATGGATATTATCCACTCCCTGATGCAGTCCTCTACACCAAAGTCAACGAGTGATTCTAGGATGGATTCGGTTAGGACATTGTTGAAAGCCCTTTCTACATCTAAGAAGGTGGCTAGGATATTTTCCTTATAGTGTACTGTTTTTTTCGATTGTACGCACTACCTCATGAAGAGCCGTCTCTGTGGACTTCCCCTTAAGATATGCGTGTTGAGAGTTCTCAAGAGTGCATTCCTCTAGGATGTTTCTAATATGGATATCAAGAGTGCGCTCCAAAGTCTTTAGTACGAAGGACGTAAGGCTTATTGGTCGGAAGTCCTTCGCGGACTCATGTCCTCGCTTGCCGACTTTCGGTATAAAAACAACTCTTACATGTCTCCACGTCTCGGGTACATGATTGAGCTGGACTCATCCTCCAGCCACGGGACTACCACTTCCTGCAATTTTTGTAGCATGATTGGTATGATTCCGTCCAGGCCGTGAGACTTGAAAGGTGAGAAAGTATTTATTGCCCAGGCAATGTTTTCTCTTGTTATAACGGTATTTATATGCTCAACTTGAGCTATGCAGAAATTAATAGTTCTACGCGGTTCGGGGTTGCTGCTGTCGCAACCCGGAAAATGTGTCGACATCAGTAGTTCCAAAGACTCAGTCGGAGAAACTGTCCAAGCACCATCAGGCCTCTTCAAGAACGAAGGATTGCAGTGCTCCTTCGATAGAACTTTGCCTAGCCTTGCGGATTCTTTTAAACTTTCGATAGATTGGCAGTATTCTCTCCAACCCTGTTACTTGGCTGAAGCGAGCGCTCGCTTGAAGACTCTAAGACAATCTTTATATGGTTGGTAAAAGTTGTGTTTGTGGCAGATATTGAAAATTGTCCTTGTCATTTTTCTGAGGTTGGACAGATCTTCATTCCACCAGGGGGGAAGGGTTTTACGGCTATATTTTACTAGGCAACAGATCTTAAAAGCAGTTTTCATTGATGCTTCAAAGGTTTTCACCTTTGTCTGAAGATCTATAACCGAATCTGGACTCAGATGCGGTATAATGCGCAGTTTAGAATTAATAATTTGACTGAACTTCTTCCAGTCAATTCTCTTCGGATTTCTGTACGGAGGAGGGGTTCAGTCTCGAAATTTATATTGAAGAGAATCCACCTGTGATCCGAAAACGAGTTCACAAGGGAAACCCTCCCTGTTAGAGAAGATAAAAAGTTCCATTTTTCAATCGTAAGGGAGGCAAAAATTAAAAATGTAGCTATATTTGTGAGTATTTTGCTATTTTATTTTTAGCTGTATAAAATAAAATTCAAAAATATGTTGTTTAGAAATGTAAAAAATTTCAATTTCCTTCATCATCTGTTTCTTCTTGTAAGTTCCAGCAAATATCTTCTAATAGAGAATCTAGTTTTTTGCCACTATACCAATGTTCAAGCCTTGGCGGTTACTTGGTGAAATCGCTCGCCATGTTCATAAGACTCAGCTGGTGATTGTTCATTGAATTTATCTGCGTGACAATATAGGAAATGGATTTTTAATGACATTTTTACATTTATTCGACTGCAAGCATTGAGCATATCTTCAACATAAATACGCCAATTTTCTTAACGATTAATCCCAAGAACATTTTCAACAACCGCTTTGATACATTTCCATGTCACAAGTTCTAAGTCGTTTAAAGCTTCTTCAAATTTCATATTCTTCATTAAACGTCGAATATCTGGTCCATTCAGAATTCCTGAAGCATGAAATTTACTTGATATATTTATTTAATTTAAATAGATCAAATAACCAACGTTCTTTAATTTTCATACCGCTCAATCGTGGAAAAATTCGTTTCAATTCGTTGAAAGCATTTCCTTCTGGACTCAGGACTTTTATAAAACTTTTCGCTAATCCTAATTTGATGTTCAGTGGCGGAAGCAACACTTTTTCAATGGGTACAAGTGCAATTGCAATAATGTTGTCTTGCCGTAATGTAACTTCTTGACTTAAAGTCCAATTCCGTTCGTTGTTGTTGGAGTCTATAAAAAAACGCCAATCTTCTGGGTTATATTCTTGGTGCATTGTTGAAACCAATCCACGAATGTTAGTACAATAAGCCAACGAATTATCCTCAATTGATTTGAAATTGAAATGTTGTTGATGACGCCATTATTCGCACATCTGGTGCTAGAATATTCGTTTTTTTTTTTTTTTAATCCTGTGCTAACATTATTGACTGTAGTTGTGATAATTTGAGACGACGTATAAGAATATCCAGATGGTTTTGCGAAATTTCCATGTGGTTGCATGCTCGAGTTTCATGCGATGGTTGGAACATCGATACATTTGATTCTTCAACGGCTTCATCTGCAGATTGCATATCTTTTACTGGACTTAGTCTTTTTGGATATGGTATAGAGTTTGAATCATGTGGCAAAGGCAATTGAGCAAATTTTGTTTCCGTGTATGCAAAGTGTTTTGCTTAATGTCTGTTCATTCCTTTAACTAAAATTTTGCACCCATAACATTCATTTGGGTCATGTTTTTGTGGATCTGTCCACATCATTGGGACACCAAAAGGCATAAAATCAGCCTTACCATCATTCCAATTTTTCAAACTCGATATGCATGTCGTACAGATGATAGACGGCGTCCAATTCACATCATGGAAAACATTTAGACCGAAGTAATGTCGACACCAGTGTTCGTAATTTTTTATTCTTTAATTTTGCGCCTACTACACAAAATAGTGAATCTTCCGCAAACATAACAAAAGTTGTTAAATTTCCGACACGGTAAAGATGATTCACTTTCACTCATTTGTATAAGATGTTATTTGACTCTTAACTGGGCTGTAGGTCTTATTTTAATTTCTTAATTCAGATTTGACGACGTCTAGAATATGGTTCGCAAAAAGAAATATTGAGTACTAATGTAAATACTTGTACATACATTATAATTTAAATTAAAAAAATACCAGTTTTGGGGCAAAAAAATTGGTTTTAAATTATCAAACAAATATTTTGTTTTGTAAAAATAACTTATATAAAGTGTTGTTCTAAAAAAAATAGATATTCAATCGATTTACATCAAAATCAAACCAATAAATGTCAAATCTATGGTTCATTTTTGGACGAAAATCTTTCTTATCTGAGCCAATCCAGAAAAACGAAGATCACCATTGAAATCAGCATACCCGAATTATCTTTGATTAATATGAACGCCCATTTCCCATTTCCTTTTCAAGCACAGTGTATTAATTAGTTTTTAATATGAAATGTTTTTTTTTTAACATACTGTACCTATCTTTACCAAACTGTGTTCCAATCTTGAACCGCCTGTACAACTGGGCTATTATAAAATTTGCTTACATGATATTTGAGAGCTTAAAAAAAATAAATTTGTATCAAGTGAAACCACGACATTTTTCATCTTAAAAATCATAATTTGTGCTTTGAAATAAAACCAAATAATCCACTGTGCGTCAATGATGATGACTGAAAGTCAAGTAGCCTAATATAGACTGTGGGCTGTGGGGTTGCATTTGCTTATCAACAAAACTATTAATTGGAGCACCACCGATTAGTTTGAGGTTTTCATAAAATGTGATATATGAGCGATGAATATGATTTTAAATATTCAATTAGTTGATTTGTGATTTAATGAGGTTTCATTCGCAAAATTGATTATAGAAAGTTGATCCTTGATATGATGGTAATCTCTGAACAAAAACTATATGAGTGGGTTCTTATGAATTTTTACCCTCACTTTCTTTTAATTTTTCTGTTTCCTGAAATTTAAATACCAACCATACCTAAACACTTGTGAATTGTTTAATTTTACTTGTGTTTGCATTACAAACAATGCAACAGCGTGGGTGGCATGTTTCTTACTTTGTTTGATTAATTTATTATTGAGGAAAGAGTATTAACAGAAGTGTATGAAATCCTAGGAAGGATGTTAAGTTTTGATTTGGGTTAGGGGAAGAACACACATTAGGACTTACTCGCCCTTAGGATTAGAACAACTCTTGCTTCGATTTTATTTTATTTTATTATCCTGTTTGTGTCTTATGTGTATTAATACTTTTTGTTTACTTTTTTTTTTGTTCTTTTCCAAACATGAATTGTTATTCTCTTTAATCGACTTAATACGAGAACGATATTTTTCGGTTTCTCCAAAAGTCACAGGGTCACAAGAGTAAAGAATGATAGGAGTTTTTGTATATCCTTGCCCCAATACTTTAAGACCTAAGACCTATACATACCTAAGAAAAACATTCAAAGTTATTTAAGCACCGAATAAAATCGAGTTGGTTATGGTTATATGAAAACCCAAGGGCAGGGATAATCTTATTTAAAATCCAGTCATTTCGTTTCATTTGTTTTTGCCTATATTTTGTCACAAAGGAAGTAGATATGATTCAAGGACAAAATCATGGTCAATATTTTATTTATATTTATTTTAACAACAAAAAAAAAATGAAGAAACCGTTTTATGGCATTTATGTAGGTAAAGCAACCGAATATATGTAAATACATAAATGAGGTGTTCGTGTTCACAACGAATTAAACCTAGTCACCGAAGCACGGGGAATAGTAGATGTTTGCAAGCAGCATTTCCAGCAGCTGCTAAATTGAAATCATGTAAAGCGAGTTATAGCTTTATAGGGCAAGAAGAGAACCCATCTATAATCAATAAAGACCCAGTTCCACCACTCAGCGTAAAAGAAGAAGACTTAGCTATAAAAACTTAAGAACAACAAGACTGCCGACCGATTCTGCCGGTCAATTCTAATGGATTACTAGCGGAGATCTTCACATACAGAGGCGATGTCATGATCGATGGCTGGACAACAAGCTCCATGAACTCTATCTACAAAAAGGCGATCTTGCATGTCTTGCAAGAACTATCGAGGCATATCCCTGCTAAACATCGTATATTAGATCCAATTTAATGAACTGTGTGAGCGTCTTAAGCTGACCAAATTTTCAGACTCAGGCAAATTCTGAAAAAGACCAACAAACTTCAAGTCGAGACCCACCATCTCGGCATCGACTTTAAAGTCGCATATAATAGCATTCACCATCAGGAGCCCCATTTGGAGATCGCCGAACTCGGTATCCCCGGAAGACTAATCCAGTTGTGCGGCGAGACATTAGAAACACACACGGTGCAATATACAACTGGTTGATAGGTATTTCAAACATGTATTGGGTTCGTCAATCTTGTTCCGGAATAGATATAGTGCGTAGGGCCAGGCACTATCTTCCACAGATCCCTTCAGATTCAACTACTTGGGTTTGTGGACGATATTGACATCATCACTAGTCCTTCACAGCGCACGGCGATTGAATAAGAACAGGCGCAACTTGTTGGTCTTGAAGTAAACGAGGACAAGACAAAGTACCTGCTATCAACAAACAAATAAGCATCTGCCCACCACCTAGGACAATACATCACTCTTGATAGCAACCTCGTCGAGTAAGTTAACGAGTTAATCTACCTTATAGTAAAAATCAACTCCACGAATGACATCTTATTGGACGAAGAATCAACCAAGCGAACCGGTGCTGCTTCGGTTGAGTTGAAAACTCCTCACTCGTAAGACAAACTGCCCGCTCTTCAAAACACTTATGCTGCTAGTACTGCTTTACGGTATAGAGCTGTTGGACGATAAGTAGAAAGGGATAGCTGATAATGATGGGATCTTTCGAAAGAAAAGTTCTACAACGGAATTTTTGGTCCCATGTGCGAGAAGGGAAACATAAAACCGCGTACTCTATGAGATATACAAAGATGTGGAAGTAGTCTAAACAGCCAAAACACGTTGACGACATTGGATCGTTATAGGCTACATCGAGCAAATATACAACAACAGTCTTCGAAGATTCAAGGCGATAAGTAGGAAGACCTAACATCCGACTTAAAAGCAAAACCATCTCGGATGTCTGAGAGTGGAAGAGTGGAAGCAGCGTGCCCAGGAACGAGGACGATGAAAAGCTTGTCGTGTCTCAGGCCAGGACCTCCTACAGTCGGGAATCTAGGCTGGTGTAGTTTGCAAACGATCTAAGTATAGGATTTTTTAATAAGGGCGGATAGATGTTGAAATTGTGTCGTTCGATGTGTGGCACGTAGCACCGTTCTGTTGGAATCACATGTCGTACACATCCATACTATACAATTGGAGCCAGCATCGATCGGTAGTACTATCCGTTCCGTTGATGCTGAAGGCAATGACATCTTCGTTTTCGAAGAACTATACGGACTCTCACAGGCTACGACGACGTTTTCGGTTGATCTTGCCTTTCGTTGACGCAAGGGTCATGGATGATTGTTCACTGAATCGACTCAAATTTGTCCTCCAAATCGAAATGGAAGGCAACCATGTAAACCTTAAAATGGGCGCCCCGCACGTATCGTTGCCCAAAAAGATTTTGATTGTTTTATCATTTGAACGTGCTGTTCAATCGTGTAACTTACCATTATGATTGACATCAGTAACGGAATAATAAACAAAAAATTTGACAGATGTCACCAAAACAACATGGCTGCCATAGGCCGCAAAAATGTACCCGTGTGCTAATTGAAAATTTATGGTTCTATACTTAAACGCTTATGTTCCACTTTTTCCTCAGCGTAAACGGTCACATACGCTCTTGTGGAATATTAATTCTTAAGTTTTGTTTAAGCCAGTGCAGAAGCCGGTGAGATTTTTCCGGTGCCCTTTTGTCAGCAGTCCAAACCCATGCAAAAAAGTAAGAATTAATGTTTATTGATAATTACATACAGGGCCGGACCAACCATATGTGCAAAATGTGCAAATGCACAGGGCGGGAAATTCTAGGGCACATTACCAGAAGCAAAAAAATGTAATCTGATCTTGCGCAAACAAAAATGTACTGCCAGTTGCATTTTAACCACAAAACTTGTTCAAATAACCCCTGTGTTAAGCACACGAACTAACGTCACTTTCATTGTTGCATTCAAGGAGAATTTAGCTCAAAATATCGTAAAATTAAAGATCCCACTAGAACTACGCATTGAAATTCTACCTCCTGGGTAATGTGGAAAGTCTTATGCATGTGTATCAGTGTATGTACTGTACATATGTATGGATGCAAATATAAAAAAGGGGCGCTTTCTACAAATCTTGCATAGGGCCCAAGTTTGGCTGGAGCCGGCCCTGATTACATACATATAAACATTTATTTGATGTTTTCGACAATTTCAACTGAAAAAGTTGTCAAGTTTGTCAATCATGATTTAGACAAAACAAACTCCTTTCCCCGGCTAGAACCGTTATAAAGGTATTTGTTATTAAAATTCGAAGTGCTATTTATAAATTTGGATAAAGTTCTAGTGTGTTTTATGAATTTTAAAATAGAGGGAGGTGTGGCATCATCGCCATCAGGAAAATTGATTTCAGGCTTATGAGTTCATCGGGAGTTTACCGAAGCTAGCTACCGTGAGTGGACGTGTGCCAGAGTGGTGGAGCGAAAACTTGCCAAATACCCCCAGTACCACAAAAAAAATTAAATATCCTGTTTTTTTTTTCTGTGCCCCTATGTGCCCCTTATCAAAAAAAATAAAATACTAAATACCTAATATTGCTTAAACATAAATAAAAACTAAAAAAACAAATCGCGCCGCGAAAGTAAAAGAAAAAACAATAGCCCATAATTAAATGTTCGCAATTAAACAGTGCAAGTGCAAGTGCCAGTGTTCAGTGCGTGTAAAAAACAACAACAACAAGGTCAACCGTACATCGAAGATGACGATGCGCAACGCACAAACATCATCACAGCGGTAAATTTCCCTACCTCTCCTTCCCACATCACTCACAGTGCTTTGGCTTCGTCATTACATGCATACATACAATGCTTGTAATCGATTAAGCCAAAGCATATCAGATAAATAGTTGGTATTGATTTTGGGTATCCAGGGGCGGATCAGTACATTTGCTATTAAGGCATAACACTAGTAG
Organism: Leucozona laternaria; assembly: GCA_932273885.2. Lineage (NCBI taxonomy): Eukaryota > Metazoa > Arthropoda > Insecta > Diptera > Syrphidae > Leucozona > Leucozona laternaria. The sequence goes on along the minus strand of OW026366.1, from coordinate 263,908,232 downwards.
TATTTGTACTGTGAAGTCATTTTGGGGCCCAAAGTTGATATCAGCTTAGTTAATTGTCTGATTTGGTTTTTTTGTGTCTGTTTTTTCGTAATGGTAGGTGAATTTAGGGTTGATTACAGCAACATTCGGGGACTTAGGCAGAATTTTTGTGCTGCATATGTCCATACTGCGAAAAACAGGCCAGCTGTTTTGGCACTAAGCGAAACCCAGGTAGGGGAAAATACTGATCACTCGGAATTCAGCCTACATGGTTATAGCTTAGTGCCTTTATTTTTCCCACATCATGGTCTCGCCGTGTATGTTCGAAATGATGTTGCTTATCAGCTTCAGCCACAATATGGTACATGTTGGAATACCAACTTTAATTTCATGTGGTTTAAATTCACCGTCCATAAGCGCATCATCCATACTTGTTTTATTTATAGTAGTCCTAGTTTGGATAGTAATTCGACTTCTAATGAATTTGATGCACTATCCGACTCCATCCAGAGAATTATTTCCCATTTTCCGCACAGTGAAATCGTTGTTACGGGCGATTTCAATGTACATAATTCTTCGTGGCTACGCTATTCGGGTCAGACAACACCCGAAGGAAGGTATGCCGAGATTTTTGCTGAGTTAAACAACCTGACTCAGCTTGTTGACGAGCCCACTCGGATTCCTGACGTTGCAGGTCAATCCGCCAACACTCTAGACTTGTTCCTTACTTCTGACCCTGATAAATACACTATTAGTGTATTATCGCCTCTAGGCACATCAGACCATTGTATCATATCTGCAAATTTCTCGTATCAACAAAACCCAGTTAAAGAAAAAACTCCTAAGAGAACCGTTTGGCAATACGAGAAAGCCAACTGGGACGGCCTAAATGTTTTCTTCAGGAACTTTAACTGGTCACTATGCTTCCTCGATAGTGACGTAGATTCCAGCGCAGATATGGTTGCAAACATAATTCTTTGTGGAATGAGAAATTTTATCCCGAACAGGGTAAAATCTATCAAACCCAAAGAAAACTCATGGTTTGATTCGAGCTGCAAAGAGGTTATTAGGGTCAGAGAAGTAAGCTTCCGTTGTTATAAAGCCAACCCTACTGAGGAAAACCGGAAAAAGTTTCAACAAGCTAGAAAGACCTGTAACGTTCACATTCCACGAACCAAATTTTTACATGATTAAAAATTAAGGCAAAAAATACTACAATGTCCCAAAGGTAGTACAAATTTTTGGTCATTTGTAAAAAACATACGAAATACCACCTCGTCCTCGGTTCCAACGCTCTTCAACGATACTCCTTTTGTCAGCTCACTCGATATGGCAAATTTGCTTGCAGCACAGTTTGCTGTTAATTCGACGCTGCCAGAAGAAGATATGACTCCACCTGTACTTGAGAACGTAAACGATTTTATGGAACAAATCTTCTTTCAACCTCGTGCAGTTGCTAGAGTTCTAAAAGATCTTGACATTCAAAAATCCGCTGGCCAGGATAGTATCCCTCCCATTATTATGAAGAGGTGTTCTTCAACGCTGGCAAAACCACTGCGTAAGCTTTTCCATCTGTCCTACTCTACTGGTCTCTTTCCGAGTGGATGGAAAACAGCATTTGTCCAGCCTGTCCCTAAAAAAGGCGTGTCTTCTTCCCCCTCCAACTATCGACCAATTGCACTTACGTCCCTTCTTTCCAAGGTCATGGAAACGCTGATTAATCATCAGCTTAAGAAATATCTCGAAGAACGAAAGCTTCTTAATGACCGTCAGTATGGCTTTCGTTGCAATAGGTCCACCGGTGATCTGATGGTATATCTCACCGAACAGTGGAACAAATCTTTACATCGTTTTGGCGAAAGTAAGATTATTGCACTTGATATTTCAAAAGCATTTGATAGAGTTTGGCATCAAGCTCTCTCATCTAAAATGCGTGCATTTGGTCTCTATGAATCTCTTCTTCGTTGGATTAGAAATTACCTTTCGGACCGGTCAATACAAGTTGTATTGGACGATTTCAAGTTTGACATCTACAAAATAAATGCTGGTGTGCCCCAGGGCTCCGTTTTGTCTCCGACCCTCTTCCTAATATTCATAAATGATCTGTTATCTGAAACTTCTAATCCATTAAACTGTTTTGCTGACGACAGTACCCTCAGCTTTTCATATTCGTTTCAAGATTCACATCCATGTTCTTCAGATGTGGAACTTCAACGGCAGCGTATGATAAGCTCATTAAATTCTGATCTCGACAGCATTGTCCAATGGGGAATCAAAAACCGTGTAGAATTTAATGCTTCCAAAACTCAATGCTGTCTCCTGTCGTTAAAGCGGAACCCGCCCCCCATGCCGCTATCCATGAGCGGTACTTGCATAGAGGAAATTGAACAGCTTTCAGTACTCGGTATGTGTGTCACAGACCACCTTTTGTGGAACGACCACATATTTGACATAGCCAAAAACGCTGCTAAGTGTTTAGGTTTCCTCCGTCGATGCAAGAAATTTTTCTCCCCTTCTGATCTGGCTGTGATCTACAAAGCCTTTATTTGTCCAAAACTTGAGTACAACTCCCATATTTGGACAGGTGCACCAAAAACCCACTTGAGCCTATTGGATAGAATACAAAAGAGAGCTCTGAAAATGATAGGTGAAAGAACTATAACGGAAACATTTACATCTCTTGAGCACCGTCGCAATGTTTCATGTCTATCATTATTCTACCGCTATTTCTTTAAACAGTGTTCTAGTGAAATAGCCAGTTGCATTCCTCCCCTTAAACAATTCAACCGTAATACCCGAGCTTCTAGGAATGCCCATCAATTTACCCTTGAGCCCAACTTCGGACGTACTGTTAAGTACAGAGATTCTTTCCTTAGTCGCACTACACGAATGTGGAATGCTCTACCCAGCCCTGTTTTCCCCTCCCATTGTGATCTTCAGACATTTAAAACCAATGTGCATCGGTATCTCCTTTTCAATCCCCTCCAATCTACCTAATCGCTCGTGCTGTGTATATTCATATTAAGGGTAGTCACAACCCCTTTAGTGCGCGCTAAATTAAAAAAAAAAAAAAAAAAAAATCACACAGCATACAGCCCTCTATATATATCCGATTTCGAGCATAAGGTAAATTATATCTGGGGATCACCAAAGACTTTGCGAAGTTCTATTTTTTTTGGAATTTTTTTTTTAAATTGAACGAAAAAAAACCAAGATTCGGAGTACCTACTCATTCAACTGCTCAAAGATTATACAGTTAAAAATTCAGCTTGAAATTTTGTTCTGGAGAAGTTACAGGCTCCGTCAATTGCTTGGCGTTTAACAAGTTAGTCTTCTTGTTTAAAAATCGGTTCAATTTCAAGCTCTTCAGTCAACTATCTTTTTCTGTTAAAATGGCGCTTTTAAACCCAGTTTTTCTACAATCTTTCAAAAGAAAGCACAGCATTTTTTCAACAATTTTGTGTAAATACTGACATCCATATTTATGGATTGAAGATATTTACTAACAGTATAAATCTGAAAAATTATTTCATACCAAATCAAGAATGAAAGTATGAACTATGAAGTCGAAATCTTTTAACTGTTCCGCTAGAGTAGAGGCTTCATGAGAACCTTGAACACCATTTTTCTCAGTTTGGGTAGCTTATTTTTGCGTGTGTCCCAACGTGCGTCACCAACTTTCTTTAAGGTAGATAATCCTAAGTGAATGGTCAGAAGTTTGACGTTAAAGCTTGCCTCGATTAACAAAGTGACTCCCATCATGCAGCTCTTTGTTTCACTTATTTGAGCGTTTTTCTATTTCTCGCGCCCTAGGATTTCGCCCAACCGTGCCCTCCCCTGACGCCGATACTGAACCAGTGCATACAATTTGTGTATAATAATAATAACTATATGTGCTTGTAAGACCTAAGGTCTTTTAAATGCAACATGAATTGCACGGCACAATGTTTGTGTCGGCAAATTTTTGATCACAAGTTGCTACTTGATTGAAGCTCTCTGCGACAAAAATAAAATCAGGGCTTTTTCACACAAATTAGTACGGATAACTGCACTCCTCTTATTTGAAAACTCCCTTTAATTGAAACAATTTTCTTTCCCCCAAATAATTATTTTTATTATTATTATTTATTAGCATGTAGTTAAAATTACAAGATAATATAAAAAAAAAAGATAATAGAGCCTAGCTGCGGAGACTATTGGCTCTTATAAATAAAAAAATTATATATTTATGATAAGGTATGATAAGAATTTATTTACATTTTCTATATTTGTTGAAGTTGGATTTTTCAAAATTTCATAAATGGATACATTTTGGAAAATAGATTGTATTATGGGCTTTGTTATTTGACAGCTTTCGAGAAGATGCGTAATATTTAACGATGTATTACAGCTGGGACATATAGGTGGGTTGTTTTTCGTAAGAAGGTGTTGGTGAGTTGATGATGTGTGACCAAGTCTTAAACGAACGAAGTTTGAAATTTTAGGTTTTGATACATTTTTAGGATATCGTGGACTACATTTGTCTTCGTTAACTTTTTTGTAGTGATGGTGATAAAGACTCCATTCGATTTTATGTCTGGTTCTTATGGTTTTGTGTACATATGTTTTAATGTCTTTTTTGGTAAAAACATTAAATTTGTATACTGCTGCATCTTTTGCAGAGGTTGCGGCTTTATCGGCTTCCTCGTTACCACGAATATTGACATGGCCAGGGGTCCACATCAGCTTTAATTTTTTTGGCATCATAATCATTTTGTTTCTTATTGCGGAAATTATTTCATTGTTGTTATTTGGATTTTGAATTGCTTTTAAAACCGATATACTATCGGAGCATATAACAAATTTTCCAGTGCGGTTCACGGTTGCGTTTGTGGCTTGAAAGATGGCAAAGGCTTCTGCCGTGAAAATTGATGCAAATTCAGGGAGAGTGCCAATGCTTAAAATTTGACCGTCTTCTAGTGTAACTGCAAAGGAGGTATTATCTTGAGATTTGGATCCATCACTGAATATAAATTTCCATCCTTTATTTTTCAGTTCCGATGATATATTCGAAAATAGTGAGCGATATACGGCACTATTTGTATTGGTTTTCCTATATTGGGTCAAAGTCATCATAATGGATTCGGGATTTATATTCCATGGCGGGTGGGATAAAAGAACATTTTGTGGTTTTTTGATTGGAAGTTCCATTTGTTGAGCTTTTTGGAGGGTTGTGTTTATTGCAGACGGGATACGTTTTTTGCATTTGTGTCCGATGGTTTGGTGGATATCTTTATCAATCACAGAATTTTTTGAAAAGACCAGCTTTGCAATAAGGCTTGATGATATTTCTTCAAAAGCGTTGTTCTACAGTTGGAAGGCCTGCTTCTGCGAGGATATTTTTGATTGGTGTTGTAGGGAAGGCGTTGACGCTCCTTCTTGCAGCTTGGTGGTATATTGGCTGAATAGTTTTGATAGTAGTTTTCGGAGCATTGCCATAAATATAAATTCCATAATCAATTTTACTTAGGACTAACATTTTAGTAACGTATGCAGATATGCAGTGTTTTACATTTTTGTAGTGAAAGTTTAGCTCCTGAAGCAGACGACCATTCTAAAATATCATCTACAAGGTGATTGAATAAAGTTGTACATTTATTTAGATCATTTATTTTGCTTAATATATAAATATCGTCTGCATAGAAACAACTATGTATCTAAAAGCTTGTAATTATTTATTATATTTGAAATGTCATCAACAGCTATTATAAATAATGTAACCGATAATGGAGATCCTTGGGGGATACCATTTTAGAAAATATGGGCGTTGGAAAACAAATTGTTAGCTTTGGTATAGAATTTTCTATTGGTTAGGAATGATTTGACATACGGGGTTACTTTGCTCCGCTTTTTGGACATTTTTTATAAAATTTAATTAAAATGATAAGAAAAAATATTAAATCTTATTTTTTTCCCATCCCCGTTATGAACAATAAATGAAAGAATATATGTATGATATGATAACTATTTAAATGACAGTTTTAATATTTTTTTTTCTAAGTCAAAAAGTGGAGCAAAGTAGTTCAAGGAACGGGGTTACTTTGCTCCATTCGAAACTTTTGCTTATAATGCCTTTATTTGAAGAGATGGAGCAAAGTTAATACTGTATATAATTAACATTGATCCACTTATCATATCAGTGAAAGAAAATTTCAAAAATACAGAATACTTTTTTTTTTATAAAAAAAAACAAAGTAGTCGTATTTTATTACATTAAAATCTTATGATATTTAAAGAATTTAAAAACAAAACATAAAAAGAACATCATTTATTCAAAACAAACAATTAATAAATAAACATAAATAAGAATTTTTAACAAAACAAAAAATAATTCAATTAAAAATAAATAGAGAATTCAAAAATAATAATTATAAAATTAAAAATAAAAAGTTTCAAGTAAATATTGCATTTAGCTCCTGCACGGAAAAGGTTCCTCTTTTAGAAGAGTGTTGGTGGTGGAATGGAGCCTAAAACATTGTTCCATGGATAAGTTAGTTCATCTTTTGGAGAGGGCCACTTCCAGAGTGTCCAGGATATAATTGTTCATCGTATATGTATAAAGGCAACGAATTTGCATACCTCTTGGCTCCGGCGCAAAGTAGCCCCAAAAATATGAAAAAAGCGCATGGTCACACAAAAAAAAATGTAATAATTATATTTACCATTTGAGCAAATGTATTTTATGCGTAAAGTACTAACAGAGCATTATTTTAACTAGAAAATGTGTACTTACTTAATCAAAGTCCACTAAATTGTTAGGACACAACAAATTTTCCACTTAAGAAAAAACACAAATTTATCAGCCGAACTTCACACTTCATTTGCTTCTTTCCAACAACTGGTAAAGGATCACTTGGAACTTGTAAGAGATGTTTATATATGTGTGTGTACGTTACGGCAGTTTCGATTTAAAGAACTTAACATGTCTGAGTGTGAATCAAGAAACAAACTCTTTTCGTCAATGGCGCAAAGTTACCACTGCAGGGGCAAAGTAACCCCGTTTTACGGTAATTAAAAATTTTTTTTCCAACTCCCCAAATTTTAAGCTTGTTGAGAACAATATGTAAAGCGATCCGGTCAAAGGCTTTTTCAAAATCAAGCGAAAGCACAGATTCGTGATTTTTTGCCGATAACGCTTTAGATATATAGTAGTCTAAATGTAGATGTGCATCAACACATCCTCGGTTAGCTTTAAAAGCCACTTGGTTGGGAGATACTAATTTGTTTGCTTCTATAAACCACATCAACCGTTTTGCAACTATCTTTTCCAAGACTTTAGATGAACAAGATATCAGAGATATAGGGCGGTATCCATCAATAAGATTTCGGTCTTTATTTGGTTTAGGTAAAGGAAGTAACGTTGCAGTTTTCCAGCTTTGTGGGATTACTGCGTTATCGAGTATATTGTTATACAGTTTAACAAGCCTCTGTTTTACCTCAAAGGGCAAATTTTTTTGCATGGGGTAACTTATTCTGTCTCTGCCAGGAGTTTTTCCTTTGGTTTTATTCAGGCATGCTTCAAATTCAATAATTGAAATGGGCTTTTCAATACCCTGAGCGAAAGTATTGTTACTCGGTACGTAAGGAGAATGGTTTAAAAATTCATGTTTTTTAGATCTAAATGCCGTGTGGAAATTTTGGTCGTTTGAATACTCAGACCAGGTTTGGGAAAACAAATTACATATTTGGGTTGGGTCTGTTATAACATCATCTGTGGATTTGATGCACTGATAATAATAATTATTTTTTTTTTGAAACAACTATCGCCAAGTGAAGCACTGAACGCATCCATAATTTTTTTTAGTTTGAACACACCAAAAAAATGACATTTTAAGTTTCATTCCGCATTCTCATCGTTCCAATCCTTTCAACTGTCACAATTATTAAAATTTGTTTTGTTTGTTGTTCGAGGTTATTTATGTTTTATTTTTCTATCTTTGGAAATATTTCACCTCAGACCCTTTAAAGGGGAAATAAAGTCGCAATTATACGAAGTTTGGTTAAGGTTAACAATGTTGCATATATCCTAAGTTCGTTTAACTAAAAAAAAAAAACTCGAAACTAAAAGAAAACTCCGCTTAATTGCAACAAATTTTCTGCGTTTTTGTGTTGCAAATAAGCGGAGTGGACTGTTAAACGTTTTTGTCGATTTTATTTAAGATATTCATGTTGATAAGGTCAATCGTAGTAAATGTATCATTTTCCCGCTGTTCACATTTATTCCCTTGACGAATTAATAGAAAACATATTATTTTATTTAAAAAAAAAAATAGATAATTTTTATTGAATTTCATAAATCACACAAGTACATAAAATGGTATAAGATGTGAATTTAAAAAATGATATTTTGGGCAATCACTGGACTAATTATTTTTATTTTTGTTTTCAATAAAGCTCACAACATTTATTAAAACTATGATCTGTAAAAATAATAAATACAAAAATATTTCAAAACAAAATTAAATAATTGAAAATCTAATATTCCTCTGTTTAAAATAAAAAATAAAATCTATTGAATTCAAACAATGAAACTTAAAAAAAAAAAAAATGTTTAAAGATTAAATTTGTGATAATTGTGATCTTATTTCACAGTCTTAAGTCTTAACAAAATCCTAGGCCAATCTTGATAAAGCATAGAGAATAACACCCAAGGCTGGTACGACACTCAATCCTGCTGCTGAGTTAGCGGCCCTGCAAACTCTTGGAATTGGTTCGATATGATTGCACAATGTCGTACGGAAGTTCTTCAAGGCTTGCTGCTGGATGTCATTGTCATACACCTGTCAATTAATAATATAAAATTTGATTATTCCATACATTTTGTCTTGTGGTTATATTCGTTTATTTGAAATTTACATCTCTAAAGACAACAGTTGGCACACTGGTGAGTGGTTTCTGGAAGAGGTCAGTGGTCTTTCCATGTTCCTGCAACAATCGGCTACCATCAGTGCTGTTTGCACATGATTCAATGTTTGCCCAGGTACTGATGTGGTTATCGCGGGCGCATTTAGCGCCGGGATAGACATTGTCTGGGAAGTTTTTGCCGACCTTCATTAAGCAAGTGATGAAGTCCAGGATAAGCGATTCCCTAGTGAATTCAAATTGGTAAGAGTTCGCTTGAATGATGTTGATGGCACAAGCATGTACTTTATTGCCATAACACTCATTTGGTCCGTGATGACAAATGAATTCGACATCGGGGCCATGGGTTTGCATCTGTGAGGAAAATTTAAATTGTCGGTATTGTTCATAGCTTTGCATTTCAACGAAAAACAAAAAAAAAAAAAATAAAAATACAAAACGCTTTTACCTCTGATTTTCCATATGGCACCCATTTAATATCGATATGCTCTTTGAGTTCATCTTGAAGTGCTGGATGGATTTGTTCGGTTATGAGGGCTGCACTATCAGGGCAAAGGGACTCGTAGTAAATTGTCACGGGAACCTGTGAAGTTGATTAAAAAAACGGTAATGAATTACATACAATAATTACAACGAGAACATTGAAATCGTAATATATAAACATTTTTGTTTTTATTTTTTCAACAAAAAAAGAAACAACTTATAAGCAAATTAAACCATTTAAATAAATATTTTTAGAACAATTTTATTCTTGTTAAATGACTCTCACCGGCTAAAAATCTTAAAGCTACTTTCGAGATTGACAATTTTGTTTATGAATGTCAAGTTAGCGAAGCAACATTCGCCGAGCGAAAAGTCAGTCGTGAATTAGTTAGGGCAGTTTGAATTTTGATAATGCGATGTTTTCTATGTTTTCAGTTTTTATTTAGCTTAATTCATATGAAATCAGCAAAGCACTTCTCGAAAACTGGTTAAAACTTGATATATTAAATGGTCTATTTTTTAAAGGCTGACTAACAGGCTCTGGGATCTTAGTACCCCGTATGTGGGATATTCGCAAAAAAGTAAGCCATCTAAAAGTCGGTAATTCGTCAAAAATGGTCAACTAGTTTCTGAATGAATATTTTTAATTTTTATTTTTCAAGCTCGTGGAAATTTTTAGCACTTCATTTGTGGGATTGTGGCAAATAAAGAGAAGACCATCTAAATGGTCTTAGTTACCGCATAAAAGGTAAGCTAGTTTCATGGAATTGGTGAGATATAAGTTTTTTTCTGTTATTTTTTAAAGTTTTTCAATGCCGTATAGAGTGTGACCTTGACTGACCAATTTATGACACTAGTTTTGTTATACCTTTGAGATGGTATCTATATATAGTCTTTTTGAAAATATCCGACAAATGAGGTGAACAAAATCGTGGATGACCTTGAAAAACTTTAACCGTTGGCATCCTTTTTTTAAGCTAAAATGGAAAGACCTGATGAGCACGACAGATGTCAGCAGAAGACTTGGCTCCTGAAAACTTTTCTAATTAATGTTATTCAGTGATGAAGAGAGCTGCCTAACATTTCCAAGGCATTTAAATACTTACAAATAAAGAAGCTTGATTTGATCATGATTGCGCAAATGCAAGGAAAAAATCATTTAAACTCTTGAAGCTCACCAGAAGCATGAACACGGACTTATCAAAAAGAATGTACCAAGAAACAAACAGAGCAAGAACTTTATTGATATAAATGGCAGTGTTTTATTCAAGGAATAATGTGCTTATACCTAACGGTTTAAAGAATGTAATTGGTAGTAATGTGAACCCAAACGTCCTAGCCACGCATTTACAGAAACTTTTGAATGTCAATGTCCGTTCTACCTCCTCACAACTATGCGCTTCCATCCATCCAAGTTGAAGAACTAGATCGAGATATTTCGACGAAAGAAGTACTACGTGCTATAAACAATGCAAGAACAACAAAACGCCAGGTGAAGATAGAATATCCTTTGAATTCTACAAAAATGCACCGACAAATTTTATTCAGTTTTTGACTGAAGGTTCGAAAAATAATTTCCATTCCATTAGTTTTCCCAATTTTTAAAAGAGGTGACCTGAGTGATCCAGGGAACTACAGAGGAATTTCATTCCTTCCTTAATTCATTATTAAAGCTTCTCACGTGCATATCTACTTCTGGAATGACTTACTAAAGGGAGTTTTTTTTTAGGCGTGTGGTTTTAAATCAGGAAATGCGTTTTTCGGAGTTGGTCTTTTTGACAGCTGTCACTTGATTTATGCTCAGTTTGGTTTGCCATTAGTTTGCAAATCGTGCAAATTTATTACCAAAATAATGGTTCGGTTGGCGCGACGCATAGCGAGCTGCGTCCAATATTCGGTCAACATAATCGCAAAATCGCATAAATTCGAGCAACCATCATGGATCGGTTTCGCACCACGTTTACTCTAGTGGATAATGCACATCCTCAGAGACGCCGTATAATGCGCAGCGAAGATGCTATTGCTGCTGTGGAGCAGAGTATCGAAGAAGACCCGAATAAGTCCATCCGCCATCGCGCGCAACAATTGGAGCCATCGAAAATTGGACCTCTCGGCTGGAATTTATTCGAGCCAGCCGTGGCGGCTATTTACCCTAAATCATTTTTAAAACATAATGGCAAACCCTTATCTTTATAAAAAAGCTACATTCTTGGTCATAACATTAAATCATATTTATTTTATTTCTTCTTGAAAACCACATGTCTAAAAAAACACCCTTTATATAGTTGGGTTGAAACAAACGGGCTCATGAGTGGATTTCAGCCTGTATTCAGGGCAAGCTATTCAGCGATGGATAACGTTTTTGTGCAAAACAAATATTGGTATAGCATAAATATGAGTAGTGGTAGGCAACTTTATGAATTTTTTGTTGACTTTCGTGCTGCCTTTGACTCGGTGGATAGGAAAGCTCTTTTCTTAAAACTTAATAATATTGGTATATCTTCTAAAATGCTTTGCTTGATTGAAACTGCTGTATGGAATGGATTTGAGTTGTCAAATTGGTTCAACACTTCTGCGGGTGTTAAACATGGTTGCCAACTTAGCCCGCTTTTCTTTAGCTTGCTTCTGGATGATCTTCTGCAATACCTTCCAGGAAGCTCTACATTCAACAGTATGGCGATGAAAGGCTTGATTTTGCTGATGACATTGTATTGCTGACAGGAAAGACAAACATACTTCAGCTTATGATTAATAGGCCTCAAGAATATTGCATACAATGGAATCTCCATATCAACACATCGAAATCAAATGTAATGATATTCAGAAACAATACAGGTCGTTACACAAGGGATGAAAAATGGTTCAAAGAATCGGAACCTCTAGAGGTTGTTAAACAATATCCCTTTCTACGTAGAACCCTCACTCCGAGATTAACTTTCGGTTCTCACCTACAAGGAAAATTAAAAGTCTCTAAAGGAGCATCAAGTTACGCTTGGAAAAATGTCCTGTGTAGAAAAGACGTTGCAATCAAAACTAAATAAAAAAAAACTCTTTACCCAGACAGTTATATGCTACGGAAGTCAGGTATAGGGCTTTGAAGATCACGAGGAAGTCGAAAAGTTGCAAGAGTACTTTATAAAGAATCTCTTTAGGCTTCCTACCTCTACTCCCACTTACGTGCTGTATGTCGAAACGGGTCTAGCATTAATCCATATATTTTCGTTGAGGCTTCATTTTAAATATATGTATATATTACAAATAATTCAACTTCCTGAATACCGCCTGCCAAAGATTGTACTTCTATATCTCCTAAGAAGGAAAGCTGGATTCTTTGCGAAATGGCAAGAGCTAAGTGAAGAACTGTTAGGAGTTGAGTTTTCTTTTAGATGCGAAGATCGATCCACATGGAGAGCAGCACTGGATAATATTCTGTTAAAGCTTGATAAGATAATGCATGCGAGATTTTTGGAGGAGGTCTCTAATTTGATATAGGAGCCACTTAATCTACAGAGAACTAAACCATAGTTTATTAGATCGGAATTACTTTTTTAAAAACTACAGTGATCAGCAAATTAGCATTATTTTCAAAACAACGGGAGACTTGCTGCCTTTAAACTTTTGGCCTCATTGGAACGATCTACCACCACTCTGCACCTTTTGCAACCTACGGGAAAATGAAGATATATACCACCTTAATAGGAAAATTCCCAATGCTCGAAGAAACTAGAAGATTCTATTGGAAAAAGTCTTATTTATCAATGCAAGAAGGAGTAGATATACTAAACAGAAAAAACTGGAAAATACTGTGCAAAAAATATATCGTAGATGCCCTGGGCTCTGGCCTATAGAAACCAGTATATTGAAGATTAACGACGCCAGAATTTAAGTTGCAAATCATTCAAATTTCCAATAAGCGTTATGCTGGGCATTTTTCTGTCACTATACTGTCAAAAGAATGAATTTTTCCCATGTTCTGTCATTTTTTCGACAGTTAAATGCCAGAATACTGCCAATTTGTCAGTCGTGTAAATGCAGCATTAAAATTAAACACGAAAAAAAAGGAAAAAAGTTTTATTTGCCAAATCATTATAAATTGCCAAGAAATGTGTGATTTTCTATCTTTGTGCTTTGAAATTCCAACGACCTTATGTTATAAAATTTTTGAATCTAACAAGTTTATCACATAATAACTAAACAAAAAGCCTTAAACGATCTCAAATTGTCAATCTGGCTGACGACTTTTGCCATATTGCTTTTATGAATGCTTAAAGCAAAATTGTTAACTCAATTGCGAATATCCCACAACCGGACTAAAAACTCATGTTGGTTACTCTAAAGCAGTTCAATAGCAAAAGCTTAGACCGCATTTACATTGAACGATTTTTCCAATTTTCCAATTTTTCTTTGTTGTTGTAATCGTGTGAAAGAGAATGGAAAAATCGTGTGGAAGATGTCGGGTTATTCTTGAAATCTCACACGATTACAACAACAAAGAAAAAATTGGAATTAAAAAAATTGGGCAATGTAAATGCCGACTTACAGAGAGATGGGATATAGGAAATCCATATTCCCCAAATTCCAATGTCAAAAGTCCAAAATTCCAAATCATAAAATTCCAACTTCCTTGCTAACCTTGAGTCCTTGACTAACAAATTGTTTACCTATCCAAATACATATTTCTTGTTATAGACGATTATTTGTTTTATCTGTTCGTCTGTGTTCGGTTCTGTTGTTTTTTTTGATTTTTTTTAATTAGTCATAATTCGTGTAAATAAAAATATGTATTTTTAATTCTTTTAATAACACTGATATTTTGAATTGAACCTGAAATATTCAAAACAAATTGATTTTTTTTTTCTTGGAATGTAAATAAAAAACAAATTTTCGATCGCCGAGTCTGAGGTTGATGAACTTTTTTTTTAGACTGGTGAACATTATAAGGATTTTTGTTATTATGAAGTTATAAAGAGTTCGTTAGCTCGTTATAAGTGCAAGCCAAGAGGGCAATGACAGGAATGGTGTATAAGAATTTAATTTGGGATACAACTTACTGCAACTCAGTATATGGACTATGAAGACTATTTGGAAGAATTACTTGGCCTTACATCGATAAATTGACGAACTATATTACAAAAAAAAAACAACGAATTGAATGTTTCAACCGTTGTTAGTTTTAATTGCAGTATTATTATATTTTTCGGGGGCCAGGTGGGTCCTGGTGCGTGCTTAGTTCTTAGTAAGTTACAAAGTATAAAGCTAACCTTGGCTAACCAATTGCACCCTTATACGAACATGTTCCATTATACAATATTGTTTATTTTATATCTGTTCGTTTGTATTCGGTCCTACTGTTTTGTTGATTTTTTTATTGAGTCATAATTTGTGTACACAAAACACATTTCATTTGTATACTTATATTTAAATAAGACTGATATTTTGAACTCAACCTGAAACATTCAAAACAAATTTTTGATTGCCAATTCTTAGGTTGGTGAACCTTTTATTAAGCTGGGGTACATGGTACATAAGAGGATTTGTTTGTATCAACAAAAATCTGTAAAAAGTTCGTTAGCTTGTAAATGCAATCCACGAGAGCAATGACAGGATAGTGCCTTCTTAATAATTAATTTTAGTTATTGTTTCAACGAAATTCTGCACACATCAGAAAAATAATATACCAATAACGAATTTAGTTGCCAGGTAAACGGCACTATCAAGATATTAAAAGTTAATACACTTATTATTATTTTATAATTAACTTAAAAGCAGGGTTCAGAAAGGCACGCTCATGAGCGGCTCGCGAGCGTGCCTTTCCAAATGAGTGCTTACCAGATACGCTCGCCCATGAGCTATCAGGTGAGTTTGGCTCGCGCTCGCGAGAGTTCGATTTATAAACGCTAACGTCAAGAGCGCTCTCATTAAGAGCGATAGCAAACCCGCACGCTCATGAGCGTGAGACGAGAGCGAGCTAATTAAGCCCAACCAGCCTTTAAGAATTTGGAAAAATAGAAAATAATTGAATGGTTTTGCGTAAGATATTTTAAAATTTTAAAATTAATGCTAGTTATATCTTAATATTATAAAACAAAATCGTTTTAGTTACAACACTTCTAACCGATTTAAATGGTATTTGATTTGTTGGATTCGTCTCCGCCCCGAATAGGAGAATAACTATAAAAATATCGGAAAAATTCACTATGTAGGGTGAAATGGGGTAAAATGAAAAAGACGTATCCGATTGAAAAATTCTACCTGCATTTGAAAGATTATTCTTATGAAATGGCTTCGAGGATTTTTTTTCTAAATTTGCATTTTTTACGGTGAAAAAAATGGGGTAAAAATAAAAAACTTGCGCGATTTAAGAAATTCTTTTTATAGAGGGTGTTTTTTTTATACGTGTGGTTTTCAATTTGGCAATACTTTTTTTCGGAGTTGGCTTTTTTGACAGCTGTCCCTTGATTTATGCTCAGTTTGGTTTGCCATTTCATAAAAAATAGATTTATTCCAGAACAACGTTTGCAAATCGTGCAAAATGGGCTCAAAACGCGATCATTGTTGATCCCGATTTTCACAAGAAAATTTAGTTCAGCGATGAAGTTCATTTTTGGTTGAATGGGTAAGTTAATATGGAAAATTGTCGTATTTGTAGTGATCATAATCCGCAAGCCATTGTTTAGACGCCATTATATCCTCAAAAAGTCAATGTTTGGTGTGGTCTATGGGCAGAGGGAATCATTGGTCCATATTTCTTTAAAAATGAAGCCGGCCATAATGTTACAGTCAATGGGGAACGCTATAGGGCCATGATTAATGACTTTTTCGTGCCTAAATTGGAGGATGTTGATGTGGACGTCTGGACGTACTTTGGTTCCAACAAGACGGCGCTTCATGCCATACACCCAACGAAACAATCAATTTATTGAAGGAAACTTTTGGTGAGCGGATTATCTCGCGTCATGAGCCTGTGGCGTGGCCTCCAAGATCGTGCAATTTAACACCGCTGGACTATTTTTTGTGGTGTTATTGGAAGTCGCTTGTTTACGCAGATAAGCCTGAGACGATTGACGCCTTGGAAGAGAATATTCGGAGCGTTATTGCTGACATACGGCCCCAATTGCTGCAAAAAGTGCTCGAAAATTTGGCCTCTCGGCTGGAATTTATTCGAGCCAGCCGCGGCGCCACTTGTCCGAAATCATTTTAAAAAAATAATTGCAAACCCTTATCTTTATAATAAAGCTATATTCTTGGCCATAACATTTATTTATATGCATTTTAATTCTTCTAGAAAATCACACGCCTAAAAAAACACCCTTTATTTAAAAGGGATTTTTTAGGAAATGGCTTTAGGGATATTCTTATTCAAATTTTATTATTTGTAGGGTGAAATTGGGTAAAAATAAAAAAATGGTCAGATTTAAGATTTTTTTTTTGTGTTTGAAAGGTTATTTTGAGTTGATATTAAAAGGGTGAAAGGATGTAAAAACGAAAAGTGTTATTTTTTTAAAAATTTGATATGTAGGTATAGAGTTAATTGGGATAAACATAACAAAATTGTTTTTGATTACAAACATTTTTGTTGCGTTGGGAAAGTAAGTATTTGATTACAAAAATTAGCTTAAATGTATTAATTTATCTTATTTTCTTTTGTAATTTTCATTCGAAGCTTAGGTTTGTCTACTCGTGTGAAGCCGGGCGTGTCGGCTAGTATAAATTATTTAAAGACATCGAGCGACAATTGTTTAAACAAATTCCCTGTGAAAAACCCACTCAGGAAATAAAATATAGCAAATCAAAGTTGTGCTAATGCTGGATTCATTATTGAAAAATGCGTTTTTGAGGTATTTTCATATTAATTGGATTTTTTTTAGAAAAAAGGGCGCCAAATTTGTTGATGTTACAACTTATTTAAGGACATCAAGCGATAATTGTTTAGACAAGTTCCCTATCAAAAAAAAAAATACTCAGGAAATACAAAATAAGTTGTGGTAGTGCTGGATTCTCTGAAAAATGCAATTTTAAGGTTTTTTGGGATTTAAAAAAAACTGTCGCGACAAATTTCTTCCTTTCACTACTAATTTACGACAAAATCCCCGACAATAAATGGAATTTTTCTTTTTTCTCTTTTGAGTTCATTTTACCCATTTAAGAGGGATGGTAATGCTAACTTGACTGTCAAGTTAGCATTACCAGGGGTTTTTTTTTTAAAAAACAAGCGCGACAAATTTTTTTCTTTCACGACAACTCCACTACAATTAATTCAATTATTAGATTTCTAAAATTTTGAAGTGGTAATGCTAGCTTGACACACATCAAGATTCACGGTTTTATTAAACTAGTAGTCGTGTTAAGTTTGCATGAGGATAAGGATGTTGACATGGCTTGTTGTAATTTTAACAATGATTACCTCTGTTTAGTAAATCTGAAACATTGCTTCATTAAAATATTCGAATGGATAAATGGCAAGTTTTTGTCTAGTTTTGGCAAGGTTCTTGTTAGTTTTTAGTAGAGTCAATTTTTTTTTGGTCAGAATTAAGGTTCCGGGATCATAGCACCTCAAAGGTCAACTAGTTTCAATAATAATTGTTCAGCCATACGTTTTTTAGTGAATTTTGACAGATTTTTTAAGGTCATAGATATTTTTACCACCTCATTTCTGAGATATTCGAAACAAAATATATCACCTGAAAAGTCACTAAATCCTCGGTTTAGTAATTGCTCAGCTACATATTTTATTTTATGAATTCTGTAAGTTTTTATTTATTCAAGGTCGTATCACGGATGAAAAATTCAATCCAATTGTACTGTAGTCGATACATTCGTCTTAGCTAAAGTACAAAAATACTCTTTTATAAAATGCGATAAAATTTTATAATTTTGGCCTAATGCACTACAAAGCAGCTTAAATTAGTAATGGTTTATAATTCGTCATCCGGGCTGTCACAACCCACTGTTGTAAATGGGCGAAAAGCATCTTGGACTTAAGGTCATCTTGGACTTAAGGTCATCTTGGACTTAAGGTCAGGTGAATTAGTTCTTTCTATTATTCTTCAAACAAGATACATTTTTTTTTCGAAAAAATAAAGAAGTACAAGTCGATACACTTTTTAAACTTTTGATTAAATGCGGAAAGACTATTTTTCATACCTGGGTCTTTTAGATATTTTTAGCGTCGACCTCGAAATTATTTGAATCAACCATAAAAAATTATTAAATTTTACTTTGTACTATTGTTTAGTTTTTTTTATTTTCTATCATCTCGTTATATATTTGCTTAACCGATTTAAATTAAATTTTGTATACAGAAGCGATAAGTTTTTCCATCCCTACTTTTTGTAACCACAATGTGAACGTACATAAGTCCAAATTCGTGCGGACCATTCATCCATTTATTTGCGTGCGATATCTAGCGAACTATTAAACCTTTGATAAAAGTGAAATAAGACAGACACGACCAGGATCGTTGCAATCATCACTGGCCATTGGCCAATAGGAGAACAAGCGGCTAAGCTACGGATACCTTTTAATAGTTTCTGCTACAAGAACCCTCTAGAGAAAGAAACCATCGAACACTTTCTCTGTAACTGCCCAGCCCTGGCCAGGTCTCGCTTCTTGGCATTTGGAAGCACTTTTCTCAATAACCTAACCGAACCGTGCTGTCGAACAAAAAAGGATAAACGATTTTATCTCTTTTCTAAACAGCACCAGATGGATCTAATAGTTCAAACAATAACTTCACCACAGCTCTTGCATTGGAAGTGTAAGGTTCGGTGAATCGGTAGTCGTGGACTGTATATCGCTATCGAGTCCGATAGACTATTGCTTGCCGAATAAGTTAAGTAAAACACTACAAATACAAAATTCATATACAAATATCGTCACTAACTCTCCGGACAACCACTTAATCCATAACTGGTGAAGTACTTAAAGTTCTGACAAAAACTAGGTAGGTTTGCCTTGACTTTGAAAAAGCCCAACCACAACTAAATCTAGGGATAGGTTATACGGACGGCTCTCAACCCCAATGGAACTACCTGGCACACAGTGTAAGCTTAACATTCCCTTGAGGTCGAGGGCACAGACCAAAACCTAGTCCCTAAATCAATCAACAAGCTCGTTATTAGCTTTTCGGACAATCACCAACTCTATAACTAGTATGCAAACCTTAAAGCACTGACATATACCTAGTAGGTATTACCTTGCTTACTATAGGCACAGCCACAAGTGGATCTGGTGAAGGGCTATCTATGGTTGGATTGCAACCCTACCGGAACCACCTAGCACACAGTTGTGAGCTTGGTGCTCTTGTAGGGCTGCATATAAAAACAATAACCTAGTCCCCTAAGTAATTCTGTCTAGACTAAAAACACTTCCCCTATATCAAGAAACAAATCAGGTCAAACGAGTTATGGTATGAAAACGGCGCATAACAGTGCTAATTGGGTTCTTCGGGAACAGGTGTTCTCAGAACCGCCATTTTACCTACCTACCTTTATAAATGATGAGCCTTGAATTTACAACTTCTTCATAATATATATTTTTTTCATCAAGGATCAATAACTAGGTACCCCTAAAAGTTCTTCAAAATTCTACATTAACACATTATGACATTACCCACCTAATAATAATTTCTATACGAAATAAAACAAACTTTGCAAAATACTAAACGATCTCCAACTCTGAGGTAACGAGAATTGAAAGACTCAATCAAATTATCGTTGGTTCGAAATTAGGTTTGCATGTTCACCTTGAGGTATGAAATAATTATTAAATTAGCATTGTGAGTTCATTTCGATGTGATTTTGAAATACTTTTTTACAACAATGCTTTTTATTTAAACTCACAAAAGATATTTTTTTTTTTTTTTTTTAAATTTCAATTAAGGTTCATATGATTACCAAATACAAATTATAGAAGTGCTCTATACAAATACAGTAGTACAAGTATCTATAGCTAAATAAAAATTCATTCGGAAGGTAGAGCTATATGTATAGGGTAGGTACTTACATATTTCTTCAGAGATTTAAAATAAAACAAAAAAACAATATAATTACTCAGTTACCCAATGGCAGACAAAAAATTATGGAAATTTTAATTTTATTCTTGAATGCATTCTTGTGTGTGTATTGCAAATTTAATCAATGAATTTTTCAATTAAATTATGATCTTGAGGTTTCTTTTGAAATATTTATTAAGATGTGAACCTTATAAGTAAAGAGTTCAAGAAAATTGCCAAATTGATTTTAAATTGTTGCGAATGCGATAAGAAGTTGAAGAAGGAGGCTTCAATAGAAATCTAACTTATTTCTCGAAAGCTTTGGGCATATTGAACTATTTTCGAATTGCAATAGGTACTAACTTTAGCCTAGAGAAAAGAAAGATCATTTCATAACTTAATTTCACTCATGTCATTAGCGAGATATCCGGGATACAAACCAAAAATATGGCAATTATGAGAGAAATTAGGAGTTATTAAATGTCTACAATTTGATGGGTACTTGGCAAGTTTTCTTTTTATTTTATCTACTGAATTAGTCACAATATAAAAGTATTGTGAAAATTTCACCTGTCCTGTTAATAATTTCACCTGTCAACTTATACTAAATTTTATTCAGTAGATATCTAATCATTAAATAACAATTTAGTTAAGTCAACGAAGGAAAAATAAATGCGAAAAATCATGTAGGTATAGTGTGGGTAATTGGTTTAACGGGTAGGGGTGACCCAAAGTCTCCATCCCAGACCCGCGAGCTTAAGACAGGAGGGGGGGGGGGGGGGTGGTTAAATGTCCCCTTTTATAGTATTTTGTGAATATTTTGAAAACCAAGCGTATTAGCGGAAAAGTCTACACTACAAAATAAAAGTAAATTATCATATTTTCGCTAGGAGCAATACTAAGAGAGATGCGCGGGGGTTAGAAATGTTAATAAATCTAAAAAAATTGTGTGAGTGCCGGGACTCACGGTTAATATGTGTAAACATCAATGTGCGCGGATCCAAAACGGACTTGTTTTTGCTTGAAGGCGATCTTAAGATTTTTTTCACTGAACGCACCCATCCTAGTATGCAGATCGTAACGTTGCACACCGTAACGTAGCACGACGTAACGTTGCACACGAACGTTCACGTTTTTTTTTCACTCTACCACCAGCATAGATGCACATAAATCCAACGCAACACTAAGATCAATGTTCACGAACACCAAAGCTCCTGTCGACAAAGAACAACAACACAATGTCGTCTATGAAATATGCTGCGATGGTAAAGAGAGGGGAAGCGTGCAATTTGGTATATATTGGAACAACGAAAAGACTGCTAGGTATAAGAATGACAGAGCATAAAGCAGACATTAAAAAAGGAAAAGAATCAACAGCAAAGATTAGCCATATGAAGATGAGAATGTTTCGTACGTTTCACCCTCCAAAACCCATTTGTTTACATTGTTGTATTTGTAATTTTTTCCCGCGTCGATGAATAGATGTGAATTGCAACAACAATTTAACCAGGTCTGTGAAGATCCCTACTGTCTATGTGTGAGATTTTTATACACACATTCTCATTTTTTGTCTGATAACTGCCAGTTCAAGCTTGTAGGCAAATTAAAATGGCTGTCGGGGATTGTCATCTTCATGTGGGTTATCTGTGCTTGACAGCGGACACAGAGCCAACTTTGACGATGTAAGAGCATTGGACAAGGAAAGGAGAATGAATGCGAGATTTACTGTTGAAAGTCTGCGAATTCAACAAAAAATGAATGAATATTATTATTGATCAATCGACCCTGAAATATTAGAAAAGTAAATGCATGTTTATTCATGATAATTCGATTAACGTTTATTTAGAAGTTATTTGACCAATTTCTTCAGATATTATATATATACTTGTGAAATGGCTACACGCAAACAATTTTATTGACAATAGTCAAAAGACAGTGATGGCGACATACACAGCACAAATACTACCAAAAATCCATAAACAAAACATGCCTCTTAGACCAATAATCAATGAGGGTTCGATGTTAAGAACTTGCTAAATATAAATATCTAGGAAAAATTTTACAGTGCGTGACAAGTAATTCGGTCTGCTTGATAAATAATTTATTCGAGTTTAAAGAAAAGGCCTAAAGTCTGGTTCTTGAGACAAATTATGTTTTAGTTTTATATAACTTGCAACTGGTATTATTCAAGAAAATGGGAAACAATTAGTGAAAATACTTATTTGAGAACGACAAATTTGCAGTTGTGAATAATGGGGAAGTTGACAATGTTTTAAGATGTTTACAGGAATATCATGACAAAATAAAATTCACCGTTGAAAGAGAGCAGAATAGAACGATTGCGTTCTTAGACGTAAAGATTAATCGCATTAATGACAGGCTCTCATTCAATTGGTAGGTATCAGAGAAATACAGCATCGAATAGACTTGTCAACTTTATATCTAGTGAATAAAATCTTTGCGTTAAGTTACCGGGAATTCCACTCCGCAAATGAGAACATAGTCACCAAAATTCTTCCAGACAGTGGTTATCCAATCGGAATCATACGGAGCTTAATACAGCGCCAGAAATACAAAGCTCCTGTTGATAAACGACTACAAGAAGAGCGATGTATTTATAAGAGTATGGTTTATATCCCCAAGCTATCTGAAAACTTCAAGGAGACGATAAAATGCTTAACACAGACGTCAGCCTAGCATTTAAATCCAACAAGACGCTAGCACGCTTTTTTACCAACAGGAAAACAAAAACGGAAGAAGATAAGCGCACCGACGACGTGGTTTATAAAATCAACTGTCTGGGCAACACAGAAAAGATTGGAACCCTTACTATATCGGAACTACGAAACAACTTCTTCGTCAACGAATTTCCAACCACAGATCCGACAAAAATCAAAAAAAAAACTGGGAAGAGAGCACTGGCTTGACACAGCGTAGAATGTGGACACAAAACCAGACTTGGATGGAGTGAAAACCCTGGAAATGGAGAAGCACGTTTCCAAGCGGTACACTTTAGAAACTCTTCACGTTATTAATAATAAAAATAATAGGTATGAACCGCAAACAAGACATCCAGAACATTTGAAGAACTGTTATAAGTGCGCTCTGTTTGCGTATAACTGTTTAACATTTGTTTTTTGCCAAAGTGGCTGAACACAATAGACGCGGGTCATGGCACACTCGTCCTTATCTTATAAAGTTAAAATACATAAAATCTGGTTAAAGAACGGTGTGCAAATTGGACTGTCTCCTCTGACTTTTTTTGACGTCTCTGGACTTTATCTTACTCTCACTTCATGGTGAGAAAGAGATGGCGAGGAAAGGCAGGATTTTGTTTTATATTTTTTAAACTAGTTGATTTTTGTTGACGTTTTCTTTTGTGACATCTATTATTTTGTCTGTACTTCATCTTTGGCACTTAAGTATATCCTACAGAATCCAGTTTTTTTCAATTGGAAACATTTTTATTTAAGATTTATATTTGAAAGTCAAAAATTTTCTAATTATCCTTAAAAGAGCAGTAGAGCACATATATTTGTTTTGTTTTAAAGACTGGTGAACGTGAAAGTGAGTCCGATGTGTTCTTATCAGGTTGTGTCTGAACTAGAGATGAGATAAACTTCGATTTTCAAACCACAGGTATGACTGTGATTTCTGAATCACTGTGAGTTTAACCTGTGATAGTGATTGGCAAGTTTGGAATATTTTTGGAGGCCAAAAAAAAAATTCCCTGTAAAATATAAAGTAATTAAATGAGAACAACAAATAAGTAATTAAAAGTATCTCAAGTCCCGAATTCAAAATTATCGAATAGCGAAATCTCGAATGTTTAAAATATCGAATACGGCGGATCGAAAAACGGAGTACGCCAATCGATTTAGGAGGTGGAAATTACCATAGTGTCTCGCCCTGCTTTCTAGCTCCAGTGGAAATCCGAAAATTTGGACTGTCAAAATTTTATTACGGCGGATTGAAAAACGGAGTACGCCAATCGATGTAGGAGGTTAAAATTACCATTGTGTCTCGCCCAGCTCTCTAGCTCCAGTGGAAACCCGAAAATTTGCACTGTCAAAATTTTATTACGGCGGAGGTGGAAATTACCATTGTGTCTCGGCCAGCTCTCTAGCTCCAGTGGAAACCCGAAAATTTGCAATGTCAAAATTTAATTACGGCGGAGGTGGAAATTACCATTGTGTCTCGGCCAGCTCTCTAGCTGCAGTGGAAACCCGAAAATTTGCAATGTCAAAATTTCACATTTCCTTGTCCTTGTGAACAAAATCACAACCAGGCCAGGACCTTCACAATTCAGTTCTCCCTTCTAGATCCTTAACTAAAAATAAAAGAATTAATCGTTCTTCATTTTTTCATCATGAGTCCTGAGATTTTGTTTTTCTGTATTGTGATTTCGTTCAGTTGCTAAAATAATAACTAAATCACGACTACAGTTCTCGTTCTGATTCATTTTACTTGACTTTTCTCTCGTCGTGGTTTTGTTCACAGTTCATAAAGTTCATTGTTCGATAGACGTGATTTGTGAATCGTTTCTTTTTGTTGTGATTTTACTACAGTTGTGATTTTCAATCACATTTAGCGCACTCACAGGTTTATTAAAGAGTCGCTCACAGGTAGTGATTGTGATTTTTGACTCACAGGTCGAAAATCATAGGTCGTGATTTTTTGCTCATCTCTAGTCTGAACAATACAAGTTGGATTCACGTCAAAAAAAAGTCAGAGGAGTGAGCCCAAATGGTGAACACACCGCCAAGTGAATACAATGGAGCTTCAGCTGCAAACACGAATGTGGGAGTTAAATAATGTCGAAATCCTTTCAATCAAAAAGTCGATTCTGTTTAGAAAAAAATCGATTTGGTGAGAAAAAAAATCCACTTTTCTAGACAAATGAAATCATTCATTTTTAACCAAGCTTTACATGTATTTGCCCGGGAGTGTATCGGAATCCCGATTTTTAAAAAAATCCCGAAAAAAAAGTTTTAAAATCCCGTCTCTCAAAAATACTGTTTTTTGTAAAAAGAAAACAAATATTTTTCATTCCACAATTTCAAATGAAAATAAATAAGAAAAAAAATTGCGTTTGTTGGATTTTAAAAAGTCCGTACTTCCGAATTCCTGCATCTTTTTAATTATTGAATTGTAATTTTTTGTTACAGTAAATGACGCTTATAAGAAAAACACTGATAAAATGCATTTTTTTTACAACACCTATTCTCAGATTTCCTCTGAAATATGATTTGTAAAAGAAAGATGTTCGTTTAGATGAGCTAATCCAAGCTAATACACTCAATCCATAAAAATACAAATCAGATTTCATGACTAAATATTGTAACAGGTTTCACCTTGGATTTAATAATGTTCCTCAAAGTCCCCTTCCAGGTATGCAATTCACGCCGCTGGTAAAAGAGTTAAGACCCGAAAATTAGCTAGTTGTTGTTGCATTTAACATGTAAATTGTTTAGCACTGATCTGTTTTTTGTTTTGGATAAGAAAAAAAAAACAAAGCTATTAGCTAGATAACCAGCCGTTTCACCCCGCCTCCCCCTTGCTTGATACACCCTTACATTTTAATTTGGAAAAACTCTCTTAATTTTACTTATTTGAATGTTCTTTGAATGCATGCGCATGTAATGCATTTAATAAATTGCATGTTTCAAATTCAATGGTGATCGTTCGGTTAAGCAATTTAAAGACACTCGAATACTATTATACAGTGAGAAATTGAATGCCAACATTACTCGCATCTATGACCATACCACTCAAAATGCTCGAACGCGTCAT
This sequence comes from Leucozona laternaria, assembly GCA_932273885.2. Lineage (NCBI taxonomy): Eukaryota > Metazoa > Arthropoda > Insecta > Diptera > Syrphidae > Leucozona > Leucozona laternaria. Next base: position 263,882,083 of record OW026366.1, on the reverse strand, counting down.
CGAACAATATAGACCATGTAAGCCGTACTTACGTTACTAAAATAATGTTTAAATAAATAATGTAAAAAATTGTTCTTTTGTATGAGAAGATCACCCTACAAAAATTATGTATATATGTATGTATATACATCTAAATTTTAAATGAATCATTCTTTATAAAAAATAAAAGATAAACAAAACAAAAACGATTAAGTTTTTTTTTTATTATATGTAAATGTGAAGCTGTACACAGATAAAATAAGCATTTACGGAATATAGGTTCTTAGGTATGGGAATAAACAAAAAAACGTAAAAAATCCTATTTGCGTCGTTCGTTCGAATTTTCGGCTAAAACCTGATACCCAAATTATTAATTGCAAAACTGTTTAAATTTGAAATTAAAAACAAAACCTTTGTTATAGGTATACAACCAGTTCTAGATGAGTCAAAACAATGATTCAAATATCTACTCCAACAATTTTGCCCATTTTATTTTGTAATCGATTTTTTTTGATGTGTAAACATCTATGCTGGCGGTAGTGTAAAAAAAAAAACGTGAACGTTCGTGTGCAACGTTACGTCGTGCAACGTTACGGTGTGCAACGTTACGATCTGCATATTAGGATGGGTGCGTTCACTGAAAAAAATCTTAAGATCCCCTTCAAGCAAAAACAAGTCCGTTTTGGATCCGCGCACGTTGATGTTTACACATATTAACCGTGAGTCCCGGCACTCACACAATTTTTTTCAATTTCTATTGTTCGGAAAAAAGTATGCATATTTAGGCAAAAAATATTCAGATTGAAATTTTGAAAATTGTATGGAAATGATGCTTGTCTCACATATTGTGTAAGTGAGTGTGGGCAACCAAACCTATAAATTAGTATCTATGTAATTTCAACTGGCCCACCTGTGGGCTAGTGCAAGAAAGAGATACTATATGCAAGAGAGAGAAATAAATACAAATCTTTGAAGGACATGACTAGAGACATGCCAATTTATAACAGTTATAACAGTTTTTCGCCATTAAAAGTGGGCGTGCGTTAAGCGGTTCGCGCGACTTGAAACGTGCCTGAAGTATGCCCACCGGCGGAGGGCCCTGGACCTGCGGGGCCGCAAAAACAGTACTTTTATAAACTATAACTGTTATAATTGGCATATCTAGTGTCACTTTTATCTTTGAAATGTCAAACTACACATTTGTAAACAGGGATGGACCTGTGCATGTTGAGGTAATGAGGCGATATATTGATAATGATTATATAAGACGATTCAAATTGAAAAGCGCTTATAGTATGAATTTATCCTCCTGTCTTACTGACAATTTTTTTAATATTTGTAAGAAAAGTAATTTCGTTTAATAAAATTTGACTGAAAAACAAAACTCAGCAAAAATATATAGGTACCTACAGACTTTATAAGATTTACATTAGTGCCTCTTCATTATCATCAAAAGCATTTCATCCCTGTTTATGTAAAAACATTGGTATTTGTGGAAATTCACACTGAAGGCCGCTTTCTTTTATTTCATCTTCTAAAGTTCTGTCCAGACTGTCGGACCGCGTTCTGGTTCACCGAGCCTTAATGGAAGCTACGAGTATGGTCAAAACTCTAAGCTAAATAATTTTTGATGAGTAAACATCTATGCCGGCCGTAGAGTGAAATAAAAAAAAATATGTGTGTACTGACGTATGCGCGCTAGAAGTAAAACTTCTTTTCTCTCAAACAAAGCCTCTCGCCTCTGTCATATTCTTACTTATAAACGTACAAACATTTTGTATAAACCAACATAACAATTAATTTTTGATTTAAGATTATAATGAATTCTTTACAAATTGGTTAGATAATCAAACTAAAGTTGACGATTTTCGCTTAGCCATTACACCCCGACTCCACAGGGCATTCAGATGCCCAACATCACAAACACAATCCAATCAGCGAATTTTTACCGCTGGGCAAATTATGTCATGTCGTTTCACATACAAGGGAAAATTACAGAAATTCCTTTCCTCACTACTTCTACCCTTTTCCTTCAACATTTCCCACCACATTCAGCGAGAACCAGAAAAAAACTTACACACATGAAACGTCAAATCTCATGCCCAATAGTTTTCGTCGATATGTTGCTGCACGGACATGGATTTTTGTGCCTCCATTGGATTTTTTCTAGACATGTTCATAATCCGAGCATCGTTCATGCCCAGTGGAGTTGGCATGTAAGGGCCAGCTGTACAAAGGTCGATGTCGGTCAAACTTTTATCCGTGGTTCAGCAATTTTAGTCCACCGATTCCAGCGAGTTAACTGAGGTTCTCATTTGATTAAAATTTGTATCTGTGGCTTAGCAATTTCAACTCACTGATTTCAACTCACCGATTCACCTCAGTAAAATCCCCGAAATTGGGACGAGATTTAAGAAAGGAAACGAGACTCAAGAAAACGAGACGAGAGCGTGACATTATTCACTGTAAGCATTTTGGAATTATAAAACCATTTCCCAATTCAATGGCAAGAGACTTTTGACGAGATTTAACAAAATAATAATATTAGCTGCATTTTATTATCCTTCAAATCTGATCCGGATAAGATAATGATAATATAACAAACAGGATCACGGTGAAAAAATGTTATATACGCATCTCTTTTTGTCCTTTGGATATTTATTTGTAGGTGTTCGTTGTCTTCGTTTTTACTCAAAAAGCCATCTACCCGTCAGCGTTAAAACTAATTTTTGCAAGGAAGTATTAAAGGTGTGTGTTCAAAAATGGATTTGCAAATCCAAAAGCGAAGCTGGACCTTGAATAGTTTTTGTAATAAATGTATTTTCGTGTGCAAATCCAATCCGGATCAGATCTGGGGGAAATTAAAATACCTACGGCTATTAAAGCTTACTGATTTACAATTTCTTAATCAATTAATTTTACGTAACGTGACGACGTGAAATATTTTATTATGCATATCCTCGTCATAGTTTGAAACTTATTTATAAAGAACGAAGAGATCTCGTCACACTCACGTCTCGTTTTCTTGTCGCATTCATTGTGTTCGAGGACTAATTCCAAATGCATATGGCAATGCTGTTTTAGATTTGACAGCGGGTTAAGGATTCCTCGTTTATGGCAATGCTCGTTTACGTTTGTCAACATTCAACAAGGTAGTATTGTTTACTTTGTGTTTTTCTTATTTTAGGTAAATTTATTTGTTCATTTTAAGTAGTTAGTTTATAAGTTAAGTTGGAAAAACCTGATTTGTGTTATCTAGCATTAAGTGTTTAATAATTTAAATTAAAAATATGGTCGAAAAATATATTTGTTTGTGTTTTTTTTTAATAATGAAAATCGTTTTCTGTTCTGGTGGCTGTTCTTCGCTGTGTTTAATTAAAAAAAAAAACAATTTTCATGTGATTTTTTAATGAAATTATGTGTTTATATGTTGTGCCGGTTAGTTTTTGTGGCTCTTTGGCCAAAAAAAACATTCTTTTTCGGTATAAAAAGATGTTTTATTTTAGATATTTATTGGTGGGTAAAAGTTTTTATATAGAGCTATGGCAAAATCTGTCGCGTAAAATTCTGTCGGTTTTTGACAGATAAAAAGTGTCGGTTTGACATGTCACTGACAGCTCCATATGAAAATTTGTATCCCCAACGCCGGAAAAGAAGTTTTACTTCAAAAAGTGGACATTCCTTTGTGCGACGTTACAAGGTGACACTTTACGATGTAGCGTTACGTTATGAAAATCTGCATAGTAGGATATTGGGTACGTTCAGTGACAACAACGTACATATGGACGACTTCGCATACTGATCCAAATATGGATACTCAAAACTGTGCCTGAACAAACGTTGATGTTTACACTTATTAACCGTGAGTCCCGGCACTCACACATTTTTCTTTTCTGCTACCAATAGAAATTTAAATAAATTTTATTGACAAATAAAAGGGTGATAGTTCTGAGGGCCTAAGCTTGGTTTGTATACTGTATAATCTTGTTTAAGACATTATAAAATAAAGCTCTCTACCAAAATTCAGCTTTGTTGGAATCTTTTCGGAGTTTATCTTGTTTATTTTTCCTGATCTGTTTATCTGAAGGGCTTTAGAGTTTAGACTTTATCTTTAAAGTTATATTTGTGGCTTTAAGCCTACATTAAAGAGGGAATATGATGAATATTTGTATGTTTAGTTTACGTTTAAACTAGATGTTATTAAAAACAGCTTAAGATTAAATAATTACCTACATTCCTATAGGTATAGTGAAAAATAGAAAAATTGGTATAACTATGTCTCGCGGATGCTTTCTACACATTATACATATTACATTCATATCGGTGCCACTCTATACAATGGTATAAGTATCCTCTACCTCTTTCCTTATAGTGACGTAGATTCTTGAGCAACACAATTTATGCCATGCAGCAGTAGGTAGGTACAAGTACATCCATAGATATGTATATAAATAATAATCGATAACAATAACACCTTTTCTCTTGCTATGCGGTCTAAAATAGGTTATTGCCTTGTTAAAAGTCAGCATGTGAATAAAGATAATAAACAAGCCAATATCTTAAAACACAAAATTTAATCAAGAGTTTAAGCTAACTTAAAATTTAATTATTAATAAAACCGATAACTACGAAGACTATTCCCAATTTCCACAATAATAACAAAACATTAAACAACTTCTTTTATATGCATATAATTGCCACACCCAAATTTGGCTTAACCACGTTTACGGCATACGTCACCTGTCCCGTATACGCATTACGACTTACTGATGCCTGATGGCTGAACAGAATGCAATGTTAAAGTTTGCCCAACTTCTACTGCACCATATATACATTTCTTGCTACAACTAAAGCCTCACTTTGTAACGCTGTAGTACGTAGGTATACTATGTTATGTTCCTACTTTTCAAATTTGACAGTGGTACATGCCTCAGCTACAGCTACATCGTTATGTTCAGACGATTAGTAATAGTTGAAGTGAAAAGAAAACCGGTTTTTATTATAAACACCTCATATACTATACTACCTCAACTAAGCTATGTCCCCCTTAACTGTGTTTTTATTTTTCCAAAGAATCGAATGTGTAATGTTACAATAGATAATGAAAACACAAAGGAAAAGCTACCTATACATTTTCCTTTGCTTATACAAAGAGTTCAACGAACGCCAGTTTTTGTGCTCAAGAAAGGCCAGGTCAATTATAGTGTGTGGCCTTTCGGGCTTATTTAGTTCAAAATAGTCAATTTTTCATCTTAAAACAATAACAACTACTCTCAATTAATTAGGTAGGTACATACCTTAACCGCAGCACTGCAGACTGCAACAAGTGCAAATAGAATTCCAAATACCTCCTGCTGTTTCATTGTTTTTATTTGTATTATTATTTTAATAGAACACGAAAATAAAACAAAAATTTTCACTTGTATTTGCTTAATTGATTCGGTGTTTTGTATAAAATTTACTACGTCGACCAAGCACTTGAAAATTCGAACTACACTGGGAACTTGATGGGAAACAAAACAACGAAACGACCACAATCCACGAGACGTTCGTAAGCAACTAAAGTTGAATTTAAAATCTAATTCTGAATATACGCGGTTGTCTTGATGAAGCACGACTTGTTTTGTCGATGGCTTTAAGTCATGGCAAAAAAGAGGGTGTAGTTTTTAGACGGGGAAGGGCAGAGCCTGAGCTGTATTGTATTTCTATATAGTGTTAAGTCATATTTTGATGTTTGCGTGTTTATGATGATGAAGATGCTGGAAGTTGTTGACTATAGGTCTTTGGGCAGTGTTAGAAGAAGGGAGTTGGAAAAGAGAATGGCGTCTATGGTTGGTTTTGTATAGTTTTGTTTGATGGAAAAAGCCGACTTACAAACATTTTTTAACTGCGGCATTTGTTATTTAAAGGCGAGTTATGGATTCGTGGAGAAAAATGATTTTTTTTTTAACAAAAAAAAAAACCTATAGAAACCGTATTTGCCATATACATATAACGGGTAGTTTTAGATCTTGGAATCTATACGCAACCACTTTAATTTAAACATAAGTTTTATTTTAATTTAAAATTTTTATTGGAAGCGTCAGATGCCTTACCGTGGGTCGGGGGAAATCTTCAGCTTCAACGAAGAACTTAAATTGAGAACTTAACTGACAATGGTCAAAGAAACCCTTTTTATATTAATTAATTGTCTACTCAGCAAATCTATATTTGACTTGAGACTACCTATACAGTGTTGGCCAAAACTAAAGCACGGAATGATCTCTCCTTGGAAAAATATATAGATATAATTCAAAAGACCTATGATAATTTTATAATTTTTACTTTTTTTATAATCATAATATGTATGGCTTTAATTCACAATCATTAATTTCATTTAAACTCATCACTTATTTAAAAACCAGCAAATAATTCAGAACTAATTAAAAAATTAACGGACAAAACTAAAGCACATGGACCTTATTTTAGCAAAAACTCGCCTGAATTTAGTCAATTTACTCTCACTTCAAATTTAATTGTTTCTTTCTAATCAAGCATGATCTAAATAGTAAAAAAAAAATTATAAGTTGAATGTCATCGGCCCCGTTTCAAATCGAGTAGCTATTATAATTGATATTAAAATTGATAAAAAGTATCAAAGTAAATATTCCAACGGATGAAAAGAAAAAGTAGTGTCTGATTTCACTAACGGTGAATCAATACCATTTATTCGGTATGAGTCGTACGGTGATTTCGCAAAAAAAAGCACGATTTCGTGTAGGGGAAATGTCAAAACGGTCCATAGGGGCGATATACCTTGAAAAAATTGCCGTCGCCAAGATAAAAAAATCATCAGGGATACCAAAACAGATCCTCTCATATACCTAAACAAAAAGTATGGACAGTAAAAAAGGCTTACACCCAGAAAAAAAATCGTTTTTGCAAGCAGAAAACCGTTTGTCACAAGCGAAAAAAAGGACCAAGTGTTTATTCATTTTGTGGTAATCTTAAGTAATAGCAGTTTTATTTATTTGTACCGAGAAGTATAATTGCTTTTAATGAATAGAAGTTAGTCCCAAACAATATGTCACATTTACATTTACCTGTAAGAAGTTATCTCAATTATCTTAACCAAAACAGACAAATCCCTCTTCCTTAAAGATCTTATCGATGCGACTAAACCTTTTACACAATAAAAGTCGCAGCTAATATCGTTTGCCATGAACGATTTTTTGCCTTAACTCGTTTTATATTTACTTGTAAGTACTCATTTCAATGATCTTAAGTTCCAAAATATATTTTAGCTTCAACTGACAAAACGCTCATCTTTAAACATTTCATCGATGCGAGTAAATGTTTTAGACAGTAAAAGTTGCAGCTAATTTTGTTTGCCTTAAATAGTTTTATATCTAACTGTAAAAACTTATTCCAATGATATTATACTCCTAAATATGTTTTCTTGAACAAAAACATTGTTAATTTAAATCAGAAAATTCGGCCGTTCTAAAAGATCTTACTAATAAAATAAAAAATTAAAGAAAAAGCGACAACCATTACTGAGTTCATCCTTTTACATAATTCAACCATTAAGATCTTTTAGAACGGCTGCATTCTCTGATTTCGCTTTACAATAATGCCGATTATGGAATTCGCAAAAATGGATTCGCAGTGATTCGCAGTGATTCGCAGTGCTGTGTTCTCTTTTCTTTTCATGGCGAATGAGTAGAGAGAAACGAGTGCACTGCACTGCGAATCCAGAATTGCGAATTCCATAATCGGCATGAATGTTTCGGTTCAAGAAAACATATTTTGGAGTATAATATCATTGGAATAAGTTTTTAAAGTTAAATATAAAACTAGTTAAGCCAAATAAAATTAGCTGCAATTTGTATTATGAATCTAAAACTTATACTCGAATCGATATAATCTTTGTCATGAAAAGACTTTGTTGTGCTGAAATAGTTTTGTATTTTAATGTAAATAAATATCATCTGAAATAATTTTGTACCTTCAACAGTTCTTATTTATCTGAAACATATTGGAAAATTAAAAAAATTCTTCATTTCCTTTAACAAAATTTAATACTTAAATTACTTAAAAATGGTTATGAATCTGATTTATAAATTTAAATATTTCCAATTGACAAAAGTCAATTGCCCATTTATTTTTAAGAGGGCCGACTTCTGACATAATTTTTGGGTAATGAAGCAAGATATGTGCCTTGAACTTTAAAACTTTTCCAAGCAACTTGATAAAAAGTTTATGATGTTCGGTAACAATATTGGTGTATAGCAAACAAATTCTTCTTGAATTACGATGTCTAAAATTGTTTTCAAAAAAAGGATCCCATTTTTCTGAGTCTGACGGTATCATATCGCCAATTAAAGGGTTTTCCAATAAGAGGTGTTATTTTGATATTTAAAGAAAAATGGCATTTTTTGAGATAAATGATCGGATGTTTATTTCATTATAAAGAGGAAAGTATCCCGTTAATAATGGCACACAACATCAGCCAAATGGCCACCACGACCACGCTTACAGGACCATATCCTTTTCATGAAATTTTCCATAACCAAATCGCAAAGTGGCTGCCCTATGTCCTCGATAGCCTCACGAATTCCATCTTTGAGGTCTTGAATCGACGCTGGGCTGTTGGCGTAGACCTTATCTTTCACTTGGCCCCAAAGGAAGAAGTCGCAAGGTGTTAAATCACAAGATCTCGGTGGCCAATTGTGATCACCTCTTCGAGAGATAACACGGTCCGGAAACTTTTCCCGTAAAAGATCGATGGTTTCATTGCTTGTGTGGCACGTAGCGCAGTCTTGTTGAAAGTAAACGTTGTCTAGATCAATACCATCCAATTCCGGCCATTAAAAATCATTAATCATCTCTCGATAGCGCAATCCATTGACCGTAACTGTTGCCCCAGCCTCATTTTCGAAAAAGTAAGGTCCAATGACCCCGCCGGACCATAAACCGCACTAAACAGTCACGCGTTGAGGTTGAAGAGGCTTTTCAACAATAACTCTTGGGTTTTCCGAGCCCCAGATGAGACAGTTTTGCTTGTTGACGTAGCCTCCGAGGTGGAAATGGGCCTCATAAGTCAAGATGATTTTTCGATGAAATTCCGGATCATTTTCATGCATTTCAAGGACCCATTCAGCAAAGATACGACGTTGTTGATGATCAGCCGGCTTGAGTTCTTGTGTTAACTGAACTTTATAAGCCTTAAGACCCAAGTCTTTATGCAAAATACGGTGTAATGACGTTTGTGGAATGCCTAATTCCAAAGAACGACGAGGAATGGACAAACCTGGGTTTTCTTCAACACTTTGGGCTACAACAGCAATATTCTCAGTTGTTCTTGAGCGACGTGCAGGGGTTTTATTCTTCACATCACTAACTTGTCCCAACAGCTCGAATTTGTCCAAAATTTCTGTATTGCGGTCCGACAAGGTGCTTCACGACGACCCAAAAATGTTTTAGTTTTACGAACCGTCTCTGCCAAATTTTCACCATTTTTATAGTGAATTTTAATAATTTCAATGCGTTGTTGAAGCGTGTATCGTTCTACTTTTATTAATGGCGTAGTTTCTACTTGTCAAATGTCAAAAAATGACAGCTTCTCCTCTTATTGGAAAACCCTTTATAAGGGGTAGGTTTGTAACAAAGTTAAGCATTTCTGCTGCCGTATATTTAATTTTTCTATTTTCTAACATTCCCTCAGTAATATTGTCTGGCTTATTTTTTCTACCGAAATCAAATTTTTTAACTCTGAAGTTAAGTGTATCTAATGAAAGTACTTTCTTACAAATTAATTTTTCAAATACTCTACATACATCTTCATGAGCAACACCTTCTAAAATATCGTGCATTTTATCGACACTAAAATTTTCTGTGACATGAAAATTATGAATTTCATTCCAAACACAAGTTTCTTTGATGCCTGTTTTAGATAAATCGTTTGTATTAAGGTCTTGTTCATAGTTATATTTATTTCTTATAGGAAATAAAGAGGAATCTGTGCAGTGTTTAAGTTCATTTTTATCAATTTTGCAAAGGCGACATGGATAATTACAAACAAAACATTCAAAAAAACCTGTAATGGCATGTATTCCTTAATTATCCCCTAGCAAACTAACAAACACAAATTTTACACGTCTATATTTCTCATGCTGAACCTCAATACCATCATTCTGAAGACAATTGAGTTCTTCGATTACATACTTAAACATAACTTCATTACCGTATTTAGTACGGTCGTTAGAGAACATTAATGAACCAACAAAAATAAAATCAAGCTTAGATTGCAAATATGGAGGCAAACAATCAATTTTTAAATAAAAAGCGCCAATTTTGTAGGCTCCAGCATGTGCACCTAATGCGTTTTGTGGTTCAAAATCGTCAAAGTATGCATCTATTGGCAGATATAAAACGGAGGTATCATTTTCAAAAGACTTTATCTTTCTTTCCCAATAATCAGAACCCATAACATTTGCGATTACACCTTGTGATTTTAACACTTTTATTTTAACTATGTACTTAAGAATATTTTCCAAGAAATTGTGCATATTTAGCATAGCTTGCAATTATTTTCGTATTGGAAATAATATTAATGAAATTTTAACTGGCTTTGTTTGAAGCATTCCATTTTTATTTTTAATTTCTAGTTTTTTCTCTATTATCTTTTCCTCAGGAGCAAAATATAAATTTAAAAGTGTTCCAAAACTTTAAAAATTTTATATTCACTGCAGTTTAAATCGTTCAATCCTATATTACATATTTTTTGTAAGTTTTCAAAAAATTCCAAGTTTTCATTGCGCGGGACAATGGTTTCCAGATACCCAAAAATCAAATTATTTTGATTGCAGATTTGAACCAGAAGTTCTTTAGATTTTTTTCTAGGTATGTTTTCATCTGAATAAATTGAAACGATAAACTTTAAAAGATTATCCCGATATTTGCTTAAAAAATGTATTTGAATTAGGTTTATTCCCAACTTTATTTTCTAAAGTAACGTATTCTTCAACGCAATCAACTTTTTGTACAGTTTTTTCTACACTATCACACAAAAATCTTTGACTTTGTAAAATATTTGGATTTTTTATTAATATTTGTGGTTTTATAGTATTGATGTGTTTTTTTAAGGTGTTGAATCAAAGCTTTAAATGAAGAAAAAAAAAATTCCACAAAAGACACAGTTGAAGTGTTTAACATGAATATGAGTGTTTACATGTTTTCTGTACAACTTTAAGTTTGTCAAATCAAATTCATCTGTGCATTCAAAGCATGAAAACGTTTTTTTTTTAAGAAAATTAAAATTTTGAACAGATTTACTTTTTGGATTTGATCCAACGAATTGCATTTAAATTTCGGTTGTTTTAGTTTTAGGTTTAATTTAAAAAAAAATTACTATTTTGAACAGATTTACTTTTTAGATTTATCTAACAAATTGCATTTAAATTTCGGTTTTTTTTTAGTACATACATATACCAATATTACTAAGGAATATCTATAATCAATACCTAAGGTTTCAAAGCAGCAATTCAAAAGGCTCGTAATTTTGGGACACGAAAGATTCCGAGAATAAATATTTTTCTGAAACTTCTTTTTCAGAAATCGATCTGTTAATTTTGCTTAAAATTTCTTTGCTTAAAGAAACATTTCGAGAAACTTCGCATTTCCTATCTTGAACTAAATACAAATCAAATGCAGTTTGTTGAATCAAAACCCAAAAACTACTAGACACTTTGGGATATTCAACGTCCAAAGCAAAAAAACTTCCGAAACAAAAATAAAATCCTTCCTTGAAGTTTTTGAAAACAAAACTTCGATCTAGTATAACAACTATGTACTGTTAAAATAGATTCTACTCGCGACTCGTTACCTATTGAATAAATTCTTGGAGAAGAGCATTTATTTTTTCCGAAAAATTCATCGACTTCTTCCTGTTTTAAAAAAACGGCAAAAAGTTTGCTGCAGCTACTGCCTTTGTAGACCTTCTCGATTTTAGTGAGTCTTTCTTACCTTTTAAAGGCTTCACCGGGAAAAAGTATGGCCCGGATCGAAGTGCAATTATGATGCGGAGATCTAAATATGTAGACAAAGATGTTATTTATTTATACTTCAACCTTTAAAATACAACTACCTTTATTAGTCTTGTGCTCCTCGGAGAGAAGAAACCATTTTTTTACATCAAGATTTTTAATCTGTGATGCAAGCGATAATATTGCTTCAGCCAATACAATGAGTCGCTCTGAGAGGTAAGAAAGGTCTATCGGATGACCTTTGAAGCTGTCGTGGAAAAATTTGTCGGCATCGGAAAGAAGCAGTTAAAAAAATACATTTAAAAAAATACGCCATATATTAACAACACAAATTTTACCAGCTTAATGGCATTATCACCATTTAAACATGAATATCTTGTTAAATATTTGCTCACTCCATTTGTACATACAAATTGTCTGCGCGAAAGGTATGATGCTTCCCATTAATTCAAAAAGTCGTTGTTTTCGGGATGACTCAGTAGTAGATTTTTGTTTGCTTCCTCCGCCGTTAGATTGCTGATACCAAAAGGAAAAACAATTTATGAATTATAATTATATTATATAATATGTACAGCTAAATCCCCCCGTTAATTATGTATCATTTAGAGTTCAATAGCTTTCAATCTAAGTTAATTGAGCTCATCAATCAGAAACTCAAACATAAATTCACTACCGAATTTAGTACGGTCCTTTGAGAAAAAGGCCCATCAAAAATATGACAAGTATTTTTATACCAAAATATCAAATTTTATAAGCGCATTTCGTCATTAAAAAATGTCAAATTATCCATAAAATGATGGAAGATATAAAACGAAGAAATAATTTTAATAAATCAGAACCCAAAACATTTGGAATTATATTATATATACCTTTTAACACTTTTGTTTCAACTATATACGAAGCAGCAAGGCTCGCTATTTTGGCTCGCTTTTTTGAAACATGAAATATTTCGATAATATCATATTCTGAAATTTCTTTCGTTCATATTCAACGTCCATAAAACTTTTGAAACAAAACTATCTATCTTGTATAACAATTGCTGTTGCCGGCGAAAAAGTACAAAAAGTAATTTTTGGCAACTTTCGCGCCATCTGCTTCTGGCACATTTGGTTGCAGCTCAGCGACTACGAGATTCTAATTCCTGTTCTCTAGAATTTTCGATCACACATTTTTTCTATGAACTAACGTTCTCGTGGAAAATGAAGTCAAAAACATTTTAAGTTTTTCCCAAAACTCCTAGCGTTTATAATTAAATTATAAACTCTTTGGTTTTAAGCTAGTCACATACCCCCTAACGATTAAAAAAAATAGCTTCAGTATTTTGTCCTCCTTCTTCTAGGTAATTTAGTATATACATTATATAATGGCGGTCAGCCATCAGCCGAATAGGGGGAATAACATGTAGCATACGAAAACATGCACGTGCCGTAACTATTCGGGACTGGTGGAAGTGTGATCATAGCCTCTTCGCGGCGGCCGCAAGAAACAAGCCTTTAAAAAGGTTTGGCTAAAATGATCGGGCTGGTTCCACAGGTTGGCAACAGGTTAATTCCCTGTTCCGTAAAACTAAAAGAATTTCGAGACCAACAACAAGCCTCGGAAACGGACTGATCTCACGACGACAACCCACGCAAAGAAAACGGAAAAACGATTTACGAATTTTCTTATGGAACGTACGATCGCTCTATAGACCTCGAGCTGCTCAGCAGCTAGCCGATGCCCTGTCAAAATATAAAGCTGACATAACAGCACTACAAGAAATAAGATGATAAGACGCTATAAGCGAAAGGCTATGCACCCTTCGCGTGCGAGGCAAATTTAAGAACATCAGCCTCATTAACGTTCACGGACCTACGGAGGAGTCCTCAGACGAAGAAAAAGAGCATTACTACGAACAAGTCGAGAGGGCCCTCAATGCCTGTCCAAGGTATGACGTAAAAATCATCCTTGGGGATTTGAATGCAAAAATAGGTCGGGAGCCGGTATTCAGGCATTACGCAGGCACCCATAGTTTGCATGAGAACACTAATGACAATGGACTTCGAGTCTTAGAATTGGCAGCATCGAAAAACATGGTCCTTGCGAGTACCAGGTTCCCGCGTAAAGATATCTACAAAGCCACCTGGGTATCACCTGATGGAGTCACTCGTAACCAAATTGACCACGTGTTGATAGACCGTCGCCACTACTCGAACTTGATGACGGTACGAACGTACCGAGGTGCCAATATCAACTCGGATCACTATCTTGTTGGTATGGTTTTCCGAGGGCGGATTGCCTTGCGAAGACGTATTGCATCCGCCGATCAGGTTCGAATCAACACGGCTGCTCTGCGCAATGAAAACACCAGTAACACCTTTGGTAATGCGTTAGGACTCGCCCTAGAACTGGGTAGAGTAAGTCCTGGAGCCAGTATGCTGGGCATAGATGAGAAGTGGACACGCCTTAAGAATACGGTCATTAGTACTGTTCGATGATGAATGCAAGCTAGCGACTGAACGTAAGAATGTTGCGTATCGAGCAATGCAACAATCTCATAGAACAAGGGCACGCGAAGACGAATATAAAGAGCTCAGAAGAATTGAAAAACGGCTTCACAGACAGAAAAAATCAGCCTGGGAGAAGAACATAATCTCTGAAATAGAGAAAAGCCGCACCAGGCGCATAAGATCTACCAATCCGTCCGAAACATGACGCAGTACACACCACGCTGCACATACTGCAAGGACGGAGAGGGAAATCTGATCACCGATCCTCAAAGCATACTGGAGCGATGGGAAGAGTACTTCAATGAATTGCTAAATGGTCAGCTCACTGCAGAAGTGGAGGCTCGTCTACTTCAAGAAGAGTACCCTATGTTGCCGCCACCAAGCATAGAAGGCCGGCTAAAGAAAAACAAAGCCCCGGGAGCCGATGGTATACCAGCCGAACTATTTCAACACGGTGGGCCAGCTTTACGTCAAGCAATTCATGAGATTATAGTGCACGTGTGGGAGCATGAAGAAATTCCAGAAGACTGGCGAAAAGGTATAATTTGCCCCATACATAAGAAGGGAGATGTCACAACGTGCAGCAATTATAGAGGTATCAAGTTGTTGAGTACCGCCTATAAGATACTCTCCTCTATCCTACAAGACCGGATAACCCCATACGCTAAAACCATCATCGGACAATATCAGTGTGGTTTCATTCCAGGCAAATCAACAACTGATCAGATCTTTACCCTTAGGCAGGCGATGGAAAAATGTCTAGAATTTAACATCCCAACATACCATCTGTTTATAGACTTTAAGGCCGCCTACAATAGGATAGCCAGGGTAGAACTTTACAAAGCCATGAGAGAATTCGGCATCCCAAATAAATTGACACGACTATGCAGGTTGACCATGACCAACGTAACAAGCCAAGTAAAAATAGCCGGATTGCTATCCAAACCAATCAACATCTTTAATGGACTCCGACAAGGGGATGGTTTGGCCTGCCTCCTCTTCAACCTGGCGTTGGAGAAAGCAATCCGTGACTCTGGCACGGCAACAAGAGGGACCATCGTCAACAGGTCCAGCCAGATACTGGCTTACGCAGACGACATCGACATCATCGGAAGAACCGAGCAAGCTGTACATGATTCCTTCATCCAGATCGAGCAGGCGGCACAAAATCTGGGGCTGCACATTAGTGAAGGTAAAACAAAGTACATGGTGGCGTCGAATGCGAGAGGAACAGTTGGTCAAACAATCAAGGTAGCGGAGCACGAATTTGAAGTGGTGCAATCCTTTAAATACCTTGGGTCAATAGTAGCAGCCGATAACAATATAGAAGAAGAAATACGTGCGCGGCTTCTCAAATCCAACAGAGCCTACAACAGTCTGTCAAAGCTCTTCAAATCCAGAAATCTCAGCATAACTTCAAAACTGCTGCTGTACAGGACCATGGTCCTGCCAGTACTCACATATGGATCCGAGACTTGGGTGCTTAGCAAAAGGCACTCCGACCTCTTAGCCGCGTTCGAGAGAAAAGTCTTAAGGAGAATTGTTGGCCCCATATGTGAGGAAGGACGATTCCGGAGACGGTACAATCATGAATTGTATGCAATCTACCTTGAAGCAGATATCGTGACAAAAATTAAACTCGGTAGACTCCAGTGGGCAGGGCACCTAGCTCGCATGAGCGAAGAGGAACCTGCTCGGAAAGTTCTTTGTGGTACATTCTATGGTAGACGACAGCGTGGTAGACCATGCTTGCGCTGGAGAGATGGCGTAGACCAGGTCGCCCGGAGCCTTGGGGTGCGCAACTGATTGGCGGCGGCTCGAGACCGGGATGGGTGGAGAGACTTGTTGAAGGAGGCCAGGACTGGACCCCGGTTGTCGAGCCGACGATGATGATTATGTATATATTACTTTATTATAAAACTAAGCAAACTTTTGAAAAATAAATTACCAGTATTTGTTCCACTTGTTGTTGTAATTGACCGCCTCTTGATTAGCTCACAAGCCCTAAGCATTGTCCTCGCATTCATAAGGGCACATAAAAGTTTGCCTGCTGCTTTTATTTTACCAATCGCGGGTGAATAAAATGTTTCCTTTTCCTCTGTTGGAAAGATCTGGCCAGTGTTACCTTTGAGAATTTTCATAAAGTGTCAAAAAAGGTGTCCGAGAGGAAAAAAGGTGTCCATTATAAATTACAATTAAAACACAAGATTAAATTCAAATTTTAATGCACAAACAAGTAAAGGGT
Source organism: Leucozona laternaria (assembly GCA_932273885.2). Lineage (NCBI taxonomy): Eukaryota > Metazoa > Arthropoda > Insecta > Diptera > Syrphidae > Leucozona > Leucozona laternaria. The sequence goes on along the minus strand of OW026366.1, from coordinate 263,865,344 downwards.
TTTCCAATAAGAGGTGTTATTTTGAATAGCCCGCTATTTCGGTAGCTGTCACTTTTGAAGCTGTCATTTTTTGACATTTGACAAGTAGAAACTACGCCATTAATAAAAATGGAACGATTCACGCTTCAACAACGCATTTAAATTATTAAAATTCACTATAAAAATGGTGAAAATTTGGCAGAGACGGTTCGTAAAACTAAAACATTTTTGGGTCGTCGTGAAGCACCTTGTCGGACCGCAATACAGAAATTGGTGGACAAATTCGAGTTGTTGGGACAAGTTAGTGATGTGAAGAATCAAACCCGTGCACGTCGCTCAAGAACAACTGAGAATATTGCTGTTGTAGCCCAGGTTTGTTCATTCCTCGTCGTTCTTTGGAATTAGGCATTCCACAAACGTCATTACACCGTATTTTGCATAAAGACTTGGGTCTTAAGGCTTATAAAGTTCAGTTAACACAAGAACTCAAGCCGGCTGATCATCAAAAACGTCGTGTCTTTGCTGAGTGGGTCCTTGAAATGCATGAAAATGATCCGGAATTTCATCGAAAATTCATCTTGACTGATGAGGCCCATTTCCACCTCGGAGGCTACGTCAACAAGCAAAACTGTCGCATCTGGGGCTCGGAAAACCCAAGAGTTACTGTTGAAAAGCCTCTCCATCCTCAACGCGTGACTGTTTGGTGCGGTTTATGGTCCGGCGGGGTCATTGGACCTTACTTTTTCGAAAATGAGGCTGGAGCAACAGTTAGGGTCAATGGATTGCGCTATCGAGAGATGATTAATGATTTTTTATGGCCGGAATTGGATGGTATTGATCTGGACAACGTTTACTTTCAACAAGACGGCGCTACGTGCCACACAAGCAATGAAACCATCGATCTTTTACGGGAAAAGTTTCCGGACCGTGTTATCTCTCGAAGAGGTGATCACAATTGGCCACCGAGATCTTGTGATTTAACACCTTGCGACTTCTTCCTTTGGGGCCACGTGAAAGATAAGGTCTACGCCAACAGCCCAGCGTCGATTCAAGACCTCAAAGATGGAATTCGTGAGGCTATAGAGGACATAGGGCAGCCACTTTGCGATTTGGTTATGGAAAATTTCATGAAAAGGATATGGTCCTGTAAGCGTGGTCGTGGCGGCCATTTGGCTGATGTTGTGTTCCATTATTAACGGCATACCTTCTTCTTTATAATGAAATAAACATCCGATCATTTATCTCAAAAAATGTCATTTTTCTTTGAATATCAAAATAACACCTCTTATTGGAAAATTGCGTAAAAAGTTTAAAAAAAGTCTTAAACTTCATCATATTATTTCTTTAATATAGTTTCTAAAGTTTACTATTTTGAACCAAAACTGTTCAATATTTTTAATTTTAAAACAATTTTCAAAATCAACATCATTTTACTGGCTTTTAGTTTCCAAGCTTTGTACTCTTTCCCGATATTATAAATAAATTTTTTAAATTCAGAAACCAAATCAAAATGGTCTAATTCTTTTCCCAATTTTAAAATTTCTGGGTCCAAGAAACGTTATACAGATAATTTCTTAGCTGTGACTATTGTTTACATATTTTTTGATAATATTTCAAAACATTGGTTTTTATTAAAAGTACTTCATGGTCTTTAATTTGGGGAGTATGAAAGATGGAACAAGAAAAAGATATGGTGTAGGTATTTTTATTTTTTGATTGACTGTCAACGGGTTCTGTACAATTTTTCGAACAAATTGTTTTTTTTTTTTTAAATATTGTCGAAAGGGTTGCACGATTTCTAAAAAGTGTCCAAAATCGATGTATTTTTAAAAAGAGGTGTCCTGGTGTCCGGGTGCTGAAAAGGTGTCAAAATGACACTAAAGTGTCCCCAAAGGTAACCCTGGATCTGGCACATAAGATTTGATAAATATATGTATTCGTGCTTTTGAAGCCTAAAAGATTATTTTAAGAAGGTTTATGATATTAGCGTCTTCGAAAAATTGTTTCTACTTGCAATCTATCGAAATCATCAAGCAAAAGATTGTTAATAATAACTTTAGCTATTTTTGACCTGTCGCTTTCCTCTAGGGTGTTGGTGTTTTCATTTTTTTTTTAAATAATTACGCTTCTTAAATTGACCTCAAAGCAATTACTCAGTAAAATCTATGAACAGAAAAATAAGTAATGAAAATAAATTAAAATTAGTTTATCAAATCAAGTAAGACAGTTTCTAATTAAAATTAAATAATTTGTGTTTTTAGAGCTAAATTGAGAAAAATAATTGTATCTGATTTCAATTTTTACTTATAGAAAATTCCCACCAGATTCCTTTCGATCACACTATTTATCTTCAATAATTCTTCATGGGCGAGATGATACCTTCTTATAAAGGGTTTTCCAATAGGGACGGGTTGATTTTGACAGCTCGTGGCGGCCATAGTTTTCCTTTTACTTTCTGTCCAAATATCGTCTTTTAATCAGTTACTAAAGACAAATCATCATGGTAAGTTACAGCGTCGACAAACACGGGCAAATGATAAAACTTTATTATCAAAATGAGTTGGAAGTTGATCCCAATTTTGGTCGAAAAATTATCTTTTTAGCGATGAGGCCCATTTTTGGATGAATGGGTACGTGAATAAGCAAAATTTCCGTATTCGGGACAACACCAATCCACGCGAGATTTACGAGGTGCCAATATGCATCCAAATAAAGTTACTGTTTGGTGTGGATTTTAGGCTGGAGGCGTCATCGGTCCGTACTTCTCCGAAAATGATGCTGGTCAGGCCATCACCGTCAACGGCGATCGCTATAGGTCGATGATCACCAACTTCTTGTGGCCTGAATTGGATGATATGGACACCGAAGACATATGGTTTCAACAGGATGGGGCTACGTGCCACACAGCTCAAGACGCAATCGATATTCTGCACGAGCAGTTTGATGGCATGGTTATCTCGCGCCGAGGCGACGTGAACTGGCCAGGCCACCAAGATCGAGCGATTTGACGTTTGACCCCTTTGGAGTCTTTCTTGCTTATTCGCAGGTCTATGCGAATAAGCCGCAAACCACCGCGGCCCTCAAAGACAACATAATCGATGCCATCGGTCAAATTCAGCCTGATTTATGCGCCAAAGTCATCAAAAACTGGACCTTTCGATTCCGCGCCACCCAGCAAAGCCGCGGCGGGCATTTCAACGATTTTATATTTCACATATAATTATCTAGGTGGAAACATCAAAAATAAAAGAAAATATTCTTCTGATAATTACAAATCTAAAACGACTGGACTAAAGTGAAAAATTAAAATAAAATCATTTTGCATGCAAAATAACGGATAAAAGTACTGACACCATCTGTAGTACTATCACGAGCAGATATTTTTTAGTAGAACATATGTGCTATACGAGGCGCTGAGATCGCCACAAAATAAACTTTTGAGTCTTAGATAACGGTAGGATAAAGAATCGAGAACAAGCAGTAAGAGCGAGAGGAGTCTATTATTTAAATTCTGAAAACAATAAGGGGAGTAAGGGAGATAAGTGAGTCAGCAATTTGCGTCGTCGCAAAGTGGAGAATAAGGAAGGAAAATGTAAAAAAATATTTGTCCCATCTTCTTTGAATTTATAAAATTTTTGTTTTCCTTTCCATTGTTTACTAATATAATTAGAGTAGAGCGGTAATCAGGAATATGTATAAAGAGGGTAGGTATAAGCTGTCCTATAGTTTTATACATGTACATCATTAATTGTTTTCCTGCAAGTCTTTGGTTGATAGGTATGAAGGTATTTGATTTGGTAAAAAAAATCAAATAATCAACGCAACGTTGTTAGTTTTCACAAGCATTCACAGTCAAGCAGTGTTGCGATATTTCGAGTTATAAAAGAACGATGTTCTTTTTGTCTTTGATTAAGAAATACATACATACATAGATATTAATTAAATTTAGTATACAGGATTCCCGTTCTTCTTGTATTATTACGTTTCTAATTTTTTATATATTCGGGACTCTAACCAACACTCCACAAGAAGTGGGATATATTTACTGTAGATGTCGCTACTGTCACTCCAATTCATGATACTAATATAGAATTTATATGCAATGCTGACACTTCTAAAAGTTTTGTCAAATAAAATGAATATTTTATAAATTATTTATTTTAAGACATATTAAAATGTAGGCACATGCTGAGCAGAAGGAATACAAAAACGCAGGCACATGCAAAACAAAGGAAGCAAGAAGACTACCTATCTGTTTTAGATATAAATCTATAATTTTTGGCAACAAATATACGTGTGTCAAGTTAGCACTACACTTTAAGAAATTAAATAAACTAAGTACACAGTTAACTGTAGCTTTTTGTTGGAAATTAGTTGTGGAGAGAAAAAATTGTTTCTTTACATTTTCTAATTTCCTTTTCTAATGCCTGGACTCAGAGTGTCAACTTAGCACTACCTACCTAGTTTTTATTATATCCTCTAAGATTTTCGCTAACGTTTCACGTGTGTGGAGTTTTTTTTCTGGTTCTCGCTGAGTGTGGTGATAAATATGAACACGATGGTTTTGTGGGTGACATAATATACAAGAGGAGATTGAAATGAAAGGATTTTTCTTCATGGTGTAATCACGAGTTCAGTAAAACGACCTTCAGTAAAAAGACACATGTAATCAGGCACATATAATGCTTTCAAACGATTCAATTTAATCTTGCGAATTTTAAGCCTGTTGGCGAGAGACGCATGTAGTGGCCAAGGTTAACAAAATTGCTGAGGTTGAACAAATTCCAGAGTTATTGCTCTTTTTTCTTTGTGCTTTTTCTTCGAGACATAAATGGAGTAAAGAGTGTGGAGATTCCTTCTCATTTGAAAAAGACATGTCAGTGTGTAATTTATGCCAATTGTAAATTGTAAAGGAGAATTTACACATAATGCAAAAATTATGATTTTATGCAATACTCGTCTTAATATTTCTTATATTAATTTGACAGCTAAACAATACCAATACGAGTTTTCATATTTTTATACAAACTTTGACAGTCTTTAGGGATAAAAATGGTAGAAATGGCTAGGTTTGAAAAGTAAACGAACAAGGTTACTATTTTGGCATGTGTTCTACCCTGTCTAGATTGTAACTTTTCACTTCGCCATAACGATGATTTTGTGGTGAGAAGCTCTGTTCCCTTCGACGATCTCAGCCACAAAACCATCGTTATGGCGTAGTGATAAATAACAATCTAAATAGATGAATATTTTAGGATTGGGTATAAGACCATCATACCATGCTAACCCATTTCAGTGTTTGAGGCTATGGTAAAACTGATTTTTATGAATGCAGATGTGGAAGCAAAATATGAAAATTATTTTTGACACTTTAATGTGACATCTGTTAAAACGGAACCACATTTATCTCGTGTGGTATGTTGTGGAGTGGTGTGTCGCTATGTCTTTAATGTTTTTCATGAGCGTAGAGCCACATTTTTCTCGTGTGAAGTTTTGTGATGTGCTGTGAAGTCAAATGTCAATTTTTTCTTGAAAATACAAAATAGGTTATGGTATGCTTTTTCAACCATACATAAATGTATGCGAATTGAATACAATAAAATCAATGCCATAAAACATTTGTATACGGTTGTTAATGAGTATGTTTTCTTGCAAGCATATTTTGATTGTAATATTTGATTTGCTATGTCAAATTTCCTTCCATGTGTGTTTTCGTATTTTCCTGGAAAATTAAAAATTACGAAATAAAAAAGAAAAATAACAGCACCTGTCAAAGTGCTTGAATAGCAAACTAAATTATAATATAATAAAACCTTTTCAGAAATCATTCGGTTGAACCCTCTCCTGTAATAACTTCAAAAACCAATGTGTGACCATGCACAATGACTGTAAATACATTACACAAAATTGGTGTCGCAACGTCTAAAAACATCGTCAACACTATTTGCAACACTTGGAATACCTTACATGCCGCCTCCACTGGGCATGAACGATGCTCGGATTATGAACATGTCTATAAAAAAATCCAATGGAGGCAGAAAAATCCATGTCCGTGCAGCCAACATGTCGACGAAAACTACTTTTTGAACACGACATGACCGCTGTTCAAAGCTTGGGCATGAGATTTGACGTTTCACGTGTGTGAGAGTTTTTTTCTGGTTCTCGCTGAATGTGGTGGTAAATGTTGAGGAAAAATGTAGAAGTAGTGGTGAAACGACATTACATAATTTGCCCACCGGAAAAAAAGTAGCTGATTGTTGATTGGATTGTGGTTGTGATGTTGGGCATCTGAATGCCCTGTGGAGTCGGGGTGTTACTCATTTATACAGATTTGGGTGGAAATATCAAACTAAAAGTTATGAGTGCTTTATTTTCTCGCGTCCTAACGTCAACGGCTGCAAAAACTGAAAACTTGAGCTAATACATTAGCCCTGTTTTTTTGCAAGCCCGGGGACAGTTCGTTGAAAAAAAACGATATCGGGGATTAGCGTGCTTAAGTTAAGCCCCGATAATTCTCTGCGCTTAGCTAAGCCCGTAGGGGATTAATTGTTGTCGCTTTTAACAGGTATTCTTAAGCCTCGTTTTTTCAGATTATTTTAGTGCTGCTCAGTCAAACTTACTTTCGAAAGTTTGCTCAGTGAGATCGCAGTTCGCAAAAACTTGAACTATCTGCATACCTAGAAGTTGGACTCAAAAGGCAAACAAAAGTCGGAGGAGTGAGGCCAATGTGAACACAAAAACCAGAAAAAACAGGAGGCGAAAAGGATTGTAAGCGCTTAAAACTTGTACCAATGTGACATATTCCTTATGCATGTTTGCAAACCTTCACATTAACTGGCTGAACACAATAGACGCGCGTTCGATCGCGCGTTCGCACGCGCGTGATTATTAAAACTTATTTAACTCTCAGAGTCGCGTTCGCGGCTGCGTCTCCATTGTATTCACTTTAACGAAATTTCACGTATTTTAACTTTGACAGGTGCGAACGCGCGTTCGAACGCGCTTCTATTGTGTTCAGCCAGTAATACTTCATACTGCTGATTGCAAACGATATTCTATAGACATACCAGCAAATTTTTTTTTAAACAAATAAAGGGTTTTCCAATAAGAGGTGTTATTTTGAATAGCCCGCTATTTTGGTAGCTGTCACTTTTGAAGCTGTCATTTTTTAACATTTGACAAGTAGAAACTACGCCATTAATAAAAATGGAACGATACACGCTTCAACAACGCATTAAAATTATTAAAATTCACTATAAAAATGGTGAAAATTTGGCAGAGACGGTTCGTAAAACTAAAACATTTTTGGGTCGTCGTGAAGCACCTTGTCGGACCGCAATACAGAAATTGGTTACAGAAATTGGTGGACAAATTCGAGCTGTTGGGACAAGTTAGTGATGTGAAGAATAAAACCCGTGCACGTCGCTCAAAAACAACTGAGAATATTGCTGTTGTAGCCCAAAGTGTTGAAGAAAACCCAGGTTTGTCCATTCCTCGTCGTTCTTTGGAATTAGGCATTCAACAAACGTCATTACACCGTATTTTGCATAAAGACATGGGTCTTAAGGCTTATAAAGTTCAGTTAACACAAGAACTCAAGCCGGCTGATCATCAACAACGTCGTGTCTTTGCTGATTGGGTCCTTGAAATGCATGAAAATGATCCGGAATTTCATCGAAAAATCATCTTGACTGATGAGGCCCATTTCCACCTCGGAGGCTACGTCAACAAGCAAAACTGTCGCATCTGGGGCTCGGAAAACCCAAGAGTTACTGTTGAAAAGCCTCTCCATCCTCAACGCGTGACTGTTTGGTGCGGTTTATGGTCCGGCGGGGTCATTGGACCTTACTTTTTCGAAAATGAGGCTGGAGCAACAGTTAGGGTCAATGGATTGCGCTATCGAGAGATGATTAATGATTTTTTATGGCCGGAATTGGATGGTATTGATCTGGACAACGTTTACTTTCAACAAGACGGCGCTACGTGCCACACAAGCAATGAAACCATCGATCTTTTACGGGAAAAGTTTCCGGACCGTGTTATCTCTCGAAGAGGTGATCACAATTGGCCACCGAGATCTTGTGATTTAACACCTTGCGACTTCTTCCTTTGGGGCCACGTGAAAGATTAGGTCTACGCCAACAGCCCAGCGTCGATTCAAGACCTCAAAGATGGAATTCGTGAGGCTATCGAGGACATAGGGCAGCCACTTTGCGATTTGGTTATGGAAAATTTCATGAAAAGGATATGGTCCTGTAAGCGTGGTCGTGGCGGCCATTTGGCTGATGTTGTGTTTCATTATTAACAGCATACCTTCCTCTTTATAATGAAATAAACATCCGATTATTTATCTCAAAAAATGCCATTTTTCTTTGAATATCAAAATAACACCTCTTATTGGAAATTTATAAGATACTTCCCTAACAGCAAACAGTACAGTTGATAACTTGAAAACGATTAAAAGCTGTATGAATCTTATTTATAGCCTGATTTTAAGTGGATTTTATTATTACAAAAAATGTGTTTATATAAGACTAAACTAAACTAAACTGTGTTTTCTTTGATAACATTGAAAGCAAATGATTTGAAGCTGAGTGAAGTTTCTTTGGGTCAAAATTTCAAATATACTTTCCTGCCTTTGAAAAGCTATTTATCTGTAAATAAAGTTTATAATATCGTTTGGAGTAAACCGTTTATGATCTTCTCACAACTTCCAATGTATTTATTATACTAAACTATATTTTATTTAGTAGCAACTGCTTTTATCAAGAGTAGTGAATGAATAAAAAACGTGTGAAAGTTTCTTGGGTATGACTTCAAAAGTCTTAAACTATATCTCTAAAGTTGCTTATTTGAGAGTATGATTAGAAATATCGTTTGAGGTAAATGTTTTAATAGGTCTTCAATGATTCCAATGGTGGTGTTTTATCGTTATGTTCATTTTCTTTCAAGGAAATTGTGAATATCGTTTGTAGCAAACAACTTTATAGATAGGGAATATCAATAATAATCATATCGGTTTAGCATGTAGAATGTTATGCTTATCAAATTATGTTTTTATGGCGGATGTTTTGGGGTTTGTGGTTATTTAAGAAATTAATATATGCGAATGATATTTTGTAGTTTTACAAATAAACTGGTAAACATTAAATTGTAGAATGTTATGTTTATCAAATTATGTTTTTATGGCGGATGTTTAGGGGTTTGTGGTTATTTAAGAAATTAATATTTATGCAAATGATATTTTGTAGTTTTACAAATAAACGGGTAAACATTTAGAGATATATAAACGACAAATGTTTTTAAATTGAATTAAGCATTGTTAAAATCAAAACGCTTGCTACGCTAGTATTTTTGGTTCAGTGTAGAGATCTCAAACAGGATTATCTGTTGAAGAGCGGTTGATGGTGGCATTCTATCTTACCGACTATAAAAAAGCCATTTATTCCTCCGAAAAACGACATGCAAGACTGGGGATTCCGAAGACGCACTTACACTGGACTGCAGCAAAATGAAAAAAGGTTATCTTTTCTGTTGGGTATCCATATTAAATTTATAGGGATCCGAAGGATTTCGTACGGTACGTAGGCCAGAGGGCGAACGCCTAAATCTTTTGTTTTACAAAGGGCCTTGTTGAGCACTATAGAGGCTTATTTTTGTCTAGGGATGTTTTTCCAGTCAAGGGTACGGGCCATTTCACAAGGTAAATGGTGAAATGAATCATTTCATGCATCGGGAGATTCTTCAGAATGGTCTGCTTCCTCATGCCGAGGAAAATATGCCGTTATGAAAACTCTTCCAACATGACAACGATCCCAAATATACCGCTAAACTTGTGAAAGATTGACTTAATGAAAACTGTATTGTTGTTATGAAGTGGCCAGAATAATACGCTGATCGCAACCCCATAGAGAATCTATGAGAAATTTTAATTCTGGAAATTCATCGTACGAAATTCGATAATTTCGACTCCATTTTTTAACGATCTTAAATTGCCTGGAATAATATCCCCATGCATAAATTGACAACCTTATTGACTCCATGGCTTGTTGATGTGCTGCAGTAATTTAAAATAATGAATGCGTCACTAAATAAAAGCAAAAGAACGTGTTTTTGTATTTATTTTTTTATGAAGTCAAGAATGTGCTTTAGTTTTGTCCACCTTGTTTTTAATGAATTCTAACTTATATTGTTGATTATTTAATAAGGTGTGAGTTATGATAAAATAATTGATCAGGAATTAATGTCCTATATATTTAGATTTGAAAAAAATAAGATTATTAGTTTCTCATGGGTTTTTATTAATTTTCTTTAAATTTTTTTCCAAATTGAGATAATTTCGTGGCCTTTGTTTCATTAATTTGCTGACACCAAAAATCTGTAGTGAATTTTACTTTGAGTATTAACTCCTACACACGTTGCTGAGGGCGAAATGTGTTCATATGCAGTTTTACTGATTTTTTGTTTGATTTTACAGGGTGTTATATTTATTTATAATTGAATGTGAGGGTGTTCTAGGAATATAACTGGGTGTTTTTTTAGGAGTATAGAAATTTAAGTTGGCAACACTATTTTAACTGGCAGCCATTTTGTCAGCTGTCAAGTAATTTATTTTTTGTTTCGTTTGGAATTTCACTATGAATAGACTGACTCCTGAAGAATGCAAAAAAATTGTGCAAAATGCAATCGAAACGAGATCGTTGTTGATCCCGATTTTCATAAGAAATTTTTTTCAGGAATGAAGCTCATTTTTGGTTGAATCGCTACGTCAATAAGCAAAACTACCGCATTTGAAGTGTAGATAATCCTCATGCCATTGTTGAGACGCCGTTACATACAGAAAAACTGACAGTTTGGTGTGCTTTATGGGCTGGTGGGATCATTGGTTTACATTTAATGGAGTCCGTTATAGAGCCATGATTAATTTATTTCTTTCGTTCCTGAATTGAATCGCCTTGATTTGGGGCGTGGGGGAGCTGTGGTTTCAACAAAACGGCGCAACATTCACACAGCGCGTGCCACAATTGATTTGTTGAAGGCAGCGTTTGCTGAACGCATAATTTCGCCTTTTGGACCTGTGAGTTGGCCTCCAAGATCGTGCGATTTAACGCCGCTTGACTATTTTCTGTGGGGATATGTGAAGTCGCTAGTCTATAGCCCGAAACGATTGACCACTTGGAGGACAACATTCGCAGCGTTATTGCCGATATACGGCCACAAATTTTGGAAAAAGTCATCGAAAATTGGACCTCCATATTAGACTACTTCCGAGCCAGCCAATTATAAAGGCTCTCCCAAACCAACACGAAATATTCGGCGCGACAACGAAACTTCCGCCTGTCTTAAATTATTTACATGGATATTAATGGGAGCACCCACATTGGCGCGATGCGAATCTTCGAACATTATCCAGTCGTCGCATATTCGCGCGAATGTTTCACGTTGGTTTGGGTCAGCCTTAATGCCAAAAGATTATCTTTCGCATAAAGTGAATTTCATGTTTATTTAAAAAATCATCTTAGTTTTATTCCATTTCAAAGTTCTATACCTCTAAAAAAAACACCGCTTATGTGATATTTTTTTTTGCGCAAACGGCTGCAACGTCATATTATTGGGTTTGCTTAGAATAATTATAGATGAAAAGTTTAATAAAAATCGTTTGGAAGCCGTTTTCGAGAAAATTTTAAACCCGAAATCGTTCGTTATGAATTATGATATAAAACAAATATTCGAATTCTCTAGAATTGCACAGAAATGTCCAGTAGCAAATTTGAAGCAAACTATTCTGTCCGGTTACGCTCTAGCTCGATGTTATACACTTTTGGCCGCACAGACAACAGATTGACGGACGGTATTTTTTTGAAATTCCTACAGAACAAGTACATTTTGAAAACCTATAGGGTTTTAGCGCAAATGCGTTTCGCCCAAGCATGACAATAATTGGGCTCATCAGTTAAATGTTGTCGTACCCTTCTAAGACGCAATATTTTAATCGATTATTATCGATACAAATACGCTGTAAATTATAATTTTCTGGAATGGGAATTATTTAAAATTCAGATCATAGATACATCATATAAAGATTACAATCTCGGCTGTCATCCGAGTTTGCCTACAAGCTAATTCAGGGGAAATTCAGGAGAAACACGCACACATATGCAGTTGGCATCCATTCACCATGATTTATTTGCACAAATATGCACTTGGCGTCCATTCACCACCAAAATGCCGGTTATTTTAAAAATGCCACGAGTATGTTCGAAAAGTATAGTAAATTGAGCTACGAGTTATAAAGTGCTAACCCGACCTTATATGGATAATTTTGAGGAAACAAGTTTTGAAAGTGAAAATTTATAATCGATTTAAGTATATTCGATTGTCTTTTGTTTTTTACTCTCAATTTACTGAAACAAACAGTGAATATGATTAAAAAAAAACAATAGGCGTGTTTTTTGAGAAAGTAAATAGTGATATCAGCAAATTTTTACACGCAAACAAATACAAATCGAAAAATGAATATAACTTAGGTCTGTAATAAGAGTGAACATAAGAGTGGATATAAATTGTTGAAATGTTGAGATGTTTAGGTGGCGCTTAGATCGGTTGCTGAAAAATATTCGTTACCGAAGGTTGGTAGCCATATATTTTTTGACTTATGTGGATGTGCTCTTAAATGCATCCCGGGTGAAAAAAAGTAGGTTGCATATACTTTTTTTCAGACATGCATATTATGTTAAGGCATTTCATTTCGAAATAAAAATTCAATTTTATACGAAACTTGACATTGCTTGACAGATAGGGGACAAACTTTATTTTGACGAATATTTCTTTACGAAAGTCACGAAAGCTCTAAAATTGCCCTTTTCAAGAAATTAAATCTCAAATTTTTGGATTTTTTGACATCGAAGACATGAAATTTGAAAGTCTATTACTCGACTGAAAGGCAACAAACTGTATTTCGACGTCTGTAGAATATTTTTCGCTTCAAAAAACACCAGAAAGTTCTACAATTGCATATTCCAGAAACAAAAAATCCGGAGCAGAAAATAAAATGGAAAAATTTTCGAATTTTTCAAAGGTTTTTTAATCCATCGTCATCGTAGCCATCCCTTAATGGAATTTGACATTTTTTGGTGGGAGGAAATTTGTCGAAAAAAACAACGTCGGGGCTAATAAATTACATGTTTAATGCAATAACAAAAACTCTGTTATTGGCTTGAATTACATACTTGTAATCAATAGTTTTTATGGAAAGTCCATTTTTTTCTGTGATGGCGTCGCTAATATCCAATGTCATTTTTTTCAACGAATCACTCCGGGCTTTTATGAGCATTATGTTATATATGCTATTGTATTCCTTGTTTATTTAACAAGTCGCTTCATTTATTTCCGTTGTTTGTAGAGCCCACATGTATACCTGTATGGTTGTTAATATACATATATAGAGAGCATTGAAGATTTCAATAACCAATCAAACTAATGCGAAATAGCGCACGACTTACAAGATGAATTTTCAAAAAAATTTTAAAGAAGTTTCATCACGCCAAAGTAGTAGTGTAACAGCGGACTTAGCATCTTTAAATTTGTGTTTTTATCAACACAACCCGATACCCCACCTAACATCCCCCATTTTCATGGTGAAAAGCTGGTGAGTTGAAATTTTTTTAAAGATGGCTGCGTTGTTTGCACATAAAAAATGGCCGATCTAGCAAAACAGAACAAACCCACCCCATTAAATTGTTGTTGCAATTCACATATATTCATCGACACAAAATTAAATTACAAATACAACAATGTAAACAAATGGGTTTTGGAGGGTGAAACGTACGAAAGATTGTCATCTTTATATGGTGTATCTATGATTCAGATACTTGCCTTTGGTCTGACTTCGTATTCTTCGCATACTTTCACTTACGTCTTATAGGGCCCATACACCACACATGCCTGCATGCGCAATAGAGTGATTGCGCATGCAAACTGCGAGTGTATGGTGTTGAATGTGTGGTTGTGCATGCGGCATGACTGCATGAGTGATTTCAAAAAATTTTGATATTTTCTTGTTTGTGCATGCAAGCATGTGTGGTGTGTGTGCTACATTTGCTCAGTCAAGCTTGAAATATTAAGAAGTTGTCAACTCAGCGATGAACACACGACTAAATATTGTACAGTTTGCATGAGTAGTATATGTTGAAGCGTTATTGTGCATTCTTTTATTTGGCCATGCAGGCATGTGTGGTGTATGGGCCCTATTAGAAGGGTACGACAACATATAACTGCTGAGATGAGGATTTGGACTGAAGGTCACAAAAAAACTTTCAATTGAATTTAAATAGCTAATTACAGTCCACTAAAACAAAAACTATGGCGCAAAATTTTAGACGATTTACTAAAGCGTTAAATCATTTTTAATATGATACTAGGTTGAAAGGGGGATTTTGCAAATTTTAAACGAGTTTAACATGATACTATCTCTTAACATTTTACTAAAGTTAAAATCGCCAGATTGTTTTTTTATCTTTTTAACATATTACTAAATCCATATGTCACTTTGACATAGAAAAACTTTAGAAAGGCATGTTTGCTTACTTTTTTGCACGAAATGTCACTGTTTTAGACGCGTTCAGCTTGAATGTCGTAAGAAATAAGCTTAAGTATGATACTAGTTAAAAATTGTTTAAAAATAAAAACATTTTAGTCAAGAGGATTTTTCTTAACGGTTGTCATTTTTAGAGTTAAAAAAACAATTTGTCCTCTTCGGAATCAACGCGAAACCATAAGTTACAAGTTATTATGAAAATAATCGCTTCAGTCGTTTAGGCTTCAAGTCGAGCTACTACAACCAGGCAAACAGAGAAAATTGTGCAACCAATTTTTTTTCGAATGTAGTGCTTGACTGCTAACTTAGAGGTGTGGGTTCGAGCCCCATACTCTAGGCAGCATTCTTTTCTATAGTATTCCCTAATGGCGAATTCCTTTCAAAAAAGAAATCGAGTTTTTTTCTAAACTGAATCGAATTTTTTCTGTCAATTGAAAGGAATTCGTATATTTCGTAAAAGAATCGATTTTTTTTTTGGTGTGATTGTGTTTGTGTTACTGTATAGCTGCAATTGACGCAAAACGTCAAGAAATTATTCACAAAACTATTAAGGTTGTTTGTTTTTGTTGTGAGAAAAAAGGATTTACCAATAGAATTAAATTAATAAATAAAAGATATTAGCCAGCTTATACGGTGCCAATTTATTGGTGCATTTTATTTGTTTGAACTTCTATTTGCACATATATTTTTAAAGAAAATTGTTATTGAAAAGTTTTCACTTGCACCGAAAGTTTTTAACATGTCTTTTACTCGCGAAAGCTATTCTTTTTTTCTCAAATTTGTGTTTGATAATGAACAACGCACAATAAATTATTTGTATAGCTGTATTGACCGAATATATTGTTGAATATTTTGTTAAATTATGTAGAATTCGTTGCAACCAAAAAATAAACAACTCGTCTTAAAAAAATCTTCATAGTGTGTGTGCAAATCAGTGTGAAATCTTGCTAAAAACGCAAGATTTGTTTTGACAGAAAAGAATCGATTTTGTTTAGAAAAAATTCGATTCTGTTTCGAAAAAAATCGATTTCTTTGTTGTAAGGAATTTGCCATAAGTTATATTTACTACTGGACACTGGACGCCACCCGTGGGATTCCATGAGATACTCAGTACAGGGTTGCCAATTTGGGGGTTTCTCCCCAGATTTTAAGTTTTTTTTTAATAGTTGGGTAGTAATATTTGGGGAGGGGCGGCCAGATGTTTTGGGTGAAATATAGGGGGATTAATTTAGAGCTTAAAGGCTGAGTAATCGTATGGGTATTGAAACAGCTGACAGTATTTATCGAGTTACATATTCCTTACATTCTGGATGTCTCAATTTTATGCCATCAGAAGAAATGCTGAAAACTTTCACAAGTGAGAAGATGTATCAAACCGACAGCCAAATCGAAGATGACGATAACATATTAAAACTTTTTTAATAAACTCCAACTTATAATTAAAGTTCTATGAGTATTTTAATGGCCAGATGAAGTGTCGATTAGCAAATTTATTTATTTATTTATTTCCCAAGGGAAAATTAAGAAAAAAATAGGTGTGTATTATTGTAAGCACTTCTTCGATTAAGATAAAAGTGCCTTAGCAGGTAGAATAACCCATCGACGCGGCTGGCGGCGGCGATGCGGCGGCCGGCGCCAGCCGTAATAAAAAAATTGTTATGAATGAAAAAAAGGGTAAAATAGGATTTATCCAGTACTTTGTTACTTTAATGAAATTTTTGAACAATCAGGTTATAACTAGGATCAAAATAATACTTAATTTTTTTGAATTGCAGAGAGAAGTAGTGAATGCCTACAGTTAAATTTGGAGAGTACACCAAGAAAACCGCAGAGCTATTAAAACAAAAGTGCCCTGAAAAAAAACAACTCATATACCTTCTTTTCATAAAATTTTGGTTCATAGTCAAAATATGATCGAATACCAATCACTACCATTTGGAGAAAGTATCAAAATACATGCAGTGGATCCAAAGATTCGTCAGAATGCAGACCTGTTTAACATACGCTTGAAATCTCATCGGATCCACTTTATTTCTTCCTTAAATCATGTAAGAAACCAAAAAGATTTGAAAGCACAATATTCTCCGTAAATGATAAGCTTATTACGCATTAATCCGGCGTAGTGATAGTTTCCAAGAAATCTAATCTGTGAGTAAATTGCTACTTTTAATATTTTTTTCCACTGTTTGTATTGTAATCTATCAATGAAATATTTTATTAGTATACTCTTGTACAAAAAAGAAATTTATTAACAAAAAAAAAAAATATTTTTCCCCACTCTTTCACTCAAATTGATCATCTCATATGAAAATTAAACAGTACGGACCTTATTGACAACTGTGTTGTATACCTATCTCTTTTTTCCTTACTTTTGTTTATTTTTCATATATTTGTTGGCTATTTTCTTTACACTAGAGTTTACAATTCCCTACTATTTGCAAAGCTAAGAAGCTTGAGCGAATACTAACATTTTGGTCCATAAAACGTGATCCCAATAGAGAGCATGGATCTCATGTTGTTGTTGTAATTTGATGATCTATATGTATGGATCATCTCTGATATTAAAGGACGAGACTAGAGACATGCCAATTTATAACAGTTATAACAGTTTTTCGCTATTCAAAGCGGTTGTACGTTAACACGCTTCGCGCGACTTGAAAAAAAAAACTCTGGGTGCCTGAAGTATGCCCACCGGCGGAGGGCCAAAACTGTTATAATTGGCATGTCTAGAGTCACTTCCGATAATAAAACGGCTTTTACTCGTTTAAAAGCTATGATCTTTGCAAGCAAAAAAGTCAATACGACCACTATGCTTTGTTCTCTCGGCCAATTTCTTCCGCTTGCAAAAAACACGCCTTATTTCACTTATTAAATGGACGAGACTAGAATTGTGCAAATTTATAACAGTTAGGTATAACAATTATTCGCCATTTAATGGGAAGTGTCTTTAGACATGCCAATTATAACAGTTTTTGTTTATAAAAGCACTGTTTATGGGGGGTAGGGCCCTCCCGCTACCGGTGGGCACACTTCGGGCCAGTGGAGGGCCTGAGAGGCCGCAGAAACAGTACCTACTCTTATAAACAAAACTGTTATAAAATTGTATATTTCTCGAGTCACTTCCTTTTATGCGTATACAAAAATACGGTTTTTATAGGCGAATATGATCGATTCTTCGTAGATACATATTAGCAACAAAAACGTTCGACCGATTTATACTCTTTATTATTTTTCTATAACAAAACACAATTATTGTTGTTATTAGTGAAATGCTGAACTATAACACCAACTGGATTGAGCGAGAGCTAAAATTTTTTTTTTCTCAAGTGGATGGTGTTAAGTGTAACTAATGATGACACAGGTTCAAATTATTGTATTGAATTGTATTTGGAGTATGTTTAGTATGTACCTGTACCTACCGATCTTTTATTTTATAAAATAAAATGTGTTTTCTGATGTGTAAACATCTATGCTGGCGGTAGAGTGAAAAAAAAACGTGAACGTTCGTGTGCAACGTTACGTCGTGCACTTTACGTTGTAGCACGTTACGTTACGAAATCTGATTTGCCCCGACCAAAACAAATTGATTTTAACGCGACCGACGATTAGATTATACTTTATCGCGACCACTCATTTATGTATATTGTTTTTGCCAATAACGAAAGCAAATTGTTTTTATATTTCTATATTTGTTTCTTTAATTTTTAATTATTCCCCGAACAAAATGGAACTAGTAATTAAAAAGAAAACAAAATCAAAACAAAAATAAGAATAGTCAGGTGTAGGGATTGACAATTGACTGTAGGTATGGTAGATCAATAGCTGTAGGTATGGTAGGATACCGGGTGCGTTCAGTGATATAAATCTGAACTTAAATTCTACGTTTACATTTTACTGCTTTTAAACGATTCAATTTCTTCTTGCAATTTGTAGGCTGGGATATACAAAATAGCTGAGGTTGAACAAATTGCAGAGTTATCGGTTACCTTTGTACTTGCACAAAGTTAACATTCATTAAAAATCGCAGCGTCCAATTCCATAGGCGATTGATGGTGTCAATCGATTTAAACTGCGATTTTAGTGATTTCCACTGACAACAACTGCAACTAAATATTCTAAAACCTCAAGATATATAATTCGCCGGCTATCTCATAGTGACATTCATTTGAGGTTCGTTCAGTATAAAATTAAGACTGAACTTTTTGTAAGTTTTACTCGATGGAAAGATGGAGTTTCATAAGGGTTGCAAGTTCGTTGACAGTTCTAACTGGATATTTTAATTCGGCCCCTGTCAGTCAAGCCAAGAAGTTCCTTTGGAATTTGGGTACGGTGTCATTTAATTGAAACCACGATTTTAGTGCTCTCCGCTGACAGTTGTTGTTTGTCGATGCTCAGAGAGTGATTACCATAAACAATAACCATGTGCAATCATCATCATTTTGTAATACGTGAAGTCATCTTAAAGTTGAGAGTGAACTACGAAGCAGGACCGTTCAGTACCGAACCTTCACCGTTCGTTGGACACTTCACCACCAGCCTTTTAGTGCTTGGAAATTTCGTTACAGCGGTTCCCCCACTGGGTATTTCGCTGCCGTTCTTTCAACACAAAGCTTTTTAAGCACTGCCTACAGATAGGTAATGTAGTGTTAATTATTCAATATGTTTCTTTTGATGACGTTCAGTAACAAAAATTAGGCACTTGGACAAACGTTGATGTTTACACATATATAAGCGTGAGTCCCGGCACTCACACATTTTTTTTTTATATATTTTTATTCGTTTCGAAGAAGAACAAATAAAAACAAATAAATCTATATACATAGGTATACGAAGAACGTTTAAAAGTGACATATTTGCACCAGAAACTGTCATATTTATATTTTTTTTCTTAGAATAGAGGTCTTCCAAGATTTGTCTTTGTCTTTTCTCTTTCTAATTTGACATCTATAAACAACAACAAAAAAAGTCCCTGGTTGGAAAATATTTACATGCTCTTGGCAGTGTTAAAAATCCGGTCATTTGATTATTTTTTTTATTTGAAACTGAAAACTTAAATTTGCGATCGAATTGCGTATTTATTATTGTTTAAACATTTTAGTGAACATTTTTTCAAGTGTTTGATACAAAAAAAATAATTTTATTACATATTAATCAATATTATTAAACACACGACTTTTTTGGCTCGCCTTCGGCATTTGGTTTTGTTTTCCAACCAGGGAGTGCTGTCAGATAGTTTTTTTTTTTTTTTAATTTCACACTGACACTACTGACATTTGGTGGCAGAGATCCATTAAATGTTTAGGTACTATCTACACTTTTTAGAAGTTGAAAAATAAAATTATTGTATAATTATTGAACTATTATACTATTATAAATTGTTATAGAATTCGTTTGAATTTTTAGAGTTTTATCTAAAATTCTACAGATCTTATCCTAGATTTGTATCTAAAACAAAGGTGAGAGGCGGTTTTTTCACAGCTAATCAGCTTCAATCGCAGGTATTATTGCAAAATCGCTTGGTAAAGTTTGATAAAGCCGTCGGGAAACAATTACTTACACTAAAAAGTAAGCCTGATACTTTTGTATCGTAAGTAAAATAGTGAAAAATGTATATAAATGGTGTAGGTACTCACTTTTTTAAATCACTGCTCATATAAATATTTTTATAATCACGGAGGCATCAGGCACAGGGCCAGTTTGTTTACAGTTGGTTAAATGTTTACCATCATTTTCTGCGGTTCTATTGTTCTAATTACATTGCGTTGATTAACCAAAATAATTGGGTGGATTTCTTGATAAAAATTTTGCTGGCTTAGGTACCAGTTACACTAAATATTGATTAAAGATGATAAGCTGTGAATTAACTGGCCATTAGAGTTCTTAGTTGGCAACATAAATTTGTATCAGGGCAGCATACAACCTATAGGAATAGTATTAAACTGTAATCGCCAAAGCAAATTATCTTGAAAGTCTAAAAATTTGCTATTCAATCTTAAATATTCCATAGAGCTTTTTGGACTCCCATGAACAATTAGGTTAGATATTTTACAACGTTTAGGTTTTTATCATTTACATAGGTCCAGTTTTTCAGTGCGAGATTAAAGTTTAACCCTAGTTAACACATGACTCATCAAATTTGATGAGTTTAACTGGGTACTTTCGATGAATAATTATTATCCTCCGAGCTTGTTGAGTTCTTCTGCATGCATCCTCCACTGGTCTTTAAATTAAGGAAGTGAGTCTAGACATGCCAATTATAACAGTTTTGGCTTATAAAAGTACTGATCTTTATTCGGCCCCGCAGGGCCAGGGCACCTAGAGTTTTTTTTTCAAGTCGCGCAAAGCGCGTCAACTGTTATAACTGTTATAAATTCGCATATCTCTAGTCTCGTCCTTAAATTAATTGTAGATAAATCTATGTATGTTCAGAGTTAGGCAACTCTAGTTTAACTCACTCCTCAAAAATTGGTCCCTAATGTGTTGCCAAAAATTTCAGAGTGGTTCATAGAGATTAGATTCCTTCCCACTTTTATTGCCTTATAAACTGTAATATTTGTAATTTAATTTCGTGTCTATGATTATTTGAAAAGGAACAAAAACGTAACGAGTGCAATAAGTAGGTCGAATTTAGTCTACCTTAATTTAGCTATTTGGCAAAATTATCACGAATTAAGTGTAAATAACTCAGAAGCATGTGATTAAAACTTTAGGAAAAATTATATGCTGGCTGACACTTGTTATGCTAACCTAAGGCACACTAGAAGGCAGCGTTAATTAATGTTATGTACATAAATGTAGATAATATAATTTTCTGCCTGGATAAGAATATATCAACGTTCCTTCAATTTCAAGAAAAATGTAGAAAGTGTTGGTATCTTCAAACTTTACTTAATAAATGTACTTATACGTGTTTCTTAGCCGTTTGTTTATTTTGATTTTACATTATCTACAAAGTGAACCTCTAGATACACATATATATTGCTATACAAATTAGTATAAATGACGCATAAATAATGTTACTTATCAAATGAGATATGTATAGTTATGTTTACAATAGGTTTAAAATATACAGTCCACAACGGGTATTTGAAACAGTTGCAAGTTTTTGCCAAGTTAAGTCAAGGTCCTGAAAAGTTTTTAGTAGAGAAAATCTAGACAGGTAAAACATGTTAAATATACTCGTGAAGCCCTTGCTAGTAAAAGTCCTCCCACACTATCCCATTGAGTATTAATTCATGGTCCAACAGACAGTGGGATGGAATTACCTACGACTGCCAAATTTGTGTGTTGACAATGATTTTCATATTTTCCCTCCACACCTGCATCCATACAAATCAGTTTCACCATAACCTCAAATACTGAAGTGGGATAGAATGTGTGATAGTTTCAGAACCAATCTAATGGCGAATTCCTTAAAACAAAGAAATCGAATTTTTTCTAAACAGAATGGAATTTTTTCTAAACAAAATCGATTCTTTTCTGTCAAAACAAATCTTGCGTTTTTAGCAAGATTTTACACTGATTTGCACACACACTATGAAGACTTGACATTTCTAATACGTCAAATTGAAAGTCGCGGAATTTTTGGAAGACGAGTTGTTTATTTTTTGATTGCAACGAATTCTACATAAATTAACAAAATATTCAACAATATATTCAGTCAATACAGCTATAAAAATAGAAGTTCAAACAAATAAAATGCACCAACAAATTGGCACCGTATAAGCTGGCTTAAATCTTTTATTTATTAATTTAATTCTATTGGTAAAACATTTTTCTCACAACAAAAACAAACAACCTTAATAGTTTTGTGAATAATTTCTTGACGTTTTGCGTCAATTGCAGCTATAAAGTAACACAAACACAATCACACCAAAAAAAAATCGATTCTTTTACGAAATACGAATTCCTTTCAATTGACAGAAAAATTCGATTCAGTTTAGAAAAAAATTCGATTTCTTTTTTGAAAGGAATTCGCCATCTAAGTTATTATTTTTTGACACTTCCTCTATGAAATTTTCGCAGCTTGAATAGCTCGATCTCACAGCCAATATCGCTTTAATTATTTCGACAGAGAGTTGTGACTTCTCCTCCGTCCACAATTTGTTCACAATTGAAAATATTCTTTCCGTCGACGCATTAGTCCCCGGCAAATAGAGGGTAAAATCAACAAACTTTTTGGAGTTTTGGTAAGGAATAATGCAGTTTTTTAAATGTGAGAAAATTTCCACCCATCTTATATCAGCTGATATTTTTTCATCATTCCAGTTTTTTAATTTACTAGCAGTTGCATTCAGTCGTTATGTTTATGCATCTATTTTTTGTAATGTTGGTAGCGTTCAGGGGGGTCATTCCGTAATTTTTAAAACCATAATCGTCTAAACGATAATCGTGCACGTTATCGTCATCAATTTGCTTCACGTAACACAATCACTATCGTCTCGTTAATCGTTTATTATAAATCACAGTTTGAGAAGGATTGACTTGTCAATGTCATTGGCCGAGTTCAACGCACATTTGAATATTCAGAATGGATCTCTGCCACCAAATGTCAGAAGTGTCAGTGTGAAATTAAAAAAAAAAAAAAAAAACAATCTGACAGCACTCCCTGGTTGGAAAACAAAACCAAATGCAGAAGGCACGAATCCGAGCCAAAAAAGTCGTGTGTGTAATAATAGTGATTAATATGTAATAAAATTAGTTTTTTTTTGTATCCAACTCTTGAAAAAATGTTCACTTAAATGTTTAAACACTAATTAATACGTAATTCGATCGCAAATTTAAGTTTTCAGTTCCAAATACAAAAAAATAATCAAATGACCGGATTTTTAACACTGCCAGGAGCATGTAAATATTTTCCAACCAGGGACTTTTTTTGTTGTTGTTTTTAGATGTCAAATTAGAAAGAGAAAAGACAAAGACAAATCTTGGAAGACCTCTATTCTGAATTTTTGAAGCTCTTGATTGGCCAGCTCGGCCAATGACAATTCAGTAATTTATTTTTGTGTTGTTTTATGTTTGGACCAATGAAAAAAACAAAAATTTAAGTTATTTATCCAATATGTATTTGTGAAATATTAAAAAAATACATTAAACAATGGTTTAACCTATATGTAGGTCAGTAACGCCCAAAAAATGTCAATTTTTATTAAGAAGTGAAAAGAATGTGAAGCCAAAACTTGATGTCGCCTATAACCAAATCGGTCATCCATCTATCCAAAGCTACATAGAATTAATTAGAAGCAGTCTTAAGGCACGTAGTTTCGCGTACGCGAAATTAGTTCTCACACCTAAACAGTGAGGTATATATTTATACAGTTACTGATGCCAAATCACCATGGCAAGTGACACGATTAAACAACACGTCCAAATGATAAGACTTTAATATAAAAATCTTTAAGGCAACGTTACGTGCGTTGCGCCATGAAAACATCTACCCGCCCTTATTGAAAACCCTACATATCGTTGCTTCATGTGATAAAATGCATAAATTGCTTACAAAATCAAACAAAACGATAGCTTAATAGGTATCGTTCAAATGCTAACGATTTAACATCACGTTTTGACGATTTTTGATTTACGGAAAGCAAATTTTCGATCGTCAAGACGATATCTTTCAGTCGATAGTGATTATTGTTTTTACGTGATGCAAGGCTGTCGTCAAAACGATATCGTGTGGCGATAATCGAATTACAGAATGACCCCCCAGTAAATTTATTATGGTAAATTATAAAATAAACGATCGAAAAATTCAATTTCGATTTTGTGGGACAGCGTGGGACATCTTTTAATTTTGTAGGACGTTTGTGGGACAATTTTCGATGTGGGACAGTTTGTGTAAATGTGGGACTGTCCCACGTAATGTGGGACGAATGGTCACTTTATCGTGAAGCCCTTGCTAGTTAAAGTCCTCCCACACTATCCCATTGAGTATTAATACATGGTCCAACAGACAGTGGGATGGAATTACCTACGACTGCCAAATTTGTGTGTTGACAATGATTTTCATATTTTCCCTCAACACCTGCATCCATACAAATCAGTTTGACCATAACCTCAAACACTAAAGTGGGATAGAATGTGTGATAGTTTAAGAACCAATCTAAAATTTTATTAATGTCGAATGCCTTTCAACGAAAAGAATCGAATTTGTTCCGTTTATTTTCTTAACACATCGATTCTTGTCTGTGAAAAAAATCTTGCATTAAAAGGAAGATTTCACAACAGTTCGCACACACATTATAATGATTTCTAATACGTCACATTGAAAGTCGCGGAATTTTGGGAAGATACATTTTTTTTTTTTTAGCTGCAACGGATTCTACATATGTATGTAACTAAACAAAATACTCAACAACCATTTTTAATCAATATAGCTACATATTAAAATAATAAATTGCAGCTGTCAAGTAAATAGCACACACACTATCACACGAAAATAAATTCGATTTTTTACGAATTTCTTAACAGAAACAAATCGATTCGGTGTCTAAAAAATCGCTGGAAAATGTTTATAAATATGGATGGAATGTCTAAAACTAGACATACCTTGGAATATGTTTATTAATTACACTATCAGTAAACCTACAACATGAACAAAAATGTGCATACAAAAGTAATTAAAAACATGTCATACTATTTGGAAAATTGGTTTCATTTAAATGGAGTCAACTGTTGCAGGTTATTCTTTGGAATTAAATTGTATTCTATGTTCTATCTTTATTTTAAATCCAAGTAGCTACCCTTTTTTTGATTATATTATTGCAATAAATTGTCTTACAACACGAAATGGCTCACATCAAGTCGCAATTTAATAAAAACAAAGAACGCGGTGCCTTCGTGTTAATGGAAGCTTATTTTTAACCCCAAAAAAAATTTTTCCAAGGATTAAAGGTCAATATTTAAATATTGATTTTTTAAACCAGACTATAGATATAGACAGTATTTGTTTACTTATTTTTTTTTGCAAAAAGTGGTTAAAAAATGAGCAGATACGAAAAAAAAATTATTTTAGTTTAGCAATAGTAGATTCCTCTCTATATTTTTCTTCGTAACAAAAAATTAAATTCTATTGATTTTTTATCACAAAAACAAACTACCTAGGTACGACTTTCCATAAATGGAGCTTAGCATTTATTCGAACATCCCCTTTAGTTAAAATTTTCTGTGAACAAAAATATACTATCCAGGATTCCTCAAAGATATTATCACTTACAACGCTACATCGCTGACTATAAACTTTAAACAAAAAATTTTGTTTTATGATTTGCATTTTAGTCAGAAGAACTCTTAAACAAAAGTTACAGTAAATATGTACCTATATATGTACATAATTTAATTATGTATAGTACATTAGGGTGGATCGCAAACATATGAATATGAGCTCAGAATTTTAAGGTTTAGCGGTTCCCTGAAAATAAAAAAAAAACATGAAAATATGTAAAATAAAGAAAACAATACAAACAATTTTTATAAGAAAAAATAGTTAGGTACTTTCAAACTTCACAAAAACTAGAAGAAACATAAAAGAATTTCGTTTAAACGTTCGAATACAATTTGATATGAGCAATGAATATTAAAAGATACAAAAAATTATAACATACATTTTTGAAATGTTACCATACGGTTGCATTATGTACCTACATATAAGTTTATAACAAATTAACAAGTACCAAGTTAATATCAAAAATCCCACCCTTTGACTCACATCTTACAACCGTGAGTTGCGTCGTCATTTCGAAGCAAAGTTCCTTTAAAACTCACTCTCTGACAATGAGTCCATTTCATTTGTGTTGAGGCATTTGGTTTTTGTTGAATTTGTTTTTAATGACAAAAATTGAGTTACATACATTAAGAGCAATGTCAAATAAAAAGAACTTTAAAATAACTTTAATTTTTAATATTTTGGTTAACTAATACCAATGAGCGGTATATCTCCACCTTATTCAGTTTCGAAAAAAAATGGAAAAGGATGATTCCATTGAACGACGACCGTAATAATGTAGGTAGACTATGAAGGAAAAATGTATTAAATGCAGTTTAGTTATTAAAACAAGAAACCATATAAATTTAAATAAAATCAAAGGTTGAAAATTTTCAAATATGTTATCTATATAATAGAAGGAGTAAGTTCCTTATTGGGATGATATTATTAACATTCTTAATACAACAAGCTAACTTAAATATTATTACATACCCAGAGTTTTTAATACTTTTGTGTAGGTAGATATGTGCAAAGTATATGTGCATATGTATACGTTTAGTCAGATGGATATGGATTCCCTCTAAAATCCATGAAAACTTTCCTTTGTTTAAGCTTGGGTGAACTTCAAAGATGAAGTCGGTGACAGCAACAGTTATAATTAAATTAACATATTTACATAAAAATAAATTACTTCGTATTCAGAAAGAAATGTGTGAAAAGATAATTTAATTTATTTAGTACCTACGTATGAACATACAAATAATCTATCGTCACACCACAATGATTCTATAAATTAGATGTGAAATTATTAAAAACTAAAACACGCAGTTATTTACCTTCACTTAAATTTTTAGAAATGAGCAAATTAACTCTCAACTATATAAATAATATCGTTTGCCAATGGGAAGAACAAATTTTCACTGCGATGGGCAACAGATCAATAGGCAACAGCAGTTGCATTACCTTGAATGTTGAATCCGGTCCTAACTGTCGCCCTTTATGTAAAATCCACCAAAATTCCACAAATCACGACGTTTTTCTTTTTGACCACGCAAACAATTAAATACATACGCCGATGGTAAATACTGGAGAATAAATATTATAGGAATGTAATTTTTGTGTGACAAAACATTTATGCCTATAATTATTTACGTAAAATTCAAACACAGAATAATTTGTTCAAAATAAAAAAAAAAATTTATTCGCCCAACGTGGGGCTCGAACCCACGACCCTGAGATTAAGAGTCTCATGCTCTACCGACTGAGCTAGCCGGGCAGTTATGTTCACTGTCACCAAAAGATCAACAAGTCAAACCTTAGAAATTGAAATAAACGAGTGATGGAAAATTGAAGATGCACGAATTGGTTAACAAAATATTGATTTTCCATTTGTTTTATTAAAATCCAGTTAGAAAACAAAATACAATTGGTTTAGTCTCGGAATTTGAATCCTTTCGAAATCAAATCTCTGCGCGCTTCTTCGATTTCTCTATGTAATTCCTTCGAAGCCTCGGGACAATCGTTAAATGTTAAAGTTCTATAGATGACTGTAGTTGCCGCATATACCTATGGATGAGATATCCAGAAAATAGGTAGGTACATAGTTCAACGAATTTTTGATAATTTCATATTATTAAGGCTCACCCCGAATAATATCACTAAAATAATTGGAAGAATTTGTATCTCGAATAAATATTTTTCAGTTGTTGGTGTTTGTATTTGCCCCGTAACAATACATAAATATGGCACGGCAAATATACCGGCATACATTAGCCACCGCATTAAATTAGTCATTGTGTTTTGTAAATGGAATGTATTTTTATGAAGTGCGGATACTTTTGATTGATAGTTTTGGCTCTAAGCTGGTTGTTAATGAAACTTAATTATGAAATAATCAAAGAAAAAAACTAAGATAACACACAAAACAAATGCAAAAAGTACGTGTCGGTCGGTGGCTGACAGATTGACATTTATTAAATTGATGACAGCCGACATCTGAAAATGACTTTTGAGTAATCTGGTACTATTTTTTTTTAGAATTTCGAAGTGCCATCTATGTGTAAATGCAATTACTGTTACTGTAATCGTTAAAATCGTTACTTTTTAAAACCAAATAAATCTTTATGATATTAAAATAATTTTGAATTTACAGTGACCGATTTGCTTAGTGCAAGATCTTAAAAAGCAGAAAGTAAAAAGTGACCAGACCATATCGTTTGTGCCTCAAAATTCAAACGGTTTTTGGTTCTCTTTCAACTTCTTTCAGTTTCTTGGGTGTATTTTGTGATATCTTGTGTTGTTTATTTGAAGTTTTGAGCAAATGTTAGTGTAAAATGAAGACAAGAGCAATGAAAAATGAAGAGGGAAGAGGGAAGTGAAAAAATCTTATTGGAAAATAGATCAGTGTATTCCAGCCGATTTCTAGAAACATAAGTGCCAGTTTCAAAGTCAGAAAAGTGGCACTTAAGTTGTCTGTGTGTTGATTTATCTCGGTCATTGATTTTTAAGTTGATTATGTGCGCGATCATCGTTCAACTAGTGATTAAACTATTCAGTTTCGGAAAAATTGCATGTGCGCTTAGCCTAAGTCTCCGCACGCACGTGATTATTAAAACTTCCAGAGTCGAGGTTTTATGTTTTTTTAACTTTGACATATGTAAAGACGCGTGCCATGATTTGCGTCTGTTGTGTTTAGTCAGTAAAACTGTTGACTAAGGCCAGGCACGCTCATGCAACTAAACAGTTTGGTTTTGATTTTGAGCACTCGGGATTATATGAGAGTCCGCTGGCTTATGTGCGCGGACTCTCATATAATCCCATAGTGCTCAAAATCGCAACCAAACTGTTAAGTTGCATGTGCGCGCCTGGCCTATGGGCCATCGTTTGTTCACAGCTAATCATCTTTAATCAAGTATTAGTGCAACTGCTAAATCAATGAATGTGCATGTTAAAACAGTTTTTTTTATTAAGGAATCCATATTTTCAGTTATTGTTCATCATGGAAATTTTATCAACCGATTTTGGTTGACATTTAGCGTTTTTCTTTTTTAACTTAGAGCAGATCACGGAATTGTCAAAAAAAATCTATGGCGCAAAATTTTAAACAGCCTCATGTTAAGATTTTAGCATGATACTAGTTAACACGACTTAACTACCTTTAAAGCTCTTTACTAAAATGTTGTTAGTTTTAAACACTTTTTAACTAGTATCATACTTAACCCATTTTCTTGCGAAACTCAAGCTGAATGCTCTAAAACAGTGACATTTCGTGCAAAAAATGAAGCAAATATACCTTTGTAAAATTTTTCTATGTCAAAGTGACATTATGGATTAAAGGTTAAAAAGATAAAACAGCAATCTGGCGATTTTAACTTTGGTAAAATGTTAAGAGATAGTGTATCATGTTAAACTCGTTTGAATTGAGGAAAATCCGTTTTTTAACCTAGTATCATACTAAAAATGATTTAACACTTTACTAAATCGTCTAAAATTTTGCGCCTATGTTTTTTTTTAGCTCAGACATATCAGAGCATAAATAAAAGTGTGTGATCAGAGCACAGATTAGCCATATGAAGATGAGAATGTTTCGTACGTTGTGGCGTTAAAAAGTTTTCAATCATATCACGATATCGCTCCCCATTCACAGTCACAGTTACCGTTACGCCGTTTTCATTTTCAAAGAAGTAAGACGTCCAATGATTCCTTCTGACTAAATTGCACACCAGACTGTAACTTTTAATGGATGCAAAGGTTACTGATAAATAATTTGAGGGTTTTTCATTGCCCAGAACCGACTATTCTGTTTATTCACATATCCATTCAAATAAAAATGTGCCTCGTCACTCATTATGATTTTTTCATGAAAATCGGGGTTGTCATGGGCTAGCTGTAACATCCTACTGGCATATGTACGGCGGCGTAAATGGTCTTGTAGAATAAGCTGTTGTGTCAACTGAATCTTAAATGGAAACAAATGAAAATCCTTTTGCAAAATTGTGGCCAAAGTTGTTCTTTGAAGACCAAGCTCCTGAGGACGACAGCGTCGAATTGAGGTTGATGGATTGTTTTGAACACTTCCTTGAGCAGCAGTAATGTTTTCAGCCGATATTACAGTATGTTGTGGTCCATGCTTGGGCCTATCACCTACAGACCCTCTTTTTTCGTAATCATTCACTACACGATAAATTGTGCGTTTTGTTGGCACGTTGTTTCTCCCAAAAATTTCACGTAACTTTCTCATCGTCACAGTAATCGATGATTGATTTTGATAAAATGTCTTAACGATTAAGACACGTTGGTTTATCGAATATTTTTCCATTATAAATTTGCTATGTGTCTACTTCACGACTGCCAAATATGAACTGTCAAGACTAATGTTTACCAAAATGGCGGCAAAACAAACTAGAATACCTTCCCGGCGGACACCCTGTATGTAAAACGAAAACTTAGAACAATATCGTGTCAACAATACCTATCTTATCTATCACATCTTTAGGGAAAGATAGGGACAGCGATTTTCAAAAAGTTATCGTTTGACCTTTTTCATTTTATGTAGTGAGGCCCCAGGCACAAAGAGCCCTTCTGAAGTTGAATTTCAGAATGCGGCCCTGCTGTTCATCCTTATTTTCCTTAGCCTATATGGACATGATCAGTGCTTGTTGTTGTTAAAGGGATTCTAATACAAAATTAAATAGAACAGCACTTCTTTTACCTTTCCTTTTACTTGATCCCCCCTTTGTTTTTGGTTGAATTATCCTGTGCCACCATCAGGTAGGTGAAATGAGAAACATTTTATAAATAGTCTGATTCCCATGTTCTGGTGTACCTACCTATCTATTATGAAAAAGGTCCTAGTTAGTTTGTAAACAACCGTGATATGATAACAACCATTCGCTAAAAATGTTCTTTTTCAAAATAATTGTTTTTCATCTGATTGTTACATCACTTAAAATAGCTTCTTCAAACAAACTGAAAACAAGAAATCTCTTTGTGTTGCACAAATGGAAAGAGATGGAATTAAGATTCCCGTTAGATTTTGATCGTGAATTTGCTGTTAAAAACGGACTTTATGTGAAAGGTGTAGCAATTCCAATCGACTTTGATTTCGAATATAAAGGTTCGTGCAATTTTCATTAAACAAAATGCATAAATAAAATAAAATTTGTTTTTATTTCAAGAAAAAAATCTTACCGCCTATCGAATTTTTGTGACTCTACCGCGTCTAACATTGGGAGTTCCCTATACATTAGGGACAATTGAGAACAATGCGAGTGAATACCATTCTTATCTTTTACCTTATCCTAATTACTCAACGCATGCAAGTCATGGTGCTGACTGCAATGGAATAACATCGGCAATCAGAATTTTTGTAAGTGTGTGATAGATAAATTGGGGGCAAATTGGACCAATCGAAATTGTTTGTTGGGCGTTGTCGGCAAACCATGAACTCCATAAAGAAGCTATGAAGAGCATATCCATATTTTCCAACAATATCTAAAATAAGGACATTTTTAGAGCCAGGGGAGGGGCAAAGCATGGAGAGAAGACAAGTATTTGTTAAAATTCATAGTAAAAAATAAAAAATTTGTTAGTTGTGTGGTATTGTCCAGAGCCAGGGGGCAAGTGCCCCCACCCCTGCCCCTACATCCAGGCGCCTATGTCTCGCACTTAAAAACTGGACCTTAGTCTTTATTTCAAAAACAAACCTGTTTTTAAACAAAAATCCCACTTAAATGTGTGAAACGATCATAGAGCAGAGGGGAAAAAATATTATTAAAAAATTTTGAAAAAAAGTTTTCATTTAATTTTTTTTTAATTTTGCAGATCGATGAATGCAAGCGCCTTTGGGTTTTAGATTCTGGTCAAATCGCCTCCTTACAATTCTGTCCACCTAAGATTCTTGCTTTTGATCTAAAAACTGACAAACTTGCTCAAAGTTATGTCATCCCAAAAACTCAATATATACCTGGAATATCAGCGTTCACATCGATGTTAGCTGACTGTCGCGATCGGGATCTTATTTCTACAGCCTGTAAGTATACAATGATTTACATTGCAGATTCCTGGGGATTTGGATTGATCGTTTATGACACAGTGAATAAGTTAAGTTGGAGGATTGAAAATTCTATGATGCGACCGGATAATAGTCTACACAGAGATGGTATTTTTACGATAAGTTTGTCTCCAAGGAATGAAAAAGGTGAATTGATTGATTATAAAAGGTATTGTGCTTTCATATGAAACTCAAATCTTTTTCACCAACAGAAAGAAATCTTTTATTTCACTCTCTTGGAAGTAAGAATGAAATATTTGTTCCTCTTCGAATTATTGACGATCGATCCCGATGGATTAATAAGTCTGCCAATAGTTTGAATGATTTCAAAATTTTAGGAAACAGAGGAATTCAATGTGAATCACAAGCAATGGATGGGTTTGGAAATCTTTATTGCAGTGTTCTTAGCTTAAATGCTTTGATCCGATGGGAAAGCAAAACCGAATACAATTCTGATAATTTAGAGATACAGGCATACAATCCCGAGCAGATTAAGTTTGTGACTGCAATGAAAGTTGTGAAGAATTCTTTTGGAGAAGATGAACTGTGGGTATTGAGTAATGAACCTAAGGTTTGTATTTTGTAAGAAATTATCTAAATACCTATGAGGTTGGAAGCAAATTTGGTTTTAATTTTTTGTATGTATATTCAGCTTTTCTCTGGTGGCGATTTTAAAGAAACTGAGATCAAATTCAGATTGATTGGATGCCGAATAAGTGACTTTCTGAGCGGAAGAAAATGCACAGTTGATGCTTCGCGTCTAAGTTCAAAACGCTAAAAACATTCTAATCTAAAACATAATTTATGAATTGATGCTAAATAAATAATGTTAAAGTATTTCTTGTAAAATATTTTAAATATTAAACTTAATTAAATTGATATAGGCGTGTTTTTTTTTCCAATCCCCGAAGAAATTGGATTAAAAATGAGGGAGAGTACGATAGCTCAGGCGATAAAGTTTAATGACGCATTTGTATACCTAGAACAGTTATTTACTAGCATTTTTTACCTTGGGAGGGCGGTCTACCTCACCCCATTTGGGCGGAAGGGGCAAGGGGCCTATTAGTTTTCGATAAAATTGAAAATAAGCAAACCTACTTTTTACTAAATTTTTATTTGTTGACTTTTTTCTTTGACGTTAATGAATAATAATGATATCTTTCTAATAAGTAAAGTATACCTACTCTATTCAGTACTTCAAAATAATAATTTGCTTAAAACATTGAAGTTTCTTTAAATCCAAAAAAAAAAACAACTTTGGATATAATCCAGCCTCGCACCTACTCTAAATTCTTAAGTGAAGCCAAGCTGGGGGTTGCAGGGGGCCAGCATGGCCTCCATATTTATTTAACATTAAAGTAAGACCACGTAACACCAAACAAAAAGAATTAATGGTACTTCTAGTGATTTTCAATTTTATCGAAAACTAGTAGACAGTGTTTTAGATTTTCAGTTTCGAAAATTCATTGTATAATCTCTCAATTTTGAAAAAAAAACAATATAATTTTTTTTTTATTTTTTTTCCGTAATTTTGAGTTTGAAATTGGTTTTTTGCAAAAACTTGGATACCAGAAAGTCTTGCTATAATGACAGTCCACAGACACGTGGTTGGATAATATATAATATATTTTCTATACAAATTTACTGTCAAACGCACTGAATTATGCCGGGTCGACCTAAAACAAAGCTTTTGAAGATCTTTGAAGCGTGGCATCCACCCACCAGTCGGAAGAAGGGAATAGGTCCATCTGACCTTACGGGGAAACGCAAAAAAATGACGGTTCTCAGATTTTTGAAATATAAAGTAATCGATGTTTTAAGTCGCATATGAGATACATTTTTTGTTTCCATTTTGCTTCCTAGCAGCCTGATATACCGTATGAAAAAGCTCAGATTTATTTCCGTCTTCCTTCTTCCAACTGAAAGTCTAAATTTCAAAATAAAATAAAAAGTTAAGGAAAAAAAGTTATTATTTTTTCAATTATAATATGGTTATTAAAAAAAATAGGGTTAACACACTAGTTTTTGTATATTTTTTTTTAAACATTGACCAAGATGCAAATCTCAAAGACGTAGACGCATTTGGTGGGTCGAAGAGAGAAAAAAAAAATCCATTTTGGTAACAGAAATAAAGTTGATTTTAAAAAGCTGAAAGAAGGAAATCGAACCGAGATTTCTGTTATCAAAATTGATTTTTAATAATAATAATAATAATTAATAACAATAATAATTTTGTTTCTTTCTTCGAACTAACAGATGCGTATTCGTTTAGAGATGACATGTCCATCAACATTTCATGTTTGGAAATTTTGGGACTTATTTCATTCCTCCAACTAGTGATTTAATTGAATTGAGCACTTTGGACTCCTGTAGGATTATGAAATATGGTAGAACAGTAGGTCTTGAAGTGCAAACAAAAGAAAAATCGAAAAGTTGAGGTTTTCCCTTTTGCACTATCTCAGAATCGTTATCAAGTATGAAGCACTTCCGATTGCTGAAGAAATTGAAGTTAAATAGAATGGTATGATTTGAGGTTCATACCATAATGTTCAAGAATATGTGGACTGTATGTTAAGTTTTATACTTATGTATTTGCTTGTTTGTAAGAAAAAAAAATGTTTGTGTAAATTTGTTATTGAATGTTTAACAATATAATTTGTGTAATGTGTTTTAATTTTTGTGTGTATAATTGTTTTAAGATGTGTGCTGTTTGATGGTCCAAATTGAAAAAGAAAGCATTTAGCATGAAATAAGTTAAGTTAGTGATAAGAATAGTGAGCACAAGGCAAGTTACAGTAATGTTCTGGATTTTATAATAACAAAATGAGAATTGAGTGATTTTAATACATAGGGTGTTTTTTGTTATGTTGGGCACCTTGTGCATTTATTACTGAACACCATATATCGGGTTTTTCAATAAGAACGCTACAAAACAAAAACGGTTTTGGATATCAAAGAAATTCTTTATTCCTGTTAAAGTACGTTCGATGCCATTATGTACGAAACTCGATTTATTTTGCATGGCCACCACGGGCACGCTTGCAGAAGTCCAGACGCTGAACCCAATTTTCAACGGTTTTCAAGAATAAATCGGCCGATACTGCTTGTTGGCATAGACCATAGGCTTGACGTAGCCCCACAGGAAATAGTCTAACGGCGTCAAATCGCACGACCGAGACGGCCAAGCGACTGTACCATTTCGTGAGATAACACGTTCTCCAAACTTGGTTTCCAATAAATTGATTGTTACATTCGCTGTGTGGCTTGTGGCGCCGTCCTGTTGGAACCACATGTCCTCCAAGTCCATATCATCCAATTGGGGCCAAAAATATTCGGTTATCATTGACCGGTAGCGATCCCCATTCACAGTAACGTGTCGGTCTTGATCATCACGGAAGAAGTACGGCCCAATGACGCCACCGGGCCGTAAACCACACCAAACCGTAATTTATTCGGGATGTAAGGATGACTCATGGAGTACGTGTGGATTTCTGCCTGACCAATACCGCATATTTTGTTTATTGACGAAGCAATTCAGCCAGAAATGAGCCTCATCGCTGAAGATGATTTTTCGATGAAAATCCGAATCATTTTCAAGTTGTTGCTCAGCCCAATTCACGAACATACGACGCTTCTGGTGGTCAAGCGGCTTCAGTTCTTGCGTCAATTTAATCTTGTAAGGATGTAGGCCAAGATCTTTTCGCAAAATTCGCCACAACGACGTCACAGAGATGCCCAACGCTTGAGAACGGCGTGACGACGTGTGAGAGACACATTTGGGCTTTCTGCAACTGAAGCCTCAGCGGCAGCAATATTCTCGACACTACGGGTACTTCTTTGTCTCACTGGCACAGGAACATTTTGTACTGTGCCTGTGGATTCAAATTTTCCACTAGACGCTCAATTGTTGATCTGCTAGGACGATTATGACGACCATAAATTGGACGTAGCGCTCTTAACGTTGAGGCCACTGACTCCGAATTTCGGTAGTAAATTTTAATAATTTCGACTCTTTGTTGGCTCGTATATCTTTTCATCCTGAAATGGCAAACCTTACTGAAGAGAAATGTCAAAGTAACGGCAAGAAATATGGCGTTGTTTGCTGTCCCTGTTGCTCTACTGTAGCGTCCCTGTTGAAAAACCCTTTATAAA
Source organism: Leucozona laternaria (assembly GCA_932273885.2). NCBI lineage: Eukaryota > Metazoa > Arthropoda > Insecta > Diptera > Syrphidae > Leucozona > Leucozona laternaria. The sequence goes on along the minus strand of OW026366.1, from coordinate 263,828,861 downwards.
GGTAAAAATTGCAAACTGGAGATTTTCTGTTCTATTTCATTCTGTTACTAAATTACTCAAACTTTAAAAGATTTTTAAAACATGAACAGTGACAGTGAACCAGTGATTCAGAGGACTTACCAAATTTTAGTGAGTAATTATTAAAAAAACAAATTTCTCCCTTAAAATGAAGTTTTTCAATATTAATCTTATTAAAATATTTGAAACTAAACCTTTATATAAATACATAGAACTTGGTGTACGTTTAGACTCAATTATTTTTTAAGACTGTCTCTTTATTACGCACAGGGCCGGCCACAGCGAAGCTTGCGCCCTGTGCAAGATTTGTTGAAAGCGCCCTTTTTAAATATTTGATACATACATGCATACACTGATACACATGCATAAGACATGAGGTAGACTTTCAATGCCTAGGTCTAGTTGGAACTTTAGTTTTACGATATTTTTCTCCTTAAATGCAACAATGAAAGTGAAGTTAGTTAGTGTGCAAGAAATAACTTAGCACAGTTGTGATGGATGTTATTTTCGGACTATTTGAACAAGTTTTGTGGTTAAAATGCAAATGGCAGTACATATCTGTTTGCGCAAGTTCAGATTACATTTACTTGCTCCTGGTAATGCGCCCCCAGAATTTTGCGCCCTGTGTATTTGCACATCTTTCACATATGGTTGGTCCGGCCCTGATTACGCACATATTCTTGTAGATATAATATGGATAGAATATTTTTTACGAATTGTCCACATTGTCGACAAATTTATGTCAACAATTGTGAAATGTCTATATTGAATTGTCTGTATGTATACGATCATGTAGCCTACACATTTATAGTCTACATGCCACAACACTGCTTTTGTTTTAAAAGGTTTTATTAAATTTCTCTTCCCGCCCAAATTGGGGGAGATCACACCTCCCTCCTATAGTAGAAAATTCTTGTGTCTAACTGTTCTACAAAAATCCGTTATTATTTCTTGTTGCCAGAGTAAGAGACATGCCAATTTTTAACAGTTATAACAGTTTTTCGTCATGAAAAGTCAGACAAAAACGCATCATTAATTTCTTTGTTTCTGGTAGTCTTGCGAGTTAATGAGGCAGCATTATGTAACTTTGGTTTAACTTTTTAGAATGGATAAAAATGCCTAGAAGAAAAATGTACCTATCTAATTTTGAAAATAAGAAAATAAAAACAAATTTAGTACAAAAACATTACAATTATTATTTATTGCATACCTACATCCCACTTCTTTCGTTTTAAATATATTAGATATTATGTACATATACTATTCGATACATACATATATACTTTTTACCCCGTGGCATATTAAAAGTTAAATTTGTATTCAAATAATTATTATTTGAGCTTTGCTTATTTTGTTGGCCTTATATTTCCATTTCGTAGTTCTGAATGTGAATATATTATTTTCCTACATTTTTATTTAATTTCATATTTATGTATGTATATTCAGAAAAATAATTTCAATAAAATCTAGGTGTGGTTTTGTTTTCTCAAATTTCGCCACAAGGTCCTTTACCAGTTTCCAATGTTTTTATTCTGCAGTTCATAACTCTATAGTTAGTTTCTTTCAAATTTATGGACCCAGTATTCAATTTCTGTTAAAAAAAAAAAGAAGAAAGGAAAAACCAAGAAAGTATTTTCAAAGAATTAATTAAAAAAAAAAACAAAGTTTTTCACAAACCTGTAAGTTGTTAGAAAGCGCCAAAAGATGTTTTTCACCGTCTCTACCGATTCTGACTTTCAGACCAGCCACAAATGCAAGCGTTTCGTTATTTTGCACAACAATTTTAAAATTTGACTGATCATAGCTTTTGTCGGGATTCCAGGATTGTATCGAAAGTGGGATGAGTTGAGAGAAATATAGATTCTTTGCATCGATGTCCAGAGCTTGTACTGGACATTGCGTCTTTCGAGTTCCAATTACTTTGAAAACATCTTGATTACCAGAAGGATCGTTTCGCCAAATTCGAGGGTTGTTTACAGTCTTGAGGCTAGCTGCTATTTCAGACCTCGATGTATAAGAATGAAGATATATTTTGTCCCTCTCTAATGTCAAATAAAAAAGGGTTTTTAAGTTTCAAACTTCAAAGTTCTTGCAGTACTTTAACTTACTCAGATCTGGGGTACTTGTGTACAAGCCATCTGTGAAGGTAAAAGTTTCCCCATTAATTGTTGTATTCACATAGGCAGGGTCCGTTTTGAATAGGTCATTGTAAATCACCCAAGAGTCCCGACGAGCCAAGTCAAATACCAACAATGAAAATCCTCGGGCATCAGTTAGATAAGCTTTTCCTTGTTCGCATTGTCCTCTTGGTGGTGGATCATACATATTTACCATAATTCCATTGTAAACAGTTTGGGCATTATATTGTTCTTCTGGTATTTCGTATCTTAAAATTAGTTTATTGGTGCTAAGATCAAATACCAATATTTTTGGCGGACAAACTAGTGTAGGCATTTTAGCGAAGTTACGTCCATTATCAATGGCCCACAAACGGTTACAATCATCAACCTACATAAAAAGTTGTTAATAAATAAGAAAAAAATCTTTACTCTTGTGGTGATATAGGTACGAGTATAAGGCGGTAGGGTATAAGAAAAACATGGACCTTATGTGAAGCGGGTTACATGTACGTAATACATTAAGTTCCCGTTTTTCAGTGGGAGATTAAAGTTAAACACGAGTTAACTCATCAAATTTGGTAAATTAATTCAGGATTAACGGAACAGAGGCTTTTGATGTTTTGTTAAGTCGTTCCGCTTGCAGTCTCCACCGAAAAACGGCTTGCTCAGTTCATTCCGGGTTAATTTACTTCTAAAATTAGCTAACTCTGTTTTAACTCACCAGTCACTACTGAAAAACTGGACCTAACTGTAATACGTTACCTTGTCCCACGTTAAAGTGCCGATTGCATATTTTACTATCAACACTAGATTTATTATATGAATCAGATTCAGATCTTGATAATAAAAGAAAGGATCACAGTGAGAAAGACAGCAGTGACAGTAGTGATATAAATACACAGTCGTATTTATTAGATTTTTTAGAACACTCTTAGACAGTTGTCCAGCTAGTCATTGGCTAAATATTTTAGCCATCTTCCTATTTATAAACAGATTCCATAAGTTGCCTAACTATGCAGTGTTGTTATAGACATCCTCATATATTCTCTGACATATGTATCTGTAATGTTTTAATCCTGGAATGAACTAATGAATTTGAGTGAACTTCCTAAAACAGCTGTTTCAACTATTACAAACATTTTCAATTCAAGCATCCAAATCAAAAATAAAAAAAGTAAAATCAATCAAAGAGCAAAAGGTCTGAGAATTGGGATAACCATGATAAGGTATGAGGTGTGAATTAAGCGAATTTATCATTTTAATCATTTAATAATAATAAATGTTAAACAAATCAATCGCAGCAAAAGGCATTTTTAATTTGGAAATTTTTTTTAGTTTTTAAAATCTAATTGTCAATCAAATGTCACTGGGTACGTTCAACACACATTACATTAATTTTGGACTGACTTTGTAGACATTGAACGTTCCCAATTTAGAATAGGTTTGGTTTAGAACACCAATTTCGGTGTCTAATGCGGTTTTCCATTGGTAAATTCAGGGGCCGTAAGAATTAACGCATCAGTTATCGAGTAATACGTGACTGAATTATGTGAGTTTGGCATTACCGCTCACGTTATGGAGTCATCATCCCCATAGGTTTTACTCGTTCATTCGATCACTGATGGCACTAACTCGATCAGTCACTGATGCCGTAATTTGGCCCCAGATTTTAATTAAAAAATTGATTTTTTCCGTGGCGAATGGAACACTTTTTCAAATTGATTTATTTTTGTCATTGATTTTAAATCAAGAAATAATTCAATTTATTTTGCCCAATAGAACGAAAAGGTGGTCGAAATCGGATGTTTGACAGATCCAAATCAAAAATAAATTGATTTATTTTACCAATAAAAAAACCCCATAAGATGGATGATGATATTTATAAATAAGATTTTTGAGTTGGATAGTGTGCTAAAGTTAGTAAGGCTTTAGAATGGGACCACTGACACCCTTTTAAATTTTCCTTATTTTCGTTTATTTTTATTTTTTGTACAATACCTACTGATACTGACGGCATTGGGGTCGATCAGCTTTTGTACATTTGTACCTCTCACACTAAGAAACAAAACCGTAAGCAATTATGATGCATTTACACGACTGACAAATTGGCATTTTTCTGTCATTATACTGCCAAAAGAATGAATTTTTCCATTGTTCTGTCATTTTTTTGACAGTTAAATGCCAGAATAATGCCAATTTGTCAGTCGTGTAAATGCAGCATTAGCGACGCCATCACTAACCACAGATTACCCACATGAAGATGAGAACAGCGTTCGGACTTTACTGCGAAAGCAGTAGATTTACTTCGCTTTTTCATACATTATCAAATCTACTGCATCACTGCGCTTTGCTAACAATCTACTATTATTTTCGATTTCGATTATTTTTGCTCGAAAGTGGAAATGTCAAGAACGAAACCAACCTTTAGCGATGCCTGTGTGGGTAAAAGGGTTTTTGATTTGTCATTTCAGATTGATTTGACAGATTAAGCACAATTTGTTCGAAAACAGGGATCTCTAAAGTATGTTTTTGATTTTCATTTTTCTACTTTTTGCCACTCTTTTGCAAAAAGTGTTGAATGTAGTAGCCTTTAATATAAATTAAAATTCTACTTCGAAAATGTTGGTTTCACTGCGATTTTTATTTCGATCTACTTCGAAATGCGATTTCTGAAGTCCGAACCCTGGATGAGAATCCCCGGCAGCCATTTTAATTTGCCTACAAGCTTGAACTGTCAGATTTCAGATAAAAAAGAGAATGTGTGTATAAAAACCTCACACATAGCCAGTAGGGATCTTCACGTGCCTGGTGAAGTTGTTGTTGGAATTAATATCTATTCATCGACGCGGGATGAAATTACAAATACAACAATGTAAGCAAATGGGTTTTGGAGGATGAGACATTCTCATCTTCATATGGATAATCTGTGATACAAACTATCGATATGAAGTAACGCAGTTTTCTCCATGCTTAAGTTAATACCCGAGAATTCTCCACGCTTATGTAAGTCCGATGGGAATTAGTTGTTGCTTGTTGTTGCATTGAAGAACCAATTTCCCCCGGACTCGCAAAAAAAAAACACGACTATCAGGCCCTCATCTCCTATAAAAATAGAAAGTTGCTGGAAATTCAGTTTCTTCGCGTGAAAGCGGACAACGCGATCTCAATAGGTTTTTGTGTTGTTTTGAGATTGTTGGTAACAGCTGAGATCAGCTGACACAAAAACAACTCAGGTACCTTAAAATAGCCAGTTAACCTATCCTATTGAAAAAAGTAGAATTTTTTTTTTTGGAAATATCTCCGCAGATATAGGTACCTTATTTTGCGATATTTAAATATGTATATGTAAAGCAGAAGCGTTTTTTTATATTGAAAATGAACAGCCATATTATTGACTTTTCTCAAAACTCGTTTCATTGCTGAACTAGTTTTATAAATGTTTGGAGGTGCTAAAACCAGTATTTTTCAAAAATATTTCGACACCTAAAACTCGAAAAATTAAAAATTGCTTTGCATAAAACTCTAAATTCATAAAGCCGTGCTTTACTTGGGACTCCAAACTTCTATAAAACTAGTTTTGCTATGAAATCAGTTTTGAAACAAGTCAATAATATGGCTGTAAGTCTTTATGATGATAACTTACATATATTCGAAAAACTGATATAATCCTTGAACAATTTTTGGAATCCCGTTCTGAATGTGCTGCAAAATTTGGATAAGGCTTCAACAATGGTCCATACTTGCCTTGTTTCTTCGAAACCCTAGCCAGTGTGTAAGGCATTCCAACTACCACTCGCGGTGTGCTGATGTAAATTGTTGCTTCGCCATTTTCTAAAGTAGGTAGATAAGTAGTATTATAGAATGCATACTCTTAAGTATTAATTTTAATTAATTTTTAAATTTCAAAGTCTCTTTTCACTGACTAATTTGTTCATTATAGTTTTGACAAACGAAGATGAAATATTTATTTTTTAAAGTCTAACTTAGTGCTAGTTAAGAGCTGAAATTATATATGGATACTGATGGTAAATATGGACCTTTTCATAAAGTGAGAGAAGGAAAATTAAAAAATTGTACAAAATGTTTTGTTTTACATACAACAAAAATAAAAAAAAAACATTTACTTTTTTTTAGTGATTTTCATAATTTCATTTCATATTGATTTAAACTTACTGTCAATTGCCATATCAACATCATATGGCCGTTTGAATCCCTCTTCTATATAACTTTTGCTTTCAATGGCGTACTCATAGTCCTCAGGGCTATCGAAACCATATTCCAAATTCTTCCAACTATGAATTATAGTCATATCACGAATGGGAGCTCTAGTTTTATTTTCGACAGAGGGTGCAACAAGAAGTGTTGCAATCCCAAATGCAATATAAAATAACATCATTCTCGAGGAATCAATTCAATTCAATTTTTTATTTAAAATTTTAAACAATAACAAAAAAAAAAACTTGATTTAATAATTTATTCACAGCTTAATTTTTAAGTATATCCAAACTAAAATCTAAAACAATGTGAACGAATTATTTCGGCAATCGCATATTTATACCTGGTGTACCTACATAGTTTATATAGCTAGTCGTATATCATTTTTTAGAATTTGATAAAAAAATATAAAACAGTGTGTGGAGAGACATTGTTTAATAAAACAGTTACAGTACATTCTTAATTAAGAGGGACCTGGAATGCAATTGTCATTTTTTTTTAATTTTCTTAAATGTGCCCATGTAAAATTCTAAAACACTGAATTGAAATTTATAAACAACTTGAATTGCAAATAAAAATAAAAAAAAACGATGTAAAAAATATGTTAAGAGTTGTTAATAGAATTCTATATCTATTGTTCAGAAAATATTTAAAAAGATTTTTTTCCAAAAACTGCCTTTGATTTGGAATTAAATTTCTTAACACAATGAGGTTTCAAGAAATAATATAAGGTAGGTGACCCAAAATAAGGCCCACCTTATTGTTATTCTTCAATAACTTTCACGGTTATTGAAATAATGTAGTGAACTGGCAATATTATAAACATTAGTTATATCAACTATGTATATAGAAACTAATATTTAGTTTTTTTTTTTTAAATCTAAAAAAAACCCTGCCTTGCGCCTTATTAACATCGAACACGGTGTCATAATAAGGCCCACATAATATTTTCCTCAATTACTTTGGTTTTCCTGATAGAAAAAGTGTATTTTATCAAAAAATAAATAGAACAACTAATTTTAACAAAAAAAATATATATATATTTATTTCATTATTTATTAAAAAGAAAACAAACAGCATTCTTGATTAAAAAACATTTTACAAAAAATTGTGTGAGTGCCGAGACTCACGGTTAATATGTGTAAACATCAACATGCGCGGATCCAAAACGGACTTGATTTTGCTTGAAGGGGATCTTAAGATTTTTTTCACTGAACGCACCCATCCTAGTCTTCATTTACGTCGACTCCATTCAATAATATGGTCAATGCCACTTGAGGTTTAATACTTCCAGAGCCAAATGCATTCGCCTGAGTTCACTGTCCTCTACGATGTGCATTGTTTATGCTCGAAATTTAACCGAGTATATTTGTATGTCGCCAAAGGGGCATGGGACATAGGCATTGTAGATTTTATTACTCAACAGATGTTGTTATTGCGTTTGGTATATTTAATGCTTAGATATGAAGAATTCATGTATAGAGAATAAATGTGTATTTAAGTTCTTAGTGTGTAAGATATATTTTTGTATGAATAGGCTAAGTTCGGTCAAATAAAGATTCATTCCAATAACTAGAATCAACTTGGCAACTTCGGCTCTTCAGCCTGCCTTTCTTTTTAATTACATTACATTGCAGCACAGATCGGCTCTTTAGCCAACAATACTTTCGGCTTGGGGAAGCCGTCTATAATATCCCACATATCTTAGTAGGTGAGGAAGGGACAACTATACTATACACGATACCTGCCACACCGAGATATACAGAATAGTTTTGACGTCTATCCATCAAAATCTACAATTTCAATTATTGTTTTGACGTAAATGCCAAATTTTGGCATATATGTCAAATTTTCCATACATTTTAAGAATATTGTTTTGCCGCATATCTTCTTGTCCTAAACGTACGCCATATAATTTCAAACGCATGTTTGAAATTGTTTTGACGTATGTACATATAATGTTTAAGATCGTATACACGTACGTCATAATCACGACAATATTCATTTGTTTCTTCATTTGCTGTAAGTGCATACAAGGTTTGCTGTATGAATGAAAAAGTAGACTTGCATTTATTGGGCGTTTTTCTTTTTTAGTTCAGAGCAGAGCCTGAACTGTCAAAAAAAAAAATCGTATTTCTTTTTTAGCTCAGAGCATTCAGAGCTCCAATTTTGTGTTTCTTTTTTCGCTCCGAGCATGTTCAGAGCAGGTTCAGAGCGCGCTCTATGAGCTCAGAATAAATTGATAGAGCAGACGGAGTTGATTAGCTGAACACAAATTTGACAAGTAGAAAAAGAAGGAAGGAAGAACTCTCAGAGCAGTTCACGCTCTACTCTGAACTAAAAAAGAAAAACGCTCATTGTAGAGCCTTAATATAAAAAAAAACCTACAGCTTATAAAATTACTGAGTTTAAGATACCTGGAAAAGCCAAAAATAACTTATTGTGCGATATTAATAGTGTTAGATCTGGTTGAGACATAGCAACTGTTTTAATTAAGATCTTTAAACAAACTTTTATTGAACACTCTGCGTGGAAATATTGACACTTTGGAGTGAATCTTGTGTGCCTCAAAACATTATGTCAACTGCATTACTACTTTTTCACTACCTACTAGTCACCTAACGTAAAAATAATTTTACAAACATTTTCGGTTCCAGGACATTCGCTGATATATGTAGGTACATGAGGTACCTCCTCAAAAACACTGAAATACATCGTCCTTTGGCACTATTCAGGCTACTAAAAAATATGAAGTATGAGAATATTAATTGATTAAATAATTATTTTACGAATCTATTATTGAAGTGTAAGAATGTTATGATTTTGATGGCGTATACGGCAAACTCATTTTCAATGAAAATTTAAATATTTTAAAAACAAAAAGTGTTTGGGGATATCCGATAACGGTGATTAATAGTGAAATTTCAAAAAGATATTGTGTCAAAAAAATTCAAAAATGCCAGGGGTTGGTTTTTGTGCCATAGTCTGCCAAACCTTTAAATGCGATTTCCCAAAAACGTAAAAATGGCGAAGACAACACTTTAATACTAGGGCGACGAAATCTCTATTGCAAAAAGAGTTTGAAAATAGATTGCTTCGTTTTTTCATTACAGTAAAATTCGACCTCGAAACTATATTCTCAACGTGCCCAAAGAAGTTTCACTTAAGCAAAAAAATATTAGTATACTAGCTAAGAACCTTTTTGAAAAAAAATTTTTTTTATTTTTTTCTAAAAACCATACCGCCAAATGAATTTTTAAATTAGTATCCACTATTGATTACTTAGGCCCACTTTCTGTAACCAAACTTAAATACTTAAATTCAACATAAGAGCTTATGTTACATTTTACGCTGAGGAAAAAGTAGAACACAAAAGTTTAAGTTGAACATAAATATTATATTTCGTATCAGCAAACTGCTGTAAAATTTGTTGTTATTTATTAATTGCGTGTTAAAATTTGCTGAGTTGGGTTATATACATACAAACTTTCCTAAAATAAATCATAAAAAAAAAAAAACATGAACCTTTATCGGTCGCCATACTGTATACATTCCTTTTCAAACTCAGAATTGAAATATTGTTAATACAGGTACAGGTTTTATAACATTGAAATGTTTTATTTAATCTACAAAATTTAAAAGAGAGCAAATATATTTTTTTATTATATGCAGTACGAAATCAAGTCGCACAACGTACAAAGAATTCGAATTAAACAGAATTTTGTTTACGTTCTTTTATTTATTTTGGGTTTTAATTTAACACAAAGCTAAAAATATTTTTATTTTCAGTTTGTGATAAAGGTAGATACAATATAGCTTCTGACTGAAATTATCATCTGATTGGTAAAATTAATGACTATATTTTTGGTTTTATTAAAATATATCTTGTAATCATAAGATCCTTCAAGAATTAAATAATTATTTTATTTATGTAGGTATATTAACATAGAAAAAAAACATAAAACTCGTTCTTTAAAATGCTAAAACAATTATTCCTACAAATTGAATTTTTGAACAACAACAACAACTTAAAGGTGCTACCACCAATTGTTTACGAATTAATTTATAATTCGCTTATTTGGCTAGAGATATAGCTGTGTCGCTCAATTTAATAGTAAATTATCTCCATGCAATTGAATATCGAGATATTAAGCTTTTTGCAAAATGATGCATAGAAAAAAAAAACTAAAACAATGCGCTTTAAGTTAATATTTTTGTCTTATTCGTAAAAAACCAAAGATTATAATGACCTTTACAGAAATGAAAATTAAAGCAAAACTAAATTGATAAGTTCAATTAAAAAAAAAAATTGGAGTTACTTCACTATTATATCGGGTTTTTCAATAAGAGCGCTACAAAAGTTTTTTTTAAATAAAACAAAAACGGTTTTGGATATCAATGAAATTCTTTATTCTTGTGAAAGTACGTTTCATGCCATTATGTATGGAACTCGATTTCTTTTGCATGGCCACCACGATCACACTTGCAGAAGTCCAGACGCTGAACCCAATTTTCGACGGTTTTCAAGCATAAATCGGCCGATACTGCTGCAATTTCACGTTCGATATTCGTACAAAGTTCATTAATCGTCGGTGGCTTGTTGGCATAGACCATGCAATGGTGACTCATGGAGCACGTGTGGATTGCTGCTTGACCAATACCGCATATCTTGTTTATTGACGAAGCCATTCAGCCAGAAATGAGCCTCATCGCTGAAGATGATTTTTCGATTTTTAGCGCCTTTAACGTTGAGGCCACTGACTCCGAATTTCGGTAGTAAATTTTAATAATTTCGGCTCGTTGGCTCGTACATCTTTCCATCATAAAATGGCAAACCTTATTGAAGAGAAATGTCAAAAGAGCGGCAAGAAATATCTGGTCGTTTGCTGTCCCTGTTGCTCTACTTTTTTAGCGTCCCTGTTGAAAAACCCTTTATACTACGTTTTCACCAAGAGGTAATCCGGGATTTAAGGTAGGAGATTTAAAATTAATCTTGAAGTGTTTTCACCACAAAAAAGGAGATTAATTTGACGTTTTCAGTCTGAATTGCCATTCAATTGTCAACTCAATTTGACAAGAGTAATACAAATATAATCGGCAAACGTATAGCGAACGGAAAAAAACAATTTTTGAGCAATAAAACAATTAATTTTGAATAAACTATTTATTAAAAATGAGCCTAGTAACCTAAATCTATTGTTATCACACCATTTGATTCTTCTAAATAACATAAGAGTGAGTAAATTTAATAGGAGAATCCATAATTACAGAAAAAAAACACAATTTTTCGGCCCACTCTTCAATGAAAAGCTCCCCATCCTCCAGTGTCTAGGTTGTCCGTTGTTTTTTGTTTGTTTTGGTTGTTGCATTATCTAGAATTTGTATTGTTTACCAAAATATTATTATAAATATATGAAATACATTGTAAATACTTGCATTTTTATTCCTTCAGCCAACGCGCAAAAATGTTTTATAATTTTTTTTTATTTCTATGGAAAAACTGACGTTTAAAAGGGTGCGTTCTACAAAATTAGGATTGTTTGATTTGACAATCTCCTTCTTGCAAGAAGATTTCAATGAGATTTATTTTAAATCTTCATTTGAGGAGATTTAAATTTGTATGGTAGATCTTCTTGATTTGAAGGGGATTTATGCTAAATCCTCTTAAATCGCGATTTAGTGCTCAGTGAAAACGTAGTATTAGTTACATTTCGTGTTTTACTCATACACGATTGCGTCATCAGATGAGCGCTCATCGGCATTATTACTTGAACGAGTCGTAATCTCGAGAGGAAGGTTTTTGTAATACTACGTTTTCACTGAGCACTAAATCGCGATTTAAGTGGATTTAGCATAAATCCTCTTCAAATCTCCAAGATTTACCATACAAATTGAAATCTCCTCAAAAGAAGATTTAAAATAAATCTCATTGAAATCTTCTTGCAAGAAGGAGATTTTCAAATCAAACAATCCTAATTTTGTAGAACGCACCCTTTTAAACGTCAGTTTTTCCATAGAAATAAAAAAAAATTATAAAACATTTTTGCGCGTTGGCTGTAGGAATAAAAATGTAAGTATTTACAATGTATTTCATATATTTATAATAATATTTTGGTAAACAATACAAATTCCAGATAATGCAGCAACCAAAACACATAAAAAACTGTTAGGAAAAAGAAATAAAGAAGCCCTTTGTATTATTTTACAATTCAAGATTTGTACTACTTTATTAAATGAGTTTAAGAAAAGAACTAAAACTTACATTATCATTGAAGTTAAGAAGAAAAATATTAATATATATGTATTTGTGTATAGTTGCACACACGATGTGTGGTGTATGGTTGCCAGATATTTCAACACCTTCTCTCAATTATATACCACACATAGTGCATAATTAACATAACCCTAACATATTTGAAAATTTAGTGTGTTTAGATTTTTGCAAATTTTTGGTTAAAATGTCAGCAGGCATCTCATCAGTTGAAACATATTTCAAATCTATCTGCTGCTTCTGGAATACCTCTCGAACGTAGTGAACTCGAATGTCAATATGTTTGCTTCTTGCGTGGAACACCGGATTTTTAACCAATTGATGAGAACTTAGGTTGTCGCCACAGATAACTGTTGGTCCCTCTATAGTTTTATGAAGACCAAGCTCAGCCAATAAATTTCTAAGGTAAACAACCTCCTTTGCTGCCGAAGATAAGGCCATATATTCGGCTTCCGTGCTACTTAAAGCCACTGAGTTTTGTTTACGTGATTCCCAAACTATCGCCGCTCCAGCAATGTAAAAAATAAACCCTGTATAAGAACGCCTGTCATCAGAACCACCAGCCCAATCTGCATCTGCGTATCCCTCCAAAGGCTTACCCGTCTTTTTATAAACAATTTGTAGATTCATTGTATGCCTTAGGTACTTCAGGATGTGCTTTGCAGCTGTTAAGTGTTCCGTATGGGGATCCATGTTGAACTGTGCTAGCTTGCAAACACTGTGCAATAAATCTGGTCTTGTAGATATGGAAAGATACATCAAAGATCCAATTAACGATTGGTAGTATTTTGAATCCACCTTTACACATTTATCACAGCTGGTACATTTTTTTAACTTCAGTCCTGGATCGATTGGAGTACTACATTTTCTAGATTCCATCATATTATATTTTTGTAAAAGGTCGACAATGAATTGCTTTTGAGAAATGCTGATTGTTTTTGAAGCTGGATTATGCTCAACTTCCATTCCCAGAAAGAAATCAATTTCCCCTTTATCTACTACGTCAAACTCTAGTTCGATTTGTCTCTTAATCCATGTAAGAGTTTTGTTACAAGAACAGGCTATCAAAATGTCGTCAACATAGACTGACAGTATGTTGATTTCGCCATTTTTCTTCAATAAATATGTGCAGTTGTCACTTTGCAGCCGAATAAAACCAATTTTTGTTAGCACAGAATGCAATTTTACGTTCCATTCGCGACCTGCCTGTTTAAGGCCATAAAGGGCCTTCTTAAGTCTGCAAACTTTGTGTGGAAAATCTGGATCCACGAACCCTTCTGGTTGCTGCATGAAAATATCTTCTCGTAGATCGCCGTTTAGGTACGCAGCCGTTACATCCATCTGATGAACGATGAGATCGTACTCTACAGCTAGAGCTAGTATGATTCGTATGGTTGAATACCTCGCAACTGGTGAAAATGTTTCACTATAATCGAGTCCGAGCTTTTGGCTGCACCCTTTGGCTACAAGCCTAGCCTTGTACCGCTCTAAATCACCATTTTTGTCTCGCTTCAGATTAAAAACCCATTTTGACCGGATAGCGCGACGGTTCTGAGGCAAATCTACCAATTCCCATGTATGTTTTGACATAAGAGACTCATACTCCAACTTCATTGACGCACGCCATTCATTTGCATCGTTCCTTTGAAGAGCTTCTTGAACGGTCATTGGGTTTTGGACATCAAAATTATCAGTGTCGGACATGAAAATAAAATTTTGTGTACATTTGCGACCAGATCTTAAAACTCTAGAAGGTCTAACATTTTCGTAATCTACTTGCCCATTTTGTCCGGAACTCGAACTAGCTTCAATACGATCATCAGCACCAGCACCAGCAGCAGCAGCAGTAATTGTTGGATCAATGTCTATGTGTCTACCATCATCATCAGCATCTTGGAAATGTTCATTCAGCTCGTCTCCAGCATTAGATTTTCTATCGTTGGCTTCTTCGGCATCTTCAAAACACTCTTTCACCTGTTCCCCATTGTCGAGTTCCTTCTCGTCCTTAAAATCAAAAATCAAGTATTCGACTTTCTCACAGGTTTTTGGCAGTCTTTCTCCGCGACTTTGTTCTTTTTCACCATCAAGAGGAGGAAATTCAACGAATTGGTCATGTGAAATGCGTTCCTTTTCTAAAAACTTAACATCTCTACTTATGTGTATTTTCCGAGTTTTTGGATCGTATAGGCGGTACGCTTTTGATTCTGCCGAGTAACCCACCATTACACAGGAAATTCCTTTAGGTTTAAATTTAGAATTGCCGGGGCGTTTGTCTAGCATGACTGCCTTACAGCCAAAGGTTTTAAAGTAAGATACAGAAGGTTTCCTTCCACTCCAAACTTCGAAGGGAGTTACATTACGTAAAATCTTAGTTGGTGCTCGGTTCCGCAAATAAACCGATGTATTTATAGCTTCAGCCCAAAGTGATTCAGGCAGATTTGAACCAAGAAGTAAGCATCGAGCCATCTCTACTAGCGTGCGATTGGCACGCTCCGCTACACCATTTTGCTGTGGAGTGTATGGCACCGTAAGCTGGTGCTTTATGCCCGAGTCTGAAAGAAGCTTTTTGAAGTCGCCACTCAAATATTCCCGGCCATTGTCAGTCCTCAATGTTTTAATGCGTGTTGCCATTTGAGTCTCGACTTCCGCCTTAAAAGTTTTAAAAGCATTAATAACATCACTTTTCTGTTTTAAAAAATAAACGAAAAATTTTCGGGAACAATCATCTATAAAAAGTGCAAAATATTTAGCACCCCCATTTGACATAACTCTCATTGGACCGCATATGTCGCTATGTACGAGTTCAAGCAAAGACTTACTTTGCTGCTCATTGGATCTGGTTGTAAAGGGCTTTTGGCAAATTTTCGCTTTCAAACATATTTCGCATTCAAATGCTAACAAATTTCGTAATTGCATTCCATGCACCATATTTTGTTTATAAAGCAATTGCAAACTATCATTATTTATGTGTCCAAAACGATTATGCCACATCAAATTTATATTTTGGTTTAAGACACAGAAAAATTTTGTTCTTTTAGGCACATATAAGAATAAATCACCATCTCGAACACCACGCATGATAATTTCAGCTTTTTTATCATATATCGTAATGCAGTTATTCTTCATTTGCACCGTACACTCTCGTGCAGCTTTTGTTAGTGACAAAAAATTACATTTCAATTCTGGTACATAGAGAACACTCTTCAATAAGATTTTACAGTATTCGGTTTCAATCTGTACGTCACCGATTCCCGTTGACCAAATAAAATTCTCACCAGCAAGTTCTATTGTATCTTTATGTACTTTTAAGTTCATAAACATTTCGCGACAGCAACACAAGTGTGACGTAGAGCCGCTATCAAGTACCCATGTATTGACATTCAAACGCATACCCTTTTTATGATTTGCATTAAGCATTGCAAATGTGCTCGTTGTTTTATTTGTCACTGATGAATTATTTCCCTCTCTTCTAAAACGGCACAAACTAGATGGATGACCTCTTTTCTTACATATGTAACATTTACCTTTGAAAGGCTTATTTACTTGCGCTTGCGGTTTTTCTCTATTTTTAGTGAAAAACGCAGTTTCACTGTGTTCAATTTTTGGCAAGTCATTCTGCCGCCTCTGCCCTTCTTCTATTAATTTTGTTTTGAGAACACTCATCTCAGGCAATTTATCACGGGACTCTATTGCAACTACAAAGCTTTCATATTCTTTTGGCAGACTCGACAGCATGATGATGACAATGAGTTCGTCTTGTAGTTTTATGTCTATCTCAGTCAATTTTTCGACTATTTCTGACATACTTCTTACGTGGTCTGTCATAGAAGAATTTTCAGGCATCTTAAGGCTCAGAAGCTGTTTAAACAGCGTAACCTTTCTGGCCGGCCCACTAGGTCTATGAACTGCTCTTAATTTGTCCCAAGCTTCTCTTGAGGAACAACAATTTTTTACGTGTATTAATTGTGGAGATTTAACACTCAAAATGATTGATGCTAATGCCTTTTCGTCCTTCATATCCCATGGGGGAATCTCTGCTGGAACTGTAGGTTTAGATTTACATATGCAATTCCAAAGCTCGCTATGAATTAGCACAGATTTCATCTGGACTCTCCATCCCTCATAGTTGTCGTTATCGAGTTTCTCTATTTGGTAGAGTGAAGAACTCATCTTCCTAATTATTTAAATTAATTAAACTCTAAACTATAACACAACTTCTACTCTAAAAAAAATTGTATTTAAAAATACTGGGCCCATAACCATTTGTTAGGAAAAAGAAATAAAGAAGCCCTTTGTATTATTTTACAATTCAAGATTTGTACTACTTTATTAAATGAGTTTAAGAAAAGAACTAAAACTTACATTATCATTGAAGTTAAGAAGAAAAATATTAATATATATGTATTTGTGTATAGTTGCACACACGATGTGTGGTGTATGGTTGCCAGATATTTCAACAAAAACAACGGACAACCTAGACACTGGAGGATGGGGAGCTTCTCATTGAAGAGTGGGCCGAAAAATTGTATTTTTTTTCTGTAATTATGAATTCTCCTATACTGTAATGTTATTTTGAAGAATAAAATGGTGATAACAATAGATTTAGGTTACTAGACTCATTTTTAATAAATAGTTTATTCAAAATTAATTGTTTTATTGCTCAGAAATTGTTTTTTCCGTTCGCTATACGTTTGCCGATTATATTTGTTTTACTCTTCTCAAATTGAGTTGACAATTGAATGGCAATTCAGACTGAAAACGTCAATTTAATCTCCTTTTTTGTGGTGAAAACACTTCAAGATTAATTTTAAATCTCCTACCTTAAATCCCGGATTATCTCTTGGTGAAAACGTAATATAATACTAATGATGAATTGGTGGAATGTATGGCAGAAGATCAAGCATATCTTTCTTCTTTGCAGCAGCCACAGGTCTTCTTGATGTATAGAGTAAGTCTTGTTTAATGTTGCAAAAGTTGGTATTGGATCGTGCTTGCTTTTCTTTTTAATCAGATCAACTTCATAAAACGGTGTGCCTGGGTTAACGGTTTCCTTGAATTTAAACTGCAGAGGATGATCTTCTTCAAATCCACAGATTAGCCACATGAAGATAAGAATCCCCGGCAGCCATTTTAATTTGCCTACAAACTTGAACTGGCAGTTATCAGATAAAAAATGAGAATGTGTGTATAAAAATCTCACACATAGACAGTAGGGATCTTCACACACCTGGTTAAATTGTTGTTGCAATTCAGATCTATTCATCGACGCGGGAAAAAATTACAAATACAACAATGTAAACAAATGGGTTTTGGAGGGTGAAACGTACGAAACATTCTCATCTTCATATGGCTAATCTGTGTTCAAATCTGAGTCATATAATATTAAGCCAACTAAAGTCATCTCATAGCCACATATTGTTTTTTTTTCTGTTTGTGATGGATGCTTCTAACGCAGCAGTGCTTAGAAATTCTGTATTTTTAATTTCAGTGACTTTAAAATGAGGTGTTTTGCGTTTGGCATTTCTTATGATGTCAACCCATTGGTCTGGGCTACAAATTTGAATATAACGACGACTGGCGCTCTCAATTATACCACACTCTCCATCATTGTGAAGATAAGAATGCCCTGATACCAAGAACTTCTGGTCTACAGTCTTAATTCTGTTTTTAGGGTTACCTCTACAAGCTTCAAGAAAGAAACTGCAGTTTTAATGTTTCGATTTTGTCCAGTGCAAGAATCTGAGTAAATAATAATGTAATCTTGTAACGTCGCATGCGTTTTTAAATGCTTCATCATGCTGATACTCAGAACCCAAAGTAACTAAAATCACTAAAATCTTCAGATTCCATAAAAATTAAATATATTTTAATTTTCTCACACTCTAAATTCTTATTGTGGCAAAAGTCAAAGTGTTCTAACCATAGACTTTAATCTTTAACTAGACCTCTAACTCCATGTATTTTTCTATGATCTAGCAATGTCATAGGCAGACTGGAAACAACGGCTGCTGTGTTTGAGTTGTTGTTCTTGCGTCATTTGCGTTTGACATTGCATATTTCATGGGAAAATACATGGAGTTAGAAGTCTAGTCATACATTAAAGTCTATGGTCAGAACACATTTGTCACAATAAAAGTGAATAAACTCCGGATTTACTTCACTATTAAATATACTTACTTCACTTCTGTTGTGAACAGTTAAGCAATAAAATCACTATAAAAACAAACATACATTAACTGTCGAAAATATAATGCGTATTTGGAGTTGATTCCCTTTTATATTGAAATATCTTGCAAAATGTGATACTATTAAGCAAAATAATCCATTTTTTTAAAAAATGGAGTTACACCACTATTATAATGAGCGACACACCTATTTCAAGGGGTGCCAGGCCGCCTATCATCAGTCTCCTTCCTTATTAGTGGTGCTTAGCTTTAATCTAATTTTATTATGAAAAAACTTTCTACATGCCCACCATAGGAATCGAACCCACGTATATCAGAATTGCACAGTATTAGAAGCCGTATGTACTACCCATTCCGCCGTTTGAAACCACTGACGTCACAGGTCGAAGATGGGTTGTTTTTGTTTATCAAATGCATTTGGAGCATGTGCATTTTTCTAAGCGCCTTTAAGTATGCTGTCTTGTTCCGCCTCCATTTTTCTCCATACCTTATTTCGAAAGACTAAAATTCGTAGAATTGAAGGAATAAAGAATCGTCAAGTCTAATAAACTGACATTCTAGTATGAATAGTTCAATAAATTATAATAACTCCTTCAAATGTTTACATCTCAAGATGAAGAACGCTGCGCCATCTGAATTATTTGTTTTTGTATATATACGAGTAGAACTTTAAATAGTGCTTAGTCTAAACTTTTTATAAGTAATCAAGCAAGCCAATAACGAGAAAGTAGAAAATAAAAAAAAAAATCTATTTTTATCAAAATCGTTAGTGCCGTTTCCGAGATAAAATAACTTTTTCATAAAGATTGCATGGCAGGCAGGTTTGAACCTTAAGTTCAAACATTCAAGATGATCGCGTCAGTGGCTATAAGGCTGTACCTAGGTCGAGGTAGAGACAGACATTACAGTCTGACAGAGAGAAAAAAAATAAATTAATAACGCAATCTTATTGATTCCATGACGAGTGTTGCGGTCGCCTCGAATCCACCGAACCTGAAAAATGAATAAAAAAGAAATTTATTATAAATAACCAATAAGAAAAAGACAAATAATAACATACCAAAAGAATACTTACAAAATTAGGAAATTCTTGTTGTTCTGCCTGCTGCTGTTGCTGCTGCCGGTAGTGGATCTCTGCCACCAAAAGTCAGAAGTGTCAGTGTGAAATTAAAAAAAAAAAAAAAAAAACAATCTGACACCACTCCCTGGTTGGAAAACAAAACCAAATGCCGAAGGCACAAAGGCGAGCCAAAAAAGTCTTGTGTTTAATAATAGTGATTAATATGTAATAAAACTAGTTTTTTTTTAATCAAACACTTGAGAAAATGTTCATTAAAATTTTTAAACACTAATTAATACTTAATTCGATCGCAAATTTAAGTTTTCAGTTCCAAATACAAAAAATAATCAAATGACCGGATTTTTAACACTGCCAAGAGCATGTAAATATTTTCCAACCAGGGACTTTTTTTGTTGTTGTTTTTAGATGTCAAATTAGAAAGAGAAAAGACAAAGACAAATCTTGGAAGACCTCTGTTGAATGTTGAATGTGAATCTGAATGACAAAGAAAAACGAAGTTAAGATAAACAACATATCAATTTACAAAACACCCAAAGATAATGAGGTGAAGTTGTATATCTCCCTCTCTTTCCGTCACTCCTCTAACACCTCCAGGTGTAATTTGTGAAAATTGATGTTTCACTACCGGGGATGGAAATGGACGAGGCATTGACTTATTATATATGGACTGCTAGTTGGTTGTCAATTCCATACATAACCTGCGGAGATGATGGTTCCAGTTCTCAAAGCGAAATCAGCGACAAGTTCGAGCCTACCGACAATAATAAATACTATTTTTAGTGCCATCTGTTACATACTTCGCCTTAGAATGAAATTTCATTAATAGAAGGTAAAGCCATCTATGGTCATAGGAAGTCACCAATCGGCGTAGTGTTGGGGGAGCACTGAAAAAAATCCTTTTTTGATTTATTTTATAAATTCTTTGATTTTAGAGTCATATTCGAAATAAAAGATTTTTCAATGAAATTTATTTTCTCCATTTCAAGAGATGTAGTGAAGGAAGATATTTTTAAAACATTATTTCAAGGAAAAATTCGTACAATCGTATTTATAAACGCCGTCTTACTTTAGACGGCCGTCCAAGTTATAAAAAACATTTTTAATGTCTGAAGTTTTCTAACTTTTTACCTACCTTAAGACAATGGAATCTATTGTCTAAATCTGCAATATTGCAATATTTTTTGTATATATCAAATAAAGTATTTTCCAACTATTTCGAAATAATTATAAACTGTCTAACTAGTCAAAAATCTAATAAATACGACTCGCCCACTAGGCAACTTCCGAGCAGCTTTTTAGATATCTTATTTTTCTTGAACGTATTCATAGGTTCATTCCTTTATTTTAAAATTCTGATTTTTGTGCATTTCAGTCCAAAGTTCTGTCAAAGTTCATAAAAAAACAATAAAATTGTACAAAAATGCCCAAAAATTTGGAGGAAAGGAACGAACCTTACTTTTAATTTATCAGTAAAATTTATAGACCAAGAGCCGGCAGCAAATTTTGGGAGTGGAGTGATAACCAATATTTATACACATGTATATTGTAACGATTTAATAATTACCCAACTACTTTTTGAAACAAAAGGGAAATCCTCTAACTGTTCCCAGCGCCATCTGTTTGAGAAGCTAGACACCATAGAATATCGGTTCCAGTCAACGATTGGAAAGGAAATTTCTAGAAGGCGATGCTCGAATATTCCAGTTTGTACTAGTTTAGACTAGAACCATTTAATTCCCTATATAAGGGGATGTTTTCAAGCGAGTGGACACAGTTTAATTTTGAATGTGATAGCGTAAAAGTAAGCAGTAAAAGTGTATTCGGAAGTGAATTTTAGATTGCATACTATTGAGATTGAAGAATAATAAAAACGATTTGAACTGAAATAAAAGCCGTGTTTTATTATCTTCTATCGGGATCCGGATCTGGATCTGGATTAACTTTTAACACGTGTTACAAAAACAATTCTGAAAATTTCCCAGTATTTTGTTTGTGTATTACGTGTTAAAAGTAAATCCAGATCCAGATCCGGATCCCGATAGAAGATAATAAAACACGGCTAAAGTGTGTTTATTCTGAATAGTAAATACGTGGAAGCTATTATTTAAAGGAAATAAGTTTTATTATCGAACCTAGGTAGAACATTACATTGGTGTCAGAAAAGTGGAATAAAACTTATTTCAACTGTGCATTCAGATATTTATGGTGAAAAGTGTTTGAAAAATAATAATAAAAACAGTGATAGTGTTTTTGCTATTATTACGAAGTGTTTTGTGCAAAAAGAGAAATGGGTAAGATAGTGAATGAATTGAATTGTGTTGAACTAAAAGCAGAACTGAACAAAAGAGGCCTTCCTACTGCTGGAACGAAAAATGACCTCATTATTCGTCTGCAAGAAGAGTTAAGACAACACGGAGAAAACCCAGTCACGTTTCTCTTTGAGATTGAAATGGCCGAAGAACAAGTAAGTCCTAGCTTAGACATGAGTAATATGATGACTATGTTGCTTGCTCAGTTTGAAGAGCAAAGAAAAGAACAAAAGAATTTGCGCGAAGAACAACGCAACGAGCAAAAGAATGAACAACAGAATCTTCTCGAAAGATTTGATGAGCAAAAGAACCTTCTAGAAGAACAGAAAAACCTTATCGAAAGTAAGCTAGATGCATTTGAAAATAAATTTGGTACTCTTAACGAACGTGTTGAGGGTGTCGAAAAACAATTTTCTAAAGTAGACGCAATGCTCGAGAAAGTTCAAGAAGTTCAAGAAAAGTTTGAAAATAAAATTCAGAGCATTGCTAATGAATTAAATGATGTAAGAAAAATGAAGGTTCGAGAAAGTTCCGGCGACTTTCCAAAGCGAAAGGAAATGCATCCACCAACCTTTGATGGACAAACTTCTTTGTCGATTTACAAGAAGCAGTTTGAGGCAGCCGCAGCTACAAATGGCTGGGATGACGAAGACAAATATATAGCTCTGACGCTTGCCCTTAGAGGATCTGCTGCTGAACTATTGCAAACCATACCAGCAGACAAGAATGGCAACTTCAGTGCTCTTGTTCAGGCTATCGACAAACGTTTTGGAGATGGCCATATGCAAGAAGTCTTCCGCGTCCAACTCAATACTAGAGTTCAGAAAAGAGGAGAGAGTCTGCAGCAATTGCAAGCAGATATCGAAAGGCTTGCCCATTTGGCATATCCAACTGCAGGAGACGAAATTACAAGTCAATTAGCAACAGAAGCCTTTGTCCGTGCTGTATCCGACATCAACCTACAGCGAGCAATTCGAACTGCTGGAAAACGGACACTTCCGGAGGCATTAGCATTCGCTTTGACTATGGAAGCAGCAGAACAGGCTTCTCAAGGAGTTCATCGAGTAAGAGAAGTGGAAGTTGAAGAATGCTCATGTCAAAGAGTTGCATTCCAAAGAAACCAGAGAGATGGACCTGCTCGTTGCTGGAACTGTAACAAGACCGGACACCTCCAGCGCCAGTGCAGACTGCCACCGAGAAGAGCTGCATGTCAACATTGTGGAAGCAGAAATAATATTCCAGAACAAAGAAGCAATAACACCAACACTCCTGATCGACTTGTTTCCCAGTCGGGAAACGAGTAAGAACCAACTTCGAGGGGCAGAAGCTGGTTTCTGGTATCGATGGCCCCAGAACCACCATCCAAGTCTCACAGACTAAACGAGACAACAAAAGTCTGACAGTGGAGGCAACTTTAAACAACAAGAAACACGTGGCTACAATTGACACCGGTGCGACAGCCTCTATTCTACGAAGGGACTTGGTCAAGATGACATGGCTACATAACACCAATAGCTATCGTCTGAAAACGGCAACAGGAGAAGCAGCAAAAGTGTATGGAGAAGTTCGTTTTCCGATCCGTTTGGCAGAGCTGGAGTTTACACATGTGTTTCTGGTAGCAGACATATGTGATGAATGCATCATCGGAATTGACTTCATGAAAGAACATGGAGTAATCCTGGATATCGGTAAGCAAGTTCTTAAGTACAAAAATGTAGAGATTCCAATGGTTTATGGTGATGAAAAATCGCCATCTCTAAGAACTGTCATCAAAGAAGACATAAGCTTGCCTCCTTCTTCAGAAATGTTCGTTTGGACAAAAATAAAGGGTGATTTGGGTAGTCATCGGTACCTCATGGTGGAACCAGCCACTGAGAAATATTCCCAAAACATTATCGTAGGGAAAACTCTAGTGGCGCCAAAGAACAACATGGTGCCTGTACGGATACTCAACATCAAACCGTACGAAGTTAAGCTCAGGAAGGGAGAAATAGTTGGGCAATGTGAAGCTGTATCTGCGATAACAAAGATCAACGAAGTGGATACACAGAAGTCTGTGAACTCCGAAAAATTAAAATCCGAGATTCTAAAGTCATCCAATCTTAGTCAACATCAGCTAAATGTCGCTAGAAGTCTTCTTCACGAGTATGCTGATATTTTCTCTTCACCCAGTGGGCAATATGGTCGAACACAACTGGTGCAGCATCGAATCGACACAGGAGATGCAAGACCGATTCGTCAACCAGCAAGACGTCTTCCTTTGGCCAAACAAGCCGAAGTTGAAGAGATGATATCCACCATGAAGAAAGATGGGCTAATCGAAAATTCCAAAAGCCCTTGGGCATCCCCGGTGGTTCTTGTCAAAAAGAAGGATGGAAGCACTCGATTTTGTGTGGACTACAGAAGGCTTAACGATGTGACAAAGAAAGACAGCTACCCTCTACCCAGAATCAGCGACACTTTAGATGCAATGGAAGGAGCCCAATGGTTTTCAACTTTGGACTTGAAGAGTGGCTATTGGCAGGTAGAAATACATCCAGAAGATCGAGAAAAGACGGCTTTCTCCACAGGAAATGGTCTGTGGGAATTTAAAGTGATGCCGTTTGGACTATGTAACGCTCCGGCAACATTCGAGCGTTGGATGGAATGTGTTCTACATGGACTTACTTGGAAATCTTGCTTAGTTTATTTGGACGATGTCATCGTATATGGCAAAACATTTGAGGAACATTGTGGATAACCTTAAAGAAAGACTTAATGACATTCACCAAAGAACAAGGACAAGCATAAAAACATGCAGTGACCGGATGAAAACACGATATGACGCACGAGCAACATCGACAGGATTTCAAGAAGGAGACCTTGTGTGGTTTTATAATCCCCATCGACAAAAGGGGCTGTCACCAAAACTTCAACAAAACTGGGAAGGCCCTTACACTGTTGTGAAAAGAATTAATGATGTGGTTCACCGTATACGGAGAGGGGTGAGAGGCAAATTAAAAGTAGTTCATTGTGACCGTTTATATCGTTATAATGGTGAAAGTAGTGATGGAATTGTTCGGGACGATCAATCCTAAGAGGGGGGCAATGTAACGATTTAATAATTACCCAACTACTTTTTGAAATAAAAGGGAAATCCTCTAACTGTTCCCAGCGCCATCTGTTTGAGAAGCTAGACACCATAGAATATCGGTTCCAGTCAACGATTGGAAAGGAAATTTCTAGAAGGCGATGCTCGAATATTCCAGTTTGTACTAGTTTAGACTAGAACCATTTAATTCCCTATATAAGGGGATGTTTTCAAGCGAGTGGACACAGTTTAATTTTGAATGTGATAGCGTAAAAGTAAGCAGTAAAAGTGTATTCGGAAGTGAATTTTAGATTGCATACTATTGAGATTGAAGAATAATAAAAACGATTTGAACTGAAATAAAAGCCGTGTTTTATTATCTTCTATCGGGATCCGGATCTGGATCTGGATTAACTTTTAACACGTGTTACAAAAACAATTTTGAAACTTTCCCAGTATTTTGTTTGTGTATTACGTGTTAAAAGTAAATCCAGATCCAGATCCGGATCCCGATAGAAGATAATAAAACACGGCTAAAGTGTGTTTATTCTGAATAGTAAATACGTGGAAGTTATTATTTAAAGGAAATAAGTTTTATTATCGAACCTAGGTAGAACATTACAATATGTAGATATACGCAACATTATATCAAATTCAACCGTCTGGCAGATTTTTTTTTCAGCCGGGGGTGGGGGTGGGCGTTCGAAAATGGTAATTTTTCCGACTTTGGGGTCGAAGTGATAACCACTTAAATTAATATATGAACAATAGAGGAGCGTGCACTGATGTCAAAAAAGTGTGTCCAAGACGTTTTACTTTCAGCCTTCCCCTTGCCAGACGGCCACCAAAATGCGCGAAAATCAACTTTTTGGGTCGAAGTGATAACCACTTAAATTAATATATGAACAATAGAGGAGGGTGCACTGATGTCAAAAAAGTGTGTCCAAGACGTTTTACTTTCAGCCTTCGCCTTGCCAGACGGCCAACAAAATGCGCGAAAATCAACTTTTTGGGTCGAAGTGATAACCACATGAGTGATACATCAAAAAATCAGAAAAATTCTCCTGATTATGAAAATGTGTGTCCAAGACGTTTTGGTTTCAGCCTTGTGCTTGCCAGACGCATTTTAACATTTTTTTAATGCATTTTTCAACTTAAACTCTTAATAACTTTTTTTCTATGAAGTATAACCAAAAGACTGAGACACCAAAAACTCAGAAAAATTCTCCTGATTATGAAAATGTGTGTCCAAGACGTTTTGGTTTCAGCCTTGTGCTTGCCAGACGCATTTTAACATTTTTTTAATGCATTTTTCAACTTAAACTCTTAATAACTTTTTTCCTATGAAGTATAACCAAAAGACTGAGACACCAAAAACTCAGAACAATTCTCCTGATTATGAAAATGTGTGTCCAAGACGTTTTGGTTTCGGCCTTAAGTTTGCCAGAAGACCCATAAGAAAGAATGTACAAAAACAACTTTTTTCCTCTAAGGCATAACATATGAATTTTATTTTAAAATATTCATTCATTTCAGATTGACCATGTCATCCTCCATGGACCAGCCGCAGTGAAATGGGGAAAGTTGTATGCCTGTATTTAATATTGCATTTTTCCAAATATGGCATATATAGTTGCAACGATTAATTTGTTGCAGTAAAACGCTTCTGTTTGGCGGTAATAAGCTTCCTTCAAAACCTTCCGATAAAATTTTTAAGCATATAATTACTTACAGCCATATTATTGACTTGTTTCAAAACTAGTTTCATAACAGAACTAGTTTTATAGATGTTTGGAGGTGCTCAAATCGGTATTATTCAAAAATATTTTGACACCTAAAAATCGAAAACCAAAACCTAGCTTTGGATAAAACTCTAGACTCATAAAACCGGACAAAAATTGAGACTACAAACTTCTATAAAACTAGTTTTGCAATGAAACTAGTTTTGAAACAAAGCAATTATATGGCTGTTAAGGTTTTAAAGAAAAATTTTAAAATTTTTAGCTTACTTTTAATGTTTTTGAAAATTTTTTTCGAAGTCGGTTTACAAGTTTTGTAAAACAACTAATATCGAGCGTCATTTACTTTGAAGGCGGTTGTTCTATACATTTTGCAAGCAAATTCCTCTATAATTGAAATGTCTTCTTCACTTATATAAAAAAATTGTCCGAATTTTGAAAAAGTGTGTTGCAATTCCACCGAATCCTTGAGAATTTCAAAGGGTTCCACTTTTCCTTTCTTAAAAAAACTTGGTGTATAGTCACAACCAGTAAAGCTGTGAAACGCAGCACAAAGCGTAGGACCCAAATTAAAAAACATTTCATTTATGTGTATATACCTTAACAATAAAAATATAGATTTACTATAAGTCTGAGTTTTTGTTGTCTCAGTCTTTTGGTTATACTTCATAGGAAAAAAGTTATAAAGGTTTTAAGTTGAAAAATGCATTAAGAAAATGTTAAAATGCGTCTGGCAAGCACAAGGCTGAAACCAAAACGTCTTGGACACACATTTTCATAATCAGGGGCCAAATTACGGCATCAGTGACTGATCGAGTGAGTGCCATCAGTGATCGAATGAACGAGTAAAACCTATGGGGATGATGACTCCATAACGTGAGCGGTAATGCCAAAATCACATAATTCAGTCACGTATTACTCGATAACTGATGCGGTAATTCGGCCCCAGGAGAATTTTTCTGATTTTTTGATGTATCACTCATGTGGTTATCACTTCGACCCAAAAAGTTGATTTTCGCGCATTTTGTTGGCCGTCTGGCAAGGGGAAGGCTGAAAGTAAAACGTCTTGGACACACTTTTTTGACATCAGTGCACGCTCCTCTATTGTTCATATATTAATTTAAGTGGTTATCACTTCGACCCCAAAAACGGAAAATAAACATTTTCGAACGCCCACCCCCGCTCCCGGCTGAAATAAAAACCTGCCAGACGGTTGATTTTGGAATAATGTTGCGTATACCTACACATACATCTATATGAATTTTGGTTATCACTCCACTCCCAAAATTTGCTTCCGGCTCTTAGACTATTATCTTATCTGTGTCGGAAACACAGAATGCATGTATTGAAGAAATTATAATATACAATTCGTAATTAATTTGTGTAAGGTGTTTTTCAGATAAAAATATTATCATAAATGCTATCTGCACTATCAACGGAAGGTAAAGGTTGGAAGTAAAGTTTAAATTTTGGCATTAATGACATCTCAAAAAATAACTAGTTTCCTTTGTAAAATTTGCGTTCAATGAAAGCACTTGACTACATATATGTAGTCCCTTGTGTCTGCTGAACGTACCCAATGAAAAATGAAATCAGATGGAAAAAAAATCCCTCAAAAAATCCTCGATACAAATGTCAAACAGTAGTATCTGTATTTTCCGATAGGACTGAACTCGGCGCTTGTAACGCATAGTGGCGTGAACGTGAAGTTGGCTCCTGGCAGTCCATATATAATAAGTCAATGTCTACAATAAGAAGAGAAAAAAAAATAAGCTAGCGAGTATATTAAATCGTATGATGTTATAACTGTGTGGGAGGAGAGAATTGTATAAAAAACCAAGTGTCATGTTTGCAGAAGAAAATTTAAATGACAGCTAGCTTGCAATATAGACATGTGAACACGCGCGGCCGACTGATTGAGCTCGGATAACACTGTGCGATCAATAATTTTTTTTCTTTCGAAGTAAGAAAATAGTAGGAAAATATTTTTTTTCAAATAGCGTTTTCGTGAAAGAAGTATTTACATATTTTTATTACATTTTTTCGGATAATTTTTTTTTTTGATAAAAAAATTTAATAAACTGATGCTTTTTGTTTGATTTAAGATCAATAATTTAATCACGTGTGTGCGCAATAACCAAATATCTATTGGAGAGATTTTGAAATAAATAATTTAGAATAGACAAAGATCAGCAAGGTGAGATTTGCGAGAATTGTTTTTATTGAAAAATATGTGCTTAAGCGTAGTTTATTTATACAGTCTACTTTACATCACGTTTCGAATTTCTGGCGGTTCCAGCTGGCCTGCGGAGCGCTGGGCCGCCACATTAATTTTTCATTGGTGTTTGTGACTGGAGAATACAAAAGGGATCCTAGCGAATACTCCAACTATTTGATTCCGCTGGATGACCACAGCAGTTTTGCATGTTGTCCTGTCTTGGCCAAAACGGTTATAACGGGGACAAAAACCTTTATTTGATTTCTTGGACCTCGAAGCCGATAGAGAACTCCTTGATTATTGGATTAAACTGGAATTGCCTGGCATATTCCACCTCCAGAACCCCACTCCTAAGAGGGTACCAGGTTTGAATCTAAGAGATCTAAAGAAAAGTATTAACACTGATAAAACATAAAACTTCGAGTGCTTTCATCAATTTTTAGTTTTTTTTTTTAAATTGAATATAAGAATTCTCGAGTAATTTTATTGTGCTGTAAATCTCCTAAAAGAAAAAAAAAAGGAAAAGGAACGAAAGTTGAATTAAGGATCTTCTATATATGTCCGTCTTTGTTCCATTTTTGTTTGTTCCGGTTTGAAATTTCGTTCCTGATTATATCGTTAATTGTAAAGCTGAAACGAGACGTGAAGTTTTTTTTTGTAACCAAATTTTTGCTTTATTTTCATAACTTTTCTTGCTTCTATGTTTTTTCTTATTATTATATTTATATTTTTTGCAATTTCGATTTCTTATTTATTGAGTAACTTAATACAATTTGTGAGTGAAAAGTGTTGGTTTTTCAAGGCCTGTCATTGGTATTACCTTTTTTTGTTAGTGTTGTTTCTTCGCGTTATATCCCAAACCTCCATAGAGCTCTTAGAAGGCAGGGAATTGTTTTGTTGTCATGGTATACTAGCGAGTTAAGGCTACTTTTGGGCTTTTATGATAGTTCTTTTGAGAAGCAATTCTGCTCACGTTGTTTTTCCATTTATTTTTTGTTGTTGTTTTTCAGATCTCTGTAAAGATTTAAAATTCTGTTTATATAGTCAAAATTAATAATTTTTATATTACAATCATTCAAACAAAAATCATTTATCTCATGCCTAAATTATGTTCAAACGCAACCGCTAATAAAACTTCACAAAAAGTCTCTTTTGGATGAAGCAATTTGTTTTCTTTGATTTCCTAAGAGAAATCATGATTGGTTAAGCCTTTATTTTTTAGGGGTGTGGACAGTAGCAAAGCTACTACCGTGAAGATGGTGTGACCTGAACGCGGCCATCGCCATTGTGGGGGAATCCAAACAGGGCCACCGGATTCCCATGGCTGGGTGGGTTTGGCAACACTGCAACAACACCAACAGTGCCTTGAAGGGTGATCGTCCGTCCGCCGTCCATTTCTTTGATTTTTTTCATAGGCCTGATTTGTAATCATGTTGCAGGTGAGGTTAAGTTTTGGGGGCAAGATCCCCCCCCATTTCCGGCGAGTTAAGCTGAGCACCGCAAGCAGGCCGTGTTCCCCGGAACTTAGCACTCAAATCACTTTTCTAACATATTCCCTTCCAAATTTCCTAACCTTTCCTGAATTGTCCAACCATTCCACCTTACTTTCTTCTTGGATGAAATGAAATGATTTAATAAAAAAAAACACTAAAAACTTTTCTGATTTGCGTAGATAATTCAATGTAGTAATCTCTACACTTTGCTTTTACGTTTTCTATAATGTCAACTGATATAACTCACTATTTACCAAAATGTTGGATCGTGCCCCAAGGTAAAGATTTCTTTTTTTAGAGATTTTTCTTTTGAGTAGTAAAAATCAATTTGCATTGCAAAAATCAATCGAGTTGAAAGAAGTTACATCGATAAAATCGTTTTTAACAAAGTTCGACAATACTTTTTTACCGTTGAAAGCAAGGCGTGAATGAGGGGTTCTTCTATGATTGATACTCAATGCTGGTTTTGTATGTTAATTTTGAAATATATTGTAAAAAAATGAAAATATAATTTCATTTCATTGGTCAAGTCTGCATAAATGCTGTGAGCTATATTTGAATTCAGTTCCAGCTGAGATTAGTGCCTCAGTATTTTCAAGCGATGGAAATGGAATTTAGATTATGGATCGTGGAAGAGTACTCCCTATGTGTATGTGGGGATGTCAAAGCTTTTAATATACATAGCTTGCGCCCTCACCGCACAATTATGTATTGCTAGTTATTTTCAGTGAACTTAAGCTATAGCTTATTATATTGAAAATGCTGTTGTTTTCTGTCCCCTGTTCAATGTATATGCTTTGCTATTACAGGATAATCGACGGAAGAAGTAAGCAGTACTGCCATTTTGGTGCTCATTAATTTAACAAGTTTCAACCCCAAAGAAGAGCTGTTTCTTAAAATGGGAATTTTCGTGGCTTTTTTCAAATATTAAAATGTCTTTAACGGCTGATTTATTTTTGCTAAGATATTTTCCTATTTTTTTTTTGTTCTTTTTTTTGTTCGGAATACATCCTTCCCCTTTCTAATTTTCGCATTGTTGAACGGGTCAACCTTGCCTTTTCTGTTCATCGTCTGAACAATTTCTACAAATTCTTGTTGTTTTGAAGCCTCCTTCCACATCTATTGGTTCCGAGCAAGTGTTGTGATTTTTTCGTTGGCGTAAAATACATTTATATGCAGTTTTTCGAAAAGAAATCTTGCAAATTCCTTAGTTTTCATCTTCGGATTCGGAAAAAGAATAGTCCTCCTCGTCGGCGGAAGCAAGATTTTTAATAAAACAAGATGCTTTATCACTGGGGAAGTCATTTTCGCTGTTATTTCGCTCTTCCCAATTTGAAGAGTGAAATGCTATACAATATCTACTTCTTCCTTAATCTGTCTTCCAAAGTTGCACCAGCTGAACTCACTAAGTGTAGGTCTTCTTCGTCATTATTGTCTGATTCAATTAAATGACATTCTATATCAGAAACGCCATTCTTCTCAACATTTTCGACTATTTTCTTGGCTTCACCATACAAAACTTCATTTATTACAATGATTTATTTTATTAAAATTTGAAGGAGCAGAAATTGCCAGCTATTGTATTAATCTCTCTGCGTTTAGTTTCTTTGTGGCATCACCAATGGTTTCCGAAGAAGCTATGATAATTATATGTGTTTTTTTTTTTATCAATTCGGAATTTTAAATTTTCATCTGGTAGGTGCACCAAAATTGTACGTAGACAGGAACGTATCCGATGTCTTGTATAGTATTTTGACATTTTGTACTGTTATACTTCATGATAGATAGAGGTTTTCTTGGTTCGGGAACTATGAATTGAGCCTTCGTATGTTCGTACTTAGCATTTCGCAAAACTCCTGCATTATACAAGAGACCCAATTTTCCATCTCCCTTGTCTATGATGTTCGATGTATCTCTATTTCGGTATGCGAACACGGAAGAATTTTGCAATTGCTCGATGACTTTTTGCTGTTTTCGTTCCTTAATTGTCTTTTACCACATTTGTCGGTTCCTTCGTACCTATATATAGAGTACAAAAGATCTTCACAAGTCTAAGATATTGATTATCTCATTGAATCCCACGGGTGGCGTCCAGTTGCAACTGGGAGAATGTAGAAAATAATGGCGCCTAGAGTGGGGAATTAAGTTTATTAGAACTTACAACACAAAATAAACTTAATACTATGTTTCCACCGACCACTAAACCGAGATTTGATAAGATTTGCCATAATTTTCTTCAAATCTCGAATATTTACCATACAAATTTATTTCGTAAATCTAGAAGCTTTCAAATAAATCTTGTTAAATCTTCATAGGGCAAATAGTTTTACAAATCGAACAAACCAATTTATGTCGCGGTGAACGCATTCATTGGAAAATCCAACCCTTCTTGCTTCTTTTGCCAAACATGAAACTTTCTGTCTCACTTCAACTTCATACGAAAAACTGAAACAACATTTGCATTTTGAGAGGAACTGACAAAGTTAATCTATTTTTTAATCTTTTTGTGTGGTGGAAATACTACATAGATTTATTTAATCTAAATTAAGATAAACCTTCAGTGAAAATATAGTATAAAACAACGTGTTCACTCGTAGGAACTGTAGAACTCAATTAGCACAAGTTACTTTTCCGTTGATTCGTATTTTTATACCTCCTTTGAGTCGATTCATGGTGTGACTATTGTAGATAATCAGCCAAATTCTAAATATTACCCGGTAAAATAACTCCCCGGAAAACTAGTTCCCCGGTTCCCCCGAGAGTAAAATTCTCCTATTCCCAATTCCCCGTCAAAACATTTTTCACTTAGAAGACGGGAATGATGGATTTTATCTTCGAATCAGCTGCTGTTTCGCAGTATTTGACAGGAAAATTAACTCGCGAACAAGATTTTTCATATGCAAATTAAAGAAAAAATCAATTATTTAAATAAATTGATAAAATGTATAAAAGTAGACTAAACTAATTCATGTATTTATTCAAGATCACATTAATGAATTAATCAGTACAACAAAACAAAATTCATAATACAAAGGTACTAAGCATGCATGGTGAAAACAAAAAAATAACGAAAATAAAACTTAAGCTTTGTAAGTCGTACATTTTGTCAAGTGCACTGTATATTTTTTTGGTGTTTTGGCCCATTTCCTTAGCTTCTTCAGCTACACTGGTTCTTCGTAAAGAGCTTCAATTTCTAATTCCTGGAAGTTAGATTTTCCCGCGGGCGGTTGAACATTTTCTTTATTTGCATTTGATCTCGCTTTAAATCCAAAAGTTTTTGCAGTAACATTTTCTATGAACTCTTTCATGCCAATCAAGTCGTACACGGCCTGTTCAAATGGGGAACATTTTTGGTTCTTGTTTGGCCCAACGACAGTACCATTTCTTGCCTTAAGGTTCATAGCATCCTTACTCTCACATTGTTTTTTTGATCACTCCACACCTATTATAATAACACAAACTTAATAACAATTTATTAAATTTTTCTTAATTAATTCTTCCATTGTATTATGGTTTTGCGCGGTGGCCCAGATGAATTTATGCCAAATTCCTTTCAACAAAAGAATCGATTTTGTTCAGAATTTTTTCTCAACAAAATCGATTCTTTTCTGTCAAAACAAATCTTGCGTTTTTAGCAAGATTTTACACTGATTTGCACACACACTATGAAGACTTGACATTTCTAATACGTTAAATTGAAAGTGGCTGAATTTTTGAAGACGAGTACATAATTTAACAAAATATTCAACAATATATTCAGTCAATATATGTAGCTTTCAAAATAATAATTTATTGTGTGTTGTTCAATATCAAACAAAAATTTGACAAAAAAAAAAATACCTTTCGCGAGTGAAAGACGTGATTAAAACTATCAGTGCAAGTGAAAACTTTTCAATAACAATTTTCTTTAAAAATATATGTGCAAGTAGATAGTAGAAGTTCAAACAAATAAAATGCACCAACAAAATGCCCCCGTATAAGATGTCTTATATCTTTTGTTATTACAATAGAATTATTATAGTAATTAATTTAATTCTATTGGTAAAACATTTTTCTCACAACAAAAAACAAACAACCTTAATAGTTTTGTGAAAAAAATTTCTTGACGTTTTGGGTCAATTGCAGCTTATAAGTAACACAAACACAATCACACAAAAAAATCTATTCTTTTACGAAATACGAATTCCTTTCAATTGACAGAAAAAATTCGAATTCTTTGTTGAAAGGAATTCGCCATTAATTTTTTTTTCAGCCCTATCCCAAAACAATGTTAGGTCCTCCGGCTCCGTCCTCCTTACTTCCTTTGTGTGATCCACCTACAATATCGCGATGAGCTTCGATCAAATTCAAAAGAATTTGAAGCTGGCAGTTATTTGTTGTTTTTGACCTAAGAAAGCTGAAATTTTAATATTTTTGTTAATTAGAAAAAATAAGAACATCTTGCATTTTGCCTAAACTAAATATACAAAGTTTCGTTTGTTGATATTTAAGGCTTAACTACAAAAAGCCAAAAAATAAAAATATTTTTTTTCCCGCTAGCGCAGTTGTTTTATGAAAAAGAATATACAAATTTTTTTTTAAACCAATATTTAAGCTTTCTGCATCATTTTTAAAAGTTTTCCAGTCAGAAAAACTATTCCAAAATGAGTTTGAAAATTTTCACTTTTGTACTTTTTCACTTTTTGGGCTTATGTAGTTAAGCCTTTAGAATGTGTATTTTTCCCCATATTCGTTTGGTTGGAATAAGAGAAAAGGGAACAAAACTCGGGGGAATTTTTTTGTTTAGAATAAGAGGGTAGGGAAATGGGAACAATTTCCCGGGGAATTGTCATTTAGAATTGGGCTGAATGGTAAATCTGGCGGTTGACTTGTAGATTTTTAGATTTTTTTTATTTCTAAGGGCTCATGTGATAACTTATAGTTCAATTTCAATGCCAACAAATTGTGATTAAAATGCTTGAATTTGAAATTTCACAGCTGATAATGAACGGTCAACTCCATAAACACCTTTTGTGTTCTGAAAATTTGTACACACTTTTGCTGCTCTGCTCTGTTCTGATCTAGTCATTAAACGAAGCTAGCTTGTACCAGGGTTCGGACTTGAGGAATCGCAAATCGCAGGAAATTACAAAAAAAAAACGCAGTGAAACCAAATTTTTCGCAGTAGAATTGAATTTCAAATTTTTTTTTTTTTTAATTAACAAAACAAAGCAAATAACAGAATAAATATTCAAATATTAATAAATAAAAGTTGTTGTTGCATTTAACATGGGGCTTGCAAAAAAAACATGTATTTTACCCAATTAAGCGGTGGCTCAAAAATGTCTTGACGATTTTAGGGTATGTGCGTTCCGTGATGAAGAAATAGAAACAATCGAAAGAAGTAGAAAAAGAAGTAGAACTGAAAGCATAATACCTAGCTGACAAGACTTGCATGGCAGAGATTACAATCTTTTTTAATTTGATTTCTAGATATTAACAGTGCTGTTATTTAAACAAAATCAGAAAAATCGCAACAGATTGTAGGAAAAG
The DNA here is from genome assembly GCA_932273885.2 of Leucozona laternaria. Classification (NCBI taxonomy): domain Eukaryota; kingdom Metazoa; phylum Arthropoda; class Insecta; order Diptera; family Syrphidae; genus Leucozona; species Leucozona laternaria. The sequence goes on along the minus strand of OW026366.1, from coordinate 263,792,610 downwards.
CGCAGTGGTAAAGCAGATTTTAAAATTTAGAAAGAAACATTAGATCTACTGCTTTTGCAGTAAAGTCCGAACACTGGTTTGTACATTAAACTGTGTCCAGATCAATCAAAATTCACGTTGTGCGCCGCCGTGCGCGTTGAATTTTCTATTCGCCGTAAATATTTTCGACGAAAAATTTAAATTTATTTTGGAATAAATTTTTGCTTAGAGTGCCGGTCATCAGTGCTCTGCTCATCCATCTATACTCATTAGCCGTGTTCCATTGGGCCTTGCAAAGTTCTTTTTAGTACTTCCCAGTAGATGATGAATGGAATGCTTTCATTTTGCGAAAGGTAATATCTAACCTCAATATCAATCTATTTTGGTTGTTTGTTTTCTTATTTTACTTTAAAATTAGAAAAATGTCAACAACAATAATCTATTACGTAATTTCTTTTGATTGGTGATGTCTTTTTCTTGTTTGGAAACATTCTGTTACTAGATTAATGAACTAAAGGGTTTTCCAATAAGAGGTGTTATTTTGAATAGCCCGCTATTTCGGTAGCTGTCACTTTTGAAGCTGTCATTTTTTGACATTTTACAAGTAGAAACTACGCCATTAATAAAAATGGAACGATACACGCTTCAACAACGCATTGAAATTATTAAAATTCACTATAAAAATGGTGAAAATTTGGCAGAGACGGTTCGTAAAACTAAAACATTTTTGGGTCGTCGTGAAGCACCTTGTCGGACCGCAATACAGAAATTGGTGGACAAATTCGAGCTGTTGGGACAAATTAGTGATGTGAAGAATAAAACCCGTGCACGTCGCTCAAGAACAACTGAGAATATTGCTGTTGTAGCCCAAAGTGTTGAAGAAAACCCAGGTTTGTCCATTCCTCGTCGTTCTTTGAAATTAGGCATTCCACAAACGTCATTACACCGTATTTTGCATAAAGACTTGGGTCTTAAGGCTTATAAAGTTCAGTTAACACAAGAACTTTCCTGATTGGGTCCTTGAAATGCATGAAAATGATCCGGAATTTCATCGAAAAATCATCTTGACTGATGAGGCCCATTTCCACCTCGGAGGCTACGACAACAAGCAAAACTGTCGCATCTGGGGCTCGGAAAACCCAAGAGTTATTGTTGAAAAGCCTCTCCATCCTCAACGCGTGACTGTTTGGAGCGGTTTATGGTCCGGCGGGGTCATTGGACCTTACTTTTTCGAAAATGAAGTTGGAGCAACAGTTACGGTCAATGGATTGCGCTATCGAGAGATGATTAATGATTTTTTATGGCCGGAATTGGATGGTATTGATCTGGACAACGTTTACTTTCAACAAGACGGCGCTACGTGCCACACAAGCAATGAAACCATCGATCTTTTACGGGAAAAGTTTCCGGACCGTGTTATCTCTCGAAGAGGTGATCACAATTGGCCACCGAGATCTTGTGATTTAACACCTTGCGACTTCTTCCTTTGGGGCCACGTGAAAGAAAAGGTCTACGCCAACAGCCCAGCGTCGATTCAAGACCTCAAAGATGGAATTCGTGAGGCTATCGAGGACATAGGGCAGCCACTATGCGATTTGGTTAGGGAAAATTTCATTAAAAGGATATGGTCCTGTAAGCGTGGTCGTGGCAGCCATTTGGCTGATGTTGTGTTCCATTCTTAACGGCATACCTTTCTCTTAATAATGAAATAAACATCCGATCATTTATCTCAAAAAATGCCATTTTTCTTTGAATATCAAAACAACACCTCTTATTGGAAAACCCTTACTTTGAACTACTTCGACTACAGAGTAGAAGTAGTTGACTGCAGCCAGAAGTAGGTACTTGGCAGTAGATACTGGAGCCCAAAGGAACACACCTATTATAGTTATATTGCGCTTGTGTCAAATAAAGTACCAAAAAGAAAAAATCTATTACGTTTTGCTACCACAATTGATTGACAATTGATTTAATATAAATACAAATAATAATAATGATTTTATGATGAACGCAAGCAATCTTTAAGTTACATTCTCCGGGGTTCGATTTAAAAAAGGAAGGTGTTGGCATCATTTAATTTGCCGACTGAACACCTTGAATTCTACCGAGTTTGCAATTTATTTTCGTTTTTTTTTAATCATATAACTATGAATTAATCGGCATTTTCGAAAATTGAAATTTTTAAAAATGCCGACTTGTATACATTTTAAAGTTTAAAAACCTATACCTAATGAAAATCTTAACTCACTTCTTATTTTGTAATATTTTTTTCCTAGCTAAGTTTTGAACATTGCCCGTTTCATTCGTATTAACCGATTTGCTGCCTCTTGAAAAGCGTGGGAGGTGACATACCCTTCCCCTCGATACGCCCCTAAATGTAAAAGACTTCGAAGAATTCAAACAGCCTTTAGTATTGCATTTTTAAAATTACCTTTTTGAAGTTAAAGTACTGAGGTAAAGTAAAAATACTTAAAAAATGCGTTCCTTTACATCTCTGACATTCCACCAAGAAGTAAAATTAAGAAATGTCCCTGATTAGATTGTTTATTGAAAAGGATTTCTGATTTTAGGGAAACCGTAAAATACTTAAAACCCAGGAGTTTTTTTTTCGGATTACCAATCGAAAAAACCGCTAAAGTTTAAGAGCTGTGATGTTTCAATATTTCAATGTCATGTTTGCATAGAATCTCAAGTTCGATTTTTTTCTGTTTGCTAACGTTATCTTGATGGGAAGTATACAAAAACAAAACTAGCAACCAGTAGCGTAGCTAGCCCTTTGGGCGCCCAGTATCAATTTGTATTTTGGGGCCCCCATTTTCCTGGGTGCTTATTACATAAGACGAATATCCTTTGTAACGCCGAGTATTCGTTAAATTGTGATTACGAGTAACGAGTATCGTAAAAAAAAAACAATACTCGTATTTTATTAACGAGTGCCTTCAGCTGTCGTATTGGCTGGCTTTCGTTTTGAGCTTGTTGTCAAAATTGTATTTTGCTTTGGTTTTGTGCTGTTTTGTGTGAGCTAAGGAAAAATGTAAAAAAAAAAAATAAATATAGTGCAAGATTTTCTTGATTGCATTTTCGTTTATCATAATCTCATTACGCGCCGACTTTCGTTTCCCTGGGCTTCGTTTTTTTCTGCCGTTCGTTTCGTAATACATAATAAGATCACTGACTGGATTTCAACCTTACGACGATTTCAATTTGACAAAATTGATTAGTTCTGAAATAATTTTAGCTTAGTTTAATCTTGACAAAGGTCCTCTTCCACTCCCAGGTGTTGTTACTGGAAGCGTCAAAAATATGAAGCATGCAGTGATAACTTCCTCAAAACTAGAGACAAGACTTTGGTCTTTATGGTAAAGTTAACTCAAACAATTAACGGAATGTTCTCTGGTCGCAGATACACAAAAATTGTGTTTCTTTGGGCTCCAGTAGGTATATACTGCCAAACACTTTACATTTGGTTAAAGGAAAGCGTTTCATTCATCATCTACTGTGAAGAATTAAAAAGTACATTGCAAGGCCCAATGAAACACATCTGTAATTTAAAAGTGATGTCTGACAATGCATATACCGCTAGCAGTTGACAGACAGGGTTCGAAATTTCGAAGTCGCATTTTCTAGTCTGATTGAACAAATAGATAGATATCTATGTACATGAGAAGGAACACTATATCGAAAAGACACATATAAAGAAAAATTTGTAATAAGTACATTTTAAACAATAACAAATTTTATTAAACACGTTGATTCCTCTGTATTGATATGGCTGACACCACGTTAGCTACGCCTCTGGTAGTACCACTACCAATTATTATTATTCAATCGTCATCTTAAACGTTCACAAGCATGTCAATCGAACCATAATTCTTTAACTGGTAGGTACATCTGTGAATTGCTATAAATATTCCTCCTATCATTGATTTGTGGGAGATCAACAAATCTTTATTGACCCAAACTTGATTTGTAATGTTATTTTTCGTCTGCAACTGAAACTCATCTACCTGTTTTTGCAAATCCTAAATTAAGTCGAAGAAAAATAATTTAAATAAATTAAAGGCCACAGCAGGGTTGCTATTACCTACATGCTTGATCTGAGAGCCAGATGCTTATATTTGTTGTTGTTTCTAGTAATGCCATGTGCAGTTTTCGTGGGCACTCGAGACGCCATGTTTAATTTCTGACTGACAACTTGCTCAATAATTACCTTAGATTTGTGTACTGTGGCTACTTATTACTTTTGTAACTCGCTTACTTACTTGAGTTGGGATTGGGACTTCAATCAAGGGTCTATCGACTACGATTCATATCAAAATTTATTTTTTAGTACCTACAATGTAATATGTAAGACTTTTTGGCCTTATTTTTGACGTGATCTATCATTTATTGTGATGGAGAATCCAAAAAAGTAGCGTTTGGCATGCCGATACCCTACGACAGTCAGTGATTCTATATGTGACTGGGCGTTCAGGTGTTGTACATCGAGCCAGAGCAAACAAATAGACGTAGGTATTTGATTGAAATTTGGTACAGAAAACACTTTTATCTGACTCTCTAGAGGAGAAATTCGAATTTTAGTTTTAGTTCAATTAGAACGCGTAACTGCTATACAAAAATTTGAGATTTATCAAATGTTCTCGTATTCGGCTACAACGATTTTGATTAAGCTTCGTTCATGCAATGGGAGAAGTAAATAGGAGCAAACGATGTTCATTTGCCTTGAATGTCTGGATATTGCGATACGAACCAAAAACAGAGTTGGGTAAGGAATTCCACATTCGTGTCGTTCGGTTAAAGAAATAATCTCTGTACTTAACTTCACGTCCAAAATTAGACTCTAAGGTATACTGATGAGAGGAATGCAGCTGGCTATTGCACGAGAACATTTTTTAAAGAAATAATGATACAACAGTGATAGGCAAGAAACCTTTCGACGATATTCCAACGGAACAAATGTTTCGGAAATTGATCTGTCATTTATCAGCTTTGGATCTCTATGCTGGATTCTATCCAGTAGGTGCAGGGATGTTTTAGAGGCACCAGACCAGATATGAGAGTTATACTCTGGCTTTGGGCGGATGTATGCCTCATAAATTGTAGCTAGATCAGATGGGAAACAAAGTTCTTACAGCCTCTCAAGAAAAGCTAAGCATCTCGCTGCATTTTTAGCATTATCTAATATGTATGACCATTTCACAAAATGTGATCGGTAACGTACCTGGCAAATATAGATAGCTTTCAGTTACCTCGTTGCAAGTACCATTCAAAGGTAAAAGGGGAATATTCCGCGTTAATGACAAAATACAGCTCTGGGTTTTGGATGCATTAAATTCTACACTATTTCGTATAGGTACCCCAATTAACAACGCTGTTGTTAATTTAATGAGCTCGTCATAAGCTGCCGTTGCAGTTACACATTTGAAGAACAGTGATGTGAATCTGGAAATGAATATGAAAAGCTGAGGGTGCTGTCGTCAGCAAATCAGTGAAGTGGATAAGTGTTTTCAGACAAGAGATCATTTATAAAAATGAGAAATATTAGAATCGGAGACAAAACAGAGCCTTGGGGAACACAAGCATTTCAGACTTCAGACTTGAAACCATCGAAGAGAACTTGAATTGAATGGTCAGAAAGGTAAATTCTAAACCAACGAACAAGAGATCCATCGAAAACCACAAGCACGCATTTGTGATAAAAGAGCTGGGTACCAAACTCCATCAAATTCCTTAGAGAAATCGAGCGCAATAATCTTACTTTCTTCAAAACTATGCACTTTTCAGTGAGATATGCTATCAAATCTAGCTTTCGTCCTTTAAAGGTATTCTTAAGCTGACGATTGATAAGTGTTTCCATGACCTTGCAAAAAAAAGGAAGTTAGTGCAATTGGTCGATAATTAGAGGGTATAGAGGAACCGTTAAAAAATAATATCATTACATTATTGAATCGTTTACGCAATACACATTTTAAAAGTGAAGGTTCATCATCATTTACAGAATACAGAAACCATTGTGCACACCTTAAGATGTCCTGAAACTCATTTAGCTAACCATAGCTCCATTATACCTTTTAACTACAAAAGCAAGTTTGTGCGATCCAGCCCTGCATTTGTTTTTTTGTGTGTTGAAATTGGTATAGACTTTCAAACCCTTCACGCTAACATCTGCGCAACGAGACAAGAATTTAGTTAGCCTTAAAGTCTTAACGACTTAACACTTAAGCCAAGATAACTTATTGATGCACTTTCTAAATTCAAATCAAATAAATCTTATCATGAAACAAGTTTAAATTATAAATTAATTCATCGTCATTTTTGTGTAGGTGCTATGTATGTTGTCAATTTAACTTGCTTCGGTTTGTTATTTTCGAAACGCCAAGCGTGCAGGGTTGTATTGTTTTTCCGATGGCGGCGGTTGCGGCGATTGTGTTAAAAGTTCTATCCGTTCTTCTTTTCATCCCGACATTTGGATTTGCCATCAGAAGCCTAGAAACTTTTGTCGCATGGAATATTACAGATTTTGGTTTCCTTTACTCGGAAGAAATAAGTCATGCACTTCAAAATGACCAGCTTGATCATAGAAAGGCCAACCTCTTCGATGTTGATGTGATTTACAAGGGTGAGTTGGCATCGTAGTTCGTAGGGTTTCCACTTTAATATTAACTAACGACGTCTAATTTATCTAGTCAATGGTGAACGAAGAATTTTCGTAACAGTTCCTCGTTTAGAAGAGGGAATTCCATACTCTTTAGCGACTGTTGTGCCCAAATACTCGCTCTCTCCTCATTCGACGGAGATGATCATCGGTGCGTATCCCAGTTACTCTTGGCATGCGAGCTTTGGAAATGACTGCAATGGCATAACTTCTGCAATTCGATTGGCGGTAAATTTTAAATTAGCTTATTTAATTATTCTGAATAACACGCCTACGTATTTATTGATGGGTAAACATCTATGCTGGCGGTAGAGTGAAAAAAAAACGTGAACGTTCGTCTGCAACGTTACGTCGTGCAACGTTACGGTGTGCAAAGTTACGATCTGCATACTCGGATGGGTGCGTTCAATGAAAACATTATTAAGATCCCCTTCAAGCAAAACCAAGTCCGTTTTGGATCCGCGCACGTTTATGTTTACACATATTAACCGTGAGTCCCGGCACTCACATAATTTTTTTTTTTTAGATCGATGAATGTCATCGACTATGGGTTATGGACACGGGAACAATTGGAACAAGATCAGTTTGTCCACCACAGCTTTTGGTTTTCGATCTCACCACCGATACTCTAATTCATCGTCATCGGATACCAAAAGACTTATACATAAAAAATGCCTCGAGATTGGTGAATTTGATCGTAGACATTTTGGATCCACCACCGTATGGTTATTGTTCGAAAGCGTTCGTCTTCATAGCCGACACTGGTTATCATGGTTTGATAGTCTACGATGTCGAAAATAATGGCACCTGGAGAATAGAAAATAAGCTCATGTATCCTTATCCCGCTTTCGGTAGATTTTCAATTGCTGGAGAGAAAGTTGACATCATGGATGGTATTCTTGGCATGTCAATTACCCCACAACATTTTAAAGGTAATAATATTATATGCAATCCTTCAGTAATTGTGAACAACGTTCATATTATGAAATTTAAGGAGAACGTTTCTTTTACTTTGGCAGTTTGTCCAGTGAAACTCTGAGCGTAGTTCCGTTGAAAACACTTTTGAACCAAACGTTATGGGAAAAAGGTGGTATGAAGGTTCCAAGGGAATTTTTGCCGATTGGTCGCAGAGGTGTGCAGTGCTCTAACCAAGCAATAGATAGCAAGGGAAATATTTACTGTGTAACGATGGATGAAGTGGCTGTATTTAGTTGGAACATTGGAACACCTTACAGCTATCATCAGTTCAAGGTTTTGGCCAATGACAAAGAACAACTTCAGTTTGCAACTGGAATTAAAGTTGTATGGAATATGTATGGTAAAGAGGAATTGTGGATTCTTACCTCAAGATATCAGGTATTTTTAAAAGTGAAATAACATTGATGAAAACAAATTTAACTTGGGTTTTGATTTCTAGAAAGCTTTGGCTAAAACTCGAAATTTTGATGAAGTCAATTTTAGAATTCTATTTTGCAATATAGACCGTTTGGGAAATCCGTCAAGTACTTGTGAAAAGCGAAAGACTTGGAGATAATTAATGATTTTTTTTTTTTAATTCATTTAAGCTTAAGTTTATAATTTTAATAAAAATTTATTTGAGTTATTTTTTTATGTTATCAATGATGAGTTTGATGTTTTGAGAGACTAGCAAAATAATGCTTCAAACCTTTCATTGCTATGTGAATTGTGCAGCAGCGTGAGAAGTAATTATCGTTAACATAAGAAGTACGCAAATACACATATTAAACGCCGCGCCGCCAAGAACACTGCACAGCTTTCTTGTTGCATTCTGATCTAAATTCGTCAAAAGCTTGATTACAGCTCACATATTTGGACAGGTGCTTCTTCAACCCATTTCAGTCTTTTGGACAGGATTGAGAAAAAAGCTTTAAGACTGATATGTGGTAGGAGAATGATGGAAACGTTTGCGTCTATCGAGGACTGGGTGTAATATTTCATGTCTGTTACTTTTGTATCGCTAATTTTATATAGAGTGCTCTATTGAAATAGACAGTCATATATTCCTTCCCTATAACAATTCAACTACAGTACTAGAGCCTCAGGGTATGTCCATGAGCTTATCTCAATTTTGTACGTACTGTTAAGTACAGAGATTCGTCCTTTAGCCCCACTGCACGAATGTGGAATGATTTGCCTAGCTCTATTTTTCCTTACCATTGTTCAGAAATTCAAAACCAATGGGCATCGATATCTCCTACTTCAACATTATTTATTTTCCTAATCCATCGTACTGTGTTAATCATGTTAAGGGTAGTCCCAGAACCCCTTGAGTACTCGCTAATAAAAAAAAATTGTGTGAGTGCCGGGACTCACGGTTAATATGTGTAAACATCAACGTGCGCGGATCCAAAACGGACTTGTTTTTGCTTGAAGGGGATCTTAAGATTTATTTCACTGAACGCAGCCATCCTAGTATGCAGATCGTAACGTTGCACGATGTAACGTTGCACACGAACGTTCACGTTTTATTTTCACTCTACCGCCAGCATAGATGTTTACACATCAAAAAAACATGTGTGAGTGCCAGAACTCACGATAAGATGTGTAGGTAAATATCAACGTTCGTACAAGTGCTAGAGTCTATCATTGAACGTACCCAATAAACATACTTCAACTGTATCAAAACGTATTAGACGTATCGTGAAACACGTAATATACTACACGGATTGCATTACATGAATAGTCCCAGCTTTTTACTTTACCCTACCGCCCCGTCAGTGTCCTAAACAAGGGGGGGGGGGGCTTAGGAGCTTGAATTTTCATTTATTTAAATTTTTGTCAATTATAGTTATGGAAAACATGAGTTAAGCCCGAACCACACTTTTCTCGTGTGGTGTGTTGTGAAGTCATGTGTTGCTATCGCTCTAATGTATTTCATATGCGTAGAGCCATATTTGTATCGTGTGATGTGTTGTGTCGAAAACAATGAAATACATTGGAATGACAGCGACACAATACTCCACAACACACCACACGAGAGTAGTGTGGTTCGGGCTTTTAGCGAACCACTATAAAGACGCGCCAATAAAAATTCGTGCTATTGCTTGTTTAAAGTTGTGATTATGTGTGTTTACGTTTTCAACTTGAGATTTTACGTAAAAAAGTTGTTTTTTTTTTTTTATTTGTGTGTTTGAAAGCGTGTTCGCTTCAATTATTGCAAACAAAATTATTAAAAAAAAAATATATATTATGTTCCGAAGTATTTATTTTTGGGAAAATTGGCCGTCATCTTCTGTGAGCAGTGATAGTTAAAATGATGGAACTGACGAGAGATGACAGTACGACTCTTTGCATTTCATTTTCGATCTCAAGTTGATGTCTACAGATCAACGGCTGAACGTTCACGACTCAGCTTTTTCTTCTCCCGTTCTAGTTCAGCTCATTCAACATCCAAGGCGGCACGTTTCCATTCCAGAGTATGTCGTTTTTTTTCACCTTCTAAAATTCCAATTTCTACTTTTTGCTTTTTTTCTACCTGGTATGGTGGTGAAACATTGAAAGCATTCGTGATTTTTCCCACGCTGTACGTTTGTCGCGTTTCGAGACACCTTCGGTTTTTTTACTTTCAATAATTACACGGTATAGCAGAGCATGTTTGACTAAGCAATCTTCTTCTTCTGGCGAGTAAATTTATTACTTTAGGAAGTTTGGGATCCTTGTTGTTTTTCTCAGCCATCTCAGCATCACTTCCGTTTAGCAATCCGGATTTGTACCTATCCTTATTTGAGAAAGGTAATTGAAGTTCTTTGTGTTCTACCAGTGACGTCTCCAGAGCCATTACGTTCGTTATCCACTTTGAAACAGTTAAAAACGTGACTGTGGGCCACAATTACGGATAAAAGGCTTAACGGATTAGCTGTGTTAAATATTCACAAAGAAATCGATGTAATCCCTCCTTTTTACATTTTTACTAACTTAAGTTGTCATTTCATACTACAAATATCAACTTAAAAAAGGTGCTTTTTTTCCTTATGTGAATCTTGTAGCTAAAAACCTGAAACGCATATTTTTTAAAATCAATTTCTTCATTCAGTTTTAGTTTTATCAAAATCGTTCGAATTGTTTTCGAGATGATTTGAAATACCAAAATCTTTGTATAGATAGCATAACTACCCGTTCTATAGATGAGAAAAATGCTCTGTACCAAATTTGAAGGTAATCTACAGAGCACGTACAGGCCGACACACGGTATGACGAAAACAACTTTTTCAGATTTCTTGATTTTTACCTCAAATTTTGTTTACCTGTAGCCAATCGTTCCCGATAGCCCATTCGAGCACCAACAAAAGATATTACACTGGAGTTGTCTAATGGTGTTGGCTTCATTGAGCGATTAATGGTAGATTTACACGACTGACATTTTGGCCGCAGTATTCTGGCAGTTAGCTGTCAAAAAATGTCAAAAAACTGGCAGAACAATGGACAAATTCATTCTTGTGGCAATATACTGACAGAAAACTGCAAAACACCTTTTTTTGGTAATTGGTAATAACGGGTATTTTTTTTAAAAAGGAATAGAACTTTAAGTTGGCAACACTATTTTAACTGGTGGCCATCTTGTTAGCTGTCAAGTGATTTGTTTTTAGTATTTTTTGGCATTTCAACACAACAATTTCAAATTGTTCCCAAATGGGACAGAAACAAGATTGCCGTTGATCCCAATTTTTATAAGCGAATTTTGTTTAGCGATGAAACTCACTTTTGGTTGAATGGATACGACAATAAACAAAACTGCCGTATTTGGAGTTATGATACTCCTCAAGTGTATGTTGAGACACCGTTACATCCCCAAAAACTGACTGTTTAGTATGCTTTATGGTTTGGTGGAATAATTAGTCCGTACTTCTTTAAAAACGATGCTGGCCAGAACGTTACAGTCAATGGTGCTCGCTAAAGAGCCATGAGTACTGACTTTTTCGTTCATTAATTGAATTTATTGAAAGAAACGTGAATGGATGGTAACCGCATAGTTTCACGTTACGGACCCGTAAATTGGCCTCCAAGATTGTGCCATTTAAAGCCGCTTGACTACTTCCTGTGGGGATATGTGAGGTCGCTAATCTACACCGATAAGCCCGAAACTATTGACCACTTGGAGGACAAAATTCGCCGCGTTATTGCCGATATACGGCCACAATTGTTGGAAATAGTCATCGAAAATTGGACCTCCATATTAGACTACTTCCGAGCCAGCCGTGGCGGTCATATGCCAGAATCATATTTGAATTATAATGCCAGAAAATTATCTTTCGAATAAAGTAAATTTCATGTGTCAATTTAATAAAATCATCTTTGTTTTATTCCCATTTCAAAGTTCTATACCTCCCTTTATACATTTTGAACAAAAAAATATTATTGTTATGCATACAAGAATCATAAGCGGTATTCTGTTCTTTTTTTTTCTTCAGTATTCGATTGTTCTTTGCTTGGAATAATTGATTATTTCGATTAATTGGTAAAATTATCAATTATTAACAAAACTTTTCATAAATTTTAGGGATGGTCAAACAAAAAATTTTAGATTTGCAATAAGAAATGATAGGGAGCGTATCGGAATCCCGCTGATTAAAATCCCGTTTTTCAAAATTGACAGTCAAAAGTTAGAGGTGCATCAAGTTAGCAGGACACTTTTCAAAATTCAGAATAAAGAGTATGTAGTAATTAGCTGCTATTTAGTTGCTAAATTAATCGCACTTTCGGATTCCGAAAAATTGGGTGTCCTGGTAACTTGACGTCAACTTAGCATTACCAGGGATTACTTTTTAAAAAAAAACAAGCGCCACAACTATTTTTTCTTTCACGACAAATTTACGACAAATTTACCACAATTAATCCAATTATTGGATACTTAAAATTTTGAAGCCGTAACGTTAACTTGACACACATCTTTAGTCCACTCATTTTTAAGTTTCTTATTATTTACAAAACCACTTGTTTTGATTGCAAAAACGGGATTTTAACAAACAGGATTATAAGAAACGGGATATTTACCCAGCCCGAAATGAAAGAAAACTTCATTTCATCGTTGGTTTTATACGACTATTATTATCTTAACGAATATTTCGCTTATAATTGTGCAAACATACTTTTGTATAGACTTTTATATCTATACGGCTATAACATACAATAATCATTTTATATTGATTCGAGTTTCAAATTTGGAGGAGAATAATGATTGGTTTATTCTATCGTTGAACAAATTACGAAATAATCGAGTACACAGATGGCGTTTCAAATTTTAATTTTGCGACGATAATTCCACATTTTTTTTTAATTCCATAAAACTGTTAAAATTTACAAAACATTTAAAAATTTTCGCAATCTCTTTGGCCCAAAACCCATATTTAAAAATTTGTAAACCCCACAAGCACAACACAAGATCTATCTCGGGCTTATCAGCTTGAAGTTTGCATTTAATTAATTATTATTATTATAGTTCCCTCTTCAAGAGCCTAATCACTTTGTTATCTACTGGAAATTACACATCAAGCGTTTGCCGGTGCGGGTACGGTACGGGCCAGGCATCACGAATCAAAATCGTCATATTTAAAGCTTGTTTGAAGAAGCTACCATATACAAACTAGTTTCAGACGCCCAGACACAAACAGAGTGACACATTCTTAAGTCAACCACAAAAAAAAAAAAAAAAAAAAACTGCTGGACGAAAAGGGTCATCTCATTTCACCGTCGAAGCTTGAATTGACCACACGTCTTTACGCAACAGTCTGTATCCGTTCCGATTTTGTCAACAAAAAAATATTATATTCAACTAAATATTTGTATTGATTAAGTAAAATCTTAACTGGTATTTCCAGTGGTGAATTTTTAAAACCATATTGTCAATCAACAATAAGATTCTGTATTCAGTCTGTTCGAGTAGATTCAAAATAACTTTCATTCTAGTCGCGTCGTTTTTCTTAGTGCAGTGAATTTTTTTTTTTTTTTTTTAATTTGGACTTCAGTCCAAAAAAGTTAAAAGTTATTAATATTTTCAAAAGAAGTCGTTTGAATTTCAAGATTGTTTCATAAACCGAGGTGTATTTCAATGGTGAGTGGAATATAAACAATTCATACAAATTAATTTGATTAAATACTAATGTATGATTCACTTCTAAAATGGTAGAATAACTTAAATGAATTGCCAAACAGAAAAAGGAAGGAAGGAATTAAATTTTGTTTGTGCGTAAATGAAGGTGAAAACAATTCGAATTTAATTAACACTTTTAGATTTAATACAAAATACAGTGGTGTCCAGTATAACTGAAAATGCGGCCGGTATAACGAATGATAAATATTACAAACAATTTTTTAAATCCGTGGTAATCTATATGTATATTTATAACGAACAAATAACGATAGATAAATAAAGGGTCCGCCATCTAACTTTTTTTTTGCAACTAATGCTTATTTCGTGAATGGTAACACTTAGCTCATGTCTGATTTGACAGATAATTATTTTTATCCTTCCGCTGAACGAATATGGTTGTGTATACGCTTCGCTAAGTGGGCCTCCGATCGACTTAGAGAAGATGCCGATTTTACCAAAAAATCTGATGGAGCTCAGATGAAGCTCATTTTGATCTTGGCGGTTAGTAAACAAGCAAAATTGTCGCATTTGGGGCACAGAAAACCCGCACGCATACATTGAAAAGCCGATAAACCCAAAACGAGTCACTGTTTGGTGCGGATTTTGGTCCAGAGGCATAATTGGGCCATTTTTCGAAAATGAGCAAGGAGTGGCCGTTATAGTCAATGGCGATCGTTATCGGGCCATGTTAAACGAATTTTTGTTCACAAAAATTGAAGAGGAGGATATTGGCAACATTTGGTTTCAACAGGACGGCGCTACAAGCCACACATCCGAAGCTACACTCGATGTTTTGTGCCATTTTCAAAAAAAAAAAGAAGTTATTTGGCGGACCCTTTATTATGTACAGGTTAAAAATTGTAATGTTCTTGCTACAGACACGAATTAAGAAAAGTAATTTGATTGTGAATGTGTTAATGTCCAAGTATGTATCTATATCAGCATGTATAGTTATAAAACTGGAAGATATAATAATGTAGCCGTTGTTTTTTGAAAAAGTGAATATCCAGATCAGCAAGTTTTTAAACGCAAACAATAAAATAAAAAAGTGAATATCCAATCCTTTGTTATTGTTTAAACAACAAAAAATTCTTATACTGTGACTGACTGTTCAATTTGTCAAAAATTCTCGGCTTAAATAAATTTTTCGTTGCTGTTTAGATTTTGTTTTAGAATTTTAAATCAAAACTCCCAAAGATTTTTCTCATCATCTGAAAGATGGTGTGACCGAGTTATTCACAAAAAGTCGGTAGTTAAATGAAGGGGCTGGTCAACTTCATAATGTCTCGATCTTTCTGTCTAAATAATTTCGGGAAAATTAAACATCGCGTCAATCGATCGCTTTTTGATTACTATACATTACATACCTACAGTTAAAATGGCTTTAAAAAGAACATAAATACTAGAATAAATATCGGAAAATTTCTTGTTCAAAATCAATTTAAAACTCAACCTATAGTAATTTCGTTTTCCATTGGACTGGTCTAGAAGCATCCGGAATCAAAAATATCTCTTGTGAAACCCTTCCATTGGCAAAAAAAAAAACAAACAACCGACGCTTCTGAAAAGAAAATCAGTATGCACTCAGAAGCACTAATACATTTAACCTCGAACGTCAAAACAAACTGACTCAAATTTCGACGCCTTAAGGCCGAACCATAATAGACTTAACTCAACTTAAGCAACCAAGCGAATACATACACACTCTTATACATTGTTAACCATAATAGCCGTTCTGCTCTATTTCGATACAACTTACGCGAACTTAAGCAAGAGCCATTGAAATGGCTCTGAACATTCGCTTACGTTGACATTCGCTTACGTTACGACGCGTCTAGATCAATAAAAATTTGCTTTGTGCGCCGGCGTACTTGGCGCAAATATTTGTGGAGACGTCAGTTTTGACGTGGGGACGCACATAAATGTGTGTATCCCATTCAACGTACGCTATCCGATTTCGATGGATTTTCGAGGCATACGAAAATATTTCCGGTGCAAAAGTGTTTTGATGTGGACAAATTGATGAATCAAGTTTGTTAAAATTATTTTCCATGCAAACTTAACACTAACGCGCGGCACTCTAAGCTAAAATTAATTCCGAAATAAGTTGATATTTTCGGCGGAAATATTTGCGGCGAATAGAAAATTCAAGGCCCACGGCGACGTTATACAGCGTACATTTTTATTGACCTGGACGCGGCTTTAGAGGTATCTACTTCTCTTGCAGCCAAATAACAATAATAACGAACTTGCAAGGCATTTCACCGTCATACACGACAATTCACCAATACAATATCAACATTTCTAATTTTAAACTTTTCTTTTCGCGTACGTAAATCATTTTTAAACTTTTTAAAACTTTTCGGAACTTTCCGCATTAATTATTTATAAATTTCTTCTTCACGACTCACGTTTCGAAGAAATTTCACTCTTCGTGGTCACGGTATTAGACTAACGTTTGATGGATGTTGTTATGGTTGCTCTTAAGGTATAGAACTAGAATAGTCGGAACGCCACGAAAGTGGTCGTACGAAACCGAGCGAATGCAAAGAATTCATATGTTGTGCCCATAATTGCGATTTGGTAGATACTATTCGTCTAGTTTTCGTTAACTTTTGCCATTGGACGTGAAGAGCGCTCATCGAACGCTCATTCGTAAGTGGATGGATGCAAAACTCAAAATGGTGAAAGTAAACTAAAAAGAATTTGGCGCTTGGTGCTTAGTTCTCGACTTTTCTTTTCTGATTGATGAATGAGTGAAGTAAAATCTTAAGTTTTCTTTTAAATAATCACATCGAATTTAAGTGGTTTCGCAAAGTAAATAATTCAAAGCCTATCACTCTGTGCTGTGAAAATTAACATTAAACAAACAATTATATAATTTGTTTTCTCACTTTCAACCACTTAAGTGTGTATTATGGTTTATGGATGACTTGAAAAATTGACGTTTCGGAAAGCTATTTTTCTGTCGGTTTTGACATAAGCTTCCTACAGCTTCCGCCTATTCTAGTTCTACCTTTATTCTTAAAATGTATACCGGTGCGTTGTTGTTGTTATATTTTCTTTTTTGGGTGGTGGGAACTGTGTTTAAATAAGCTTGGGTGCATTCAATGCTTAAGCTAGGAGACGGCATATAAAAGTCGCAAACGTTTGCGACTCTGACGTTTTATTCTTTTTTGAACTGTTTTTACCGTTTACCTGGTCTTTCGTTGATCTGACTGAAATATAATTAGGTATTGTAATTCTTGAAGACCACTAATTTTCCATCATTTCTATGTATCAAGATTTTCTATGATTCCAATACAAGTTAAGATATATGAGCTTAAGATCAGTAAAATTATGTTTACTATGTCGAAAAGAAGGGTTACAAAATTACTGTTACAAAATTGACCTAGTAGAGATTGTAGGTGTTACTGAATACATCATATTGAAAAAAATCATAGACCTTCGAAATGTCAATTTCGACAATTTTTACATATTGTTAGTCATTTTTCGACAAAAATAAAAATTCATTTACAGTTTCAAAAAGAGCAGGGTCCGTCTCTTTTAAAAATAAAAACCTCTATGTTCATATTATAAATTATGTTTAGAATTTTTTAATTGAATCTAAAAATAACACATTTTTTTGACTTTGGAATCCGTTTTAAAGCTACATTTTGAATTTTAATTTTTTTTTTATTTTTATTTTCAATTTTAATTTTTTTGTTATGCTGAATCGAATGAGATATCTGCTGGTAAAAAATATGCAAACGTTTTTGAAATGAAATTCATTACATTTAAGTACAGCAAGACAATTTAAAAAAAGTTCTGAATCCCGTCATTTCTATTTAAAATATTTTTTTTTTTCACTTTGGATAAGAAAGAGAAACCGCAGACAATATTACCTCTGCCTCCGCCACCCCTTTTCAACACGGTTTTGCTTAAGGTAGATTAACGTCTACAAACCTCACCATTTTTACAAATTTTCTCTTCAATTCATTAGAAAAGGGTTACCAACTCTACACCGATTTTATCAAAGCATTTGACAGGGTGCATCATGAAATCTTAATATCAAAAATATACAAAAATTAGTTTCCACTCAAACATGCTTAAGTGGATGCCTTGAATATATGTATTTGCATATATTTGATTATTTCAAATCATATTTTAGTCTCTTATGGTGTTCCTCAAGGAAGCCATTTAGGTCCAATTTTATTTCATTTATTTACAAAGTTTAAACAATTGTTTGCTTCTTCAATATATGACATCAAAAGCTTTCCGAATGGTGTAGACAAAATCACCAACTAAGTCTTAACATGTCAGTGTTAAAAAAAGTTAAAAAAAAAACATGTACAAGAATTGTAATAAACAAACAAAGATGGAGTATTGAAATGCCATCTTATAATGTAGAGCGTCAGCTTATATTGGCATTCAATTTCTACTTGTATCAAATCCAAATGAAATACACCAATTTCCGAATTTTGAGCAACATTATTCAGTGCTAAAATTTCCTAATTAAATACAACATTTTCAATATATGATTTTCAATTTACGTAAATTTATAAATTCTTACGTTTAGTTTGAATCTTCGGATTAAACAATGTGGGTTTAAGCAAAATTTATTTTATAATTTAAATTTTAAAAAGTTTAGTTTCTGGCTTATGACCTGACCATGCGCTTTTGCTGGCTTTAATAAAAAGAAAGAATTGTATGTCTCTGAATGCACACAAGTTTAGAATAGTGGAATAATTCAAGGAAGTATAAATATGCGCCATCTACTTTTCAATAGTGAAAATGTTGCCGTGATTCACAACATCTTGAGAACCGCCGCAATATGTTTGCTGTAATTTTTATTAGACAAATCATGTTGTGTCGTATAAGTTGTCCTAATTTACCGTCTTTATTCGATATATATGCTCCTTCTCGTACCTTGTTTCAAGAGAAGACCCAGTACCGGCGTTAGGACAGGGCACGGTTTGGCGAAGGCTTAGGGTGCGCCACAGGCTCAGCTCATACAAGCGAAAAAAAGAGCTGCATGATGGGCGGCACTTTGTTAATGGAGGCAAATTTTAACGTCAAACTACAGTTTATAGATGGAAAATTCTGACCGATCATTTAGGACATCTACTTTAAAGAAACTCAGTGACACACGTTGGGAAGCAAAATTAAGCATTGTTAAGGCAGTCTCTTATCAAATAAGTGCCATTCATGATGCTTTAATAATTACTTATTGGCCACTGAAACTGATATGTTCAAGGTTCTCATGAGGCCTCTGCTCTAGCGGAACAGTAACAAGATTTCAGCTTCATAGTTTCATTGGTGATTTGATTAGTATGGAATACTTTTTCAGATTAATATTGTTAGTATAAATTCAATATAGCTTTTAACGGCCTTTATTCCATACAAATTGGCGTTTTGTCGCGGCGATTATTATTAAATTATCTTTTGTTTTTTATAAATTTAGTCTATATTGAGTAAACCTGTTTACCTTAATTGATGATTAATAAAAGTAAAACTAAAACTATTAAAAAAACCGAGAGTGTCCTTGACCTTTTCGAAAAATATCACACCTGAGGAAATAATCAGCCAACCAACACCCTGTATTTTTTTTTTTTTTTTTAACTTTAACTGTGACACATTCACTACCTCTGTTTTGTATAAATATTCCAAATAAATACTCGTTACCTTATTATACCTACATTGTCCTAATCATGTCTTAAAATATTCTTCTGTGGTAGAAAAAAATTCCATTAAAAACAAATCGCTATAGAAAAAAAAAAATAAAACAAGTCAGAAGCTTACGATGAAAGTATCAGCAAAATTAATTAAAAAAAAAAAACCAGGCATAATTTTAAAACATGTTTAAGTGCCAAAATTTTGCGGTTTAGTAAAATTTTTATGACAGAAAAAAAAAAAAACAAAATCTCAATTCAATTATTTATTCCTCAAACAAATTATGCTAAATCGCACAAAAATCATTTCACATTCAATTATTCCAAAACTGGAAAGAATTCTTAAAGTAATAAATAATATTCTGTTGGTTGTATTAATTGCTGTAGAATTTTGGCTCAGGTGTAAATCACAGAAAATAAAAAAATAAAAACAATCAAATAACAAAACACAAATCGTTTCGTTCAGTAAATGAGTCATGTTATGTAAAAGAGTTTTTTTTTTTTAATTCTCAAAGAGAAATTTTTTGTTTATAATAAATATTTTTTAATAGTGATTCTACCTAAGGTTCGGTGATATGCCTACTTTTATCTACCTTTACCTAATGTTTAAATTGATACAACAATATTTGTTTTGATTACATATTATTTCGCTTTTGTGCGAAGATGATGTATGAAATATGATTAAATGAATTTTAAACCTCTGTTTAGAAAATATTTAGTATCTTTAGAATTTAAATGCAGGGACGTAGACAGGGAAAACTTTCAGACAGGGCAATATAGTACGGAAAAACTTATATTTGAGTATTGAGTTATATATCTACGAGCTACATGTCTGGTGAAGTTGGCAAAACTACGGCTGGAATGAACGGTTTTTAATTTTAACTTGCTCTATAGGGCAAGTATTCGTTTCGTGTAAAAAAACAATTTCGAGGTTGTTATCGAAACTAATGTCGTTTTCGTTTGGATGTTCGGAGTACTCCTTTTGCACTCCTTTTTCACTCCTACTACTCCAAAAGTCTTCGATTGGCTGTTCCGAGTAATGTTTTCGGAGTGTTCTTCTGTTCCCAATTTCATATTGGAGTAGACGAGGAACACACACATACATATAAAGGTTTTCGTTGGATTAATTGTCAAAAGTGGTAAATACTTGAAGAAGCCATTTTGTTAAATGGCGGCTTTTGGAAGTGTGCGTGTAAATTTAGGAAAGTCAGTGTTTTCATCATAGAGTACCTATATTACCTAGAGAACCGACTTAGGCGGTCGTTCTCTTCCACCCTACAAGCTGTACTGAGAGGAAAATGCCCATTAAGTTTTGTATGGGGTTGTTGTCCAATGCATTTTAAATGGGACCGAACCAACATGGCTTCAATTGAAAGGACTTCGCTCAAATTGCTCAAAGTGCTCAATAAGGTGGATAAGACCGCCCAGGGATTCAAAAAAAAAATCCGTTAAATTCAAAAATTGAGAAATTTATTAATTTCGAAGTCAAATTTCTTTTTTTAACCTTTTGTCAACCTAAACTATGAAGAATATCGGTCATTGTTGCTCCCGGGTAGTAAATTAAATAATATTTTTGAATATTTATGTTTAAAAAAAAAACAAAAACACCTACCGAAAATTAGAAGCGCACTCTAGTTTCATAGCTCAAAAAGGTACGTGTCTACGAGTTAGGTGTGCAAATCGTAGACACGCACCTTTTTGAGCTAATGCCACCACTGTGTTCACAATTAAACCGTAGACACGTACCTTTTTGAACTAATGCGGCAATTTGTTTTTATATCCACCATTCACACGGATTCACGGATAAGGAAAAAAGAGTAAACTAAGAGAGTTTTCACTTACTCACCTCAAATAAAATTTGCGGGTGTTTAAGGCAAGAGGGGTACCGGTCGGTTCTCTAGGTAATATAGGTACTCTATGGTTTTCATATTCGATTGGAATTAAAAAGGAGTAGAATAGACCCAAAATCCAATCGAAAACGACATAACACTACGATAATCGAGAAATCCGAAAAAGTTGGTTTCGTCATGCCGTCCGTCGATCTGTGCGTCTGTACGTCTGTGCGTCGGTGCGCCCACTGTAATTTGATCTAGAGCCTAAACGGGTGAACCGATTTACATGAAATTTGGTACAGAGCATTTCTATGTGATTCCCTAGAAGGGAAATTCGAATTTTTGTTTTAGCTCATCTAGAACGGTTAGCTGCCATACAAATATTTTGGTTTCTTCAAATTTTCTCGAAAACGGCTCTAACGATTTTGATTAAACTTCGTACTCGTTAAATTTATACATCATGCATCTTCAATGTTGGGTTACATACAGTATTTAACCACAAAAGGAAGTTCGTGCGATCAAGTTGTGCATATTTTTTTTTAAACATTTTGTATACAAAATTATTAATTTGTATTATAAGAGCCTGCTACATTTTTTAGCACCTAAACAGTTTAGTAGAAGAAGAATAAAAACACAAGTCAAAAACAAGATTTAGTGAAATATATTTTCTGGGTACAGTCGAATCCAATTATTTCCAAAAAAAAAAATGCAGACAATTTTTAGCGGAGTTTTCATAATAACCAAACTTCGAATAACTGCAACTTTATTTCCCTTTTTTTAACGATGTAAGGTGAAATATTTCTAAAGATAGAAAAATAAAACATAAATAACCTCGAACAATAAACAAAACAACTTTTAATAATTGTGACAGTTGAAAGGATTGGAACGATGAGAATGCGGAATGAAACTTAAAATGTCATTTTGTAGGTGTGTTCAAACTTCAAAAATGAATGTTGTGTTCAGTTTTTCACTTAAGCGGAATTGTTTCAAAACAAAATAATTATTTGGGGGAAAGAAAATTGTTTCAATTTTCTAATAACTTATTTGTATGAAAAAGCACTAAAAAAAACGTGATAAATTTTTTGTTACATATAACCGATAGTTTCATTTAAGCAGAGTGCATATAGGCGGAGTCGATTGTACATAACTCCATTCTTACGATTAATATATTGATTTTGATAACATCACGAAAATAGTTTCTTATCAAAAATTCTTTTCAGAAATAAAACATTAGAATTTAATGACCCCCTTCAGCCTTCACACAGGTCACAGTCTTTGATTATTTCATGCATAATTTATTTCGCCTGGCTCTATTAGTTGATTTTCGTCTCTTAAATATGTAGATTGTAGGTACAACAATTTTCGTTTGATAGTAATTATAATTAAATTTTCAAACAACAGCAAAGCCTTACATCATCTTAATTGATAAGCGAATAATTGTCATTTGAACATTGAAAATTACAATGACCTATGTGCGAATGAGCTGAGCATGTGGGGAAATACAAAGACGATAAGCTATAAATAAAAGTTAAAATACGACACAAGCCATTTTCTCTATATAAATGTAATTTTATTAATGAAATCTTCTTTAGTAAAATATTTTGATTTGTATAACCTCACCATGATTGCAGATATGGTGGTACATTATACATAAGTGATATTAGTTTTTATAAGCTCAACTGAGCATTTTGTAGGCACTTGATGGAACATCTTGAATAAAGATAATAAAATAAAAACACTTGTTTTTTGTTCCACGGTATTTTATACTTTTTATTTTAATTCAGTTCACTATTCCGTGCCCTGAGGATGTCCTAACAAGACGAAACGCGTCGGCTTAGTTATTAAAATAAAAAGTATAAGATACCGTGGAACAAAAATCAAGTGTTTTTATTTTATTATCTTGATATTAGTTGTTATAATCAAGTTACTAATTTTATGAAAATTAAAACTATGAAAGACAAACAAACAAATTGCTGAAAATTTTCTGACGTTTTCTTTTAATTACTCCTAAAACCTCTTGTACCATTCACACAAGGAAATACATTTTTAGAAATTTTCAGTAGTTTCCCTAGACGGTGTTCACATTATAGATCGGACGCACTCCTCTGATTTTGTTTGACGTCTAACCAACTTTTTTTTTCAGACACAAACTCCATTAATGTGAACACATTCGACTCACTCAGCAGTCGTTTAAACACAACACAAATGTACAATGCTCGTTAAACGATTAATTTTAATTTTTTGAAGTAAAACTTCTTTTCCGGCGTTGGGGGTAAAAATTTTCATATGGAGCTGTCAGTGACATGTCAAACCGAAACTTTTTAGCTGTCAAAAACCGACAGAATTTTTCGCGACAGATTTTGCCATAGCTCTATATAAAAACTTTTACCCACCAATAATTATTTAAAAAAAAACATCTTTTTATACCGAAAAAGAATGTTTTTTTTGGCAAAAGAGCCACAAAAACTAACCGGCACAACATTTAAACACACAATTTCATTAAAAAACCACATGAAAATTGTTTTTTTTTTTAATTAAACACAGCGAAGAACAGCCACCAGAACAGAAAACGATTTTCATTATTAAAAAGAAACACAAAAAAATATATATTTCGACCATATTTTTAATTTAAATTATTAAACACTTAATGCTAGATAACACAAATTAGTTTTTTCGAACTTAACTTATAAACTAACTACTTTAAATGAACAAATAAATTTATATAAAATAAGAAAAACACAAAGTAAACAAAACTATCTTGTTGAATGTTGACAAACGTAGACGAGCATTTCGATATACGAGGAATCCTTAACCCGCTGACAAATCTAAAACAGCATTGCCATATGCATTTGGAATTAGTCCTCGAACACAATGGATGCGATAAGAAAACGAGACGTGAGTGTGACGAGATCTCGTCGTTCTTGTTAAATTAGTTTCAAACTATGACGAGGATATGCATAATAAAGCATTTCACGTCGTCACGTTACGTAAAATTAATTGATTAAGAAATTTTAAATCAGTAAGCCGTAGGTATTTTAATTTCCCCCAGATCTGATCCGGAATGGATTTGCACACGAAAATACATATATTACAAAAACAATTCAAGGTCCAGCTTTGCTTTTGGATTTGCAAATCCATTTTTGAACACACACCTTTAATACTTCCTTGCAAAAATTAGTTTTAACGCTGACGGGTAGATGGCTTTTTGAGTAAAAACGAAGACAACGAACACCTACAAATAAATATCCAAAGGACAAAAAGAGATGCGTATATAACATTTTTTCACCGTGATCCTGTTTGTTTTATTATCATTATCTTATCCGGATCAGATTTGAAGGATAATAAAATACAGCTAATATTATTATTTTGTTAAATCTCGTCAAAAGTCTCTTGCCATTGAATTGGGAAATGGTTTTATAATTCCAAAATGCTTACAGTGAATAATGTCACGCTCTCGTCTCGTTTTCTTGAGTCTCGTTTCCTTTCTTAAATCTCGTCCCAATTTCGGACATTTTACTGAGGTGAATCGGTGAGTTGAAATCGGTGAGTTGAAATTGCTAAACCACGGATAAAAATTTGAATCAAATGAGAACTCGCCGGAATCGGTGGACTAAAATTGCTGAACCATGGATAAAAGTTTGACCGACATCGACGTTTGTACAGCTGGCCCTTACATGCCACCTCCACTGGGCATGAACGATGCTCGGATTATGAACATGTCTAGAAAAAATCCAATGGAGGCACAAAAATCCATGTTCGTGCAGCAACATATCGACGAAAACTACTTTTTCAACGCTTGGGCATGAGATTTGACGTTTCATGTGTGTGAGTTTTATCTGGTTCTCGCTGAATGTGGTGGTAAATGTTTAAGGAAAAAGGTAGAAGTAGTGGAGAAACGTATGTATGTGAAACGACATGACATAATTTGCCCAGCGGTAAAAATTCGCTGATTGGATTGTGGTTGTGATGTTGGGCATCTGAATGCCCTGTGGAGTCGGGGTGTAATGGCTAAGCGAAAATCGTCAACTTTAGTAATCTTAAATGAACAATTAATTGTTATGTTGGTTTATACAAAATGTTTGTACGTTTATAAGTAAGAATATGACAGAGGCGAGAGGCTTTGTTTGAGAGAAAAGAAGTTTTACTTCTAGCGCGCGTACGTCAGTACACACATGTTTTTTTTTTCAATTGCAAAATTAAATTTTATAAAATAAATATGATTTCAAATGAAAAAAATATGCACGACTGGATCGCACGAACTTGCTCTTGTGGTTAAATACTGCGTGTAACCCCACATCTAAGATGCATGATGTACATATTATATGTATAGTATTTAATTAGAAAATATTAAAAGGGTCAAAAGCACTAAACAATTAATTTTGTTTTTGATTTTTTTTTGTTTATAAAAAAATGATTTTCAACATATTTAAATGCATTATTGTTTAAACTATTGAGAAGCATAAGATTGCAAAATTATTACAAAATCGATTGAACCATGGAAAAGATATATGCGAATAGCCCAAAAATAAGACCATTTTCTCAAAAAACGTGGAATACCTAATTCCGTTATGTGAATTTTTTAAAGCTACGATTAGACTGTCAACGAAAATGGGCAACGCGTTGACTCTCTGACGTCAAAATGACGTCAAAGTCCGCCCCAAAGTTTTCATATTGTGTGATCGTCAACTGTCCATGCGTGTCCATGCGTTGACGGCTGCGTTGACACCTACGTTGACATTGTTTTTACCTTCAAGGCATTGACTTTTTTCGTTTAACGTGTAATCACCCTGAGCAAATGTTAGGAGACATTGACGCAAGGCGTTGACCATATTCCCAACGTTGACATGGCATCATTTTGCTGCCACGTAGTCTGCGTTGACTTCCGTGTGACATTGACGGACTAGCGTCATTCGTATGATCGTCAATGTGTTATGCGTTGACATGGTCAACGTTGACGGTCCATTGGCAATGTGTTGATGACTTTTTTGGTGACGCCAGGGAGTCCATGCGTTGACCATTTAAATTGACCGTTTAATCAAAGCTTAAGAAAAACCTGAAACGCAGTTTTCTTACAATTGATTTGGTTATTACAGGCAGGAAGTTTAATCAAAATCGTTAAAGCCATTTTTGAGAAAATTTGAAGAAACCAAAATATTTGTATGGCAGCTACCCGTTCTAGATGAGCTAAAACAAAAATTCGAATTTCGCCTCTAGGGAATCACTTAAAAATGATCTGTACCAAATTTCATGCAAATCGGTCTACCCGTTTAGGCTCTAGTTCCAATTACAGTGGACGCACCGACGCACAGAAGTACAGACGCACAGACCGACGGACGGCATAACGAAACCCAAAAAATTCACATAACGGAATTAGGTATTCCACGTTTTTTTGAGAAAATGGTAATATTTGTTGGTTATTCGCGCATATCTTTGACATGGTTAAAACTGATTTGTTATAATTTAGCAATCTGATGCTTCTCAATAATTTAAACAAAATTTAAAAAAAAAATTTATAAACAAAAAAAAAATCAAACTAAAAATCTATTTTTTAGTACTTTTGACTCTTTTAATATTTTCTTGTTAAATTTATACATCATACATCTTCAATGTGAGGTTACACACAGTATTTAACCAGAAGAGCAAGTTCGTGCGATCCAGTCGTGCATATTTTTTATAAATATAACTAAAGATTTTTAAATCAGATTGTGCTAAGTTTTGGGCCACATCAAGGTTTTTTACTTAGGTATATCAATTCTATTCAATTACTTTGACACCTGGCAACCCATGCTGTAAATATGTACCTATTGTAATCAAAATAATTTTGGGTTAGGATATCTAAAATCCCCAAAAATATAGCCTTTAAGCAGCGCATACATTTTTAACCCTCACACTCATGGGGATATGGGGTGTTGCTTGTCAATTTCTTTATTTTCGTTTTCTTTTTCATAAAAATATATAAAACTATAAGTAATTAAATATTTTGAATCTATTAATGTGTATCTATTAAGATAAGTTGTGTTTTCATTTTAGAATGACTTTAAAAGGACACTGAAAGCGTTAGCTTTAGTTCTCTTACTTTCGACATGCAGTTCAGCCCAGAAAGTCAAAAACCTAAACCAGATGCTTGCATGGAAGGTCCTAGAGTATGGTTTCCATTCAGACATTGAACGTCAATACGCTGTCGATAATGGACTGTTGACACCGAACACGGGAACACCAATCGACGTTGCAGTCCACTATATGTGTAGGATTATTCTTATTTCTTGAAAAAAAAAATGTTAAATATCGCATTTTTAAATGATTTCTAATTTTAGCTGGAAATAACATGAGAGTATTCACAACAATTCCACGATTTTCAAAAGGAATCCCATATTCCCTGGCAATGATTTCCAGTAAGGTTGGCGACAATGGACCGATAATCTACCCATATCCCAACTATGATACACATATAAACAACAATGCTGAATGTTCGGGAATAATTTCAGCTTTTCGTGTTGCAGTAAGTTAACCGCATAAACAAAATATTGAACTTCTTTGAAATGTTTTTGTATTCAGATTGATGATTGTAATCAAATGTGGGTAATCGATTCTGGAGTCATTGAAGGAGTTCAAATTTGTCCACCGCAAGTGCTTAAGTTCGATCTTAAGACGGACACACTTTTACAGCGTTACCAATTCCCCCTAGACTTGTACACACCAACTGCTTCACTCCTTATCAATTTAGTTGTTGATATTTGTGATCCTCCACCACGGGGTTCGTGCCAAAATGCCATGGTTTACGTAGCGGACGTCACAAACCCTGGTTTATTGGTCTATGATTCTAACCGCAATATGGCATGGAGAGTCGAAAACAAACTCATGAATCCCGATCCCGCCTTCGGTACCCACACTGTAGCCGGAGGCAGCTTCGATCTCATGGACGGCATTTTTGCTCTTAACTTAACTCCACGCAACAAAAGAGGTATGCCATTAAACATTGATCCCAGAATTGTTAATAGACCACTTTGGTTATCAGGGGGAAACAAAGACAGGCACCTTTACTTCCATGCTCTTGCCAGTGACACAGAGAATTCAGTACCGCTGCGGCTTCTTAACAACCATACCATTTGGCAAGAAAACAAAAATGCTTATCCCGATGCCTTCCAAACAATTGGCAAACGCGGAGTGCAGGCTGCTATGGAAGCAATGGACAGCAAAGGCAACCTTTATGCCAACACCGAAGATCCGTTGACAGTTTTCGCTTGGAACATCTACAACTCTCCTTACTCGTACAATTCCTTCAAAATAGTTGCAAACAATCAGGAGCAGTTGCAATTTGCAAGTGGCATGAAAGTTGTGAAGAATCCCTATGGAAAAGAAGAACTTTGGATGTTAACTTGCAGTTTCCAGGTAAAAAACAAAATAATTCAATATGCATTTTCTTAAGTTTGAGAATTTATGTTTGATGTTTTTTTTTTGGCTTTCAGAAAGTGGCAACTGGGACTTTGGATCCCACCGAAATCAACTTCAGAATTTTGGCGTGTAAAACCGATGATCTACTGAGAAACAAAGAGTGCAGTCGATTACAAACGCAGATGACGCCTTATACTGAATCACCTTTCACGAATTTGATTCTTAGTTAAGAGCTTGGTGGCTAAAAACTGATGTTTGGATAGGAATATCCTAAAAAAGAATAAGAAAATTGTTGTCAGAATAAAATAAATTATTTATTGGATATGAGTTTTTCTTTATTTACGAACATTAAATGGTCAGTATGAAATTAGTGCGAATTTTAATATGTTTGAGTGGGATGCGATTTATTACTTGATTGATGTGGACAATATTCTAAGTGCAATCCGTTCAGTCGAATCCAATTCCATTGGTCCTGGTGACATTTCGCCGAAATTTGTAAAACTTATCCTCCCCTTAGTACTGAATTACCTACTCATCATCATCATCATCGGCTCGACAACCGGGGTCCGGTCCTGGCCTCCTTCAACATGTCTCTCCACCCATCCCGGTCTCGAGCCGCCGCCATCCAGTTGCACACCCCAAGGCTCCGGGCGTCCTGGTCTACGCCATCTCTCCAGCGCAAGCATGCGGTCTACCACGCTGTCGTCTACCATAGAATGTACCACAAAGAGCTTTCCGAGCAGCTTCCTCTTCGCTCATGCGAGCTAGATGCCCTGCCCAACGGAGTCTACCGAGCTTAATTTTTGTCACGATATCTGCTTCAAGGTAGATTGCGTACAATTCATGATTGTACCGTCTCCGGAATCGTCCTTCCTCACATATGGGGCCAACAATTCTCCTTAAGACTTTTCTCTCGAACGCGGCTAAAAGGTCTGAGTGCCTTTTGCTAAGCACCCAAGTCTCGGATCCATTGCACCACTTCAAATTCTTGTTCCGCTATCTTGATTGTTTGACCAACTGTTCCTCTCGCATTCGACGCCACCATGTACTTTGTTTTACCTTCACTAATGTGCAGCCCCAGATTTTGTGCCGCCTGCTCGATCTGGATGAAGGAATCATGTACAGCTTGCTCAGTTCTTCCGATGATGTCGATGTCGTCTGCGTAAGCCAGTATCTGGCTGGACCTGTTGACGATGGTCCCTCTTGTTGCCGTGCCAGAGTCACGGATTGCTTTCTCCAACGCCAGGTTGAAGAGGAGGCAGGCCAAACCATCCCCTTGTCGGAGTCCATTAAATCCAATCTCTTGATTGGTTTGGATAGCAATCCGGCTATTTTTACTTGGCTTGTTACGTTGGTCATGGTCAACCTACATAGTCGTGTCAATTTATTTGGGATGCCGAATTCTCTCATGGCTTTGTAAAGTTCTACCCTGGCTATGCTATCGTAGGCGGCCTTAAAGTCTATAAACAGGTGGTATGTTGGGATGTTAAATTCTAGACATTTTTCCATCGCCTGCCTAAGGGTAAAGATCTGATCAGTCGTTGATTTGCCTGGAATGAAACCACACTGATATTGTCCGATGATGGTTTTAGCGTATGGGGTTATCCGGTCTTGTGGGATAGAGGAGAGTATCTTATAGGCGGTACTCAACAACGTGATACCTCTATAATTGCTGCACGTTGTGACATCTCCCTTCTTATGTATGGGGCAAATGATACCTTTTCGCCAGTCTTCTGGAATTTCTTCATGCTCCCACACGTGCACTATAATCTCATGAATTGCTTGACGTAAAGCTGGCCCACCGTGTTGAAATAGTTCGGCTGGTATACCATCGGCTCCCGGGGCTTTGTTTTTCTTTAGCCGGCCTATAGCCTTCTCAACCTCTTCTATGCTTGGTGGCGGCAACATAGGGTACTCTTCTTGAAGTAGTGGAGCCTCCACTTCTGCAGTGAGCTGGCCATTTAGCAATTCATTGAAGTACACTTCTCATCGCTCCAGTATGCTTTGAGGATCGGTGATCAGATTTCCCTCTCCGTCATTGCAGTATGTGCAGCGTGGTGTGTACTTCGTCATGTTTCGGACGGATTGGTAGATCTTATGCGCCTGGTGCGGACCTCGCTCTCGGCTTTTCTCTATTTCACAGATTATGTTCTTCTCCCAGGCTGATTTTTTCTGTCTGTGAAGCCGTTTTTCAATTTTTCTGAGCTCTTTATATTCGTCTTCGCGTTCCCGCGTTCTATGAGATTGTTGCATTGCTCGGTACGCAACATTCTTACGTTCAGTCGCTAGCTTGCATTCATCATCAAACCAGTCGTTCCGATTTCTACGACTGCTGCCTAAGATGGAGTTGGCAGTACAAATGACAGTATTCTTAAGGCGTGTCCACTTCTCATCTATGCCCAGCATACTGGCTCCAGGACTTACTCTACCCAGTTCTAGGGCGAGTTCTAACGCATTACCAAAGGTGTTTCTGGTGTTTTCATTGCGCAGAGCAGCCGTGTTGTTTTGAACCTGATCGGCGGATGCAATACGTCTTTGCAAGGCCATCCGCCCTCGGAAAACCATACCAACAAGATAGTGATCCGAGTCGATATTGGCACCCCGGTACGTTCGTACCGTCATCAAGTTCGAGTAGTGGCGACGGTCTATCAACACGTGGTCAATTTGGTTACGAGTGACTTCCTCAGGTGATACCCAGGTGGCTTTGTAGATATCTTCACGCGGGAACCTGGTGCTCGCAACGACCATGTTTTTCGATGCTGCCAATTCTAAGACTCGAAGTCCATTGTCATTAGTGTTCTTATGCAAACTATGGGTGCCTGCGTAATGTTGAATACCGGCTCCCGACCTATTTTTGCATTCAAATCCCCAAGGATGATTTTTACGTCATACTGAATTACCTACTACATATCTTTAATAAATGCATTTACAGCTGCAAAATTTCCTGCTGTTTGGAAAAATGCCAACATGTTACCAGTTCCCAAAAAAAGCAAATCCTTTGGACCCCTCTGATTACAGGCCCATTAGTATATTATGTTTTCTGAGTAAAGTACTTGAAAAAGTAATGCATGAAAAAATTCAAATCTATTTGATTAATAATGAAAGGCTTTCTAAATGGCAATCGGGATTTCGTAGTAACCACAGCTCTGAATCTGCAACTGATATCCGTCAGGCTTTGGATTCAGATAGGTTTGGCATTTTGGTTCTTTTTGATTTCTCTAAGGCCTTCGACAGCATAGCCCATTCAGTATTGCTCTCAAAACTCAAAAGAAATTTCAACTTTTCTAATACTTCGCTTAAACTATTGTTTAGCTAACTCCGTTGTTACAAATAATTGAATCCCTCAAGGCTCAGTATTGGGTCCTTTACTGTTTTCTCTATTTATAAATGACCTTCCTGAAGTTGCTCTAAGTTGCCAAATGCATCTCTACGCTGATGATGTGACACTTTATATATCTCGTCCAATAGGTTTGATGGAGGACTGTATTGCTCGCTTAAATGACGATTTGTGTTATAATCTTGCTTGGTCACTTGATAATGGTATGAATCTCAATCCAACTAAGTCAGTGGCCATGATATGCTCTAGAGTCCAAATTAATCCCTTAGATTTTCCAAATGTTACTCTTGTTGTGATTCATGTTAAATACTTGGGATTTTACATCAACAGTAATCTTACCTGCTGCAATCCCATAAGTAATGCTGTTAGAAAGATTTACTATGGACTACGTTCACGTTAAAAGATGAAGAGAGGCATATTGAACTAGAGAACGCATTGAGTAAAATAAAATGGGACATTATCGTTCTTTGTGAAACTAAGATATTTGGTGAAAAACTAATTAAAAAAGAAAACGGTAATCTATTTGGATTTAAAGGAGAAACGAAGGGGCTCTATGGATTTGGATTTTTAATAAAAGAAAAATGGAGACACTATATTGAACAAATACATTTTTACAATGAAAAATTAAAGTTTCAAACACTAAACTATCAATTATCCAAATCTACGCGCCAACAAAAGTAGCATCAGATGAAACAATCGAAAGGTTCTATAAAGATGTAGACCAGGTTTATCAAGATTTTAAAGCAGAATTTATGTGTGTAATGGGAGATTTTAATGCCAAGGTGGGCTTTAAAGCGGACAACGAAGATTTGATAATGAGAAACTATGGATATGGAAACAGAAATGAAAGAGGAGAAAGACTTGTAACATGGCTATGGCAAAATGGCCTGTGCATCGGAAATAGCCTTTTTCCAAAAACTGAAAACAGAAAGTGGACTTGGAAGTCTCCAAACGGGCTGATAAAAAATGAAATAGACTTTATTATAGTCAACAAAAAATCAATCTTAAAAGATGTTTCGGTTCTTAACAATTTCGATTTCGAAAGTGATCACAGGCTAGTAAGAGGGACGTTTCAAATTAACCACAAAACTAAAAACTATTATAAAAAATCTTTGAAAAGAGAAATTCCACAACCATTAGATGAAGACAGTAAGCATAGATACTTCGAAGAATTAGATAGAAGATGCAGTTGGGATATTATAAATAAGGCCTGTCTACAAGATGCATACAAGCAACTAGAAAATGGAATTTTGAAAGCAGCAGAGAACAGCATTCTCAAAAGCTCAAAACAAAAAAATGATAAACTCACAACAGAAACGAAGAATCTTATAACAGAAAGAGAAAAACTACGACAAAAAGCACACCTTACAGACTTACAAAAGAACGAGTTGAAAAACCTTAAAAAGCAATGCAAAAAAGCAATACAAAAAGATTTACTCGATTACAATAACAGGGTTATAAAGCAAATTATAGAAGATACAAAATCTATGAAAAAAAACAAAAAAGGAACTATCGGTAGGAAAGGAGTAGATAGTTAAACTTACAGAAAAAAGAAAGAGTATTAAACACCGGGCAGATATTAACAATGCGGCAACAGAGTCTTATGAAAATTTGTACAAATCTAGGCTCACATATGAGGAATTACAAAATGAATCGGTTAATATTGAAGGATAGGCAGATAATATACTTCCCTTCTTACCCTCTGAAATTGAACTATCTATAAAAGAACTACCTAAAGGTAAAGCATGTGGACAAGATGGAATCAAAGGCGAAATGCTCCAAATAGGCAAGAATAAACTCATTCGCAGTCTTACAAACATGTTTAATTGGATTCTAGATTCTGAAGAGATTCCAAAACAATGGAAAGAATCAACTATCATTCTGTTGCACAAAAAAGGAGATACGACAAATTTAAATAATTATAGACCAATTAGTCTTATATCAGTGGTATACAAAGTGTTTGGCAAGTGTCTATACAGAAGGATTCGCAATACCCTTGATGAACAAGAACCAAGGGAACAAGCTGGTTTTCGGCAAGGTTTTAGCACAACAGATCATCTGCAAACCGTGAATCAAGTCATTGAAAAGTGTAATGAATACCGACTGGACCTAAAATTAGCTTTTATCGACTTTACAAAAGCATTTGATACGGTCGAACATGCAACAATTTGGAAGTCACTTAAAAACCAGGGAGTGCATTACAAATTTTTGAGAATAATAAAAAACATATACACTAACGCAACGTCGAAAATTTCTCTTGAAAATAAAGGCAGACAGTTTGAGCTTAGCAGGGGAGTGAGGCAAGGAGACCCATTATCACCAGCATTTTTCTGTGCTGTTTTGGAGGAAATATTCCGAGAAATGAGCTAGGATTCTCTAGGGCTGAAAATAGATGGAGAGTTTCTCAATAATTTAAGATATCGTCTTACTATCAACATCTTGTCAAGATCTCGAAAAAATGATATTAGAGCTGCAAAGTCATTGTAAAATGGCATTACTCGAAATGAATGCTGAAAAAACAAAGCTCATGTTCAAAGGCGAAAAAAAGGACATTTCTGTAGACGGAAAAGAAATAGAATTTGTCGACAATTATATCTACCTGGGGCAGACGGTCTCCTTCGAAAATAGAGAAGATAAAGAGATAGATCGAAGAATAACCAATAGCTGGAAACAATTCTGGAAACATAAAAAAATCTTCGATTCAAACTTGAGCCAAAGATCTAGAAAGTATCATTTTGATGGAGCTATCCTTCCAGTAATGACGTATGGATCCCAAACATGGAGCTTGTCAGCCACATCAGTACAAAAACTTCTGACCACACAAAGAGCCATGGAAAGATCACTTCTCAATATCTCCAAAAGACAAAGAATCAGAAATGAAGTAATACGGTGCATGACCGATTTTGGAGTTGTGATCGAGAAGGTGAAACAGCAAAAATGGAACTGGGCAGGACATGTTGCTAGAATGAATGGCAACCGCTGGACTTGCAGAAGTACGCGTTGGATACCTAGAGAAGGCTCACGCAAAAAAGGAAGACAAATGAAACGTTGGAGAGATGACATTGCCCGACAAAGTAGTAGATGGGAAAGAATTGCCAAAGAGAAGACAACTTGGAAAAACTTGGGGGAGGCTTATATCCACACATAATTAAATATTTATAGTTATAACCTAAAAATACTGAAATTAATCATTGAAATAGTTAACTACTTAATATTATAATAATTTTATATTTCGATATTTGAATTTAATTAGTAAATATTTAAGAATATTTTTATAAAATTAATGGATGAATAAAACTTATAATAATAATAATAATAATAATAATAACGTTCACTAAGATCTTCCTCAGCTTTGCTCTTACCAAATATGAAAAAACACTTTGTTAAATCGCTGATTTTGCCCTACTTCAGTTTTAATAGTTCTGTCTATCCAGTTTTGGACTGTGAATGTAAGCGCAAACTGAATATTGCCTTTAACGACTGGGCCCTTATTATGTATTAAAACGAACCCCAGGAAAACGAAAGTCAGCGCGTTAAGCGATTATGAAAAACGAAAATGTTTTTCACACTTTATTTATTATTTTCCTTACATTTTTCTTTAGCTTACACTTCGACATGAATTGCAACGAACCACCAAACCTGCTGATTTTAAGAGAAAACTATTTTTAAACTTTGCTTCTCAAAATTAAGTTTGATCTCTTTTTTATCTTATAAATTATTATTTTTGCATTATAATCTGCTTTACTTATTCATTAATTAATTCATTTTTAGGTACCTGTAGGCAGGTGCCTAGCGAAATTCGGGTAACATGTTGTGTGATTCTTTTTTTTTTGTTTAAAGGTAGTTCAGCGAATCCAAGTTCAGACCGAACAAAGCAAGTACAACTCGGTTTTTTGAAGAGTTCAGAACTCCAATTATTCGTCAATTTTATTAAAGTTTTGAATCTCACAATCTAATTTTCCTTTAAATAATCAAACGTGGTATTTCATATACTTTTACAATAGGTTTGCCTTAATAACTAACACGGTACTTCATATAATTGGGATAGAGCACCCGGCCGCAGGCGGAACTAACGGCACAAATAAGTAAAATATGATAAAGACCAAAGCCATAGTCGAAAACGAAGGCGCAAATACTACGGTGGGATAGAGTCCCCAGCTCCAGTGGAAACTGAAGGCACAAAATTATTTCACACACTTTCGTATTAAATTCTACCAATAAATCTTCATCTTTATAATTTTTTTGTGTACAGATGCGTCTAAATAACTGAACAAAATTGCACACTAAAATTTTCAAAAAATTATATTTTACAGTTTTTAAACAGTTTTCAAGCATTTTTTTTGTTTATTATTCAATAAATTTGAAAATTAAAAATTTAATGTATATATTTCTACAAAATTAACACCATATTGCCTGCATTGCAGGCCTCATAATCTTAAACTGAATTTATCAATTTTTCATTTTAAATAAATTATTCCGTGTTTATTCGAGCCTGTTTAGAAGTCATTTTTATTCATATGTATTTAGAAGAAGTGATTCTTTTAGGAATCCATATAATTCACTGACTTTTTAATACCATTCGGAATCATTAGAACCAAAATCAAAATCAGTATCGACTGCATTCTTTGTTTTGCAGTAGATCATCGGTCGTAGCAGCCAATATTCTGAAGTTGACTTCTCGGGGATTTACC
Source organism: Leucozona laternaria (assembly GCA_932273885.2). Classification (NCBI taxonomy): domain Eukaryota; kingdom Metazoa; phylum Arthropoda; class Insecta; order Diptera; family Syrphidae; genus Leucozona; species Leucozona laternaria. Next base: position 263,755,965 of record OW026366.1, on the reverse strand, counting down.
GTTCCGGATGCAACTTTCTGCAAGCCAAAAACAATCAATCATTAATTCTCAGACCACGAAAATAATGTTTGTTTATTTTTCTTACCTGGAATCTGCAAGTTAACATCCAGAGTTCATCTCCCCGATAGGGATTACGCACAACTTTCATACCACTGGCAAATTGCAACTGCGTCCGATTGTTAGCAACAATTTTGAAGGTCTTGGGCGAATAAGGAGGATTGTTGATGTTCCAAGCGGAAACGGTCAATGGATCTTCGGTGTTGAAGAAAAGGTTGCCTTTGCTGTCGAAAGCTTGCATAGCTGCTTGCACCCCACGTTTGCCAACTGTTTTGAAGGCTCCTGGAAGTGCATTGGTGTTTTGTTTCCAAATGCTCCAGTTGTTGAGAAGCCGCAGAGGTACGGAATTTTCTGTGTCACTGGCAAGAGCATGGAAGTAAAGGTACCTTTCACTGTCATCACCTACAAACCAAAGTGTTCCATTAACAAAATCTGGCATCAACTTCTAGTGCTATATTTGCCTTTTTGGTTGGGTGGAGATACGTTTAGGGCAAATATGGCATCCATGAGATAGAAACTTTCACCGGCTATAGTATGGGTTCCGAAGGCTTCAACAGGAGCCATGAGCTTATGTTCGACCCTCCATGCATCATTGAGCTCAGAACTATAGACCACTACACCAAACTTACCGACGTCAGCTATGTAAACCATGGCTTTTCGGCAAGAACCTGATGGCGGAGAATCGATAACATCAACAGCGAGGTTGATAAAGAGTGAAGTCTTAAAGTACACGTTTCGGGGAAATTGGTAATGCTGTACAAGAGTGTCAGTTCTAAGATCGAACCTAAGCAGTTGCGGTGGACAAGTTTGGACACTTCCGATCATTCCGGAATCGATTACCCACATTTGCTGACACTCATCGATCTAAAAATAGAAAACATTTTAGCACAATTCGAATTCAATATTTTGGTTACAGTTAACTTACTGCAACACGGAAAGCCGAAATAATTCCTGTGCAGTTAGAATTCTTGCTATCATGTATTTTGTAATTGGGATACGGGTAGATCACCGGTCCATTTTTACCAAAAACACTGGCGGAAACGGTTGCTAGGGAATATGGGATTCCATCTGAAAATCGTGGAATTGTTGTGTACACTCGCCTGCTATTTCTAGCTAAAATTAGAATTAAGAAAACTCTTAAAGATATTTATAAATTTTTTGAAGGAATTCAAAGTAATCGTACACGTATACTGCACTCCAACGTCGATTGGTGTTCCCGTCAACGTTTTCAAGAGCCCGTTGTCAGAAGCGTGTTGGCGATCGGCCCATGACGTGAAACCATACTCCATGTCCTTCCATCCAAACATCTCATTCAGGCTCTTGACATTTTGAGCTGAACATGTCGAAAGTATAATAACGAAAGCGAATGCTTTCAGTGCACCTTTCAAACCATTCTGAAATGAAAACAAAACAAAACTTAGCGTAGGAGAAAGAGGGTTGAAATACTTGTGAAATGTTGTTAAGTTTTCAGCTTATTTCCATAATAATATAATTAATATATTTAATAAATACACGAGTGCGTTTTTCGGCATTTCGGAGGATTGAGTTATCCACCCATTAAAGCAGATGTTAAGTGCTTTGCAGATGAGCTGCGACTTGCGAATGCGAATAAATCTTCTCAAGCAATCTCTAGAGCAATTCTCAGCGAACAATCATGTGAATTATTATGTCAAATTTCCCGACCATTTGCAAATTGCAGTTTTCAGTCTCACAGCCAATGAATATATTTTCACATAACATTTAAACAGCTGCGTTAGCTCGAACGTCCAACTCATTGATGCCGTTTGGCGTATACCCAATGGAAATACGAAAATCGTGCCACTGTGGTGCGAGCAAACTGCCGTGTCGAAAAAGCAAGAGCGTGCCACATCATCAACGCTGTTATGAAACGCATTGGATAAAAAGATTAAATTAATTTCACAATATTTAACGTCTGGTAGGTAATAGACCTCAAATGGCAGGAAATTAGCTATTTATCTGCTCTGTAAATTTTGAAATGTCTAAACAAGTCTTGACCCATGGCACTGTCGACTTGTGGTCCTTTATTTTTTGCATCTTTTTTCCCTCTTTGTGTACTTTGTTTATTAAGAATTGATATTGATACAGAATGAGAAATAATTTGAGGCACTCACCATTGAAATATTAATAACTTTGAACTGTTTTTAACTCAAACCAAAGTCAAAGTCGTGTGATCAATTCAACCTTCGAGTGTGAAGTGATGGATCTTGGGGCTTACAACTTTTATACTAACTATAATAACTTTCGGGCGCGAGCAAAAGTTCTATTATAGCATTCGAATATGACTTAAGAATTTTTAAATTGTTTAAACAGTTTTATAGAATCATAAATTTGGAATAATGGGCACAAATGAAAAAGACCTTTGTATGTTTTGGTGTATCATTTTTTTGAAGACAGTTCGTATTTGCTTCGTGTGGCTTCATGCAGAAAGCTGTGACATACTATTTAATAGCGTTTGTTTTTATAGTAGAGTTGTGTAGTTCCGGACCTAAATAGTTCCAGGAACTATGTCTTTCCTTGGATACATTTCCACTCGTTCCACAAACTGAATTTAAACATGTCCATAGTTCCGACTACGTAGACACAAAACAAGACGAGAGCCACCATTGTGTCTCTGTTTAGTTACAAATTGAAATACACACACGCATATCTTGCGAATTGCCCAGCCAAAGCCTGCCGCACAAGAATGAGAACGAGTTGAGTTGAGTATCATACAAATATCCATAAACCACAACTACACTCTACACCAGGGTGGGTAAAGGCAAATAGTGTGTGTGACTGCCCTCTACCTACACGTAGTACGCACCCATTGGAAAGGCAGCAAAGAGTATAGCAGATACATACAGGATACAGGAACGAGATATACTTTAATCGGTCCGAATCCGACCTGTCATCATGCAAATAGTTCCTCCTTTAGTTCCATATCTTCTTCAAACACATTGCCTATAACATTTCATCGTAGTTCCACTCTTATTACTAGGTATGGAGTATAGTGCATATGTTGTAGTTCCTTCATGTTCGGCTGAATGTAAATCGGTCCGATCCGATCATGTTCATAGTTCCCTTAATAGTTCCATGTCTTTTGTTGTCATTGTATTTCCATTCTTTCTTATTAGGATAGGGAACATGTTCGGCAAAAAAATATACACCATTTCCAATGAGAATACTTGGATTGGGTACACTAAGGCCGATTTTATTCACTCAAAGTTGAACACAACTTGAGGATTTTTGTTTTCAACTTGTGAATTTGTTTTTATTCACTCAAAGTCGTGGTTAACGTAGTAAAGTCTTAAACTTCGTAATTCTGTCACCAATTGTATGGAAAATTTGACAGATTTACGCAGTTTATAACTTTACGATGATTTTACGATGTTGCATGAATACCCTTATTATTTTTCTGAATGTATATATATTTTTCTTATACCTATTTATGTTGATTTAGTTAAAAATGTGAATTGAAAGCTGATTTTTGTTTGTGTTTTTCGTATTATTTTTTTGTGTTCAAAATAACAATATTTATTTTTTTAAGCCTAGTACGCAGATCACGCTAAATTTGAGCTCCCACTTTTCTCTCCAAACATCAGCTACATCACTAGCTAAATTTTGACATGAGAGTGTTGTGGAGAATATGTCACAGAGAACAGCTGTTATCTGAAAAATTTATATATAACAATTTCAAAGAATTTTCTTATTCATATTTCAAGTAATTTTAAGCAAATAAAATGAATTCTCCTCTTTGACTCAGATAAATAGTTTGTTTCCAAATATTATCCACGTCACTTTTTATTTTCACAGCGCAAAATTCACAAAAAATCAGGAATTATAGAAATCTTCAAAATTTAGCCTGAGAATTAATGTGCCGAACAATTATTTCGTGTCGTGCGCTAAATTTTGACAGATGGTGATGCACAGTAAGAACCAAAAATTTTATTCTTTTAGCTGGAGCTGCGTACCTTTTGGCTAAAACGCTTGGCTTAATTTTAGCTTGGCTAAATTTTGGAGAGAATTTTGTATGAAAACGAAAATTTAGCGCGATCTGCGTACTAGGCTTTAAACAAAAATTAAAACCGAAACAAAAAACGTTACTTAAAACTCTTTAAACTCTGGCTATACTAGACCTTCACCGAGATTTGTCCATACTCCATAGCTCTGAGTATGACTGACCATACCACTAAATATCAAATCTTAATAGTTCCGCGGACATGGTTCCAGGAACTAGTTCCGACCGGAAAAAGAACCGTTCCATGTTCGTTCCGCCTTTGGAACTATTTTGCACAACTCTATTTATAGCACAATTAAAAAGATATGTACATTTGACACATGATGTTTATCTTATCGTTTGGAAAATTATGTTTACACAATTTATTTAAAAAAAAACAGAATTCTATTTAGAAAACAAGCGAGAAATATTTGGTGGGGAAACGGAGCCAGAAAGCTTGTTTTCGTTTTTGTAAATAAGTCCAGAAAATGTTTTTTTGTTTTCCAACAACACAGTTCAAAGGTGATCAAGTATGGAAACATTGTAACGAAGCTTTACGCCTTTTACACCTACCACCGAACAGCCTCATCATCGCAACAGCAGTATGCGACATAACACACCCATAAGCAGTCTGCAGCGAAGTATGCAATAGAGTGCACTTCCATTAACGACTCCTCAAAGTAGGCAACAAAATATAGTATTCAACTTTGTTACTCAACTTTTTGTAAGTAGAATACGTTATGTTTTATTCGTTCTATTAGTTCCCACTTACTGCTAACATCAAATATGATATGACGTCACCGAACAAAATCGTCTTCTACCTGTTGCGTTGTCCGTTTCAGCTTTTGGGTTTCACCACCCCTTTCTTAGGCTTTTCCTTCGCTATTGGCGGTTTGGGGACGAGCCCCAAACTGCCCTTTCCATTCTATACTTCTTCTCAGGAAACAAAGTGATTCGCATAAGGTGTGACAATAGGCTAGGGCGTGTAGATTGGGTCGATAAAAGAAAAAAATCGCAAAGGACGTGAGGGTCTATTCCCCCCCATTTAGCCGGAAGGGGTAATTTTCTAAGAAACATACTTGAAACAGACAAAAATATGCCTCACTATGCTATGCTATACCTTAGTATTAGTGAACAGTTTTTGAAATATTTATTTTTAAACTAAGGCAGTTTCACGTAGATAGGGTTGCTAACACCCAAAATGTGAAACTTCTGATGGTTTGAACTTCGTTTCTCAAATTTGCTAGTTAATTTACTCCGTTCCAAAATAAATAAATTGCCGCAAAGGTATAGGACAATTTTGTTCAGTGTTGTCATACCATATTATTTGATGTTAGTAGTAAGTGTGAACTAATAGAACGAATAAAACAAAACATATTCTACTTACAAATAGTTGAGTAACAAAGTTGAATACTATATTTTGTTGCCTACTTTGAGGAGTCGTTAATGGAAGTGCACTCTATTGCATACTTCGCTGCAGACTGCTTATGGGTGTGTTATGTCGCATACTGCTGTTGCGATGATGTTCGGTGGTAGGTGTAAAAGGCGTAAAGCTTCGTTACAATGTTTCCATACTTGATTACCTTTGAACTGTGTTGTTGGAAAACAAAAAACATTTTCTGGCCTTATTTACAAAAACGAAAACAAGCTTTCTGGCTCCGTTTCCACACCAAATATTTCTCGCTTGTTTTCTAAATAGAATTCTGTTTTTTTTTAAATAAATTGTGTAAACATAATTTTCCAAACGATAAGATAAACATCATGTGTCAAATGTACATATCTTTTTAATTGTGCTATAAAAACAAACGCTATTAAATAGTATGTCACAGCTTTCTGCATGAAGCCACACGAAGCAAATACGAACTGTCTTCAAAAAAATGATACACCAAAACATACAAAGGTCTTTTTCATTTGTGCCCATTATTCCAAATTTATGATTCTATAAAACTGTTTAAACAATTTAAAAATTCTTCAGTCATATTCCAAGGCATATTGTAAATCGAATGCTATAATAGAACTTTTGCTCGAGCCCGAAAGTTATTATAGTATAAAAGTTGTAAGCCCCAAGATCCATCACTTCACACTCGAAGGTTGAATTGATCACACGACTTTGGTTTGATTTAAAAACAGTTCAAAGTTATTAATATTTCAATGGTGAGTGCCTCAGCTTATTTCTTATTCTGTATCAGTATCAATTTTTAATAAACAAAGTACACAAAGAGGGAAAAAAGATGCAAAAATGAAAGGACCACAAGTCGACAGTGCCATGGGTCAAGACTTGTTTAGACATTTCAAAATTTACAGAGCAGATAAATAGCTAATTTCCTGCCATTTGAGGTCTATTACCTACCAGACGTTAAATATTGTGAAATTAATTTAATCTTCTTATCCAATGCGTTTCATAACAGCGTTGATGATGTGGCACGCTCTTGCTTTTTCGACACGGCAGTTTGCTCGCACCACAGTGGCACGATTTTCGTATTTCCATTGGGTATACGCCAAACGGCATCAATGAGTTGGACGTTCGAGCTAACGCAGCTGTTTAAATGTTATGTGAAAATATATTCATTGGCTGTGAGACTGAAAACTGCAATTTGCAAATGGTCGGGAAATTTGACATAATAATTCACATGATTGTTCGCTGAGAATTGCTCTAGAGATTGCTTGAGAAGATTTATTCGCATTCGCAAGTCGCAGCTCATCTGCAAAGCACTTAACATCTGCTTTAATGGGTGGATAACTCAATCCTCCGAAATGCCGAAAAACGCACTCGTGTATTTATTAAATATATTAATTATATTATTATGGAAATAAGCTGAAAACTTAACAACATTTCACAAGTATTTCAACCCTCTTTCTCCTACGCTAAGTTTTGTTTTGTTTTCATTTCAGAATGGTTTGAAAGGTGCACTGAAAGCATTCGCTTTCGTTATTATACTTTCGACATGTTCAGCTCAAAATGTCAAGAGCCTGAATGAGATGTTTGGATGGAAGGACATGGAGTATGGTTTCACGTCATGGGCCGATCGCCAACACGCTTCTGACAACGGGCTCTTGAAAACGTTGACGGGAACACCAATCGACGTTGGAGTGCAGTATACGTGTACGATTACTTTGAATTCCTTCAAAAAATTTATAAATATCTTTAAGAGTTTTCTTAATTCTAATTTTAGCTAGAAATAGCAGGCGAGTGTACACAACAATTCCACGATTTTCAGATGGAATCCCATATTCCCTAGCAACCGTTTCCGCCAGTGTTTTTGGTAAAAATGGACCGGTGATCTACCCGTATCCCAATTACAAAATACATGATAGCAAGAATTCTAACTGCACAGGAATTATTTCGGCTTTCCGTGTTGCAGTAAGTTAACTGTAACCAAAATATTGAATTCGAATTGTGCTAAAATGTTTTCTATTTTTAGATCGATGAGTGTCAGCAAATGTGGGTAATCGATTCCGGAATGATCGGAAGTGTCCAAACTTGTCCACCGCAACTGCTTAGGTTCGATCTTAGAACTGACACTCTTGTACAGCATTACCAATTTCCCCGAAACGTGTACTTTAAGACTTCACTCTTTATCAACCTCGCTGTTGATGTTATCGATTCTCCGCCATCAGGTTCTTGCCGAAAAGCCATGGTTTACATAGCTGACGTCGGTAAGTTTGGTGTAGTGGTCTATAGTTCTGAGCTCAATGATGCATGGAGGGTCGAACATAAGCTCATGGCTCCTGTTGAAGCCTTCGGAACCCATACTATAGCCGGTGAAAGTTTCTATCTCATGGATGCCATATTTGCCCTAAACGTATCTCCACCCAACCAAAAAGGTAAAGATAGCACTAGAAGTTGATCCCAGAATTGTTAATGGAACACTTTGGTTTGTAGGTGATGACAGTGAAAGGTACCTTTACTTCCATGCTCTTGCCAGTGACACAGAGAATTACGTACCTCTGCGGCTTCTCAACAACTGGAGCATTTGGAAACAAAACACCAATGCACTTCCAGGAGCCTTCAAAACAGTTGGCAAACGCGGGGTGCAAGCAGCTATGCAAGCTTTCGACAGCAAAGGCAACCTTTTCTTCAACACCGAAGATCCATTGACCGTTTCCGCTTGGAACATCAACAATCCTCCTTATTCGCCCAAGACCTTCAAAATTGTTGCTAACAATCGGACGCAGTTGCAATTTGCCAGTGGTATGAAAGTTGTGCGTAATCCCTATCGGGGAGATGAACTCTGGATGTTAACTTGCAGATTCCAGGTAAGAAAAATAAACAAACATTATTTTCGTGGTCTGAGAATTAATGATTGATTTTTTTTGTCTTGCAGAAAGTTGCAAACGGAAAGGTAAATCCCCAAGAAGTCAACTTCAGAATATTGGCTGCTACAACCGATGATCTACTGCAAAACAAAGAATGCAGTCAACTGGATCCTGGTTCTGATTACTCCGATTGGTATTGGTATTGATATGGGTGATTGATTTATATGTACTTTTTATCAAACATAAAAAGGAATACATAAAACATATTTTGTCGCCTTAGATATGTTTATTTTAATACAAAAGAACCAATATTATTTGCATTTATTTTGTAAAGATTGATTTTACTATACTTTCAAATTTTGACCGTAACTGAGGGTGACATACATACTTTGTCCTAGTACGCTGCTGGTGCTAAACAAAAATTTGTCTGTTGTGTCCAAAACGACAGCGAAATGAAAATTGAAAGTTTCACCAACAATTGCACACATATAATGGAAGAAACAACAAACACGAATCCAACTCAAGTTTCACTTAATTGCAAAAAAGAGCGGAGACCTCTCCAAATAATCTGCTACAATTATCAATTTCGCTCGTCAAACAGGTTACCTACCGGAAAACGAATTTTTTCGTTTATTGTGTCGTTTTGTCATTTTTTGTATAAGAGTTTTCGTTTCGCATCAGCAGCGTACTAGGCTTAAAGTTCCAGTTTTCCATGACGCGTTCGATCATTTTACGTGATATTTGGTCAATGTCTTCAAAAATGTTGGCTTTCAATTCCTCAATAATTGTAGCCAGCTTATCCGTATAGATTTTGGAATTTACGTACATAGCTCCAAGGGAAATACAAATCTGATAATGTTACATAATGTGAATTATCATGATAAGCAAACTATTCGTATTGCATTTTGCATATTTGGCAGTCGTACAACCGCTCACAAAAAGACTAGTCGATTGATCGAATAAAAAAATGCTTGGTGACGCGACAGGCGCTTGTGGAAAAGCAGCAACTATCAAATATTCCCGTGTGTGTTTTGGACCTTTGGTAGTTTCTAGAAATGGAAACTGGTCTACAGGTGGCTGTGGCAGGATATAATCTTGGAGAAACTGTCACTCCAACACCCTAAGCCTAACCTACAGGGATACCTAACCTATTGATCAAGTATTAGAAACAAATTATCAACAAAAACAAATTACAATCGTGATGCCTGATGCATAAAACGAGGTTTATAACATCGCATCGGCGCGTATCGTGACAGGTGACGAATCGTGAGTAATAAAAATTAAAACAATTTAAACGGTTGATATCTTTGAAATTCTTATTTTTTTTACTCATACCTGCAAATACATACAGAGTGATTTGCATTAGATGCAACAAAAAATTAGAATATATACCAATAGCCAAAAGAAGGGAAAAATCGTATCGGAGGAGTGTCAATCGCAATATCATGCTGCCATTTGACACTTTCCCAATATGAACAAAACGAAACACAATATAAATAATTAGATGAATAGTTTTGTTTTGTATTTTTGTCCATGAAATAAAATAAAATAAAACAAAAACCAATGGGAATCACCCTCCTCGACAAAGTAGACCGCGAACTCTTTCCGCACTCTTTTCGCGGATCGATTACAGTCTCCGTTCGTATGGTTGTCGACTGCAGGTGCAGAAGATGCAGCGTTTCTTATCCATCGGAACACCTCTTCATTCACCATGAACGCTGGTCATGAAGTTGCCATTATTGTCGTATATGTCGAAGGAGCGTAATTGTGAAGCAGACAGTACCATTCTAAGACTGCGTTGGGTGTGGGGCTTCAAGATGTTCGGTCACAGAGCAAATCATTTTCACCGACGAGAACATGACGAAACACACGATACTGTGAGTGCCCTTGGAATTATAAAAATGAAAATTTGAATTGAGACTTTTATGTAAACATTCGCACCTTCAGCTTCAGGAAGTCGTCTACAAGAACTTTAGACCTTGCATGCAGCACTTCTGAAATAATGGTGTAGATTGTATCCTGTGGACAAAAATACTGGATCAAGTGAAAATTGTCGCCAGATGCCAGAAAGCGTTACGGCAAGACCAGTCCCACAGATGCAGTAATGCTGGGGCGCATAACTGTGTATTGGCCTCCTGAATATATCGCGTAGCCAAATTCAGCAAATGATCGAACTGATCAGCCAACATTCGTACGAAATTGCGATACAATTACGGCTCTTCGGCACGTAATTCTACAAGTAATTTTGAGCAAAAGCCCTCCGCCTCACAGTGGCCAGGCCAATTTTTTTCTCCAACAAGTTCGATGCTTGCGTTGCAACTCTAAGGTGTTTTGTTGGCTTTCGTCTTCTTCTTCATTTTCGAATGAATACGCGGACAAAATTTTGGCAAAACTATTTTTTGTATCATTGTTAATCGATGCGTCAGTAGTGCGTTTTTGAGTATTGAGGCGGTAGCGAAGAAAATGGTTTTAGCGGTCAATGAGGGCAAGACTAAGTATATGCTGTCATCAAGAAAAGACACCCAACACCAACGTCTTTGACAGACTATTACGATAGACAGCTACAAATTTAAAGTAGTTAAAGACATTGTCTACCTAGACACAGCTATCAACACACAGCCAACGATACCAGAGCTGAGATCAAACGAAGAATAACTCTTGCCAATCGCTGCTTTGTCGGGCTTAGAAGGCAATTGATAAGCAAACCCCTTGTACAGGAACAACTAAAGTGTTCCTGTACAAGACGCTGATCATCCCGGTCCAGCTGATGTATGGTGCAGAGGCATGGACCTTATCAAAGGCGGATGAGAACACTAGGATGTTTTGAGAGGAAGGTTCTCCTGGTGATTTTTGGTCCCATCTGTATAAATACTTCCCGAGAAGGTACAACAACAAGCTGTACGGGATGTACACAGAGTGACACTGATGATTGACCTAGCCAAAGAGTAAAAAGAACGACTGAGATGGCTGGGTCATTTAGAGCGAATGGAAACCAAAGCTCCAGCACCATCTCGAAAAGTCTTTGAATCCAACCATGAGCGACGGTGCAGTAGAGGAAGACCGCGACTCCGGTGGCGCACGCAAGTGGAAGAGGACCTCAACCAGAGAGACAGTTACGAGTTTGTGTATTCCATACAAATGAAATTTGTGTATACACAAACCACCTGATATTAGCTTTTAGTGTGGCTTGTCTTTTGTGGAATGTTGCTTGAGACATGTTGCATAAATAAAGCTTGTTGGATGTGGTGTATTGCTGCTTTACAAAGATTGACTGCAATACTAATGTTGGTATTTCGTTTTGTATACATTTTACATTACTGTATATTTTCAAATTGATCTATCGAAACGTTTTTCCGAACCGATTGATCAAAGTCTTACAAACCAATTACATGGACCAAAGCAAATAAAAGACAAGTTCATTTCCTTAACGTTCTTAATTAATTTACCTGTCAAACTCTATTGGGCCAGGTATATTTAGGTAAGTTGTTAATAGTAGAGGTGCATACATCTATTGAAGAATACCTAGGTGCAATTATTTGTTTTGGTTTCAAAACTAATAATTTTGTATCCTCTTTTAGCCGAGGCGCAGAGGCATGAATTAATTGGGCATTAAATTAATTGCAGCAATATTATAATATATCATTAAACCAAACAACCAACAAAGCAAAATAATAATTTTATCTAGATTGACACGTTCCTCGTGAAGCAAATTGATTAATTTTAATTATAAAAAAAGTGGTAGATATGCATCTTAATATCAACATTTAAAAAAAACTTAAAGTGTGTTTATACCTGCGAACATATTTTCAAAGTTCTCTGCGAAAACTACTACAAACAGTTTATAAAGGGTGTTTTTTTAGACGTGTGGTTTTCAATCTCGGAGTTGGTCTTTTTGACAGCTGTCACTTGATTTATGCTTAGTTTGGTTTGCCATTTCATAATTTATAGACTTGCTCCTGAACAACGTTTGAAAATCGTGCAAATTTATTACCATAATAATGGTTCGGTTGCGTCCAGTATTCGGTCGACATAATCGCATAATTCAACTTACCCGAAATCATTTTCAAAACATAATGACAAAGCCTTATCTTTATAATAAAGCTAAATTCTTGGCCATAACATAAAATTATTTGCGTTTTATTTCTTCTTGAAAACCACATGTCTAAAAAAAACACCCTTTATTTGTATCTTCTATATTTTCTTAATATCTCGACCACAATGGGGTGGATAACCATTCTGTTGGAAATATGATGAAGCTAGAGTTGAATCAGTGGAATGCGTCCTCCAATAGTTCTGATAAATCATTTCGCAAAAACTCCAGATAGTTAAGCCTAGTACGCTGCTGATGCGAAACGAAAAATCCCATACCAAAATGACACAACGAAATCATAAACGAAAAATTTCGTCCTCCTTTTCGTTTTGCAGTACGCTGTTCGATGAGCGAAATCGATAATTGTAGCAGATTATTTGGAGAGGTCTCCGCTCTTTTTCGCACTCAATTAATTGCCCGGGACATTAATTGTGTGCGGAAAAGTGACATTTGAGGTTGGTTCGTGTTTGTATTTGTTGTTTCTTTCAATACAACTGGCTTTCTGTGATTTTTTTGCGCTTGTGTTTGTTTTTTTTTTTTTGCTAATGGTGACGCTTTCAATTGTCATTTTTTCGCTGAGGTTTTTGTAAGCATTTCGCTGTCGTGTTGGAGACCACTGACAAATTTCGTTTCGCATCAGTAGCGTACTAGGCTTTAGTAGAATTAATGACACTTAAGTGGATTTCCTTTGGTTGTGTTCGTAAGCTTTGGATGTAATTTCGTTCAAATTGAGTTGAAATTACATAATTTGGAAATGTCAATTTGTATGAGGAATGAAATGATTTGGAATAGAACGTGGAAATTTTCAACGAAATTACCTCATTTCCCCTATTGAAGTCGTATAGTATTAAGCTTTTCTTATAACCCTCTTTCACGGTACGACAAAATCAGCCTTCAAATAATTCATTTCATTCTATTTTTCCTGAACTTTTTAGTTAATTCTCGAATGGTATTCAAACGCACACTTCAAAGTTAGCAGTTAATTTTTTTTTTCAATGGGATGTTTAAAAATTATGAAAAGTTGTAAAATATTTTTTTTACTCAGCTTGAGCTTTTACATATCTATGTAGAAGTTTGTCGGGAAAATTGGAATCACCCGCATTTGATAATAGACGATTTAATAAATTAACTACTGACGTCAGACTTTGTTTAGTTTGCAAATAGAAGTACGTAAGTAGGTACTTTTTAAACGGTTTAAAAATTTAAAATATTATAAACAAACCACTATGAAACGAATTGGGAAAACCAGTTAGTCGTGAGACGACAGAGATAATCAAACAAAGGCAATTTCTGTTAAAAATGAATAATTCCATCAATAACACACAAAAATAATGGAAATTTGATGACAAATTTAATACCTAAATGATGTTGGAGCTATAATAATATTTTTATTTGCTAGTAGGTATACTTAAACTGAAAGTGCTTTCAAACAAAAAGTTACAGGTAATAAACTTATACACTTTTATTATTAAATATCTCTAAACTATATAAGTATACCTACCTTAATACCTTCGCAATAAATTCAGTTTTTTAACCGCCATCACTTGTGAATGGAGGCGGTCCCAGGCTGTCCTTCTTTAAACGTGTCATCTATACATTACTTTTATCAACCCTATCGATAACCGCAACCATGATTTTGTCTTTCAAAACATGCCTGAAATCTTAGTCTCAACCTTGGTGATTAATAAGGGGAATGCTGGCTGCTGCAACAGACTTAAATCGCTTTAACGTGGAGTCTCCACTGGTTTGTTATTTTATGTTTGCGTTTGGACATCCCTGAAAGTGGGTAAACGGATTCCTATTCTATATGTTACGGTATGTTTGGATAGGAAACCGTTAACCCACTTTTTATGTTACCATCATGCTTTGAGTTGAGTGTCCTCTGATAGTCAGCTGGGCTCCATAATTTTAAGAACCTCCAAAAGGTTTAAAATATCATCTACTCCCGCTGGAAATTTTCGAGGTTTACCTACGTTCGTTAGTGGTTGGAGGGTCACGCTACACGACAATTCTCCCGCACTGAAATGAGGCTTCGAAGAAAATTGGGTGGTATGGCGAGGGCCACGTAATGATACACCACCACTGTTATTCAGAATAGGCTAGTTTATCCCGAGGTCACAACGAATACTCCGGTAACGAAAGAACTATTTCTTTGAGGATCACGTACAAAGTTTATCAATTATGTAAAGATTTTATGTACTTTTTGACTTCTCCGTTACCTTAACTTTTTTGTCACTAAATTAATACACCAATATTTTACATCGTCAATGTTTATTGCTTAACCACTTTATATTCTACAGCCATAAGAACTTAAACGTGACATCCATCCAGTCGTGCCATTTATTTTATTTACCAATATAATCGGCTTTTAATTCCCAATTTAAAGATATAACATAAATAAATAAAGTTGTTCACATTTTTTATCTGGACATCTTAATAAGACCATTCATGTGTTAATGATATGAACGTATGTACGTACGTACGTCATTGACCATTGAGATGTTGATTCATCGGGAAACACGTTGTATCTTCTTTACATTCCATTCAACGAAGAAAAACAATGAAATCCATCAACACAAATCCACGCCCTAAATGTATGAGTTAAGTATAGGTATACGCGAATAAACTGAGAGTGAGTGTTTTTTTTTAAAGATATTTTATGAACACTCCACATCAACTCAATAAGCATACCTAAATTCTCTCGAAATTTTAGGCTATGTTGTTAAAACAACATTCTGTCATAAGGGAATGCCCATTTTAGTATGGAGCTTTGGTCCAGAGTGTACACGAACGAGTTTGGTATCAAATGAAATGTAACGTAGAGCCCGATACATGAGTAGAATATTTTCATAATCGTTTATGGGAAAGTTAGGATATTTGAGCTTGAAGATGCCGATAGCAGAATAATGATTTCAGTTTTTGTTCCAAATAATTCTCCATAACGGGAAAGATATAATTGACATACAAAAATGATACTGATATCAAATCAAAGGTATTTTTCTTGTCTTTAAAATAATTATCAAAGTTATTTTATATGTTAAACACTTTTTGAGATATTGAATTTTAACTTCACGATCACCAATTAATTGTACTAACTCACTGAGACTCGGAAAGATCGATGTTCTATAAGTAAAGGGTTTTTCAACAAGGACGCTACAAAAGTAGAGCAACAGGGACAGCAAACGACGCCATATTTCTTGCCGCTCTTTTGACATTTCTCTTCAGTAAAGTTTGCCATTTCATGATGGAAAGATATACTAGGCAACAATGAGTCGAAATTATTAAAATTTACTACCGAAATTCGGAGTCATTGGCCTCAACGTAACGAGCGCTAAAAATCGAAAAATCATCTTCAGCGATGAGGCTCATTTCTGGCTGAATGTCTTCGTCAATAAACAAAATATGCGGCATTGCTCAGACAGCAATCCACGCGTACTCCATGAGTCATCATTTTATCCCGAAAAAATTACGGTTTGGTGTGGTTTATGGGCCGGCGGCGTCATTGGGCCGTACTTCTTCCATGATAATCAAGACCGGCACGTTACTGTGAATGGGGATCGCTACCGTTCAATGATAACCGAATATTTTTGGCCCCAATTGGATGATATAGACTTGGAGGACATGTGGTTCCAACAGGACGGCGCCACAAGCCACACAGCGAATGTCACAATCAATTTATTGGAAACCAAGTTTGGAGAACGTGTTATCTCACGAAATGGTCCAGTCGCTTGGCCGCCTCGGTCGTGCGATTTGACGCCGTTAGACTATTTTCTGTGAGGCTACGTCAAGTCTATGGTCTATGCCAACAAGTCAGCGACGATTGATGAACTTCGTACGAATATCGAACATGAAATTGCAGCAGTATCGGCCGACTTATGCTTGAAAACCGTTGAAAATTGGGTTCAGCGTCTGGACTTCTGCAAGCGTGCCCGTGGTGGCCATGCAAAAGAAATCGAGTTCCATACATAATGGCAGCAAACGTACTTTCACTGGAATAAAGAATTTCATTGATATGCAAAACCGTTTTTGTTTTATTTGCTTTTACTTTTGTAGCGCTCTTATTGAAAAACCCGATACTAATTCAAGCAGAGGTGGTGGTGTTTTATTTGCCATACAAAAAAATATGTTTGCAATCAAATAGAACTAAATTCTGATAAAAATAATTCCTTAAATCTAGATATTGATTAATTGATTATTAAAATAAATCAATCAATGTAAACTATAATTAACACGTTAGTGTGAGCTACATATGTATATTCCTCCGGGAAGCTCAATAGATATGTATAACATGCATTTTATTAATTGTTCCTTTTAAAAAAATCTTAATGCATCCGACCATGTCTTAATCGTAGGAGATTTCAATCTTGTAAACATAACGGAGTTCTGACGATAAACACTTAGTGCCTTTTAATGTAAATAATGAAACGGAAGTCACTGTTATAGATTTGTTTAGTCAATTTTGATCTTGTTCAAATTTTTAGACATCTTATAAAAGGTTTAAGCTCCATTAAGATAATTTGTCGCTGCGACTGAGTTACTTAAAATGTCACCATGATTTTAATTGCCTCAATAATTTTTTATTCAATAACTATATTTTGTCTGTTGAATCAGATATTAAAAACAACACTAAAAAATTTTGGAAAATCATTAACACGAAAAGAAAATCTATAGGTTTTCCAAATTGCAAGCAATAGTCTGGGAGAAAATCTAGTGAAATTGTTGTAATTTGTGATTTTTTTGCTGATTTTTTCAGTTCAGTTTATGGAGTGAACTAACAGAGTTTTGTTAATTCATCCAACATTAACTTAAACACCTCAGAAGTCTTCGACGCTTTAATCAACATTGACATAAATAAAAGTGTAGGCGTGCGGGTTTGCTATGCCCCAAATACGACAATTTTGCTTGTTTACTACCCGCCAAGATCAAAATGAGCTTCATCTGAAAAGATGATTTTTTTGGCAAAATCGGCATCTTCTCTAAGTCGATCGCTGGCCCACTTAGCGAAGCATATACACAACCATATTCGTTCAGCGGAAGGATAAAACTAATTATCTGTCAAATCAGACATGAGCTAAGTGTTACCATTCACGAAATAAGCACTTGTTGAAAAAAAAAAACGTTAAATGGCGGACCCTTTATTTAAGATAATTTTTGTAATAAAATATTACTTAATGGGTTATAATCTACTTCACGTTATGAGTGGCGAAATTCGTAAAAAATGATCATATATGTAAGTCCAACCTTTATTACTTTCCCAACGCAGAAAAAATGTTTGTAATCAAAAACAATTTTTTATGTTTATCCGAGTTAACTCTATATCTACCCACATATCAAATTTTTAAAAATAACCTTTCAAACACAAACAGAATTTTTGAAATTGGATAACACTTTTCGTTTTTACACCCTTTAAATAACAAATTTAAAAAAAAAAAAATCCTAAAGCCATCCACTCAAAATAACCTTTCAAACACAAACAAAATTTCTTAAGTCTGATAAATTTTTAATTTTTTATTTTTACCCCATTTCACCCTACAAATAATAAAATTTGAAAAAGAATATCCCTAAAGCCATTTCCTAAAAAATCCCTTTTAAATATAAAAAGAATTTCTTAAATCTTGCAATTTTTTATTTTTACCACATTATTTCACCGTAAAAATTGTAAATTAAAAAAAAAATCCTCAAAGCCATTTCATAAGAATAATCTTTCAAACGCAGGTAGAATTTTTTTAATCGGATACGTCTTTTTCATTTTACCCCATTTCACCCTATAAAGTGAATTTTTTTCACATATTTTTATAGTTATTCTCCTATTCGGGGCAGAGACGAATCCAACAAATCAAAGACCATTAAAATCGATTCGGCCATTCTTCAGTTATAAGTGTTGTAACTTAAACGACTTTGTTTTATATATTTGGATATTATTTGGAAAATTAATTAACATATTTTATATTTTTACCAATCTAAGTCAATTGTAATTAGTCTATAAAAGATCAAATAAATTTATGAGAATAATTCAAAAAATTCTTCAGGCTGAGTGTCAAATTTGTTTGTAATACTTATGCGTTAAAATAAAGGGAATTTTTTAGCCTTTAACATTTTTTTCTGTAAACGTGACTGATGTTAGGGAGATATTCCTTAAAATCTATTTTGGTGGACTTTTGACTTTTTTGATCGTTAGCGCTCATATTTAGCTATCTGGTAATTTTTTCCGGAGCTTGATGTCTTGATTGTACTGGATTATTCGTCATGGTGGGTTATAGCGTTAAGCAACGTGTGCAATTTCATTTTATAGCGACGTGTCCTTATTTTTTTGAAGAAATGGATCTATGAACAAGCGCAATTGTCGGATTTGGGATACAAAAAACAACAGGCTTTATTTTTCACATATAAACTTATGTTAACATATGACATTATCATAAAATAACTTTCAGTTTCAAAACAATAGAAATTGAAAAAAAAATAATATTCATTCAGTTAGCCTGGAGTGTACGTAACCTGTGGTTTTACACATCACAAAATAAAAAATAAAAGGTTTTTTCCAATCCTGATCACCTCATCTCATTAACATTTTTTATGTTAATATAATATTTTTATGTTGTATCATAAATCAAATTAAGACGTTTTATACCATATCTATATATGCGGCGTCCAGGGAATACAGATTACTCAGATGCTTGAGTCTGAAGAGGATCGCTAAACTCATCAATATTTTTGTCTTTACGTCTCGCACGTCGAAAAGAGCTTAAAAGCCGGTTAAAAAAAAATAAATCATGCAGGTATGTAGACAGCTGAACTTGAAATTTAAGCAAAGCAGGTAAATGACGCTGTCGTTTTGCCAAAAAATAACAAATTAATTTATATTCAGAAGCTAAAAATTGTTGTTGTGCCACTAGTTTAAGTATTCATTCAATTTATCCAATTATTATCAGATTTTGTACTCTTTCATGAAGCTGCCTTTCACAGGAATTTACTCAATCTACAGGTATTTGGGTTTTTAATTGAACGAGTGTAGCATACAGGTCTATTTTGATAAAAAACAAACTCTGTGAGTGTGAGGGTCTTTCAATTGAATCAATTAAATAAATTAAAATAAACCTATAAGACCATTATTTATAATGAGTGTAAACTTAGTGAAACAAAATTCATGGATCGGAAAGTGGTGAGGTAGATAATTTGCCGTTAATTATTCGTTGATTAGTTGTGATAACTTCGAATTTGTCGTTCCATGTTTTCTATTTTTTTTGTTGCTGCTTCGCTAAGTTAATATCAACACCCTCTCAAAAATGGGTATAAGCTTCTTAAATTGAATGGTTTTCTATACTTAATAATTTGCCGTTAGGTGGTTTTTAAATATTTTTAACAAAATCAATTTTGTCGTGCTATGTTTTCTATGTTTTTTTTTTTTTGCTGCTTTGCTAACTTGGTGTCAACTTAGCGAAGCACCCTCTCAAAAACGGGTAAAAACTTCTTGTATTGAATGGGTTACTGCTCAATAATTTGCCGTTAATTAGTCTTGAATTAGTTGTGTCAATTTTATTTTTGTTATGCGATGTTTTCTGTGGTTTTCTCTAAATTCATATGAAGTTAGCAAAGCAACCCCTCAAAAAGTGTTAAAAACTGGTTATATTGAATGTTTTATTGCTTTATAATTTGCGTTCCATAGTTGTGGCAATATACATTTTTTCATGCGATGTTTTCTGTTTTTTTTTTGTTGGGGGTTTATGGGTAAATTCATATGAAGTAAGGAATAAAGCACATCCTTGAGGATGGGTTAAAACTCCTTGAGTTAAATTGTTTATTTCATAATAATTTGCACGAAAAAGTTGGCAAATTATATATGTAGAAGCCAATATGAAAAGAATTATAGTAATTATGATAATGCAAATAAACCGAAAAACATCGCACGACAAAATTAAAATGGTCACAACTAACAGGCGAGTATTTAACTAAAAAGTATAAAGCAATTAAACGTTCAATATATGAAATTTTTTGAGGAGGTACTGCGCCATAACTTTATATCAATAAAACAAATTCTAAAACATCGCACGACACTTAATGAAATTGTCATAACTAATTAATGACTTATGACCGTAAAATTATTATTAAGCAATAAAACATTCACTAAAACAAGTTTTTAACGCTTTTCAAGGGGGTGCTACGCAAACTCCATATGAATTTAGAAAGGAAACATATAAAACATCGCAATGCAAAATTAAAATTGTAACAACTACTTCAGAACTAATGAACCTCAAATTATTAAGTAGTAAACGATTCAAATTCAATATAATTAGTTTTTAATCCGTTTCGAGGAGTGTTTCACTAACTTCATATGAATTTGGCAAATTAGCAGAAAAAAACATAGAACACATAGCACGACAAAATTGAAATTGTCACAACTAATTCACGACTGGATGAACGTCAAATTATTTAGTAATAAACCATTTAATATAAGAAAATTCTTTTGTTGAAAGGAATTCGTTATAACTATCTGAATAATAGATTACTTGGAAAATGTATATCTAATTCAAATATTGTTTTTTTTGTAATTAAACTGAAACTGTTTACAAAACCGTCAATACGTTTGTTAACTTTTGTTTGAGTTTATCGATTTATGAGCATATGACGTTTGTGTGTTTTCCCAGCATTTTATTAAGATGTGTATCTGAGAATGGATCTCTGCCACCAAATGTCAGAAGTGTCAGTGTGAAATAAAAAAAAAAACAATCTGACAGCACTCCCTGGTTGGAAAACAAAACCAAATGCCGAAGGCACGAAGGCGAGCCAAAAAAGTCGTGTGTTTAATAATAGTGATTAATATGTAATAAAATTAGTTTTTTTGTATCAAGCACTTGAAAAAACACTAATTAATACGTAATTCGATCGCAAATTTAAGTTTTCAGTTCCAAATACAAAAAATAATCAAATGACTGGATTTTTAGCACTGCCAAGAGCATGTAAATATTTTCCAACCAGGGACTTTTTTTTGTTGTTGTTTTTAGATGTCAAATTAGAAGGAGAAAAGACAAAGACAAATCTTGGAAGACCTCTATAGATAAAGATGATTCTCATCGGCTTTGTTGGTTTTTTATGTCAGTCTTTTTTTTTCTTGCGAACTGTCAAAATTAGAAAGATAAAAGACAAAGATAGTTTCTGGAAGAGCCTAATAGCACACGTGTGTGAAAACTGTCAGAACAGTAAGGCACAGATTTGTATATTATTGGATTGACCGTTGCTTATCAGCTTATACAGCTCAAATTCAGAAAAATCGAATTTTTTATCACATTCTTATATGTTTTATTCTTTATTTTGGATCCAAAAATCTTTTAAATTTTTTTCTATGGTAAATTTTAGATTTTTTTTTAACTGCCAGACACACAAATCAGCTCTACGCTTTGAAATTTCTAATTTACTTGCTCCACTACAAAAGTAGGTCTTGAAAATGTTGTTCTGGAGCACAATTCATGGAAAATAAAGTTACAAAATTTAAAACAGTTTAGGTAAAGGTTTTTGGTCATGAAACCCAACCTTGTACATGTACAATTCTCATTTTTGTGTATAGAACAAAAGTTAATTGAACATACCTAATATCAAACGTCAAACGATATCTTACTTATTTTGATCCACTTCCTAATTTTGTTTCGTTTTGATAAGGAGAGCAACCCCATTAAAGCCCACCCGATTTTCCCCTCATCGATTTTTCAGAACTGACATTTTTGACATTTGACCTTCAATAACTTTTAATTCGCACATGTACATTTTTTCATAATGGACTTTTAAGACAGTATAGGTACCCGTGTTCCTTTGGTGGTGGCGAACTACACAAGAAGAGTACTTTGCTATTTCCCTACAAATCTCATCTACTCGTTTGGGTTCTGAGTTTAGAAAATTTATGTTCGACCTTTGTGCTTATTTACCTTAACTTAGCACTTAACTTAGCTAATGTAGCTTAAATTTTATCTCCCAATTCAAAATGTTTCTGATTTTAATCTATACAAATAATATCGTAACTTATTTCGTGTCTGAGCCGAGCGAACTACATGCAAAAAACTATTGAGTATTCCTATATGTTTATTGAGGAGTCGTTTTTTTAAATTTATAATTAATAGTTAAGCTGTTGATATAGGAGGTATTTTATAAAAAATTGAAAACACAAATTCATACTAATTAATATAGTACGTACAAAATCTACAGAGGAGTGAGGAGAAATTGAGCACGTTCAATCACGAAATCTGAAAATTCAGATCTTAATAATTTATGTTGTTGAACGCACAAAAAATCTGAATTTTCAGCCGAAAGTTGTTTTTTTTTTCAAATGCTATATAAATATAAAGGATTTACATCATTGAATAAATATAAATAGAAGTGACACCCAATTACTCAAAGCGACCATCTCTCCTCGGCGGCATTTGGGAGTAACGAAATAAAAGATGTCGAATTTGTGTGTACACAAACCAATTGAATAGGGATATTTGATTTATTAAATTGTTCCTTTTTGTATCGGTATCCATGAAAACGATGTCAATATTTTGTTTGTTTTGAAATTTGTTTACAATTTTCACTATAAGCCGTGGGAAAAATGTATCTGTGTACATTCCTTTAGCAGTATTGGTTGTTTTTTGTTTACATGACGATATTTTTTTAAACTACGCTGAAGATTATATTTTTCATATCGAAATATAAAACAAACTAGCTGATGATAGTTGAGTATTTTATTTGAAAAATTAGAAATAGAATAAAATTTCAGCAGTTAAAGGCTTGAAAAATTTCTTGATTTTGACTGTTTTATCATTTCTGAGAAAGATATTTTTGTTTTTAGGTATGAAAATTTTAATATATTTTAGGGATTTAGCACTACACACTAGCGAAAATCAAGTGAATGTACCTACATATATGTTATGTCAAGATCTTTAAGTAACATTGTTGTGTAATGTGTATGTTATGTATTAAAGAAAAGTAATGTATTAACAAAAACTTACATATGTACAAGTGTGCAAGGGGTAAAGCTAAATTTAATAGGTTTTTAGATATATTGACTGCAAAAATGCATCTGTATAAGAAAAAAAGATATTAAAAATAATTATGTAAGTAGGTAGATAATTTATAGATGAAATCCTGTATGAAAAAAAAATTGACTGAGTCGCACGTACTTCTATTTATGTTAAGTGGATTTAGTATTTAATGAATAATTGTATGCATAAAACATAGTTGTTAAAAAAAACAAAATTTTGAGTGGTTTTATTTTTAAATTATTTTTAACATATGTACATATTATAAAATTTGAAATTTATTCTTAAATAGAAGAGAAACTGTTAGTAAAGGGTTTCCCAATAAGAGGTGTTATTTTGAATAGCCCGCTATTTCGGTAGCTGTCACTTTTTAAGCTGTCATTGTTTGCCATTTTACAAGTAGAAACAAATGGAACGATACACGCTTCAACAACGCATTGAAATTATTAAAATTCACTATAAAAATGGTGAAAATTTGGCAGAGACGGTTCGTAAAACTTAAACATTTTTGGTTCGTTGTGAAGCACCTTGTCGGACCGCAATACAGAAATTGGTGGACAAATTCGAGCTGTTGGGACAAGTTAGTGATGTGAAGAGTAAAACCCGTGCACGTCGCTCAAGAACAACTGAGAATATTGCTGTTGTAGCCCAAAGTGTTGAAGAAAACCCAGGTTTGTCCATTCCTCGTCGTTCTTTGGAATTAGGCATTCCACAAACGTCATTACACCGTATTTTGCATAAAGACTTGGGTCTTAAGGCTTATAAAGTTCAGTTAACAGAAGAACTCAAGCAGTCAAGCCGGCTGATTATCAAAAACGTCGTGTCTTTGCTGATTGGGTCCTTGACATGCATGAAAATGATACGGAATTTCATCGAAAAATCATCTTGACTGATCAGGCCCATTTCCACCTCGGAGGCTACGTCAACAAGCAAAACTGTCGCATCTGGGGCTCGGAAAACCCAAGAGTTATTGTTGAAAAGCCTCTGCATCCTCAACGCGTGACTGTTTGGTGCGGTTTATGGTCCGGCGGGGTCATTGGACCTTACTTTTTCGAAAATGAGGCTGGAGCAACAGTTACGGTCAATGGTTTGCGCTATCGAGAGATGATTAATGATTTTTTATGGCCGGAATTGGATGGTATTGATCTGGACAACGTTTACTTTCAACAAGACGGTGCTACGCGCCACACAAGCAATGAAACCATCGATCTTTTACGGGAAAAGTTTCCGGATCGTGTTATCTCTCGAAGAGGTGATCACAATTGGCCACCGAGATCTTGTGATTTAACACCTTGCGACTTCTTCCTTTGGGGCCACGTGAAAGATAAGGTCTACGCCAACAGCCCAGCGTCGATTCAAGACCTCAAAGATGGAATTCGTGGGGCTATCGAGGACATAGGGCAGCCACTTTGCGATTTGGTTATGGATAATTTCATGAAAAGGATATGGTCCTGTAAGCGTGGTCGTGGCGGCCATTTGGCGGATGTAGTGTTCCATTATTAACGGCATACCTCCTCTTTATAATGAAATTAACATCCGATCATTTATCTCAAAAAATGCCATTTTCTTTGAATATCAAAATAACACCTCTTATTGGAAAACCCTTTATTTTAAATATTAATTATGTAAAAAATTTTAAAACATATTTTCAGAAAAAAAGCAGTACAAATCGTTCATGCATAGTAAACTGAGTAAAGAAAAGATATACTGATTAGAAAAGTTTGGAAATATTGGCATAGGTTGCATTTATTTCCACACCACCTTTGAGGTAGAATGCATGGCGCATTTTTTTTTACATGGTTACTTTAATAACAAATGTGAAAATGGTACGGATATGAACAGTCACTGTTTTAGGCTTATTGGCGCTAATATTTTTGAAATTTAAAAAAAAGCAATTTTCTTTAAACTCAATACATATTTCGAAAAGAAATCGAACAATTTTTTTGAACTTGATGGTATCTAAGGGCCTTTTAACACTTTCTTTAATATAGACTTCCATATTCGAAATATGACATAATCGCCCTACAACAGTTTAAAAACCATTGATTTTTGACTTTCGCATTATAATTGAACTGATTTATAGATACCGAAGCTTCGAGAATATTTTGGAAAATTTGACAGAAATACAATTTTTTTTGTATTTTTCTCTCTACAACTGTTATGTCTACAAATTTTATTGAAAATGCAACTTTGATAACAGACTTCTTGGACTAAAAACTTTTGTGAAAAATACTCTTAATTTAACACGCATTTTTGGAAATGTGTTTTTTGGCAAACGGAAAAAAATCGCACTCCTCCATATGGTATTTTCCCTGTCTTACGTCCGTAAACACAATTCATATTTTTGACGAATCTTTTGCGATTCATCTTGCATTAATTAACTTATATATTTTATTTAGCTTTAAAAATAATATTTTGTCCCTTTATTTTTCAAAATGCATTTACCATGCAAACTAAAAACATGTCATTGCATTTAGTCTATATTTTTTTGTAGCTTTTCTCTTTTTAAAAATACTAATTCGTTAACATTTGTAGTGTTTTAAGACCTTGACATTGAAGATCTGTAAAGTACCTTCATATTTTTCAATGATATGGCAGACACGCAAAGGATTGATTTATGCATATTTGCAAGTCACTATGCCTTGGTTCTTGGTTAATAAACTTATCAAAAGGAGCCCTCGGCGTTTGCAAATTATGGTTACCCAACCTCTCTCTTTCCCTCATATACTGACCCACAAAATATTGTCTTACCTACCAAAATGTATTTTGTTATATTTCTTGCATTTTGAGACCTTTACCTTAAAGATCAAATCAGAAGAACTTACATAAGTTATCCGAGTATAGATATGCAGATTTAAATGAAAATCAATATAAAATGTACATATGTACACATGTAGGTAGTTAGTTCCTGTTTTGATTTCAGTAAAGAATTGAAATCATAACGAAAATGATTTTCGTCCTCATAAATAAATTAAAATATACATACATACATACATAAATAATCCAATAAAAATTCAAAATTTTAGACCTTACACAGTCACATCCGTTTCCATAGAAATGTACAAAAATATGAATACAAAATAAAACACAACATTCGTTACCATAGCATTAGTGAAAAATTCCCATTCAAATACATGAATGGGAATAATAATTAAGGAAGTTTATTTTATTGAATTCACAAACCTGGCATATTTTTTTATGCGACAGCAGCGACCACCCAAAACCTTAGCGGAGTTTTCCCCAAGTGTCACCTTCTATTCATATTTATTCAATGATTTACATAAAATTGAAATAATATAGAACTTGAATAATGTTCTTAAATTAAAAATTAATCGTCGGTAGTTTTGGTGATGATATTATATGTAAAAATGATTCCGCAATATTGCGATGCAGAATTCTGGACATTTTTCTAAGAAAAGTCAATCTTTTGATTTAAAAACTCACTTATCAATACTTAAACAATAACAGCCGTATCTATCGAGGGCTTATGGTGATAAAACGCTATCCCACATTTTCTATAAATTTTTTTTTATTAAGTAAAATGAAAGCCATCCCAGTCCTTCATATTGCTGCCAAATATTGTTCATCACAAAACACTGTAAACCGTTACATTTTCATGTTTTTTTTAAAAATCACTATCCCCGGTCGCAAAATGCCAAACAGTTTTAACTCCCCACTGCATATTTTTTTCATTTTTTTTCGATGTGGGATAGCGCTTTATCACCATAAGCCCTCGCTATAAAGAAATTGTAAAGCCTTCTTAACTTTAAAATACTTCTAAATAGCTCTTAAGTGCGAAATCCGTATCTATAATCAATTTTTACATTTAAGCAACGTTACTTAAAGGCCTCTTAACTTAAACGCCTTCCACGGCGTTTAAAAGTTACTTAAAGCCATTTTAAAATTTATTTTGACATATCAATTGTCATCTGTTGAATGACGTTTGAAATTGTGAATTTAATTAATAACTTTGATTTTCTAAAAATAAAAAATTAAAATGGACTTTAATTTCATTTCATTTATAAATGACTTAAATGTAGTGAATATATTAGGTTCTAATAGAACAATAAGAACTCCCAAAATATACAAACGTCGGTACAACCCCATGGATTTGGAAGAAATTTCTTTTCGACGGAAGTACAGATTTTCAAAAAAAAATATGATCAAAGTTATAAACCTTGTGCGTTCTGATCTTGAGGGTTCACCTAGAGGAGGACGCATCTCTGCTGATCTCCAAGTAATGGCTGCCATAAGGTATTGTGGTCGAAATGAGGTATATATATATGTATTATTCCACATCGCACTACAATACATATAATATTGAAATTATTTCCATTTCTGTAGATTCAAGATGATGGGGCGGATATACATGGATTTAGTCAATCCACACTATGTGCGATATTCCAACGAGTCGCAAAGGCATTTGCTTCAAAGAGACCGCAAATTGTAAAAATGCCAACATTAGTATCGGAACAAATATTTACAAGAAATAGATATGTTTAAGGCGATACGTGGTTTCCAACATGTCATTGGCGCGATCGACTGCACACATATAAAAATACCTAAAGTAGGAGGTCCGGCGGGTCAGTATTATATTAACCGAAAAGAATACTACTCGCTGAATACACAGGTGGTATGTGACTCCACACTAAAAATCCGAGACATCGTTTGCCATTGGAGAGGAAGTACACACGATTCCAGAATTTTTAGAGAGAGCTCAATTAAGGAAAGATTCGATAATGACGAATTCAAAGGTATTTTACTTGGGGATGGTGGATATGCTTGCTCCAACATTTTATTTACACCTCTACTAAATCCTGGAACCCTTGCTGAAGAGCAATATAACATCGCACATATAGCTACACGCAATACTGTAGAGAGGTGTTTTGGAGTTTGGAAGAGTCGCTTTAGAATCCTTCTTACAGGCTTTCGATGCTCTCTCGAAAATACAAAAACAACAGTCATCGCTCTGGCTGTTCTGCACAATTTAGCAATTAATTTTCGGGATAGTACCTCAGGTAATAGCGAAATAATTAATCACTTAAGTGCATTTTTTAAGCATATTTGTCTATTTTCATTTTAGATGAGCTTGCAAACGATGGTGACAATCGCGAAGACGACATGGAAAATGAAGAAATAATTCAACCAAGCAATAGCCCTAATTTAACGCGTAGAGTATTTATTGAGCAAAACTTTAACTAGCGAATATTATATCAAGTTTTTTAATTAAAATTATTTAATATTACTCTTAAAATTGTTGTTATTATTCTAATTCCTCTACATTAAACTTGGCATTTTTTCATTTTTATATCGGCTTGTATTTCCAAAGATTCATATCTAAGCTCTCAACGGAAAAATCCAAAAAACGGGTTTATATACCGCCCCCTCCTGATTTAACTAAAAGTGCTAAGAGGATGGTTTCTATGGCATTACACATTTTTCATTTCGGTTTGTATTTCAAAAGTTGACTTTTTAGATTCATATCTAGCTCTCAACAGAAAAATCCAAAAAAAATAGCCATCATCGTTCTCCAGGGCTTCAAACAAAATTTCCAAGTCTTCACCTTCTTCGTTTGCAATCCCAGGCATCATGGCATCCGAATCATATTTATTATGGTCAGCAGCAAATTCATTTGGGATTAAGCTCATTAAACGGTCATCCATAGAATTCGGTGATTTAGGAGATGGACCACCTCCTGTTGCCCCTCTTTCTCTTCTATAATTAGAAGCACTTTTTTTAATTTTCATTTTGGTGTTCCGCCATTGACACTGAATTTGGGGAATATCTCTCACTGTTTTGCAACACTTGTTAAATCTGAAATTTGCAAAGAATAACCAATCAAGAGTTAAAACATACGAGGAGAGAATATCCTTCCAAGCTTCCCGCTTAGCCTTGGAGGTATTGGTGTCGACACTTTTATCTTCGATTACAGCGATTTTCTATTCAATTAGTTGTTGAAGCAGTATCTGTGAAAAGAAATAATTCCATTAATATATGGTATATTTTAAAATATGTACATTACGTTACCTTGTCGGAAGAATCCCAGTTTTCCGACCGTTTTCTTTTGTTGGCAGGTTCCATGGCTTTGCTTTTATCACAACTTGTTTATTTATTCTGAAATATTGTTTATTTACAAAGTTCAAGCTGTCAGAAAACAGCTGGCATGCATAAAATGTAGTAGTATTTTGTTTTATTTGTACTAGATTTGTAGATTCTCTTCCGTTACGTGACACAATCATCGTTTAGTTAAGTAACAATGGGAAAATGATTATAGATAAGAATTTAAGTTAAGTCATTTAAAGGCAATTTAAATACTTAAGCACACTTAACTAATTCACCTCTAAGAGACGTTTTAAGAAAATCTAATAGATACGGCTGTAAGTTCTTTTATGTATAAAAGATCTATTTTGTTAGTGATGAAAATAAACCATCACAAATCAACCACCAACCAGAGCGAAAATCATAAAGTTCAACTTCTATGTGTAGTAGAGTTCCACAATTCCCCCACCACAATCGCTTAACTAAAAGTCAGTAAGGGCCAGTTTCACAGTCGACAGTTACCGGAATAAGTGGCACTTAAGTTGCCCACAAAAGTGGGAACCTTATCCACCAACATCGGAGACTTAAGTGCCGAATATTCAGGTAAGTGTGCACTGTGATATTGCGCATTAATCTTTCACATTACCCACTTAAGTGCCACTTTTCTGATTGAAACTGGCTTTATCGCGGCAGCAGTCACCTCTAACCATATACATACCTCAGAATGCGGTAATGTCCGACAGTGGAGCAATGCAGTATGTTCCTATGAGTTTGGACCTACATATATATAGTAACAGAAAGATCCAGCTACTGAGAATAATTTTTCTATATATAAAATTATTTTAATTTGTTTCGATATTTTCTGATCAAATTAGTTTAACTTGAACTTTAGAAAATAAAAAGAATTTATAAGAAAAGAAAAATTACTAAAGATTTTGAGCTCATTGAAGAATCAAAAGGTATTTGTCTCAAACAGATGTTGCTTATTTTTCTCTCCATTTAGCTGAACTATTGACACAGAAAATGCTCGACATGCTCGGACTCTGTTCAGAGCTCTATTCTGAACTAAAAAAGAAAAACGCCTAAATTGAGCATAAATCTGTTGAATTTTGATGGCGCCCATCAATTCTTTCCAAACAAACACCCTTCCACAACCAATAATATAATTAGTATGAACTCTTTCTTTATTCCCACATACCGATATAACATGGTATGATGTATGAGTAACGTTTCTACCAAGTTACATGTGTTTAAGGTTTCAAAGGATGTTTTTGTATTTACTTTTTTTGTAGGTTCTATTGTAATGAGTAGATTACCCTTTATTATCATCTGCTAAATTAAATTGGTTCACATTAAAAATTTGAATTTTTATTTTAAATTCTCCTTAAAGTATGCTTTATTTAAAATATAAAATGACATCTGAGACTATGCAAAAGGTTAATACCGTGCTGTAAACAGGTAACTCAGCTAACTTTTAGGAGAAAAAAATAAATTATAAATTAGGGAAAACTTCGGTAAAAGCGACTTATAATAAACTGTCACTCTACAAAAATATTCACTTCTTACCCTGAGGCTACACGAGTAGGGTTGCCATCAACAAAAATTTAAAAGCCGGACGGTTAGGAGAGAAAAGCTTGATTTTTGTTAAAAAAGCCTGACTTTTTTTTCAAAATTAATTTTATTTAAAATCTAAATTTAAATTCCTAAAAAAAACTAAAACTATTAGTCCGGGACGTGACCATCACGGCTGTTGAAAAATATGTCACTTTATAACCCATTCATTGATATCCCTTTATGGGATAGTTATACTTAGCCGAAAGGGCAACCGAAAACAGCATTTTCTAATCGAAATAACCGACCTACGGTTTTTCTAATGCTTGCAATCAAAAAATATCGGTTGGCATTGGCATCCTATTTTTCAACATGACGTATGTAACTTGTCAGCAGTGACATAATAGGGGTATTCATGCAATGTCGTATTTGCCTAGTAAACCTCGTAAACTGCATAAGTTTATCACCTCGTAAATCAAATGTCAAAATTTGTATGGAAAATTATATACGCAGGGCTGATAAGTTTGCGCGATGATTTTGCCTCGTAAACCACGTAAACTGCATAAGTTTATCACCTCGTAAATCAAATGTCAAAATTTGTATGGAAAATTATATACGCGAGCAACGTAATAAGGATATAAACAGATTGCTTTATAGGTGCGTTCATGCAAAGTGAAGCATATATTTACGCAAATACGAATTAGTAAATATATCTCATTGCATGAATACCCCTAATAGGTTTGTTCGCTGAACTTTACCCAGGGTTGACCCAGGTTTTCTTGACAACCCCAAGAACTGTCAAAAAAAACTGGGTTTTTCGATTCTCAAAAAACGCATGAGGGCTGTCAAATGTGTTTTTGACATTTAAGCAAGAAAACAAAAAAAATCCGTGCTCTGAAAGATAAAACTTGAAAAACAAACAATTTACCGGTGTTGCTCAATATTTTGTGTGATGAAGACGACATATATAACGATGATTTTAGTGAAAGCAGCGAAAGTGAAGATGTTGTTTCCAAAAGACAAAAACGAAACAGCATTCCTTCTCATTTTGAAAAAGTTGTTCCTCTTCACACCGACAAGAAATTCATCACACATTTTCGAGTCTCAAGGAATCTTTTTAATCAGTTGGTTAACTTATATTCAGAGTCTCAAAATTATAAGTCACTTGATCAGGCCAAAGTCATCAGCGCTGATAAAAATATGGCAATTTTTATTTGGTTTGCTGGTCATGAAGCCTGCGCATTCAGGGATATTTCCCATCGTTTCGATGTGTCCATCTCAACTTTATCAGCTCATTAAGCGACCAAGTGATAAAATGGCCAACGACTAAGCATGGTTTCCCTGGTATTATTGGTAAGTGGTTTTGGAAACAAATATAAATACAAACCACTTTATCCTTTTTAACTTCCAGGATGTATTGATGGTACCCACATCGTCATTGACTCACCAAGCCGAAGTAAGGATGACTACATGAATAGAAAGCATAGCTTCAGCATCTGTATGCAAGGAATTCGCAACAAAAATAGAAAATTTCTGGATGTTCTTATAGGTTTTCCTGGATCTGCTCATGACAGTAGAGTTTTAAAAAAATTCAAATATATATCCTCATTTGAGCACATTATGTGAAAACGGAGGTATTTTTGCATTATTTTGCTATGATATTTTAAAAATAATTCTTTTAAGTTATTAGAATTTCATTTGTTGGGTTGGATTCTGCGTATCCCTGTACGCAATACCTGCTGACTCCATACAGGGACAACGGACACTTGTCGGTGAGAGAAATCAATTTTATTAAGTCCGCATAAAAATTGAACATTCTTTTGGGATATTAAAACAGCGCTTTAGACAGCTTTACTACTGCAAGCTAGTTGGCATAGAAAATCTATCTCATTTCATAAGAGCGTGTTGTGTTTTGTCATCCTTAACATCGATATGTATCGGCCGGATGTAATCCAAGAGACCTTAGGCTTTAATACAGAAAGCAACGTTGAGGTCCAAGACAGTGCAGCTGGAAAAACTAAAAGGAACAATATTTCTAAAATGCTACTTAGAAAATCTTAAGATATTTATTTTCCAATTTCAAATGTACTTAAGACTAATAAAACAAAAACGAAATGCACAAAACTATAAAACTTCAACTTAAAATGTACTTAAGGCTAATGAAACGAAATTTATAAAACTAAAGGGTCCGCCATCTAACGTTGTTTTTTTAAATAGTGCTTATTTCGTGAATGGTAACACTTAGCTCATGTCTGATTTGACAGATAATTAGTTTTATCCTTCCGCTGAACGAATATGGTTGTGTATACGCTTCGCTAAGTGGGCCTGCGATCGACTTAGAGAAGATGCCGATTTTGCCAAAAAAATCATCTTTTCAGATGAAGCTCATTTTGATCTTGGCGGGTAGTAAACAAGCAAAATTGTCGTATTTGGGGCACAGAAAACCCGCACGCATACATTGAAAAGCCGATACACCCAAAACGAGTCACTGTTTGGTGCGGATTTTGGTCCAGAGGCATAATTGGGCCATTTTTCGAAAATGAGCAAGGAGTGGCCGTTACAGTCAATGGCGATCGTTATCGGGCCATGTTGAACGAATTTTTGTTCACAAAAATTGAAGAGGAGGATATTGGCAACATTCGGTTTCAACAGGACGGCGCTACGTGCCACTCAGCCGAAGCTACACTCGATGTTTTGCGCCATTTTCAAAAAAAAAAAGATATTTGGCGGACCCTTAACTATGGGTATGTCACCTCTCCATGCACGTATAAAGTTCATGGAGTGCATTCTGAATATCGCATACAGGAAAGAATTCAAAAGTTGTCGAACAAAAAATGAAGACACGAAGAAAAAAAAAGAGGAAGAGAAGCAAAAAATACAAATGGAATTTTATAGGAGAACGGTACTTAAGGTGGATTTCGTAAAGCGTGGCAGTCGGTCAAATAATGACGGAAACACATCTATCAACAATCCAACTCAAACATCGGAAATAACCGGAGTTAACGAGGACTTAATCCATGGCAATCAATTCTAATTTTGCGATTGATCCAGAAAAGTTCGACAATTACTGCTGACCTATACATGGATTTGTATAGTTGGTTCTACATGCCAAACACAGTTCACAAGATTTTGACACATGGAGGAGAAATCATAAAATCTGCAATGTTGCCCATTGGAATGTTAACGGAAGAAGCACAAGAAGCTCGTAACAAGGATTATCTTCGTTACCGATTTAGTCATTCGATTAAATGTTCTCGGTTAGCTACAAATAATCACATTATAAATATGCTTTTTGTTTCATCGGATCCTTTTTTAAGTTCTTTAAGACAAGAGCCAAAAATAAAATATTTGGAGTTATCAGACGATGTGTAAAGGACCTTATAGTAACAGAAAAAAAACGAAAGTTTAGACCAATGATTATTTTTTATTTTTTTTATTTTATTAAAATTAAATTGGTATTTATTTATTTATAATTTATTTACATTTTATTCAATTAAGCAAACAAAGAAACTTAAGTTATAAATTCAATACACTTTTTAATTATAAATACAAAAAGAACACTTCAAAAATACCTATATTTCCACGATTTTTCCCGATACACCCCAAAAAAGCATTTTCTACACATTCTGTTGTTTAATTTTTCATTTTTTTAGGAAAAGATTCTCTCATGATACCTAATGCTATCCTTAACTATGTCTGAAAATTTTATTCAAATCGGTTGGCTGGCTTAGATTTTATAGATTTATGATCCATACAACCTGAACCACTGTGGCCGGCATCGAATTGTGGTTGATGGATTGTTTTGAAAACTTCCTTGACCAGCAGTAATGTTTTCAGCCGATCTTGCTGTACGTTGTGGTCCATGCTTGGGCCTATCACCTACAGACCCTCTTTCTTCGAAATCATTCACTACACGATAAATAGTGCGTTTTGTTGGCACGTTGTTTCTCCCAAAAATTACACGTAACTTTCTCATCGTCACAGTGATCGATGATTGATTTTGATAAAATGTTTTAACAATTAAAATACGTTTATTTATCGAATATTTTTCCATAGTAAATTTGCCACGTGTCTACTTCACGACTGCCAAATATGAACTGTCAAGACTAATGTTTACCAAAATGTCGGCAAAACAAAGTCGTATATCTTCCCGGCGGACCCCCTGTACAATCTCCTGATTTTGTAAGTCGATATTTTGTAGTGCGAGATTTTGAATGCGATAAGATTAAAATTTGAATTGGATTGGTATCAAAGAATTTAGCTGTTAATTTTTGAAAACGATGCACCGAGACAGCGAAAAACCTATCAGAAAATTTAAATCCCCACTCTTTAAAAATTGGAAGGCTGTGAATTATTAACAGTCAATTTTGTGACCATACCTCTGCCACGGAACATGTGCTAGGAAAAGTACAAATTGAGCCAATAAGTTCTTCAATATAATATTTTAAAATTTCCTTATTATAATGGACTTCTTTTATTTACAAAGTTTACAATTTTCTTTTGCCATACAAGAAATAATAAAATACTTTACAATAATACAATAAATTATGTTTAAGAAAGAATTTATCTTAATTTATCATGGCGTTTTTCTCTTCAGAAATACTTCTGCTAAATCTCTTATACTGATATCCAGTTGGAGTCAAATTGTCAAGGAAGGACGTTTCCGTTGGTTGTCTGGTGAGTTTTGTGGCTAAGGCTTCATTGGGGTTCAGTGCAGTGAATGGATTACGAGATGATTTCGGAAACAGACTTACGGACCCATACCCAAAAGGATTCACATTAGGGCTGGTGAAAAAATTGCCACTGATTGTTGATGAAAACGGAGATACTGATGGCCGTTTGTCTATCGTATTGCTGGAGTAATAGCCGAAATTAGATGGTTTGGTAGATGGAATGAGTGGCGATAGGTTTGATGATGCAGAACTAAGATCAATACGAAGAATACGATTGTTAAACTCGTTGCTATTGAGATTCTTCAAGAAGAATCGCTGAAACTTTGAAGAGATCATATACAGAACACCAGGATCAGTTTGAGGTGTTACTAGATCAGCTACAAATTGAAGTCGTTGCTGATCGGTTGCTAGAGTTCTAGAGAGGGGGTGGGATGGAATATAGTGCATTAATTTTTAGCAACAATTTTTTTTTTTTTTTAATTTCAAAAATTACTTCTGACGCCCGGTTGTTGGATTCCATGATGCAACAGCTGTTTCTGAGAGAGGACTAAACAGAAGACTTCCGTCAATTGGGGAAACAGCCAAGGTTATGCCTTGGGAAGATTTTTTACCAACAAGTTTCACAGGCAAAAGCTGGTTTATAGCAATCGGTCCTGATCGAAGGACTTCACGGGTAACGGAGAAGACTCTGTAAACATTTTTTTTCTTTAATAAATACAAAACTAATTTGACACTTTGAGGATTCTGTCTATACCTGTCTGTAGCCAAAGGTTGATAGTAAACTATTCCAGCTTTTTCATCAAAGGTCAAGCCCACAACACCATCCAGCAAAACAAAACGGTCTCCGAGAATTTCAGACTGGGCAAAATCTGGGTCAGGGTACATGGAGGGGTGTGAAACCCTCCAAGTGACATCTTGCTTACTGTCATAAACAACGATAGCTAAAAGAAATGATTATTGGTGTGTAAAATTTAACAGTTTCAAATAGAGATGAGGTTTGATCTTACCAGGTTCTACGGTATCCGAAATGTAGACGAAGACATCGTCACAATTGCCGAGCTTAGAGGTTGTTTCATCAACAATCAAATTGGTAAACAACGATTCACCTCTGAGGACCTGTGGGGGGAAGTCAATTCTGTAAAGGGTAAAAAACTTATAAGTCTCATAAATAAAAACCACTTTGTCAAAATCAAACCTTCGAACAACTCGATTAGTGTTAAGATCGAATACCAAGATTTTTGGTGGACAAGTACTTTCGTAGTCCTCCAATGAGCGTGATATGCCTGCGTCCAAGGCCCACAAACGGTTACACGAATCAATTTTCATTCTATAGACGGAAATCAGCTTCAAGTCACTGCAATTAAAGTCATTACGTCCGGCCACCGCGTACGACCAATCTGGAAAGACCTATTCCCCAAAAGGGGTGCGTCATTGCGAAATCTTGTCTCTATAGAAGAAAAAAAAAACTATGATTGACATACCTCCAAAACTGGATTATCGCCAGCGCCAACCTTCGGAATGCTACTGACAGAAGCCGTTACACCTCTAAATAATTGCGGTGTAGCCACAAAAATCCTATCATAACCCACAGCTAGGCCTGTAATTAATACGTTTTCCGGGTTATAAAAGTTTTGATCGGTTGTTGGTGATTTCGGTGGGAAGTCGTATGAAATAAGCTTCCATTGGGTGATGGTTTCCAGCGAGCTTGTGTCTAGTATTCCGTTGACCAAGTTCAAGACCATCAGCACTAGATAGACCAGAGTTTTCAGATACGATAGCATTTTTCTAACGTTTCAAATTACAATTTTAAACCTGCGAACGAAGAGCATAAAAGAAAGAGGAATTAGTTATAATTGAATGGCTTGAGCCGGTAGATTTGTTTTGTTTTGTGGTTATACGTTATACGCAGATACAAATGAAGACAGGCAGGCGCTCATATGCCTGCTCAGCTCAGACATCAGTAAGACACGTTTGCATTGATATGAAATTGCACGTCGATAGCGCGTGCCGCAAAATAAAACTGCTACTGCTACCGGTGGCGTGGCGTGGAGACGCAGTGGCCATTAAAGAGAAACCGCTTTGATTACTTATGGCTTGCGGTCGCAAGTGGTAAGCAGAAGTCAGCAAGCACGCTTGTGGTAAGATGATTTGGTTGCACTGAATGAACCATCATCATCGTCATTTTTATGGCGCAATGTGCGAGTTATTTAATGTGTTAATTTGGATTGATATGTATAAAAAAAAAAAACTACAAGATTTGAATTCCTTGCATTACAAATAAATGAGATTTCACTTGCAATGCAGTTCATAACATTCCCGCTGCGGAAATTGATGTTACGTCATGTTGTTTATTTTTATGTTTTTTTTTTGACAGATTGTCTTGGGGGAGTGATAAAAAATGGAGTAATTGCATAATATATGACTAAATAGACGCATTGTCAATACAAAAAGTGAAAGGTTGGTAGCTAGTTGATGCTCATTTATTCATAGCAAATACTCGGTATTTTGAATAGATGTTGTTACTTTCACCACACCTACTGTAGATTTGGTTAGAGTAGGCTATTATTTTTTGAGTTTGGCCTTGAAAATAGGGTACATAATACCTATATGGGTAGTTGGGTAGTTCAGTGACCTATTAATTGGCTTAAATAGAC
Organism: Leucozona laternaria; assembly: GCA_932273885.2. Taxonomy (NCBI): domain Eukaryota; kingdom Metazoa; phylum Arthropoda; class Insecta; order Diptera; family Syrphidae; genus Leucozona; species Leucozona laternaria. The sequence continues at coordinate 263,717,641 of OW026366.1, read as the reverse complement.
GAATTTGTATTTCTAATGAGAAAGTGTAATGGTGAGCAGTTTTGTAATTTTGTTCTTAGTTTTTTATTTTTACTTAAAATGTTTCACAGCCTATAATTATTTTCAAATATGGCTTCATGTCGGCTTGGATGGCGTCCAAGAGATCCAATTTTCGATAACTGCTGCATATATCAGGTTGAATTTGAGCGATGACAGGGATTATGTTGACTCAGAGGGCACCGGTTGATTGAGGCTTATTGGCATAAACACACAAATTTCAATCTTCTCTCATCATTTAAAACACGGCAACACTTCACCAAATTCTACTTCTGTCCAAGTATACAAACAGCTACTTCTGTAATCAGTAAATCATTATGCTTAACTATCTATTGCCTAGATAGATATCTACTTTAAACGACATATCTACAGATAATATACTTAAAGGAGACCCTTGAAAGGAAGCTATTGATCTACTGAATACAATAAATAAACTTGAATTCCCTTCACGAACGATATAGCTACCTATATTACAAAGTTTTAAAAAAGTCAATAAGGTGTTGCAAAGTGAACATGCATGCATGAACATTTCGACAACATTGAAATTCTAAAACATGTCTTCTTTTTTTTATTATATTTTTAATTGAATAAATTTGACCTCTGATAGGGTACCTAGGGCTCAAAAATAAGAAATGCGGCGCTGGGCACAGACCTGCGAATTGAAGAAGCCTTTCAGAAAAGATCTGAGATGGGTAGATTTCACGATCTTGGTGGCCAATTCACGTGAGATCCGCCGGTCCCTAAGCCACCACCAGTCCAGCAATCATATACCAAGTTCATCAACCCAACATCCGCTGCGCCTTTGCCAATTAAACACCTTATATTAATTCAAATAATATCTACATTAATTTCCTATTAAATCTAAGTCAGCATTCCTTCTGTGGTTCAACATTTCCGAATTCTTACCTTAACTTTAAGTTTGTAACAAATTGATGGAAAATAAAATTACATTTCAACTGAGAATTTTTATTTTTAAACCTCAAACACCACACAGAACTTAAATCATGCGTCGGTCGTCGTTGTCGCCTCTGCGGGAGATAACAATGTCCTCAAGTCGTACGTGCGGAATATCCATTGCGGCATCAGTGTGGCACGCATCGCCGTTCTGTTGGCACCACATGTCGGTTACATCCATAGATATCATCCGATTTGGGCGACTGGGCCAAAAAATAAATTGGTTACTATCGATCGGAATAGCGCTCTCAGTTGATCGTGATATGGCTCTCATGGACATGGGTATGACTTTTTCAGCAAATCATGCGTTTCGTTGACGTACGGATGTTGGCTGATTTTATTCATCGAACTTGTCGACTTGAATTTTGCCAACCGTTGAATAGCGAACTATGGAGGATGCAACGCCTGCATGGTTGCCAGAATTGTGTTTGGATAAACATAAATTTTCCATTTGAACGTGTTGCTCGATGCTGTTATCCAGAGTTAGCTCACCAAGAACGCCGGAAGTTTGAAGGTACATTTCGTTTTGCAAATTATATCGTTATGCTTAGTGATACATGATATCGTAAAGACGATCGACCGAACGCGTGGTTGTGATTTGACCAGTACCACTGACGCCTTGGGCTCCAGTTTACGATATTTACGATCACAGACTGACAGAAAATCTCCAAATTTGTCGAATTAACTCGGATTCAATTTTAATATCGCCCCGGAATGGACCTTAGAATAGATAAAAATTTCAAAAAATCCCGCACTTACATAAAATTTCGAATTTAACACAATAATTTTTTGTATCTATAAAATTTTTATATATTAAAAATGAGAGTTTATAAGTTACTAGATTTTGGTTCTCAACTAGCTATTTCTCCATCAATTATTTTCGTATATTACGTAGCTACTAATTTTACTTAAGCATTTGATTCAGTTGAACATTATTATCCTTATACATGAAGGGTGTTTTTTTTTTTGTAGACGTGTGGTTTTAAGAAGAAATAAAACGCATATAATTTAATGTTATGGCCAAAAATTTAGCTTTATTATAAAGATAAGAGTTTGCCATTATGTTTTAAAAATGATTTCGGGCAAGTGGCCGCCACGGCTGGCTCAAATAAATTCCAGCCGAGAGGAATAATTTTCGACCACTTTTTGCAGCAATTGGGGCCGTATGTCAGCAATATCGCGCCAAATATTCTCTTCCATGGCGTCAATCATCTCGGGTTTAACTGCGTAGACAAGCGACATCAAGTTACCCCACAAAAAATAGTCCAGCGGTGTTAAATGCCACGTCCTCCAAGCCACGCCACAGGCCCACGTAGCGAGATAATGCGCTCAACAAAAGTTTTCTCCAATAAATTAGTTGTTTCGTTGGCTGTATGGCATGTAGTGCCATCTTGTTGGAACCAAAGGTCGTCCACATCAACATCCTCCAATTCAGGCACGAAAAAGTCATTAATAATGGCTCTACAGCGTGAAGAAATATAGGCCAATGATTCCCTCTGCCCATAGAGCACACCAAACCGTGACTTTTTGAGGATGTAATGGCTTCTCAACAATGGCTTGTGGATTATGATCACTCAAAATACTACAATTTTGCCTATTAACGTACCCATTCAACCAAAAATGAACTCAGCGTGCGATGCATTTATTTATTAATTGTAATAAATTTGCACGAGATTTACAAACGTTGGTCAGGAGTTAGTCTATTCATTATGAAATGGGAAACTAAACTAAGCATAAATCAAGTGACAGCTGTCAAAAATACCAACTCCGAAAAAAGTATTGCCATATTGAAAACCACAAGTCTAAAAAAACACCCTTTACAATAAAACTTTTTGGTTGTCATTCAACTGAACTGAGCATAGTTCAATTTGTTGAACTAGAAATTATTTTCTAAAAAGTTTTTGATTGCTCATCCAAAAATCCCCAAACAAACTATTTTAAGGACCACTTATTTCTATTGTTTCACTAAATATATTAAAGTATAGAAACTTAATTTAAAAACATCTCGAACTAAAGTAGTAAATTATCATTTTTTTAAGATCTATTGTCTTCGGCCATATCCGGTATAGCGTATAGGTAGTAGTCATAATGAATTCATAGCATTGGACAAAATGTCATTCCAGAGCAAAACAAAGCATTACTCACTTGTCACGTCCGTATCGGTGAATGACTTTCCTATAGTTACCTATAATATTTATTTTGACACTCCCCTGACACTATTAATTATTATTATTATTAATATTTTATTTGCCCACGCTTTTCAGCAACCATCCTACTCAAGTTTAAGCTTCTATCTTTTCATGCAATCAAGCTGTTAAGCGTGTAATTCAATTGAGCGTAAAAGTAAAGTATTCCCCGCCGCCATATCAAATTTAAAATATAATTTAATGAAGTAGTGCTGCAGCTGTTGGTGTTCCGGTTCACGAGAGTGGTTTAATTAAGACCACAAAAATAAAGAATTCAATTAAAAAAAAAAACCTGAAACCTGGAAATACAAAATCAAAACCAGAAAAATTGCAATCTTTGCCAAAAATAAATATGTATGTATGTATAAATTTAAACAATTTAAATTCTGTCTTCAAGGTTTTTTTTTTTAACTGGATTTTATTTCATATGTTCCAATCACATTCTACAAATACGAGCACCATTTGTTTAATTTTGTTCATCACACTCGTGTTTCTCAGAATAAAAACTTTTGATGTCAAAAATGTTGATCATTGATAATATTGCTTATATGTTCAATGTTCCTCTTAAATTCCCCATCGGATCATCAACCTCAAGTTCAATGTGCCGTCATTATCGCTGCCAGACAATATATATTTTGATTGACTTACTCTTAGAGAGCACACTCCAGTTTGGTTGAGTGAACTTTCGAGTTTCTTTAGATAAATTAGTTGCAATCAACCTATAAAATCTTCAGATTTACTTTCACTCATTTGTCTGCCAAAATAAAGTGCACAACTCACAACTGCTTTGCAAAAACACGTTGGCACTGATGATGGTAGGTAGTAATAAAATGTCTTGAAATTTACGCGTTTATCCATCAGACGCAACTATTTAGTCAAATTATTTCAATACAAAACAAAGCCCCGGGAGCCGATGGTATACCAGCCGAACTATTTCAACACGGTGGGCCAGCTTTACGTCAAGCAATTCATGAGATTATAGTGCACGTGTGGGAGCATGAAGAAATTCCAGAAGACTGGCGAAAAGGTATCATTTGCCCCATACATAAGAAGGGAGATGTCACAACGTGCAGCAATTATAGAGGTATCACGTTGTTGAGTACCGCCTATAAGATACTCTCCTCTATCCTACAAGACCGGATAACCCCATACGCTAAAACCATCATCGGACAATATCAGTGTGGTTTCATTCCAGGCAAATCAACAACTGATCAGATCTTTACCCTCAGGCAGGCGATGGAAAAATGTCTAGAATTTAACATCCCAACATACCACCTGTTTATAGACTTTAAGGCCGCCTACGATAGCATAGCCAGGGTAGAACTTAACAAAGCCATGAGAGAATTCGGCATCCCAAATAAATTGACACGACTATGCAGGTTGACCATGACCAACGTAACAAGCCAAGTAAAAATAGCCGGATTGCTATCCAAACCAATCAACATCTTTAATGGACTCCGACAAGGGGATGGTTTGGCCTGCCTCCTCTTCAACCTGGCAATCCGTGACTCTGGCACGGCAACAAGAGGGACCATCGTCAACAGGTCCAGCCAGATACTGGCTTACGCAGACGACATTGACATCATCGGAAGAACCGAGCAAGCTGTACATGATTCCTTCATCCAGATCGAGCAGGCGGCACAAAATCTGGGGCTGCACATTAGTGAAGGTAAAACAAAGTACATGGTGGCGTCGAATGCGAGAGGAACAGTTGGTCAAACAATCAAGGTAGCGGAGCACGAATTTGAAGTGGTGCAATCCTTTAAATACCTTGTGTCAATAGTAGCAGCCGATAACAATATAGAAGAAGAAATACGCGGGCGGTTTCTCAAATCCAACAGAGCCTATTATAGTCTGTCAAAGCTCTTCAAATCCAGAAATCTCACCATAACTTCAAAACTGCTGCTGTACAGGACCATGGTCCTGCCAGTGCTCACATATGGATCCGAGACTTGGGTGCTTAGCAAAAGGCACTCCGACCTCTTAGCCGCGTTCGAGAGAAAAGTCTTAAGGAGAATTGTTGGCCCCATATGTGAGGAAGGACGATTCCGGAGACGGTACAATCATGAATTGTACGCAATCTACCTTGAAGCAGTTATCGTGACAAAAATTAAGCTCGGTAGACTCCGGTGGGCAGGGCACCTAGCTCGCATGAGCGAAGAGGAACCTGCTCGGAAAGTTCTTTGTGGTTCATTCTATGGTAGACGACAGCGTGGTAGACCATGCTTGCGCTGGTGCGCAACTGGATGGCGGCGGCTCGAGACCGGGATGGGTGGAGAGACTTGTTGAAGGAGGCCAGGACCCGACCCCGGTTGTTGAGCCGACGATGATGATGATGATTTCAATACGTTAAACCTAACGTTAAGATTGCAATACTAACTTAATATCTATTTAAAATTTACAAACATAGTTTCATCGACTTTGAGCAAAGAAGTTATATATTTAAAGATTTCGGATTCGGATGTGACATGTGAGATTGACGTTTGTAGAAGCAATAACAATAGAAAATGTATTAAAAATATTGATCAACTGATTAAGAGGACTGCTAGCGCCGTCAGTTTGATGTGCTAAAATATTGCGAAGAAGTTAATTTTCCTTAAGCTAGTCTGGCTCATATTGAAGTTTAATCGACAAAGAACCGCTGGAGACGAAATAGATCCATTTATTATTCTAATTCTAGTTCTCTGATTCTGCTAACTTAAGAGCACTTTGGTTATTGATCGCATTTGATTGCAATTGAGTCCGTTCTTATTTGAAGTTCTTCTAGAAATTGTTTCAGCCACATGGCTTCTTGTTCAGCTGACGATAGTGCCATGCATTCAGCTTCGGTGCTGGAAACGTATCCCGTGCTAAAAAGACGTTTGTCGACGTCAGATGCCCAGTCCGCATCCAGAGAAACAGTTCCTGAGAACTTTATTTGATAATTAATAGTTCCTTTAAGTTACCGGAAAATTCGCTTGGCAGCAGTCCAATGTGCGTTTACATATTTATTATTATATCGACTGACATCATTTACAGCCTTGTTCCCTGTGAAAGATACAGTAAACTTCCCACTGCTTCCTGATATGGAACACTCTCCATATTTCTGTAATTTTCTTCAATCATATGCAGGGCCAGCCTCAGCCAAACTTGAGTTCTATGCAAGATTTGAAGAAAGCGCCCCCTTTTTATATTTGCATCCATACATACATAGGCTGATACACATGCATAAGACCTTTCCACATTACCCAGGAGGTAGGCTTTCAATGCGTTGTTCTATAGTGTGATCTTTAATTTTACGATATTTTGAGCTAAATTCTCCTTGAATGCAACGATGTACCTGATGTTAGTTAGTGTGCAAGAAATAACTTAGCACAGGGATTATTTGAACAAGTTTTGTGGTAAAATGCAAATGGTAGTACCTATTTGTTTGCGCAAGATCAGATTTTCTTGCTCCTGGTAATGCGCCCCCAGAATTTTGCGCCTTGTGCATTTGCACACATGGTTGGTCCGGCCCTGACGTGGAGTCGAAACAGTTTTACAATTTTTCATACCAAATCTTGACAAAATCTCATTGGTATATTTGGATTGATCAATGCAAATAGTTTTGTCGTCATCTTGATACATAATGTTATATTTAAACCAATACAGCTTTTGGCCTTACCCATGTCCTTCATTTTGAAATCATTGCTTAGAGTTGTCTTCAAGTAATCTCCCATTTATTCTGTTTCCAAAAAATAAGCAAGTTATCAACATAAACATTAAGGATGAGGTCTTTATCTTGAAAGTAGTAGTAGTACACAAGGATCGACTTTTGATTGAATGAGAACAAATTTCTTCAAAGAACCATCTAATTTTATATTCCATTGACAACTGCTTTGCTTGAGACCGTAGATTGATTTTTACTTGCGAATATAGGTACTATATGGCAAGTTATGAATTCGTCCGTCCGTCTGTCTGTCTGTCTGTCTGTCTGTCTGTCTGTCTGTCTGTCTGTCTGTCTGTCTATATGTCTGTTCAACTAAAGCCTAAACGGATGGGTTGATTTTCTTTAAACTTGGAACCTAGCGTTTTTTGGACACTAATCCCACCCATTTTTGTCTCTTTTTTTTAGGACCAAAACTAACAGTAGCTGTCATACAAAATTTCTTGGCCAAAAAGGAAAAACTTATTTTTCTCAAATCCAGCGCTACCGAATTTTTTTTTAAGAACTCAATAGATTTAAATAGTTCTAATTTGCAGTTTAATAAAAAAAATGGTTCCGAAAAATGGTTATTAAAGGTGCCTCCCAAAGAATCACTTATTTGGTTTTCGCTTTTCTCGAAAACGGTTCAACTGATTCTGATCAATTTTTTTATGAAGAATTATTGACGCATTTTTAATAATATTGTGTACCTACCAAAATTTCAAAATAATATTTTTTGCATTTTTAAAAAAAGTTTGAAATTCTTTTTTTAAAACTGAATATCGACTCTGTCGATTTTTATTAAACTTGGTAAAAAGCAGTTTTTTAACTTTATCTAGAAAATTTTTGATAAAAAATTTTCTAATACCCAAAAATAACGGTGCCTCCCATACGAATGTTTAAAAACCGTTAAGATAAATATTTTTTTTTCTCAAAAACGATTCCTACGATTTTTATAAATTTTTGTTGTCGTGTTGAAATTAGTACGATCTACCATTTTACATTTTTAAATTTTATATTTTACATTTATTAGCAGTACCTCTCAGAGAACAGTTTCTTTGATTTTCGACTATCTCAATATTTGATCAACCGAAAAACACTTATTTTTTTTATACAGAAGCTTGTAATAAATATAAATAAAAGTGCGTATCAAAATTTTCTAAAAAATTATTTTTGGTTTTTTTAAAAAAAATTCAAAATTTTTCTTTGAAATTGAATTTTTTTTTTTTCTGAAAAATGTTAACGAAATTTGATATATACAAAATTAATTATTTTTAAAACCGCTTCTACGATTTTCAAAATTTTTGTCTCATAAATTAAGATTTATATAAGAAATCAGATAGTGTACATCGCGTTGGGTTAAAACAGATTCAAAGTAATGGGTGATTTTTAAGCTGGTTTGGTTTTGGCAACACTGGTTTTGACAGCTGACGTGTGTTTAGTACCTTGTGTCACTGTCAAACAGCTTCAGTTTGGTTTGCAATTTAACCATGGATCGTCTTACAAATGAACAACGCTTGCAAATTATTGAATTTTACTATCAAAATTCGTGCTCGGTTCGAAATGTTCATCGCGCGCTGCTTGTGTTCAGCGATGAGGCTCATTTTTGGTTGAATGGGTACGTAAATAAGCAAAATTGCCGCATTTGGAGTGAAGATCAGCCAGAAGCATTGCAACAGCTACCAATGCATCCCGAAAAAGCCACTGTTTGGTGCGGTTTATGGGCCGGCGGCATTATTGGGCCTATTTCTTCAAAGATGATGCGAATCGCAGCGTTACTGTCAATGGTGAACGCTACCGAGCGATGATAACAAACTTTTTTTTGCCCGAAATGGAAGTTCTTGACTTGCATGATATGTGGTTTCAACAAGACGGTGCCACATGCCACACAGCACGCGAAACAATGGCGCAATTGCGAGGCGAGTTTGGTGAACAGTTAATTTCACGTTTCGGGCCGGTCAATTGGCCGCCTAGATCGTGCGATTTGACACCATTAGATTATTTTTTGTGGGGGTATGTCAAGGCTAATGTCTATAGGGACAAGCCCGCTTCGATTGACGCACTGGAAGCCAACATCCATGCATTCATTCGTGAGATACCGGCCGATATGTGTGAAAGAGTATGCCAAAATTGGACTCAGCGGATGGGCTACCTGAGACGCAGCCGCGGTCAACATTTGCATGAAATTATCTTTAAACATTAAATTGCAAGGTTCAAACTATCGATTCAAATAAATATTTCATTAATTTTTTCGAATTTTTTGTGTTTTTTTTTTTTTAAAAGTTCTAAACCTCTTAAAAAATCACCCGTTATTTTAATAAATTTATTTCTAATTTTGTTGATTTAAAACAATTTACCAGTTTAAATAATATAATTTCTTTCATGCATATTGCATATGTGCAACACTGGGCTATATTGTACTTCTTTGTATACTAACAAAATACCACCTGCAGCTAAACCAATATATTTGATCGCGCATAAGAGCAAGTTCGTGCGACCCAGTCGTGCATATTCTTTTAATTTGCATAACGCGACCGCTTCCATCATATCATCATTCTGGCTGTTCCATGTAAATATCTTCGGAAAGATCACCTTGTAAGAATGCAGTAACGGCGTCCATCTTCTCAATGTTCATGCCTTTCTTAACAGCCCACGCAATCAAAAATCGAATCGAAGTATATCGAACTACAGGTGAGTAGGTTTCATTTCAATCGATGCCGTACTTTTGGGAACAACCTTTTGCTACCAATATTGCCTTATATCGGATTACTTTACCATCATTGTCTACTTTTGTCTTGAAAACCCATTTCGACTTAATTGTCTTTTATTTTCTCGCATGTATTGGAACTACTAGTGCCATGAAATATACTCCGACCGCAGCCTTGGAAACGTTTCTTTCACTAGCCCCACTTGATTTATTTACGAAGGAAGTGGCGGCCAACAGTGCTTTAAGACTAAACCAATGTAAGAACTGGGTAGGAGGCCGTTTTGGGCACAAAACCATAATGATTTTCATGGACAAAGACATTCAAACGGACTATACTGCACCGCGCATTGATTTCAACCCAGTGGCCTTAACAGATGTACCCTCAAGGGATCTCTGGGCGGCCAACCGGGTCATAAATACTTATCATGTTTCGGTTTTTACAGATGGTTCCAAGTACCCAAGACGGGGTAGGGTCAGGCATCTTCTCAGATAACCCACCCCTAAATAGATCAATAAAACTTCCAGATTTTTGCAGTGTCTTCCAAGCGGAAGTGCTTGCAATTTACGAGGCGGCAAAAAGTCTTGCCAATTTTGAACTTGTAAATAGAAACATCGACATCTTCATTGATACTCAGGCGGCAATTGCTTCAATTGTCACAAAGTCTAAACTGGTAGAATGTTGCCGAAATGAGTTAAAACTACTCAATGCATCAAATACAGTTACCCTTCGATGGGTTCCAGGACATCGTGGCATATATGGAAACGAAATGGCGGATAAACTGGCCAAAATAGGATCTTCTCTTGATCCAAGCCAAACTGATTTTTCCGTTTCTATGCCACTAGAACAAGAAAAAGGCAGAATTCGCAAATGTTTCCTCGAAGCCGCAAACGATAGATGGTCAGCTCTTGATACTTGTCGGGTCTCTTGGTTGGAATCCTAACAGGTCACAACTCAATGGGAACCCAAATGCGCAGAATGGGCATCAGCTCATCCGACTTGTGCAGAGGGTGTCAAGATGAAGAGGCGGAAGAGGGCTCCTATCACTTCCTCTGTGAATGCCCCAGCTTAGTAAGAACTAGAAAAATGGCCCTCGGAGATTACTTCTTTGACGAACTGAGCGACATCTCGTTTTTGCCACTAAGATGAGATCCGAGTGCGATGATGCGGCTCGCCGTATTTTCACCCCTCCTAACCTAACCTTACCTAATTGTCTTTCGTCCAGATGGGAAATCAACTAGCATCCAAGTTTTATTTTCGGCACGTGAATGTAGTAGTTGAATTGGCGTTCCATGGCGTTTGCACTAGTTGATGGGTCATCCTTCAAGTTCTTAGTCATCATAGAATATGCAACATAGTCATCAAAGTTACGAGGTGCTGGTCTTCTTTCTGATCGTCTTAGTATTTGAGGTTGTGTGATATCATTTGTTCTGGAGTATATGAAATGAATAACTTGCATCCACTAGACCTTCATTACTGATGTCTTCAGTTTCCTCTTCATTTTCAACATATGGAACGTCATTTATATTTTAAAAATTCTATGAAATGTCTCCAATTTCCTCAACTGAATCAATAAGATCAATTATATTGTTATATCGGATGTTTTCGATTCCCTTTCCATAAAGTCTACATCACGCGTTAGTTACCAATTTTCTTCGTTTTGGATCAAAACAACTGTAACCTTTAACCACTTTATTCTTTTTTGCTTCGGCACATTGCGTTACTTGTCTTGTTACCCTTTTTTTTAGCTCCAAAGAAAGCATTTTCCTGCTTATTATTCTGGTAATTAAAATCCAGAAGTTTTGATTTTGTATCTTCACCATTTATGTCCTTTCCACTACTTTCGATACCCATTATAAAAGGTTTGAAATCGTCTGTTAACGCTGCAAGCATAATGGCAATCCATTCTCCAGGTATAGGAATTTAATGCTTCCTAGGTTATTAGACGTGCCTATAATTTCATTTAGGTACTCGGTCATGGAGTACCAATTTTTTAGACGAATATATATAAGTTCTCTAAGTAATAGTCCATTGTGTTCATAGAGCGTTTCCATAATGTTGTCCATATTACAGATGCAGATAATTCATTCTGAATATGAACGTATAACGATTCGTTTATACTAACAACAATTTTTGCCTTTGCCTTCCTGAGCTTTGATTCATCCTATACACTTATAAAGGTTATTCAGCTCCAGAATATTCTGCATAGCAAATTTCCAAGTGTATGATAGTTTCCGCTTCCATGCAATTTTTCTATCCGATTCCAACATTTCCGTCTGTAGCCATTTTTACAAAAAATGTAAATATTTCAGCTCCAGCACCAAATTCAAAATCGTGCAATATTGGTCTGTATAGCTTCTGGGGAAAAATTATTTAATTATAATCCTGTTTAAATCACCTCTTGATATTTAATGAAAACACAAGAAATATATATTTTATATTATTATATATTACAAAAGGGTTTTGAATAGAATGATTAATGATAGAATAAAAAATTAATTAATAATGAAATCTTTTCCAGGGTAACATAATTATATCGAATTATGAAGGTGATTAAAGTATCAAGTATTCTTATACTATTTCAACATCAACAGGAATCCCAACAGGTTAAAAATTAGTGGGAACTCACATGAGCAGAATGGGTATCAGCACTAGAGATGAGCTAAACTGTGATTTTCCAATCACAGGTATAACTGTGACTGTGATTTCTGAATCACTGTAAGTTTAACCTGTGATTGTGATTTTCAAGTTTGGAATATCTTTGAGGCCAATAAAATAAAATTCTCAGTAAAATATAAAGTATGTAATTAAATAAAATTAGCAAGTAGGACATAACCATGAATACAAAAATGCTAAAAATCTCAAGTCCCGAATTCAAAATTATCGAACAGCAAAATCTCGAATGTCTTAAATATCGAATGCCCAAAAATTTCCAATACATGCATACGGCGGATCGAAAAACGGAGTATGCCAATCGATTTAGGAGGTGGAAATTACCCTAGTGTATCGCCCAGCTCTCTAGCTCCAGTGGAAACCCCTAAAATTTGCAATGTCAAAATTTTAGTTTCACTTTTCCTTGTCCTTGTGTACAAAATCACAACCAGGCTACGACCTCAGTTCACAATTCAGTTCTACCATCTAGATCCTAAACTAAAAATAAAAGAATTAATCTGTTCTTCATATTTTCATCATGAGTCCTGAGATTTTGTTTTCCTGTATTGTGATTTCGCTTAGTTGCTAAAATAATAATTAAATCACGACTACAGTTCTCGTTCTGATTCATTTTACTCATTGTTGACTTTTCTCTCGTCGTGGTTTTGTTCACAGTTCATAGAGTTCATTGTCCGATAGACGTGATTTGTGAATCGTTTTTTTTTGTTGTGATTTTACTACAGTTGTGATTTTCAATCACATTTAGGGCACTCACAGGTTTATTAAAGAGTCGCTCACAGGTAGTGATTGTGATTTTTGACTCACAGGTCGAAAATCACAGGTCGTGATTTATTGCTCATCTCTAATCAGCACATCTGAGTTATGAAAAGTGTGTCAATATGAAGAGTTGAAAGATGGCTCCTCTATCACGTTATTTGTGAATGTCCCATCCTAGTAAAAACTAGAAAGGCAGCCCTCGGAGAAATATTCTGAAATTCACTCAAATTACAACTCCTTTCTTACCTCTACTTATATTTAATTTACTCGACCTCGACCCTGGGGAACACACGGCAAGCCGCATCACCACACCTTCTAACCTAATCTTACCTATACGTATAAATGAAGTCAACTTTAGCAGTTAATACCTCAAAAAAAATCAAAAGTAAACAAAAAGTACTGAAGGTCATGAACTTATTATTATTACAAGATTTTGTAAAACAACTTTACTTCCAGAAAAATGTATCTACGCTTACATTACATTTCAAAGATACCAGCAGCCTTCAATTAATTTGGTGCCTCTCGAATTTTGTGATTCCATTTGAAAAGTGGCGCAAGTTTGAAATATTATTTCTTTATTTGAATTTTTGTAATTAAATTTTGGTCAACTCCAATGAACCTAGATTAAAATAATATTGTGATGTGATTTCTGGTATCGTAGATCTAGTGCTCCAAAAAAATTAATTTACCAATTTATTTTTGTCTTCATCAAGAAGGTCACATTACACATCAGAAATTCCGACCCCATAAAATATGTAACTCAGTAGAGCATGCCACATAACCATAAACAATAAACACATATGAAAGACTCCCTTGGAGTACGCGAGTATGTTGATCGGATAAGATATATATCTTTGTATATTTTACTACACGCAGTTTCTAAATAAAACTTCCAAACCAAATAACCTACAACACTATAGAGCTTAATGTGATTGTTCTGCGTTTATAAACAGTTTTGTTGTTGCAATTGACAATACATATATGAAAACATTCCAGCATAGACTATACTTTGCAGCTTATAAGATTTTATCTTGATATCTATCGTTAATCTGTGATCCATTGTTGTGTCGATCAGATTAAATATTTCTCTCAAATTACCTCATTCTACATTGGTATAATTGAAATGAAGTTATATTACATATATTACACATCGTATGGTACATTGTGGGCACCAATTCAACTAGTTTTATGGTATTCGTATTGGGACCCCTCAGGGCACGTATACATTAAGCCCAATTTTATATTTTGTCGTCGTGCTCTTGTAGCTAACAACTTTGTGCATGATAAAGCTTAAATTTGTTCCATTATAGTGCACATAATAAGTGATTCACAGTGCATTAAGCAAATTTGAACCAATTTTTAAGTTAAAATGTGATACCCAAAGGAAAACTTATACCTTAATACCCAGTGCCAATTTAAAAGATAGGTGCAAATTAATAGCGTGTTAGGCGGTCTTTTAGATTTTTAGATTTATTTTCATTATCTTTGATAAAAAATTTCCAAAAAAAACTTTGGTAGCGAGAAGCCAGCATTTTTAGGACTTTTTTTTTTATAAGAATATGTAAAGGGTTTTTCAACAAGGACGCAACAAAAGTAGAGCAACAGGGACAGCAAACGACGCCATATTTCTTGACGCTCTTTTGACATTTCTCTTCAGTAAGGTTTGCCATTTCATGATGGAAAGATATATGAGCCAACAACGATCGAAATTATTAAAATTTACTACCGAAATTAGGAGTCAGTGGCCTCAACGTTAAGAGCGCTAAAAATCGAAAAATCATCTTCAGCGATGAGGCTCATTTCTGGCTGAATGTCTTCGTCAATAAACAAAATATGCGGTATTGCTCAGACAACAATCCACGCGTACTCCATGAGTCATCATTTTATCCCGAAAAAATTACGGTTTGGTGTGGTTTATGGGCCGGCGGCGTCATTGGGCCGTACTTCTTCCATGATGATCAAGACCGGCACGTTACTGTGAATGGGGATTGCTAACTTTCAATGATAACCGAATATTTTTGGCCCCAATTGGATGATATGGACTTGGAGGACATGTGGTTCCAACAGGACGGCGCCACAAGCCACACAGCGAATGTCACAATCAATTTATTGGAAACCAAGTTTGGAGGACGTGTTATCTCACGAAATGGTCCAGTCGCTTGGCCGCCTCGGTGGTGCGATTTGACGCCGTTAGACTATTTCCTGTGGGGCTACGTCAAGTCTATGGTCTATGCCAACAAGCCAGCCACGATTGATGAACTTCGTACGAATATCGAACGTGAAATTGCAGCAGTATCGGCCGATTTATGCTTGAAAACCGTCGAAAATTGGGTTCAGCGTCTGGACTTCTGTACTCTTATTGAAAAACCCGACACTAAATGAAAAAGGATGCAAGAATACCCTTTGAGCAATTAAACAAATAATATTTAAGCTGGATTCGCTTGACAAACTGTCACATAAGCTCTTATGTTGAACATAAACTCTAAAGTTTCGTTTCAGCAAATGGCCCTTCTCAGATTACTTAAGTGGATATTTCTTTTTCAATTAGTCTATTATAATTTTTGTATGATATCTTTTTTCGAATACAAGGAATTCCCACAAAATTATTTAGTTTTAACTTTGTAAAAATTCTCAGAGAAAGGAATTTTTCACATGATCCCCTAGCACTGGCTTAGACGTTATATAATTGTTTTAAATTAAATATAAGTATGTATTCCCCTCCAAATATCGCTGAACCAATTTGGCAAACATCGAAAGTTTATTTTTCTCCTACTAAAACTGTATTGAAACGTTTTACCCAGCCACGATCAAAAATTGAATTATTGTCGTCGTTGATCTCATAAGTAAAAGAGGTTAATTTTGTATAGTGCAATTTTCCCTCTCGAATTCGTACACAGAAGAGATTAATTTAATCGTTCGAATGTTGAAAAAAAAAAACATAAATAAAAATATATCTCAAGTAAAACAACTCAATCTAATACATCTTTCAATATAATTTTATAATTGGTTAAGTACCTTAGTAAAATGTATTAAATAAAATATAATTTTATGGAATTAAGTTATTTTTATATCTCTTTAACTTTTCTGTAGACAATGGTGCATATTTTGTTTTGAAATTTTAATAGCAAGCATTTTTCATCAATTACCTTCACATACCTTCTCGATTAAATTGAGGTTTAATCATATTTATACACAGATTTTATTTTTAAAATTGTTTTAGGGAATATTTTTAAGGGCACCTAAGAGATAGTTTATGTTTTTTTTTTCACTGGGAAAAAGACTATCAATATCAATAGTTTGCTGGATCATATTCAGATTGGAGTCCCTGCACTTTGGTATTTTAGGAAGAATTGTTAGCAGGATATAGATTCTTCAAAAACACACTACCTTTTTTAACCAATCTACCATCAGTCTTAAAAAACATCTGCTATTATAAAAACAAAAACAAATTTCCCAAATAAAGTCTTAAGATAATGAAACATATTTGGATCATATCATCCCAGTTGACCAGAAAAAAAAAATAATTTCGGAATTAATCGACTTACGAAAAAATTAATCAATCATCTATAGCTGAAGTTTTTGGATAACTTTCCTTGCAGGTAACCCTGGTGATGAATCACAATCTACATAGCTTGTTATTCTAGGTTTCCACTTGTCTTTCACAATCTGACGAAATATCTGACAATATATGGCATGTACAATTAAGTGAAAATTGCTTTTTCAGATTTTAGAGGGATTCACATTACTGGAATATTTTTCAGTTCTTACAAACTAATTGAAACAACTTTCGTATTGATTTATAAAAACACAAAATAATTTCCTAACGCACAGTTTCAACATTTATTAAGTTTAGAAAAAATGAAAAATAAAATAACGATCATAAAACATCATAACAAAAGCATGGAAATGTAAAATGTTTCTACACAACTCGCAAGACACACTTTCTAGACAAACAACGGTTAATTAGTCCTTCAAATCGCACGCAAAACTAACAAGAGAAAAAGAGAAATATAAAACCTTTAACAAAAGAAATTCACATTTTAGAGTTCGAAAACTTCAGAAGTTCACATTATAGAGATGACAATGTTAAGTTTTGGCGGTTCACATTTTAGAGAAATTCACATTATAAATAATTCACATTCACAACAAAAATATACATAGGTGATTTTTTAGCTGGTTTGGTTTTGGCAACACTGGTTTTGACAGCTGACGTGTGTTTAGTACCTTGTGTCACTGTCAAACAGCTTCAGTTTGGTTTGCAATTTAACCATGGATCGTTTTACAAATGAACAACGCTTGCAAATTATTGAATTTTACTATCAAAATTCGTGCTCGGTTCAAAATGTTCATCGCGCGCTGCTTCCATTTTATGATCGGCATTCTCGACCTTCTGAGCAGTCTATTCGGAAGATTGTGACCAAATTTCGCACCAAATTTACTTTGTTGGACATTAAACCACCAACACGTTTACGTACTGTGCGTAGTGAAGAAAATATTGCGGCCGTATCAGCTAGTGTGACAGAAGACCGCGAAATATCGATTCGGCGCCGTTCCCAGCAGTTAGGCCTTTGTTACAGCACTACGTGGAAAATTTTGCGGAAGGATTTGGGCGTAAAGCCTTTTAAGATACAGCTGGTGCAAGAACTAAAGCCAGCCGACCTACCACAACGCCGAATTTTTGGTGAATGGGCTCTTGGAAAGCTGGCCGAGGATCCGCTTTTTTATCGAAAAATTGTGTTCAGCGATGAGGCTCATTTTTGGTTGAATGGGTACGTAAATAAGCAAAATTGCCGCATTTGGAGTGAAGATCAGCCAAAAGCATTGCAACAGCTACCAATGCATCCCGAAAAAGCCACTGTTTGGTGCGGTTTATGGGCCGGCGGCATTATTGGGCCATATTTCTTCAAAGATGATGCGAATCGCAGCGTTACTGTCAATGGTGAACGCTACCGAGCGATGATAACAAACTTTTTTTTGCCCGAAATGGAAGTTCTTGACTTGCATGATATGTGGTTTCAACAAGACGGTGCCACATGCCACACAGCACGCGAAACAATGGCGCAATTGCGAGGCGAGTTTGGTGAACAGTTAATTTCACGTTTCGGGCCGGTCAATTGGCCGCCTAGATCGTGCGATTTGACACCATTAGATTATTTTTTGTGGGGGTATGTCAAGGCTAATGTCTATAGGGACAAGCCCGCTTCGATTGACGCACTGGAAGCCAACATCCATGCATTCATTCGTGAGATACCGGCCGATATGTGTGAAAGAGTATGCCAAAATTGGACTCAGCGGATGGGCTACCTGAGACGCAGCCGCGGTCAACATTTGCATGAAATTATCTTTAAACATTAAATTGCAAGGTTCAAACTATCGATTCAAATAAATATTTCATTCATTTTTTCGAATTTTTTGTGTTTTTTTTTTTTTTTAAAGTTCTAAACCTCTTAAAAAATCACCCATTATTATTAATATCGGATAGAACAACCAGCAAACAGAAGTTCAAAACAAAATTTAACACATAAAACTTTGACATTGGCATTTGGCTGTACTGTTTGTTGTTCTCAACTTAGATGTCTTGCCAGAAAGATTCAAAAATTAAATCCAGTCAAGAAAACAGTAAACTGGATTTTTTTTCATTTCCAGCTAACTGCGATAAAATCCAGTCAAATCAGACTGGAAACCAGTCAAAATGGCAACACTGCCGAGGAGTAGGATTTAGCCAATCCCGTGCTATTCATATAAGCAAAATATGAATTTGCACCAGGCGGCTTAACGGTTGTAGTTTTGAGGGATGGCAGCGCAGCGAGGTGAAACTTTTTTTGTAATTATGAATTTTTTAAGCACCAACGATATGGCTGCCACTTGGAAGCTGGAAGGGCCGCATTTCAGGTGAGTTCAGTGAAGCGCAGTAGCGAATGGGTGGTAGTGCACTCATTTTGTTTAATAATTTATAAATTATTTACATAAACCGCGCAAACGAATACGACAGGTTATTGGAGTGAGCGGAAAATCGCTCTAGAGGCAGCATTCTATTGGATTAGCAACAATACATAAAAGAAAACTATAACAATTAAGGTTAGGTTAACAAGTTAGCCTCTCATAGTTCGGACTCCAGGACCCATGTTCTGTAAATTTCGCTTCGATAAAATCAGTCGAGAAACGATGAAAAATGGAACAAAACTCACTTTATCGCATTATCGGGTTTTTATAACTTTGACAGTCGATAACTTTATCGACTGGAACATGCGGAATAGAAATCCTGGAAAAATGCGATAAAATGCGTTTCTATATCTTTGATAATCGTTAATTTTTTCATTTTAAACGTCAAAATGTATCACCTACCCAAAGGCAGTCGATAATATATGAAACATTTAAACTATTGCAAACGACAAGAGAAAAGAAACTAAAAAAATAAAACAAAATAAATAATGTTCATAATGAATGACTAAGAACAAGAAGGTGAATAAAATTTCACTTATATTTTTTTAATTTTTAATACACAATTTTAATTTTCAGAGTAACAAGAGCCCAACAAATTCTATAGTAAAATATTTGTCGGCAAACAAGGAATTCACAAGTGGCAAACGATGAAGTTTTTTCTGTCCCTGAAGAAAATATGGACGCATTTCCTGTGCCAAAATCTGAGAATCAAATAGATTCATTATCATTGTGTCTCGAAACCTACGAGCGGCCGGCGCTGGCCGCGCTCAGCGTTCAATATACGCATTTTATTCCGGCCTTGGTTTGTTTCCTGAAATAAAGCAGCGTGAAATGTACAATATCGAGCGCTTTACTCTCTAAACTTTTTTAATAAAAAATATACACATGTACATAGTTAAATTAAAACAGTCAAATTCGATATCAATTTTCACTTTTTTTTTTTTTTTAATATCAAAAAGACTAATAAACTTATCGCCTTCCAATGGATTTTCCAATGAAAATAAATCGAAAATTCAACTTATCGCATCGAGATACAGAAACCCAATTTTTTCCAGAGGCGATAAGTGTGGAATGAATCGTTTCATTTTTTAACGATGCGATAAGTTATCGCCTGAGTTACAGAACATGGTTCCAGTATAGTTCACTTAAGACCTAACGAACTATTTATACCTGAGAATTTGTATGCATCCATCATATCCATTGCGAGTCATAAAAAAAATCATATATGTATATACAGATAACGTTGGGCACAATATCCTGCTTTTTATAATCCCGTTTTAATATTCCCGTTTCTAACTTTCCCGATTTTGCAATCAAAACTAGTTGTTTTATTTAAAACAATGGCCGACCAATTTTATAACTCCTATTGCTTTTTGCATCAAGACCTCAAGTAAACCACAATATTGTAATGTTCTACCTAGGTTCGATAGTAAAACTTATTTCCTTTAAATAATAACTTCCACTTATTTACTTTTCAAAATAAATACACTTTATTTCACCTCATATCTATTTCATTATTCTCCAATCACAATAGTATGCAATTTAAAATTCACTTCTGGATACACTTTTACTTCTTACTTTACGTTATCACAATCAAAATTAAACTGTGTCTACTCGCTCGAAAACATCTCCTTATATAGGGAAGTAAATAGTTCTAGTCTTCACTAGTATCCACTGGAATATTCGAGTATATCTCCTTCTAGAAGTTTCCTTTCTAGTCGCTGACAGATGGAACATTCGAATTGAAACTCAGCTGAATCACAAGATGGCGCTGTGAACGGTTGAAGGTTTGATGTTTAGTTTTTCCGAGAGATGGCACTGCAAACAGTTAGAGGATTTTCTCTTGTTTCAAATTCAAAGTAGTTGGGTAATTATTAAATCGTTACAATGGGGCATATTCATAGTCACTCTTAAACTCCAGTTTATCTTAGACCTGGGGTGAATCGGCTAAGGTGATTTGTGATAATTGACAGTCACAATAAACAAATTCGGTCTGCGTAATGTGATTGTCACATGTGACAATCATATTTTTGTGACTTTTTCTTGTGATAGCTATTTTGGTGTCATTTTCATGTAAAATTGACAAGGTTTCAAGAAAAATGAATTTATTTGAAACTATGCAATAATTTTTAAGACCTGAAAATGTGGAAAATAAAAATCGCATACATAATAGCCTAAGAAACAAATTTGATATTTTCGACCTACCAGATCCAAAGTACCTAAGTACACACACACTAATTCCTCCTTTTTATAATTGGAAATCACAAAATCAATAGGTTCTTAAAAAAAAAACTTTAGGATGACGAAAGATACATCATCCATTTATGTAAATTCTTCGGCTTTTGGATTTGCCAGCTCGGGTGGGGTCAACCCACATTCCTCCCATCCTCCAGCTGGTACTAATTTTGAATTTTCTGGGGGTTGTGGCTACCAAAGGCAAGTTGGTGCGGACTGGTCAGCTCCAATAGGTCAAAGCACGGTGTGTGAGGTGACTTCCTCAACTCTTAAGCAATTTGAAACAAAATTGTGCCTCTTGAAAATAAAATTTACCCCATAAATAAATCAAACAATCGTATTTATGACAACTGTCAGTACTTGTCTCTCAAAGTAATGCCAAGTTTTGAATAATTTTTGGTGATGACTTTGCGCAGGCGGAAAAATTAATTTGATCATATTTGATTATCATAAATGTGACAATCACCGATCACATTAGCCGATTCCACCCCTGGGTTTATCCTATCTAAATAACATTGAATAAACCCCAGTCTAAGATAAACTGGAGTTTAAAAAGGACTATGAATACGCCCCAATATATTTAAATAACTCTTAACATGGAATATAGAATCAAAACCAATCAGCCTCTAGCGGTCAGTTTAAATAGATAATAATAATTGTAGTTATTACTATTGCTAGCTGAAGAAGGTATTTCTTTTTTTTGTTGGCAAACAATACTATCTGCATAATGCAACTATCATTCTCACAGATCAGCATAAAACCGTATCGCATGCAATTATTCTGCCCGAAATGGTTATGGCGTGAAACGATTTTCCAAATTGCAAATACGCAAAATTGCAATGCAATAAGTTTACAAAATAAATCGCTCATTACTCATTTTTCATGTTTTAAATAACTATCTTCATCATGCCTTCCCATGGCCATCTGCGAATCAGCAGAGGATGGCAATCCCAGTATATTTTACATAAAAACAAAAATAATTTTTTTGAGAGGTAGCATTGTATATAAACAATATATACATATATATATATAAACAATAATGGAGGTACTGTACTGTTCTCTGTTAGGATGTATTAAATCCTATGATAGTATCCCATGTCGTAAGAAAATGTTTCTCATCTTAACCGTTGGGATTTCGCAGAAAGTTGTAGGTCCCTTCCATTCCTGCCGACTAACAACATAAAAATCTATACTTACACATAAATAGTTAAAAGTTGTTGTAGTTCACACCCGGTTCTCCATGAGCTGTCAAGCCATACATTTATTTTTTAATTATTTATTTAAATTATTGTATTTATTTAAATTATTGCAGATGCCTGGAACCAGCATAACCTTTTTTGCAATGATTGTTCAAATACATAATCCGGCACTGATTATGAATTCCTACGTTCACACACATAAAAGAAGTAATTATCGTTGAGTTGTAAAGTTTACCAGAAATACAAGCCCCTAGGCTGTTTTATTTTTCGCAAGTAGGTAATAAATATGAATTCGAATGGGTTGCAATAGAAGCTAATAATAGTGATAAGCGGTTGTGATATTGTTTGATCAAATCATACTCTAGCTTTAAATGTTAAAGGGTGTTAAATGTGGGCTTGGCATATGAGTAAATATAGGCCAGATATGATTTTATTATCTTTTAATTCAAATAATTATAATATAATGGCCTTCGGTTCAAGCATTAAGCTTAACCTTTTTTCGCCTAATTTGCTTATATACAAAGTATATATTTTCAAAACAAAGCTGCCAAACTGTTTCTCTTTTGAATTCATGTTCGTAAGTTATTAGTGAGGTCAACACGTGTTAATGTTAATAGATTGATACTTGATATGTGACCCACAAATACAAAAGTTACACTCGTCAACACTAACCTAACCATGCCACACGATCTTTGATAGCTTATACTGTTTTCACCACCTTAACGCAAGCGAATAGCCGTAGCATTAATGTTTTCGTTTTTATTTAAATTTAGTGATTTAGTCATTCTTGAGATAGTGTGAAAATGCTGAAAGAAAGTGTAATAACAATCCCGACTCATTTTGTTATCTATGTGGTGAATTAACTTTCAAAAATCAAAGGCGAAATTTCACTAAACTTGTATTGGAGAGTTATCACCAGTATTTTGGTTGTATTGTGGCTCATCAAGATAAATCTTATGCCCATCATATTTGTTGCATAACTTGTGTTAAGAATTTAACTGATTGGAAGAACGGCCACCACCATTGCTCTAGTTCCTATATGATTTGAACCGAACCAAAAGATCACATTTAGGATTGCTATTTTTGACTTACAGGTATTAATTTCAAGAAAAAAATGTTTTTTTCTAAAAATTACGTTATTTATTTTCAGTTATTCAGTATGATATTAAAGTCAAACCCGAGTTAACTCATCAATTCGATGAGTTAACTCTGGACTAACTAAACAGATGTTTTTGATGTTTTATCCACAGAGTTTGTTTAGTTATTTTGCATGATTTCTCCACCGAAAAACATATTCCTCAGTTCACTGTGGGTTAGTTATCATTTTCCTCAGCATATAAAATGTCATATGTATACGCTATTCTTTCGATTCGTTTCAGTATTCAATGTTCTTATTAATTTTTAGTCAAACACAAATAACCAGAAGCTAATTTTTTTTGATAAATTGAAAATAAATTTTGGCGGCCTGTGGCAGCCATGTTGTTTTGGTGACAGCTGTCAAATCTGTTGTTTATTATTCAGTTACTAATGCCAAATCACCATGTCAAATGATAAAACTGTAATATAAAAATCTTTTTTGCGGTTTACATGGTTAACCTTCCAAGTCGATTATCAAAAGTTTGGTAGCTAAATTTGAGTCGACAGATTCAGTGAACAATCAGGCACCGCCTACCTTTTTGTTGACTTCTTATTTCTGACGGAACACAGAGTATAAATACTGGGATATCCATCGAGTTTCTGGGACGGCGTAACGTTGCACACGAACGTTCACGTTTTTTGTTCACTCTACCGCCAGCATAGATGTTTACACATCAAAAAAAATCGTGAACGTTCGTGTGCAACGTTACGTCGTGTAACGTTACGGTGTGCAACGTTACGATATGTATACTAGGATGGGTGCATTCAGTAAAAAAAATCTTAAGATCCCCTTCAAGCAAAAACAAGTCCGTTTTGGATCCGCGCACGTTGATGTTTACACATATTAACCGTGAGTCCTGGCACTCACACAATTTTTTTTGTTTTGCAATTTGTGTTGCGGTAAATTTAACCACAACAAGTGGCACCAGTTCATTTGTTTCCACTTTTCCCTATTCACCCCTCCTTTTCTGCTGCGGCTCCAAAATGCTGGCAGATTAAAGTGCGACCTGGGCCATCAGCCAGATGCTTACTCCTAAAGTATCTTGGAAAAACAACAAAAACAGGAATTCAAATAAAGGGTCCGCCATCTAAAGTTTTTTCTTCAACTAGTGTTTATTTGTTATTTCGTGAAGCTCATGTCTGATTTGACAGATAATTAGATTTATCCTTCCGCTGAACGAATATGGTTGTGTATACGCTTCGCTAAGTGAGCCTGTGATCGACTTAGAGAAGATGCCGATTTTGCCAAAAAAAATCATCTTTTAAGAGAAGCTCATTTTGATCTTGGCGGGTAGTAAACAAGCAAAATTGTCGCATTTGGGGCACAGAAAACCTGCACATTGCAAAGCCTATACACCCAAAACGAGTCACTGTTTGGTGCGGATTTTGGTCCAGAGGCATAATTGGGCCATTTTTCGAAAATGAGGAAGGATTGGCCGTTACAGTCAATGGCGATCGTTATCGGGCCATGTTGAACGAATTTTTGTTCACAAAAATTGCAGAGGAGGATATTGGCAACATTTGGTTTCAACAGGACGGCGCTACGTGCAACACAGCCGAAGCTACACTCGATGTTTTGCGCCATTTTCAAAAAAAAAAGAGTTATTTGGCGGACCCTTTATAATCGTGTAACAGGCGGTCCACGAAAAGATTCAATCCGAATCATAAACAAGTGAGACAAAAGGCCCACTTCACACCAAGACATGTGAAAGATGGTCCATGGTCCAACAACATGTGCAACAGGCAGTCCACATATAAATTGACGGATCTGTCAATACTGGCAATGTCAGTCAACGTAAAAAACAAAATGGCCGAGAGCCCAACATAAAGTGCCTTTATTGCAATTTAGAAGAAGTTGACTTTGTGAGGTAATGACCCAAAATCCCTGCGCGAAGGTAGGGAATTTAAACTTTTCGTGCGAAGATGCATTTTTCCTCACCATTTATGATTTGTAAATGGTGGAAGTGCGTCTGTCGAAGATATTTTTCTCCATTTTAAGTCTGGTCGGTTTGGGACGGTGTCTTCGCTCATGTAAATCTGTGACACTTTCAACCAAAGGTGTCCGCTAAATTTTTTCCAGGGAGGGGGGCAGACATAATATTTTGATAAAATTCTTTTAATTTACTGAAAGATCGCTCTTCAGTAATCTTATTGTAGTTACATCACATAAAGGACTCGGCAGAAAAATTATCCAGAAAGGATCCATATTTATCAGATATCTTTCGAACAATCAAATTGAAATTGGATGAGTCCATGCTTTGCATATTTTTAAGGAGATAACTGAAATATTGCATACTATGCGGATTTATTTTCTTTTGAAAACCGCTCTTTAAAGGACATTGGAGAATCCAAGTAACGAACGAAAATTTATGTTCTAAAAAATTTTCGGATAAAGAGGAAAGAAAATTGGATCGGTGACGTTGTTTCTTTACAATTTTCGGGCAGCTCAATTCAATACCTGATTCACTCAAACATTTGGATGCTGGGAATTTTTTTTCTTCGCAAAAAACTGTCCAATTTGTGTTCCAATCTTGTATTCTTTTCCATACCCAACTCAATTTTCCAATATTTTTTCCTATGACTTAGGTATAGGTTTAGGATTAAAGAATTTTGTGAACAATTTTTCAACATGAAATGAAAAATTAAATCCATTTTTATGATCAGTAAATGATTTTGTTTGGCTACAAGGGGGGGGGGGCAAAATGATAAAATTTAGGTATTTATTCGACTAAGGTAAGATTCAGAGGGGGGAAACGTATGGAATTTGACGAAAAAAGTGGAAAAATGACCAATAAGTCAAAATTCCCTAATAAGAAGTGTAAAATGTTGGTAGACAAAAGTCGTAGCTCAGAGCCAGGGGAAGGCAAGTGCCCCCCTGGCTCCCCCTATGCTTTGATCTGCCATTATTCCCTCTGGTTTCCGTAAGCATTTCACTGTGATGTTGGAGACCACTGAAAAAATTCGTTTCACATCAGCAGCGTACTAGGCTTAGCTGAAAGGGTGTTATCACACAAAAAAAAACAGCCCTTTTACAATATTATTCTTTTAAACAAAAAGGTTTTGATAAAATTAATTAAAGTATATGAGTTTAGGGAAAAACAAATAATACCAACGTCGATTTATTGAACAGTGGCTTCGTAACTTTACACTTTCCAACACTTTTATAATTCCCCGTTGAAGCTGAGACTCTCCTCATTGATTGTCATCCGATGTAATATTCGATTTTAAATAAGTTGAACTAACAGATATCATATATTTTCCACGTGTTGGAATTATAGTGCTGAACACCCTATATTTATCAAAATATTGTTCTTTTTCAATTGATTTAAAGTTAAAGGTAAAAAGTATTATCTAATTATTTTTATTATAACTCAAATTCGATTCCTTTCATAAAGGTTAAAAAACAACTTTGTGTTGATAACTTTCAAAACCCACCCATACAAGAATTTATTTAGGCCAACATAACACGTTATTTGGTTATTGTCTTTTGAACAAGGCCATCTCTTAATTGGAAACTCAGCCCAAGCTTCGACAAAAAAATTAGTCCCAATTTTCCCGCACATTTAAAAGTAAAAAGTAATAATACAAATATGGTACTGATTACCCAGCACTATACCACCTTATATTGCACGGGAACCAAAAAACAAAATATTTTTTTGTTCATATTCATTATAGAAAAATGTCTATACAAAGACACTGATGGTGGACCTATAGCACAGCTTGAATGATGCCTTAACTTTTCATTACGGTGTACCACGGTTATATAGAAAATAAAGATAAAAATGAAATTGCGTAATTCAGTATATGTGAACTATATTTTACCTCTCAACAGTCAACACAGCCATTGCATTGCACACGAGTGTTACAGTTAAAGTGAGAAAAATGTAGGTAAGTTTTTCGAAAAGCAACTTCTATAGGTATACGTTCGAGCAAATATGTGGCACTAACCGACAAAGGATTTCAGTTCAATGCGCCTTATGATTACAGGTCGAGGTAGCAATATTTTAGCTGCTATTTTGATATTACTTACTGTCTATAGCGTCACAAAACCAATAGTTATAGTTTGGGAGGTGATGTTGCAAAATATGTTTGGTTTTTTATACTTTGGAATTTCACTATGCTGGATACTCCAGCAAGACTAAACTCAACCGCAATAAATCATCTCCTGGAAATAACTATACTACTTCATGAAAATTGGAAAATATGATTTTGAGTGTATCAGAGCATTTATGCTCATAAGATTTGGTTTTTCTTAACCTCGGAATATTCCCGAATTGAATACCTAATCATAATTCCCCTTTAAACAACGCATTTTTACTAAAAAAAAAAGTACAAAACAAAGTATAATTGGCAGAAGTAGCCATTTTTTCTGTTCATGGAATGTCTTTATACATAATACATTATGTGACAAAAAGGATTGGTCCTAGGAAACTCGCTTGGAGGACTCCAGGTAGGACGAAGAAAGCATCGGTGTGGAGGCGGATGAGTTCTGACGAGTTTTGCAGTTCTGATGACGGTAATGACAGTAAATTAAGTTTTGGGAGAAAATAACGGTGACGGTAACGAAAGTGCTGTTGAACGAATTGGAGGTCGGGGTGATTTTATTTTATCTGGAGTTACAGATCAATATGAATAAGTGAAATTGTGGTTTTTACTTTCTTCAATATAATTGGAAACTGATATGCTGTTATCGTACTGTATGTCGTTTATACAATCTTGGCCAAAGATGTTTTGAACGTGTGCACCATACTGCACAGTTTGATTCAAGGTTGACAGGCAAAGAAATTAGATATGTGATGGCTTTTGTTA
The DNA here is from genome assembly GCA_932273885.2 of Leucozona laternaria. Classification (NCBI taxonomy): domain Eukaryota; kingdom Metazoa; phylum Arthropoda; class Insecta; order Diptera; family Syrphidae; genus Leucozona; species Leucozona laternaria. The sequence continues at coordinate 263,689,344 of OW026366.1, read as the reverse complement.
TGTACGCAAGACTCTTTGCTTTCTGCCCAAGAAAATTGAGCGCCTTTATCGGACACAATGTTGTAGTAATTGAAAAGTTATAAAGAAGAGCAGTAATGCTGCCTTTAAAGTTGTTGACTGCATGCGAACAACAAACTCAAAATTCCAGACTGAGTCGATTATGATGAGCCACATCTGTAAAGGGTGTTTTCTTTAGACGTGTTGTTTTCAATCTGGCAATACTTTTTTCGGAGTTGGTCTTTTTGACAGTTGTTACTTGATTTATGCTCAGTTTGGTTTGACATTTCATAATTAAAAGACTTACTCCCGAACAACGTTTGAAAATCGTGCAAATTTATTACCAAAATAATGGTTCGGTTAGCGCGACGCATCGCGCTCTGCGTCCAATATTCTATCTATTAAGCTGGTAGGCGTTGCATTGCAACCAATCACAGTTCAGTGAATCATCTCATCTATGCCAGGCCACCAACAATAACGACGGGATAGCTCCTTCATCTTTCAACTTTGTGGAAATTCTACTCTAGGTTTCTCAGTCTATATAAAATAACAACTTAATAAACACACACAAGCTTAAACTTCCTCAAAAATAGGAATATTCCGTCGCGCAACTCACATTAAGACCCAGTCAAGCATTGATAAAACGTTTTGAGTTCATATAACCTGCTGGATAAAATAAAATGAACAAACATTTTTAACTTTTGTATTTTTGAATTCGGTGCACGTGGTGTGCACGAACAGCATAAAAAAGACCCGTAATTAAGAGAAAAAAATAATAACGTTCTATTTTTTTCAGATGGATTGGTAGAAAATTGTAGTAGAATATACTACAGATCTTTTCTTTACTAAACAGAACTGCCAAATTCTATGTGCCTTGCCAATAACTAATTTTAGAGATGACTTAAATATAAAGTGGATTCTTAAAAATCAACCATCACACTAATTAAATGAATTTAATAGTCAGCTGAATGCAGAACAAAATTTGTGTGAGTGACGGGACTCACGGTTAATATGTGTAAACATCAACATGCGCGGATCCAAAACGGACTTTTTTTTGCTTCAAGGGGATCTTAAGATTTTTTTCACTGAACGCACCCATCCTAGTATGCAGATCGTAACGTTGCACACCGTAACGTTGCACGACGTAACGTTGCACACGAACGTTCACGTTTTTTTCACTCTACCGTCAGCATAGATGTTTACAAATCAAATAACAAAAACCAGTACTTATAGAAATACCATTGCAATTACAGCAGCACTACATCGCAGACTATTACTTTTGTTTTCTTATTTTTCTCGACTCCATTGCATTGATAATGTTTTTTTTTTTACTGCCAAGTTGCTTTTTCTTGTCCCAATACTAGGTCGCCATTTTTGTTAATGCAAGCAGATACTTAACCGTTTGTTTTGATCTGATATCGTATTCAAACGCGAACACCCACCAGAACTAAGTGGTGTGCTGATGGTGAGTCTCAACTTTGATGCAGTGTTTTAATTGCTCTTAAAATACTTTGCAACATAATATTTTTCTTCTATTGACAAGTAGTGATAGTAACATAAGTTTAGCTTGCTCAATCAACAGATGGCGCACATTGAATTTTATCGATCACACGCTTCCTTATGTTCAGAAAAAAAAAAGAAGCTAAAGCTATTAGAAAGTGATCAACGCAACACATGCGTTTTCAAGATGTTGTCATGTTCGTAAGCTCTATCATTTAAGACTTTGTGGCACATTACACTGTCGTCGTTTTGTCGCAAATAAATAGATCTTTTTATTAGTAAAAAGTCTTCATGATGGCAATGGAAAAAAAAACTCGTTGAATTTAAATAATTTTGATATACAATTCACTATCACAATAAACTACTGTCTAGACAAGTGAATTTGTAGATATTTTCCACTTACGATCGCATGGTCTTGCAACTTGCAACAATGTTGCACTTACTGTGGGGAAAGTAATCTAATGTTTTATAGCCCCATTAGTGTATTTAGTTAATTTTATAACGATTTTCTGCAACCAGGTGTAATAATTTGATACATCTACAGGCGAAATTTTAAATATTTGATTGCCATTTGTCCACAATTATTATAAAGACGCATGCAAACAGACCCCATCTAATAAAAAAAAAACATGGGGTGCACATTTTGTTTCTGTCCACGGATAATCGCTTGGGTTAATTATTATTTTGTGATACTTTTGAGTGTTTATTTAATTGGATTGAGCAAATCTATAAACAATTCACGGAATAAAAGGCAATTATCACAGCTTCAAATGGCAATAAGCAAAAAATGAAACAATTTATGCACGACAATATTGCACCTGGTGCTTCATTGTTGCATCACATATAGTACGCAACAGTAAAATAAATTTCAAAATTTGAACTATGAGTCTTTTTGCTAAGCCCCCGTCTTGTGATCATGGCCTTAAATAGCTACTGTGAATGTAGTTTTGGTCTCAAATCCGAAATGGGAAATCTAAGACTTTATTAAAAAGAAAGTAAGAGGAATTTACGTGTTATGTTAAATCCGGATCATCAGGACAAGCGAATCGAAAATGGATTGCATTGTAATTGAGGAAGAATTATAGGAGAGGTATGAATCCTAAATATTAAAAATATTAATAAATAAACTCTAATATGATTTTTCATAAATTATTTGTTGAAGAATTCTGAAAAAAAAATTGAAAAATATGTGCTGCATGATTATGTTCCTTTTGACTGCTTGTTTTTAGCACCACATAAATATTCAATAATAAATATAGGTAGGTATGCTGTATGAGCACCAATCACGCGAATCGCAAATTAATAAGAAGAATACTCTTTATACACCTCTTTATATAATGAGGCTTCTTTTTTTTTAACCCACAAAACCAAGTAAATTATTTTGATTTTATTAAAATGAGGTAGGTAGGTAGATATTATAAAGGTGTTCACGTAAGTATACTTGATTAGATTCGTCATACGTAAAATTGGTGTTTGGTAATTAATAGGCTAGCTAATTTATCTTCCAATGGTGTGAAGTCAGAAGTGTGATCGGAAGGCCATTCACATAAGCTTAAAAGCACTGTCACTTCTTGTTGCTTTTTATGATCAAGTTTTACATTCTTTCAAATTTTTTTTAAGAGAAGTGGAGATGAAAGTTCTTGAAGCCAGTAATAGCCCCTTTTGCAAAAATGAGTAAACAAAATGTTTCCATAGGCGGTTTTCTTGGTTTTTGAAAAGCTTATAAAGGGTGTTTTTTTAGACGTGTGGTTTTCAAGAAGAAATAAAACGTGGATATAGTTTAATGTTATGGCCAAGAATTTAGCTTTATTATAAATATAAAGGTTTGCTATTATGTTTTAAAAATGATTTCGGGCAAGTGGCCACCGCGGCCAGCTCGAATAAATTCCGACTTTTTACAGCTATTGGGGCCGTATGTCTGCAATAACGAGCCGAATATTCTCTTCTACGGCGTCAATCGTCTTGGGCTTATCCGCTTAGGCAAGCGATTTCACATAACCCCACAAATAATAGTCCAGTGTTGTTAAATCGCACGATCTTGGAGGCCACACCACAGGCCCACGACGCGAGATAGTGCGCTCACCAAAAGTTTCCTTCAATAAATTGATTGTTTCGTTGGCTGTGTGGCATGTAGCACCGTCTTGTTGGAACCAAAGGTCGTCCACATCAACATCCTCCAATTTAGGCTCGAAAAAGTCATTATTCATGGCTCTATAGCGTTTCCCATTGACTGTAACATTATGGCCGGCTTCATTTTTGAAGAAATATTGACCAATGATTTCCTTTGCCCATAGAGCACACCAAACAGTGACTTTTTTAGAATATAACGGCGGCGCGGCGTCTCAATAATGGCTTGTGGATTATTATCACTCCAAATACGACAATTTTGCTGCATCGAAAATTGGACGCACTATTTTGGTAATAAATTTGCACGATTTGCAAACGTTGTTCAGGAGTAAGTCTATTCATTATGAAATGTCAAACCAAACTGAGCATAAATCAAGTGACAGCTGTCAAAAAGACCAACTCTGAAAAAAGTATTCGAAGATTGAAAACCACACGTCTAAAAAAAAAAACACACACTTTATGTATAACTATTAGACTAAGTTTTTTTAAGATTAAAGTTAAACTATAGTTAAATCGACAAATTTAATAAGTAAGATCTGGATAAACTGAAAAGATGATTTTGATGTTTTAGGCTAGGCGCGCAAATGCAATTTTTCCGAAACTGATCGCGCACATAAGCAACTTATGTGGTTTTCCAGTCAACCATTTCAGATTTGGGGGCCAGATTTCAGATCAATCGTGGTAACTAGAACGAATCGCGATTGATCCTTTTTTTTGTAAAGGTGTAGGTGATTTGTCTGTGTTTACTGACGTAAATAGTGATTGTATATGTAGGGAAAAATTCCTACAAGTATTTTTTTCCTAGGGAACAGTTTTATCTTTAATACAAAAATGTAATATAGCCAAATTTATTTTCTTGATGAAACTGGTGAAAAAATGCATGAGAAAATTCTTACAAAATATTTTTTTTTTTTCCAAATTATGAAAGAACATTTTTGTGTTTAAATTATAATTAATTTCAACTACGCGAATACTTTCGTCTGTCTTAATTTATTGAAATGGAGATTAATGAGAGTACCCACACTGGCGCGATGCAAATCTTTGAACATTCTTCAGTCGTCACATATTCGCGCGAAGGATTAGTGCCGGTTTGGGAGTCTTTATTGATTTGTTTCGTAAGAAAATAACTCAAAAGTGGAAGTGACTTTTAATTTAATAAATTATGGCAAAATATAAGAAAGAAACGATTTACTCATTCTTTTCTTCATTTAAATGAATGTGATATTGTACATTATTTTATTCAATCAAATTGAAATCAAAAAATAGAATACAAATTAGGGAATTTTGTGTTCCCTAGCAGGAATTTTATTTTGTTGGTATACTATCACTACACTTTAACATGATTTGGCCATCGGTCGGATCCATATATCCACAGGAATCCCGTCCATCCAAAATCCAAATCAAAGGAGAAGCTGTCGGTCGATGACGAGGAAAACGACAATGAATATGAAACAAGTTCACTACAAAAGGATTATTTTGGAATTTTAATAAAAATAATTTTATTTTCACAAAAAATAATGGACTAACTAATATGTTTCCACAATGCCTTTCATTCCATATGAAACATTTGTCCAATTTATGCACTGGTTGACGGTAATGAGGACAATAAAGACAAAAATTTAACTCATTAAACTTCATTATTTGTATTAATTTTATTAAACAAATGCCTTTGCAAAAATAAATAATGCTAGCGAAAGGCGAAAACGAATTTAAACTGACGAGGAGAGGACGACGTTTAGAAATGTCAATTTGGTTTGTGTCCAAGTGTGTGTGAAAGTATGTGTAAATCTGCCAATAAATCGAGATTTGAAAGATCAATCGAGAAAAAAAAAACAGACCACGAAAAAAATCAATTTTTTTGGTTGTTAGGAACGTAAAATCTGAAAAAGATCAAGTTGACCCCCAAAAAAATCAATTTTTTTGGTTGTTTGGAAAACCACATTAAAAATCAACGACCGAGATAAATCAACACACAGACAACATTTATTCAGCTTTTCTTTCTCTCAATTTCTATTCCTATTTCAATTCCTATTCTTAATAAGGAAAGAAAGTGATAAATATGTACATGCATTGTTTGAAAACAAAACAACACTTGAACAACACTGTCGAATCCAAAAGAACACATGAGAAGAATATATTTTGTGCATATATAAATACTACTTAGCTCGTCACACTTAATAAAATATTGGAATAAAATACACAAATACACACATCGCCGAGAAACTATTTGGTTGCATGTGCGTGCATCTACGTTTAATCAAGTAGGACACAGGTATTTTTTACAGTTTGAGCAACAGTTCAATCTTCGCAATCAACAGATGAAAGAGAAAACCAATTGGTGCCACGATTCCGAGTGGTCCGATTTTCAATGCCTGTGTTATGTTCACCTTAAGGGTATCGGTCGATTGTGGGTTAGACCTACGACTTATGTCGTTTTCGTTTGGATGTTCGGAGTACTCTTTTTGCACTCCTTTTTCACTCCTACTACTCCAAAAGTCTTCGATTGGCTGCTCCGAGTAATGTTTTCGGAGTGTTCTTCTGTTCCCAATTTCATATTGGAGTAGACGTGGAACACACACATACATATAAAGTTTTTCGATTAATTGTCAAGAGTAATAAATACTTGAAGAAGCCATTTTGTTAAATGGCGGCTTTGGGTAGTGTGTGTGTAAATTTAAGAAATTTGGTGTTCTTATATTCCATTGGAAATTAAAAGAAGTAGAAAAGACCGAAAATCCAATCGAAAACGACATTAGGAAACCCTACAAAAAAAGTCTAGTGGTCAAATCGCATGACCTTGGTATGGCCAATTCACGTCAACTCTGCCAGAGATTACCTCAACCTCAAATCGTTCATGCAGAATGTTCATTGTGGCGTTGATGACTGTGTGGCACGTAGCGCCCTTTTGTTGCACTCACATATAGTTCACGTCCATATTATCCAATGAAATCCAATAAAAATTGGTTGACATATCGTCAATTGGTAGCGTTATCCGTTGATGCTGACGGCAATGACATCGTCGTTTTCGAAGAACTACGGTCTCTCACAGACAGCGACTATGTTTTCGCAAGGGCTTTGTTCACTGAATCGGTCGACTCAAATTTGGCACCCAAACTTTGGATAATCAACTTGGAAGCACAACCATATAAACCGTAAAATGGGCGCATCGCACATATCGTTGCCCCAAAAAAAGATTTTGACACTGAAGTTTTATCATTTGGACGTCCTGTTCTATCAGTTTACTTGCCATGGTGATTTGGCATCAGTATAACTGAATAATAACCAAAAGATTTGACAGATGTCACCAAAACAACATGGCTGCCACATGCCACCAAAAGCTCCCCGTGCCAATTGTAATAATCTTTTTAAAAAGTCTTTCTGCACATCTTACCACTTGGATTACACATTAAATATTTAGTATCCTCAAGCGCGTTGAGACTTTAGGAGTCAAATTGTTGGATTGCTAAGCCATATGGTCACAGCAATATCACAAGTTTGATTCCTAATGATATGCTTTCAATACAGACCGACTACTGCATTTGCATTCCTGCTCTGGATTTTAGAAGGGATTTTAAGGTCTTATTTTCATCCAGAAAGGATTGGAAGGATGACTTCGTGACGAGAGACTTCGAATCAACTATTTTTACTGATGGTTCAAAAGATGTAGTGTGGTATTGGTTCAGGAATTTTTACCGAATCCTTGAACATCTCTTAGTCCTTTCGGCTACCTGACTTTGCAAGTGTATTTCAAGCTGAATTACTAGCAATCAGGGAAGCATGCAAGATACTCAAACTAGATCATAACCAAAACCGGAACTCGCTATCTTGACAGGCAGTCAGTTAAATCCATTGATTCGGCTATAGCATCCTCTAAATTGGTCCAACATTGTCGGGGTGAACTACTAAGCCTTAATGTCAACCTCAGGGTCACTCTTATCTGGGTTCCAAATCATTGTGTCATTGAGGGAAACGAGGGGGCTGACGAACTGCCCAGGCAAGGATCAGCCCTTCATAGCTCACTTGCGGAAAGAGTAAACATTCCGCTTGGAGTTATGAAGGGCACATTATTGTCAATTATTCTTACTGAATCCAATCGCTGGTGGGAAAGTTTAACAAACTGCATCATATCCAAAAAAATATGGTCCATCTATAATAAATCTCGAACAACTGACTTGATATTTAGGCCCAGGCGAGACATAGCCAGGGTTATTGCGACATGTTCTGGTCACTGACCCGTAGGAGAACATAGGGCGATGCTGGGCATTCCGTACAATACTTTTGTCGTAGTTGTGGGGACCATGAGGAGAATAAAAACAGTAGTTCACTTCCTCTGTAAATGCCCTGCTCTGGCCAGATTGAGAGCGAAATCATTTGGAAAGGCTTTTCTTGAAGACCTACACGAACTTTCTGAGATAAAGATCAAAGATTTGATCGCTTTTCTCAATGCGACGAAATGGATCTAGGTCTAGCTTCGACCTTAATTCCACACAGTCCCCATTCGTTGGACTCCTTAGACCCGTAATAGGGTATATCCGCTAATCTCTCCAATAAAACCACTTTCAACAAACAGGTCATTACGAGTTATGGTATCAAAACGCCGCGCTCCAGCGATAATTGGGTCACGGAGCGAGATTGCTCTGGGACGCCATCTCTACCTACCTACCTTTGTAAAAAATAATAAGGAAGCTTACATTTTCTAGTTTCCTTTTCTAACGCCTGTAATCATCAGAGTGTCAATTTTGCACTACCTACCCAGTATTTGGAATTTTGTCTCTATACAACTAATTTAAAACAAAAAAGCTTTAATTAACTGCGTAATTATTTTTTTTTATTTCCAAAAGTGTAGTGCTAACTTGACACAAATCATTTTCTTAGCCACACACAATTGAATGTGCTGTTTTCGGAACCTTTGACACTCATATACTTTTACCTGAACATTAATCTGTTGACAAATTATATGCACTTTCCCATTCAAAAGCGGTCATATTTCATATAAAAAAGGTTGATTTGCAAACAAAATGACCTCCCAATCCAAGGCTATCAATCAAGTAAGAAAGAAAGATTTTACTATCAACACATTAAACACGTAACCGCGCCGGCCGTACAGATAAAAAACAAAAATCATGACGAGTAGGTAAAAGTGACTTAGTAGCCAGCCAGTAAACCTGTCCATCAGAAGCATTAGTAAGATAAAGATCGTGTATATTATGTATGATTCAGAGTGCAACTACATTGGTTCACATATTGTACTCTTTAAAGACAACCCGGCAGAAGAAGACCACACCTAAGCAAGAGTGATCGGATGAAAAGTTAATGTAGGTAACTACTATAGAAGGGCAAACTTAACATGCGCCAGTGCACAATATGTTGACTGAGAGGCGCTTATTTACACATACGACTTTAACGCCATCTATAGAGAAAATATTTGTGGTTACCTATTATTAAAATAGTTTAATATAATTAAAAAGAAAATAGAAATTACTTTTTTTATACAACAACATTATTGTTATTTTCTCTTGAATGCGTTTTTCATAAGCAACAATTAGTCACACCTAACTACCTAGGCACACTGCATTTGTTACATACTTAATTTTAATTACGCTTCTAGTTATCAGAGCAGATGATTATTTTTTCTTGTAAAAAACCATGCAAGCCGCTCATTAAGTTTCTTTGACTTTATTTTTTTTTTATTAAATCACTTAATTAATGGACATTTTTCACACCATCACGATAATATGAGTACGAAATATCGCGCTAAACGAATAGTTTTTCGAACAACGAGAGAAATGTTGACTATCTGTCAAAAAGTCATAACCGTGTCTATAAAAAGTATAGTTAAGACGTCAACGACCTAGTAGGTATATGCTACCGTACTACACGCGTGTATAGTCAAGCAAAAATAGGAGTTGCAGTTCCAATAGTACCTGGCTTCACTTATTTGTTGAATCATTCAAGTATGTTATGAGGCGTGTGTCTTCCGCCATCCATTAACATAGAAGCGCGTATCACAGAGAGCAGTGATTTTGGAATGTATATCTGTGGGTATACAATACTTTTTTTCTAAAGCATCAGGTTATGAGTTGTTACCCTACTTATGCAAGAAAGACGACACAAATAGGTTAGTACAATATTCTTCCTTATATTAATCATAAGAGTTTGAAAAAAATGACAAAACTAAATGCAAGATTGCGTCGTACGTCCTATATATCCTAAGTCTTCACACAGAAGTATATAGTTAGAAGACTATAAAATGATGAGTGTCATAATTTAGCGAAGAAACCATTGAGCGATCGAAAAGTGTTGAGGTGGATAATTTGCGGTAAATTAGTCGTTAATTAATTGTGATAATTATGAATTTGTTGTTCCATGTTTTCTATGTTTTGTTTTTGCTGCTTTGATTAGTTGATATCAACTTTTTGAAGCACCCTCTCAAAAAGGTTTAAAAACTTCTTAAATGGTTTACTACTTAATAATTTGCTGTTCATAAGTCGTGAATTAATTGTGACAATTTAGTTTTGTTATGCGATGTTTTCTATGTTTTTTTATAGTTCATATGAATTTAGCAAAAATAAAACAAAACAAAAAAATAGAAAACTTTATTCATGCAAAAAACAAAAAAAGACATAGAAAATAAAGAAAACATCGCACAAGAAAATTGAAAGTGTCACAACTACGTCACGATTGATGAACGGCAAGAAGTTTGTACACTTTTTGGGAGCTGCTTTGCTTACTTCTTATGAATTTAACAAATTTGCAAAATAATATATATTTAGAAAACATCGCTTTACAAAATTTGTAAGTAGTAAACTATTCAATTTAATAAGTTTTTACCCCTTTTTGTGAGGGTGCTTCGCTTAGTTTATATCAACTTAGCAATGCACCAAAAAATAAAGAATACATGGAACGACAAATTCGAAATTATCGCAACAAATTATAAACAAAATAATTCACCTCACCACATTTTGATCGGGGAGTTTATTCGCTAAGTTGACACGCATTATAAAATGTTAATCATCGATTATTTAAAATTTTTTCATTGGTCGCTGAATGTTCGTGTCTTTCTAATACAAACAATAAACTCAGTGAGGGCTTCACTGAAGAAGGCTTCCTTGAAAAAATTGGAAATTGTGCTAATGGACTCAAATCAGCAAGATAGTTTTCATACATGACATAAATATGATAGAAGGAATATTAAAAGAAGGTCTCCCAACGGACCCCTCCCCGCTCTTTATAAAATTTTTACCCGCTTTCACGAAAGTTTTAATATAACACCCTCTACAGCCTCGAAAGACCTTGCTACGAACGCTTCACACATAAGTTCAAAACGTTTTCTATCCTCAAAATCTGCAAATAAGCCTTCTCTTTAATGTAGACCCAGCCCCAAAGCCTGCGAATATTGACTTAACCCCAACAACATTGTCTTTTATTACCAGAACGTCAGAGGTCTACGTACCAAAACCTCTTCCGTGTTTCTTATAGCTCCCGAAAACTACCCTTCCAAATTTTTACCCTAACAGAAACAAACCTTTGTTCCAATTTTCTTGATACTGAGTTATTCTCTTCCGATTTTGTTTTTTTTTCGTGCAGATAATCAAAGTTAGGGTAATGCGCCCTCCGGGAGTGGTGTTCTTTTGGCTGTACACAATCATCTTATAGTGCCACCTTAGTTGAAATTTCTAATTCACCACTCTACGGATATGTCCGTCTCCAACCGGTGTTTCTACATTCTCTGTTGTTACATTCGTCCTTCGCAACCCGTTCTTGCATATCAATCAATTACAGATTCATTTCTTTCCCTGATGAGGCTGCAGGATCAAGTGACGATTTTATTATCGTCGGTGATTTCAATTTATCTGAGCTGGTTTGGATACCATCAGGGCATCAGAGGATAAATCGTGCTTTGTTGCTTGCAACCCCACTTCTGAAAAAGAATCACTTTTCATCGATCTGATCTGTGAATCTGACCTTTATCAAATAAGTGGAATCTCGAACAAACTCGGGCGATTGCTTGACCTCATCTTTTCATCAGACCCTTATAATTCTGTTGTAAGCGAAAGCTCCCATCTCCTTTCCACCCTTGACCGCTATCATCCTCCTCTCTCTTTTATTCACATATGATCGAGGTATTCCTATTATTGATTCTGAAATCTCCTACTACTTCAACTTTCGTAAAGCCAGCTTCAATGAACTTAATATCCTTTTAAACAATATTGATTACAATATTTTTATAAATTCTTCTACACCCATTAGCATTGCACTCTTTTTTTTCTATACTGCTATCTTTGATTGCCTTATTCAATGTGTCCCTTACTTGCCTCAAAAAAATTGTATATCGTGTCCTCACCGGTACACTAAAGAGCTACGAACACTCCGTAAACGCAGGAATAAGCTATGGAATTCTTACCTGAAATCTAGAACTTCCTTTGATTTTTCAATCTACCAGCAAGTTTCCGCTGATTTCTCTTCCCTCTGCGAATCACTCTATCATAATTATCTTGTTAAAATGCAGAATGCGGTTCTACCAATTTATTAATGTGAAGAGAAAATCTGATGGCCTACCTTCTACTTTCAATTTTCTCAACACATCATCTGCAGACCCGCAAATAATAGCAAACCTCTTTGCCAATTCTTTCAGTCAATCTTATACTGATAGTATAAAAGAGCCTGACCTTGAATATTTTAACTACCTTTCGAACACTCCTCACACGTCACTCGTTTCTATTGATATAAGTCTTTGTTCAGTCAGCGAAAAGATTAATTTACTGAAAGATGACTTTTCACCCGATCATGATGGTATTCCAGCCATACTGCTCAAAAAATGTGCTAATGCTCTTTGTGAACCACTTACTTTTCTCTTCCGTCTTTCGATATCACAAGCAGTGTTCCCGACATTATGGAAAAATTCGTTTATATTCCCAATTCATAAGAAAGGCAGTAAGAACAACATCTCCAATTGTCGTCCGATAGCTAAACTCTCATCTATACCCAAAGTATCTCATCTATAGGAAAGCATTGTCTATGACTCTCTTTGTTTTCACTGCAAATCCATTGTTTCTCCCCTTCAGCATGGTTTTTTGAAGGATAGATCCACTACAACGAATATTACTCAATTATTTACATTAAGCTAAATGTCTTCGGTTTTCCACCATTATTCATTCAATGGGTTAAATCCTACTTAGAGAACCGCCTATACAGGGTAATGTTTAGATGCTTCGAGTCTGAACCTATCTATGCCACCTGAGGTGTTCCTCAGGGAAGTCATCTTGGCCCACTCCTCTTTGTCCTTGCCATCAATGATGTTGATTGCATTACTTCTTACTCTAACCTTTCTATTTATGCCGATGATATAAAAATTATTAAAGTAATATATAACTCTATTGTTTCTCTCCTTCACCAACAAGATTTAAACGTCTTTCTTACTTGGTGTGATAAAAATTTCATTGAACTTAATGTCAGTAAATGTCAAACCATGAGCTTTTCTAGGAAACGCCTGCCCTTATCCCCTCGAAGTTATTACTTCCGCAATGAACCTGTTCCCGTAGTTTCATCAATTCGCGATCTTGGCATAATATGTGATAAAGAGCTCTATCTCCGTACGCACATCGTCCATATCATAGCAAAAGCAAACTCTAGCCTAGGTTTTATAAAGCGTTGGTCTAAAGAGCTTTCCAACCCTTACGTTACCTTACGACCTTTTGTAACAAAAACACTCTTGCTCGCAGAAACACTACGACATTATTTTGAAGGACCATTGAACCCGGAACTTTTTGCTCCTCCAATCCAATACTCTAGACCAATTGTCGAAAATCAAATTCAGGATAGAGAAATATCAATCTCTGAAGTCGAAGCAGTTGTAGCCAAAATAAAAGACAACAAAGCTCCCGGGATTGATCGAATCCCAAATGAATTCTGGAAATACGCAACATTCGAGTTTTTAACACTTCTAACAAAAGTGTACAATGATATTTTCACTACAGGTGAAACACCGGAGACTTTCAGGGAATCTATACTTTTTCCCATATTCAAAAAAGAAGATAAGATGGACCCATCCAACTATCGAGGCATTGCTTTTCTCAACTCGTCGCTTAAAATCTTCATGAAAATTCTAAGAAGCCGACTTACATCATGGATTGAAAGTAACCATATTCTGAGTGAATTCCAAATAGGGTTTAGAAAAGGATATTCCACAGTGGATCACATATTTAGCCTGATCAACATCGCAGATATATGTCCGTAGAAAGAAAAAACTATACGCATGTTTCATTGATTTCCGAGCGGCATTCGATTCCATCGACAGAAAAGCTCTGATGTTTAAATTGTTTAGAGATGGGATGTCTCTAAAATTTGGAAAAATAATTGAGGACATCTATAAAGAAACAACCTATGCAATATGGGATGGGCATAGGATTGAAACAAGGTTGCAATCTCAGCCCTTCAGCTTTTTGCCTTTATATCGAGGACCTAATAGAAGACATGCCATGTGGCATAACCATTGATGGGTTTAGGATTAAAGTTCTGATGTACGCAGACGATCTTGTCATTCTAGCTGAATCTCCTGAATCTCTTCAGCTAATGATCTGTTGATCATTACGGAATTACTATTTGAAGTGGAATCTAACAGTGAACCTTAACAAGTCAAAAATAATGGTTTTTCGGTGAGGATCAGGGCGATTGGCTGCAAACGATAAATGGTATTATGGAGTAGACCAAATTGAAACTGTGAGGGAATACCAATACTTGGGTTACACTGTGACGAGCAACTTAAACCTAGAAAAACACCTAGTAAAAAAACATTCTTAGTCCAAAAATGCGATTGGGATGGTGTGGAAAATTGTATATGGAAACAAGGACCTAGCCTTTAGTGCAAAATACAATGTTTTTCTCACAACGTCCGAATCAATAATGCTGTATGCTGCGGAATCATGGGGCTGGAATCAGTCTGAAAGCACCAAAAAACTCTTGAGGTTCTTTCTAAAGAGGAAATTTCGACTACCAAAAACAACACCTAACTACATGCTTCTCATCGAAACCGGTCTATCACCATTATATCTCTCATCTCTTAAACTGCACTTCAACTACATCACCAAACTCATGTATAGCCACTTCGACAAAGTGGCAAGAAAGATTGCAGTATCGATAATAAGGTCGCAAAGCTCATGGTTTCAGGAATGGAAAAACCTAGCAGACACTTGTGAACTCTCTTTCAATCTAACTTTAGATAATCTAGCAGAATGGAGGCCATATCTACCCAATCTTCTGAAAAAGCTTCACTCCAAATCAAGAGAGAAAAGTAAAGAGCAAACTTCTAGTTCACAACATAGGGAATTCTACCCTCAACTTCATCACGATTTAAGAGAATCCAACTAAAGGGTCCACCATTTAAGGTTTTTTTTTCAACTAGTGCTTATTTCGTGAATGAAAACACTTAGCTCATGTCTGATTTGACAGATAATTAGTTATATCCTTCCGCTGAACGAATATGGTTTGTATACGCTTCTTTAAGTGGGCGTGCGATCCACTTAGAGAAGATGCCGATTTTGCCAAAAAAATCATCTTTTCAGATGAAGCTCATTTTGATCTTGGCGGGTAGTAAACAAGCAAAATTGTCGCATTTGGGGCACAGAAAACCCGCACGCATACATTGAGAAGCCGATACACCCAAAACGAGTCACTGTTTGGACCGGATTTTGGTCCAGAGACATAATTGGGCCATTTTTCGAAAATGAGCAAGGAGTGGCCGTTACAGTCAATGGCGATCGTTATCGGGCCATGTTGAACGAATTTTCGTTCACAAAAATTGAAGAGGAGGATATTGGCAACATTTGGTTTCAACAGGACGGCGCTACGTGCCACAAAGCCGAAGCTACACTCGATGTTTTACGCCATTTTCAAAAAAAAGAAGTTATTTGGCGGACCCTTTACAAGAGCAATCACGTACGATCCAATCGTGGATATTTTATTTTTTTTTGGACGTAAATTGAGGATATGGACTTGGGCAAGCTATGGTACCAGCAAGATTTATTTATTGGCGATCTATTGCACACTAAGTTCAAAAAATTGTGTGATTGACCGTAGTTTTGATGATCCATATTTGGATCCGTATGCAAAGTCATCCATACATTGTTGACCACGTGCACAGATCCAAAACGGACTAGTTTGCTTGAAGGGGATCTTCAGCATTTTGTCACTGAACGTCCGCAATATCCTTTTTAGTGAATTTTGTTGACCAAGTTGATTATTAGATGTGTATCTGAGAATAGATAAAGATGATTCTCATCGGCTTTGTTGGTCGTTTTGATGACGAAAATGAAAAAATTAATTCATTTACTTTTTCCCAACGTTTCGACGGTGGTTGCCGTCTTCTTCAGGGGATCTTTATTTGTAAAAAAAAGGAGAAGTAATTACATAAAAGTGTCAATGTATGCAGGGCGGACGTGGTATACACTTACATTAAAGTTTAAAACAATTATGTATATAAAAAAAAAACAAAACAATATTTGGAAATATTTAATAATTTTAACTTGAATAATTTAAGAGCAAATTAGTAATTAAACACTTCAGATGAAGTTTAGTCCAATGAGTACAATCAAGTTTTGGATCTACTGTTAGAAACTAAGGAGCAGTAAACTGCCGAGATGTTTTGTGTGTCTTGTTTACGGTTCATGTTGTTCTTGTTATTGATTATGTGTAGTGTTTCTAACGTGTATCGTTTGGAAGTGTGTTTTTCCGTTGCCAAGATCTCCACACCATCAAAGTCCAGTTGGTGGCCAGTTTCAACGCTGTGGCAAGCCAGTGTTTCAAGGAGGAGTGTAAACCAAAATTCATCGCTAAATATGTCGATGACATTTTTGCGATTGTGGACAAAGAAGAGATTGAAAATGTGCTACGATGCTTCAACCAATTTAACGAGAAAATCCAATTCACCGTAGAGAAAGAAACAAGTAGATCAATACCATTTTTGGATGTCAAGATCCATCGAAAAAACTACCGGCTTTCATTCGACTGGTACCAAAAAGATATGGCATCGGGAAGACTGATCAATTTCCGGTCAAACCAAGCTAAACACATTCGTATAAACACCGCATCGAACCTTATAAACAAAGTCTTTGCGTTGAGTGATCGGGAATTCCACTCCGCTAACAAAGAAAAGGTTACGAAAATCCTCTTGGATAATAGCTTTCCGATCGAAATCATAAGAAGCTTGATACAACGTCAAAAATATAAAGCTCGATCGGAAAATATATTGGAAGAGAGGAAAGGTGTTTACAAAAGTGTCGTTTATGTCCCAAAGCTTTCCGAAAACTTTAAAGAAATAATCGACAAAAACAAAATTGATGTCAACTTGGCGTACAAGTCGAACCAGACCATGGCTTCCCTTTTCACAGGTCTAAAAAAGAAGACAGAAAAGGACCGTTGTACAGACGTGGTGTACAAAGTAAACTGCCAAGGTAAAACCAATGATCCATGTAATCTATGCTACGTCGGCACGACCAAACAACTCCTTCGACAGAGAATGGCGGGTCACAAGTCGGACATTCGTTCAAAAAATTCTGGAAAGACAGCACTGGCTTGCCACAGCGTTGAAACTGGCCACCAACTGGACTTTGATGGTGTGGAGATCTTGGCAACGGAAAAACAAACTTCCAAACGATACACGTTAGAAACACTACACATAATCAATAACAAGAACAACATGAACCGTAAACAAGACACACAAAACATCTCGGCAGTGTACTGTTTTGTTTTTTTTTATATACATAATTGTTTAAAACTTTAATGTAAGTGTATACCACGTCCGCCCTGCATACATTGACACTTTTATGTAATTACTTCTCCTTTTTTTACAAATAAAGATCCCCTGAAGAAGACGGCAACCACCGTCGAAACGTTGGGAAAAAGTAAATGAATTAATTTTTTCATTTTCGTCATCAAAACGACCAACAAAGCCGATGAGAATCATCTTTATCTATTCTCAGATACACGTCCGCAATATCCTTCTATGCAGGTTTTTATAACGTAACGTGCTACATCGTAAAGTGTTACCTCGTAACGTTGGACAGAGGAAAGCCCACATTACGCCGGCATAGATGTTTACACATCAATAATCGTGTAATCAGTCGTTTTGGTGATGTTGCTTGGCCGCAAGGTAGCTGCAATTTGATGCTGTTGGACGTTTATTTTTTGTAAGGTTTCATTGAGCTAACATCAATAGGGATTCTTTAATCAAAGAGTCATCTTATAAGTGCCTTTCGCTTTACTATCTTCACCGCTTAATTGCCCTTTATTTTGCTTACTTCTATTGATATATTTCTGAAAAGAATTCTTTTAAGTACACAATTGAAATCAGCTTCTTTTCATCTAGCGCCTCCGTGTGTTTCATGCAGCATCATAGATGATGGTGAAATCGAGCGTCTTGAAGAAAAAGTTATTAAAATCAGATTCCATAACGCAACACTGATTATTTTACTTATTAGATACTCAGTTGATTTGTAATGAATTTTCCTACTTTTTATATAAAATAAAATGCTTTTTTGTTGGAAAATGTTGTTTTTTATTTTTTTAAATACATATAGTGATAAGCGCTTATGTGCACTTAAGCGGGTTTCTATAACTGCCTAACCCGCATAAGTACCTCTCAAAACGAGGCATTTATGGTGAGGCACTTATCAGGATTTTACTGTACTATGTTTTGCTGTATGTACAATTACATAAATAAAAACTTATGAATGGTTTGGGCGACAGGCACAACAGTGGCCAAAGCAAGCAAGCAGTTTGAGATTAATAAAATTCATAAAGTATTGAATTTCAGCCTGTCCTGTTTGGATATTTACGGTTTTGTTATTTTGCACATATTTAAGTAAGATTGAAAAGTTATAAGCTTTAATATGAATCAACTAACTTACATCAGTGCTCGTTAACAGTTTTTAAAACATTTTCATTTCCTAAAAGTCATTTTGTCTCATGGTGAAATGCAAACGGGTTGTTTAAAAATAAACTGAATCACTATAATACCTTTTTCGATATGGTGGCTTTTTCCTAACCTCAACATAACATCGCAACATTTGTTTTAAAATGAGGATATGTACCCAAACACCTAGGTATCTTATAAATAATTATGCACATGCACATCGAAAGATGTGTGGCGAATTTTCGCCATGATCACCAAATCGCACCTGTCCAACTAATGCCTCACCTCTACAAACTGTCACCAGCTGGCACTGCAGATCATACTCATCCCCAAAAACACTCTATATGAAGATACCAATCTCGGCTGTCATCCGAGTTTGCCTACAAGCTCATATAGGGGAAATTCAGGAGAAACACGCACACATATGCAGTAAGCGTACATCCACCACGCTTTATTTGCACACACATGCAGTAAAAGTACATTCACCACCAAAATGTCGGTTATTTACGAGTTTCAATGGGTATGTTCAAAAAGTATAATAAAAGGAGCAACGAGTTATCAAGTGCTAACCCAACCTTATAAGGATAATTTTGTGGAAACAAATTGAAAGTGAAAATTTATAATCAATTTAAGTATATTCGATTGTCTTTTGTCATTATTTGTTTTGTTTCTACGATTGTTTGGTATTGTATTTCGCTCTCGAATTATTGAAACAGACTGTGAACATGACAAAAAAAAAAAAACGAATGAGAAATCAGCGAATCAACGCAACTGTTGTAAGACTTTAGGCGTGTTTTTTTGCAGGAAGTGACTAAGACATGCCAATTATAACAGATTTTGTTTATAAAATTACTGTTTATGCGGCCCCGCAGAGCCAGGGTCCTCCGCCGGTGGGCATAATTCAAGCACCTACATTTTTTTTTAAGTAGTGCGAAGCGCGTAAACGTACGCCCGCTTTTAATGGCCAAAAATTGTTATAACTGTTATAAATTGGCATGTCTCGTTGCAAGCCTGGAGGAAATTGATCGAAAAAAACTATGTCGCGTCGGGGCTAAGGAATTTACATGTTAAATGCAACAACAACTAATCCCCTCCAGGCATAGCTAAGAGCACATAATTTTCGGGGCTAAACTGTTTTAACGGCGTGAATTGCATATGTACTTCTAATCAATGGTTTTTATGGAAACTCCATTTTTTTTCTGTGATGGCGTCGATAGATAATCCCCAATATAATTTCTTTTTAACCAAATCCCTCTGGGCTTGCAAAAAAAAACAAGGCTTTTAAGAGCATTAAGGCTCTCCAAAACCAAAGCGAGTACTTCAGAACGACGACGAAACTTTCCGCTGTCTTAATTTATTTCCATGGAGATTAATGGGAGCACCCCCACTGGCGCGATGCGAATCTTCGAACATTATTCAGTCGTCGCATATTCGCGCGAAAGTTTCGCTTTGGTTTGGGACAGCCTTTATGCTATGTATATGCGAAACCAATAGAAAACTATCGATGACCGAAATTTCAATGTATAAATTCTAACTTATCACGTTATTTATTTTATTACAGACTTTTCTGTGAAATGCCAAAGATTTTAAAATCATTGCGTAACAGCGAACTACTCACAGGATACATTTTCAAAGAAAAATTTAAAGAAGTTTCATCACGCGAAAATCCTAGTGTAATAGCAGACTTAGCACCACTAAATTGGTGTTTTTTTCAACACATCCCGATATCCCACCTAAAATCCGCCATTTTCATGGTGAAAAGCTGGTGAGTTGAAATTTTTTGTAAAGATGGCTGCGTTATTTGCACATACAAAATGGTTGTTCTGGGAAAACAGAACAATCCCACCCCGTTAAATTGTTGTTGCAATTCACATCTATTCATGGACACAAAACGAAATTACAAAAACAACAATGTAAACAAATGGGTTTTGGAGGGTGATACGTACGAAAGATTGGCATCTTCATATAGAGTGTTTTTGCTCATCCCTGTAAGTGGTCAATTTTACAAGACAAAATGGATTGAAAGGTTTTTAAAATTGACTGTCCACCTGAAGCCGGAGATGGTTGGTTGGTGAATGCTGAAACACGAAATGCAAAGCAAATGACACTTAGCGTCAGTCTTATAACTTGAAAACAATTAGGTTCTACAATCCACAAATACCTGAATAAAAAAATGAACATAACTGACTGAATAGGTAAAATGGAACCGTTCAGTCAGCCAG
Source organism: Leucozona laternaria (assembly GCA_932273885.2). Classification (NCBI taxonomy): domain Eukaryota; kingdom Metazoa; phylum Arthropoda; class Insecta; order Diptera; family Syrphidae; genus Leucozona; species Leucozona laternaria. The sequence continues at coordinate 263,668,590 of OW026366.1, read as the reverse complement.
GTATATTGTTCAGAATTCTGAATTAATTAATTAACTCAATTTCAGGTGTAAATTGATAAAAAAGTCGTTGTGTAGACGTACCTAGAGGTTTGGCACACCAATCTAATGGAAATTTTGCGGTGATTAAGAAAAAAATAATAGCAGGTTGATTTAACGCAATCCAGAGGAAATTATTTGTGTGACAGATATGAAGAAAATGGCGCGAAATTAATGTCAATAATGGAAAATTGAAAACAGTTCCAGAATTGCACTAGTGGAGATTGGAACCCAATGGAAATCATCCAATAGACTATAAAAAGCCGCTGCAAAGTTGGAAAAAGGGGTCAGTTCGCTTTTAATTCTCCGGAAGAATTTGGATGTTTAATAAAACAAGTCGATTAAGAAAAACTTAAATTCTTTAAGATAAAAACAACAAATAAATAAACCCTCTCGGGAACCATTCATAAAAATAACTTTATTTTTGTTCTTATTTTCGAACTAGGTTCGTTTTCGTTACAGATGCAATTTTGTGAAATAAATTTTCTATACAACAAGATTAATCATCCTATCGAGAGATGTTATAATATTTTTTTCAAATGGCGTCGAAAGCCAATAATATTTGACATTTGTGATTTTAGATTTAAGATTAGATTTGTAAATACATTTATTTATTGGAAATGAAAATACAACAATTCAAATTATCATTAAATAAATTAATAATAGAAATAAAGTAGTGGCATTTTATATTTAAAGAACAAACAGTACCAAATGCCACTTTAAGTTATACAAAATTATCAAAAATAGTAATTTGGGTGGGGTGACCCTTATTCAAGAAAAATAAGTACATTTTAAAAATAAAAAAAAGTGTTAACAATTCAAAGTACATAATTATAAAAAACCCAGATAAATTTAATTCATTTGCAAAGTAAAAAAGAGCAGAGAACAAACTCTCATTGAAAACAGCAGAAGATATAGACGACAGTCTTTTATATGACAGGGGACAACATCCCTTCTATCTCTTCAAAGTTAAAACTAAACAACCAGTCCTTTACTTACGTTTCTCAAAACGATTTGGTAATATAAGTGATCTTATCATAATAGGAAGTTTATTAAATAAACGTGGGGACGCAACAGAATAGAAATTGCAGCAGATAAGAACATGAGCCATACATTGCATGTTACCACGAAGGTTATGGTTATCTAATATTCTGAAATTAAGATTTCCTGAGTGCTTAAAGAAAGTCTTAAGGACTTTTTAGCAGTATAAGTGTCGAACTGGAAGAATTTTCAACCCTGTGAATAGTGGAAAATTACGGTGCAATCGATTTTTTCTGCTTATTTTTCTGATGACATATTTTTGTAGCGTCAAAATCGGTTTGATTTTGTTTAAATATTTACATTCCACCCCAACATGCTTTATCATATTGTAATTTAGATTGAAAGATACCATAGTAAATTTTTTTAAGCAGAACAGGTAGAAAAAATGCCTGAGTGTGGAGTGGAAATACTTTATTAAATTCTCAGTTTGATACATGACATCTTAGAATCGATTAATAGACCTTGATAATGAAAAACATGAACTTTCTAAATTTTGAAACAATGATCACTACAGTTGAAGTTGTGAGAGTAGGTAATCGAGGTTGGAGAATTTGTACAATGGCAATTTACCAATTTGAATCTTTGGCATTCAGGCTCATGAAAAAGGATATCTGGTTCCATGAAGTTCTGTTGGGTAAGCCTAAAGAACATAATTTTGGTTTTAGCACTTATTACTAACTTATGTTTCGCAAACCATGACCTAAGAATAGGTAGATCCCAGTTAATTTCACAAACTAGATCAAGGAGACTTTCAGCACCAAATTCACATCCAACTTCATCCGCAAAAGCAGTAACATTTGATTTAAGTTTTAAACTGCACAAAGAATTAATGAGAACAAAATTGGTCCTAGCACTGAACCTTATGGAACCCCAATATTAGTAAAATTGAATCCACTCCTAACATTGCCAATTCTATATCGTTGTGGTCTGTTATTAAGATAGGATCTAAACCAGTCACTCATAAGGCGTCGTAGACCCAGATTTTCAAGTTTAGTAACCATTACATCATGGTTCACCATATCGAACGCTTTAGTGATATCAACGTAAAGCCCAGCTGTGAACTTCTTATTATCTAAGTTATTAAAGATATCGGTGCAAAATTTCAAAAGAGCATCTTCCGTCGATTTTTTTTTGCTGAAAATCGAATTGCAGGGGATTTAAAAATTGTTTTTTATTTAAAAAATCAATAAGTCTTTTTTAAATACTTTTTTTCGAAAATTTTGTTTAGTGAAGAAAGAATTGAAATGGGTCTGTAATTGCTTACTTCTTTGTCTGAACCTTTTTTTAACGATTGGAACAATATCTGCACATTTTAATGCTTCAGAAAATATCCCTGATAAGATGCTTCTATTAAATATAAAGGCTAAAATATCTACTATGAAACAAGCAATATTTTTTAGCACCATTGATGAAATACCATCAGGTCCACAAGAATTCGAGTTTCGAAGACTTCCAATACCTTTAAGGAGCTCTAAACCAGTTATGGGTTGAAAGAAAAACGAATTTTGGGTCAAAGTATCACCCCAAATAATAGCAGATGTGCAAGATTTGTAAACTCGACAGCTAAGTATCCAAACAGACAAGCAATGGAGCGCTATACTCCGCTGTCAAGTCACCCTCAATCTCAACAACGAAGATGAGGATGATGATTTTGTGTCGAAAATCATCATGAGCGACGAGGCATATTTCCACTTAAGCGGTTATAGGTCAATATGCAAAATCTTCGTTTCTGAGGCGCTGAAAATCCGCGTGTGATGAACGAAGAGCCATTACATCCACTCAAAGGCACTTTGTGGTACGGCGTTCACATGGGAGAAGTGATTGGGTCATATTTTTTTGAGGACGACATCGGCAATAAGGTCACTGTTGCTATAGCGAACGATACAGGGGCCATGATGAACGGAATTGGATGAGCGAGGCTCGGTGAACATGTGGTTTCAACAAGATGGTAAAACCGCATCCAGCACGATCCACAATGGATATTGTGAAGGAAGCGTTTCTTAGACGCGTAATCTCGCAGCAAGATCGCCTGATTTAACCATCCCAGACTTCTTTGTTTGGGGCTACTTGAAGTCCCGCGCTTATGTCAACAAGCCTAAGCCCTTAAGGAGAATATTTGACAGAAATGCAAACAGTTGTCACCAGAAATCTTGAGGAAAGTCATGGAATCCACACTGGTGATGGCAGCCACTTAAGGGATATCATCGTTTCCACATATCGGAAAAAATTGTAAAGGTCCAAAAAAAGATTGCCATCATTCAAAATCATTTTTTTTTTTATTTAGTAAAAAAGTAATTCAAAAACAAGATTGGATCATTAATTTTGCGCCACCTTGTACAACGTTTTTTGAAAATTGCATAAGATAAAACTTTTCCCTTCACATTAAAAAAAAATGACATTTTTGAAAAATTAGCAAAAAAAACTCAATTTTATCCCTTGCACCCCCTCTTAAAAACTGGAAGAGACTCTAGACATGCCAATTATAACAGTTTTCGTTGATAAAAGTACTGTTTATGTGGCCCCGAAAGTTGCGGGAAGCACTTTTACGCGCGCCCACTTTTAATGGCGAAAAACTGTTATAACTGTTATAAATTTGCATGTCTCTAGTCTCGTCCCTTAAAACTATAGCCCTAGTTCAAATTTGGGGTACCTACTTTTTTAAGAAATAAAAACAAACCTCTTTTCCAAAGTTGGGGTAGTTTTTATAAAATAAAAATAAAGCTCTCCACCAAACTTCGATTTTTTTCCAGTTTGGTCTATTTTTTCTAATTTTCCCGGGGATCAGGGAGTGAAACCTGAAACCGGTATGGGTACATATGTGCAGTAAAAATGCATGCGCCCTTGTATACGTATATTTATTAAAAATTTCCTTTTTTGACATTGTATGATCATGATATGCTGTGAAAATTTTTCTCCTTGATAAATTCCAATTTAAAACAGTTATAACAGTTTTTCGGTAATAACATCAGTAGCGGTGCATCAGCGCACTTCGCTCGACTTGAAACAAAAAAAACAACTCTGGGGACTGGTATGCTCACCGGCGCGGCGGAGGATCCTGCCCCTGGTGGCCGCATACACAGTACTTATATAACCAAAACTGTAACAAATTGACATGAATAGTGTCGCTTCCTTATTTATAATTTTATCGAAGAAAATACTGATTTGAAAGATGAATAATCTTATTGCTCATACTTATGCTTGATTCTCAGATAAAATTCGTTTGGAAAGCGCCAGAAAAAAACGGATATCATTTTGTATTTGTATTACAGTGATGTCTGTAAAATGGCATTTTCATTTCAAATGATTTTTATTGTGTATGCTTATAAGTGTGTATAAAGATTTGGATTATCTTTTTTATGAGAGGATTAAAACATGAGATTTATTTCAGATATCCCAGTTGAGAAATGCCTATCGAATTTATGAGAACTGAGTCGTTCCAGTTTTACAATGTCAATAAAGTATGTACTTTATATGATTAAACGTATATAGCTTAGCAATTATTTATCTATTTATATCGATATACATATACCTACCTACCAACAAAAAATTAAGCATTTTTGTAACATAATGTGACATCGGTCGGCATCGGGAGCAACTTTATTGCATAGTGTAAATAACTTTGTCAATGCGTTAAAGCTACATAAACCCATATTAAATTCAGACTAAATGGACTATATAATGACATGCTAAAAGTTTCAATAGACACCATAGGCGTTTAAACCGCATTTTAATGGTGTGTTATATTTTTATCTTTTTTTTTGAAAATGTTTTGAGTTTTAATAAATTCAAATATAAATTGAGGAAAAACCTTGTAATTAAATTCACTTCAACCGATATAAGCTGGATGATCAAAATGTAGTGAGAAAGTGTTTCCTTGTATGTACTTCTCTTTAGATTCAGATGGAAACAGACAAATTCACCACATGAACTCCACGGTGGCATCTACAGTTACAGTTATAGGCTGTATAACTTAGTAAAACAACCTATGTATGGGCTGGTATGCGGCAGGTTCAGAGTTCAGGCCCATATAAGTGTAAAAAATTTGGAGTTGTTGTCATCAAAAATAACACTACGATGATGAAGAAGTCCAAAAAGTGGGTATCATCATACTTTTCGTCGGTCTGTGAGTCTGTGCATCTGAGCGTCCGTGCGTCCTCTGTAATTTGAGCTAGATCCTAAGCGGGTGGGCCGATTTGCTCAAGTTTCTCCAAAACGAATATGCTGATTTCGATGAAAAGTCGTTCCTCTAATGACAAAAATAATTGTAAGAAAACTGCGTCACAGGTTTTTGGCAACAAATTCACATAACGGAAATAGCTCTTCCACGTTTTTTTGCGAAAACCGTCTCATTTTTGGCCTTATTTCCTAAATCTTTTTAATGATTGCACCGATCTGGTTATAATTATGTAATCTGATATTTATACATACATAGTTCAAAGAAAATTTCATTTAAAAACGAAACAAAAATATATGTTTGTATTCTTTTTGACTTTTTTTAACGATTTCTCGTTCAGTTCAGGGTTGCGAATTTTCGAATTAAAAAATCATCAAGTCATAAGTCTTTAGATGACTTGTGAATTAAAAAAATTCAATTCATAAGTTAGTAAGTGACTTATGAATTGAAAAAAAAAATTAATTCATAAGCTAGTTGGTAGATTGGAAATTCTTAAGATTGTTTTGACTACATAAATATTTAATTATTAACGAAAGTAGTTTTCAAGCTTTTGGAGAATTTTGTGTGAGTTGCCGTTGTAGTGCGCATACACTACACTATATTACATAAGAATATCAAACCTTTTTTATTTCAGGTCATTGCCATTAGATCTAAACTCCATGTTCCTTTATAGCCAACCTATTTCTCAAATCCACTCGCATTTCATTCACTCCAGAAAATTATCTAATAAAATCTTCAATGCCACTTGAGTCTCAGATTACTTTTACTATGGTCAAGTTTATCTACCTTTTTGTGAAGGTTCAACGCACTACATGCTGTGTAGTAAATATGCCCAAATGAATTTGGTTATGATTTTGATGACATAGCAAGTATGCTGCCTGATTCTGTCATTTGTTTCCCACCGAATTAGAATTAAAATGTATATGTTTTAGTAATAATATGTATAGGTTTAAGTTCTAAGTGTGTAAGGAAATTATTTTGTATAAATAGCTTAAGTCTGATCAAATAAAATACACTTTCGACTTGAGAGTCTAAAAAGAAAAAGTGGCTTCTCAGCCTTCTTTTTTTATTTAATAACAGATCGGCTTTTTAGCCAACATTCATAATTGGCTTGGGGAAGCCCGTATCCCACATAACTCTGTAAGATAGGCAGGGAACATTACACCATTTATGCAGTCCCTACACAAAAATAATTTAATATGTAGGTATTTTCAATAAAATTGGAAAAAAAAACATTCCGTTTTCTTAAATAAGTACTTCGAAACTTTTGGTACCTGCTTAGTTAGTATAATTAGATTTTGAATCTATTTTTAGCTTTTATATTTTCCAATTCATGATTTTTCTAATCAAAATTCACCCAGTAGCTTATGAATTAATTTTTTTTTAATTCATAAGTCACTTAGTAGAGGGTCCGCCAAATAACTTCTTTTTTTTTTTGAAAATGGCGCAAAACATCGAGTGTAGCTTCGGCTTGTGGCACATAGCGCCGGCCGTAACGATCGCCAGTGACTGTAACGGCCACTCCTTGCTCATTTTCGAAAAATGGCCCAATTATGCATCTGGACCAAAATCCGCACCAAACAGTGACTCGTTTTGGGTGTATCGGCTTTTCAATGTATGCGTGCGGGTTTTCTGTGCCCCAAATGCGACAATTTCGCTTGTTTACTACCCGCCAAGATCAAAATGAGCTTCATCTGAAAAGATGATTTTTTTGGCAAAATCGGCATCTTCTTTAAGTCGATCGCAGGCCCACTTAGCGAAGCGTATACACAACCATATTCGTTCAGCGGAAGGATAAAACTAATTATCTGTCAAATCAGACATGAGCTAAGTGTTACTATTCACAAAATAAGCACTAGTTAAAAAAAAAAAACCTTAGATAGGTTGTGAATAAATTTTTTTAATTCATAAGTCACTAACTAACTTATGATTTAAATATTTTTAATTCATAAGTCCCCAGCCAGCTAAGGACTTATTTTTTTTAAATTCATAAGTCACTAACTAGCTTGTGAATTAAAGTCAAGATTAAGCTAGAAAAAGACTTAAGCTTTTGCAACTCTGTTGAAGCTTGTAACTGCAAGAAAATGCTCTCCCGATCCAGTCGTTGTATAGGAAATAGCCCACACATCTTCCTTATTACGAATATCTTCTCTTATGTACATACATAATATAAATAAATTATACTTGTCAGTCTTCATATTCAATTTTTATTTAATATTAATTAAATAATAACAATGCATAAATTAATTAAATATTTTTTATAAAAAACGTGACATTTTTATTATAAAGAAAATATTCCTCATCAGACTCGTCTGTTAAATAATAATTCTGTGTTTCTTCTTCGCTATTTAATGAATCTTACTTCCGTTATTCATTATATTTTCTTATTTTTCAGGGGCCGCAACCCCGTTGAATCATTTGAGCTTCACAGTATTGTCTTCCTCCATTGCCCACCCGCAGTGAAAAGGTGATACAATTTACAAACAAATTCCTCTATTTTCATTATATCCAGATGGGATAGCACTTCGATTTATAAATTTAATTAAGCCTCTTATAACACCTTGTTTGAACCCCATATTATTTATTAACCTTTGCATAACAACAGCAACGTTTCCGATGTCGTGGAAAGTAGATCGTGTTGTGCATGTTGCGAAAAAAAAACAATCCATTGTTTGCTACTGATTTCACACCCATAAACATTCTTGTCGAAAGCTTTGAGAAATTAATAGCCAAAGTTCTACGACACTTGTCTCTATATAACCTTTTCTATGATGATCAATCTGGTTTTAGATATAACCACAGTTGTTCTACTGCCATCGTAAAATATTCGAAGATATAAGACAAGATTATGAAAAAGGACGTGTAACACTCCTCTGTCTCCTCGATTTCTCAGAAGCTTTCGACAAAGTAAACTATAAAATTATTTCTTGGAAATTGAAACACCTTTTTGGCTTTGGTAATTCTGCAGTCAGGCTAATTGAAAGTTATTTATCTGATAGATTTCAGAGAGTTGTAACCAATGATTCTTTTTCTTCCCTTATATCAGTAAGACAGGATATTCCTCAAGGATCAATCCATGGTCCAATTATTTTCTGTATATTCATCAATTATTTACCAACTGTCTGCAAACATAACACGGTACATCTCTATGCTGACGATATGAGGATGTCAAGCTGTATTTGGCTCGTCCACTTAACAATATAACTGAACTCGTTAGCAATTTAAATGAGGACCTTTGTGACATATTCTCTTGGTCTCTGGCAAATGGATTGCTACTGAATACCAGGAAATCCAAATCACAAGTTATCCCAATGTTTTAAAATAAATTAGCACCCAATACCTTCCCTGAAATTGTACTTTCTGTTGATAAGCTGAAAATTGTTCAAACGGTAACGGGTCTGGGCTTCGTTATTGACTCTGATCTATCAGGATATGACCATACCAACTATGTCATAGGTTGAATATATGGATATCTTCTGAAGCTATGGATAGCTGCAAGTTTTACTCCACCCGATACCAGAACTAGACTTGTTAAGATTCTCATGGAAGGTAAAATTGCGGTTCTGAGAACACATGTTCCCGAAGAACCCAATTAGCGCTGTTATGCGCCGTTTTGATATAAAATTCTCATTCTTTCCTGATTACTTACTCTGAAGTCGTATACCTTAACATATAAAAATGTAGATTTACCATAAGCAGGGCTACCTTCGGGGCTCTAAATAGCCAATTTGGATCTTTTTTTTCAGGTGTGGCTCTTTGGCTCCACTTTTCTAAAATCATCCCAAATTGGCTCTTTTTGAGATTTTCGTGGCTCTTTTTACTCTTTTTCAGAATAATATTTATATCTAATTAAATTTCCTTTTTCATAATTTTTTCTCTAGGTAACTCTTTGTTAAAAATAGTTTGAAATTTTTCCTCTGAGTAAAAAATTCTTTGAAATCTGAACGCGTTCATTTTGATTAAAAAATCAATTTCTTACCTTGTGGCTTTTCGCCTAAATATTTCCCGAACGTTGCAGAAATTTTTTTTTTTTTTGTTAACTCGATATTTCAAAAACGACTTGGTCGATTTTTATTTAACTTGGCAAAAAGAATTTTTTAACATTATCTAGAAAATTTTAGACAAAAATTATTCTTACAATCAAAAATATCGGTACCTCCCATACAAATGATTTAAAAACCGTTAAGGAGAATCGTTTCTTGCTCATAAACGACTCCTACGATTTTGATAATTTTTTTATTATCAAAATAAGTAAGGTCTAGCATTTAAAATTATTAAATGTTACATTTAACTATTATTAACAGTACCTGTGTATGTATTATAGGACGGTTTCTTTTTGATTTTTGACATTCTCATTATCTGACTTATCGATTAAAACTAAATTTTGTATACACAAGCTTGTTATAAATTTGAGCAATATTGTATATCAAAACTTTGCAACAAATTATTTTTGGATTTCAAAAAATATTTCAAAATTTTTTTTACAAAATTCGATTATTCGAAAACGGGTGGAAGATTTTTTGTAAAATTAAATTCTTAATTCCACATCAATAAATAATTAAAATTGGCCTACCAATTTTTTTCTAAAAAATGTTAACAAAATTTCATATATACAAAATTAATTATTTTTAAAACAGCTCCTACGATTTTAAAATTTTTTCTTCCCATAAATTAACATTTATTTAATATAATACAACGCGTTGGGTTGAGAAAGTTTCAGAATTATTGTTATCCATTTTTTTCAAATTTCATTGATTTAAAACTATTTTCCAGTAACAATAATACAATTTCCTTGCAGCCGTATTGCATATATGTGCAACACGGGGCCATATTGTTAATTTTTATATGCTTCCATAATACTGCCTGCAACTTTACTAAATTTTGGCAAATAAATAGGCTCCCATAACAAATTTATTTCAGACTTTAGAACCACAGTGTGATCACACGTCGCACGTAAGAGCAAGTTCGTGTGACCCAGTCCTGCATATTTTTTGATGTGTAAACCACAGATTAGCCACATGAAGATGAGAATCCCCGGCAGCCATTTTAATTTGCCTACAAGCTTGAACTGGCAGTTATCAGATAAAAAATGAGAATGTGTGTGTACAAATCTCACACATAGACAGTAGGGATCTTCACTCACCTGGTTAAATTGTTTTTGCAATTCACATCTATTCATCGACGCGGGAAAAAATTACAAATACAACAATGTAAACAAATGGGTTTTGGAGGGTGAAACGTACGAAACATTCTCATCTTCATATGGCTAATCTGTGGTGTAAACATCTATGCTGGTGGTAGAGTGAAAATAAAACGCGAACGTTCGTGTGCAACGTTACGTCGTGCAACGTTACGGTGTGCAACGTTAACGTTACGATCTGCATACTAGGATGGGTGCGTTCAGTGAAAAAAAATCTTAAGATCCCCTTCAAGCAAAAACAAGTCCGTTTTGGATCCGCGCACGTTGATGTTTACACATATTAACCGTGAGTCCCGGCACTCACACAATTTTTTATTTTGGGGATGTTTTCAGTGGTGGCTCTTTTTTTCTTAAAATACTCTTTTTATTGGCTCTTTCTCAAAATCTGGAAAGGTAGCCCTGACCATAAGTTCCCTGACACAAATTTGTCTGAGAGAATATGTGCAGAGTATTGCCATGAGACCATCACAATAATGGTTATAATGGGTGATTTTTTAAGAGGTTTAGAACTTTTTTTTAAAAAAAAACACAAAAAATTCAAAAAAATGAATGAAATATTTATTTGAATCGATAGTTTGAACCTTGCAATTTAATGTTTAAAGATAATTTTATGCAAATGTTGACCGCGGCTGCGTCTCAGGTAGCCCATCCGCTGTGTCCAATTTTGGCATACTCTTTCACACATATCGGCCGGTATCTCACGAATGAATGCATGGATGTTGGCTTCCAGTGCGTCAATCGAAGCGGGCTTGTCCCTATAGACATTAGCCTTGACATACCCCCACAAAAAATAATCTTATGGTGTCAAATCGCACGATCTAGGCGGCCAATTGACCGGCCCGAAACGTGAAATTAACTGTTCACCAAACTCGCCTCGCAATTGCGCCATTGTTTCGCGTGCTGTGTGGCATGTGGCACCGTCTTGTTGAAACCACATATCATGCAAGTCAAGAACTTCCATTTCGGGCAAAAAAAAGTTTGTTATCATCGCTCGGTAGCGTTCACCATTGACAGTAACGCTGCGATTCGCATCATCTTTGAAGAAATAGGCCCAATAATGCCGCCGGCCCATAAACCGCACCAAACAGTGGCTTTTTCGGGATGCATTGGTAGCTGTTGCAATGCTTCTGGCTGATCTTCACTCCAAATGCGGCAATTTTGCTTATTTACGTACCCATTCAACCAAAAATGAGCCTCATCGCTGAACACAATTTTTCGATAAAAAAGCGGATCCTCGGCCAGCTTTCCAAGAGCCCATTCACCAAAAATTCGGCGTTGTGGTAGGTCGGCTGGCTTTAGTTCTTGCACCAGCTGTATCTTAAAAGGCTTTACGCCCAAATCCTTCCGCAAAATTTTCCACGTAGTGCTGTAACAAAGGCCTAACTGCTGGGACCGGCGCCGAATCGACATTTCGCGGTCTTCTGTCACACTAGCTGATACGGCCGCAATATTTTCTTCACTACGCACAGTACGTAAACGTGTTGGTGGTTTAATGTCCAACAAAGTAAATTTGGTGCGAAATTTGGTCACAATCTTCCGAATAGACTGCTCAGAAGGTCGAGAATGCCGATCATAAAATGGAAGCAGCGCGCGATGAACATTTCGAACCGAGCACGAATTTTGATAGTAAAATTCAATAATTTGCAAGCGTTGTTCATTTGTAAGACGATCCATGGTTAAATTGCAAACCAAACTGAAGCTGTTTGACAGTGACACAAGGTACTAAACACACGTCAGCTGTCAAAACCAGTGTTGCCAAAACCAAACCAGCTAAAAAATCACCCTTTATTTGAAAGGAAAAAAGTTTTTCTTGCAGGTTTTCGGTTGAAAAATGCATTTGAAAATACTTGAATGGCGTCTGGCACAGGCTAAGGAATGAAATAAAAACGTCTGAGACCGACATTTTGATAATCAGCAGAAATTTTCATTTAGTTATACCCACACATATATGCATATGAAGCTTCACCCTCAAAATTTGCTACCTGCTCCTAAGTGGGCTTTAGGACGCGACGTTTCAAACGTGTTAACGTTCTTCTTCAGGTCTAATCTTATAATTATTTTTATTTTTATATAATTATATGTTTTTTCTGTCTTATCGTATTATTATTTATTTAACAATTAAATGTCTTGAAAAAGACGTTTAAATTAATTAGGAGAAGTTCAGAATTTGTATAAGAAAGGTCACGAAAAATGAAATATTATAATTAATTTCGTCAATATTCGTTTAATTTGGACTTTTTGAATTCTTCCAGCTGAAGTACTGAATATTTTCTGAGAAATTTTATTTCAAGGGAAAAAACTTTACTTATTTATAATAATCACAAAATTTAAGGTGAACTTATAGAACCTTGTTATTCTGGAAGCTTGATATCGGAAATAAAAACAACCTTTTCACTTTTGCGAATCTTGTTGACTTTGTTTAAATATTCTGAAACAATTCAGAATTTCAAAATTCAAATACATACATATGCATATACATATCTTTGAAAATTGAAAAGCCCTAAGTTCCAAAACTCAAATAGAAAAATGGTAAAAAGTGGCAAGTTCAACCATCATTTTCTGTTTATTTTTTTTTTTTTTTGTTTTACTTCAATCGAAGTCGACTCCATTTACATTACTGATAATCAGACTTATAACGAAGAAGCACATAACTCAAAATGGTCGGAACTCGGAATACAAAATAATTAATTACAAACAATATTTTATTTTTATAAAGATTATAAGGAAAGGTGAAAGAAAATTATAGCAGTAATTTATATTTATAAGACGCAAGAATCATTAATTTTATTCACTTTGGAAAAAGTAAGAGGAATTGATGGAAATCATTAAATTAAAAAAAAAAATGGATTTATGAGTACCCACTTGTTCGAATAAGAATTATAATAATTAATTACACCGAAAACTCACAATAAATAAATTAAAGAAATAGAAAATGTCTCGCCTTTTTTGATGGTTATAATATCCAATTGGGTAAAATTTGTATCCAAAGAAAGAAGAGCCTTCCTCAAAATTAATCCTATTTTAACTGTTTTAAATTTTAACTGATCCACCGTGTGTGTAAATCTTTAACGTTTTTTTTTTTTTTCAAATTAAATTTCAATCACTCCACAGTACTTCACTTATCAAAATGAATAAATTGCTATCATTGCTACTCTTTTTTATCAAACTGCCAAATTTTTCTTGATTTTTTTTTTTTTTCACTTTCAACAAATTAATCCAAAAACCGGAATCGAACAAAAACACCGAAGAATATTAATGCAAGCGCCCGAACCCCGATCAAGGCAAAGACCACAAACCGACTGTTAAGAAACAATATCCGCAACAATGGCCTACACTTATGTTGCTTACTCTGCTTGTGCCAAACTTTTGGCCAGATACAAAGCTAGATTAACTTGCAGTCTCTAGGTACAGCTAAAGTTGGTCTGGTCTGTCATCCAAAAGTATATCATGGCTTTGGCTTTGGTGGTGCATTCATTCACATCATTTGTTCCAACTTTCGGTTTCATTTCAATGCCGATGCTGATGTCGACTGGAGACATAAGAGAGCATAGAAAGCTCTGTATTATGTTATGTTATCTCTTCTTATATAAAGGCATAGGGAATTCTTTCTCTTAAGGTGGTTTGAATTTGGGATGTCAGAGTCCAGTGCTAGGGGATCATGGGAGAAATTCCTTTCTCTGGGAATTTCGACCTTTAAAGGGACAATGGGAAAACCGACTCAATTTGTGGGAAGTTAATCAAATTTTACCCGGAAAAGATATTATCAGAAAAAAATGACTTAACGAAATAATTGTTCTTAGTTGTTTCTTAATTGACTTCAACTGAAATAGTGACAGTTCTTGCAAAAATACGTACATATACCTTTTTCACATTTATTATTTTCAAAGTGACATAATGAAGTTAATATGATATTTACTAAAAATATAATATAATTATTACGAAAATATTTATGAAAATGAGAAATAAACAGTTTAACAAAAAAATATTTGTGAAAAAAAAAGGAATTATTTTTCGCCAGGCTGCAGGGATTTTTTCTTAAAAATACCCTCCAGCACTGTGTCAGAAGCAAAACTTAAATAGCATTCTTGTTCTCCATTGATGATTTCGATCTTTTTTTTTTAAATGTCTTCAAATGTCACTGGCTTTACAATTAGGTAAGGGGTTTTATTTAACAATAAATTGGTTTCGGAGGTTCGTGATGACCTTAAGTAAATTTAGTTTTTAGTTTACTCCGGAATCCGAATGAATTAAATATTCAGGTTTAACTTGAACCGTCGAAGAATCATTTTGAGAACTTTCCCGCAAAAAATAGGACCGTCGGGACTGACTGATTAGTTGGTTGGTTTGATTGGTCTTATAAAATTAATTCATTATTATCTTAATCCTCAAGAAGAAGGACCGGCATCACCGCCTTGCACTGTAGATTGGGATTGGTTTATATGTCCAGATGTAAAACTACAAGAAATCGACTAATGGAGCTGTTAACGGACGAAATAAATCTTGCACTTAAAATTAAAGCTAAATAACCTCACAAAGTCACAACCGGAGGACTCAAAATTATTTATAACAGATTTTCTTGGACAGTATTTTGTATATGCTGTATACTTAAATATTTTCTTAATAATTAAAGCTCATCTTTAATTGCTATATACAATGAAGGTACTATTATGGCAAATTATTGATTCATAAAAATAATCGAACTCCAGATTTTGATCAAACTTCACATTACGAGTTAGTCTCCCAAAAATATCCGTCGTCTGTCGCTTCTACTGCAGCCTAAATGAATGGGTCGACTTTCTTTAAACTCTATACCGAGCGTTTTTTTTTTGGATATTCATTATTTTTAGGACCAAAAATAACAGTACTTTTTGGCGAAAGAAGAAAATCTCATTCTTCTCAATATCGGCTCCAAAAATTTTTAAACAAAAAAAAAATCACTAAAATTGAATAGATATAAGCTGCCTTTTAATAAAACAAATGGTTCTAAAAATGATTATTTATCGAATCTCCTAAAGAACCAATTTTTTGATTTTCGCTTTTCCTAAAAACGGTTCAACTGATTTTAATTAAATTTTGTATGAAGAATAAATGATATAATTTAAATATTAATTGTGTAGGTACCGAAATTAAAGAAAATAAATATTGTTTTTATTTGATTTAATCGATTTTTATTAATCTTGGCAAAAGGCAGTTTTTAATATTATTTAGCAGATTTCAAATAAAAATTATAATCAAAAAATATATATTACCTCCCACACCTACAAATGTTTGAAAACCGTTAAGGAAAATCTAAAATCTTTTTTTGCTCAAGAACGACTCCTAAGATTTTGATAAAAAAAAATGTTTTCTATCGAAATTAGTACGATTTACCATTTAAAATTATAAAATTTTACATTTTAACTATTATTAACAGTAGGTACCTCTCATGGAAAGGTTTTTTTTTTTCTTTTTTTGACTATCTCGTTATCTGACTTACCGATTAAAACTAAAGGGTTTTCCAATAAGAGGTGTTATTTTGAATAGCCCGCTATTTCGGTAGCTGTCACTTTTGAAGCTGTCATTTTTCGACATTTGACAAGTAGAAACTACGCCATTAATAAAAATGGAACGATACACGCTTCAACAACGCATTGAAATTATTAAAATTCACTATAAAAATGGTGAAAATTTGGCAGAGACGGTTCGTAAAACTAAAACATTTTTGGGTCGTCGTGAAGCACCTTGTCGGACCGCAATACAGAAATTGGTGGAAAAATTCGAGCTGTTGGGACAAGTTAGTGATGTGAAGAATAAAACCCGTGCACGTCGCTCAAGAACAACTGAGAATATTGCTGTTGTAGCCCAAAGTGTTGAAGAAAACCCAGGTTTGTCCATTCCTCGTCGTTCTTTTTAATTGGGCATTCCACAAACGTCATTACACCGTATTTTGCATAGAGACTTGGGTCTTAAGGCTTATAAAGTTCAGTTAACACAAGAACTCAAGCCGGCTGATCATCAACAACGTCGTGTCTTTGCTGATTGGGTCCTTGAAATGCATGAAAATGATCCGGAATTTCATCGAAAAATCATCTTGACTGATGAGGCCCATTTCCACCTCGGAGGCTACGTCAACAAGCAAAACTGTCGCATCTGGGGCTCGGAAAACCCAAGAGTTATTGTTGAAAAGCCTCTCCATCCTCAACGCGTGACTGGTTGGTGCGGTTTATGGTCCGGCGGTGTCATTGGACCTTACTTTTTCGAAAATGAGGCTGGAGCAACAGTTACGGTCAATGGATTGCGCTATCGAGAGATGATTAATGATTTTTTATGGCCGGAATTGGATGGTATTGATCTGGACAACGTTTACTTTCAACAAGACGGCGCTACGTGCCACACAAGCAATGAAACCATCGATCTTTTACGGGAAAAGTTTCCGGACCGTGTTATCTCTCGAAGAGGTGATCACAATTGGCCACCGAGATCTTGTGATTTAACACCTTACGACTTCTTCCTTTGGGGCCACGTGAAAGATAAGGTCTACGCCAACAGCCCAGCGTCGATTCAAGACCTCAAAGATGGAATTCGTGAGGCTATCGAGGACATAGGGCAGCCACTTTGCGATTTGGTTATGGAAAATTTCATGAAAAGGATATGGTCCTGTAAGCGTGGTTGTGGCGGCCATTTGGCTGATTTTGTGTTCCATTATTAACGGCATACCTTCCTCTTTATAATGAAATAAACATCCGATCATTTATCTCAAAAAATGCCATTTTTCTTTGAATATCAAAATAACACTTCTTATTGGAAAACCCTTTGCATTTTCTAAACAGAAGCTTGTTATAAGTACATACTAATAATAGTCGTGTTTTTGAAACAGTGAATAGACAGCTCAGCAGATTTGTACACACAAACAACAACAAAATTAAGAATGAATATAATTTTGGTCAGTTATCAGAGTGAACATAGAGTAGATATAAATTGTTGAAATGTTGAGATGTTCAGATGCCACATAATTCGGTTACAGAAAAACATTCGTTTCCGAATGGTTGGTAGCCATAGATTTTATGTGTTCTCAAATGCATCCCGGGTAAAAAAAAGTTGGCTGTGTATACTTTTTTCAGCGTGCATATTATGTTAAGGCATTTCATTTCGAAATAAAAATTCAGACAGATAAGGGACAAACTTTATTTTCACGAATATTTCGTTACGAAAGTCACCAGAAAGCTCTATAATTGCCCTTTTCAAAAAATTAAATCACAACATTTTCGATTTTTTTCAGAAGTTTCTTAATCCATCGTCATCGAAGCCATCTTTCAATGGAATTTGACATTTGATGGTTTGACAGATATTGGACAAATTATATTTGATCGGATCGAGAATATTGCATTCCAAATGTCAACCGATTGCCCTGAAAATGCATTTTTTCGGAGCAGAAAATAAAATGCAAAAATTTTCTAATTTTTCAGACGATTTTTAATTCATCGTCATCTTAGCCATCCTTCAATGAAATTTTACAGTTTATTACTTGATAGTCTCCATTAACCACGATTGGTTTTGGAATTACTGGCATTGTTTTGAAAAGAAGAATCAATCCATCTGAATTCAATTTGAACCAAAAGCGTTGACAAATATAGACTTGATTGTTCACTGGACATTAACCATGTCCCGTGTTAACCAAACGCAAAATGGTACCTCCGAACGCTCCCGAACACATTTCAAAACATAAAACGAATGTTGGTTTCATGTGAATATACATTTTCATCAATTGGTGAGTGTAGAAGTGGAAATAAGACCTATAATTAAAAAGTTTATTGTTAGGTACATAAAAAATTATGTATGTTGTTACCTCTATTGTTTCGTTACCCATCAAATCAATTGATTAGGTTTGTTAATTTCATGATTGACACTGATTATTGTTTGTGAAAGATAAGAAATTTATTTCGACATCGAATGTCAATAAATTTGTCACGATTACCAACATTAAAATTACAAAAGAAAAGTAAATATGAAAATGACTATTATTGTTTTATTCATAATTCATTACTGCGCTGCCTATAATTTTTACCAAAACACGGCTAATATTGCATACCAAAATTTTCAAAAAAAATTGTTTTTAACTCCACATTAATAAATCCTTAAAATTCGCGTATCAAATTTCTTTTCACAAAATTGTATATATAAAAATTTATTATTTTTAAAATCGACCCTACGATTTTTAACTTTTTTTTCTCATAAATTATGAATGAATGAATAAATATTGGGGATTATTGCAAAAATTATTGTGCCCTCACATAGAGCTAAATGAGATTCCTCATCTACAGCTCCTGCTCCAAACCTATTTCTCTGATAAATTTGAGTATTTAAGGTACTTTCAGAGACGATACGTCGTTCTCTTTTATCTGGAATTATCCCCGGTGTTTTGGCAAGTAAGTGATCCGATGTTTACAGAATCTGCATGTGGCACATCTCACTATAGACCAAGAATACTTAGGTGTCTTCTAAGATTACAGTAAGTGGCCAGTAAGGAAGCCCGTCGTTACAATTTACAAAGCGTTCTTGGTTATAGTTAACAAGAAGGAGTTTGGCCTGCCTCAGCTTAGGGAGTTCTTTCCTATTTGTTGATCTTTTGGCCTCCTCTTCTTTTTGATTTTATTTTTAATCACGTTTTATTCTAAGCCGCAATAGATTTCAGACCCCGTTAAGGGTGTTGATGCTCCTATTTTTGCTAAAGAGTCTAACTCTTCAATGAAGCGTGACATTGATATTTTTGCCAAGTTGATTTAGCTTGCCCACATAATTCCACACTATTCTGGAGTTAATGGCGTAGGAGCTTAGTGCTTTGAGTCCAGCTTGGCTGATCGACATACTAGCAATGTTTTGGTTACATCTTCCTATAGTATGTCCCATCGGTATAAAAATTTTGGTTCTAGGCCCAAAGATTCCTGCCCCATCAGTCTCTTCCATCGTGCTCGATCCATCAGTATACCATTTGATGGCATTTGCTTTGAAAGTGTAGATTGTAACTGCTCCACCTACCCAATATTTTTTGCAACTTAACTCCCTTTGAAAGTTTTTCATCCTTGGAATGTCTGTGAGGTTTGTTACTATAAACTTAAAGCATAAAGTCTCTAGTTCTGAGAATTATACACTTGCCAGTTCCACTTTCCTCTTTGGGTAATCTTATGATAGCTCCCTTTGCGGCATTTTCATTGTGGAACACGTTGCTATATTCTTCATTTTTCTATACTCACACAATAGTACCTTCAACTAAACTATGTTTTTGGCAAAATGCTGGATACAATACAGGCTCCTGTAGCCAATTTAATTCAGACTTTAGAACGACATTGTGACCGCGCATAAAAGCAATTTCATGCGACCCAGTCCAGCATCATTTTTAAAAAGTAATAATTTTCAGTGTTTAAAACAATTTTTAGGAAATGTGCCGTTTTTTTTCTAAGCGCTTACAGATAAAACTTCACAAAAAATTCTACAGTCAATATTTTTTTTAAATACTGGTCAACAAAATTCAAACTTTTTTTTGTCACAAGAAAACTTATACCAAATTTTGAATGTACTATGGCCACCAAACAATAATATATCAACAGAAAAAAATTGACACATCAGGTTTCTTTGTGACATCAAGATTTATATTTTTATGAAAATTTATGAAAAGAACAAAAATCAGTAACATATAAAAAAATATTTCTTAATGTAAAATAAATATCTATGAATGTTTGGCTTCTGGTAGGTCCCTTTTAAGTCCCCAGCAGTAATCTGCTAACATTCCTGGACTCCATTTCCCTTGATAGCGCTTTTTTATGAAGAAAATGTCCTGATGAAACCTCTCGCCTTGTTCGTCGCTCACAGCACCCAAATTTTCGGGAAAAAAATCCAGATGAGAGTACAGTATATGTATTTTTAAAGACATATTACATCCCAAAGCTTTGTATGAAATTAAAAGCTCACTAATTAAGTCTTTGTAATTTTCCTCTTTATGGTTTCCTAGAAAATTTCGGACAACATTCATAACACATTTCCAGGCGACTTTTTCCCGATCATTCAGCTTTCCTTCAAAGTTTGTATCCTTCATTAGTTCCCGTATTTGTGGACCAACAAATATTCCCTCTTTAATTTTTGCCTCGCTGAGTTTAGGGAATTTCTCTTTCAGGTATAAGAATCCACTGCCATCTTTAGGCATAGCTTTTAAAAATTTTTTCATCAGGCCGAGCTTAATATGCAATGGTGGTAAAAGTATGTCGTCAGGGTTCACTAAAGAATCATTTTTAACATTTTTCTGCCCTGGAATAAGTGATTCACGCTTGGGCCATACTTTCTTTGTGTAGTGACTTTCTCTGTCTCTGCTGTCCCATTCGCAAATGAAACAGCAATATTTTGTGTAACCAAGCTGTAGCCCAAGCAAAAGAGCAATGACTTTAAAATCTCCACAAATTTTCCACACATGTTCACTGTATTTAATTTTTTCAAGAAGGAACTTCATGTTTTCGTACGTCTCTTTCATGTTAGAACCATGGCCAACCGGCACTGAAGGAAATTTGTTTCCATTGTGTAGCAACACTGCTTTCAAGCTAGCTTTTGAAGAGCCAATGAACAATCGCCAGTGACTTGGATCATATTCAAAATTTAAAAAATTCATCACCACAGGAATGTTATTACAATAGACTAAATCATCTGCTTTAGAAAAGTAAGGTTTCATTTCTTCGTCACGATGTCGGAAATAAGAAATTTTCGTACCAGGAGAAATTAAATTCCAGTCGTTTAATCTAGACCCCAAAAGCTCAGCCTGTTTTTTAGACAAGTTCAAATCGCGTACTAAATCGTTTAAATCACTTTGTGTCAATAAATGCGGTTTTTTTGAAGTTGACGGCTCATAACTTGGGTCACTCTCTTGAGATATCCCACTTTGTTGACTAAGAACAAATTCCGGACAAGGAACAGAATCCAGACTTTCTGCTTGATTTGGAGGCTTTGGCACAGGCAGTTCGGTACTATGTAGGATTGGTCTGTTGGCCGATGACACGATTGGGTACTGGACAGTGTGTTTAGACTTAGTTGTTATGCCTTTTGTTTGAATCAAACAAAAATAACAATCACTTACATGATTCTTTGGTTCCGTCCAAATCATTGGTATACCAAAAGCCAAATGTCTAGATTCTTGTTTAGACCAACCTAATTGGAGTCTAACACACGTTGAACAACATATATGTGGAACCCAGGGTTTATCTTGGTGGCATACAGGAAAACCAAAATAGTCTAAATAGCACTTTTCAATTAACGGCGTAAATTTCCGACGCTGAGATGTAAAAGTTAATTCTCCACACACATAACAAAAACTGTCTGGGTTATTAGAACACTTTCGCGGCATATTTACAATGTAACAAACGTAAGTTAGTTATAATCATTATACAGTAGTCTAAATTAACGTTATTCAAATAAAAACACGTAAATGAGGTCAGAAATGAATATGTAGCTGTCACAAAAAAACTGGATGTGACTGATACAAAATAATGATTATTTTTGAATGAGGGTACATCAACATAAATAAAAATCATCACAAAGTTCGTGTGATAAAAACAGTGTTGACCAGACCAGATATATTTTTTTTTTAATTTTCTATGCGATAGCGTATGTGGGCTAACAAAGAATTACTTTATACACAAAACTCTTGGGTCACTAAAAGAACAATAATTGTCTATTTATTTCACACTTCAGCAAAGCTGTACTATCAAAAGAATTTTGCATTAAATGTTTTTGTCTGGTAAAATTTTTAATGCTTTTTTTCGCACGTGAACTAAGTCAAGGATTAATTGTCTTTGTAGTCCAAACATGCAGCATGCATTCTAATTAATATTCAAGTTTCAAGATCGTAACGGCGAGCAAAAAAAAGACACTATAACCTGTGTTGTTCGAGATTTTATGATTCCAGTGTGTGTATATAGGTACTGGCACAGAAACAATTTTTAACTTCAGCATACCCTACCCAGATACAAATATTTAGACTTTTTTTTTAATTTTTAATATAACTGGATATGTTTTAATAGTGGGTATACTACTATACCTACTTGATAGCATCTAATAAAATAAAAAATTTAATTCAAATCAAAGTGAAAGGATTGGTAGTAAAAAATCTTATTAAATAAATATGTTTCCCATTGAAAAAAAAATTAGATTTCATAGGATTTAAGTGCCAAAGATAAAGTACAAACAATGCAAAACACAAAAAAAAACGTCAAAAAAAATCCAATATTTAAAAAAAAAATAATAAAAATCCTGCCTTTCTTTGCCATCTCTTTCTCACCCTGAAGTCGCAGTGAGATAAAGTACATAGACGTCAAAAGAAATCCGGAAGAGACAGTCAAATAAAACTCAAACGTCACGTCGGTCGTTTGTGGTTTATTCGCAAAGGCCTGCGACTTTAGGAAACCCCACAAAAAAAAGTCTGTCGGGTTCAAATCGCATGACCTTGGTCGCTGATTCTCGTCACCACTGCGAGAGATAACCTTACCCTAAAATTGTTCATACAGAATGTCAATCGTGGCGTCCGCTGTGTGGCACGTAAGGCCGTTCTGCTGGATCCACATGTCTTCTAGGAACCATCGCGGTTCTTTAACGCTCACCACTGACAGTGACCGCCTTACCAAGTTCGTTTTCGAAAAAGTATGGACCAATGACACCGCCAGCCCAAAATCCACACCAAAAACGGTAACTTTTTGAGGATAAATTGTCACCTGGTGAACCTCGTGTGGGTTGATGTCGTCCCATATCCGGAAATTTTGCTTGTCATACCAATTCATCCAAAAATGAGCCTCGTAACTGAAGATTATTTTTCGATCAAAATTGGGGTCTTCTTCCAAACGCTAACACTCCGAAGCCCAGTCAGCGAACAAACGGCGTTGTCTATGCGGTCACGAACTTTGAGAACCTGGGTCAGTTGGATCGTGGACGGGTGTACCCCCAAGTCCCGACGAAAAAATCCGCTAAGTTGAAGTCTGCGAAAGGCCGAGTTCTTGTGCACGGCGAGGAATCGACTGCCTATAGGGTTCTGCTGTACCTACACGTTAACAGACCGAGGCGATTTTCTCGGCCGATCTTGCGTTCCTTTATGTCTTTGACGTACAAATGTTGGCTAGTTGATTACCGAACCTTAAGTCCCAAATTCGGCCATCACACGTTGAAGAGGAAGGCCCACAACGTCTACCCTAAAATGGGCCCAACGCGTACAACGATTGCACAAACGAACACTTATTTTGGTAATAAAGTTTTATCATTTAGACGTGTTACTTGCCATGATGATTGGGCATCAGTAACTGAATAATAAACAATAGATTTGACAGATGTCACCAAAACAACATGGCCGCCAAAATCTACACGCGCCAATTGAAAAATACTTAAAATAGGCCGGGGCTCCGGACTATTAAATATGTGTGAAAAAACAACTTCTCCATATAATCCGCTCAAATTATCATTTTCGGTGGGTGAACAGCGAACTGCAAAACGAAAAGCAGAACGAATTTCTTCGTTTATTTGTCATTTTTGTATGGGATTTTTCATTCTCCATCTTGAGGACTTATAGCTAAGTACAGACGGTTGTCTGGTCTAAGAACCAATACTCTCACAATGGTCTGATATTGGCCAACTACCTTACAACACACCCTAACTGTCAGTTGGGGTTGGTAGTACCTACCGCTCATAGTACCTACCAACAATTAAAAACGTATAAGGGGCTTTTTTGAATAACTGCTGACGGCTTTGCAAAAACCTTCGTTCTTTTGTAGCTTGTATGCATAACTATGTATGGTATCCATAAATCCAAATTAACTTCGACCTGGATTCTTATTGACATCGTAGTTGAGGAGCCACAATGTATCGAGAAGACGGAGTTTTTTTCAGAACTTTGGGCTTCACGAATGACTAAGCCGACGTTCTTTGTTTTAAAGATTTCTCTTCTGATAATTATTGAGGTCGTGATGAAGGAAGCACATGAGCATTTGCGTTGTACTTAATTCCAAATTTTTAAGGTCCTGAGACCGGCAAGCGTATTCAAATTGTGGTCTGTTTTTACATAGTCGAAAACGAACTGTTCATAAGAGTCATCGCTTACCATTTTCAGCTATACTCATGTCTCGTAGTTTATCGATCCCTTGGTCACCTTGCACACAGTACTATCACAGACTCCACATCTTGATAAGATATCCAGAAAGAGCTTTAAGCTGAACTCCTGTGAAGATATGAACTCCTAGCTGCAATCGGGAGACGAACGATCTTGGTTGAGCGGTGGCAATAAACGCATTAGGAAATGTTAATTGCATTCCTTTTGAAAAATGAATCGTTTTTTGGTACCAAGTCTTCCCTTCCGCATGGAATATCTTCGGAGGTACTAATAACGGAGCAGTCCTATACACGGGATCTGATGTCCAGTCAAATTATATTGCCTGCTCGCTGGACTTTTCTCATTCTGACCGTCAAGATTTTGAAAAATGTTTCCGTGAAACAAAGAACACTGAACTTGATTCGAATGGCATGCTCCTCACGCGAAGCATGATGGTAACAGTTTTTGAGTCGGGATTTCGTCATTGCGAGCTTCTATCTAAATGTTAACAATAGACCACTACACTTTCAACACCCATTGGAACAGCGACATTCAAAATCAACGTGCGCAGAGAGTGAGAGAGACAACTACCTTGACAGCAATACCGGGGTACTGCTGCTGATGGTTTTTTCTTAAGAAAATGGTACAGTTTTTTTCATATTAAACAAGTTTTCTCAGTTTGCATGTGAACCACTGATCTCTGTAATACACAACACAATTATAGCAATCTGTGATGTGAACTTTTAATTTGGGTTTTGCCCGTGAATTTGACACATAAATTACCTCTTTACGGGCTACGGCAATTAGTTCACAAAATACACCCAAAACCCAAAAAATTTAAGATGGCGGTGGTTTTTTTTTTGTTGTCAAGAAAGAAAGTGTCAGAAATTAAAAATGACGCCCCAAAAACTGCACATCGCATTAGTGGAAACAACAACAAATATTAACATTTTGACAAGTGAATAGGCACTGGATCCGTCTTTTTCACAGATGCGCAGAACTAATCATGCCGAGTATGGGATTTGCAATATCTGAGTCCCGGAGCGTTGAATTAATTCGCGGTGAATTCGAATTTGCGTTAATTTCATTTATTGAATTCGCCGAATGAACTATATTGGCAGTGTTTTTTTGCAAGCCCGGAGAGATTTGGTTGAAAAAAAACGACATCGGAGATTAGCGACGCCATTACAGAAACAAAATAGAGTTTCCATACAAACTATCGATAAGTGTGTAATTCACGCCGGTAACACAGTTTTTCTCCGTGCTTAAGTTAAGCGCCGAGAATTCTCCGCGCTTAGCTTAGCCCAGGGGATTAGTTGTTGTTGCATTTAAGATGTAAATTGCTATACAGCACGTCGTTTTTTCGACCGATTTCCTCGGGGCTTGCAAAAAAACACGGCTGTTATCGATTCCTGAACTTCCTTACCATTTTCCGAACTTTTCTATTGGCGCTGTCATTTGTTAAGAATCAATTTAAATTGTGTAGCGGAAATTTTTTGCTCTCGAGATGTGCTCTCTCGTTGCAACTTTTTCGAGTTAACAAACACGAATTTTTGACTATTTGTGCAATTTTGTGAAAATTTGTTTAAATTCACAAGAAATTTCACGTTACCAAACAGACCTAATATGATCGAGAATGGTTTTACTTTATCTTGCAAGAACATTCTTCGAGAAAAAAATTTATGAAGATAAGGTACAAATCGAAACGTACTTTTTATATCTCTGTATGCGCTATAAGCTTCTTCATCAACTCCTATACATATTTGAACCGTTCGCATATAGTTGTCATTTCTCTATCAAATAAATACATTAACTTTCAACATTATTAATCTTGACTAACTTTTTTGTGCAATCCATTTTATTTATCAACTTCAACAGCAGATTCTTGACTAAATTGTAGCGGATAAGAAATGTCAAAATTTTTATGGAGAGTGAATGATTTTCGATTTCATTGAAACCAATAAATTTAGTTGAACAATATGTCAGTGGTGCAGGTCAAGTTACCGACATTCGTTGAATTCTTTATCGGCGGATTCACTAATAGCAATTTTTTTTTCGAAAATGAGTTAAACTGCCACTCTAGTTCATTCGCCGAATTCTGTAATAGGGGTGATTGTTTTGTCCTTTAACTCGTTCAGATAGAATGTTTCCCCTTCTCTTTCACTTTACTAAGCCGCCTGAGCGCATTTATGTTTGCTACTTAAACAACAAATTATAAAATCAAAAGTTTCTATGTATATCCAAAAAAGTAATCGAAATCTTTTAAGCTATACCTATACTGAGTTCCTTTTTCAGAACTTTATTTGAAGGCGTGTTTTGCTGGCAATAAATTAAAAAGCTTAATTTTAAACCTGTCTATATATCGCCATGGCATGACTCACATCCAAATGGAACGACATTTCAAAAAAGCACTTGCACTTAACTTTACAATCATTATATCTGGTATAGGTATGTACTTACCTGAATAGTGAATATCATTTCGCGCACATTGATCTTACCTGTGTTGACATTTAAAGCCGTTTATAGAATACACTTGATTAAAGGAGAAAAAAAACCATAACAACGAAGCACACCTGCAACCCACAAAAAGATGAAATCAATTTTTTTTAACATTTTAAATATCTTAATCTTTAACATGAACGTTTTTTTTAATAAGTAAGGTAATACGACCAACAAGAAGGTCAACGAAGGGTACGTTGACGCTACAAACATTTCTACTGTATCAACCTTCAAACACGTTCAATGCGCTAACGAGCAGCAATCAGCTTATCAAAACACGTCTTAAATAAGTTGACAGGGTGATAACAAGGTCAAAGAAAATAATCAAAGCGTTGACTTTGAACGTCGTATGAATCCAAGTGCCAACCTAACCGTCAATGCATTCTGGATGGACAATCAAACAACTTGAAAACATTAGATTGATCTCAAAAGACTGAGTTATTTGGCTCACACAGAGAGAAAGACCCACATTCCAAAATGTCAAATCTATCACCGAAGGTGGCTCATTGGATTGACTCCGGCTTACTGCCTGAACGCAATGGAGACGGAGCTGCAACTGGAGCTGCAGACGAACTATCTGTCAAAATATTGAATACGCATTATTTAAATGTTGCGAACATTCCAAAACTGATGGTGACGAACCGAGTCCAATTCAACTCGATGAGTGGGTATATTTATAGGGATTGAAATGAGCTTCAAGCTCTTTTAAATTCCTCATATTCACAAATAGCAACAAAAGATGCAATCAAATCACCTAACAAATGACATCAAAACGTCAAATGTCAGAAAACAGGACAGGTCTCCATTGCGGGCACGTAAAATCAAGCACTTAAGATACTTTTTGACAGCTATTGCAGCTGCAGTTCCAGTTCCAGTTGCAGCATTCTTTTGTATTCAAGCAGTTGGATGACAAATGAAAGAAGAAGGCGACCTGATCGAACTTAACGTCTGAAGCTGATGAAAGCTGCTATTTGGGAGTGGAGCTGATTGAAGACACTTGTTCATTGAGGTTGAGATCCAGCACGGACCGTATAGTCCATACTTAAATAATTACGTTTGACACCATTACTTTGATAGCATGACTTACATAGCAATAATCAGCCAATTTTCACATGTGATTGTGTGGTTTGGTGGCCACCCTTAGATAAAGCTACCAATCTGAAAAAACCAAATTCTGAGGTAATCGTGTATCGGTACAACCAGTGCTTTGAAAACTACTCCAACTCCAGCCCTTGACACATTAATTTCAGTGGCTCGACTCGATCTATTTACGAAAGAGATGGCGGCCAACAGCGTCTTAAGACTTATAAATACTATGTAATAATTGGAAAGTGAGCAATTTTGGTGATACTACAATAATAACAAACTTCACGAACATTTAAACAGACTATACAATACTAAATATTGATTTAAATCGCGTGGCCCTAAAAGATATCCCTACAAAAGAATCATGTGTCGGTCTTTAAGGACGGTTTTAAGACACGACCGATGGTATAGGTTTAGGCATCTTCTCGGGTATCCTTCCCTTTAATAGATCGATAAAGCTTCCAAACTTCTGCAGCGTTTTTCAAGCGGAAGTGTTTGCAGTCCTTGAGGCCGCAAAAAGTCTTGCACGAGAACGAAAAGCGGGATGAATTGGCCAAAAACGGACTATCTCTTGATCAAAGCCAAATCGAAATATCGGTCCTTATGCCACTGGAACAAGAAAAGAGTAGGTAAAATTCACCAGAGTTTCCTCTAATTTACAAACGACAGATGGTCTGCAATTGACACTTCTTGTCGGACCTCGAGAAACCTATGGCTGAATCTCGATAAGAAAAAACAGAACTTACTCAAGCTAAGCCGGTCTTAACTGCTTTCCCTCTTCGTGGGAATCCTAACACAACTCAATGGTGTGATGCTTTTTTATCGAGGCTGAGATAAACTCGTCGGTGTCCGAGTATTCCCGAAAAAAGAAAATAAAACTCGGGTTATGAAGGAAAGAAACTCCAATCGTTTACCAGATTTTTATATATTTTTTTATTTCAATATAGGTTTTTACAATCTTACGATTTTAATAGAACTTAAAATAAATAACACGTCATTTCATATAACACAAAGCTATATTATTTTGAGTTACAAGAGTAAACTCAGCCCACGAGGTTCACTTATAAGAAGTGAAACAGGGAGAATCGGTAGGAATCTGATTCCAGCCCAAGGCTAGACCGAGGGAAAAAGAAATGAGCCCGCTACTAACAAGTGAGAGGGGAAGAACGGTAGGAATTTAATTCTAGCCCACAACTCACAAAAGCGAGAGGGGGGATCTTTTTAGGTCCAAAAAGGTTTAACTTTGATGACACATGAATGTATTCATTGAAGGAACCTGAGGTTATTATTGTAGATGCTACAATCCAACAACAGCCGGAAACTTCTTCTCTGCTTTTCTTATTTCAAAGAAATAGAAAACAACGAGTCGATGAGCTTCGAATTATACAAATTTCTTATGTCCTCTTGTTATATTTCTCGCTACAACGCAGTGTGAACTATAAGACGGCAAGACAAATAAAATGAATATAATTCGTCGAATTGTGTGTATCATCGGTGGGTGGTGGGCGGCTGGTATATATGTTGGTTGGATGTTGTTGTAGGGTGCTAGTGGTTGGTTTATGTGTGTGAGGTGATGATGTAGGGCGCTGGTGGCAGTTCGGCCGGCGAACGGATATTTAATTCAATTTCGGGTAGTAGGTTGGTTTTTGTATTTCGGTGGGTGCGGGTCGAAGTGTAACGCTTCGTTACAATGATGGGAACATGAGTAGTAGTAGCATCAGCACATCCGACTTATGTAGAGGGTGTCAAGATAAAGAGGCAGAGGGGAGGAAGAACCAGGAAGGCAGCCCTCGGCAATTACAAACTGGGCGACCGACGCGACGCTCGTCTTCTTTCTACCCCTCCTTACCTGAACCCTAGGGAGCACAATGGATCCACTGAAATCCTAGTAAGGTGATGCGGCTAGCTGTATTATCACGACTTCCAACCCAACCATACCTAGCTTCCGGCCTTTATCAAAATCGCTTCATATCTATTGCTTTCTTTTTTAGTTAAGTAAGTCCATTCTTATGCATGATTTCTCTTTGAAAATGCAAGCATTTAATGACTTTAGTTAAATTTATTAAATGTTAATGAATTCAGAAATTAAATTTGAATTTTGCTTCAAAATACTTAGATTTAATATTAACATAACAACAAAGCTAGTTTGTTTCAATGAACTTATTAATTTAGATAATGTTAAAACAAAACAAAAATATTAATATTCTTAAATTAAATTAATTAATTAACAAAGCTGCAAAATTTTACGAAATAAAAATTAATTTTATTTTAACACTGAATGCAAATTATCTTCTTGAGTTAATTTAATGTTTAAATACCTACCTTATTCAATTAAACTAGTTAATTAAGAGTCAATGAACTTGAAATATTTCCTAAAAATCAATGCGCCTAAAATACAAATATTTGGTTAAAATTATCAATTCTGGATTTATTTATTGAAAAGAATTAAGTGATTTTGTGATTTTTAGTTCAATAACACAAGTCAACAAACTAATGAATATTTTCTGATTGTCTACATCTAAAAGTAATCAAATATTCCATTCATAAGAAATAAAGTTTGCTTTTGTAGGTACATTGTACAATGAAAAATAAATATAAAAGAAGGTTTTGGCAGGTTGTTTGAGGAGCAGCGGCTTGATATGCAAGTGAAGGAGTGAGGAGGGTTTCGGGTGTGACGTGGTCAGGCAGTAAGTTAAGTTAGTGTGCGCGCGCGCTATTCAAAGGTACAGCGTGTTTTCTGTGTCGTGAGGTCTAAAAATGTCTTCCAAAAGGTGTAAAAATGACATTGACTCTTTTTGCGTCATAATGTATGTACGTTTGTGGCGAATTCATTAGTTATGCCGTTTTCAATGGGATTTTCCGGCTGTTCTACTCCTATTTGATTCCGATCGAATACTAAAACATCGACTTCCCATGCACGTGCCCTACCGAATGTCGTCATTTAACAAAATGGCTTCTTCTTCAAGCATTTATCACTTTTGACAATTAATTCGAGGAAAAACTTTATATGTTTTTATGTATATTCCTCTTCTGCTCCTTTATGAAATTGGGAACAGGAAAACACTCCGAAAAGCCCTTTTGGGGTAGTTGTATGGGGTAGAAGGCGTGGAAAAGGAGTAATCAGAACGTCCTCTTGAAAAACGACATAAGAGTTTGTCATCAAAAATAAACCTTTATAAAGCCTTTGAAGCTTATTTCTAATACGCTGCTTCATAACTTCAAACTAACGGGTTGCAGAATGTCCCTTAAAATAACTACACATGCTACATGCTCACTTCGATCAATTTAAAAAATAACTTGGGGGCATATTCAGAAGTACAAGGGAAACGTTTTCACCAGGATGTGTAACGGGTTGTGTTGGCTAGAATTCATTGCTGGCACGCTAGTTCACTGATTTTAGCTCGTCGGATGGGGTGGTTCTTTGACCTTATAGCTCGTCACAAAATGATAATGAAGCCAGTCTTGGCATGTATTGATTGTAGTAGATGCACGAGAAGTTTTCTTAGCCTCCCTTCCTTGGTCGTCATACTCGTCTAGACGACCCCTTAACTAGGCGTCTCAGACCCTCAATCCCATCCCCTCCTCATTTTCCCTCTCATCCTTTTTGTTATCTTTTAGTAACAACTCGCATGATTTGCTTTAATATAAAATAAATCACTCCTTTATTCATAGCAAAGAAAACCTTCAAAATTTCATTAACATCTTTCTTTCTTTTTCCATAATCGAATTTTACAAAATAATTGATTTTTAATTTAAGATCGAGTATTCAAAATTTCTCTATACCTCTATTGAAACGCGTTCGATTTATTAAAAAATTTTGGGAACTTTCACTTTCTCTTTTACTTGATTTTAATTTTATTTATTTATCACAATTTTCCCCACAAAACCACTAACCAAAATTTTCGTTTTGTCCAAATAAAAATCGCAAGTAGGATAAGATTATTTAATTAAAAAAAAAATACCAAAGATTCCGGCGATGAAGTGGCCACAGCATCTCAGCAATTTTGTCCTGTCTTTCCTGTACAGTGATGGTCCAGTATAACGAATGCCGATATAACGAATGATCGATATTACGAACACTTTTTTCAAGTCCATTAGGTATTCTATATAACGAACAAATAACGAATGAAATATAAAAATAAAATTCTAAATAAAATACAAACAACTAAATATAACGAAAATGGAAAAGAAATTTGTAAAGCAACTCTTGACTGTAAATGTGTAAACATCTATATATCTTTATGATAATATTTGGGAGATACATAAACCAATTTCTATTACTCAAATTTGTGTATTCGTTTGTTTTGTTATGTGCAACATATTCGTCTTTGTTAATGTAAACAGATGCTCAAATTTTCGTTCGTTATGCACAAAACTATAACGGATTTTTAAAATACAGTTTAACATTCTATTTACCTAAAGATTTGTAAGAAAAAAAAAATATTCGATATAACGAATTTTCAATATAACGAATGAACTCTAAACATTATATCATTCGTTATACTGGACCACCACTGTATTTCCTTTTTTTGCAACTTATCCATTTTCACACTTCTTTATTTAAACACAAAAAAAAACAAAAATTTACTACAATTTCCAAACCCTTCTCCTCTCGATCTGCTCTACAAGATTC
Organism: Leucozona laternaria; assembly: GCA_932273885.2. Lineage (NCBI taxonomy): Eukaryota > Metazoa > Arthropoda > Insecta > Diptera > Syrphidae > Leucozona > Leucozona laternaria. The sequence continues at coordinate 263,635,835 of OW026366.1, read as the reverse complement.
AGTCTGGATGTATGGATTTTAATTATGCCTCGTAACGCCTTCCTAGAATGGCTTTATATTAAGGATTCAGGGTGTGCTACAACTGCAAATAAAAATCTTCAACTTTTGTGTCTATGTGAAACACTCCCCTAGTATGAACTTATAAATTTCTTATTACAAACACCCTGAATAAACAAAAGAAATATACCACTTTTAGCAAAGTCCAACAAAAATCTTCAAGTGCGAGATTTTAGATATACCTATTAAAAAAAAAAAAATCAAAATTACCTTATTAGGTTCGTATTTCCACTTAACGATTTGACTAGCCAATTGTATTAATTGTCGCAAAATAAACCAGAAATTTCTTTCTATTTTAGTGTGCTGCCTTTGCTGCCCTTTTTCGGTGGTATATTATCTTTTATGTAGGTAAGTACACGTACAGTGCTAAAGACGGTTTGACAACGCAAATTACTGTACCCATGCAAACAACTGAAAGTAAGATTTTTGCTTACCAACGGATAATCTGCAAGTACATAGTCAAATCTTAACCCTTCAAGCTACGTCCCTCCCACTTGAGTTTAAACGATACTTTTACTTCCCCTACTCAACTTTCTCTTACGATCGTAATCCGAAAATCTGCAAAGCTGATTTTTTTAAATTCTTCTATAAGAGCATTACAAAAGTTTTTTTAAATAAAACAAAAACGGTTTTGGATATCAATGAAATTCTTTATTCCTGTGAAAGTACGTTTGATGCCATTATGTATGGAACTCGATTTCTTTTGCATGGCCACCACGGACACGCTTGGAGAGGTCCAGACGCTGAACCCAATATTCGACGGTTTTCAAGCATAAATCGGCCGATACTGCTGCAATTTCACGTTCGATATTCGTACGAAGTTCATCAATCGTCGCTGGCTTGTTGGCATAGGTCGTAGACTTGAAATAGCCCCACAGGAAATACTCTAACGGCGTCAAATCGCACGACCGAGGCGGCCAAGTGACTGGACCATTTCGTGAGATAACACGTTCTCCAAACTTGGTTTCCAATAAATTGATTGTGACATTCCCTGTGAGGCTTGTGGCGCCGTCCTGTTGGAACCACATGTCCTCCAAGTCCATATCATCCATTTCGGGACAAAAATATTCGGTTATCATTGAACAATAGCGATCCCCATTCACAGTAACGTGTCGGTCTTGATCATCACGGAAGAAGTACGGCCCATTGACGCCACCGGGCCATAAACCACACCAAACCGTAATTTTTTCGGGATGCAATGATGACTCATGGAGTACGTGTGGATTGCTGCGTCACCAATACAGCATATTTTGTTTATTGACGAAGCCATTCAGCCAGAAATAAGCCTCATCGCTGAAGATGATTTTTCGATTTTTAGCGCTCTTAACGTTGAAGCCACTGACTCCGAATTTCGGTAGTAAATTTTAATAATTTTGACTCGTTGTTGGCTCGTATTTCTTTCCATCATGAAATGGCAAACCTTATTGAAGAGAAATGTCAAAAGAGCGGCAAGAAATATGGCGTCGTTTTCTGTCCATGTTATTGAAAAAGCTACTTCTACCTCGTTCATGCCTAGCTAAATTGGTAACAGATGTGACGAACTTTGAACAACGTTATCAACGACAACAATGATAAGAACAAGGCCCTCACTAGTCAACTGATTAGTCCAAGTGAGATCGCCGGGACGAAACGCCAATTTTATGGACTAAAGGCCGTTAAAAGCTATTTATGATGGGTGACTACATTTGGAGGCTGATACGAGTAAGTTCTTTATTAAGCCTCGAACGCTGACAAAAAGAAATTCTAAACGAAAATTTTCATTCTCCTTTTCGTTTTGCAGTTCGATGAGCGAAATTGATAATTGTACATATTAGCAGATTATTTGGAGAATTCTCCACTCACTTTTCATTCATTTTGTGCGGAAAAGTGACATTTGAGGTTTTTTGTGTTTGTCAAATGTCATTTTTTCGTTGTGGTTTCCGTAAGCATTTCACTGTCGTGCTGGAAACCAGCGAAAAATTTCGTGTCACATCAGCGGCGCACAGTGGCGCGTTTAGGCAAAAGTGCTTGCGAAATAAATTTTTCGGGTGGGTTTATAATGCAAAACTTTTACTTTTTTTGAATTGGAGCTCTAGTAATCGAAAAATTTATTTTATTTGTATGAGTGATTTGACTTTTCATGGTTAGAAAAAAACAATTGTTTTCTAAATATTTTTTTTTAATTTTAAGTGTAGAAACTTGAAAAAAAGTGTAAATAAAACTTTTCTTTGTTATTTTTACTTGATATATGTGTTTATTCCTATAATCAGAAATGAAAAAAAAAATTAAACAGTTTTTTAAACTGCTGAATTTAATGTTTTTTTGAAACACCCATTTTTTGACGCCTTTTCGACTTTGCACTGATTTGATGAAGTCACTATTTTTTCTGAGTTTTCTTTTGTCAGGTGAAGAGAAAAAATCATGGAAAATATTTGTTCTCTGTTTTGCAGGTTTGAGTGTTTGTATGAAATAAAATGGTTTTGTAATTTAGAAGGAAAAACCTACCTAAGTTTTTTAAAACGGTTTTATAGCTTATTTCTTGTGACGAGCAGTTGTATAAGGAAAAATTATTTAAAATGGATATACCATACAATATTTTGTTTGAAGTTTTTGTCAAGGATGAGAGTCTTGAAGAGTTCTTTTTTAATATAGCAAGTGAATACCAACTATCTGGTGAAAATTTACCGGAAAATGAAGCAAAATTAAAAAGCTTTTATTACAACATTGATAAAAAATGGATTGCAACACATAGATAGAGATTATTTTTTATAAACAAAAATGAGGAATGGCTTTCTTCATCTCTCCATATCAAAACCGGACAGATGAGCTTGGACTTGATGTAGATAAACCAAAGCAAGGATTTGGAAATAGCAATGATGGAAACACTTCAAGGAGATTTTTGAACAATCTAAGGCAACCGCTCGAATAACTGGAGTCAATAAAGTGGTAATAACCGGGATCAAGATAATACTTAATGTTTTAAATAGCAGGGAAGTAGTGAATACATTTAAACTTGGAGAGTACACCAAAAAAAACGCAGAGTTATTGAAACAAAAGTACGCTGAAAATCAACTCACACCTACTCTTCATAAAATTTTGGTTCATAATAAAAATATCATCGAATACATCACTACCACTTGGAGAAATTTAGAATTGTCAGGAAGCCCAGGAGTCCCAAAATACAGACTACAAGAAATACAGATATCAAAATACGTGCAAAGTTTCAAGAATTCGACAGAATGAAGACCTATTTAACATGCTAGCAATCTGATCCGATCCACTTATTTCTTCCTTAAGGCATATAAGAAACCAAAAAGATCTGAAAGCACAATACTCACCGGAAATTATAAGTTTATTACGCATTACCCCGGACTTAGATGATAGTTTCGAAGAAATTTAATACTTGTATGTAAATGCTTGTTCCTTTTATTTTGTTTTTCTACTTTTTGAATTCTAATCTATGAATAAAATACTTTATAAAATGACTCTCTTATAAAAACAAAATAAAAAATCAATTAATAAAAAAAAACTGATTTTTTCCCCACTGTTTCACTCAAATTGGTTTGTTTCTCCTGTCCCCCCTGTTTGGCTTGAATTACACTCAAATTACTTCATAAATTGACTTTCGACCTTTTTAAAATTAAATAAATAACAATTATGTTAACCACGTTAACAAAAACATCTTATTTCAGCAGAAGATTCTGAAACACCCTGTAAATATTTTTTCTTCAAACTTTATAGCCTTGGAAATTTCCTTCAAAACCAACAAAAAATTTGGGCGATATCTTTATTCGTTTAAGAGATATGATTTTTGCAACCAAAAAAGTCAATACGGTCCACTGTGCGGCGCACAGTGGTTCGGTTTGTATGGGAGAGCGGAAAAAAGTCTGTTTTATCTGAACGGTTCAACGGATTTAAATGAAATTTGGCAAACATGTTTATATTAGTCTTATACATATTTGGTCAAAATTTGGTTTGAAAAAAAAACAATTAGAAACAAAGTTATTGACATTTTTCTAAAATTTGAGGGTTTTGATGTTTGTATGGGAGAGCTGAAAAAAAATCTGTAACATATGAACTGTTTAACGGATTAAGACCTATTAAAGAACTATTAAACGAATTTTAATGAAATGACACACATGTTAAGATTAGTCTTATACAGGCTTGGCATTTTTATAAAATTTGAGGGTTTTGATGTTATATTTAAATAAAAGTTTTTTTTTTTACTAAAACCTTAACTTTTTATTTTGAATAAAATATTATTATTAACTATGTTTATATTGTAAAATTAAATAAATAAATAGATAAATACATAAAAAAATAAGTACATAAAATATATACAAACAAAAATGCTAAAATGAGGTTTTTAGCGTCTGCGCTGATTGGAAGTATTTTCTTTTTTGCCTATTGCCTTAAACCTGTTATTATTGGATCTGAGGATATGAGTATATGATGCATCACATCTTCATTCGTCGCAATTCAGCTGCATTTTCTCGAATGAAACCTGCGGTAGGCTTTATAATCCTTATTTCGGCATTCTTGGGCTTCCTCGGACAGCTTTTAATTATTTATTCTCCATTGATCAAAACCTTATGTACGGTTTCTGGCATATTGTACCATTTATATTTTTCAACAAACAGTTCAGCAGTTTCCCACGTGTAGTCTGCATATTTTTGAAATCTAATTTTTCATTCGACGTTATTACTTCAAGGATAACAGCAAACCGCCGAATTAGGGATTCACTAACTCCAGTGATTTCTGAAGTCATGGTTGGATTTGAAAAAATCTTCTGGAGGTGTTGCCGTCATTACTTGTCCCCGTACGTTGTTTTACAAGATCGACAATGATGCCCAGTTTTTCACGAAACTCCTGCTGAATTTTCTCTTCTGAGCATCTCTAATATGGCGGGTCTCATTGTTGGTTCTCCATGCTTTAAATGGCAAATTGTAGGCAACATCGAGGATACACTCCATATATTTTATCCGAGCGTGAAGAGGAGACATTGCCATTTTCAAAGCTTCCCTGTTTACAGCTTTGGTTCTTATATTTGTCAGGTTATTCATTTCAGAAGTTGTAGTTATCCCTAATCCTTTTCTTTATTTTGTATTAAGCTCTATCATATAATTGAAAATATTATAAAACTATATTATTTTTCGTGTGTTGTTTTCAAGAAAATTGAGTTGAAAGTTGAAAAATTTTTCAGGCAGAAATAAATGGTTTCGCAAAAATCGAAGTTCTCAGGCCTGGGTCATTGTATTTATTTTGTTTTATTTTTAAAATAAAGTTTGACATTTTTTCTTAAAATAATGGGCTTAACCAGTTTATTCTGACAATTAATACCGAAGAAATCAAACTTTTTGGTAAACACCACCGTCAAGACGGAGTTTTTTGAAATCCGATTCAGTGAAACATTTTTGAGCATAACCTCACATCTGCACGCATCTGCAGCTGATTTTTTCTGTGCTTTAACATGTATGTATGGAGCATATGCTGGCTTACTTACTTTCTTGGTATCTTTTGGCGCTTTTTTTTAAATCAAAAAGTTTAAAAAAAAACATTTTTTCGTAGTACTAAAGCTTCAGGCTACTTATAGAATGTATCTTTTATAAATAATAAATATTTTTTTTTATTTTTAGATAATCGAAAATAGACCAATTAAATTATTCAAGAAGCTAGAGAATTTATTTAAAGGAACTTCGAAAAAAAACCATCTCAAAATGTGTTGAACATACGGTTCACATATTTTTCAACTTTGAGGGCTTGTAAATCCGAACATACAATTTATATGTTAAAAAATACTTTTAAATCATACGCTCGGGTTATCTAAGAGTACTTAAACATTAAGTTTAAAAGGATAGATATGACTTTTTCAAAAGACTTTTTTCCGCTCTCGCACCACTGTGCGGCGTACTAGGCTTTACATTGGAGAAATACCAAAAATATCCATTTATAAAAGAGAATATCTGTATGTTTATGTATTGTCTTATGAAAAGTGATAAAAATACATAAATCCTTTTTTTTTTCCTTTTTAAATTTTAAATTTTGTTCTTGCACCTACAAAAGCAAACTTTAAAAAATAAAAATATTTTTTCTTTCAATACCTATAGGCATAATAATTAATCAAAATCAGACATAAAGAACTTTTACTCTTTTTAGAGTTTTTATATGAATATGCCTTGATCAGTATGTATTTGCAAAATACAACTGGCATGTTGTTACCACACATAATTGCCACTTTAATTTACATTTTATTCAATCACTCCTTAAATCAGTTATTTATACTTATATTGAATTGCAAATAAAATAAAAATGGCAGGTTTTAAGTTTTAATTTATCATTTTATAATAAGTCCATGTTTAATGGATGGACACGACCTTGCATAAGTGTCTGTATATAGCACACAATTTTTAGTCCACCCAGAGTTTTAAAAATCATACAATGTAGCGAAATCAAATCGCAACTAACTTGCAACAATGTAAGGTGGTTATATTTATTTACTCGAAAATCAGGTGTAAATCTGAAATTTATGCATCCATGCCAAACTCATAACTTCAATCGCTATCGCGTGATTCAACATCGAATTGGGTATTCGAAAAAGGAGAGAAGGAGGCAGGAGGCATCTGCATTTGGGCCTTACACTTTAAAAAAAAGTACCTATGCGACACCGTCTGTATGTTTGAAAAGAATTACCCAAGTTTATTTGGTCCTTTTCGAATTTGAATACAACCTAAAACTTTACGCTCTAGCCGTGTTTTGGTGAAAATTATAGGCAGCACAGTAATGAATTATGAATAAAACCATAATAGTCACTTTATATTGGTAATCGTGACAAATTTAATGACATTCAAACAAATGTCAAAACAATTTTCTTATCTTTCACAAACAATAATCACTGACAATCATAAAATTAACAAACTTTAATAATTGATATGATGGATAACGAAACAGAAGATGTAACAACGTAATACTTTATTACTTTATGTGCGTAAAAATAAACTAGGTTTTATAAGCACTTCTACACTCACCAATTGATGAACATTTATATTCATGTTTTGAAATTGTGTTCGGGCGCGTTCGAAGGTACATTTTTGCACTTGGCTTACACGGGACATAGTTAATGTCCAGTGAACAATCAATTCCATATATCAACGCTTTTGGTTGAAGTCAGGTGGATTGATTTTTCTTTTCAAAACAAGGCCAGTAATTCCGAAACCAATCGTGGTTTATGTAGACTATCAAGAAATAAACTGTCAAATTTCATTAAAGGATGGCTACGATGACGATGAATTAAAAATCCTCTGAAAAATTCTAAAATGTTTGCATTTTATTTTCTGCTCGATACAGTCAAATATATTTTGTCCCCTATCTAGCAAGCCATCAACTGTCAAATTCCATTGAAGGATGGCTACGATGACGATGGATTAAAAAACCGATAATTTGGAAAATTTTTCCATTTTATTTTATGCTCCGGAAAAATGCATTTTCAGGGCAATCCGTTGACATTTGGAACGAAATATTCTCGATACAGTCAAATATATTTTGTCCCCTATCTAGCAAGCCATCAACTGTCAAATTCCATTGAAGGATGGCTACGATGACGATGGATTAAAAAACTTCCGATAATTTGGAAAATTTTTCCATTTTATTTTATGCTCCGGAAAAATGCATTTTCAGGGCAATCCGTTGACATTTGGAACGAAATATTCTCGATACAGTCAAATATATTTTGTCCCCTATCTAGCAAGCCATCAACTGTCAAATTCCATTGAAGGATGGCTACGATGACGATGGATTAAAAAACTTCCGATAATTTGGAAAATTTTTCTATTTTATTTTATGCTCCGGAAAAATGCATTTTCAGGGCAATCCGTTGACATTTGGAACGAAATATTCTCGATACAGTCAAATATATTTTGTCCCCTATCTAGCAAGCCATCAACTGTCAAATTCCATTGAAGGATGGCTACGATGACGATGGATTAAAAAACTTCCGATAATTTGGAAAATTTCTCCATTTTATTTTATGCTCCGGAAAAATGCATTTTCAGGGCAATCCGTTGACATTTGGAACGAAATATTCTCGATACAGTCAAATATATTTTGTCCCCTATCTAGCAAGCCATCAACTGTCAAATTCCATTGAAGGATGGCTACGATGACGATGGATTAAAAAAACCTCTGAAAAATTCAAAAATTTTGAGATTTTATTTTTTTGAAAAGAGTAAGTTTAGAGCTTTCTGGTCAATTTTTATTTCGAAATGAAATGCCTTAACGAATGTCTGAGAAAAAAGTATATACAGCCGACTTTTTTACCCGGGATGCATTTAAGAACACATCCCGTTGTAAGTCAAAAAATCTACGGCTACCAACCATTCGGGGACGAATATTTTTCCTCCAACCGAATTAAGCGTCACCTAAACATCTCAACATTTCAACAATTTATATCCACTCTATGTTCACTCTGATTACTGACCAAAATTATCTCTTTCAAAAAACACGACTATTGTTGTTTTTGAAGTTATTCTCCATATTGCAGATATTCTTCTCAAAACAAAGATACTAATAATAATAATAATAATAATATAATAAAGGGTTTTCCAATAAGAGGTGTTATTTTGATATTCAAAGAAAAATGACATTTTTTGAGATAAATGATCGGATGTTTATTTTATTATAAAGAGGAAGGTATGCCGGTAATAACGGAACACAACATCAGCCAAATGGCCTCCACAACTACGCTTACAGGACCATATCCTTTTCATGAAATTTTCCATAACCAAATCGCAAAGTGGCTGCCCTATGTCCTCGATAGCCTCACGAATTCCATCTTTGAGGTCTTGAATCGACGCTGGGCTGTTGGCGTAGACCTTATCTTTCACGTGGCCCCAAAGGAAGAAGTCGCAAGGTGTTAAATCAGAAGATCTCGGTGGCCAATTGTGATCACCTCTTCGAGAGATAACACGGTCCGGAAACTTTTCCCGTAAAAGATCGATGGTTTCATTGCCTGTGTGGCACGTAGCGCCGTCTTGTTGAAAGTAAACGTTGTCCAGATCAATACCATCCAATTCCGGCCATAAAAAATCATTAATCATCTCTCGATAGCGCAATCCATTGACCGTAACTGTTGCTCCAGCCTCATTTTCGAAAAAGTAAGGTCCAATGACCCCGCCGGACCATAAACCACACCAAACAGTCACGCGTTGAGGATGGAGAGGCTTTTCAACAATAACTCTTGGGTTTTCCGAGCCCCAGATGCGACAGTTTTGCTTGTTGACGTAGCCTCCGAGGTGGAAATGGGCCTCATCAGTCAAGATGATTTTTCGATGAAATTCCGGATCATTTTCATGCATTTCAAGGACCCAATCAACAAAGACACGACGTTGTTGATGATCAGCCGGCTTGAGTTCTTGTGTTAACTGAACTTTATAAGCCTTAAGACCCAAGTCTTTATGCAAAATACGGTGTAATGACGTTTGTGGAATGCCTAATTCCAAAGAACGACGAGGAATGGACAAACCTGGGTTTTCTTCAACACTTTGGGCTACAACAGCAATATTCTCACTTGTTCTTGAGCGACGTGCACGGGTTTTATTCTTCACATCACTAACTTGTCCCAACAGCTCGAATTTGTCCACCAATTTCTGTATTGCGGTCCGACAAGGTGCTTCACGACGACCCAAAAATGTTTTAGTTTTACGAACCGTCTCTGCCAAATTTTCACCATTTTTATAGTGAATTTTAATAATTTCAATGGGTTGTTGAAGTATGTTTCGTTCCATTTTTTTAATGGCGTAGTTTTTACTTGTCAAATGTCAAAAAATGACAGCTTCAAAAGTGACAGCTACCGAAATAGCGGGCTATTCAAAATAACACCTCTTATTGGAAAACCCTTTACTACCATTGACGATTACGATAGCGCCAATTTTGTTTTGGAATAAATATGGACCGATGATTCTGCCAGACCAAGATCTGCACAAACAGCAATATCTTCAGTTGTATTTGTTACAGTAAAAAGGACAATTTTCCACTCGTCAGCGGGAATGTGTAAAATAGTTAGTAGGTAGGCATCTTCATAACCTAATACGGGCCTGCTTTAAATACATTATAGTCAATTAGTAGACACCAAAAAAAGTGAGATTAACCACGCGTGCAAGGTGAATTTTTTTCCACTAGCTGCTTTCAATTTTGTTGTGCGCATTTACCAATTTCTATAATAATATTGCCATCAATTTGCAACTAGATTCCTCTTTTTTTTAAATTATTATTTTTTTTTTTTTGTATGCGTTATTAAGTCGTGTAATTTATATCTGTTCGAAATGACCATCTGCGCTCACCATCGATCTGCTCATTAATTAAATGTGTTTTTCAGTTTTGCTGAAATATGATTTATTGTTTCGATTTCGTTTCAAATAGTAAACATTATATGCAAGGCGGAACACAGGTTATGTGTTCAAAGTAGACCCAGTTTGAAACATTTTTTTTTTGTTTTACAAAATATTATTTGTAAACATCCAATTATTGATTACCGTAATACTGAGCAACAAAATTTGTACTTTGTCGTGTCACACAGATTTCACTTAAATTTTGTATACTTTGATGAGTGATTGTTAGTAAAAGTAAGTAATTAAAATAAAAGCCAACAATTTTATATACTTACTGATATAATGCAAATTCCATTCAAATCAATATAAATTCTTGAAAAATTCAAGTGGCGAACTAAGTCCAATAAGTCTCCTTGAGTTATCAATTGTGGCTTGGTTGAGGTTTCTTCAAACTCCGAGTAATCGTCGTCATCGCAATGCTCCACGGTTGGCTCAAGGTGGATGGCTGTGAATCTTTAATCCCAACGGACTCAGATATAACTTGTATATAGGCAAATTGTTGTTAGGTTAGGAGGGGCTTGCAAATCTAGATCGTCTAGTTCTCCAACAGATCTGTTTCCAAAATATCGGAGGCGATTTGTTTGAACGTTTGGACAATCGCAGAGCAAATTTTTAATAGTTTCAATTTCTTCGACATCCTGGCAGCTCGTACCGAAATTGGGTGCTAAAACACCCAATCTAGTGGCCATTACGCACAATGTCCCTTGAGTACACCTATTAAAGTTCTAATATTCTTTTTACTCAGCGAAAGAATATACTGAGTTTTCTTTTCATTAATTCTAGGCCATAAGCTTCTAGAGATAACGTAATCGTTCCTGGACATCCAGGAGTTATTGATTTGCTCTTTCGTTGTTATGTCTATTTTCCTTTTAATCATGCCAATCGGGATGTCTGGTTCCATATCTTCTTGGCTACTATTTTCCCTATTTGATACTGACCCCTTCCTTGTCTGTTCATCTGCTATGTCATTCCCGGCTGAGTTTGACATGGTTGGTATTGCGAATATTATTGAGTATGTCTGGGCGTTTTGATACTGCCTTGATGGATCTTATAATCTCACTGTGATCTCCGACGAGTTCAGTTTTTTCTTGTGAATTATTTCAGCAGCCTTTTCAATAGCGTAAATCTCAGCTTAAAAGACACACTACTCTCATCTGGGAGTTTGTATGATTCTCTTATATGAGAAGCCGCATATCCCAGCGTGTACCGAAAGTATTTTTGCATGTGTAGAAGGCACAAAGTGCTCTTTTCATTATTTCCTCTGTGTTCCGTTTCTAGGTAAGCTTTGGAATCAAGGATTACTTCAATATATTTAGCTTCTTTGGAAAGTTTCAGAGGAATTCCATATAGCTTGGGGGGTGTATGGTCCTCTAATTTCCTTTTCTTCGTAAAAAGAACTAGTTCAGTTGTTGCAGGGTTGACCTCGAGACCGTTTTGTGCTGCCCAAGAAGATAATTCTTTGATGGTGGTAAGATACTTACCCGATATCAAAATTACTATGTCATCTGCATAGGCCACAATTTTAATACCCTGATTGTTAAATTTTGTAAAAATTTTGTTAACAACGAGTACTTAGAGGAGAGGTGAGATTACCCCTCCCTGTGGTGTGTCTCTTGTAATTGTTTTCTCAACAATAGTATCTCCAAGTTACGAGTTTATGATTCTACCGTTGAATATGGTAAAAATCCAGTCCACAATGGCAGATTCAACTCAAACCTCTTCGAGAGCAGATTTAATGGACTCCGTTTTTACGTTGTTAAACGCTCCTTCGATTTCCAAAAGTGCTGCCAGGGTGTGTTCTTTGTATATACTTGAGACTTTTCTCAATTTGTGAGACGACTTCGTGCAGCGTAGTCTCCACTGACTTACCTTTATGCTGCGGTTCCGGTGCAAGCGAATGTAAGCGACTATCACTCGCACGAACTCGCAAAGTTCGATAAACTCTTTCAAAAGTACGCATTTGAGTGTGTTGTTCCCGATTTGTTCCGCATTGTTCCAAATTTTTTTTGAAAAATATTCAAAAATGGGTTTTTTAGACTAGAGCTGTGTAAATCGTTCATTTCAAATGATCGAATCGTTCAAGAATCGATTACTAAAATGATTCGATCATTTTAATCAATCGATCATTTTCATTCCACTCAATTCATTATTTCACACTGTTCCGATTCGATTTTTGATGTGTAAACATCTACGTCGGCGGTAGAGTGAAATAAAAACGTGGACTTTCCTCTGTGCGACGTTACGATGTCCCACGTAACGTAGCGCGTATTCTCGGAAATGATTTGACATTTTGACACTTGTCAAATTAAAAGTGTTCTAATGGAACTAGAGAACCTAGAGGACTGGTGTGACTTAAGGTAATTTCCACCTCCTTAATTGGCGTACTCCGTTTTTCGATCCGCCGTGCATATTTTGACACCTGTCAAACTAAGACAATTTTTTTATTTCGGTCTCGATGAAATTCAATCTCCGAAGTTAACGAATACTGTACCAATTTTGATCGAATCCAATCTGAACCATATTTCTTTTCTCCGATTATAAATATATATTTATAATTCAACAGAGATTGATATCGAAAATCGAGATTCATTAAAATGATTGAGATTGGGATTTAAAATCGAGAATCATCGAAATGATTGAGAATGGGATGAGATCGAGAGTCGAAATGATTGAGATTTGGATCGATTGAGATTTGGATCGATTGAAACGAAAATTTGTGATTTCAATCATCAATACTTTTCGATGATCGGATCAAAAAAATCGTATCGTTCCTGATTGACACAGCCCTATTTTAGACCCAAAAAACGGTTTTTGACCTAGCCCCCCTTTTTTCGAAAATCGAATTTTTGAAACTTGTTCTAGATTGTTCTAGTTTTTGGTTCCAAGTTTTTGGACCTCTATAGTAAAAATTTCAAAAGTTATGGCCAAAATTCGAAAAAATTCTAGCCCTCTTTTTTCGAAAATCGAACTTTTTAATTTTTTTTTTTTTAGTTTTAAGAAAGTGTTCTGTTCCAAAAAATTAAAGCTGTCAAAGGCCTATTTTTTAAGATAAGGCCTTCAAAACCTTTTTTTCAAAAACGCGAAAATTGGCTCTGAAAAATTTTTTTTTTTTTAAACAACTTTGATTCATATTTTTTGATCATAACTACATGTGTTTAGAAAATATTGTGTCCCTAAATTTAAAAAAAATCACACTAAAATCGAATTTAAAAAAAAAAAACCAAAGACAACTCCTTTAAATGAAAATATCCTATTATCCTTGCTCTGGGCCCCGTTTCTGAAATAAAAAAATTCAAAAAATTGTTCCAGGTTGTTCTAGGGCTCTTCTAAGTTGTTCCAGAATTTCGTTTCTTAATATTGTTTTTTAGTATGAACAAATTTCAAACATCTTTGATATAGGATAATAGGATTTTTTCATTTAAAGTGTTTTTTTTTTCGGCTTAAAATCTTCAATTTTCAATATTTTTGGATGAATCTTTGGAACAATTGGGTTTGAGGGATTTTGAACTTGAAACAACTTTTGGATTTTTGATTTTAGAGCAGCAGGGGGGTGGGGGCGATTTTTTTGAAATTTTTCATAGTAAAAATCAATATAAAGAAACGAAATTCTGGAACAACTTAGAAGAGCCCTAGAACAACCTGGAACAATTTTTTTATAAAAGTTTATCGCCATTCATGTCTAGTGTCATTTCCTTTCAAAAAAATTTATCGAACCGGAAACGTTTCGTAATTTACATTTTATTTAATTAAAAACTGAGTTAAAAAAAATATTAAATTTCTTGTTTTTTCTTCTATTCTTTAATACAACTCGATGCAGAGAGGTAAATAATTCGAGGTCATTCCGGTTGCATTCGAATTGTAGTCACTGGTTGAACAACAATAAACAAAATGCACGACTTACGGCAAATACCAATACATGAAGTCAATCTTAAACGTGACGTAACACTCACGAAGCGCGTAGCGTGTACCAACCTTTATAAACGGTCAGTAAAATGCCAATTTTCTGCTCGAAATAAAAGCAAACGCGTGCAGTGAGCTTATATTGAGGCAGGGCGGTCGGTGTTCCTTCCATAGAAGAAGTGGACACAATCTGCTTTGATCTGAAATGTTATGGCTAGAGGGACTTGGTTCAGTCGCTTTGTCTAAAATCTAAGTGGCGGTTAAGTCTAATTGCCTTTGATTGTCACAATCGAAATTGACTGTGTCTACGTTTTGTTCAAAACCATTTTATAGCCATGTGACTTGTATCAATCATTTTGTTGAAAGGATTTTTCATTAAAGAACTCAAGTCTCAAGTCATGGGACTTTATCTAAATACCATATCAATAACTGGCCTCGAAGCTATCCGCCACTGATGCATTTCAATTCACTTGAAACTTTACATCTGGCTCCGGTCAACGAGTTGTTGGTTTGACTTGTGTTCTGGGGCAAGCATTGGGTTCGTGAAAACAACAACAAGTACATAATTTAAATGAGCAATAGTATAAATATCAGAACCAACCAGTGCTTATACGTAGGTTTAAAATGTTTATTTTGGGAGTGGGTTTGATTTAGCAAGTTTGTGTTGCTTAAATTCTACACAAAAGTATTTCAGCAGTACAAAGCTGGCAAACGCCGTGAACAGACGAGTGTTAGTATTGTGCGAGCAACAGTGATTTTTCTCTTAAAGAAGTTAACTTATTTTCCACTCAAGTATCTACCACCTGTGGTGAGTGAATAATAAATATTTATTTTTCTTAAGAAGAGCTATAAAATATTTGCCTAGCAAATAATTTGCAAAAATGGACGGGGGGACAGGTCAGCCCAACCAAAACCGGTTTAGTAGCCTCGAATCTGAGGTGATCTTAAACCGGAACAAAAAACATAAAAGAAAGCATAGTGGTGAGGGATTCCCTAGTCTACCAGCTATACAAAATGACGATAACGTTCCTCGATACATCGTAATTAATGGATTAGAGAAAGACGAGAAAGACCCCAACAATTTCCGTAAACTATCCACCTACAATCCAATTCGAATCAGTCGCGGACTAGAACACATATCCACAGACATATTAGAGGTTAAGTCAATGAGATCAGGTGACTTGCTCTTAAAGGTACTTAATGTTTCGACAGCCGATAAATTCATAAAATCTAGACTCATAGACTCCACACCAGTTAAGGTGACAAATCACATTAGTCTTAATTCAGTCCAAGGTAGAATTTATTCAAAACTCATAGAAAATATTAGCGAAGAGGAACTATTAGACGAACTTAAGAAGTACAAAGTCATCGAAGTTCGAAAAATGATGAAGAAAGAAAATGACTCGTTGGTCTCAACCGGAGCAGCTATTCTCACTTTCGATCAAATTCGTCGTCCGCACGAAGTTAAAATAGGTTGGTTGAATTGCAAAGTTGAGGAGTACATCCAAAACCCAATGCGTTGCGTTAACTGCCAAAAACTCGGTCACACCAAAAATCGATGCACGAATGCCTCAACCTGCAAAAATTGTTGTCTTAAACCACATAACGACAACTGTACTCGAATCTTATGCATTAATTGCAACGAAGAAAGCCACACATCATTCGACCCCGCATGCCCCGCCTTTCTTAGGTATAAATCCGTCAATAAAATTAAAGCCGACCGTCGTTGCACTGTTCGCGATGCGTGGCAAATTTACAATGACAATCCTAACCTTCACCAGCTACCTCCACCTAAAAAGAGAAACAATACTAACCCCACTAATCGCAGAGATAATAAAAAAGAGAATTGAGAATGAGAAAACTCAATCAAAGAGTCTCCAATCTACTTCTCATGCTCCAACTCCAACAGAAACAAGAACACAAATAACATCTACAACACTCAATGCATCCCACAACAAAGACCTTACACAAAACAAGCACTCACATAATGAAAACGATAGAAAAAACAATAACACAATTGCTCAATCTCTTATGGAAGAACTTAGCTCAATTGACAACTCACTCATCACTCCGATCCCGTCACTACCCGAAAATCATACACATATTACTCTTGTAGACGAAACCCAATATTCATCGTTATCAGACAGTGAAATGTATGACGCACCTCCCGCCACATCATCACATGCTAACTCTCCCTCAACAAAAGAAAAAACAAAAAACTCAATTACAATCAACAACAACTCTCTCCCACTCAACGAACAGTTAAACCCAAAAAAATTCACACACTCAACAAACAACTTTAAAAAACAATAATGACTCTGTTGGATAATGATTTAATTATCCTCCAATG
The DNA here is from genome assembly GCA_932273885.2 of Leucozona laternaria. NCBI lineage: Eukaryota > Metazoa > Arthropoda > Insecta > Diptera > Syrphidae > Leucozona > Leucozona laternaria. The sequence goes on along the minus strand of OW026366.1, from coordinate 263,619,167 downwards.
GAACATCCAAGGCTTTATTAATAACAAACATGCCCTAGAACTTCTTATTTCAAAATACAACCCAGATATAATAGCGCTTCAGGAAACTCACATCATTGCATCAAATTCTTACATGTTTAAGCTCAAAAATTATAGATCATTTTATCACAACAAAGGCTACGACTACTCGAAATCAGGAATAGGGTTTTTCGTTAAAAATATTATACCTGTAACATCCCACATCATCTCCTCTTCAAATCTTCTCTACCAAACCTTAGAAATTCCTGCAAAAAAATCCATAAAGCTTACCAACGTATATAGAGAGCATGAAACCTACATAACCAGTGAAATTCTCAATGATATTCAAATAGATAACCACAAGCATCATCTGGTATTAGGTGATTTAAATGCTAAAAATACAATTTGGGGGTCAAACACCACCAATAGAGTAGGTACACTTTTTGAAAACTTTGCCAATGATCAAGGTCTTGTTGTTTTAAATGATGGATCGCCCACACTTTTCAACACAAGAAACACCTTCTCTGCTGTCGATGTTACTCTCGCATCTGAAGATTTAGCTCCACTTCTTCATTGGGAAGTACTCCCGAATGGGGAAAATAGAGACCATATACCAATTATGATACGCACCAATGAAAGAAAACTCCTAAATAAACCGACTATACGTTTCAAAGAAGCTCAGGCTAACTGGGACAATTTTTTGTCATCTACTCACTCCCTGTCTACATCTAGAACTACTTCTAACAACACCAACCAGGAAGCAGCCAAGATCAAGAAAATTTTAAGAAACGCAGCTGCTAAATCTATGCCAACAACTAAAGCAAAGCAAGACAATGGCAAACGAAATCCTGTATGGTATAATAAGGAAATTGCATATTTGGTCAAAGCTAAGAATAAAGCCTGGAAAAACGTTCGAAGATATCCAACAACAACAAATTGCTTAGCTTATCGGAAATCAAGTGCCAAGGTTAAGTATGAATCTATTAAAGCAAAAAGATCATCCTGGGATAACTTCGTCAATACAATGGACCCAGCCTTGGACTCCAAAACCCTATGGAATAGAATAAAATCCTTAAGATCTTCAAACTACACTCATTAGTTTCCCTATATTTTCCTTAATGGCTCTTTGGAAAATAATCCCGAAAAAATTTCCAACACGTTCTCAAAAACATGGGGAAAATATAGCGAAAATAAAACGTTTCCAGAAAATCTTATTACCAAGAAACTAGATTTCAACTTAAGTGACTTTCCGCTTCAACAAAACCTTTGCCAAGTACTCTCAGATGACATCTCAAGGATTGAATTTGACACAACACTACAAATGCTAAAAGGAAACACCCCAGGAGATGACAAAATCACATATAATATGGTAAAATCTGCTGCTGATAGTCTTAAGAACCGAATTTGCTCGCTTTACAACAACATCATTCGGACTGGTATCTTTCCTCATGATTGGAAGAAAGCTATACTGAAGCCGATTCCAAAAAGCTCTCGTAACTATCACCAAATAGATGGGTATCGCCCGATATCGCTTCTACCTGTTCTCTCTAAAATTTTCGAAAAAATTATAGGACGTAGGATAGGCTGGCTGATGGAAAACTTAATTAGTAACGAACAACATGCTTTTAGACCAAACAGAGGAGTACATTCTCTTATTCATCTCATGGAACATAAGCTTTCAGATAATCTCTCATCCAGTAAGCACAGCGTCGTTTTGTCATCTGACCTTGAAAAGGCTTTCGACCGCGTCACAATTTTTCCCGTGGTCGAACAGTTACATAAATGGGGAGTACCTCACCAAATTTTAAAGGTCATTATATCCTTCTTATCCGGTAGAACATTTTGTGTTAATGTCAATGGCTTTACTTCTAACAAATTAAAACTAGAAAACGGTATACCACAAGGCTCTCCCTTGTCAGTATACCTTTATAATGCATACATAGATGCACTTATAACTGAACTTGCAAAACCAAAACATAACCTCGATTTCGTTGGTGTATATGTAGATAATATCTTCATGGTAGCTTCTGGAGACCCATCTACTGTTAACACAATCTTGAAATCTGCAGACAAAGAAATCCATGCTTGGACCCAAAAAAATGGTGCGAGTGTTCCACCTTCAAAAATAGAGGCACTACACCTTTGTCGAAAAAAGAAATGCTCATGCTCAACACCACCACTCGTGATTCGGAACACCAATGTCAACCTGAAAAAAGAACTCAGAATCCTTGGAGTAACTTTCAGTGGTAATCTGAAATGGGATCTTCACATTAAAAACACCGTTAAACAACTGAAGAATCGAAACAACGCTCTGAAAATGATATGTTCTCGTCGTAAAGGACCACATCTAGAAACGGCTCTCAAAATAACGAAAGCTTTAGTCGAAGGCACCCTCCAACATGGGCTAACCCAATTTATGTGGACTTCTAAAAAAAACTTGGAGAGCATCGATATAGCCGTAAATGAATGCTACCGAACATCCACAGGAGCATAAGGACAACACCAATTGAAGCTCTTAGATTAGAAGCTGGTTTTAAACCAATCGACAGACTTGGACAAAAAAGAGCAGTAAATCTTATGAGCAAAGCTCTTACTGATTTCTCTCATCCTCTTCACATAGCTTCGAAAGAAACTTTATCCAGGAAGAAACAAAACCGAAAAACTTCAATATCCTCACTAAGCAAAATACTAAACCTGATGTCTGTTCATGGATGCATTCCTTTAGAACCATCGGTAAACCTTAACACCTCGTCCCCACCTCCTTGGAAAAGACACTTACTAACCATCGACACAAGCCTCTCTAGCCACAATAAAGAACACACTTCCAACCTACAATTCCTTATGTTTCACCGTGAACTTATTGATACCATCAAACCTCTGAAAACACTTTACACTGACGGATCCTACAGAAACAGCAACTCCACCTATGCAGTCATAGAATTGAACGTGAACAACGAAGAGATCATCGTTTCCCAAGGTATCCTTCCCGACGCAGCTGGTAGTTATATAGCAGAAGTTACAGCATTGATAAAAGCTCTCTCTATTGCGCAAAAATGGGAGGTTAAGACACTAATTTTAACTGATAGCTTGAGCATCCTCACTGGAATTAAAAGCGCAACAAATAACTGCTCCACACTAAACAACATCCGAACCATCCTGCATAATCACGACAACATTACTTTAGCATGGATACCAGGCCACGCTGGTATTAAAGGGAATGAGGCGGCCGATACTGCAGCAAAAGAAGCGACTCGTTACCCATTCTTAAAAGAACTTCCAAATATCTCCCAGCTCATCCGAAAAGTCTTCATAGCTAATGAAAAAGAAGATCTCCAAAACTCATGGCTTAATGAACAAAATTTTCTCCGACAACATCACCGAACATATCTCCGAATCCCTTACAACAAAAATCTAACCAGAGAAGAATGCATAACTTTATTTCGGATCAGAGTAGGAAAAACTCTTTTTTCTAGTCGACACTATTTCAACAACGACCACATTGAAGAGTGTGCAAATTGTAGAGAAGCCCTCACGATATGGCATATATTTGCCGTTTGCCCGATTTCTCGCCAAACTACTAATACCAACTCCATAGAAGACATGCAGAAACAAATAGCTGAAGTACTGAATCCATCTGATGTTCGAACGTTCCAGCGCATTAAAAAAGCCACAACACTACATCATAAATTTAAAGATATATGAATTACCTTGTGTAATAATTAAATTTATTTTTTGAATTTTCATTAAAAAAAAAAAAAAAAAAAAAAAAAATGGTAAATAGTAAATTGTAAATACTTCAATCTTAAATCACTTTAATATATCTATACGACATCTATGGTCTTGCTGCCCTGATGTCTTCCAGTTAAATAATTTTATAAATTTATTTTATAAGTTATTTTTTGATAAATAAATAAATAAGTATTTCAGTTGGCTTTAACAGAGCAAGTGAATGCGACTAGGTGACGGATTTAACTATATTCGCACAAGACATGTTAATGGAATAACTCCCTCTGGTTGTGGTCAATTCTATTGCAGCGACCCGTAAAAATTGGAAAGGTAAAGCGAAAATGTAAATCGTTCAAAGACACAACAACCAAGCCATGAGCAAGTGGCCCTGTCACAGGGAACAAGCTGACTGGGCTGAATGGCGCTGAGTGTTAAAACAACTTTAAAGGCATATTTGCCTACAGTATAACTATAGAGTATAATAGAGTCAAGAGAACTCTATCTATCCGAAAGACCGGCTATAGGACTGTGAACTGGGACTGAGAATGCGAAAAGTTTATCGGCCAGTTTAGAGTCGTGTTTAGGAAAGTTTTTGGTTGGCGGGGCTACCCTCCTTGAACAGATGTGGCGGCCACATTCTGTACCTACTATTCTTACGAAATCAGTCTGAAACGATAAATTGAGCTATATTCACTTTAATGCAAAAGATATAAACAGAAACACACCTCCTATCCACCTTCTTAAGCGGTAGATACCAGATGGTGTTAGATGCAGGCGAGAGTAGCTCTGCAGGGTACGATGCCTGTTATTCTTGTTTTCATTTTCCTATTGAATCCGCAATGGCATAGATAGATATATGGAATGAATTTGAATCTTATGATATTCGAATTGGTATGAGTAATAATGAAGAGGCAAGGTCGTTTGAAAATAAATGTGAACCTCTCCACTTAAATTTACAACCGGAAGCAGGCAATATATGTCTTGAGTTTATAAATCCATTAAAACAAATCTAAGGAAGTTATTGCAAGAATTCTTTGAACGCTGGGAAGTTTAAATACATTTTTGGTTAGTATTTAGTTAGCCTGAAATTTGACTGTTCAGTTTAGTTTTAGTCTCTGACGTCAAATTCTTCAGTGCGAATTTAAAGTTAAGCCCGAGTTAACTCATCAAATTTGGTGAGTTAACTCAGGATTAACTAAATAGAAGGAAAGCTTTGTGGTCAACTTTTTAAATGTCAGAACAAGGCTGGGGGTTATAATGGGTGATTTTTTAAGAGGTTTAGAACTTTTTTTAAAAAAAAAAACACAAAAAATTCGAAAAAATGAATGAAATATTTATTTGAATCGATAGTTTGAACCTTGCAATTTAATGTTTAAAGATAATTTCATGCAAATGTTGACCGCGGCTGCGTCTCAGGTAGCCCATCCGCTGAGTCCAATTTTGGCATACTCTTTCACACATATCGGCCGGTATCTCACGAATGAATGCATGGATGTTGGCTTCCAGTGCGTCAATCGAAGCGGGCTTGTCCCTATAGACATTAGCCTTGACATACCCCCACAAAAAATAATCTAATGGTGTCAAATCGCACGATCTAGGCGGCCAATTGACCGGCCCGAAACGTGAAATTAACTGTTCACCAAACTCGCCTCGCAATTGCGCCATTGTTTCGCGTGCTGTGTGGCATGTGGCACCGTCTTGTTGAAACCACATATCATGCAAGTCAAGAACTTCCATTTCGGGCAAAAAAAAGTTTGTTATCATCGCTCGGTAGCGTTCACCATTGACAGTAACGCTGCGATTCGCATCATCTTTGAAGAAATAGGCCCAATAATGCCGCCGGCCCATAAACCGCACCAAACAGTGGCTTTTTCGGGATGCATTGGTAGCTGTTGCAATGCTTCTGGCTGATCTTCACTCCAAATGCGGCAATTTTGCTTATTTACGTACCCATTCAACCAAAAATGAGCCTCATCGCTGAACACAAGCAGCGCGCGATGAACATTTCGAACCGAGCACGAATTTTGATAGTAAAATTTAATAATTTGCAAGCGTTGTTCATTTGTAAGACGATCCATGGTTAAATTGCAAACCAAACTGAAGCTGTTTGACAGTGACACAAGGTACTAAACACACGTCAGCTGTCAAAACCAGTGTTGCCAAAACCAAACCAGCCAAAAAATCACCCGTTATTTAAACACCTCAGACATTCGAAAAATTCCCTTTTTGTTCCATAAGTGTTTTTTTTTTTTTATATTTACCACTGAAAAAAGTAAGAAATACCGTCTACTTTTAAACTCGAACAACAGTAAACCGACTTGGCTCTAATAGGTCCAACTGGCATTGTGTAGCAAAAGAAAATTATCCATATATTAGCGAGAGGGGTGAAGAAGTTTTAGTTTTATTTTATCGTCGATAATATTGTACCTTCTAGAGCCATGTCGATTAGCTGGTTCTTAATAAATCTACATCCAGGAATTTCCACAAAATTAATCAACATTCCCTTTGTCCCTTTAAATATAAAAATTCACAAGGAAATGGATTTTCCCATGACATCCCAGTAATGCATCAGAGCAAGTATCGACTAGAGTTGCCACGGATCTATGATAAATCACTATCAAAAATTTTCATCAATTTTTTCACATTGAAATTTTATTGTAGTAGAAGCACAGTGCAAACTTAAGGCCTGCCGCCCACTAGGCATCTTTTAGTTCCTCACCCCAGCCCGATTCAATTACATTGGCTTATATGGGAGAGCGCCCACTGGGCAACTTGGTTGCAGGCAACTTTGCTGACCCCCGCCCACTAAGCAATTTCCGAGAAACTTCCGGGAAATTTTCAGAAACTAATGTTTGCCGAAATGGTGGCAAAATAAAGTAGTATACCTTCCCAGCGGACACCCTGTAGTAAACTAAATAAACAAAAAAACACATAAATACATTAATTCATACAAGTTGCTCGGAAGTTGCCTAGTGGGCGAGGGCAAGCAACTTTAGCTGCTCGGAGTTGCAAGACAAAATCATTAAATGTATTTGCCTTTTGCATCGAAAGTAAAGCTAAATAAAACACGCACAACCATACATTTTTGATGAAAATTTTATTTCATTATAAAGTTTGGACTTTGCCATTAAGTGTGAAAAACAATGTCATTCAAATGGCCGCCTCGGGAAGATTCCCAGCATGCGATTCTTATGAGGTACTATTTAACCACTTTTTCGGACATTTCGGGCGGTATCGCGGCCATAACTTGAGGAATGTTGGTTTTAATGTGTCTAGAGTTCGGGGATTATTTGCGTAAGCATAGTCTTTTGCGTAGCCTCACAGAAAAAATCTAACAGTGTCAAATCCCATCATCTTGGTGGCCAATTGACGTCGCAAAAACGTGAAATTACGCAACCAGGAAACTTCTCACGCAATAAAGCCATAATTGGTCGTGTTGTGTGGCTTGTTGCCCCGTCTTGTTGGAACCACATATCGTCCAAGTCATGATTGTCAATCGCCGGCCAAAAAACATCGGTTACGACAGGTTCAATTCCTGAGAACGCCGAGAAATGGAAAAATTCGGATCATCAGCAACACTTTCACTTGCAGCGGCAATATTTTCAACTGAGCGTGTATTAGGCCTCACGACAACAGTAACGCTTCCACTCCCTTCAAATTTCTTCACAATTTTACCGATTGCTTGCGTAGTCGGTCGATTATGACAACCATAATCATTGCGTAGTGCGCGAAAAGTGGCTACGTTTGAATCACCACTTTTATAGTAGGTTTTAATAATTCTAACGGGGCTTTTTCACACAAATTAGAACGGATAACTGCTCTCCGCTTATTTGAAAACCCCTTTTAGTTGAAACAATTTTCTTTCCCCCAAATAATTATTTTGTTCTGAAACAACTCCGCTTAAGTGAAACACTGAACGGATCCATACATTTTTGAAGTTTGAACACACCTTAGAAATGACATTTTAAGTTTCATTCCATTCCCATCGCTCCAATCCTTTCAACTATCAAAATTATTAAAAGTTATTTTGTTTGTTATTCGAGAATCTTTATGTTTTATTTTTGTATCTTTGGAAATATTTCACATCACATCGTTTAAAGGGGTAAAAAGTTGCAGTTATACGAAGTTCGTTTATATGCAAACTCCGCTTAATTGTCACATATTTTCTGTATTTTTTTTTTTTGCAAATAAGCGTAGTCGACTGTATACATATTTATAGAAGGATGGTCCTAACCATAAGAAAATGGAGACAACCGTAAATTGGCATTGAATTGAAAAAAATGTTATAATTTTTTTTTAGAATTTTATCTCCATCCCTTACTCGCCTTGTTTCAATGAGATATTCTTGTCTAGTCATCCTCTTAATGGCTTGTCCGTTTTTTTATTTTGCACATTTATACTTCTAATTATTTTTAACAATATACTAACTTCCAAAAAATTACAAAAAAATGTTTTTCAAATCCATTATTATGTTTGTATATACAAATTTTGTCAACATGTACAGTACAATGTCCAGTTCATATCCACTCAAGTGCCACTTTTTCTGGCTGTGGAACTGGGCCTGAAACTGTTTCAAGTTTTTATAGGGTGAACAGAGCTAATATATGTTTATATTTATATTAAAAGATATCAAAAGAGAGATTCAGATCCGGTGTGAGCCATATACAGTGACGGGTTCAGAGAGGGCTATAATGGCTTAAGCCCTCCTCCCGCAACTCTTGATTCCTAAAATAATGTTAGTGAAAGAATGCAGTAAATTACAACTTAAAGAATTTTGAATTACTACCTAAAACCTAAAATATTTCAAACCACTAAAGGTCCACTTTTCCAGTTAAGTTCTAATTTAAGTTTCACATAATGTCTAATTTAAGTTCTAACTTAGCAACTTGGAACTTATTAGTCAATTATTAACGTCATTTTTAAGCGGTTCATTTATATTTTGATTTTGCATTGATTTTTAAAATAGTTCATTAACTTAATTTAATTTAGGTGGGGGCAAAACCCCCATTTATTCGGCTTAATGCAAGCTTAATCTAACTTAAAACTAAGAACTTAATCTAACTTAAAAATTACGAAGCTTAAAGCTAAGATAGGGATGTATTGGGCGAAGGATTGAGTAAACGGAGTTTAAGACTGGAGTTGCTTAGGTTAAAGTCGAAAAAGTTTGCGTTCGAATTAGCACTTCGCAACATTCGAGTTAAAGGCTCGTTGGAGCCATATGAGGTGCGGTGGGTAGGCAAGTAGAAGAGGCGAGGGTTTCTTAAATTTCGGGGGTAAGTGTTGAAAAAGATAGAATTGTAAAGAGTTTGGCAGTCGACAGAACCAGAAAGGAGACGGTGAATGAATAGAATGTCAGCTATTTCTCTTCGTTTCTCGAGTGAAATCAGGTTAATTAATTGTAAGCGATCACGGTAAGGTGGTAGGATTAAAGGATCGTTCCAAGGAAGGCCTCTAAGAGCAAATCGAAGGAATCGGCGTTGAATGCTCTCAATTCTTGATATATGAATATCTTGATAAGGCGACCATGCTTGACAAGCGTATTCGAGAAGGGGTCGAACAAATGTTATGTACAGCGACCTTGTTACATAGGGGTTGGAGAATTCTTTGGACCACCTTTTGACAAAGCCAAGAGCTGAGTTGGCTTTCAGAATTATGTCATCTATATGTGCAAGGAAATTAAGTTCCTGGTCACATAGGAGGCCAAGATCGCGAATGGACTCTACGATTGAGACGGGTTGGTTATGAAGGAAGTAGATACGAGGAGGAGATTTGATGCGTTTACGCGAAAAGGTGATTGATTGGCATTTGTTAATATTAAGCTCCAAGCAATTTTTGAGACACCAGACTGAAAATTTATCGAGGTCTTGTTGTATAAGCGTTGTGTCGCGTGACGACGAAATGGTTTTGAAAAACTTCGCATCGTCGGCATAAAGTGAGACAAAGGAATGTTTGATTACCATTTCGATATCGTTAATAGTAAGAATAAAAAGAAGGGGACCCAAATGACTGCCTTGGGGAACGCCAGAGGTAGCAAGGAAAGGATTCGAAAGGGCCGATCTGAAGCGCACGCTGTAGTAACGGTTCTCTAAGTAAGAAGATATCCAATTCAAGAATAAAGGTTCAAAGCCGAGAGAGGACAATTTGAAGAGTATAAGTCTATGCGAAACTTTATCTAAGGCCTTACTGAAATCTGTGGAAATAACGTCGACTTCATTTCCATTCTCTAAAGCGGAGAGGGTAAAAGATACAAATTCGACAAGATTAGTGGTTGTAGATCTACATTTAAGGAAACCGTGTTGTCTGGGGAAAATGAGAGACTTACAGCGAAAGCTTAAGATTTTAGGAATATATGAATGTTTAGCGATGGGGCGATAGTTTTTGACATCAGATTTTGGACCTTTTTTGTGAATTGGGGTAACAAAAGAGGTTTTCCATATCTTAGGGAATTTTCCTTGAGATAGAGATAAACTAAAGATTTTTGAAAGGGATTGAGAAAGTGTTGAGGAGCATTTTTTTAGAAATATGGCAGGGATACCGTCAGGGGCAGGAAGAAATTCATCGTTAAGTTGAGATAACTTATTTTGGATGAGATTAGGGTCGATGTAATCAGGAAGAAATGGACCAAGATTAAAGTTCGGCAAATAATCAAAATACGCAGAATCAGGTACAAAAGAATCGTCGGTAAAGGATTGCTTGAAAAAAGTGGCAAAGAAATTGGCAATATTTCGAGGTTCGTTTGAGGTTTCATTATTAAAGGAGAGGGAGTAAGGGTAGCTATCGGACTTTTTTTTATAGTTGACAAACTGATAAAAGGACTTCGGATCATTAATAAGGTTGACTTGCGTTTCAATTAAATAGCGTTGGTAAAGTAAGTTGTAAAGCTCGGTGAAGTGAAGATAAGTACCAAGGTAAATTGAGTAGTCAGTGGAAGATCGAGAGTGAAGAAAAGATTTCCATGCTTTATTTCTCTTGTTTCGCAATGATCGAAGTCTGTGATTATACCAGGGTGGGGAAAAATATGGTGTTTTACATCTTGAGAGGGGTACATGCAGAGAAATAGAAATTAATATTTCTCTGTAGAAAATGGTTGTTGCATCTTCAACTGAAAGGTTCTGAAAATTGAATTGATATCTGTTGAAATATGCATTGATTTGAGAGAATTGTGCTTTATGAGAATCGAAAGTACAAAGAGTCGGAGGGGAAGAAGTCTGAGTAGGAGAATAATAAAAGCATGTGAGGAAGAGAGGAGGATGGTAGTTATCGATGCTTGATAGAGTAAGGGGGCTAATTGAGACAGAGGAGTTAATGGGGTCAGTTGTGAAGATGAGATCTAGTTGTCTACCCATATAATTAGGGATACCATTAATTTGATTAACTACTTACTTCAAATAATATGTATTTTTCTGCTTCCGAAGTGTATCTTCTGTAGATACAAATATACGTGCATTAAAATGAATAAAAAAACCCAATCTATATAATTTAATCACTAAAAATAATTACGGTCAGTCTTAAACAAAGACACTCATCAGAAGGTTATAGGTGTACATCTCAAAAATCGTATTCTTTAGTATTAATTCAGAGGAAAAAAATCGGAATTTTTTAACGTTTATTCAACTTTTAATTCATAATAAATGCATATCACGCAGACTTAATCTATTACGCTGTTGCTTTTTGAGTTTAAATTTGAATTTCCTAAGGTCATGCCATAAATGCTCCGAAATAAACCGCAGTAATTTTAAAAGTGTATCTAAAAACATCTTAAAATTAATATTCAATTCTCTTTCAAATTTACATACCCTAACAAAAAGCCCCCCCAACTGAATAAAACAAAACAAAATATATTAAATTTATATTACAGTTCAACGTGTTTTATTGATTGCAATTGTAAGACACAGCAAAAATAATGCTCAAAAGTTCATAAGAAAAACAAAAACATGTTTAATAGGGTGGATCATTTCAGTATGAAAAATAATTTATATGAATAATTAATTTTTTGATTCAATTAAAAAGTGTCCTGAAATATTTTGTTTATATTTTCTATATGTGCTTAAAGTATGTTGTACTTAAGTACAGGGTCATAATACCATAGGCCAAAAGCCCCCAGTTAACTTTTGAACCACTTGTGGATTAAAGGTTCATTGCCTGGTCATTTCTCGACTGATTTTATTGATGCGAGAGTTACAGAACATGGGTCCTGGTTAAAGAAATGAAACAGAACACAAATTCACTTTAAGAAAGAAAAATTAGTTCGAGTAAAATTACTTTAAATTCAACTCAAATTAAGAATTCTTAAAATAAATGGTCAGTATTAAGTATTGTGCACCAATATTAACCGTGCGCCATTATTAAGCGTTTTTCTTTTTTCGTTCCGAACAGAGTCTGAACTGTCAACAAAATATTGTGTTTCTTTTTTTGATCAGTGCGTTGAAACTTGAGAGCCTCAAAGTTATGTATCTTATTTCGTTCAGAGAATGATCAGAGCTTGTTCAGAGCCCGAACTACAAGCTCAGAAAAAATCGGCTAAGCATTCTGAGTAAAAAGCTGAACACTAAACGTCATGTGCGAAAAGAGGAAAAAAAAGAAAGCAAATGAGCAAACAAATTAAAATGGCGGATGAAGCGGTCGGCACCCGCGCAGAAGGTAAGTTTTATTAACATAGAAATATTTTATTTATGAATGCATAAAAACTTATTTCAGTGTTGAAATGGATCTAGCCGATGATTTTATTTCTGAATTGAATTTTTTGTTTTGCTTTGTTTGACAGCTTTAAATTGACAAATGTCACTCGTTGACAGCTTGGTCGCAAATGTGTTTCAAAACTATACCTCTGTTCGTTTACTTTCCAAACCTGCCATTTTATACCAGTTTTAGTACGAAGTTCTGTCAAAGTCCATATAAAAAAAATGAAATTGGACTTAAAATGGAAAAAATGGGTAGTTTCGGACTATAACGCGAACGCACCTTATATATCTGAGCGCTCTGAACACTTTCAGTTCCGAGTATGTTCAGAACGTGTTCAACATGCTCGAGCACTGTTCAGACCTTTCTTCTGAATGAAAAAAGAAAATCACCTATTACGGATGGAAGTGACTCTAGACATGCCAATTATAACAGTTTTAGTTTATAAAAGTACTGTTTTTGCGGCCCCGCAGGGCCAGGGCCATCCACTGGTGGGCATACTTCAGGCACCCAAAATTTTTTTTTCAAGTCGCGCGAAGTGCGTTAACGCATGCCCACTTTTAATGGCGAAAAACTTTTATAACTGTTATAAATTGGCATGTCTTAAGTCGCGTCCATTGCGGATAGTGCAATTGAAGGATATTAAAAATAAGGATGAGACCAGAGACATGCCAATTTATAACAGTTATAACAGTTTTTCGTCATTAAAAGTGGGCGTGTGTTAACGCGCTTCGCGCGACTTGAAAAAAAAACTCTGGGTGCCTGAAGTATGCCCACCACTTGAGGGCCCTGGCCCTGCGGGGCCGCATGAACAGCACTCTTATAAACAAAAACTGTTATAATTGGCATGTCTAGAGTCACTTCCTAAAAATAAAAATATTTTTTTATTGAAGCTTCACGCAACAAACATATACAAAATAAGAAGGCAGAAAGGCTATAATCCTGGAGAATAATATTGCACGGTGTAACGACGCGACGGCCAATTTTCACGGGCTGTTGAATGGCTGAAGTCCATAGGAATTTTATGAGGGCTTTTGACCAACTACAATGCTTTATTTGTGGACTTATTACAGACCTGCCCTCTGGGAGCAGTGGATATTTTGTCAATACAGGACCTATGGGAAGTTCAATACGATAATATAAGAAAAAAAATTCAAAGCCCAATAGAGTGGCTAGTCTCACAATTACGTGCAAATGAACCAATATCTTGATGGGGATATACGAGCTAGAACTGACGCATTAAACTTTTAAGGGCACATAATTAAACATATTGAGAAGACTTCGAATATCATCCCCAAGAAGTCTTTGACTCAATAGCCGTGCTCCTTTGGAGGTGGCGAACTTCGCATGAGTAGATGCAAACAATGATCTAGTACTACCAACTACTCGTTCCTTCATGGCAAGTAGATGAGGTTTATAGGAAAAAGCAATTTTGTGCGTTCCATTCAAAATGGGTAGCAAAGTACTCATAACTACTTCGCCACCTCCAACGGAACACGGCTAATAATATAGGCCATGGGCCATGGGGTCATTATTTCACTATGAATGGACCCATAGATATTTAGTCAGAAGTCCATAATCTTAGCATACGATTAAGTTCTCATGAAACAAATTCTTGAAGTTAGTTCGTTCCACTGGTTTCTTTAATTTTGAAAGCCGCTCCGCGAAGCTGAACGCTTTATATGTACGTATAGTACCTATTTGTTCCTAGCGTAATATGGTATGTGCGTTGGAATGTGACGACAGAGCTGTCTCTCCACATAGAAAACAAAAATGGCTCTTAGCGGGAAGAGACAACTCCTCCAAGAGCATCTCCAGAAAGAAATCAGTCCAAAAAGAAATATATTTCGGAGCTTTTAGATAGTGAACATTTTCTGTAGAAATCGAAATCTAAAAAAAAATGTTCGATCCACCCTAATGTTTAACCCACTATCATTGCATATAGGAATAAGTTGTTTTGAAATTTTAAAGAATTCAAGACACTTATTTATTTAACATCAAATGACACACAGCCGATAAGAAAACAAGACTGACAGTTAGTACACGAAAATAATTTAATGTCTATGTTAATTTAATACAAAAAATTCAAAAATAAAACAACTTTAACATCGCACAAAAATAACATTAAATCAGTTTAAATTAAAATTATCTTTCGGTTTTTTTTTTTTTTGTTTTACAGGCAGCGACAATTTAAATTCGCTGAATTTCGGTATTGAAAGTCATTTATATTGCAAAACTGGGGCGACACATGAACATTTGATTTTTAGAGAGGTTTGCTGTACTAAACATGGTTAACACATTTAAACGCTCAGTTTTACATTTTGGTCTAAAAGTCGACATGACTTGCCCTTTTTGAAGATTTACATTGTACAGGGTCATTTATTATGTGGTTTCAAGTTGGAAGCGCTGGCATTTGACACCTGTCAAACTCAGCTCTCATTTGAAGTGTCGTAATATTAGTTAAATGTTTGGCATTTAGGATTATGGATCGCTCAACAATCGAACAACGCCTTAAATTTTTTAAAACTTACTATAAAAGTGGTGATTCAAACGTAGCCACTTTTTACGCATGACGCGATCATTATGGTCGTCATAATCGACCGACTACGCAAGCAATCAGTAAAATTGTGAAGAAATTTGAAGAGAGTGGAAGCCTTACTGATGTCGTAAGGCCTGTGCATCGAAAATATTGCTGCTGCCAGTGCAAGTGTTGATGATGATCCGAATTTTTCAATTTTCCGGCGTTCTCAGGAATTGAAACTGTCGTAACCGATTTTTTTTGGCCGGCGATTGAAAATCATGACATGGACGATACGTGGTTCCAACAAGACGGCGCAACAAGCCACACAACACGACCAATTATGGCTTTATTGCGTGAGAAGTTTCCTGGTTGCATAATTTCACGTTTTGGCGACGTCAATTGGCCACCAAGATCATGCGATTTGACACTATTAGATTTTTTCTGTGAGGCTACGCAAAAGACTATGCTTACGCTAATAATCCCCGAACTCTAGACACATTAAAACCAACATTCCTCAAGTTATAGCCGCGATACCGCCAGAAATGTGCAAAAAAGTGGTTAAAAATTACCTCAAGAGAATCGCATGCTGCGAATTTTCCCGGGGCGGCCATTTTAATGACTTTGTTTTCACATTTAATGGCAAAGTCCAAACTTTATAATGAAATAAAATTTTCATCAAATATGTATCGCTGTGTGTGTTTTATTTAGCTTTACTTTCGAAACCGAAAAATGAACGACCCTTTATTATAGTTAAAGCTTGTTGAAAAAGGAAAAGAGGGTCAGTAACGTTGAACTACCATAAAAGGACATACAAACTTAAAAACTTAATACTGACATTAAAAAGATACCCTGTATTTCAACATTTGCACTAAATTGCAATGATGAATTCAAAATCCTTGTCTCAATTTTGGCCAAACAACTTTTAATCTCTGGCAAATGCATTAATCATTTGCAACCTTGCAAGAGTATTTTGCAAATTTAAACCTCCTTAAAATGATTTATGGTTGCGATCAAAGTACATACATGGTCATCATGCATTCAAGTTATCATACTCGTAATATGATTGAAGTCCTGATTGTCATTCCAATCATGCCGGCTACACGAACTTTTGTCTGTCTATAAAAGTCCAGAGAAATTACTTTGTTGTGTTATTTATTTTTTGGAAAAAAAAATGATATTTTAACGATTCTTTGTTGAAATTTAACAATTTTTTTATTATTTGAATATTAAATATATCTTAAGGAATCTGTAAGACTCGAATCGGTGCGAGTTAACTTTGTTCGACTAAAATACGAAGACAGTGAAACCAAGCTTATGAGACGAAACTGCTCAAACTTCTTCATTTACCTCGACAAATAGTTCATTGTTTCATTCAAATTGAATTGTAAATCAGCGAAAAATTACTTTTGTATTTATTCCATGATAATGGCGTACTATTCTTTTTTTTTGTATTTGAAATTTCAAATTGAAATCTAAAATTATGCGTGTGGTTTTCAAGAAGAAATAAAATGCATATAATTGAATGTTATGGCCAAGAATTTAGCTTTATTATAGAGATAAGGAGTTGCCATTATGTTTTAAAAATCATTTTGAGCAAGCGGCTGGCTTGAATAAATTCCAGCCGAGAGGCCCAGTTTTCGACCACTTTTTGCAACAATTGGGGCCGTATGTCAGCAATAACGCGCCGAGTATTCTCTTCCAAGGCGTCAATCGTCTTGGGCTTATCTGTGTAGACAATCGACTTCACATAACCCCACAAATAATAGTCCAGCGTTGTTAAATCGCACGATCTTGACGGCTACGCTACAGGCCCACAACGCGAGATAATGCGCTCACCAAAAGTTTCCTTCAATAAATTGATTGTTTCGTTGGCTGTATGGAATGTAGCGCCGTCTTGTTGGAAGCAAAGGTCGTCCACATCAACATCCTCCAATTTGGGCACGAAAAAGTCATTAATCATGGCTCTATAGCGTTCCCCATTGACTGTTACATTATGGCCGGCTTTATTTTTGAAGAAATATGGACCAATGATTCCCTCTGCCCATAGAGCACACAAAACAGTGACTTTTTGAGGATGTAACGGCGCGGCGTCTCAACAATGCCTTGTGGATTATGATCACTCCAAATACGACAGTTTTGCTTATTAACGTACCCATTCCACCAAAAATGAACTTCATCGCTGACCAAAATTTTCTTCTGAAAATCGGGATCAACAACGATCTCGTTTCGAGCCCATTTTGCACAATTTTCCATGCGTTGTTCAGGCGTCAGTCTAATTATTATAAAATGGCACACCAAACTAAGCATAAATCAAGTGACAGCTGTCAAAAATACCAACTCCGAAAAAAGTATTGCCAGATTGAAAACCTGTATATAAATGTCAATTGGGGAAGATTTAATATTTTCCCATCGTTTTTAGACCATCAGCTTATGAGCCTTGGTTCTTCTTCTTAAGCTCAGTTTGTCTGTGGTGAGATAAACTAGAGCTAACTAAAGATGTTAATTGACCCACAGGGAACTGAGAAAGCAGTTTTTCGATGGAGAATGCATGCCGAACGACTAAACAAACTTGTTGGATAAAACATCAAAAGTATCTTTTCACTTTATCCTGAGTTAACTCACCAACTTGGATGAGTTAACTCTCACACTCAAAAACTGGAACTTACCACCCTAAAATTGTCTCGAACCTTTGTGATAATCCCCATTACTACAGTCGCTTGTTGTATGATACAGCTTGTTTTCTTACCACTTCTGTTACCATTTCCGTTATACGATGCACTTGGTCTATTGTAGAATGTTTTTTTCTAAATCCAAACTGATGCTTTGGGATAATTCTTCTTTATTCTACTATTTTACTTATAGTCTTTTCAAGAGCATTTTTGTCAAAGTTGGTATAAGCAATATTGTTTGTATGAAGATATGCATAGGGTCATTAGTTTTTCGGTTTCGGAAGTAAAGCTAAATAAAACACGCAGAACCATAAATATTTGATGAAAATTTTATCTCATTATAAAGTTTGGACTTTGCCATTAAGTGTGAAAAACAATATCATTTAAATGGCCGCCTCGGGAAGATTCGCAGCATGCAATTCTTTTGAGGTAATTTTTAACCACTTTTTCGCACACTTCGGGCGCTATCTCAGCCAAACCTTGAGGAATGTTGGTTTTAATGTGTCTGGAGTTCGGAGATTATTCGCGTAAACACGGTCTATTGCGTAGCCTCACAGAAAAAATCTAACGGTGTCAAATCGCATGATTTTATTGGCCAATTGACTTCGCCAAAACGTGAAATAACGTGACCAGGAAACTTCGTTCAAGTCATGATCTTCAAACACCGGCCAAATAAAATCGGTTATCATTTGACCATATCGCTCCGAATTGACTGTAACCGTAAATTCGGATCATCAGCAACACTTGCACTTGCAGCAGCAATATTTTCAACTGAGCGTTCATTACGATGATGCACAGGCCTAACGATATCAGTAACGCTTCCACTCTCTTCAAATTTCTTCACAATTTTACCGATTGCTTGCGTAGTCAGTCGATTATGACTACCGTAATCATCACGAAATGGTAGTAAGCTTTAATAATTTTAACGCGTTGTTCGATCGTTATGCGATCCATTATCGTAAATGACAAACATTCAACTAATAGGTGTGTTCCTTTGGGCTCCAGTATCTACTGCCAAGTACTTCTGGCTGCAGTCAACTACTTCTACTCTGTGGTAGAAGTAGTTCAAAGTAGTTCATTAATCTAGTACCAGAATATTTCCAAACAAGAAAAAGACATCACCAATCAAAAGAAATTACGTAATAGATTGTTGTTGTTGACATTTTTCTAATTTTAAAGTAAAATAAGAAAACAAAACTGAAATTAAATTGATATTGAGGTTAGATTTTACTTTTGGCAAAATGAAAGCATTCCATTCATCATCTACTGGGAAGTACTAAAAAGTACTTTGCAAGGCCCAATGGAACACGGCTAATATTATTTATGGCACTTCAAATGACAGCTGAATTTGACAGGTGTCAAATGCCAGCGCTACCAACTTGAAACCACGAAATGAATGGCCCTTAACATCTGTACACCTTCATCAATAGGGGGGTTCACATTAAACGACATGTTCATCAACACGTGTCGTTATGTCAGATTTTTGTAATGTGAACACCAGTCGAACGACGATGATTTCAATTTTACATCTTTTTTTTCTATTTATTAAGTAAGATTTGAAGAAAATGGATTGCAATCGAATAAAACAACAAAAAGAAAGCGGACAAAAATAAAATGGATGCTTTAGGATTGGTGCAATTAATGAATTTCGCAGCATGTTGCTCTAAGAAAATTTCCTTGAAAATGATGTCGATAAGATAGTCGTTGAATGTGAACGCTAGCAAAACGACTTAGGTCGAACGTCACGTCGTTGAATGTGAACCGCCCCCAATGACTTCTGCAATTTTCCAGGGATGTGGCACATATTGCATGCGCTTATTATAAATTGAAGTTTTCGTGTAGGGTGTAGGGTGTTGGTTGGCAAATGCTTCTAAAGTTACAGCTACTCAGATGGTTGTCTTGAATCAACTTGGCATGCTAAATTGGAGACAACTTTAGCTGGAAATTGGGCTGGCCGGAAGAAGCTTTACCTCAAGTAAGTAAGTTCTCACAATTTCATCGTCAAAGTTGATATAGCGTATGCCTTGGCAAGTAAGAATTTCTAGAATTTAGTTCATCCACTATAGGACTACACAGCAAGGGTGATAGAACCCCTCCCTATTAGGGGGTAGTTCTAACCATGCAGCCATACAACTTTTACTATTAGCTACAATATTTGTCTTGGCATTTCTTCCGAGAAACGAATTTATTTATAATTTACAACAAAATTAATTTTACCTCTTTCATCCTACAGAATCAAAAGCACTGATCCAAATTTAGGAAATGCTTTACACACTGATATTGCTGTCCACCATAATACAACTTTATGGCAAATTGGTTTCGAAGTGAAAGTCTAATTTTCCTGGGATAATGTGGACCTAGTGAATTTGGATTTTTTACACACTTTTTCCTTTACCTACCATGTTGCACCTTTGCTTTGCCACTGCAGACTGCGCCACATTTCAAAATATTTAATATCATTTTTCCATTAACAAAAAAATATAGCAAAATTTATTCAAGCAGTTACCATTTGAGTATTCTGAATTTATTTGCATAAAGATATCGCAAAAAGCACAATCACCTTGTCATTAAGGTGTGGTAGACGCTTGCATGTTAGAAATCAGTTCTGCTGGCTTACTATAGCTATATGGCAAAGGTGTAATTTGCCATTTCACAAATAAAATAAACAAATAAAATATCTGCAACCAGAAATCCTAAACTTTATTAAAATAAATTTTAAGGTGTGGAACGTTGAACTTTTATCGTTCTTTACACTTACATATCTACATAGATGCTTGTCTTAAGATTGAAGTTGTGGAATTTTGTTTCTTCTGGATAGTTTTTGGTTTTATTTGGAAACTAGCTGACCCGCCCCGCCCGGCTTTGCACGGGTACACAAACTTAAGTTTGGCATAAGCTTTTTATAATTGAATACTACATACTGATTTTTGACCCACTTCACGTTATGAATGGCGAAATTCATTAAAATATTATCATCTGAGTACAACATTTATTACTTTTCTAACTTGGAAAGAATTTTTGTAATCAAATACCACTTTTTTGTGTTTATACCATTTCACTCTATGAATATAAAATTTTTAAAAATAACCTCTTCAACAGAAACAGAATTTTTGATATCGGATACCATTTTTCGTTTGTACCCCCTTTCACTCTATAAATTCCAAATTTTTGAGAAAAATTTTCGTAAGGCCATCAACTCAAAATAATAACCGGTCAAACTCAAAAACACTTTCTTTAAACAGGCATTATTTTTATTTTTACCCCACTTCATCCTTTAAATTTCAATTTAAAAATAAAATAATACGTGAAGCCATTTTCTAAGAATAACCTTTCAAACTCAGGTAGAGTTTTTTTAATCTAACACATCTTTTCCATTTTACCCTACAAAGTGATTTTTTTTATTTTACATAATATTTAGTCTGCTATTCGGGGCGGAGTAGGACGCCAGACGTCCTGCCAGGCGCGGGACTGTCCCGCAAAACGACATCTGTCCCGCAAGTGTGCCGTCAATATATTCTGTCCCGCAAAGTAATTTAGTCCAACTTTTATTGCTTTCCCAACACAGAAACAACTTTTTTATTCGAAAACCACCATTTTATATTTACTCCATTTCACTCTATAAATATCATTTTTTTAAAATAAACTTTCAAACTCAAAAAGAATTTCTTAAATCGGACTATTTTTTTTATTTTTACCCCATTTCACCCTACAAATAGAAAATTAAAAAAAAAATACCCCTGAAGCCATTTCCTAAGAATAGCCTTTTAAACGCACGTTGTTTTTTTTTTTATTCGCATACGTCTTTTTCATTTTATCCCATTTTACCCTACAAAGTGAATTTTTCAAATATCTGCTATTCGGAGCGAAGACAAAACCAACAAATCAAAGATCATGAATATCGGTCCAGCGGTTCTTGAGTTATAAGTGTTGTAACTAATTAAAACGACTTTGTTTTATCTATAAGATAATAATGTTAGGTATTGGAGAAAGATAAATCTTAATAAATTTCAGGAAATTATAAACTATGATAAGATAACTAAGTTGGGCTTAATTTCAAATGTGGTGTCACAGGGTATGGTTATGTGGTAAAACTCTTACATTATCCATGCTAAGTTTTCTGCAGTTAAGTATTTTTGATAGAATACACTAAAAGCCGATAGCTAATGGCTTTTTTTGACCTTTTCTAGGAATGTGTTACTAAACGACGACTTTTTTATAAGTACAACTTTTTTTATTAAAATATCAAACACAGGTTCCTCCAACTCAAATATAATAATTGTAACAATACGTACTTCAAATTATTTCTTGAGATTTTTTTTTTTTTATTGAAAAGCAAATATTTTAATGTGGTTTTACCACGGTATATTACTTTTCTTAGTGAGGTGCTATACTCCTCACCACCGTATTACAAGCTGCTGCAAAGTATATTAGCCGGAACTCGGAAACCATTATCTGGTTGTGGTTTAGTGAAGGCTGTGCTTGCCAATTAACCCGCCAAAGATTAGTATAGTACACTATGTTGGTACGCAGTATGAGTAATTTTATTGATAATGCGGCAATTTCGCTGTCTAAAAATGATTATGAATATTATGATAAGAAAAAATTGTAAAATTAAATCTCAAAGACTCATTACATTATATAGCTAAACAGATATAATTGAAGATTTGGGGAAATTGCTCCGATTTACATTATTATTTTTGAAGACAGTCTTCCAACTTTTTGAATGGCATTACCAATTTGTGAAAGTTTAAAATGACATAATTACGTACCTGTCATAAATTTGTGCATATGTCATGTGACTAAATTAACTGGTATTTTAAGGCATACCGCTTTTTAGCAAAGTATTTTAAACTGCCAAATGCCAACTGCCAACTGCCATAGATTGTTAGTATGGAAGTCTTTGGCTTGAAAAAACATAAATGATTGATGTCAGCATAAAAGTTAATGTGACGTTAGAGTTTAGAGTTTGGTCACTATCTATACAGGTTTTCATGCTCTCACCTCTACACTCATTGCGAATTGATTGGTTGTTAAATTAAACGTTGAATGCTTTCTGTTGCGTGATTGAAAAGGTGGAGCTATTTGGATTGAGTGTTATTTCTATCTAAGTTTCGAAATTGAATTGAATCAATTTAAATGTAGGTAAATATATGTGTTTGGAGGAACCAAACCGCTAATTTTTGTTTTTTGTTTTGTATTTACTACAATTAAGTAATAAAACATTGTTAATTTACATTATTAGTGTGCATTCCATTTACAACGATTGCAAACTAAGTTGTAAACTATGTATTGTGGGATGGAGTAAGTTTAATACGTCTTCCTGCATTAGTAAACGACAAAGCAAAGCTAATGAAAATGAAAATGAAACGGCA
Source organism: Leucozona laternaria (assembly GCA_932273885.2). Taxonomy (NCBI): domain Eukaryota; kingdom Metazoa; phylum Arthropoda; class Insecta; order Diptera; family Syrphidae; genus Leucozona; species Leucozona laternaria. The sequence goes on along the minus strand of OW026366.1, from coordinate 263,596,203 downwards.
GAATTTCTTTAAGCCAGTGTTTGTTTAAACTAACTTATTTATATTGTTAAAAAATGTAAGAATCAATCTGAGAAAAAGAAAAACCTTAGGTAACCTCGTTTGCTTCAAAATAAATTTTATTCAAAAGCTCTTGATTTCAGGGAAATGTTTGCGTATAACTCGATAAAGCGACTTATGTTGATAAACATGACAATTACAATTACACTGAAAATTGTGTGTTGCTTTGTGAACCCGATGGTACTATATGATGTATCCTATGTTAAATGGCTCCAAAAAGTCCACTTTTAATACGAAGTTTAAAGGTGGTTGTTGACCTTTTCCCAATGATGTAATTCTTTTATTTATTTATTTACTCATCTGTCGAATTAAGTCTATCAGACTAACATTAACATTAAATATTATAAATGTAAAGTATAAATTAAAAATTAAATTCTAAAGTGCATAACACCAATATTATCTTGGTGATATCATAACCTGATTTATATCTTCAAGGATTGGTAACTAACATCAATTTTGTAAAACGCAATTACTCCGTAGTTCAGCTTTATTATCGTACACACAAATCAACTCTTCAAATTATTGCAAATCTTAAAACAAAAGATTCCATGAAAAGCATTTAATATTTCAAGCTCAAAAAGCTGTGAAATGAATGAATGTTCACAATTTCGATCGTCAAAATTTCTCAAATATCCCTTATCAGGGCTAGAATAAAATTTTTGGCATCTCTTATTCATATTGATGTTTACTAACCAACGCTCAACAATTTGTATTCTTTTTAAGAGATCAATAAAACCAATTTTATTACTTAGATAATCTAATATAGATTAAAAGCTCTCCCAAACCAACGCAAGTAGTTCAAAACGACAACGTAACTTTCGCCTGTCTAAATTTATTTACTAATGCGACTAATGAGAGTATATATATGTATGTATGTATTAATCCTAAATAATTACTAATGAGAGTAACCAGTAACCACACTGCCACGATGCGATTCTTTGGATATTCTTTGGTCGTCGCATATTCGCTGCGAATGTATCTCGCCGATTTGGGAGGGCCTTAAATCAATCTGTGTTTCCACCGCCACGGCACCGCAAAAAGATTAACAAATAGATTAAATAATATGACAGCACCTTTCAAAATACAAATAGTAAAACGCGTGCCATATGGTGTTCACAAATACCATTGATAAATGACTCCGAGGCCGAACAAATCGCTTGTGTTTTAGCTAGTATTGTTTCAACATTCCAATTAACCCATCTGTGAATACGAAGAATTGCAATGATTCACTAAGCTAATATAACGGTTTCGGTCTGGTCCTATCCGACATTAATATTAATGATATAGGCTTCAAAATTGTTTAATTAAACAACGATTTCATTTAGGCTAAGAGTTTGCACGCCTTTAGCGAATAAACGAGCAACATAATGAAACATGCAACTCCGCATATTAAATTAAAAAAAAAAAAAACATACCACCAGCCCACACACACTTATGAAGTCATTTCAAACGTGCGGCTTATCGTTCCGCGATGTAATTGAATAATGACAGGTTTTTCGATATCCTGTTGATTACATTTTAATTGTATAATTCTTATTTGCGTCGAAAATTTGTTAGAAATCCCAGGGGAAAAGTGTTTTTTCAATGAATAATCGCATACATTTGCCCAGAGTCATTTGGAATTCCTCATATCGTCAGTGTTGTTCTTTATGATGAATTCACTTGCTGGAGTTTTTATGTTAATTGTCGGTTTTCTTAACTCTTCAAAAGCTCTGGAAGTGGATAGAATTCTTCGTTCTAACGATAACCGTGATTTGCTTGTTCAATGTTCCTACAAACTAGTTAAGAAGTATTTCTTCTCGGGTGAGAGTCTCTCGGGATCTGTTCTAGCTGTAAGTCTAATTTCAGCTCCGACAGTTCTTCAAAGTCAAATGTTGCAAGCTTTCCATTTGGATCAGGAAACTCCATGGTCCATTGTCATCCGACATTCTTCATCGAAGTCATCCGGATTCATTCTCCATGAAAAACCCCAATCGTATTTTGTTATCTTAGAGAACTTAGACGATGAAGATATGGTAGAGGTTTTCGAAGACTGGAAATCCATGCCAAATTGGAATCCTCTAGCTCAGTTTGTTGTAATTCTAGCGAGCATCGAAGAAACCGCAGACGAGATGACTGAACTTATGGTCGATATCATGTTAATGTTTATGGTTAGGAAAATTTTCAATATCAACATAATCGCTCAGACGGAGGAAGATGGACACGTCCACTCAAAAACGGCCTTTCCCTATGAGCCCGATAACAATTGTGGAACTCGAATTATAAAATTTAAAACATTGGATATCTGCCAGTTTGAAGACGACGATGAGTCTGGATTGATCCAGACGAAACAGCTAAGTCGTGGATTGTTTTTGGATAAAATTCCAAAGGATTTGAGTGGGTGTCCTTTGGTGGCGTATTCGAGATCTTGGGAGCCGTATATGTTTGTCGAGGATGGCCAAGTAAAGGGAATCGAATGGATGCTGGTCCAGACAATTGCCGAAAGCTTGCATATCGAAATAAATATTTTAATACAGAACAAGACTTTGTATCATATTTTCCAGAGCTTAATTGATGGGTAAGCTTGATTTGTGAAATGTTAAAAACATTATTTAACCCTTTTTTAAGAATAATAATTGATACCAACATTAATTATTCCATGAATTATTTTAATTTGAGATATAAAGACTTCATTAATGAAGCATATAACTGATAAATCATCACATTTCGTCTTGAGAGAAACTTGTTTAACTTCCGATAGTTTTAAATGTGCACATTGTAAATTATACAAACTTTCTCCAAAATTACCTGATGTATGAAATGTTTCTTTAAACTTTCCAAGTTGATACCAAGATCAATAATCATAATTTAAATTTACACTTCATTCAACCACTAGTTTGTGTCAATATTCATAATTAAGAACATATTATAATTATTTTCATGGAGCTGCTACCGATAACATTTAACTCAAGCGTCAACAGTCTACATTAAGATTATATTTTATAGATATTGTTACATAATTAATAACATTTTTTACAGCAGAGATAGCTTGTGCATTGCAACAGAGTATACGGTATCTAATTGCTCAAGCATTGGTGGTGTCAAATTATAGATATTATTGCCAACAATTTTTGTCGACACTTTTTCACAATATCTCCAAAGTAATATCTCATTGATTTTAATCGGTCTCTCCATTTCTATTCATAAATAGCTCATTGAAATACGTATACATATATCTTTCTTACTTTGTATTTTCATTATTAAGATTTCAACATACCTTATTATATTTTTTGTCGTAGATGAAGTAGTTCCAATTGCCTCAGGCAGGACTATAGGTATCAATCGAAATTGTTAGTTATCTGTGTGAAGGTTAATGAGAATGAAAGTTTATGTTTTCGTTTAATCAAACTAGTTTATATATGTATGTAACTATGTATCAATCGAAGGAAGGTAGCTCTTTTCTCTTTTCAATAATTCTAAACAGCACTTTGGAATAACTACTTGTCTTGTCCTTCACTAGGTGCCTCAGTTTTTGGTGATTTAAGGGTTTTGAAAAATTTGCTTCAATCTGCCTTACAATATACCTAATAACATTATGTACATATGCTTTTGATGTTTTATCCACCGAGTTTGTTTAGTCATGCGCCCTCAGTTAACTGTGGGTTAATATACTTCTAGAGTTAACTAACTCTGGGTTACCTCACCACTGAAAAACTGGGTCTTAGAAGTGCATTCAATACTGCTCATTTTATCAAATTATGTTTTGAAGTAAAAAGCTTTTCTTGTAGGTACTTCTATTGTAATTTGGTAACTTCGTAATTTTCTCATTTTAAATTCCAATCATCATATTGACATCTCATTTCTTCAATTTTTATTATTAAAACTTCCACAGTGTTCTTCACTAATCAATTTTTTGACTTAGTAAAAGTGTGAATAATAGATTGACAACATTACCTGCTCCAGACGTGACTTAATTGAGTACTTCACGGTGATTAAGGAACACAACAGTGAAACTTTTTAAAGTTAACGAAAACTAGACCAAGTATTTCCTGTCAACAAATATACAAGTCTTTTGGGTATAGTCTATTTTAATGTCGTTTTATGTTGGATTTCAGAACTATTCGCTGCCTATCGAAAATGGAAAATTTGGAGTAAAAGTAGTTAAAAAGGAGTAACTCCGAACGTATGGACTCAGATTAGATTCGATCAAAATCGGTACGGTATTTGTTAAATTAGGAGATTGAATTTCATCGAAAACGAAATAAAAAAATTGTCTTAGTTTGACAGGTGTCAAAATATGTCATAATTTTGGTATGGCGCGGCGGATCGAAAAACGGAGTACGTCAATTAATTTAAGTGGATTATACGTTAGTTTCACGGCCAACGTTCTGTGTCCACTAGAACACTAACTTTGAAAGGTGTCAAAATATGCCAACATTTTTGGACGGCGGATCGAAAAACGGAGTACGCTAATCGATTTAGGAGGTGGAAATTACCTATTGTAACGCCCAGCTCTCTAGGTCTATTAGAACACTTTTAATTTGATAGGTGTCAAAATGTGAAATCATTTCCGAGAATACGCGCTACGTAACGTGTGACATCGTAACGTCACACAGAAGAAAGTCCACGTAATTATTTCTCTCTACCGCGCCGGCATAGATGATAACACATTCAAAATCGAATCGGAACAGTATGAAATAATGAATTGAGTGGAATGAAAGTGATCGAATGATCGATTGATTAAAATGATCGAATCCTTTAGGTAATCGATTCTTGAACGATTCGATTATTTGAAATGAACGATATAAGGCTCCCCCAAACCAACGCGAAACATTCGGCGCGACAACGAAAGTTCCGCCTGTCTTAATTTATTTACATGGAGATTAATGGGAGCACCCACACTGGCGCGATGCGAATCTTCGTACATTATTCAGTCGTCGCATATTCGCGCGAATGTTTCGCGTTGGTTTGGGACAGCCTTTACACAGCTCTATAATGTATCCAAAAAAAAGATGTTGAAGTGATATTGTTAAAAATGTTACACTGTGTAACATTAGGGATTTATTTCGTCGGATTTTGGGTACTTATTTCATTTTCAAATTGGGTGGTTATTAAATGATGAAATAAGTGCCCAAATTCAACTATGAAACCTTTAAAGTTGTGCCATAAGGTTGCTTTAGGCAGCTTTTAATAACGTACGTGGAATATTTTGGCAAGATATCTAAGGGTTTTGTTCGCACGCCTTTTTTGAGGCGCACTTGGTGCAGCGCGAGTGCACTTGAAGCTCGCCGCGCGGCGCTGTAAGTTATTTTAAAAGAAATTCATGTAAATGCTGGTTTCATTTCTGCCAATACATCAGGCGAAATATTTCACAGAAATTTAAGATGAGGTGATGAATGGAGGAAGTAACAAAAACAAAGGCATTGCCAGAACTGCCAAAAATTTCGATCTTTTACACAATTTTAACAATTTCAGATTTATTTGTGCTTCAATGTTCAATGACAAACAAGACTGCTTCAAACATTTCCACAAGACATAATTTCATTTTAACTTCCGATATAATTGTGGATACTGGTACCTACCTACTATATGGCAGAAATGGATTCGTAAATAAATCGAATTGGAGATTTTGATTTTGAAACTTAACATTACGATGATAGGGAAGACGAAAAAAAAGTGGGTTCCGCAAAAACGTCCGTCTATCTATCTGTCTGTTCGGCTACAGCCTAGCCGGATGATTCGATTTTCTTTAAACTTGGTACCTAGCGTTTTTCCGACGTTCCCCCGACACTTTTTTTTTTGCATTTTTTTATAGGACCAAAAATAAACGGTACACTTGTCATACAAAATTTTTGGCCCAAAAAAGAAAATCTTATTTTTCTCAAAATTTGCTCCACATATTTAAAACCAAAAATCAGTAAAATTGAATAGAGGCTGCCTTTAAGTAAAAAAAAAAAAATAGTTCCAAAAAATGGTTATTATAAGCACCCCCCAAATTTCCAGTTTTTGATTTTTGCTTCTCTGAGAAGTTGTTTAAAAATAAAAAAAAAAAAAAACTTGCTGAAAAACTATTAAGAACAAAATATAAATACAAATGTGTGTTTTAGGTAAAATTTATTTATTTTTTAAAAAATTTTCTCGGGCCCTCAATATTTTTTCTTTTATGGCAACACTTAGTTCCATTTACTTAAATTAATCTAAAATCGATTGAAAATCTATGTATTGGTACATTTATTTCATTATTTTTAAAATAATTATTCTTTTCTTTTTTTAGAAAAATTGATATTGTTATTGGAGGAATCGATGAAGACCCAAATCTTATCCAATTCGTCTCATCAAGTGTTCCGTATCTGCAAGATGATTTGACTTGGTGTGTGGCGAAAGCAAGGAAGACAATTCATTGGTTTAATTTTGTTCAAGTTTTCAGCCCAGAAACTTATTCAACGTACTTTAGTTTCATCATAACCAATTCCATCGCAATCTACGTTATCCAAAAGAGTCCTTCTATTCGGACAAAACTTTGCAACAACTTCTTTGGTTTGGTGTTTATTTTAATAGGAATTGCTCTGGGACAGTCGGCTAGTGCAATTTATCTTAAAATAAGTCTTCGTATTTGCATCATGATGTCACTTGCAGCTGCTGTTATCCTCGGAAGTACTTATAACTCTTTCCTTATAAGTTCCCTAACCAGTCCGAATACTTTGCCTCAAATTAAGAGGATAACGCAGATTGTTGACCGAAAGATGTCAGTAACTGGAAGTGTGGAGATTATTCGGCATTTGGACAGGGATGGAAGTGTAAGTTTAGCTCAACAAAATATCCTTATCAATTAAAACCAAAACTATTATTATTGTAATAGATTTTCAAATATATTCGCCATCAATTCGATATGTGCTATAACATCGAGGAATGTCTCCAGAAAGCAGCTAACGATGGAAGCTTTGCAGTCGCAATTTCCCGCCAATATTCGATTCATAATCCGCGAATCCCAAGGGATAATCTCTACTGCTTCGATCGTGACGAACACATTTATACTTACTTAGTGACCATGCTGATGCCAAAAAAGTTCCATCTATTCCATCAGATAAATCCAATAATTCAGTACATTATCGAATCGGGACACTTGCTAAAGTGGACTAGGGATTTGGAGCAACGAAGAATGCTTAAGGCCAAGCAAATCTTGGATGATAATCGAGTCATGATACTGGAAGTTAGTCAGATTTTAGGAATACTAGCATGTACTTTGATATGTCTGGCAGTTTCTTTGTGTGTGTTTGGACTGGAGAAATTGGTGTATCGCATGTTTACACGTGGAACTAGGGTCAAAGTTGTGAAAATGTTACACAAATATTTTACAAAAGCAATATAATTCTTAAAAATAAGGAAATAACCATCATGTAGGTATGCTTTCAATATTCAGAGCTCTAGAATCCTTCAAACGCGTCCTCTAGACCGGGCGTTGTTCTGAACGATTTTTGATACACACTCGAGCACTTAGCTTTCAGCCTCATTCACCATATAGAACGTTTTTCTTTTTTGAGCCGAGTAGGATTTAAGCACAGTAAAATCAGGGCTCTTCGGTTTAACTTTAATGTCCTTTGCGTTTGGATGTTCGGAGTACTCCTTTTGCATTCCTTTTTCACTCCTACTACTCCAAAAGCCTTCGATCCGAGTAATGTTTTAAGAGTGTTCTTTCGTTCCCAATTTCATAGGAGTAGACGAGGAACACACACACATAAATACATACATTTCTTAGAAAAACTCTGAACTAAAAAAGAAAAACGCCCTATATAAACATAAGTGGAGCGCTCTAAACAACGTAAAAGATTTATTGAAAATCAAGCAAGATAATACATACGTGTTGGCGCATATTGCACCTGTCGGCAGCTTAAGGATTGAGCCAGCCCAACACGGGCTCGCACTCGAACCATTTCGCAGACAATCGCAATGTGCGCGAACAGCTCCCTTGAATTAATACGTTTCTGTATAATTGACAACAACTACCTTGTATATGGCAACAAAATTTTATCAACAAAGGGATGGTATGCCAATGGGAAACCCAGCTTCACCTATAATAGCGGACATAATTCTTGAGGAGCTTCTTAATAATTGCCTGGAAAAAGTGACGAACAAACCAAAAATATTGACGAAATACGTGGATGATATATTTGCCATTGTTAAAAAAGAAGACGTCGAAAGTACTCTTTCATGCCTTAACAGTTTTCATAAAAAAACTACAATTCACGGTTGAAATAGAGAAAAACAACAGATTATCCTATCTTGACACAGTTGTTATCCGAGAAGAAGGACAAATTAAAATAAACTGGTTTCAAAAACCAACTTCATCCGGAAGACTAATTAATTTTCATTCTCAACATCCAAAACAGACAATATTTAACACAGCTAATAATCTTATAAAAAGAGTACTTTCGATTAGTGACACGGAATTCCATAAAAACAACAAAGAAATAATTAAAAACATATTGCTGAAAAATTCATTTCCGTTAAAAATAATAAAAACGCTGATAATAAGACATGAAAATAATATGACAAATCCACAGGAGAAAGAAAGACAAAATAAAATTTACAAATCATTTACTTACGTCAAAGATATAGCGGACCGATTCAAAAATGCAAACCTGATAGATAAAGACAAATATGAAATTTCAATGAAACCCACAAACACAACTTCACAACTGTACACCAACCTTAAAACAAAAATAGACAAAATGGAACAATCTGACTTAATTTACAAAATCAATTGTAATGGAAAACTCGACGAAGGTTGTAACCAGATTTATATAGGAACAACAAAACAAAAGCTTAAAAACAGAATTGCCGGACATAAATCAGACATAAAAAACAACCAAACGCAGAAGACAGCACTGGCAACACATTGTCATGCGCATTTTCACTCGCCCAACTTGGATAAAGGCTGTCCCAAACCAACGCGAAACATTCGCGCGAATATGCGACGACTAAATAATGTTCGAAGATTCGCATCGCGCCAGTGTGGGTGCTCCCATTAATCTCCATGTAATTAAATTAAGACAGGCGGAAGTTTCGTTGTCGCGCCGAATGTTTCGCGTTGGTTTGGGAGAGCCTTAATGCAAAAATTCTTCAAAGAGAACAAAATCAAAACAAAAGGATGATCATCGAAACGCTCCATATAATAAACTCGGGCAACACGATGAATCGACGAACCGACATGGAAGAAGTAAGCCCGCAATATAAACATCTGTTGGAGATGAGGGGAATGCGGAAAAAGTTTTAGCAACGAATGCAATGAAAAATTAAAGAAAACAAGCTTTAATGCAGCTTCTTTTGTTTCTTGTAACTTTACAATTGTACTTTATAGTGTATAGTTCTTTTTCTGTTGTGAAGAAATTGTTATTTTCTGTTAGTGCAATATAAATGTAATACGTGTAAGTTTCTATTAATTATAACGATGGTAAGAATTTATTGTAACTTTATATTTATCAATGCAAAATAGATAATCATTGTTATTCATCTGATGATGTCCATAGACATGGACGAAACGTCATGAAATAATAAATACTTGTTTCATTTTGACCTGAAGGCCATTTATCAACAAAACACAGCTCCCATTATGTTATTGTGAATCCTCCACAAATAAACGCGCCTTATATCCCGGTATTTAATATTACCGGTTATTGGGTGCATTCATCTGTGGATACCATTTTAACTTGTATTCTACATTTGTCTTTAGACCTTTCGGCAACACATTCCTTTAGCTCAAAAATTAAAATTATCTTAAAATTAACTTAGAATTAGTAAAACTTGAAAACTGTACTTAAAACTAATTTATCAATAAAGAAAAATAAATGAAAAAACCTACCTACAATCTATGTATTAAATCAAAATTAAAAAGAAAATGTTGATGTTTGGTTGCTGTTGCCTGTGGCTGTGGGTTCTTTGTGGCTGCTTTACGCATCTGTTCCGTGTGCGTGGTAAGTGTCTTGTCATACCTTTTCCCCATATAGTGTCGAAACAATATACGTATTCCGACGAATTATTGGAAAATGTATAGAATACGTTACTATTGACTTAAATGTAATTTTAATTCAAAATAAGTAACAACAATTTATAGTGTCGGTAATGTAGTTCGGAATTTCATATTGCATACTTTTAGGCATATCAGCTGCCATAATTTTAAATGAATGGGATTGCTTTGATTTTTTGAAATAAACTTATTTTAAAATTTTTAAATGTAATATTATGTAGGTACCAGATTGAAATACAAATAACAAGATATATGACAATAACACAAAAAAGCTAAGGCAATTTCCTCAAAAACCAAAATAAAAAAAAACAGATTTAATAAAATCTAACATTAGTATGATAATGAAGAAGTCCAAAAATTAGTTTTCGGCATGCCTTACGTTAGTCTGTGCGAATGAGCGGCTGTTCATTGGTACATACATCGAGCTACAGAGCCCACACAAAATGATATAAATGTGATTTTCTGGATGAGAAATTCAAATTTTTGTTTGACATCTTCCAAATCGAGAAAGTGACATTAAAACATGGTGGAATTAAAACCATATTTGTGTTGAAAGAACGGCAGCGAAATACCCAGTGGGGGAACCGCTGTAACGAAATTTCCAAGCACTAAAAAGCTGGTGGTGATGTGTCCAACGAACTGTGAAGGTTCGGTACTGAAAGGTCCTGCTTCGTAGTTCACTCTCAACTTTAAGATGACTTCACATTACACATGGTTATTGTTTATGGTAATCACTCTCTGAGCATCGACAAACAACAACTGTCAGCGGAGAGCACTAAAATGGTGGTTTCAATTAAATGACACCGTACCCAAATTCCAAAGGAACTTAATGGTTTGACTCCAGTTAGAACTGTCAACGAACTTGCAACCCTTATGAAATTCCAGCTTTCCATAGAGTAAAACTTACAAAAAGGTCAATCTTAATTTTATACTGAACGAACCTCAAATGAATGTCACTATGAGATAGCCGGCGAATTATAATTATATCTTGAGTTTTTAGAATATTTAGTTGCAGTTGTTGTTAGTGGAAATCACTAAAATCGCAGTTTCAATCGATTGACACCATCAATCGCCTATGGAATTGGACGCTGTGATTTTTAATGAATGTTAACTTTTTGCAAGTACAAAGGTAGCCGATAACTCTGCAATTTGTTCAACCTCAGCTATTTTGCATATCCCAGCCATTTACGTCCCTCGCCTACGTGCCTACAAATTGCAAGAAGAAATTGCATCGTTTAAAAGCAGTATAATGTAAACGTAAAATTTAAGTTCTTTAAAATTTTTATGGCAGGAATTTCCTAAAATTAGTTATTTAAATTGATTTGTATCACTGAACGCACCCGATATCCTACCATACCTACAGCCATTGATCTACCATACCTACAGTCAATTGTCAATCCCTACTGCTGACTATTATTATTTTTGTTTTGATTTTGTTTTCTTTTTAATTACTAGTGTCGCGTCCATTTTGTTCGGGGAATAATTAAAAATTAAAGTAAAAAAATATAAAAATATAAGTGTTAAAATGATAAAATCGTCGGTCGCGCTAAAAACGTTTCTATTTTTAAATGAGTGGTCGCGATAAAGTATAATCTAATTGTCGGTCGCGTTAAAATCAATTTGTTTTGGTCGGGGCAAATCAGATTTCGTAACGTTACGTGCTACAACGTAAAGTGCACAACGTAACGTTGCACACGAACGTTCACGTTTTGTCTCACTCTACCGCCAGCATAGATGTTTACACATCAAAAAGCTAAAAAGAATCAAGCACATCGCTGTAATAGGGCCCATATACACCACACATGCCTGCATGGCCAAATAAAAGAATACACAATCACGCTTCAACATACACTACTCATGCAAACTGTGCAATATTTAGTCGTGTGTTCATCGCTGAGTTGACAACTTCTTAATATTTCAAGCTTGACTGAGCAAATGTAGCACACACACCACACATGCTTGCATGCACAAACAAAAAAATATCAAAATTTTTTGAAATCACTCATGCCGCATGCACAACCACACATTCAACACCATACACTCGCAGTTTGCATGCGCAATCACTCTATTGCGCATGCAGGCATGTGTGGTGTATGGGCCCTATAATAAACGGATATGATACCCAAACAATTTATCGCTTAATGCAGGCCAAATCCAAAGATTTAGCTCTCCAGCAGTTTTACCGATTTTTTGTTTTGTTATTGAAAAGGAGGCAAATCCGCAATTTTTCACTAATTTCACCCAACCACTCCATAAATAAAGTAAGTTTTAACCTCCAAAACCCATTTGTTCACATTTAATTTATCGTAAATTTATGGTAATAGGTATGTGAAACGGAATAACAAACGTAACTAGTTTCACAAAGTGATAGAATAGCAAAAATCACTTACTTTTACGATCTTACTGACTGAATACAAATGGATGTAGTAGCAGTAGCTGTATAGAACGTATTTACGCAAGGCATACGAGGAACTACAAGGGCATATTTACTTCCCCACTACTCCTCCTAAATACACACAAGATGCACACACATGCAAGCAGAATGAAATATAAACAGTTTTGTTAAATGAATTATATTTTTCAGTCAATTATAATCTCAAGCTTGTTAGCTTGACGTGTTCAGTCAGGAAATAAAATTGGGTTTGTTCATAAGTTTTTTCCTTATACAAATTATTGTGTTTCTTTTAAAAAATCATAATCGTTCGCGTTTAGACGTTTGGTTTATACAGTAGGAGATATAGTACAAGCTGTGATTAAAATTGCTAACTCATCTATGAAACCAAATTGTATATTAAATCCATGCCAGTGGAACAACAGTATATGTAAGTGCCAATGCAAAAAAATTAATGTAATTAGTAAAGAATTTTGTGAACTATTTAGTCATGAAGTTATGTTAGGTAGGTATATCTGTTTTCTTAAAAGTCAAAGTGACATTTGGATACTTAAACATCCTAATATAGGCAGAATTCAACCCCAAACGCGTTTAGCTTATAATGACTCTATTCAACGATGCATAAGTTTTATAAATAACATTTTTACTTTTAAAGGCATTATAAGCATTAGGCTGTAATTATATACTATTTTTATATTAAAAATTATGTATTTGCTATTTTAATAATTAACATTATTTCTATGTGTGAATACGTTGATGTATTAGGTTAATCGTAATGTTATACCCAAACTGATTGTTTGTTAAAATTAGAGATCTGGCTATGCAAAAGTTTTTCTACAAGCTTTTGAAATAAAAAGATGGATAAGTTAGATTTGTTTTTCGGGGGAAGACAAATAACTTTGGCAACTTTCCAGCTATGTAGGTAAAAGCTTTGTGTGGTAATGGTGTCATAGTAATGTGTGTGAGGGTAAGAAGTGGATTTCATTGAAACCCTCCGCCGCCGTCGCTTAGGATTTTTAAATACATAATAACATACATTTTGACAACACCCACTCTCCTTTTAAGGGTATTCTGGGTGCAAATTGGAACTTAGAGTGCCATAGTAACTTTTCATGCTTTAGTTATAAAAAAGTGGAATCCTGTCGGATAGTTGAGATTCTCAAAAATTCAATGTAAAATCGAACATAATTTTAATTATTTCCCACTCTTAGAAAATTTGGCAGAGACGGTTCGTAAAACTAAAACATTTTTGGGTCGTCGTGAAGCACCTTGTCGGACCGCAATACAGAAATTGGTGGACAAATTCGAGCTGTTGGGACAAGTTAGTGATGTGAAGAATAAAACCCGTGCACGTCGCTCAAGAACAACTGAGAATATTGCTGTTGTAGCCCAAAGTGTTGAAGAAAACCCATGTTTGTCCATTCCTCGTCGTTCTTTGGAATTAGGCATTCCACAAACGTCATTACACCGTATTTTGCATAAAGACTTTGGTCTTAAGGCTTATAAAGTTCAGTTAACACAAGAACTCAAGCCGGCTGATCATCAACAACGTCGTGTCTTTGCTGATTGGGTCCTTGAAATGCATGAAAATGATCCGGAATTTCATCGAAAAATCATCTTGACTGATGAGGCCCATTTCCACCTCGGAGGCTACGTCAACAAGCAAAACTGTCGCATCTGGGGCTCGGAAAACCCAAGAGTTATTGTTGAAAAGCCTCTCCATTCTCAACGCGTGACTCTTTGGTGCGGTTTATGGTCCGGCGGGGTCATTGGACCTTACTTTTTCGAAAATGAGGCTAGAGCAACAGTTAGGGTCAATGGATTGCGCTATCGAGAGATGATTAATGATTTTTTATGGCCGGAATTGGATGGTATATTGATCTGGACAACGTTTACTTTCAACAAGATGGCGCTACGTGCCACACAAGCAATGAAACCATCGATCTTTTACGGGAAAAGCTTCCGGACCGTGTTATCTCTCGAAGAGGTGATCACAATTGGCCACCGAGATCTTGTGATTTAACACCTTGCGACTTCTTCCTTTGGAGCCACGTGAAAGATAAGGTCTACGCCAACAGCGTCGATTCAAGACCTCAAAGATGGAATTCGTGAGGCTATCGAGGACATAGGGCAGCCACTTTGCGATTTGGTTATGGAAAATTTCATGAAAAGGATATGGTCCTGTTAGCGTGGTCGTGGCGGCCATATGGCTGATGTTGTGTTCCATTATTAACGGCATACTTTCCTCTTTATAATGAAATAAACATCCGATCATTTATCTCAAAAAATGCCATTTTTCTTTGAATATCAAAATAACACCTCTTATTGGAAAACCCTTTATTTTTCGACCATATTTTTAATTTAAATTATTAAACACTAAATGCTAGCTGACACAAGTCAGTTTTTTCCAACTTAACTTATAAACTAACTACTTATTAAAATGAACAAATAAATTTACCTAAAATAAGAAAAACACAAAAGGGGTAATCATGCAATGTCGTATTTGCCTAGTAAACCTCGTAAACTGCATAAGTTTATCACCTCGTAAATCAAATGTCAAAATTTGTATGGAAAATTATATAAGCGAGCAACGTAATAAGGATATACACAGATTGCTTTATAGGTGCGTTCATGCAAAGTGAAGAATACATTTACGCAAATACGAAGTTACTAATGTCGTTTTCGTTTGGATGTTCGGAGTACTCCTTTTGCACTCTTTTTTCACTCCTACTACTCCAAAAGTCTTCGATTGGCTGTTCCGAGTAATGTTTTCGGAGTGTTCTTCTGTTCCCAATTTCATATTGGAGTAGACGAGGAACACACACATACATATAAAGGTTTTCGTTGGATTAATTGTCAAAAGTGGTAAATACTTGAAGAAGCCATTTTGTTAAATGGCGGCTTTTGGAAGTGTGCGTGTAAATTTAGGAAAGTCGGTGTTTTCATATTCGATTGGAATTAAAAAGGAGTAGAATAGACCGAAAATCCAAACGAAAACGACATAAATATATCTCATTGCATGAATATCCCTAAAGTAAACAAAACTATCTTGTTGAATGTTGACAAATGTAGATGAGCATTGCCATATACGAGGAATCCTTAACCCGCTGACAAATCTAAAACAGCATTGCCATATGCATTTGGAATTAGTCCTCGAACACAATGGATGCGATAAGAAAACGAGACGTGAGTGTGACGAGATCTCGTCGTTCTTGTTAAATTAGTTTCAAACTATGACGAGGATATCCATAATAAAGCATTTCACGTCGTCACGTTACGTAAAATTAATTGATTAAGAAATTGTAAATCAGTAAGCTTTGTTAGCCGTAGGTATTTTAATTTCCCCCAGATCTGATCCGGATTGGATTTGTACACGAAAATACATTTATTACAAAAACAATTCAAGGTCCAGCTTTGCTTTTGGATTTGCAAATCCATTTTTAAACACACACCTTTAGTACTTCCTTGCAAAAATTAGTTTTAACGCTGACGGGTAGATGGCTTTTTGAGTAAAAACGAAGACAACGAACACCTACAAATAAATACACAAAAGGACAAAAAGAGATGGGTATATATCATTTTTTTCACCGTGATCCTGTTTGTTTTATTATCATGATCTTATCCGGATCAGATTTGAAGGATAATAAAATGCAGCTAATATTATTATTTTGTTAAATCTCGTCAAAAGTCTCTTGCCATTGAATTGGGATATGGTTTTATAATTCCAAAATGCTTACAGTGAATAAAGTCACGCTCTCGTCTCGTTTTCTTGCGTCTCGTTTCCTTTCTTAAATCTCGTCCCAATTTTGGAGATTTTACTGTGGTGAATCGGTGCATTAAAATTGCTAAACCACGGATAAAAATTTTAATCAAATGAGAACCTCAGTTAACTCGCCGGAATCGGTGGACTAAAATTGCTGAACCACGGATAAAAGTTTGACCGACATCGACCTTTGTACAGCTGGCCCTTACATGCCACCTCCACTGGGCATGAACGATGCTCGGATTATGAACATGTCTAGAAAAAATCCAATGGAGGCACAAAAATTCATGTCCGTGCAGCAACATATCGACCAAAACTACTTTTTCAACACGACATGACCGCTGTTCAAAGCTTGGGCATGAGATTTGACGTTTCATGTGTGTGAGTTTTTTTTCTGGTTCTCGCTGAATGTGGTGGTAAATGTTGAAGGAAAAAGGTAGAAGTAGTGGGGAAAGGAATTTCTATATGTTTCCCTTGTATGTGAAACGACATGACATAATTTGCCCAGCGGTAAAAATTCGCTGATTGGATTGTGGTTGTGATGTTGGGCATCTGAATGCCCTGTGAAGTCGGGGTGTAATGGCTAAGCGAAAATCGTCAACTTTAGTTTGTTTATCTAACCAATTTGTAAAGAATTCATTATAATCTTAAATCAACAATTAATTGTTGTGTTGGTCTATACAAAATGTTTGTACGTTTATAAGTAAGAATATGATGAATATATATGAGGCGAGAGGCTTTGTTTGAGAGAAAAGAAGTTTTACTTCTAGCGCGCGTACGTCAGTACACACATATGTTCTTTTTTTATGATTTGACAAATCCTTATTTCGCGTTTTTCATTTCGCAATGTTCATTTAATCTTTTGTTTGATTGGCTTTTTGAAGTTTGGCAATTTTTTATCTTAAGGCATATAATTTAATGCAAGCCAAAAAATTACAAATCAATTGAGAACCAAATAAAAAAAGCAAAGGAACAAAATGCCGAATAGAAAATATGTACTATCCCAGGAGTAAAATATTAAAATCTTCTATACTTACTAAAATACCATGAACGAAAAAAAGGAATGTGAAAGAGATTTTGGATGAGTTTATTCTTATTCCTTAAGGAAATATTCATGCATAACATATCCTTATACATGTGTACATATGTATTTATAAAAAACAAACAACTCTCAAAAAACATACTTAATTATAAATGAATTAAGAATGAAACGAGTAAGCGAATAAAACATTGCCAAATGCATTTTGCAAAACAGCGGTGACCCATTTATGTTTGTTTTTATGTCTCATGTGTGTTCTTTATTGTATTCCAGAGAGTATTTTTTTTTTGTTAGTTAAATATGACATTTTTTAACAACTAGCAGACCTGTGCTCGCTTTGTTTTACAAAGTTTTCAAAATTATTTGATGAATTTTTTGTTTAACTACTAATTCAGAGCTAGTTGTAACCGGTGGCGTAATAGTTAGTTCATAGGACTGTCATGCCGAAAGTCTGAGCTAAATTCCCAGCCTCGTCCACATACAAATAAAAACTCTTACGAGGAGGTAACAACTCTTCCAAGAGTATCCCATGTCATGACGTCATGAATAAGTTTAGATTCGACAAAAAATTGTAGGTCCTCTCCATTCTTTTAAACAAATAACACGCCCACGAGAATGGTTAAGTTGTAAATCACTAGGCTCTGGCTCTTCGGCAGCGTTCATACAGTCAAATTTATTTATAAAGGGTCCGCCAAATAACTTTCTTTTTTTTTTGAAAATGGCGCAAAACATCGAGTGTAGCTTCGGCTGTGTGGCACGTAGCGCCGTCCTGTTGAAACCAAATGTTGCCAATATCCTCTTCTTCAATTTTTGTGAACAAAAATTCGTTCAACATGGCCCGATAACGATCGTCATTGACTGTAACGGCTCATTTTCGAAAAATGGCCCAATTATGCCTCTGGACCAAAATCCGCAAAAAACAGTGACTCGTTGTGGGTGTATCGGCTTTTCAATGTATGCGTGCGGGTTTTCTGCGCCCCGAATGCGACAATTTTGCTTGTTTACAACCCGCCAAGATCAAAATGATCTTCATCTGAAAAGATGATTTTTTTTTGGCAAAATCGGCATCTTCTCTAAGTCGATCGCAGGCCCACTTAGCGAAGCGTATACACAACCATATTCGTTCAGCGGAAGGATAAAACTAATTATCTGTCAAATCAGACATGAGCTAAGTGTTACCATTCACGAAATAAGCACTAGTTGAAAAAAAAACGTTATATGGCGAGAAATATTTTCATTAATATAAACGGTGTGAAATAGGGCTAACCGTAATTTCTAACATACATACTAACAAAAAGCTTATATATACTTACGTTTTGAGCAAAAATCAATGCAATTTCTTAAAACATGGAAAACAGAATCTTAGCACCCCCTTTTTTGTTTCTGTATACCATTTGTAGTGTTATGTTCCATTATTCATCCCTATTACCGATATCGTGCACGAATCCAAAAAATACGACGAGAAGGAATTTGCATCCCATTTGTCGTTTTCAATCATTCGCTCTCGTTTTAACGTCGTATGCAAATGTCAAGCTTCGTTGAACAACTCTATTTCGCATTCTGTAAGACGAAAAGAAATGACGACTAACAAGAAAAGCGACAGTATCTGTCGTTGTTAATTTTGCTAACTACAAAAAAAAATGGAAGGACACAAAATCATAAGTATTCTAGTTAAATTATTAAATTAATAAAATAGTTTGTTGTAAATATATTTATCAACAAATAAATAAATTTTTTTTTGTATTTGATGGACAAAAAAAAAATCAGATACATTTCTGGGCACTC
This sequence comes from Leucozona laternaria, assembly GCA_932273885.2. Taxonomy (NCBI): domain Eukaryota; kingdom Metazoa; phylum Arthropoda; class Insecta; order Diptera; family Syrphidae; genus Leucozona; species Leucozona laternaria. Next base: position 263,577,164 of record OW026366.1, on the reverse strand, counting down.
GTCGAGCTGATGGAAAAAAACATGTATGTAGGACGTTAGACTTTTTAAAAACTGCTTGAATGATATAATTTGAACGTCCGTAGCTTAACTATTCAACGACATAGACATAATGTAGGTTCTCTGTCAAGAGATGCAGGTGGTGGACAATAGTTTTGCTTCAAAAATTGACTTATGTATATAATCACTTACTAAATGTTAAAAATAAAAAAGGACCAGCTTTACTTTCTTTTCTTTAAAACATTGTGGAAAACTTGTTCTGTTAAATTGAAATAATTCTTATAGGGAATGAATCTCGAATTTTTTGCCGACTTCTTCGCAAACCATAGCTGCATGTACTTTCACACACCTCATTTAGAATCCATAATTAGTAAATTCATTCTGCATTTCTCCATCTTTGTAACTTTAACCATACATTATATTGCTTTACTTTTAATTTTAATAATTAAATTTAACCACAAATATTGATTGTTAAATTGCCTTTAGCTATATGATTTCCTTCAATTGTGATAAGGTTTTACAGATTCTTAATCCCTTTTTCCACCAGAGAAATCGAGAGTCGTCGAAAACGACAAACGGCATCGGTAGTAGAGGTGATTACAGTCGAACTTCCATAACTCGAACTTCCATAACTCGAACTTCCATACCTCGAACTTCCATAACTCGAATTTCTCTATTACTCAAAGTTTTATTGAGAACTTTGCATTTAAAACTTTATTTCTCTATATTTCGATTTTTTTTAGATTACGTTTGATGCCGAAAAGTCTCTTCAATTCGAACTTTTTCTCTAACTGGTGAAATCCCTTTTGTTTAAATTTTTTGTAAAAGTAATTGAGTCTAAAGGCTCTTCCAAACCAACGCGAATACTTTCGAACGACGACGTAACTTTCACCTGACAATGAGAGCAACCACACTGGTGCGATGCGAATCTTCGAACATTTCCAGTCGTCGCATATTCGCTTCGAATGTTTCGCGTTGGTTTGGGAGAACCTTAACTGTGATGAATTTCGAAAAAAATTTTTTGGGGGATGACGGATGGCTGTGTTCAGAGTTTGTATGTTTTTTATTTGAACTTCGGTTTTGAACGGGTTAAACATTTTTCATACGCAGAAGTTCCTAGTTAGGTTTCAATTTTTTTGTGGGAAAAGGATGAATTCAAGAATTTTAACGTCAGGAAGAAAATTCAAGCATCTTCCTTTTGAAAAAAAACTGAAGGCCATACAATATATTTTACCTAAAAAGTACACTTTCCATTATACTGAACAACAGAGAACAGCGAGAAAGTATTAAGAAAATGCTGACACTTCAAGAAACGAATAAACCTCAATGAGAAAAAAAACCTCTTAAATTTGAGTAATTTGAGGCAGTCTCCAAGGACGTGCAATTCACGAGATTGAATTTTTTTTATAAATTATGCAATGAAAAAAAAAACGTCAACAAATGATTAATGATGTTTTTTTCAAGCTTCTATTAATAAGAAATCATTTTCTTCTTTTAAATATTCCTTTTACTGAAATAAAACAGTAAAACTAAAAATTTTGTCTCATTTCTTTAAATCGAAGTTTCTATAACTCGAATTTTTTTTCATTCGTTTTGATGGTTCGACTTATAGAAGTTCCACTGTATCTCTTTTGTATTCATCTTACAAATCCATGAATTAACATCGTAGTATAAGTCCCCACTGTGTTCCACTACTTAAAATATCAAAAAATTTTAAAAGTATAAGTGAATACCTAAGTGTATCAACCTCAAAGAAAAAGTTGAAATATAGTATTTATAAATATTCGGACAAACAAAACATAGCCCGAAAATTCTTATAAAACAAGCTACATATGTATGTAAGATATTATTTCGTCTTTATAATCATAGTCATAATAATGAAGTGATGATTATGATATAATTATTTATTATAGGTAAATTACCGAAGAATAATGAAATATATAGGTATACTCTGGCGTATACGTAATATTTGTACACAACTTACTCTGTAACTGAAAACAAAGTTTAAGGTGTTATAAATCTTTTTTTGATGTGATGTCTGTTTATCTTAGAACAAACCTAATATTGTTTTATATAACAAAAATAGTAAGAGTGTTTTCAAATGCAATGACGTCACTTTAATTTTACTGAAGAAAAACAAAAAACAAAAATAGTTTTTTTAACTAAATTAGCAACAAATTCTGAAATGAACACAGTTAAACCTTGTATGTATGTATGTGCATTCTACATAATTGTCATCACTTATTTTATTGAGAACATAAGAAGAATGTTTATTCAAGACAATAAACAATTCCTAGCAACAACAGAGAAGGATAAATTACGAAATAACTTTATATAAATTTGATCGTCGAAATCTTGTAACTGCGTTTTGTTATTGTTTACGGAGACTGTAGAAAATATTTACTATCTCTTTTAATGCCAAACATGAGGGGGTGCTTCAGTTGTACACACTGCACCATGCGCACACGGATTACACGTTTTGTATAAGTCTGCAAAAATACAACACTTTGCGAAACGTCGGATCCATTCGGAGGGTATTTTACCCAAAATGACAAACCATAAAACGTACAACTGTCAGCAGAAACACAATTTATTCAATAACGCCACTTAATGTATTTAATTTGACACATGATAGGGTTACCAATGTGAGTATTTTATGGGAGTATTTCATTTCCAAAAGTTTGATCACAACTCTTCTCATTCGATTAGGTAATAAGCGAGTATATTAAATTTCATATAATACAATAGTTTTTAGGTTATTTTTAGTAAAATTTCGTTTTGCTGACCTAGTTTCAGTTTTGTGTTCAATACTTTTTGGCCTTGTTTCAAAATCTTTTTCAATTATTTATTGATATTTGATAATAACTTTAAATAAACCACTTTTATGTTGAATCGCAACATATAAATAAGATCCATTTCGTCATATTTTAAAAATACTCTTAGTTTGTTTATTGATGTTGTTTCTTTCTCTTTTTTTTTAAATATCTAAACTATAGAAACACAATTCGAAAAACACACCCAAGCTTTTTATGGTCAGATAAAATATAACACCGAAAAGAAAATTTATCTATGCAACACCATCAGAACACAAGCAATAAAAATATAAATATATCGCCATAGAAAAGACATCAAGGAACCGTCAAAGAACTTAAGGCAATTATTTGGGGCAAGCTATTGCGTACTTTTTGTTGTTTTTGTTGAATTAATGCAAGAACAGGTGTTTAAGATTTGTTTATGAGAATGCAAACAATTTTGAGATTTATTTTTTTTTTTTTTGCGAAAAAAGAATCCAATTAGTTAATAAAACTTAATTAAAATATTTGTGATTTAATTATAAAATTCAAAATAAATAAAAACAAAGCCAGAAGCAATATAGAGATGATTTCAAACCAACGATCGACAATCAAATGAGAAGATGGACGGTAAAGTAGTCCCCAAGTTACCAACACTTCTGCAAAGTGGAGGAGTAGGGTGAGCTGTAAGTAAAGAAAAAAAAAAATAAAAATTATACCCACCCACACCACCTTAGCCCATATGGAATATCATCAAGGAGAAATATTTTGAAAAGAAATTATAATTCCACCGAACAATACATATTCCAAAGTTCTAAAAATATCAACCTAAAATCAATAGATCCGCAACGATATGTATCCATCGGATATACACTTTGAAGACAGAACTCTGGCATTTTCAACTGCGAAGGTGTATGGGAGAAATTCCTTGGATCCCAACACAAAAGAAGCCAAGAACCTAACATGCGCAACAAAAACCCATTACCACATCGTGGTAGCCTGAAATGGCTTCGATGGAAATTTCAAATAAACACCAGCAGCAAGAGTGGAGAACTTTTCGAATCGTTTTTTCTTTCATTTTTCAAAATTTCAATATTTCTAAAAATATTTTCAAAAATTATCACATAGAATTCTCGTTTGTATCCGCGAGTTACTCTTATAGATGGATATTTTTGTAACCACACCGATGACTTCCTCCGGCCGGAGTGTGTGTATGTGTGTGTGGTGATTTACGTTCATTTATGGTCAGCTAGGAGCAGATTTTGAATGAAATCACGACATAAGTATTTGTGGGGCGGAATTTCGCAAATCTAAATACATATCTCGAGTCTCACATTAAAAGCAGCATCAGCACTATCAGAAGCTAAGATCTTGAGTAAGATCCAAACAGAAATAGAAAACATTGCCGAATACAAACGAAATATGACTAACAAATTGCATGCACTTATTTTTAAACCGCGTCAAAAAAGTCTTGGTTGTCTCATTATTATTATTATTATTTACATTACCGGTGGCGCGGCGCACGGTATGATATGTTTTGGCAGTGCTTGCGAAAGGTGAATGTATCCTTAAAAGGTGTGCTCGCATCTTTAGTGCTTGTGCTAGTCTGCCTGATCTGCATATTCAATATAATAAACGCACTGGCTGTTTCTGTAAAAATAAATAATTGTGGCGATGGCTTAAGTAGATTTATTTTGAGTGCATTTTCTCAATTATTCATAATAATTATGATGCTAGGAAATTATTATCTTTTCAAAATAGGATACACCTTGTGTCTTGAGGTAGCGCATTAGCACCGCATCAGCCTTCTCTACAATTTCTTGGGTGGGAGCATTGCCAAGAAACTATTCAGTGAATAGATATGATTTAAATTGATTGGACATCTTTTTGGCGCAGTCCCGCTCTGGGCAGACATTATTGCGAATGGGCTACTCTTAATAAACAATTAGACCTAATGGGATAATTTCATGTTAGCGAATTTATCTTTTTGAAATAGTTGACAAGACAAGACAGCAAACAACAATTGATACCTTATGGCAGAACGAATTTAAAATCATGTACATGTTTTATAGGCTGGGGTAGCTTTACATTGTGTTGTAGTGCTTTTTCATATTGTGATAGGCAGTAACGATATTGATGATATTGAAAACATGCAAGATCTACAGCCCACAAAAACGCATCTTTCCACATTTGTTTTTATTTTTCAGCTGAAAAAAATTGATTAGAGGAAAAAACTCGAAAAAAAGCAAACCCCAGCGATCCACTGATGGAGAAGATTTTTTTTTCTTAAAGTAACTAAACGTTGAGATTTTTATCGAAAACACAATTATTAAAAAGAAATAACGCATTTGGACTTATGTAGTTCATTCGTTTACATTGTTAATTAGATCAGTTTATCTGCCAAAATCGGTTGGTTAAAATCTTGATCCTAAGAAAAACCAAGTTTGTTAAACTGGCCCTTAATCATGCAAATAATTTAAACTACGGTTTAGCTCCTGAAGAATTAATATAAAGGGTGTTTTTGTTTGTACGTGTGGTTTTCAAGAACAAATAAAACGCATATAATTTAATGTTATGGCCAAGAAGCTTTGTTATAAAAAAAAGGGTTTTCCATTATGTCATAAAAATGATTTTGGGCAAATATTCGCCGCGGCTGGCTCAAATTCCAGCCGAGAGGCCCAATTCTCAACCACTTTTTGCAGCAATTGGGGCCGTATATCAGCAATAACAGGCTGAGGAATATTTTCCTATAAGGCGTCAATCGTCTCCGGGTTATCTGGATAGATAAGCGACTTCACATAGCCCCTTGAAAAATAGTCCAGCCGTGTTAAATCGCACGATCTTGGAGGCCACACCACAAGCCCACGACGCGAGATAGTGCGCTCACCAAAAGTTTCCTTCAATAAATTGATTCTTTTCGTTGGCTTTATGGCATGTAGTGCCGTCTTGTTGGAACCAAAGGTCGTCCACATCAACATCTTCCAATTTAGGAACGAAAAAGTCATTAATCATGGCTCTATAGCTTTCCCCATTGACTGTAACTTTATGGCCGGCTTCATTTTTGAAGAAATATGGACCAATGATTCCCTTAATTGCCCATAGAGCACACCAAACAGTGACTTTTTGAGGATGTAACGGCGTCTCAACAATGGCTTGTTGATTATGATCACTCCAAATACGACAATTTTGCTTATTAACGTACCCATTCAACCAAAAAAGAGCTTCATCGCTGAACAAAATTTTCTTGTGAAAATGGCAAACAGAATTGAGCATCAATCAAGTAACAGCTGTCAAAACTACCAACTCCGAAAAAAGTATTGCCAGATTGAAAACCACTCGTCTAAAAAAAATACCCTGTAGTTGAGGAATAACTTTAGCTTTAATTGTCAAAAATCTATCGAAATCAAAGTTCGCCACCAACCTAATTTGATAGAAATAGAAATTATGTTTCGAAATAAGAATTTATATGTGAAATTAAATGAGATGATTTTGAATCGGATTTGAACATTTTCAACCTAATTACCCACACAAACTGATGAACCTGTTTTCCCACTATGTAAAAAATGTATATAAATGCTAATTTTTGATATGGTGTGAATATAGCAAATTTGTAATGTGATATCGAGAAAATTTGAAAAAGTCAAATCTATCAAACAAATTATTTTTCTTTGATTCTTTCATTTGTGAAATAAAATTATTTGTATAATATTACTAGCTGCCCCGCCCGGCTTCGCACGGGTAGACAAACCTAAGCTTCGCATACAAATTACAAAAGAAAATATAACTTTATATTTAAGCTAAGTTTTGTAATCGAATACTACCTTATTTATGTACTTCACGTTATGAATGGCTAAATATGTAAGAACATGATCCTCTTAGCCTAACTTTTATAACTTTCCTAACACTGAAAGAATTTTTGCAATCGAAAACCACTTTCTTTGTTTTTATCCCATTGCACTCTGACTCTACAATGAGAATTTTTTTTTAAATAACCTCTTTTGAAATCAGATGCCATTTTTCATTGTTACCCCCATTTCACTCTATAAATGCCAATTTTCTGAAAAAATCCCTGAGGCAATCCAAAATGAAAGATTAATTAATTTACTTTTTCCCAACGTTTTGACAGTGGTTGCCGTCTTCTTTAGGGGATCTTTATTTATAAAAAAAAGAAGCAATTACATAAAAGTGTAAATGTATTTAGGGTGGACATAATAAACACTTACATAAACTTCAACAATAGCCCAATAAGTACATTCAAGTTTTGGATATAATGTCGGAAACTAAGGAGCAGTACACCGCTGAGATGTTTTGTATGTCTTGTTTACAGTTCGTGTTGGTGTTTATATTGATTATGTGTAGTGTTTCTAACGTGTAGCGTTTGGAAGTATGTTTCTCCATTGAAAACATCTATACACCATCAAGGTCCAGTTAGTGGCCACTTCCAACGCTGTGGCAAGGCAGTTCCGTCTTTCCAGAATTTTTCAAACGATTGTCCGACTTAAAAACCAAAGCCGATGAGAATCATCTTTATATATTCTCAGATATATGTATGTACATCAAAAAAGAATTTTTGAAAACGGACAATTATTTATCACTCTAGAAATAACAAAAGTTAAAAAGAATGTCCCAAAAGACATTTCCTAACCGCCTACAGCGCCATTTGTTGAACGATAATTGAATTGAACTGAAAAAACGAAATTTTCGCCTACAGCGCCACCTGTTGAGACTTTTCGGTACAATTACGAACAAACCCGTAGAATGAAGGTCCAGTCGTGCTCAAGTTTTAATCATCCCAACCCACTACGATCCATTTTTATATGTATAGTATTATAATATTTCGATTCTATAGATTTTAAAGCTTTATTTAAATATAAATCAAATTATAATAATTCAAAAAAATAAAAAATTTATCAAATTGAAAATTAATTATTCATCTTTTGAATTAAAATAAATGATAAGCACTTTAACCAATGATTGGCATGGAAACCAATGATTATAACATATGCCGATTATTGACCGCGTCATAGTTTTTTTTTCAATCCAATCCAACAGTTAACACATCTTAAAATAAATCCTTTCTTCTCTTTTTTTTTTTTTAATTTATAGTAAACATTTAGGCAATGAAGTTGCAGACTCCTTACCAAAAATAGGAAGAATAACACCCTGGGCCTGAACTCTACTGCGGAATAGCAGAAAACGTGATTAAGAACAAAATCAAAACAGAAGAGGAGGCAAAAAGACTATGAAGATCGGCAATAAACCCCCCAAAACTGAGACAAGCCCAAGTGCTACTTGGAATCTACAACCAGGAACGCTTTCTATCCTGCATGAGCTTATAAGTGGGAACGAAATCAGAATAATAACAGGTCTCCTCAATGGTCTCTGCAAACTATAAAAAGTAACCTTAACATTCTTGACCTAGTAAGAAGCCACTTGCAGATTCCTCAATGCACATGAAGAGCCGCCAGCCCACATAATGGGTAAATGTGTAAATGTGCACTTATGCACCAATTAAATAGGCCCGGCAGCTCGGCAGTGGGTAACCACCAGATAGAAGAGAGCAAACTATCCTCTCTCAAAGTATTCCAAATTCTCGAATTCCTCAAAGGGACTAATTTGATTTGGAGGACGAGTTGGAGCCTCATCCAACTCCAAAAAGGGGGGCACAATAGCTCATACGGTCGCAGTGTAATTATACCCAACAATATTCATTCATTCATTCATTCATATATATGATTCCTTCCTAAGTCTATAACTTGATGACATTGTGGAATCCCTTCCCTGTGGTGTTGATTATGGAAACATCAAAATAAAAGTTATAATGTATGCGGATGATATTTTAATTGTGGCAGAATCTCCAACTTCTCTTCAATTAAACATAAACAGGCTTTTTGACTACTGCAGAAGATGGTGCTTGGAAGTAAATACTGAGAAATCAAAAGTAATGGTATTCCAGATCGGTGCAAGAATAACGTCTAGAGAGGAACACTGGAGATATGGCGAAACCGAACTGGAAGTAGTGAAAGAGTACCCTTATCTGGGAATGACGATAAAATATAATTTAAATATGGAAAAACATCTCGAAGCTTAAGCTAACGTAGCCAAGACAGCAATTTGTGCAAATTGGAAAAAAATATTCCAAAATAAACTTGTTTCAACTAATGCTAAAGTCCAAGTTTTTGATGCAACTGCTAAAGCTATTCTTTTCTACGGAGTACAAACCTGGGGTGTTAAAAAATTTGAGACAGTGGAGAAGTTGTTGCGATTTTTCTTAAGGAAAATTTTTCTTTTACCGGTAAATACGCCAAAATACATGTACTACTTGGAATCAGGACTTCCAACGCTTTTCGTTTCCACTCTGAAGCTAAATGCTGATTACTTGGTGCGAGTAATAAAGATGGAGGATACGAGATTGCCGAAGCTCGTGTTTACGCATCCCGTACGTCGAAAATCGCTGTTTTACAAAGATTGGGTTGATCATGCAGCTAATTGTGGATGGAATCTAGACTTAGTCGATGCAGATGCAGAACATTGGAAAACGGCTCTTTATGAAATAATTCGAAGCATCGATGAAAACGAGAGATATGCATTCATAGAACAAGCAAGATCATCAAACGAAAGAACAATATATAACAAGCTTAATTACAATTTGAATGAAAAAAATTACTTCAACGAAGACTATCCAATAAAAATGATAAGCAGTATTTTCAAAGCAAGGGGAGAACTATTAAAACTCAATTATATGCCGCACAGGAACGATTTGGAAGGTATTTGCTCTCTATGCAATATGCGGGTTATGGAGAACATTCACCATTTTATTGCAATATGTCCAATGTTGATGGAGGTTAGGAGAGTTTTCTACGAGAAGAATTACCTGCAAGAAGAAGACATTAAACGTATTCTAAATGGAGAAGACTGGGTACGGCTATATCAATTCACTTCAGAAGCAATTTCCTACAGAAGCAGAATCATAAGTGAACGTTTTTAAACTTAAATTAAAGTTATACTAGTTCGTTTTATAATAATTTAAAAAGCCTTTTCAATTAAAAATTCATTCAACTACCGTTTTAACTAAACTAAAAGTCCATAAAAAAAAAAAAAAAAACAAACAATTTTATATAACAACATTCATTATTTGCTAAACTAAAAGCCTTTTTTTTAAATAAAATTTGTTTTAACTAAACTAAAAGTTCAATTCAATTGATAAATTCATGTTAGAAAATATACAAAAAACCATATGTAAATACTCTAATAATTAACAATTATCTTTTATAAACGTAAAAATATTATGTAAAAGCAAATTTTAAAGAAGTCACTCGGGCAGACGGCAGTAATGTAAAGAAAGTTTTTTTTAACAAATGAATAAAACTATCTATCTATCTAATCTAATCTATCTATAACTTGATGTAAGAAAAGAAAAATAAAATTTCTTAAAAAACTAATTTTAAAAATGTAATTTTATTAAACTTATTTCACAACATTAATTTATCTTTTTGAAAGCGACGCGTTTCGGTTTTTATAAAACCATCTTCTGGCTTCAGCTTGTTGACTTTGGGTATTGTTTGCCAAAAACTTCACCTTCTTTTAATTGCTGTTTATAGTTATTACTAACTTGAGTTCTAATGATCATCAGAACTTCAATGTTAAGATCTTTATGTATAGCTAAAATGTCAAATGTTTTCTAGGCAAAAAAATCACATTGGCTTATTTCTAAGTCGATGAAAAACCTGATTAATGATAAATTACTTTAACACTAAATTATGTAAAATACGTAAAATTAATTTTGGTCCCTTAAATTCTCTAGAAAAATGCATTTAATTTTATACTTGAACATTTGTAGAAGCTAGTTATATTAGTGTTTTAAGTTTTCTTTTAATTTAAAGTTTTACAAAAAAAAAATGGTTAAATGATATCGATAAAAACTTCGAAAAGACTAAATTTAACTCTGTTATCTAGTTTGGCAACGTGAAGGTACAAAATTCGTCTTATTTAAAATAAATTTGTGTTCTCTTGCTTACCTCGTTTTTTATTTTTTCATACAATTTTATAAAAATATATTGTTTATTATGGCTGCTTTTTTAATAGGATCCTTACAGACACAGTCAATATTACTTATTCGGTCTTAAAGAAGATTCTAACCAGTATTGAAATCCATTGCCCATTGCTGTAGGGCATTTAACCACTGCGTGCTTGTCACTCCAATTTCTCACAAAAATTGACCTACTTAGTACAAATTTTGGATATGAGGCAAATAAGCACTAAGAGAACCCAAAAATTTGTGGTCTATAGAGAAAAAGTGGTTTCCGTAATTTTATAAATAATAGAGATAGAGAATATTCGAATTAGTATAACTGCATCATAAACTCACTAACTCAGTTTCCCGAAAATGTGGTCTATGAGGCACTTAAGCACTCAGGCGGCGACGTCGATGTAAAATTTCAGAATTTAAAAAAAACTACGTACACACTAATAATTGCTTGAGCATCCCGCCTTGTATCGGGTTTTTCAATAAGAGTGCTACAAAAGTTTTTTTAAATAAAACAAAAACGGTTTTGGATATCAATGAAATACGTACGTACGTTTGATGCATGGAACTCGATTTCTTTTGCATGGCCACCATCGCGGGCACGCTTGCAGAAGTCCAGACGCTGAACCCAATTTTCGACGGTTTTCAAGCATAAATCGGCCGATACTGCTGCAATTTCACGTTCGATATTCGTTCGAAGTTCATCAATCGTAGCTGGCTTGTTGACATAGATCATAGACTTGACGTAGCCCCACAGGAAATAGTCTAACGGCGTCAAATCGCACGACCGAGGCGGCCAAGCGACTGGAGCATTTCGTGAGATAACACGTTCTATAAACTTGGTTTCCAATAAATTGATTGTGACATTCGCTGTGTGGCTTGTGGCGCCTTCCTGTTGGAACCACATGTCCTTCAAGTCCATATCATCCAATTGGGACCAAAAATATTCGGTTATCATTGAACGGTAGCGGGTCCCCATTCACAGTAACGTGCCGGTCTTGATTATCACGGAAGAAGTACGGCCCAATGACGCCGCCGGCCCATAAACCACACCAAACCGTAATTTTTTCGGGACGCAATGATGACTCATGGAATACGTGTGGATTGCTGCCTGACCAATACCGCATATTTTGTTTATTGACGAAGCAATTCAGCCAGAAATGAGCCTCATCGCTGAAGATGATTTTTCGATGAAAATCCGAATCATTTTCAAGTTGTTGCTCAGCCCAATTCACGAACATACGCTGCTTCTGGTGGTCAAGCGGCTTCAGTTCTTGCGTCAATTTAATCTTGTAAGGATGTAGGCCAAGATCTTTTCGCAAAATTCGCCACAACGACGTCACAGAGATGCCCAACGCTTCAGAACGACGTGTGAGAGACACATTTGGGCTTTCTGCAACTGAAGCCTCAGCGGCAGCAATATTCTCGACACTACGTGCACTTCTTTGTCTCACTGGCACGGGAACATTTTGTACTGTGCCTGTGGATTCAAATTTTTCCACTAGACGCTCAATTGTTGATCTGCTAGGACGATTATGACGACCATAAATTGGACATAGCGCTCTTAACGTTAAGGCCACTGACTCCGAATTTCGGTAGTAAATTTTAATAATTTCGACTCGTTATTGGCTCGTATATCTTTAAATCATAAAATGGCAAATCTTACTGAAGAGAAATGTCAAAAGAGCGGCAAGATATATGGCGTAGTTTGCTGTCCCTGTTGCTCTACTTTTGTAGCGTCCCTGTTGAAAAACCCTTTATAATGCATAATGCTTTGCTTTTAAATAAATATATTCTTTAAATAAATGTAGAAGAAGCCATAGATTTACTTAAGACTTAATTTTTTAATATTGCACTGTCTTATTATAGGATTTCTATAAAATATTCCTAATTCGCTTATTTAAAACTAAACGCTTATTTTGTAAGTATTTATACATATCAAGCATAAGTATGTAGAACGTAAAAGTTTCACATAATGTTCTCTTGGAAAAGTTAAAAACAAAAAAAAATTGTTTTTCTTGGAATGAATGAATGAAGTTCTTTTCATAGTAAATGAATAATTTCTGATTTTAATTTACATTTAATGAGGTCACTTATATTGTTCAGATAATGAAGAAAACAGATGGTATAAACTTTAAAATTAATAGAAATGAGAAACATGACGATTCATATGATTCAAAGAAAAATGGCTTTAACTAAACAAAAAATTAAGTTTCTAACCAACTATTTAGAAATATCGTATTTCATTTTTCATTTATTCACTACAAAAATGAGTTCCCTTAATTTTAAAATGGAACAACAAAAAAACTCTTACAGAAAACTTTACAAAACTTAGAAATGTATTCTGTCTGAACTACGTAATGTAAGTATTTAGCCTTATTGTGAGTTTCACCCGAACAACATTCCACCCGGAAAATTTGACATTTTACTTTTCGTCTATTGTGAGTTTCTCCCGAAATTTCATAATCGAAAAATTCCCCTCATTGTGAACATTCATTTCGGGCGGAATGTAATGCCATTTTCACTTTCGTTCGGGCGAAACACACAATAGCTTTTAAAATTCCGGGCGAACAAAAAATTTTAAGGTGAAAGGTTGAAACTCACAATTAGGCTCATTACGTATTTGCGCATTATTGTATTTGAAATTTTAATGGCTTAGTCTTAAGGGTTTGTATAACACCAGTTACCGGAACACGGAGCCGTGTTCCTTGGAGATGAAGATGCTACACAGCATATTCACTGATAAAGGAACCCGCTATCTAAAAGCGCACGCAGTTGTAGGTAATGTCCTGAAGCTGGAAGAACCCCAATGCATGCTGTGGCAAGAATTAAAAAATTGTCCGTTCTTTTTAACTTCTCAATGTCTTCTTGTGTATTCCCATCTATTTGGAAATATTCTTTTATAATTCCTTTACATAAAAAATGTAAAAAAGGCGAAATTAAAAATTATCGACCTAAAATTGTAAGAATATCTGTTATTCCAAAACTTTTCGAGGCTATTATTTGAGAATCTCTATGTTTTTATGTTAAATCATTTATTGCTCCCAATCTATACAGTAACCATTTTAATGGAATTAGCAGAAAATTTTATAAAGACTCATTTAAAAATAGAAAACAAGTAGATTGTGACTTAACATACTTCAGTAATGCTTTTGACAAACGCTCACACTCGAACACAATCATATATATTTGATGGATCTTACTTTGAACTTTTCAATGGTTGCGAAGCAAATACGTTTATAGTTAACAGGGAAGCCATTTAGGACCCATCCTTTTTATTTTATTTATTAATAACTTACCATCTGTGTTGGAGTATGTGAAACTTCCTCATTTATGCGGACGATTTTACGATCTTCAAAACTATACCTATTTCAAATATTCCCGATAATGAAAAGTTGCAGTGGGATATTAATTCTTTTTTTGACTGGTGTGATCGTAATTGCTTGATTCTTAACATCGATAAATGAAAAACTATTAGCGAGAAAGTTGTCGGTAACTTGTTTCAACTATTTGTTGAATGGTATATACTATTATCACGAGTAAGTGATATGATTGTTTTTGGTGTCTTATTTGATAAAAAAAATTGAGTTCATACAAGTAATAAGGCCAATTCAATTCTTGGTTGGATAAAGAGAGTCAAGATAATATTTTGTGATCCTTATGTTATCAAACAACTTTCTAAATATAACATTTGTTCGACCCATTCTTGAATATAGTTGTCAGGTTTGGTCACCCCATTATGACTGTCATAAAGCCAAATTAGAACAAGTGCAAAAAAGACTTCTGAGGTTTGCCCTCAGAGGTTTGGGTTGGGAAAATCCTTATGAACTCCCTTCTTATAAATACAATAACAGACTAAACTTGATTGACTTGCCTAGTGTTGAGAGCAGATGGTCGTATTTATCTTTTGTCTTCATTCTTTATTCTTCAAATTATAAACGGAAACATAGACTCTTTGCACCTTCTGTCTCACATAAACTTTAATATTTCTCAAAGATTTTTTAGGAATTTTCCCGATTGCATATTCATTTTGAATTATCGAACTAATTATCTCCTCTTAATAAAATGATTAAATTATTCAATATTTTCAACAGAATATATCTATAATTGTTTGTTAAAACTATCTATTATCTAATAGGCGTGTTTTTTTTCGCAAGTCCATATGGATTTGTCGAAAAAATGACACCGTTTGAAAATTGACGTTCTATAAAAATATTTTCAATATATTTTCCGGGTGGCTCTGCTTCGCCGAGAAAAAGACACGATTTTTGCAACGATTTACCCAAATTGGTTACATTAAATGACATATTTTTAGTTGGTGGGGATTTCAATTGCAAACACAGAAACTGGGGCTGTGTCAGAGCCAATGCATGGGGAAATATTTTGTCGGACTTAGACTCACGACATCCGTTTAACATTCTGTATCCCCTTCACCCTACTTGCATTCCACCTAACAATCGATCAAGTCCTTCCACCATAGACTTATTTCTTACAAACACCCCTGAAATATTTGGCCAACCTATTGTTGAAAATGATCTAAGTTCAAATCATCTTCCAGTGATAGTACAAATCAATTCATCCCCTGTGGAAAATTGCAATCAATTCTATGATTTTGCAAATGCTGATTGGAAAAGATTTAAAAAATGTTTGCGAATTAAATTGAGAAACATCCCAGAGACGACCCCAAATAATACCAGTTTGAACCAAATTAACGGAGCCGTTAGTGTTTTTACAAAATTAATTCTAGAGAGTGTTGAACAATCCGTACCCAAAAAGACTCAAAGTCGAAAAAATGGTAGTGCACTTCCTGCCTATATAGTAGAAGCAATAAAAATAAGAAATAGATATAGAATCCTATGGATCAGGACCATGGATCAACACTTTCACGCTGAAATGAACAGAATGAACGAGTTCATCAAATCATCTATATTTCTTTTCAGAAACCAGACCTGGAACAATAAATTACAGGGTTTGAACAAAGGTAGTAAGCCTTTTTGGAATATTATTAAAGTAGTTAAAAAGAAAAAGATTAACATCCCTTCTTTTAAAATAGGTACCTCAATCATAATTTCTAATGAGGAAAAAGCGAATGCATTAGCCCGAATTTTTTGTGCCAACAATTTAATAACCAGAAACAGTACAATCAATAATAATATAGAATGCATTGTCCGCCAGTCTATGCAATTATTTAACGCAAGCGCGCTTGAGGTAACAGATGATATAATGTCTGTTAATGATGTTAAAATTAAATTAAAAGACCTCAAAATTACTAAATCTCCTGGATTTGATGGGATTACAAACCTCTTTCTAAAGAATCTGCCCATAATAGCTGTTAGATATCTCAGAACATTATTTAATGATTGCCTTAAATCAGGATACTTTCCGAATGAATGGAAAGCAGTTAAAGTCATTCCTATCCATAAACCAGGGAAAAATGCTAACGACCCTTGCAGCTACAGACCAATAAGCCTGTTGAGTTCATTAAGCAAATGCCTAGAAAAACTAATAAGAAATAAACTAGTCTTGCATTTAGATCAATATGATATTTTACCTCTAGAACAATTTGGCTTTCGAAGGCATCACAGCACTACCAATCAAATCCATAGAATATCGAAGCATGTACAAAATAATTTGTCTGCAGGTAAGAGCACAGGAATGGTACTCCTTGATGTGGAGAAAGCTTTTGACACTGTATGGCATGAAGGCTTAATTCATAAACTAGTTTTTTTTGAATTTCCCTTTGTACATCGTCAAAATTATATATTCTTTTCTGTCAAATCGAACATTCAAAGTCTGTGTAAACAACTGGTATACTGATGAAAATAATATTATTGCAGGGGTACCCCAAGGATCGGTACTAGGACCCTTCTTGTATAAAATATACACCTATAATTTCCCAAAACTTCAAAATTGTGAAACAGCAATATTTGCTGATGACACATGCATTTATTTATCAGATTCAATTGGTTTATGCATTGAAACTAATTTGCAATCTGCTCTGAATACTATTCAAATATATTTCGATAATTGGAAAATTAACTGCCATATTATTGACTTGTTCCAAAACTAGTTTAATAGCAAAACTAGTTTATAGAAGTTTGGAGTCCCAAATTTTGCACGGTTTTATGACATTAGAGTTTTATCCAAAGCTAGTTTTAAGTTTTCTAGTTTTAGGTGTCAAAATATTTTTGAATAATACCGATTTGTCCACTTTCAAACATCTATAAAACTAGTTCTACCCTGAAACTAGTTTAGAAACAAGTCAATAATATGGCTGTAAGATAAATGCTACGAGAACACAGGCTCTTTTTTTAAAAAAAAAAAAAGGAAGCCCTGTTTACTGCCTATCAATAGCCTCCGTTTAAACGATGAACAAATAGAGTGGAAATCAAGTGCAAGGTATCTTGGGGTACACCTAGATAAAACCTTGACTTTTAACTTGCACATACACCAAACGCTTAACAAACTAAATGTTGTGATAAAAACGCTTTATCCGTTCATCAACCGAAAGTCCAAAATGAGTGTGGAAAATAAATTAATGATATTTAAATCTATCTTCCAAAGCATTATTTTTTATGGTTCACCGGTCTGGGGAAAATGCGCTAAAACCCACATACAAAAATTACAGGCTGTAAGATAAATGCTACGAGAACACAGGCTCTTTTTTTAAAAAAAAAAAAAGGAAGCCCTGTTTACTGCCTATCAATAGCCTCCGTTTAAACGATGAACAAATAGAGTGGAAATCAAGTGCAAGGTATCTTGGGGTACACCTAGATAAAACCTTGACTTTTAACTTGCACATACACCAAACGCTTAACAAACTAAATGTTGTGATAAAAACGCTTTATCCGTTCATCAACCGAAAGTCCAAAATGAGTGTGGAAAATAAATTAATGATATTTAAATCTATCTTCCAAAGCATTATTTTTTATGGTTCACCGGTCTGGGGAAAATGCGCTAAAACCCACATACAAAAATTACAGGTAATACAAAATAAAATTTTGAAAATTTCTTTCTTCCCTGGCACTTTTCTACAGAAGAACTCTATAAAATGGCAAACATTGATAAGGTTGCCGTAAGAATTTTGAAACTATATGAACGTTACATTTTGTCGTGCAATAACTCAGATAATAATTTAATTTCAAACTTAGTTGCTTAAGGTGTTGTAAGACTTAATGTCTTTCGTTTTTGTTTGGTATTTAAAATGTCCACATATTCTATACACATTGTACTTTTTTTTTTGTTTTCGCTGTTTATTATGTTTACAATCCGTATCATTTTATTTATTTCTTTATACAATTATGTATATATTCGTTCTTTATTTATTATATATATTTATTTGTTTACTTTTTTAATTATTTATCTATTCATTTATTTATTTATTTATTTTTTTATTTATTTATTTATTTATTTATTTATTTATTTACTTATTTACTTATTTATTTATTCATTTATTTATTTATTTATTTACTTATTTATTTATTTATTTTTGTTTGTTTGTTTATTTATTTATTTATCTTTCTTTTTATTTATTTATCTATTTATTTATCTTTCTTTTTATTTATTTATCTATTTATTTATTTATTTACTAGTTATACTTTACAAATTTTACATGTTAACAACACCTTATGACAATTTTCTGCACCGCACTTCTCTTTTCCTATGAAAAATTTAAATATGTTGTTAATGAAGGTTTTTTTTAGTAACTTTTCCTTCAAAATCTGTGATATTAATTGATTACAAATTGTTAATTTTTCAGTAGTAAGGTAGGATATACATATACACCATATCTCTGTAAATTGTGCAATCTAGGTTTAATTAAAAATATTATAAAAATTTGGTTACAATAAAGATCTATCTATCTATCTGACATCGGGACTTAGGAACTTATTCCGTAAAAATTGGCTGCATTGTGTATCTACTCAATGACTTTGGTGATCAGCTGTTCAACAAAAAAAATAATAAGATACAAAAAAAGAAAATAAGTATCAACACAACAATAAAAATTTATAAGTTAAAGGAAATAAAACTCATAGGAAAGAAAGGTTATAATCAATCAATTGTTACAGACACAAACACATATTTATTTTCCTTTTGCCTTGCTCCGCCATCTTTTATCAAATTCAAAAATTGAACTGTTCAACCACGGTACGGTACTATTGGTCACCGCAAATTGATAGACGGACATTTCACCACCCCCAATTGAGTGTTGGATCTTTAAGTGCTGCCATTTTATGCTCAATATTTGAGTGCCACCTATATTTAAGTGTCGGATTTTTCGTGTCTGGATATTTTGTTTTCGTGTTGGTAAAGTAGTGTAGATTTAATTAGAAATGGTTAATTCACAATAAGAATTCATTTTGCAAAATAAAACACGAACATTAAAAATAAATAATGCAAATTATTAGAAAATCATCTATTAACATTATTTTTACTGGCGGGAGACAATTTTTTCATGTTTTAATGTCAATAATAGAAAATTGAAATTTGCGTCAAAAATTGAAACAAACAGAATTCGCTTGTTTAACAAGATTTCACTTTACAATGCAATGAATAAAATGTTGCACCATACAAAAGTTGTCAAAAAAAACACGGGTATTACTGGCAAATCTATATTCTATTGTGACTAACCACATTATTCGTTCAAAAGAAACAATGGCCATATTGAATAATTAGCACTTCATTGTTCATTTCCTGTCTGTAGGAAGTGTAAAAAAGTCTAGTGTTGAAAGATCGACAGCGAACTTACCCAGTGGCGGAACCGCTGTAACGAAAATTCCAAGCACTAAACGGCTGGTGGTGAAAATCTGGTGGTGAAGTGCCCAACGTTGAAAGTTCGGCACTGAATAGTCCTGCTTCGGTTCAACCAGCATACAAAACGTCAATTTTAACATCTCTGAATAAATTATCGATAACATATACGTAGAATATATTATTTTGACATCACCGTTTTTATCGGGACTAACAGTAAGTAACGATAATTATCTGGACTTAGCTAAGTCCATATGGATTTAAGTTGTTGTTTTATTCACGTGTAAAACTGTTAGTTCCGATGTTGTTTATTTCGACAAATCCATATGGACTTGCAAAAAAACCACGCCTAATATTTCAAGTAACATTTTTTCTCAATTATAAAATAAAATAATATTTGCCTATGTCTATATATGTAAATGAAATCTGTAAAGTTAGTAATTAGCTGAGTTAAAAATAAATAAATAAACCTCATTTCGTGCTTTACAAATTATTATTTCAAATTAATCGAGAAATCAGATAAATTTTATCGAAACTGTGATTCTAAGGGTCGTATCTTCAAAGTTAAGGTATCAACTAAAGATTTAATGCCAGACTTGAGAAGACGTAAAAACGTGTGTTTAAAAATATGTAATTGAAATGTTTAATTTGTATACACGATATTTCAACGGGCGCCAACCAACAACTCACTAGAAATAAATAATCAATATTCTTCTCAATTTACAAAAACAAATTAAACTAGTTTAATGGATTCACAGACTTTTGAGAACATAATAATGTAATATGTACGATTGCAACGTCCAAATCGACTTCCGAAATTATAAAACGTTTCAGCCACTTTTGGCATGGCCTGTATATCAGATAAGAAACGTCTTCCTTTACATGGTATAGTTTTTCGAGTTATGAGTAAAAAATTTGAATCTACGAATTTAACATTATAAGACCGTGACCGTGACCATATCATATTATGTTAGAGGTTGATTTTGTAATACTTTTTCATTAATTTAACAGCTTTAAAATGCACCTGCAAATTTTCTTTATTTATTCTCCTACAAAAAATTATGCAAAATAGAAGTATGATAACCTTTTTGGATTTATAAATATAATTTTATAAGCATTTACCTAGGTAACATAGATGTGCTAAAAACTCATTATTCATCTATCATTAATAACTCAATAACTGAATCCCTTCTATTTGTACATAATAAGGGTTTTCCAATAAGAGGTGTTATTTTGAATAGCCCGCTATTTCGGTAGCTGTCACTTTTGAAGCTGTCATTTTTTGACATTTGACAAGTAGAAACTACGCCAATAAAAATGGAACGATACACGCTTCAACAACGCATTGAAATTATTAAAATTCACTATAAAAATGGTGAAAATTTGGCAGAGACGGTTCGTAAAACTAAAACATTTTTGGGTCGTCGTGAAGCACCTTGTAGGACCGCAATACAGAAATTGGTGGGCAAATTCGAGTTTTTGGGACAAGTAAGTGATGTGAAGAATAAAACCCGTGCACGTCGCTCAAGAACAACTGAGAATATTGCTGTTGTAGCCCAAAGTGTTGAAGAAAACCCAGGTTTGTCCATTCCTCGTCGTTCTTTGGAATTAGGCATTCCACAAACGTCATTACACCGTATTTTGCATAAAGACTTGGGTCTTAAGGCTTATAAAGTTCAGTTAACACAAGAACTCAAGCCGGCTGATCATCAACAACGTCGTGTCTTTGCTGATTGGGTCCTTGAAATGCATGAAAATGATCCGGAATTTCATCGAAAAATCATCTTGACTGATGAGGCCCATTTCCACCTCGGAGGCTACGTCAACAAGCAAAACTGTCGCATCTGGGGCTCGGAAAACCCAAGAGTTATTGTTGAAAAGCCTCTCCATTCTCAACGCGTGACTGTTTGGTGCGGTTTATGGTCCGGCGGGGTCATTGGACTTTACTTTTTCGAAAATGAGGCTGGAGCAACAGTTACGGTCAATGGATTGCGCTGTCGAGAGATGATTAATGATTTTTTATGGCCGGAATTGGATGGTATTGATCTGGACAACGTTTACTTTCAACAAGACGGCGCTACGTGCCACACAAGCAATGAAACCATCGATCTTTTACGGGAAAAGTTTCCGGACCGTGTTATCTCTCGAAGAGGTGATCACAATTGGCCACCGAGATCTTGTGATTTAACACCTTGCGACTTCTTCCTTTGGGGCCACGTGAAAGATAAGGTCTACGCGAACAGCCCAGCGTCGATTCAAGACCTCAAAGATGGAATTCGTGAGGCTTTCGAGGACATAGGGCAGCCACTTTGCGATTTGGTTATGGAAGATTTCATGAAAAGGATATGGTCCTGTAAGCGTGGTCGTGGCGGCCATTTGGCTGATGTTGTGTTCCATTATTAACGGCATACCTTCCTCTTTATAATGAAATAAACATCCGATCATTTATCTCAACAATTTATCTATTACAGAGTACATACATGAATATGTGAAATCAAAATAGAATTTTACAAGTGCCCAAGAAAATTCCATAGAACACTTAATAACCTCTTAAGAGTGTAATAATCCTTAAACATTCAATAATGGTCTGTTGCCCAATTATATAATTCAATACATAATTTCGATCCAAAAATAAATCTATAAGCAAAGTGCAATCATTTCCAGTCTTACTTAACACACCCACATACAAAATAAATTAATAAACAATTTTCCCGCGCCTTTCCTTTCATTTCCTTTTACAAATAATAATACAAAAATATACAAACACATTTCATCCAAAAAAGTCTCGGTCGGAAAACACTCATGCGATTTGAATATTACATTCAATGAGCTTTAATGGATTTTCTCTTGTATTTTATAAATCCAATGCAACAAAATATGAATCCTCACCTCATAAATAGTTACCTACCTACATAATACCAAAAAAAAAAGTTATTACATTTTTATTCTTTTTTTTTTTTTTTTTTGATCATTTTTATAATTTTATTCGATAAATCTTTGCAGTGGGAAAAATATCTAAATTTAATTTTTGTTGTATATTTATTTTTTTTTCTTTAATTTTGCATACGAATTTATAGATAGAAAAAAAAAATAATATATAAATTTTTGTATATTTTTTTTTCATCCAATATTCCACCCGATCCATGTATGGGATGCTGAAAAATTAATTTTCCCCGCCACTTGAATCCAACGGATACAAAATCTGTATCCGTCACATATTTGTGTGTCTTTGTATAAGATGGGATATGCGCTAAGATTTTTTTTTTTATTTCTATTTCAGATACAAGATGCGCGCGCATCCATATATTTATTTTTTTTTCCGAGTAGGTATTGGAATATTGAAATGTGCCGTAAAATATTTGAACCACCTGTGTATGTGTGTGTGGGGTTGTTTAGGAAAATATAGACCGAGGAGGAGTTTTTCAAAACTGGGTATAAATATTAGAACAACCGTGTCCAGTAATCACTCGCAGTTCTACAGCGAAAGTGTTGATTAGTCTCTTAGATTTCTTTTTTTGTGAAAACGGTTAGTATTATCTTAAAGATTAATTTCAATAAACTTTTCTTAAGTTTAAATTAAAAAAAAAATTAATTAATTCAAAAAAGTAACGTAAAATTGTGCAAAAATAAAAATTGTTAACAAAAATTCTGGAAATTGGATACAATGACTTACGACTTTATATACACAAAGGATTATCAGTGGATACATCTTTCGTGACTAAATTAATCGGATTTTGGTTTCAAAATTTGGATACAAATTCAAAAAAAACTACGAAAACGTGATCAGTGATTTTATTAATTTTCTAAAAAAAAATTCATATTTACCTACAAAGCTGCTTTGGCTTCTTGTTTACGTGTGTGGGATAAGACTCACCCATTGAAACCCGATCACTTTTGGATGAAATATTTCCAATAAGAATCTTAAAAGATCCTATTTTTCTTTGTTATATTTAACGGTAATTTGAACTATTGGAAAAACATCCGGAAGATGTTTAAAAATTCCTCGCATCTAACCAAAGTGAATCATTATTTTGTCTATAGATGTTTAACTTTTCGATCTATCTTTATAGATACTTTCAAAATTCCTGAAATATCTTGCAGTCTTTCACGGATAAACAAACTTTCACCAAAGTGACCATATTCACGTTTCAACATAGTAAATATTTGACCTACACGATCAACGATCTTTATATACTTTAACTAAAGATACGACTGAGAAACTTTGTTTATCTTACGTTTATTTTTGGTCAGAAAGACTTCCCGAAGATGTTGTATTACTTAACAGATAAATACGTCATTTAACAGTGAATCATTCTCAACGAGAATCAAGATTCTTATGATTTAGTTGACGAATGTCAAATCTATTTCAGATTGTTTATTTTTGGTCTTTACGATCATCAGAATTTTAGAATCTAATCCACGATACCGATGACTTCTGTATACGAACTTTTACGTTCCTAGACAGTGATGTAGTAAATCTTTGTATACGAGATTGATATAAGTCTCAGAGAAATTTTTGACGCAATTTTACGCTTATACCGTACATTAAATCTTTGATTGTCGAAAGAAATCATCTCTAACCTAACCTCTTTAATTTTTCTTCCTATCACAACAGAACCAACACAAATCCTAGCAAAATGTGTGACGATGAAGTAGCTGCATTAGTCGTAGACAACGGTTCCGGTATGTGCAAGGCCGGTTTCGCTGGTGATGACGCACCACGTGCCGTCTTCCCATCCATTGTCGGTCGCCCAAGGCATCAAGGTGTCATGGTCGGTATGGGACAAAAGGACTCCTATGTAGGAGATGAAGCCCAATCAAAGAGAGGTATCTTGACCCTCAAGTACCCAATTGAGCACGGTATCATCACCAACTGGGATGATATGGAAAAGATCTGGCATCACACTTTCTACAATGAATTGCGTGTCGCCCCAGAGGAACACCCAGTTCTCTTGACTGAAGCCCCATTGAACCCAAAGGCTAACCGTGAGAAGATGACCCAAATTATGTTTGAAACCTTCAATGCCCCAGCCATGTATGTTGCCATCCAAGCTGTTCTCTCCTTGTACGCTTCCGGTCGTACCACCGGTATCGTTTTGGATTCCGGAGATGGTGTCTCCCACACCGTCCCAATCTATGAAGGTTATGCCCTTCCCCATGCCATCCTCCGTTTGGACTTGGCTGGTCGCGATTTGACCGACTACCTCATGAAGATCTTGACTGAACGTGGTTACTCATTCACCACCACCGCTGAGCGTGAAATCGTTCGTGACATCAAGGAAAAATTGTGCTATGTCGCTTTGGACTTTGAACAAGAAATGGCCACCGCTGCCGCTTCTACCTCATTGGAGAAGTCCTATGAACTTCCCGATGGTCAAGTGATCACCATCGGTAACGAACGTTTCCGTTGCCCAGAATCCCTCTTCCAACCCTCATTCTTGGGAATGGAATCTTGCGGTATCCACGAAACCGTCTACAACTCTATCATGAAGTGCGATGTTGATATCAGGAAGGACTTGTACGCCAACATTGTCATGTCCGGTGGTACCACCATGTACCCAGGTATTGCTGATCGTATGCAAAAGGAAATCACCGCCTTGGCCCCATCAACCATCAAGATCAAGATCATTGCCCCACCAGAGCGTAAATACTCCGTATGGATCGGTGGTTCCATCTTGGCTTCCCTCTCCACTTTCCAACAGATGTGGATCTCCAAGCAAGAATACGACGAATCCGGCCCAGGCATTGTCCACCGCAAGTGCTTCTAAGCATTCAATTGACTATCATTATTATAATAATATTATATTTTTAATAATTATTATTTTAATTTTTCTATTAAATAATAATATATAAAGAAAAAAAAAAAACAAAAACAAAAAATGTTATATAAATCAACAACAAAGTTATATTTTTTTTTATTATATAATTTTTTAATTTAACAAAACAAAAACAAAAACACAAAAGAGAAATGAAACAACATCAAAATAATATCTTTGAAGAGCTAAAGAGAATAAAACAATCAACACCTTAAATTTAAAAACAAAATAACAAAGATTTTTTATTTACAATTTACATTTTAGGAAAGAAAATTACAATTTAAAAAAAAAAATATGTTTTAAAAATGCTGCATTAAAAAAAAAAAAACCAAAACACAAACACCAAAACAAACTCGACTATGCATTTCAATTCTTTCCATCCCAATTTTGGTCACTGGGAAACAAAATATTTTAAAAAAACTTTCCTATAGATTATATTTCTAAAATCATGTGTTTCCATATCTTCTATTTTTGAATTGGGTCAGCGTTTTTGAGATTTTCAAAAATCTATTTTGTTAAGCATTAGTATTCGTATTCCAAATTCCATCAAATCAAAGCATTTTTTCTTTGAGTTTGGCATCGTTCTCAAAGTAATCATTTTGGAAAATGTCTTTCATTTCAATATTCAAAAAAAAACTGAAAATTTGGAATGAAGCATTCACTACAGTATTTTTGTTTTCAGAACTGGGCCAAGTTTTGTGTTTTCGAAATATTCCAAAATTGATATTCTAATTTCGAAACAATATGGTGGGAGGAAAATTGATTTGAATTTTTATACAACCGTTTGCGTATACGCAGTAGTTTGAAAACCTAAAAATAGTTTTGTTTTTTTTTTGTTTGTTGTTTGAATTCTTATGGAACAATATTGAGTTTCAGATTCGGTAATGATGCCACACTGCTGCTATACTGGGTGTATGGTGTTGGTGTATGCTGATACTCAGTGCTCCGAGGGATAATTCCAAATTTAGTCTTTGTTGTTTTGGTTATATTTGCTTTCTTTGTTTGTTTCATTTTCCAAAATTAGATGCTGGTATATAGAGTGGAGTGAGTATGCTCCCTTGGAGAGATCGGCGCACCGGCCTCTGCCGCTCCGCTTCGTACGTTGTGTATTTTACTGCCCGATTTTTTTTTTTAAGGAAATTATTTGCAGAACACGACTTGGACTTGGATGGATTTTAATGCCAGATGCAGATGCTATTTCAAACAGAGCAATATATCTCTTTGGGTTTCCGAGAAATAGAATACATTTTTTGATATTTTTTTACTTCTGTTTCGTTAGTATATACCTGCATGAAATAGAATAGACCATTGATCCGTCCATGCCATAAGTTCGGGGAGGGCAAATAGATTTTGGCTGTTTAGGGGATCACTATACTAAACAGAGGGATGTTTATTTGACTCTTAAGAGTGTTTATACAACTTGAGATTACTGATATTGTATAATCTAAACGATTTATGGTAAGGCTTTATACAACAACATCAAAGGGGAAAACTCTAGAAGTGTTTTTGTTTTGATATTTTGAAAGTGAAACAGATTATGACAAACCCAGTTATTTCATCTCGTTTATGTGTTCTTTAATATAAAAATATGTAGGTACATTGAATATCATTGACTTTAGTAAAGTATTTATTTAAAATATTAAGAGCCAGTTGTACAAACGTGGTTCAATTATTTATCCGTAGTTCAACAACCTTAGTTAATGCGCCGAAATATGTGAGTGGATCAATTCACGTTTGTACAACTGGCCCTTAATTCTTTAAAAAATATTATTTTGATTTTAATCCAGACGAAAATGAAACCGACGGCAACACTTATAATGAAGTTTTGGGAGCCAGAAATCTTTTTTTAATCCTAAATTTAAATGAAAAAATATAAATAGTTTTTGAAAAATTTGTATGCAAACTCAAAATTTTGATAAACAAAATGAAAAAAAAATGTAGAGCAATTTTTTTCAAAATTTTAAAATTAAGTGTTAAATTGGCTTTTTGTGGTCGATGCGTTTATTAATTCTAAATCGAACACAAGAAACCAAAGGGTTTTATGTTTTCTAGTTTTTGAGAAAATTGAAAAATACTAAAACTACTTTTTTATGAGATTTTTGTTTTTTGGTATTTACGATGATGGTACCAGTACTATAACTAGGGTGCCCCCAAATAACAACGGATTTTTATAGAAGGGTAAAATAGGGCATTTTTTTTCGATTGAAGGGGGGGTCTATCTCATGCGGTTTAGGCGGGAGATGCAATTTTCGAAAAATTACTTAAAATTAAAATTAAAAAGAGCAACACTTACAATACAAAATTATAAGTTTCCAGAAAGCCAGAAACTTGTTGTTTTGTCATTTGTTTCAACCTAGTTATTTGTGTTAATAGTTTTTGAAAAAAAATACTTTCAAACTCAAAATATACTAGAACAAATTAAAAAAAAGTAACCTAATGTTTTTTTTATTCAAAGTTGTGAAATTAAGTACGGAATTTGCAACACTTACAATTATTTGATGACCCTATAAATTCTTAATCGAACCCTGAAAACTAGATGGTTTTATGTCTTCTAGTTTATGAGAAAATTGAAAATTACCAAAACTACTTGTTTATTCGCCCAGCATAACGGCGTATAAACAGTGAGGTATCCCTTATTTGGGAGATACTCTCCGAGATGTGGTGATCACAGTTCTAACTTATTTCAATGACTCGCAGCGCCAAGCGCTAGAGCCACTGCGGGGTTAAACGTGATCAGAATCAACAATGAACCAACAGCTGCAGTCTTGGCTTATGGTTGGGACAAGAATATGTCTTGCGAACGAAATGTGCTCATATTCGATTTGGGAAGAATTACCTTGGAAGTAACCATACTCACAATCGATGGTGTGAATCACTTCTCAGAAGAAAACAAGCGCAAATACAAGAAAGATCTAAAATCGAATCTACGAGCATTTCGACGGTTGAGAACAGCATCAGAAAGACCCAAACGCACACTCATCTAGTCCCAAAGTGACGCTTGAATTGGAATCCTTTGTTGGGAAGATAAAATCTTAGTTCCATCAAATCTTAGTTCCTTCAAAAATAATTTTGTTTTGCTTTACTTATTTCTTTGTAAAGGGTGTTTTTTTTAGAGGTATAGAACTTTAATGGTGTACGGTACGTTCATATAACTTGAACGTCAACCCGCAGATCTCTATTAATTCACTTTAGCGAAGGGATATGTAGATCCTGGTTGATGCGTTGACCAATTGTCAGCGGTAGCAAAAAAGCGAAATTTATTTCATTTGAACCTTACTGGTTTATTTGAAAACTTTTTATCTTTTTATAAAGGGTTTTCCAATAAGAGCTGTTATTTTGATATTCAAAGAAAAATGGCATTTTTTGAGATAAATGATCGGATGTTTATTTCATTATAAAGAGGAAGGTATGCCGTTAATAATGGAAATCAGCCAAATGGCCGCAACGACCACGCTTACAGGACCATATCCTTTTCATGAAATTTTCCATAACCAAATCGCAAAGTGGCTGCCCTATGTCCTCGATAGCCTCACGAATTCCATCTTTGAGGTCTTGAATCGACGCTGGGCTGTTGGCGTAGACCTTATCTTTCACGTTGCCCCAAAGGAAGAAGTCGCAAGGTGTTAAATCACAAGATCTCGGTGGCCAATTGTGATCACCTCTTCGAGAGATAACACCGTCCGGAAACTTTTCCCGTAAAAGATCGATGGTTTCATTGCTTGTGTGGCACGTAGCGCCGTCTTGTTGAAAGTAAACGTTGTCCAGATCAATACCATCCAATTCCGGCCATAAAAAATCATTAATCATCTCTCGATAGCGCAATCCATTGACCGTAACTGTTGCTCCAGCCTCATTTTCGAAAAAGTAAGGTCCAATGACCCCGCCGGACCATAAACCACACCAAGCAGTCACGCGTTGAGGATGGAGAGGCTTTTCAACAATAACTCTTAGGTTTTCCGAGCCCCAGATGCGACAGTTTTGCTTGTTGACGTAGCCTCTGAGGTGGAAATGGGCCTCATCAGTCAAGATGATTTTTCGATGAAATTCCGGATCATTTTCATGCATTTCAAGGACCCAATCAGCAAAGACACGACGTTGTTGATGATCAGCCGGCTTGAGTTCTTGTGTTAACTGAACTTTATAAGCCTTAAGACCCAAGTCTTTATGCAAAATACGGTGTAATGACGTTTGTGGAATGCCTAATTCCAAAGAACGACGAGGAATGGACAAACCTGGGTTTTCTTCAACACTTTGGGCTACAACAGCAATATGCTCAGTTGTTCTTGAGCGACGTGCACGGGTTTTATTCTTCACATCACTAACTTGTCCCAACAGCTCGAGTTTGTCCACCAATTTCTGTATTGCGGTCCGACAAGGTGCTTCACGACGACCCAAAAATGTTTTAGTTTTACGAACCGTCTCTGGCCAAATTTTCACCATTTTTATAGTGAATTTTAATTATTTCAATGCATTGTTGAAGCGTGTATCGTTCCATTTTTATTAATGGCGTAGTTTCGACTTGTCAAATGTCAAAAAATGACAGCTTCAAAAGTGACAGCTACCGAAATAGCGGGCTATTCAAAATAACACCTCTTATTGGTACGAAAGGACTTTTAATGGCTTACGAAAAAAGACTATCAAAGCAACCGAAAGCATAGACGAATTTTGCTAAATAAAAAGACAAGGATTTTCCCCTAAGGGTTGTGATACAATTACAATTATTTTATTTCGGTATTTATACAAAAATTTCAAGTAATTTCGAAAGAGAGATTACGTTACATTTTAAGTTTAAGTCTTAAAGCGAATTCAAAATTGTTAAAATTATGGCGAATGGTATAATTTGAGCGCCAGATTTAAATTTGAAAATTGAAACGTTATAGTTGTATAAATGTGAATTAAGCTCAAAGATATTTAAACATTATTTGCAAAAGATTTATGATGATGAGTTTTGGTATTTTTCAGCTTCAACAAATGGCCTTTTCGATTGGTAGTCCGGAAAAACAATTTGATACGTGTGAACGCTTCTGGAACGATTCTGAAAACAAAATCAGAAGCAAATTTCTCTTCTTTTCAGAAGAAGAACTGTCATTATGACTCCAATCGAAAAGGCCATAAGTTGCCAACACTATTTTAACTGGCGGCCATTTTGCCAGCTGTCAATTGATTTATTTTTAGTTTAGTTTGGCAGTTCAACATGAATAGATTGACGCCTTAACAACGCTTCCAAATTGTGCCCAATTGGGCACAATACAAGATTGCCGTAGATCCCAATTTTCATAAGCGAATTTAGTTTAGCGATGAAGCTCACTTAAACTGCCGTATTTGGAGTGATGATAATCCACAAGTGTATGTTGAGACACCGTTACATCCACAAGAACTGACTGTTTGGTGTGCTTTATGGTTTCGTGGAATAATTGGTCCGTATTTCTTTAAAAACGATGCTAGCCAGAAGGTTACAGTCAATGGTGACCGCTATAGAGCCATGATTACTGACTTGTTCGTTCATCAATTGAACAACCATGATGTGCAGGAGCTGTGGTTTCAACACGATAGCACAACATGTCACACAGCTCGTGCAACGATTGATTTATTGAAAGACACGTTTGGTAACCGCATAGTTTCACGATACGGACCCGTGAATTGGCCTCCAGTCCTCCAAGATCGTGCGATTTAACGCCGCTTGACTATTTTCTGGGGGGGGGGGGATATGTGAAGTCACTAATCTACGCCGATAAGCCCGAAACGATTGACCACTTGAAGGACAACATTCGCCGCGTTATAGCACATGTGCATAAGAATTTTCCACATTACCCAGGAGGTAGACTTTCAATGCGTAGTTCTAGTGTGATCTTTAATTTCACGATATTTTGAGCTAAATTCTCCTTAAATGCAACAGTGAAAGTGCTGTTAGTTAGTGTGCAAGAAATAACTTAGCACAGGGATTATTTGAAAAAGTTTTGTGGTAAAAATGCAAACGGCAGTTTATATTTGTTTGCACAAGATCGGATTACATTTTCTTGCTCCTGGTAATGCGCCTCAAAATTTCGCGCCCTGTGCATTTGCAAATCTTACACATATGGTTGGTTCAGCCCTGCTCTTTCTATGGAAATGTAGTAACTCTTTCTAAGCTACTACGCTTTTATACTTTTTGTGAAACTTTTTTTTTAAATAAACGTAAGTGAAGCCGTTTTTCAAATGTGTATATTTTTTTAATAAGGCATTGTATTGGTAATAGTTAATTGTTTTATCTAAGTACAATATCTTTTGTTATTTTAACTAAGGTAATTTAACATAATATAGATATAGTATACAGAATAAAAATTATAATAAAAGTTCACATAAATATAAAACTTTACAAAAGAACAATAGAATAAAGTATCTATGGAGATAATAATAATTATTTTATACTTAAAGAACACATTTTAAATTATTTGTATTATGTAGTTAGTACAAAATGTATGTAAAAATTACTTTTTTTTTTAAATGTACGATATAATTTATTTGCTTACATTATTTAAAAAAAATGTTGCATTTCAGTTAATATAAACAAAATTGGTTATTAATTAATAATATTTACTATTGTAATGGCACTGCCATTAAGACACATGGTAGTTTCTATGATTTTTAAAAATGTTTCAATTGCGAAATTTATTTATTTTTGTTTTCTTTAATTTCGTTATTCGTTAAAAAATATTAATTTAAAGGAACATTTTGAAGTTTAAAATAAAATTCCGAAAAGTTACAATTTTATTGATTGATTTCCCTTTCTGTAGGTCTTTTTTTTTATGTTTTACATATTTTTGGAATGCATCTCTAAAATAAAAATGTGTAGCAATTCCATAATGACAGTCATCGTTATTGTCAATATTATCATATTAAGATTTCTTGAAAATTAAATTAACATAAATCTGGAAGTCCATTCTTAATTTAGATTCTAGCAATTTTTGCAGACTATTTGATTTTCTTTCCTCTGAGGACAAATTTGCTTTCCTTCAGACGATTTTATTTATTCTTCCATCAGCACAGCCATGCAATTACAATGATTTCAATTAAAAGTTAAAAATAGTTTTATGGAGGGCATGTTGTTTTTCAGTACAGTCGAAACTCTCGTGTCAGTTTTGTCTGGTTGAAGAAATTTGTCGAACAAGATAATGAAGAAAAGTCAAGTTGAATAGTGTTTTTTTTTTTAAGTGCAATGGATTCATAAACAAAAATGTTCTTATTTTATTTTTTAATAAATCATCAATTTATGTATCAGTCTCGTTGAAGCTAGGCTTTTAAAAGTCTAAAACTATAAGGCACTTAAATTGTGAAAATTCCTCCATAACCTGATTATATTACTGCTTATATAAGAGACTATTATTAATGAAGATGAAATGAATGCGCTGAATATGCAACAAGATGTCCTATAGGTTAACAATCTTATTTTATTCCTCATAATCATTATGAATTGAACAAAAAATTATATTCTATTGGGCGGTTGAACAAAATCAACTGATTTCCATTTTTTGTAACAACTTTAAAAAAAACTAGACCTTAGGAAGCTATCTTCTATGAGAGATGTTACTGTTCACCATTCCCCAATTACAATCCATTTTCTTTTCACATTAGTCTATTGCGTATATAATTATTTTTGAAATGCAATGCTTGCAGATATCTGTACTGTAGGTACTTTGAAGAATGTTTGGAGTGTGTTAAGAGTTCAAATAGTTTAACCTCGGCGTGTGTTAGAGGTCTAATTCCGTTTTTGAACTTTTTCCGCGCGCAAACTCATCGAATCCCTTCGATAGTTTTGTTTATTTATTTTACTTTTTAACAGATTTCAATTACTGGTTGTTCTGCAGTTGTTTTGGAATGCATAATGCACATGTGTGTTGGAATTTATTTTTAACACTATAGCGTTGAATTGGAGTTTTTGAGACATCAATGAAGAGAAGTTATGAGATGCTGTACAATATTGGGTGTGGTTTTCATTGATAAATAATTCTTTAGGTTCATGTATCAATATTGGATAAGTCAAACGATTTAATAAGTTATTAAGTTACAAAAAAAAAAACAAAACTCTTCAAAATGAAACCGTTTTCATATTTTTAGAAGACGAAAACGACTTGAAAATGGAAATGATGGTGTTATGTCAGCTTGATAACGAGATTTTAGAGATGATATTGCACACTGAAAAAAATTGGTTTAGATACAGGAACTATAAGTGAGAAAGTTTTTCGACAATATTTTACATATACCTATGTGTGTGCATCTATACTTTGTCTAACAAAGATTGTCAGTACCTATACAGGCCTTATGGGAAAGCTTTTTTCAAATCAATGGGACCAACCGTTTTCCCCAGGTACTTCACGAAATCCAAATGCCTCACTTGAAAGGTTTTATTATGCATACTAAGGCATCGCGGCGGCAAGATCTTTTATATATAGACTTATGCAATACACTGCAACCAAACTGAGATGCAAACGTTTGCAACTCATATCAAATTTTAGGTAAACGGACCCCACAGTACAAGGTGTAGATAGAATTTAGAAGTTGTTAAGTATTAAAATTTAAAAAATAAATTGTTTTACTCTCGTGGTGTAATGGTTATTGAGTTACTGTCAATGCGATGGACTGGGGATCGAATTCCATATTATGCCACCTAAAAACAAAATTTTTTTTTTTTTTGATGTGTAAACATCTATGCTGGCGGTAGAGTAAAAAAAATTGTGTGAGTGCCGGGACTTACGGTTAATATGTGTAAACATCAACGTGCGCGGATCCAAAACGGACTTGTTTTTGCTTGAAGGGGATGTTAAGATTTTTTTCACTGAACGCACCCATCTTAGTATGCAGATCGTAACGTTGCACACCGTAACGTTGCACGACGTAACGTTGCACACGAACGTTCACGTTTTTTTTTCACTCTACCGCCAGCATAGATGTTTACACATCAAAAAAACGTGAATGTTCGTGTGCAACGTTACGCCGTGCAACGTTACGGTGTGCAACGTTACGATCTGCATACCAGGATGGGTGCGTTCAGTGAAAAAAATCTTAAGATCCCCTTCAAGCAAAAACAAGTCCGTTTTGGATCCGCGCACGTTGATGTTTACACATATTAACCGTGAGTCCCGGCACTCACACAATTTTATTTTCACACTTACCTCAGCCTGCGAGGAAATCTCGTGTCATGAAAAATGCCTCTCAACATAGTCAGTCAGATTCGGCAAAAATTTTTAAGTATTTATGATGTAAGTCAGTGAGTCCGGTTCTTCACGAGCTATTGCGCCACTAAACTTATTTATTTTTTATTTTAATTTAAGTTTAATCTCCAGCCGAGACTCTTGGTAAATTTCAGTCAAAAATTATGTTTAAGTCTCGGATGCCTTGGAGACAGAAATCGGGAAATTTCTTGTCTGGCGGCCAGCACTATACAAAATTTTCTTTGGAGCGGAAATTGACAGTTTAGATAGTGAATTCAATTATTAACATTTTTATCCGAAGCTATAAACTGCTTCTGCCTCTCGTCCAGCAGCAATAACTTGAGCAATGTTTCAATAAATATTGAAAACCTATATTCACCCGAGTTGATCCTCAGAATTTACTCGCTTTCATGAAAATAAAAAATCACCTATATCTCTATCGCCTTTTGCATTCAACAAATTTCGTTTCACATGTCATTCATTGGCGGCGCACAGTGGTTCGGTTTGTATGGGAGAGCGGAAAAAAGTCTGTTTTATCTGAACGGTTCAACAGATTTAAATGAAATTTGGCAAGCATGTTTATATTAGTCTTATACATATTTGGTCAAAATTTGGTTGAAAAAAAATAATTAGAAACAAAGTTATTGACATTTTTCTAAAATTTGAGGGATTTGATGTTTGTATGGCAGAGCGGAAAAAAAAATCTGTAACATCTGAACTGTTTAACGGATTAAGATGAAATTTGATTCGCATTTTTAAATTAGTCTTATACACATTTTATCAAAATTTGGTTAAGAAAAAATCATTAGTAAAAAAGTTATTGGCTTTTTTTTCTAAAATTTGAGTGTTTTGATGTTTGTATGGGAGAGCGGAAAAAAGTCTGTAAAATCTGAACTATTAAACGAATTTTAATGAAATTTGACAAACATGTTAAAATTAGTCTTATACATGCTTGGTCAAAATTTGATCAAGAAAAAATTGTTAGAAAAAAAGTTATTGACATTTTTATAAAATTTGAGGGTTTTAATGTTATATTTAAATAAAAGTTTTTTTTAGTAAAATCTTAACTTTTTATTTTGAATATATATATATATTATAAAATTAAATTTATAATCGATCGTTGTTCCACACAATAATATCCCTGTTTTCCTCCATAGTCATTTGAATTGGTACCAAAGATGTCATAAACGTCCGAAGTTTCTTCATTGTCAAATGTTTGACTGTATTGTGGTTGTCCAGAGGCACCATCGCATCCCCATTTAGTGTACAGTGTTAAAGACTGTCCTACAATTCTGGTTATCTCCTCTGATGTCTTTCCTTCTAATAATCTTGTTACAGTGTGGTCTAACAATTTTTGTAGTTGCACACTTGCTGAGCTTTCCGTAATGTTTATATCTAAAGGATAGCACTTTTTCTTTGCTTCCAGTAATTTAATATAAGGTGGAAAAACATCATGTCCTTCGTCTTTTAGTGCATGTCTCAATACTTCATATTGGCGTTTCGACAATTCTGCTTGTATAAATAATGCAAGAGCCTTATCCGGATCAAATTGTGAACAGGAAAAGTTTTCTGATGTTGCTGCATAGTTTATCTCTTCTCGAGGAAATATATTTCTAAT
This sequence comes from Leucozona laternaria, assembly GCA_932273885.2. Taxonomy (NCBI): domain Eukaryota; kingdom Metazoa; phylum Arthropoda; class Insecta; order Diptera; family Syrphidae; genus Leucozona; species Leucozona laternaria. The sequence goes on along the minus strand of OW026366.1, from coordinate 263,540,976 downwards.
TTCGTCCCTCTTATACCTTTTAGCTCGATCACAGCATTCGTCAAAACTCTTTCGTGGTCTTCCCATATTAGTTGACGTTTCGGGCAATACACTTTGGGTTAGGTCTACTTGGAAAACTCCTTCGAGCCAATACGTGTATTTTTTTTTAAAAATGACTTTTTTTTCTATGAACTGCGTTCCATCGACTTAAAAAATGAGAAATAAAACGTTTCTTTAATTCTGATAGCACAGTTTCTATTTGCTCAGAAATTAAGTTGGGGTATTTCCTTACAAAATATGGTCGAAGATTTTGAACATCTTACCCATTAGTAATAAGTTCACTACACAACACCGAATAAGGAATTTCGATTGAATCCATTTTAATGTATTGAATTCACTATATATGTTTGTTATTATATTTAACTTCACTTTCACTTATTGCACCTTGCACAAATGCTCAATAACTCAATACTGACTTTTTTTTCATTAATCCTTTATATAAATAGATTTAAGTAAGAGATTTTATTCTAATAAGCCATTACTAATCCTTACAGGTAATAAAAAATTACGCAATACAGAACAAAAACAAAGCAATAAAACTTTAAAAAGAACACTTTTTTTATTTTTACCTGCCCTACTTTTAGCGAAAAATTAAAAAAAAATAAAAGATTATCCCTAATCCCTTTCTTTATTTTGTATTAAGCTCTATCATATAATTCAAAATATCATAAAACTATATTATTTTTCGTGTGTTGCTTTCAAGAAAATTGAGTTGAAAGTTGAAAAAGTTTCCAGGCAGAAATAAATGGTTTCGCAAAAATCGAAATTCTCAGCCCTGGGTCAATGTATTAATTTTGTTTTATTTTTAAAATAACGTTTGAAATTTTTTTTTAAAATAATGGGCCTAACCAGTTCATTCTGACAATTAATACCGAAGTAATCAAACTTTTTGGTAGACACCACCGTCAAGACGGAGTTTTTTGAAATCCGATTAAGTGAAACATTTTTGAGCATAACTTCCACATCTGCACGTATCTGCAGCTGATTTTTTCTGTGCTTTAACATGAATGTATGGAGCATATGGTGGCATACTTACTTTCTTGGTATCTTTTGGAGCTGTTTTTTTAAATCAAAAAGTTTTAAAAAAAAGCATTTTTTCTTAGTACTAAAGCTTCAGGCTACTTATTGAAGGTATCTTTTATAAATAATCAATATTTTTTTTTATTTTTAGATAATCGAAAATAGACCAATTAAATTATTTAAGAAACTAGAGAATTTATCTGCAGGAACTTCGGAAAAAAACATCTCAAAATTTGTTGAAAATACGGTTCGCGATTTGAGTAAAATTATTTTTCAACTTTGATTGCTTGTAAATCAGAACATACAATATATATGTTAAAAAATACTTTTAAATCATACGCTTTGGTTATCTAAGAGTACTTTAACATAAAGTTTAAAACGATAGACATGACTTTTTCAAAAGACTTTTTTCCGCTCTCGCACCACTGTGCGGCGTTCGGGAAGTAGTCAAATATTCTATCTGAGATACTTTCGTATCTGGTTTTTTTTTCTGGACGACCAAAGCCGGATAGGATTAAAAAAAAAGAAAACAATTGAGTTTTTAACGCGACGATTTGATTCCCATTTGATTGCAAAACTCTTCTTTATCATCAATATTATGTATATGTAAAAACGAACCAATTGAAATGCGACACCCCAAAACAAAATAAATATTCAGCTGTAGGTGTAGTCAGCTGTGATCACTGTGTCGAATTTCCATTCCGATGCCGGATCGTTAAGTATACCGAAAATTTTATGATAGCTTGAGATTTGATCAACTGTGGTGCGTTGTTTTTCGAACTTAATAGGGCCCATACACCACACATGCCTGCATGGCCAAATAAAAGAAAGCACAATCACGCTTCAACATACACTACTCATGCAAACTGTACAATATTTAGTCGTGTGTTCATCGCTGAGTTGACAACTTCTTAATATTTCAAGCTTGACTGAGCAAATGTAGCACACACACCACACATGCTTGCATGCACAAACAAAAAAATATCAAATTTTTTTGAAATCACTCATGCCGCATGCACAACCACACATTCAACACCATACACTCGCAGTTTGCATGCGCAATCACTCTATTGCGCATGCAGGCATGTGTGGTGTATGGGCCCTATAAGTTACAGTGACTGCCATTAATATTCGGTTTTTTACTCAAATATTTTTTTAAAACGCAGTAACTTGTCTATTCATGCAACGTTGGAAAACCATCGTAAACATCGTAAACGTCGGAAAGTTTACGATATCGTTAACGAACTGTCAAAATTTGTATGGGAAATTTTTTCCAATAAATCGTAAACTTTCCCACAAGAATTTGTGTTGTAAACGTTGTAGACAAAAATGGTAAACGTAGTAAACTTTTTTCAACGGGATTATGACATGGACTGAACCAGCTGATTGGTTTACCACATCATCTACGCAAAATGTTTTAGGGGGCATTCATGAACGTGCGTCGGAAACTTTACGATTTTACAACGTCGGAAAGTTTTGAACGTTGCATGAATACCTTTATTATGTTTTGAAACTGTGTTTTCCTGCACCATTTTCATGGGTTAGTTTTAAAAAATCTGTAAGGGGTTTTACCATAAAGATTTATTATTCCAGAAAAGCGAAGAAAAAACACCTTCATTAATATTCGTTTTTGTTTTAACTTTTACTTTTTTCTCTGTTTTAATCGAGGTAAACGACTTATAATTTTAATGCCGGTTTCAAACGTATACCTTCACAATTTTATGGTTTCATTTTCACTTAAAATTTTTCACGAGTGTAAAAATAAACGCAATGGGACGTAAGGGGAAAAATTATTCTCTTGAGAAGCGAAAACTATACAAGATAGGACGTTTGCCTCTCATTCTGGCTACAATGGATTGCATAAATATGTTATTCATTAAAGCTTTCACAGGGTTGTCGTAGTGTACACGATAACACTCATCATTAAAAGCTTTTTCTTAAAGCTCGAAAATCAAAAGTACGTTAACAGAAACTCAAGGAAAAAAAGCTGAACGAATTACCAAATGCACACGGGTAAAGGTTTAACTACATAGGCCCAAAAAGTGAAAAAGTACAAAAGTGAAAATTTACAAACTCATTTTGGAATAGTTTTTCTGACTGGAAAACTTTTAAAAATGATGCAGAAAGATTAAATTTTGGTTAAAAAAAAAAAATTGTACATTCTTTTTCACAAAACAACTGCGCTAGCGGGAAAAAAAATATTTTTACTTTTGTACAAAAGTACTTTTTGGCTTATGTAGTTAAGGCTTAACTCTGAATGTACATCAAGCAGCAGCCAATCGCTATTGATTTTGAAAAAGCTTTCCCATAAGACGTGTACTGCCTATTTTTGTTGGACAGAATAAAGTAATAAATCACTGTTTAAAAGGTTTAACTTACAATGAAGTTGTTCAATTAATGGATATGAAGCCTAATACTGTGGCGAGATTGTAAGGAGATATCGCAACGAAGGACGTATCAATTTGTTTTTTTTTTTTGATGGGATTACGAACGGGGAGTATTATTTGAGAATCCTAAGAGAAAACCTTACGCAGAACGCCGAAAAATTGGGTATTTCGCGGTCCTCCAAATTTTACCAATATACTTAATGTTCGGAAACATAAAGCCCAAATTGTCCGCGAATGGCTGCTGCATAACGGCCTAAAAGTTATTGGAGCTCCTGCACAATCTCCACTCAAACCCGATTGAAAACATGTGGGATGGACTGGACGCAGGCGTGAAGGAGAGTCATGCTTCTTCCATAAAAGACTTGAGAGCAAGGCTGCTACAAGAATGGTATAAAATAAGCCTAGAATACCTTCAGAAAAGTGTGACAAACATGCCAAGAAGTGTTTTTTCTTAACTTCGCTCATTTTAGTTGTATATAATTTAACTTTTTTTTGTCTTTTAATGTTTTTTGGTTATGTTTTTAGCTCTTTTCTTATGAATTACATGTATATTTTGGTAATACAATCAGAGAAAATAAAATTAGTTGAAATAGTGGTGCAAATATATTAGTTTAAAGTCTTTTTGGACAAATATTAAATAATAGAAAACCAAATATTAATGGCAGTCACTGTAAGTAACTTTGAGTAAGTTTTTGACGTCATATAGTCGTTCCTAAACTCAAGGTTGAAGTGTCAGAAAATAACTTTTATGGCCTTTTCGACTGGTAATCCGAAAGAACAATTTGATACGTGTAAACACTTCCGGAACGGTTCCGAACACAAATCCAGAAGCAAATTTATCTTCTTTTCAGAAGAAATATTCGGAATATCTGGAACACGGCTTTTGCGTTTCTTTATTCTCTGGAATATTCCGGATATACTTTTTTTTTGTTTCTTTATTCGTTCTAGAATTATTGGAATGTGTTCTTTCTGTTCCTAGTCAAGAGCTAGTGTAAATGGAATATTCTCTACTTTGACAGATACATTACATTTTTTTCATTGGTTACAATTAGGTAATGGATCTCTGCCACCAAATGTCAGAAGCGTCAGTGTGAAATAAAAAAAAAAAAAAAAAAAAAAAACAATTTGACAGCACTCCCTGGTTGGAAAACAAAACCAAATGCCGAAGGCACGAAGGCGAGCCAAAAAAGTCGGGTGTTTAATAATAGTGATTAATATGTAATAAAATTATTTTTTTTTGTATCAAACACTTGAAAAAATGTTCACTAAAATGTTTAAACACTAATTAATAGGTAATTCGATCGCAAATTTAAGTTTTCAGTTCCAAATACAAAAAATAATCAAATGACCGGATTTTAACACTGCCAAGAGCATGTAAATATTTTCCAACCAGGGACTTTTTTTGTTGTTGATTTTAGATGTCAAATTAGAAAGAGAAAAGACAAAGACAAATCTTGGAAGACCTCTATTGTTATTTTGTCTGCCGTCTGCCTCTGCCATGGATGAATAGAAATTTAATGAAATGGAAATGGGTGAGCATGTTTTTGTGATTATTATTTTTGTATCTTCATGATGCTTATGCGTGCGCGTAAAATAAATTTATAATTTGCAAAACAAATAATTATTTGTTTCTTCTATCAGAAATAATCGCAAAATGATTTTTTGACATGAAAACAAACAGCTGATAGGTGGATATTCTTTCTATTAAGATCGGTTTCCTTATTTATTCGATTCTGGATATTCTGTGTAGATATTTTGCCTTTTCCGTCTTTTCTATTCTTTATCCGGAAAAAATAAAGAAACACACCCAATGCATAACAACTCATGTCACTTTGGCAGTTTTATTGCTTTGCCTCAACTCGCCACAGCAAAATACCTAGTTCTACTTCAGGGCGAGTTCGGCGCGACCCCAGGTCTCAAAAAACATAGAATTTTTTCACCAGGTTGATTTCAGGTTTTTCAAAAAACGCTTTGGGGCGACCTCAGGGTGACTTCAGGGCTCAACGAACAAACCTAATGAAAAGATACCCAAATTAACTTTTTTAACTATGAAATTTCAACTGTTATTTTTGACACATGGTTAACTTTAGTTAGAAAAAGAACGCACCACGAATTTTCACATGGGATCACAACAACACAAACCAATCCGGATAGTTTTGGATGGCACAAGAACGCGCCAATTCAGATGCTCTAATCGCTGTCGCCATTTTTTTTAAATTTAATTTTGCAGTGAAATCAAATATCATTTCTGTTTTTGTTATGAGATTCAACGGTTTTGTTTACTTGACTTTCTTTTTTGCAAATAAAAAAAAAAAAAACAAATATTTTTGTATTTTTTTGAATTATCCTTCACATGGGTACAGTTATGTCAACTCATCGAAAATATTGACCTTCAGAAATTGGCCTGTAATGGAAACTTTGGTCTGTGGTGGTCACTTGAATGATGTTTTATTTTAGACATTCATAAACCGAACACTTGGGTATATTCAATGAAGATTCACGATGATTATTCATAAAATATAATACCCTCATGTATTTATACATTATGTGACAAGCGAAAGTACACACACCGACCGGTTGTACGCAAAATTGAAGAGAAAGAAATGCATAACAATTCTACAGCTTCGCTACATAAAAATAAAATCATAATTCGTTTCTAAGCGCAAATCACACAAAAACGCGTTTATTTAAACAAATTTTTAATAGTTCAGCAGTCATTATACGTTATAAGATCTCTTATAACAATGCGACTACAGGAATGTACTCAAATTTAAATGCAATGAGAAGAGAGGGGAAATTCTACACATTTTCCTCACAATAACGTAAAAGTAAGTCAGAATTTAACTTTCGGTTTGAAAATTAAACGAAGCAACGGGTCTCGTAGTTTATAATATTTTCGAAGATATTTTGGTAAGAGTACGCAAGAAGGGAACTAACAACTAAAATAGTGTGATCAAAGAAAGAGTGACTGTGAATGGTCTTGTATACAAGGCTTGTGACCGTTTACTCATCAAAAGGATACCTAAATGGACATGGTAGTATAAGGGCAAATTCCTAAATGCAAAACTTGCGCAAATTATGCTAAACAAACAGTTCCTAAATGCAAACATAAAAATCCCTGCAAAGCAGATTGTCCCAAAACTCAGTGGATTTTTTTTTTCTTGCGCATTTGTGCAGATGTAAAAAATATCTTGCGCACTTCACTTGCATTTGAATTTGTTTAGCTCTGGTTTGTTAAATTTACTTTATTTGTTTTTTTTTGAAGCTAATGGGTGAACAAAATGAAGAAAAGTTAGTAAAATTTTTAAAAACTGGACACATCAGGAGGTGAAATTGTTGTTAACAATTCGATTAGAGCATGAGGAGGTTTTTTACTCAGGTAAATGCAAAGATCAAGCGCAAAATCAAGAACTTTATGTATTTTGAACTAAAATTCATAAACAAGTTTTTTGTTTTATATTGGCATTATTTTTTTTTTTTAATTTGTGTGGTGGTGCAACAATTCACTAAGGTCTTTATTAAAATAATTTTAGTTTGGGAGTCCATTATTTATTCCAGCAAAAATCAACAAATATAGTATATGTGCGTTCTGAAACGTCATATGCATGAATTGCAGACATATGCTTTAAGCATTTCAACTTGCTTCTTGCATTTGCTTTGCATGTGTTTTGCTTTTGCAAATCCTGCGTTTAGGAATTTGGCAATTGACTGCGAATGGTCTTGTATACAAAGCTTGTGTCCGTTTACTCATAATAAGGATAACTAAATGGACATGGTAGTATAATATTCCCACTTAACCATGGAACGAATTTAACGGAATAACGAATAAACACAACATTTTCATTTTTTGTTTTTTTTTTCTGTTTCTAGACCTTTGGCCTTTTCTAGATCATATGTATGTATGTACAAAAACAAAGACATTCAATTTTAAATAAGAACTTTTAATTTAGTTATAATAACGGTTTTGTTTACTTGACTTTCTTTTCTTCATTTAAGAGTAGCTGCTAAGTCTTTATTTTATTTATGTTCAAGAATAATTTGCTTACAATTTTAATTTAAGTACAAAATAGTTAATTGACTTTTCATTACTGTTCCATATAAGGCACTGATTTTGATTAATTTCTTTTCATATGGTATGTAAATGTACAGTATTAAGTTTCGCTGCAACACATTCGATGTCTTATTAAATGTACCATTATATTTATAATTTTCAATTTTTAATATTACCTAAGTATAGATATTACTTTTAATACTAATCAAACTGATTTAAAAAAAAAGTCAGTTTAAATTTTGTTTATACATGTAAATATTAACAGCCTAAATAAAATAAATATTGTATATTATTATGTATATAAGATAAATGGATGTATTTTGTAGATAAATGTAAATATTCCCCTTTTTTTAAAAAAAATTATAATAATTACTAAGTATAGTAGATATATTATTATCCGTTAAATATTGCGAATATTTTCGTTATTTTATAATTGTTTCTTTTGATTGTATCTCATTTTGTGAATTTTGATAAAAAAAAAATAATACCTTAAGTAGTTGCCAGAATAAATTAATTTAAGTTTCATTCACTACAATTGGGTTGTAATAACTGATTTACGTATAATTGTTGGCTCTTTGCTTTTTGGAGCGGAAACAATTTCGGAGGACACTAGCCATGGTGAGACCATTTCATTTGGTGGGTTGATATGGTTGATGGAATTCTGAAAATAAACAAAAAAATTGAAGTTTAGATTCAAAATTTAATAACAAAAACTTTCAACAACAACAAAAAATTAATTAAACCTTACAAATTCAGAGTATGTGTACAATAATTTAACATACTACCCAGTTTAATGGAATGTGGCGACTATTGAAAAACATGAGGTACATAAACTTCTCATCTAGATAATGGCATAATGGGTATATGGGTCAAAATCATGGAGGTGAAGAATTAGCTCAGAAAGTAAGTTTCTTTTAAAAGACAATTATTTTATATCAAACTCATGCGGCAGCATATGAGAGAGGAAACTAGCTTGGGTGCACACGGCAGCATATGATTTCTAGACACTGAATAAACTTGGCATCTTCATTTCCCGTAAGGTCGACTTATCTATTTGAACAAACCATACCTGAGTAACATGTCTGAGAAATATTCCGGGAACAGCGGTAACGATTTTTAAAATTGTGTTAGGATAATGGTGGGAGATGAACTCTTAACTGGTCAACAGCGGCTCTCATATCCCCGAAGAAAGTGACTGGGACCAAAAGGATTGGCCCTCCAGGTTCCGGGTTGTCTATCAGCATCGGAGTATCTTCCCTACAAAGGAAAAAAAACTTGTGTTACGACACAAAAACGAAAATCGGATATGAATGATCTTAAAGTTGATGATCCAAGCAAACGAAACAAGGACAGCGAACTTCGAATCAACACTTCGAATTTCAGAAAAGCTAAAATATACCACGTGCACGTGAAATTACAGCCATTCGGGTATTGCGGTGGGATGGAGAGTGCATAATGAAGATGGAATCCTGAAAGTGAGTCAGCGGGTCAGCCGTAAGTTTGTATGTTGATTTGTGATAAGTCAAAGGCTAATGCAAGATGTCGACCAAATCCCTTCTAATAACCAATCAAATGGATTTGGCGGTCCTAGAGCAACGAACCGTCAACCAAATTGATCATGTTGCAGTGATATAGTTGAAATTTATATCAGAGCGTAAATCGATCCATCCAAGGATACAAGACTAGATAACACGTCTGTCGAGATAATTTGAAAAAAAAAATACCGGGTAGACAGTGACCAACAAGAAGTGAGCATAGCTACATACATCCAAACTAATGTCCTAAAAGGCTGCTGTTTCGGATGGCCTACCATCCAAGCTATGCAAACCCCCAGAAGATGATTTGGTGAGAGGTAGGATCCACTATTACCTCAAAAAGTGATTAATTGAACAATATCTTTTGCGAATAGCTCTTTCCCCGGGCTAAAAATCCAATTAATTAGTAAGTCCTCTCTAAAAGAACCAACGAAGAACCCATATAAGACCTTAATCATCCCGCTCCTGCAATATATGGGGCAATACCATAGGTTTGTGTATAGTTTTATTTAGCTTAAAATAAAATTATTGTATTAATCACTACAAATAATAAATCACTCTTAATGTAATAAAACTTACAAAAAAGAGCATGACCAAAGGACATAAATGCATACAAAATCCTACATACATACATATATATTAACTTACTTTCTTTTCCCGGTAGTTATTTTCATTCAGTTCCTTGTTCTCCTTATTTTCATGATTTCGTTCTGCGTTCGATATTATATTGGTCACATTTGTTACCGGCACAGCCGGTGGTGCGACCACTTCCTTGCGCTCGTCGACAACGCTGCTAATGTTATTAATGAATATCTCATTTATAAGTGAATCTGTCGTCGAGACAAGGGTCGGCGTTGGCGGTGGACTACTGGGTGTTGTTGTAATAATTGTCGTAAGTGTTGTAGAAGCGAAAGCATTTGTGGGACTACTGGGCGGTATCGGCGATGATGTAGTCGTTGTAGGCGATGAAGATGGTTTTGGTTCGGTTATGCTTAGTGTGAGCTTGTCACCGCCCTAGGATGCAGCCAAGCAAAAACAATAAAACAAAAAAAAAACAAAAAAAAACACAAAAACAAAAATTGCATGTGGACAAACAAAATAAAAATTACAATTACAATTAAATGAATAAAACGTTTGAAAAAAAAAAACAATAGAATAAAATAAAAGTAGGTGAGAGCAAGAGTGTGAGATTAGAAAATAATTATTCTAGCATTAAATTGTATTATTACACGCTTGGGTGGTAATTGTTTATGTTAAGAACATTATTTGAATAAAATGATTTAGCGTTACTTACGACTGATATGTAGGTAGCATTGATAGAATCAGGTCCATCGGAATGATAAAGACTGTTGTTCAAGGAGGAGGCTGCAGGAACAAACATCTGATTTGTTAGCTTAGCATTATTAGCTGCTCCAAGTTCTTCTTCGACTCGGGCTTAGAAAAAATAAAAAAAATGGAATTCATTACTTAAATTTAAAAATACATATAAATTTTCTTCAAACATATTTAATAAATTGCAACTAAGATGACTATAAATTTTCATACGCTAAAAGCCAAACTTATTGCAGATCATAAAAACTTATAATACCATTAGAAATAGGTATCCAAATTCATGAATTTCTTAAAATTTTAAAAGTATATGTCAGTAGCTAAAATAGCTTACAAAATCGGAGTTCAACATTTAACCAATCAATCGAAAAGCCATAATTTTCATAATATTTGTCAACGATGTTATAATTTGGACCTAGAAATTAGAACCCACAACACTAGCACTGTTCTGTCTACAGGGTGGGCCATAAATATTAAGTGGATTTTACAAATTTATAATTTTGCAACGAAGCAATCTTTTTCAACAATTTTTTTTTATATTCTAGATTAGATATTCTGATTTTAAATAATGGTACATTTGGCAATCCAACAGTCGATTTTAATTGTCTTGTCTAACATTCGGCCCCACCACTCAACAATAGAGACGCTGAAATAGTTTGATTATATTGGCCATGTTTTTAAAGCAACATCTGCCAAATTTAATGTAAATTTTTATGTAGTAGGTATGGCAATTCACCATGGAAGGTTATGGCGCTGAACAATGTATGAAATCATCAAGTTTTATTTTCAAAATCAGTCTTCCGTTGTAGAAAGGATATTTTTGTCCAACAAGACCATCTTTGAGGATTAGGTTGCTTTTTGATAAATGGATGTGTTAATAAGCACAATTGTTGTTCATAACGATAACAATCCACACGAGATAAACCAGCACCATATATGCATCCTAAGAATGTCACTGTGTGATGCTGATTTTGGTCTGGACACTTAATTGGTCAACTAAATATACAATTATGCGTTCTACATACTGTTTTGGGGATGAAGGAACTGTAATTTTAAAGACCGTTGTCGGGACTTTTGAGGATGATCATTCGACCCAGTGGGGCTCGTTTTAATTTGTTAAACATCCCACAGGCGACCTTGTGGAAAATATTTAGCAGGGATTTACCACAGAGACTCTACATATCGGTAATTATTGAACCGCACACTGCTTGCAAAACAAATTGAAGAAATGAATTATGTGAGACGAAGCCTTTTGTTCGTATCTGGGGTGCGGAAGACCCACGAATAATTATGAACCGACAAATGCATCCACTTCGAGTCACGATTTTATCTGAAATCTCGATGAAAAAGATTATAGGGCCGCATCTCTTAGACGCAGAGGGGGACCCACTAACTGAAATGAGAATGAATGAATAAAAGGCCAATTTCCCCAAAATGTTAAGCCCCTAAAAGATACAAACACAAAAAAAAACACACAAATTCAAATGACCATTGTATGGTTTTCTAAATCAAAATCTTTTATGTTCGATGGAACCTGAATGATACTGCCGTCTAATTCACGAAATATCTCTCTCAAAAAAAAATACTTCATGCTTAGTAAGATATTTTAAATGAAAGGTATCCGTTTGACAAGATCTTAGGCCCCTCTGGTAACGATGTAAGAAGTTAAGTTACAGAGCATTAAGTGTAAACACACATCATAATATATCTATAAAACCATCGGATATGAAATGTTTTGACACAGAAATATAAGGCTATGCAGGTTTAGATCCAGTTTCACAGATGAAAGAAGTAGAGCTTAAGTCGTCAAAAAAGGGGACTAGAGCTCACAGTGCGCACCTATCTAAATAAGTATCTCTCACGTCCCTCATATCTCTCACGTCCCTCATATTCGCAACTTAGGTTCCCATTACTGCTTGAACACAATAGAATGCTGCAACTGCAACTGGAGCTGCAGCTGCAATAGTTATCAAAAAGTGCTTTGTTTTGCGTGTCCACAATGCAGCTGTCCAGCTTTCTGACATTCTGACTGCAGAAGCACTGATAGCTATAACATGAGGAATTGAAGAGAGCTTGAAACTCATTTTAACCCCTATAAAAACACTCATCGAGTTGAAATGGACTTGTTCGCCTCAATTAATTTTTAAATGTCAAAAATGCTGCACGCTAAAGTGTATGTATTCAATATGTGTATTCAATATTTTGACAGCTAGTCCGGCTGCAGCTCCAGTTGCAGCTCCGTCTCTATTGCGCTCAGCCAGTTATTCAGACTCTGAAACTGAGCCAGAAGTTCCAACATGGGAAATTTAAGCGCCATTTAATCCTAAATGTATGCACTGTGAAACTGGTCCTTAATTAACCCGCTCTTCTTTATTTGATTTCTAAATTTAAATAGTCATTGGAAGAATTAAAGTGTTTGGCTGTCCACTTGAAGTCCTCATTAAAATATAGATTGGTTTTCCATGTGAGGATATTTAGACTAATGGAACAAAGGAATGTAGCGGAACCAACATTTACATAGTTGTCCACGCCATAAAATTATTCAAGATAGTTGAATGAACTGAAACCAACAGGAAAACAGGGCGTTCAAAACTGCAAATGGATTGCTATAATAACATTATGTTGCGATAATAACAGTGTGATTTTTTTATATGACTTCATGGATGAGATAATTTATACTAGGACATTTATTTAAAAATAATTTGTTTAGAAAACAACCATCTAAAAATAATTTGAAAATTTGAAGAGTACCATCGATTTTTTCATCTGCCTATTTTGTTAGCTTTAATTAACGCCAAAGAAAACCGTGGTAATTAAATAAAAATGGCAATGCAATTCTTACCTTTTAAAATGTTGCACTTAATGTGCCCAGGCGGCAGTGCTCCAGATCCAATATTTGCCATTTTCACTTGGTTGTTTGGTTTTTCGTTATTATTTGATAATCGCTTCAAAGTTTCTGTATTGTGTTCCATATCTGATGTTTTATTAATTGTAACTCTGTTTTTGTTTTGATGATTAAAAAGTAGAATTAGGAGTAAAATTTAATTTTTATAATAATAAGCTTCTATACAAAATAATGAAAAAGCGTTTTAGAAACAACAATTATGTAAAAAAAAAAATTAATAAAAAACAATTAAATTATTATTTTTTTGTTGTATCTACCTGATACTGTTAGCATCATTAATTGCTTCGGTAGCTAGGATTGATGGGGATGGATCTTTAACAATAGACTTAAGCAATGAATCTAGCTCCTTATCTTTATCCGATAAGCCACTTTTTATGCTGCAAAAGACAGATTTATTTACGAGAGACATAATTAAAAAAAAAACGAAAACAAACAAAAGCATAAATATATGCATACTAGGTACATAAGCTAAGCAAAATGATAAATTTAACTATAATATACTCATTTTTTTAATATTTCTTTTCCTCTTTAAAAAAGAACTGTTGTCATTGTGTAAAACATCACAAGAAAATAAATAGAGGACAAGCTGTACCTAAGACAACTTGAACAATTGCCAGATGATATTTACTCAGCGAGACAGCTATCGGTAAGCTGTTTAACGCAACGCGATCAGCGGGTCGATTTGTCATGTCATTTGAAATTCTGTTTCGTACTAATTGCTTTGAGACAGGGAACAGAATACTTTTTAACAGATTGTGTCCCTTGTAGACAAAAAAAAAACATAGAAATACATATGAATGTAGGAATTTATGATTTTCTTCTTGGCGCAATACTTTCTTTCATGTGATTTCAACAGAAAAAATAATTTTTGGCCCTAAGCAAACCACATTTGTTTTGAGTCTGTTAATTGAATGAAGCAAGTTGTAATTTCACATTCAAGACAATGGGAATCTTAAGAACGATAGTAGGTCGAACTCGAACAACCTGAAGAAATGAGATAAAAGTTTAATGTCAGGTAATGGGGCTGAGTTCTTCAAATAACTTCAAGATGAACTGGAAAGGATGAAAGATGATTGTATGTTCTATTTCCATCTAATATCTATCAACAAAGAAACAGTCTTTATACTTTGTTACTAACTACACCCGTAACTCATTACTTTAATATTTGACCTAGTGTACTAATGCTGTTTGCGATCTAGAAAATCTATCAGCGATCAAACATTCAAAACATGTTTGAAAATATGGGTTTTTAAACTACCCATGAAAATAATACATAATATAAAAACCATTTTATGTCTTGTTTGCTGGCGAAAACAAGCAACTTATAAAGTTTATAATACAAAAAAAAGAAAAACGAATAATTGTAATAAGATTCTGGTAAAACGACGAGCGGCTCTCATATTCCTAAAGCTATTTATTGAAACTGAAATAATTCAGTTTCGCGTTCAAGGAGTAGATCTAGAAGCGGGCTTACTTTCCTAACTCAAAAAAAAAAAAAAATGTGTCAGTACCGGGACTCGCGGAGAAGATGTGTAAACATTCGTTTTTACCTCAGGGGAACAAAAGAAAGTCAAAACGAGATCGAATTGTGTTTTCAACGAGAATGATTTTTTCGCTTCTGTATTATGCGTTGCATCTTCAGTTTCCCCATACCGAGAACTTAGATGTTTACACACCAAAAAAAAATTTGTCATGTATCACGACAATAAGCCTCAGATATGAATGTTAACGGCTTTAGGAAACGAACCTAGAACAACGAACTTCGAATATACTACACATGGAATGTCCGGAGCTTATGCAGACCATGTGCAGCCAAACAGGATAGATACAAGGCTGGTATTGGAGAATTCCAGTAAGTGCGATGAGATGGAGAGTACATGCGAGACTGCATGACTGACTCAAAAAGTTGACTAAGTGGCATTTTGAATGCAGTGCAACAAGTAGTACAACATTGCTAAACATTCAAAACGAGGCGACATCGCCCTTGAACAATTTTTTGCAACTTTCAAGTCAATACCTGAGGCACAGTATTTGAAAAGTTTGCAAGCAAAGTAGGAGAGTGAAGTAAGGGGATAGCAGAATACAAAGTTTCATGCCAAAAATTGCAGAATAAAGCGACTTAAAAGGAAAATTCGGACCCATATACCTGATCAATCACATTGCTGCATCAAATCTGTTTCCAATTCTTGTATGGTGTTGAGACGTTTATTATTTTTTTTTTGAATTTTCATTTAAACCTTAAAACTTAAACTTCGTGTTCTCCTAAATAGCATTTTATCATTTAAATTACTCTTTTACGGAAGAGACAAGGTTAGGTTAGGTAAGGTTAAGTTATGGTGTCTATCAAGAGAGAATGCTTGACACACTTAGACCATGAGTTCATCCATTGTGATACCATAAAAATTTAGGAACTTTTCTCCCTATTCGTTGAACCAGTTGGAGCTCCTTACGAAGCGTGCGAGATTACTTATGTCAAAATTTGCCAGATCACTAAGATTTATTGAAGTAGTTATCAACGAGATGAAGTTTAAGTCGTTGGGATAGATAGCAGGACAAGTACAGAGGAGATGAGGAATAGATTCTTCTACTTCTTCATACATACAGCTTCTGCAGAAATCATTTGAAAACACTCCAAGCCTCGTTGCGTTCATGCTTATTAAACAGTGTCCGGTAATTACACCTACTACGGAGCCGATATGCAGTCTACTTAGAGATATTAAACTCTTGGATCGCTTCAGATCCAGCTTTGGCCTTGTTTGTTTTGTCGCCACGCAGGTGGTGATGTTGTTCCACCTCAGGTTTGTTTTCACTATAACATCTTGCTTCAGCATAAGTTTACATGCAGCAATAAGTATACTATATTTGATTTATTTGGCAAAATGTGTATTCCTGAAATGTCCCTATGGCCCGACACCCAGCAGAGGTGAATATTAAACAGCTGTGACATTTGAATGAGAGATGATCGACAGTTAAGGGCTGTTGGTAGAGACAGAGTCCAAGGATTTTATGGCGGCTTGGCTATCTGAGAAGATGCGGATATCTGTGTTAGATATCACATTTTCTTAAAGCCAAGACGATACTTCTTCTATCGCCAAAAGTTCCGCCGGGAACACACTACAGTGATTGGGAAGACGAAAGGAGATTCTTAAATTCATCCTGTCTGAGTACACACGACCACCAACCCCGTCATCAGTTTTTGATCCGTCAGTGTAGAAATGGATTTATTCATATTCCAAATATGCCAAATTCACCCAGATGGATCTGGAAGGTATGGTGACCTGAAAGTTTTTTTTATCGAACTGTAACTGTGGGATGGTGAAGTCAATGCTACTTGGAAGTGTTCCGAATGCGTCCAAAATTATAGAGTCGCCAATATCATTATTGATCCACTGTGAGGAAGCTTTAAGACGAATAGCTGTGCTTGCAGCCGTTCGTTTAGCAAATATATCGAGAGGTGCTAAATGGAACATGATATTCAATGCAGCAGAAGGGGTTGTAGGAAGCACTCCGCCCATACAACGGGATGCTGAACGTTGGACCTTGCTAAGTTTTTAACAATTTGCCGCTTTATCTAGAGCGGTCCACTATACTGTCACACCGTATGTAAGAATCCGTCTGACAACCGAGGTGCACAGCCAGTGAGTAATGCCGGGTTCAAGACCCTATTTGTTTCCTAGGGCTTTATTGCATGGGAAGAGTCCCAAATTGTCAAGAGACAATTGACTTTTGTTGAGTAAAATAGCCAATTTTGACAAGCTACTTCTAACAATCAATGATTTGAATCAACGGCAATGCGAAATTGATATGAAATAAAACTTCATTCTTGCAACTTGCAAATGACGCGATAAGTATTTTCTTTAGAACACGATATGAAATGCTAATAAATGACTATGACCCTGTTTAGATTGTGACTGCTCACTACGCAATGACGAGAGTTTAATGGTGAAATCGGTGAGGTGGCAAGGGAGGCAACAGTCAGGTCAGGAATGTTCCATTTTATTGTATTTTTTTATTTTTGGCTTGTGCGTTGAACGGTGAGGTAGAAAAGAATAAAAATTAAAAAAGCGTAGTGGGTCGATTGTAGAAGCAGAAAATGCTTGTTAAATAATTGGTTTGATAATAATTGCAAAGATGCTGAAGCAGATTTAATTGCCATATATTTTTTTATTTTGCAACTATTTAATTATTTAATCTTTGAAGACAGGGTTCTTGATGCTCACAATCAAATGTTCCAATTCACAGATAGTTCAGAGATGCACATGAGTGAAAATTACAAGTGTATACACGCATTGACTTTTCACTACGTAGTGGGCAGTCAAAATCTAAACAGGGTCTATCATCCATACACCTCGCAACAAACAACAGCAATTTCTAACCATATTTTTAAAATAAGTGGGACGGACCAGTAAGTATTTCGATTCACTTTTTGAAATCTCATTTTAAAAGAATATAAATCATTTGACATCAATATAAATGCTTTCTATTTGGCCCACAATCATTACAACTTTTCTTTTCTATGTTTCTATCTCAAAAACTTGTTCTGCAACACAAACCTAGTCACTCCGTCAACAGATGATTAATTGGCATTGTTTATTCAAATTATGATAGTAATCTATCTTCTTTTTGATTAAGATCTCATTAGTCAACAACAACAACAAAAATACCAGCCAAAATAACAGCCTTATTCACACATTAGCAATGAGTTCTGAATGAACGAACAACACTACAAAGCAAAACTATGAAAAAAAAAAACATTATTAACAAACTAAATGATAGACTAAACTCTGCAGATATGTACGTGTACGTATAAATATATTCAACGAAACATACCTAAATGATGAACTTATGGAAGCCTTTCCAAACGAACCGTGATGAGATTGTGTCCTAAATGGATTAGTGTCTTCAAAGTTCTTCGTGGTTGGCGATGGGTATGCCGGTGTCTCGGGTTCCATTCTGAACCAGAAGAAGCACAAACAATGAAAAACACAAAAAAGCAACAAAATGTTAAATCTTTTCTTTGTACGTGTGTGTATATAAATTATCTCTACTTACTTTACAGTAAGTCCAGCTTTACCAAATGAACCAATTTTACTGTAGCCAGGTTCTTCGGCGCTCGATGTTGACTTCATAGAGACGTGACCCAGCGACGCACACGTGTTCATATGGCCGGAGTTAATTGATGCCGCACAAGATGTGTCCGGTAGCTCACAGATTGAGTTGTGAATTACCGTTTGCACAGATGGTGATGGGGTGATGGTAGACATGGATGGAGAATCAATTTGAACAAGGCTATTGTCTGTCATCGGTGGTATGGGTAGAAGGCTTTCGTTGGCTTGATCGATTGAATTTCGTGCAGCTATGGCCGCCACTGCTGCCGCAGCTGATGCCTTTTGTCGTTCGCGTAGCAGGTGAGATTGTCGACTGGCGAATCTCTGCGATGGACGTCGTTCGAATTGCACAGTCCGGCGGGCTCGACTCTGGGCTGTAGTTTGAAATTCTGTTCTTCCCGAGTACCGAAAGCGTGAACCCATTCGGAAAAAATTCTGCCGGGCAGATGGACCCTTAACGGGGGCGCGTAAACGGAAAAACGTATGATGTTCCACGGCACATTTCCACAGGTGCTTGCAGGCTTTTTCGTTATACAACCGAAAAACAAATGTGTGCTCTTGTTCTCGCCCCTCATCATCATCCTCAATCACGACCAGAGTTAGTTTTTTCTTCTTGAAGTCCAGCTTACTGATTTTTGGCCAGAAGAAGAGGCCGATTTTTTGATCACGCTCAAAAACTAATATACCAGTTGGTGTCAATCCTAGATGGTATTCACAGCCGTCTTTGCCCTTAAAACAAAATGATTAAACTTCATTTCGGAGGAAGCAAAAATTTAAAAATAAAAATTACCAGAACTGTATGCATATCCACTCCATACATATCCAGCCATTTGGCCTTATTTAAGTACGCTGTCTCAGCTTGGGCAGGTGTCAAGCTGCGACAGCTTTTATATTCTTCCAGAATCGCAATTTCCAATTCTTCCGTTTGTTCAGGAACGAAACGAAATTCCGATACTGTTGCTGCTGTATGCACTTGTTCATCATAGTCCCCCAATTCAGCTATGACAATGAAAATAAGTTCATATAAAACCCATTAGACGTTTTTATGACCTTTTACAATACCAACCACTACAACAACAACAAAAAAACTTACATTGTAAAGCCAATGCACACAATTCCGTAGCTTTATCATCGGGACAATCTAAACGACCTTCTAGAAGATCTTGTTTAAGTTGAAGGAAAAACAAATAACGTGTTAGCTCTTCTCGGAGGGTATTTGGCTCTGATGAATAGAACTTAACCTTTAAACGGAATGTATAAGGTGGGCCAACTATAACAAAAAAAAAAAACATAATCAGCTTTACGACCTTTTAATGTTTATTTAAAGCTCAAGAAATTACTTTTGACTTGTTTTTTGATGGCTTTTGTTGGATCCAACCAATGTTTTACGTGATTAGCATCGGTGAATTGCAGACCAAAGTAGTCCTTTTCTGTGAGATCAAGAGCATAGAAAACTTGTTCGTATAGATAACTGCCCATAGCTTTCTTCTAGAAATATAAAAATGATGAATTATTTATATCAGTTTTTACGATATGGTTATATTTTAAAAAAATAATATTGTGATGATATTCAAATCGGAAGTTAAGATAAGTTTTTTAGATAATGGATTTATGTAATTAAAACACACTCTTGATTAAAAGTGTCAAACAATTTGAGAAACGTATGGGTACCAGTTTTTGATATTAAAATGGTTAAGACTTAGTACTTACTCTATCTACTAAGGTGTTTTCGTACGAAGTTACATTTTTAGGCGATGCTTTTAGGACTATAATCTTGTTAAGTTTTATTACGCAATATTTTTTTTATAATAATTTTAACTACATATATGCCGGTAAGGCCTAAGGTCTTTTTAAATGCAACCTGAATTGCACGGCACTAGTTAGAAGGAATAGAAGGAGAGGAAAGAATTGTTTGCTGGGACTGAGAAAGAAGAAATAAGGTATTGATTATCTCATGGAATCCCACGGGTGACGTCCAGTTGTAACTGGGGGAATATACAGGGTCTTTCATTAAGCGCTCCCTATCTTTAAATTTAAATAAAACAAAGTGTGTGTGAGGTATCATCGAAATTTTGTATTCGTTTGAAAGGCCTATTGATGCCATTATGTATGCAATATAACATCGTTCAAATATCCGCCGCAGGTTCTCTGACTATGGCACATAAATCAGGCTGAATTTGACCGATGGCATTGGTTATGTTGGCTTTGAGACCTGCGATTTCAGAAAACACCATAAGTAAAAGTCTAACGGGGTCAAATCGCATCCACGTGAGATGACCATACGCTCGAATCGCTGGTGCAGAATTTCCAATGCGGCGTGAGCTGTGTGGCACGTAGCGCCTTCCTGTTGAAACCATATGTCGTTGGTGTCCATATCATCCAATTCAGGCCAAAAGAAGTTGGTAATCATCGACCTATAGCACTCGCCGTTGACGGTGATCGCCTGGCCAAAGCCGTTCTCAAAGAAATATGGACCGATGACACCACCAGCCCAAAATCCACACCAAACAGTGACGTTTTCGGGATGCATTGGACGCTCTTCGATCTCATGTGGATTGGTATTGTCCCGAATTCGACAATTTTGTTTTTTGGCCTGCCCATTCATCCAGAAATGAAAAGCGCGCGGAACGTTGCCCGAACAGAACACCCATTTTGATAAAATCATTTTATCATTTGCACGTGTTGTTGAACGCTATATCTGTCCATGGTGATTTGGCAAGACAGATTGAATAAATGACAGATTGACATAAATGACTGGAAGACCCTTTAGAAAAGAATGCTGCTTAGAGGGCTTAAATAAACACCTCTAAGGTAGGAGTCAACCACTACATCCACTGCGCCATTGCCACCCGTATTTAAGTCTTAATGGACCTATCACTTTCAATAATAATAAATTATTAAAAACTTGCAGACCCGTGCTCGCGTTGCTTCGCATGTTTTAGAAATTTGTTCAGCCTATATTAATTAAATAATATTTTAAGAAAGAATTAAGAAAAAAAATAGATATTTTATGTTTTTTTTATTAGAAATGATTTTCCGACATCCACGGACTTTGATAATGGCTTGACAGATAGAGCACAAACTATTTTTTGAAGTTTACAAAGCATTTATTTCAAGTAGTCATCTGAAAACACTTAGATTGTATTATTCCGAACCAATACCTACATAAAATTTAAACATTTTAAGAAAGGTTTCTAACCCATCGACCGTTTAACAAAAGTTTTGGCCAAACAATTCAACTCAAATTCTAATGTAAATGTTGTTAGGCTTCTGATCAGTGCGCAATATTGGTTTACTTCTTGGTGCAAGGGAGGTAAACGGAATCGTGTAAACTACATAAATGTGTGTAGTTAAGTAAATACATAAGTACATACATTATGTGTGTATTTAGCATACATTTCAAATGTTTTCTCTGGAGTTTAATTAACTGTATCAAGTAGTTATTTAAGATAAACAAGGTTTAAAATTTAACAGACTTCTGTTATAATATTTTGACACAGATGTAAAAAAAAGAATTCCATATCTAACAAGAAATACTTAAATGTATAGATATCTGCTGTCTTTTTTGGATTTAGATTTAAAAGTAGTAAATATCAGTGAGCTAAATAAAAATCTTCTAATTAACTGAGTTACCCAATGGTAATTATCACAAACTGTCAGATGAGATTTTCAGAACATCAATTAACACCTACTGACTACACTAATAAATTTGGCATTCGCAAATGTTTATAGGACAAACAGACACAGACAACAAATGTATTTGTTTTTTAATGTTTTGTTTTTTAAATTCTTAATCTTTTTTTGAAGTTATTTATTGTTTTCTCATAGAATTCAAGGGCACTCATTATTCTCTGTCGCTTTTCAATATCAACTTTCATATCAAAAGACCATGGAAAATAAACGTCAGCGAAATTATAAAAGAAACTTGAAGTACCACACCTGTAAACGATTGTTTTATCATTCGGCAACACAGCTGCACAATTCAGTGTTCGAATGTAGAAGTTTGTTGGACATACAAATGCAATATAGTATCTACACTGATGTTGAAAAAATTCATACTACTGGAATTTTTTTCGGATTGGAGTGGAAGGTCATAAATAAAAATTATGCTTGTTGTTTTCCAATCCCGGAGCTAACTGGTTGACAAAAAAAAAAAAAACGAAATCGGGATTAAAGACACCATCAGAGGAAAAATTGCAAGTAACGGGTGATTTTTTAGCTGGTTTGGTTTTGGCAACACTGGTTTTGACAGCTGACGTGTGTTTAGTACCTTGTGTCACTGTCAAACAGCTTCAGTTTGGTTTGCAATTTAACCATGGATCGTCTTACAAATGAACAACGCTTGCAAATTATTGAATTTTACTATCAAAATTCGTGCTCGGTTCGAAATGTTCATCGCGCGCTGCTTCCATTTTATGATCGGCATTCTCGACCTTCTGAGCAGTCTATTCGGAAGATTGTGACCAAATTTCGCACCAAATTTACTTTGTTGGACATTAAACCACCAACACGTTTACGTACTGTGCGTAGTGAAGAAAATATTGCGGCCGTATCAGCTAGTGTGACAGAAGACCGCGAAATGTCGATTCGGCGCCGTTCCCAGCAGTTAGGCCTTTGTTACAGCACTACGTGGAAAATTTTGCGGAAGGATTTGGGCGTAAAGCCTTTTAAGATACAGCTGGTGCAAGAACTAAAGCCAGCCGACCTACCACAACGCCGAATTTTTGGTGAATGGGCTCTTGGAAAGCTGGCCGAGGATCCGCTTTTTTATCGAAAAATTGTGTTCAGCGATGAGGCTCATTTTTGGTTGAATGGGTACGTAAATAAGCAAAATTGCCGCATTTGGAGTGAAGATCAGCCAGAAGCATTGCAACAGCTACCAATGCATCCCGAAAAAGCCACTGTTTGGTGCGGTTTATGGGCCGGCGGAATTATTGGGCCTATTTCTTCAAAGATGATGCGAATCGCAGCGTTACTGTCAATGGTGAACGCTACCGAGCGATGATAACAAACTTTTTTTTGCCCGAAATGGAAGTTCTTGACTTGCATGATATGTGGTTTCAACAAGACGGTGCCACATGCCACACAGCACGCGAAACAATGGCGCAATTGCGAGGCGAGTTTGGTGAACAGTTAATTTCACGTTTCGGGCCGGTCAATTGGCCGCCTAGATCGTGCGATTTGACACCATTAGATTATTTTTTTGTGGGGGTATGTCAAGGCTAATGTCTATAGGGACAAGCCCGCTTCGATTGACGCACTGGAAGCCAACATCCATGCATTCATTCGTGAGATACCGGCCGATATGTGTGAAAGAGTATGCCAAAATTGGACTCAGCGGATGGGCTACCTGAGACGCAGCCGCGGTCAACATTTGCATGAAATTATCTTTAAACATTAAATTGCAAGGTTCAAACTATCGATTCAAATAAATATTTCATTCATTTTTTCGAATATTTGTGTTTTTTTTTTAAAAAAAGTTCTAAACCTCTTAAAAAATCACCCATTAATACACTTTTTCTCCGCGCTTAAGTTAAGCCCCGAAAATTATCTGCGCTTGGTTGTTGTTTAATTTAACATGTAAATTGTTTAGCACTAACCTCTTCTTCTGTCTAATTCCCGCGGGGTTTGGAAGAAAAAAAGGTTGGGTACGATTTGCCGATTTTAAAACGTCGATTTAAACAAATCAACCGTCATAATGTCGACTTTCGAAAAGTCGATTGGTAAAAATAACGACTGACCATAATGTCGACTCTAAGTCGATTTTGAAAATATTGACTTCTAAAAGGTCGACAGTGGCAAAGTGAATGATATTCACATGCATGTGGCGCCGCATGCATGTGAACATCATTCACTATTCCACTCTCGACCAACAAGCCCCTCTCGGATAACTAATTTTTTTATCATATCACCCTGCAACCTTCAGAACATATTGGTCATTTAATGAGAAAAGACAAAATGGAGTGCGCAGAGAGCATTAGTCGTGCTTTATTGGTAATTTTATAGCTAGCGCAGTAAAATTGCCCTCGGTATACAAAAACAAAACGAATTGTGCTGATAAATTAGCCAGCAATAGCCGTGTTTTATTATCTACGGATCTGGATCAGGATCATTTTTTAACACGTTATACAACAACAACTAGGGATCCTGCTCTCTATCTGGATCTATTTAAAAGATCCGAAAATTAGTTTTCACTCTTGCGGTTAGATGGCTTCTCATGGTAAGGTAGTGTGAAATGTAGTGTAAAAAAAATAGACAACAAATACATGAAAAGTAAACCAACGTAAGGAAAATAGAGACAGGTATACAACACACTTGTCACTAAGACCCGTATCGTTTTATTTTCATGGGATGATCCTGGGGCCGAATTACCGCATCAGTTATCGAGTAATACGTGACTGAATTATGTTATGCTCACGTTATGGAGTCATCATCCCCATAAGTTTTACTCGTTCATTCGATCACTGATGGCACTCACTCGATCAGTCACTGATGCCGTAATTTGGCCCCTGATCCCGATCCGTAGATAATAAAACACGGCTAATATACAAGTGGGCAAAGAGTGTTGTGCAGTTCAAAAATATTAAAGACTCGAACCTTAAATGTCGGTTATATAGATTACTTTTCACTTAAAAAGGGATGTGTTCTAAGATATTTGTTATTTAAAATACTGAAGCGCATCTTCACAAGTTATTGACATGTCCGAATGAAAATCCGAAAATTATTTTAGTCGAGATAAAACTGATTTTATAGTATCTCGTTGACGTTTTGGATTAAATATAGGATTGCTGAAACATCATAGCCACGAAAAATTTCACGACTTGTTGATAATCATGACATAAAGTTATGTACTGTGGAAACAAAGAAACAAGAATACGTTGCGAACACAGCCATAGAAATAAAGAGTGTATATAAAAGTGGATATAGCGTTTTATTGGTAATTGCAATGCTGCGCTAGCTATAAATAACCAATAAAACACACCTATTCTTGTTTTATTTTACTGTATTTTGGATAAAAATCGATATTTTTACCGACAGCTTTTCAATCGACATTTAAATAGTCTGGATTTTAAGCTGTCAACTTTTTTTTGTCGATCAAACTTCAGTCGGCATTTTGACAGTTGATGAAATTTATATTTGTAAAGTCGAATTTTTTTTTGTCTACCATTCGTACGCTTCCCGAAAAAAAAACACAGCTATTGTGATTAACATTGAACCAATGACCGATCCGTGAGGAACCCTTGAAAATAGATTTAATGGGAAAGTAGTTTTTTTCACCAATAACAACAGCGGAACTGATGTATCTATTTGAATAAGAGTCTACTGTGTAGCTTTGTTTAAAAATTTTTTATTACTTAAGAGTTTATTCATGTACATAAATGTATGATTATGAAAACTTAAATTTGTTTGTGTTGAATTTTTTCCTATATCTTAGATATAAACTACAAAATCAAGATTGGTCTAAGCTCTTGTTGTGTTTTCTTGCGAATAACCTTAGCAATTTTCAAAGAGGCTGGAAATAAAGATGTCATAATGATTGTATAAAATACACGTGTAACAGTAGGGTTATATTAGATAAACTTATTTAAATGAAGTGTCGGTATGCTTCATCAAAGTCTGTAGCCGAAGATTTTGTTTTAAGCACGGCATCTAGTACATCTTCATCATCTACTCTTTGAAATTGAAAAGAACGTTGGCTATCGGGATCAACACCCCGATAGCCTTCATTGAACTCTGTCCGGTCAACAACCGGCAACGGTTTATTCTGATTATTGTATTGAATTTTAGCAAATTCTTCGTTGAGATAGTTCATTTATTTATTTATTCCATCTATCGAGTATAATATATAATTAACAATGTTTATATAAAATAACAATAAATATATTCTTTAAATAATTAAAAAAAAAAAAAATTACAAAATAAAAATGCGTTACAACAATGTATCTTTCAAAGCATTTTTGGACTTTCCCTACTTAATTGTAAGTTCATTACATCGGATACAGAATTAAATAAAGCACAAGATCGAGATATAGGATCACTTTTTCCGTAATTAGTGTAATGACGTGGAACAAAAAAAAAGATATTTCTTTCCCTAAGTGGTCTCGAAGGAACATAAATTGGGTAAAGAGCGAGAAGCATAGAACAATCAATATGGTTACATAAAACATCTCTGGATAATAAAACAAGACTATGTTTTCTTCGTATTTCAAGTGTTTTTATGCCTAAAAGTAAGCATCTCTGATTATATGATGGTATAATAATGTCTACCCAGTTCAATTTCCGAAGAGCATATTTAGTGAATCTTCGTTGAACAGCCTCTATTCTATTAATTCTTACTGAATATATTGGGCACCAAATGCAGCAGGCATATTCCAACGAAGATCTCACCAATGAGTAAATATAATACTTTCAAAGTATGTGGATCAGTAAATTCCTTCGAATTTCTCATTATTAATCCAAGCATTTTATTTGCCTTTGAAACATTAAAAGCTAATTTTGCATCAAAATATACCCCTAAATCTTTAAAAAACAGTAACTTTCTCAAGAATTATATTATTTAGCTTATATTCGAAGTGAATACGGTTGCGGGACCTAGTAAAGGGTTTTCCAATAAGAGGTGTTATTTTGATATTCAAAGAAAAATGAAATTTTTTGAGATAAATGATCGGATGTTTATTTCATTATAAAGAGGAAGGTATGCCGTTAATAATGGAACACAACATCAGCCAAATGGCCGCCACGACCACGCTTACAGGACCATATCCTTTTCATGAAATTTTCCATAACCAAATCGCAAAGTGGCTGCCCTATGTCCTCGGTAGCCTCACGAATTCCATCTTTGAGGTCTTGAATCGACGCTGGGCTGTTGGCGTAGACCTTATCTTTCACGTGGCCCCAAAGGAAGAAGTCGCAAGGTGTTAAATCACAAGATCTTGGTGGCCAATTGTGATCACCTCTTCGAGAGATAACACGGTCCGGAAACTTTTCCCGTAAAAGATCGATGGTTTCATTGCTTGTGTGGCACGTAGCGCCGTCTTGTTGAAAGTTAACGTTGTCCAGATCAATACCATCCAATTCCAGCCATAAAAAATCATTAATCATCTCTCGGCAATCCATTGACCGTAACTGTTGATCCAGCCTCATTTTCGAAAAAGTAAGGTCCAATGACCCCGCCGGACCATAAACCGCACCAAACAGTCACGCGTTGAGGATGGAGAGGCTTTTCAACAATTACTCTTGGGTTTTCCGAGCCCCAGATGCGACAGTTTTGCTTGTTGACGTAGCCTCCGAGGTGGAAATGGGCCTCATCAGTCAAGATGATTTTTCGATGAAATTCCGGATCATTTTCATGCATTTCAAGGACCCAATCAGCAAAGACACGACTTTGTTGATGATCAGCCGGCTTGAGTTCTTGTGTTAACTGAACTTTATAAGCCTTAAGACCCAAGTCTTTATGCAAAATACGGTGTAATGACGTTTGTGGAATGCCTAATTCCATAGAACGACGAGGAATGGACAAACCTGGGTTTTCTTCAACACTTTGGACTACAACAGCAATATTCTCAGTTGTTCTTGAGCGACGTGCACGGGTTTTATTCTTCACATCACTAACTTGTCCCAACAGCTCGAATTTGTCCACCAATTTCTGTATTGCGGTCCGACAAGGTGCTTCACGACGACCCAAAAATGTTTTAGTTTTACGAACCGTCTCTGCCAAATTTTCACCATTTTTATAGTGAATTTTAATAATTTCAATGCGTTGTTGAAGCGTGTATCGTTCCATTTTTATTAATGGCGTAGTTTCTACTTGTCAAATGTCAAAAAATGACAGCTTCAAAAGTGACAGCTACCGAAATAGCGGGCTATTCAAAATAAAACCTCTTATTGGAAAACCCTTTATAAGACATTTGCTTACACTTCGAGATGTTTAAGTGAAGGCAGTTATCTTCACACCATTGGAAAATACTATTGAGATCAACTTGCAAAAAATTGCAGTCAACTGAACACTTGATACGTTTAAATATTTTAAAATCATCTGCGAATAGTAGGTTTTCAGAGAATTTCACACAGTTGGGAAGGTCATTTATGAATAGAACAAACAAAAGTGGCCCCAAATGGCTTCCTTGAGGAACCCCAGATAAATTATAAATCATCTTTGAAGTTTTTCAACCAATTTTCACAAATTGTGTACGTTCTTTCAAATATTGATCTAACCATTTTAGCAATTTAGAGTGAAAACCGAGGTATTCTAGTTTTTTTATTAACACATCGTGCTGCACTCGATCAAAAGCTTTTGAAAAGTCTGTGTAAATGACATCTACTTGGCTGCCACGTTCAATCCCTTTTGTACAAAAGTTTGAAAAAAGAGACAAGTTTGATGTAGTTGATCGTTGGCTTACAAACCCGTGTTGTCTATCTGAAATCCCCTGTTTGATATTTTCATAAATTCTTATTTTGACAATTGCCTCAAAAACTTTTGGAATTTTTTGAAGTTTTGAAATCGGTCGGTAGTTAAGGACGTCCTGCTTGGAACCTGTTTTATGAATTGGTGTAATAATTGAGCTTTTCCAAGCATTTAAGAACTGACCCAAACTGAGATTTAAAATTGAACAATTTCAAAAGAGGTTTCGATAGACTATGTCTGCACATTCTTAAAAATATATGTAGGTGCGATTTCATTTCTGTCAGGTTTCTTACTATCATCTTACGTTGAGAGTTCTTCGTAAACTTCTTCTTCTGTTAAAACTATTTGACCTAAACAAGTAATTGGCTGGTGGTTAATGCCAAAACTTGAATTTGAATTTTCAAAAACAAAATTTGATTGAAAAAAATCGGCAAACAATTCACAAATCGATTTTCGATTTTCTTTTACCGTTTAAGAAGGTACAAAAAGCTTTAGAGTCAGATTTTATTTTCATTTCTAAACCCCAATTATACTGGTTATACAAAAACTTTTTAAGTATTTCGTATTCTTTCCTCAGATTTTTGAATTGCTCACGGTAAACTGAATTGCATTGAATTTTTTGTGACGAATGATATTTTTCTCGCATGATATTTGTCTCGCTTGTTGTATAGGGTCATTCATTTATCGGTTTCGAAAGTAAAGCTAAATAAAACACACACACACCAATATATTTTTGATGAAAATTTTATTTCATTAAAAAGTTTGGACTTTGCTATTAAGTGTGAAAAACAATATCATTCAAATGGAAGCCTCGGGAAGAATCGTAGCATGCGATTCTTTTGAGGTAATTTTTAACCACTTTTTTGTACATTCCGGGCGGTATCTCGGCCATAACTTGAGTAATGTTGGTTTTTGATGCGTCTAGAGTTCGGATATTATTCTTCAATCGCCGACCAAAAAAAGAATCACCCTTATTCCGTAAGGCTTTTTACGAAAACGACAGTAAAACGACACGGCTTCAGAAGCGATAATTGTCGTTTAAGTAAAACAAAAAACCTTACAGTTCTCTTCTTTCTTACCCTTTTAACCATTACAACGGTTGTCGTTTTACTAAAATTCCAATTGCCAATTCTGATGCCGTGTCGTTTTACTAAAACGCCTTACGGAATTAGGGTACCTAAATATAAGGGGCTGGTAGTAGCGATCATAAAAAAATCCTTTGGATGTTTATTTATATTCCTATTGAAAATTCTTTTTCCGTACAGAATTTTCGTCAGGAAAATTAATAAAAGCTTTTTTAAGAAAAAGTATTTTCCTAAAGGAAATTTTTGTTTGCGAAAAAAAGTTATTTCTCATAGATTCGAATCCTTTTTATTTTTCAAATTGTAAGTCAGCACATCGAATTATCCAAAAGAAATTTTTTGCTGATCGCTATAACCAACCCCTAAGAAGAAAATTGAATTCACAAAAATATTCACAAACTGTCAAAAATTTTCTTCTTAACGTGTGTTCATTTCGTTAGTGTAGGGAAGAAGTTCGGATTTTTCCAAATAGCGTAGGTAATTTTTTTCATTCGATGTATACCATAACTGTTTTTTTACTACTCTCAATGATTTGACGTTAGACAGCTGATTTAGAAATTGAGAGTGAGTGCGAAGAATGAGGCAATGCTCTTTTCTATTCCATTCGGATTCTGTAAAGACAATTTATCGTTTTACGTAGCGTAGAAGTCCGTTCGGAGATTTGTAACGAGGCATTTTCTGATAGGGCTGAATATTTCATAGGTCTTTATTTCTTAAAATATATTTTTCCAATGAATTCTTTATAACAACAAGCAAATAAAACTTAAGGTAAGTTATAGCTTTCATTGAAATTTGAGTCGTTTAGCAAAATAAATTAGTATTTATTTTGATGCCAATATAAAGGTGATGACTTAGTGGTCAATGAAAGCTTAAAGCGCCTTAAACAAACAATTCTAAGATAATAATTTTTGTATTTATAAACAAAACAGTGAAGTTTGTATATACTGTCACTGTCGGTTTCGCAACAGTAGTTGTTATTTTATTGAATCACATAATAATGATTTATACCACCATAGACTCTAGCTCGATGTACAGATGGATGTACATTCCGATGCCAACGGACCGAAACTAATCCATGCCGCATACAACAATTCAAAATTAATAATTTGATTGACAAGCAATGTGTGCACAGTACTGTATGGTTACAATTAACGACATAATAATATCCACTTTTAAGTGCAAAGATAAATTTGTAATAATTGTTATCAAATCATTATGACTGATGACAAATTGCGCAAATAGCTAACGATTACTGCCAGTACAGCACGTTTCTTTGTGGACGTTTCTAATCTTCTATTCAAATAAAAAATCATTTGCCTCGAAAAAGTCAATTAAAAATGAACAACTCTCCGACATGATGTGTTTCAAATCGCAACATGCTAGATCGGCCCTTTTGTTTGTGTACATGCTTTACACGACAAATTATGTTGTAGGTGATTTAACAATGTTTGTGTAAAACAATCTACAAGAAAACAAACTTATCTGACATTGAAATAATGTACCCACTATGGCACTGACACATGAGTAGTAAATCGTAAAAAAGTCTCTTGGAGTCGGTAACGTACACCATCGATGAAGCCAACATCAACAACAACGGTATATTATATTATACGAAAGGGTCAGTTCCAGTTTGCCACACGAGAATTGTGTAACAAGCAACACAATTACAATGCGCTGCTAACGGAGGCGCCTCACATTTCAACGGAATTGCTCTATACAGCTTGTAATTTGTAATTATAAATCGTAAAATGACTTTTATAGCCACGAACAATGAAGGAACGGGAGCGTTAAATACAATTCGGTTCATTTGGTTAGACGCACTAGCAAAAACATTATGCATAACCTTTTTTTAGCGTACATATGTATGTATTATCATTTTAAGAAAGTGACGTAGTTCCTGATTACATCGTCGAAAAAGTCGATGAAACGATTTTTCTAAATACCCAAAAGTGCGCGTGTTCGCACAGCCCGTGGATGTGCCTTACGCAATAAATACAAGAAATGCCAATTTCCTGCAATTGCAGTAGACTGACAGTACTTTTCACAAAAAATAAACCAAATGCCACAAAGTCAAATCTACTTCACAAGAGACCATCTTGGAATAATGGATATTTCAATTATTTCTTCGCAACCTCTTCTGTTACAACATTGATATTCCACTTGAAGAATTATTTTCAGGTGTCTCTAACTAAGTTCACCGCACTGTATATGAAAATAACCCATGTAAAGTGTCGTCTAACAATTTGCATTTTGCGCACATTTTTTTTTTATTAATTTTTATTTTCCTTTTTATGTTTTTTTTTTAAGCTGATTTTAATTATACACTTAGTTGTGAACAAAGCAATTAAGAGGTGGTGGGGAAGAATGTTGTTGTTGGTTTGAACTAGTTGCTGTTGGCCAAGTGACCGTGAATTTGATTAAAAATGTGGAACCTTTTTTTTATGTTTTGTTGTGTTGTGTTCTTTGCAGAAGTCGTGAAATGTGAAATCATAAGAAAAAGAGTGAATGAAATATGTTTTTTTTTTTTTTTTTTTTTTTTTTTAAAAATGAGTTCAATGTTCTGGTTGAGTTGGTTGGGGTAATGATATTGGTTGGTAATTTAAGGTGCAATACTTTTAATTTATACTTGCAACTATAATATTACCAATATCAATGATTAACATGTTTTTCCATAACTGACTATAGACACCACCGTGAACACAAGCCCATAAGTAGGGAAATTCCAACCAGTTTGATATGAAGCAACATTTTTGCCAATTGACGCATAACTAAAATGTGCAGTACGTGTCCAGCCCACTACCTACAACCATGTACCAACAATTTAAACGAGTTTTGTTTAAATAGGAAAATCTGTAAACATTGAAAAACGAATTTCAATTTAATTAAGTATTTTATTTTGTTTTAGCAATTTTTATCACAGATTGACCAGACACTATCGGCTGATCTTATGATTGTATGCTATTTCCACGGGCTATGTTTCTTTGAGTTTCAAAACATCAAATGTAATATAATTAATAGCAGTGCCAATTCCATAGTGTGTTAAACGTTAAGTCTTTAGCTCATTACTCAACCGACACTAACCTGCATTTTATTGCTTATGTCATCATATACAGGAAGATGATGATGAGATTCTTTTTTTTTTGTTTTGCAAACAACAGAATAACAGTTGATGGTGTTGTTTCTTTACTTGAAATTCGTTCATTCGCTTTATCATGCAAACTCAATTGCTTGCGACGGCCGACGTTTGGCATGACACAATGAAAATATGGTCGAGATGGGGGCTTCCGACGCTACAACCAACATCAAATTTGTATGCGACGACTCTTATTAGTTTTTTTTTTATAACTTTATATGTATAATAATTGTTTGTCTTTCCATCATTATTATTATTTCAGTTGCTATAGGTATAAGTTTTGAGGAAATTTTTATTACGACTGCCTGTTTTTAATCAACAAAATTAAATAAAGAATTTTGTAGTTCAATTTTCTAATTCAACTTTCTAATTTCTCTGCGACCAATAGCAATGGAAATAAATCGTTTTTTTTTTTATAAAAAAAAAAGGTTCAAACTGGGGGAGGCAATATTGAGTATTTCTATGGTATTAAGGCTAAACTCGATGTCACAAAAATAATTTTTTTTTTTGTTTCAGCTTCCAAATTAATTCAAGTGTAAATTTAGCATTTTGCAAAATTCTTTCTTTAACGTTTTCTGAACATTCTCATGAATTTCTCTGTTAAAAATAAACATAAATCGTGCAGATGAGGAACTTGATTAATATTAAGCCTATAAACATAGAGTAATTGTGTGAAAAAACATTGGACATATCAGGTTTTGCTCTGGCAAATTTTAAGCTTAAAGCTTTTAGTGCCAAAAAAAAATTAAAATTCGGTTTGTTACAAATTGTTTTGATCAAAATTCACAAATGATGACTTGAATGTACTTAATATCCAAATATAAATAAATAATAAGAAAGCTGTTATATGGCTTTAGTCGGCTAGCCAGTTATAATGAGATCATTGAGTAATAAAGAAAAGTATTTTATATTTTGAGCTTGAAAATATTTTTTTTTTCAATTTTCCATCGAAATTAAATTGAATTAATAAATAAAACTCACGTATTTCCTCTTGTAGTTCAAATCATTCATACACGCAAATCATAAGTATAATCATAAATCAGTGAGAGAAGCGTTAAATCTTACCAATAAAATAAAACTGAAGTTAATTATTACAAGGTTGAAATAATACAAATTCTATATGGATTCTCTGTTAAAAGCTCATTTTTGTCATCGAAAATGGCTTCTATTTGAATTTCAGAAACAAAAAAAAATGATGCGCATTTGATTGTTTGTGTAAATAACGCAATATATTGATGATTAAAAAGCGCGGCCAATTGTTTTCAAGAATTTTTACAGATTTTTTTCTTGCTACACCTTCGTTACGAAAATGAAGGTCTCGTACGAAAATGACTTTTATATGTAGGTAATATAGGTCTCTTTGGTAACGTGAAATTTTCACAAGTTGCTGTCAAAATCCAGTACACTGGAAGGAAAATCTAATGTAGATATGTAAAATATCTGTGAGTGCAATTATAACGGTGGAAATGTTTTGTTGAGAAATTCAATTCACTGGGTGATATGCACAAAACATAGTAAATGCTTTTACTAGAGACTTTCTAAGTATTTATTTATATTTATGATATGCATACAAATGCAGTAAATGCTAAAAATTAAGTTTTTTCTTCTAAAGTAGTTGATATTACTTTTCTCGGATGAATTTGTTTAGTAAAAACCGCATCGATAAAACTAGTAAGTACTTTCTTTCTGTAGTAATTACTTAATTTTGTTCAAAGTTACATAATACCAACGTGAAAATTTCTTAGTACATACTAATTTGCTCTAAACCCACAATTAAGTAGTCGTAAAACCAAATATTAACTTTTTTGGATCTTAATTCGAAGCAATCAGGTATTTATTTAAATTGAGTTGCTGTTTATACTGACCGGAATGTACACTTACTACGTTCTCTTTTCTTAACAAGAACCTAATTGATATTTTACTAAATTTAAGTTTAGATCAATTGGATTAAAATAAAGGTTTTAAGAATTATTATTTTAAATTAAATGTTGACATGGAAACAAATCAAATAAAATTATTTCAAGAAAATTCAATTAAACTTGATTTTTGCCTTAACAACAGTTTATTACATTTTATTCCATTAAATTATCAAGCACAACTAAGACCAAAACATGATTGGCTTATGCAATACAGCTTTCCATCATGCATAGGAACCTTAAACTGCACTCCTGTTTAAATATTTAAAATGCAATAATTATATTCGGAAAAATACATACATCGAAAAAGATATGCCTTCACGAATATCCAAATAACAATCAAATGGAATATTTTACGAGAATTTATAAAAAAAAAAAGTATAGGGTGTTTTTTTAAGAGATGTAGAACTTTAAGTTGGCAAACTATTTTAACTGGCGGTTTGGTTGGCATTTCAACATGAATAGATTGACGCCTGAACAACGAACGCATGCATGCATGTTCTTCACCCCGATATTCACAACAAAATTTTTGTCAGCGATAAAGCTCATTTTTGGTTGAATAGCTAAGTCAATATGCAAAGCTACCGCATTTGGAGTGTAGTTACATCCAGAAAATCTGACAGTTGGTTTGTTTTATGGGCTGGTGGGATCATTGGTCCTTACTTCTTTAAAAACGATGCCGGCCAGAGGGTTACATTAAATGGAGACAGTTATAGATTAATTAATTAATTAATGATTTTTTCGTTCCTGAATTGAATCGCCTTGATGTGGGGGAGCTGTGGTTTCAACAAAACGGCGCAACATGTCACACAGCGCGTGCCACATTTGATTTGTTGAAGGAAGCGTTTGGTGAACGCATAATTTCGCGTTTTGGACCTGTGAGTTGGCCTTCAAGATCGTGCGATTTAACACCGCTTGACTACTTTCTGTGGGGATATGTGAAGTCGCTAGTCTACGCCGATAAGCCCGAAACGATTGACCACTTGGAGGACAACATTTGCCGCGTTATTGCCGATATACGGAAAAAGTCATTGAAAATTGGACCTCCAGATTAGACTACATCCGACCCAGCCGTGGCGGTCATATGCCAGAAATCATATTTAAATTATAATGCCAGAAGATCATCTTTCGGATAATGTAAAATTCTTGTCAATTTAAACAAATCATCTTTGTTTTATTCCATTTCAAAGTTATGTACTTTAAAAAAAAAAAAAAACCTTTATTTACTATCAATTTCGGGTGAATTCAAGTAATTACTTGGATGAATTTAGTATGTACTGAAAGTTTTTGCCAGCCAGTATGAACTTTATTTAATGCATAGGAAACTAAGTTAAAACTATAAATCTAACCTTTTACTTATACATATTTATTGTTTTTACTAACTCTTTTACTTCTAGTAATTACTTCTATTTTATGTACATATATCACCCACTTTTTCACTGTAACATTTACAAAAATAGGGATAAAATTATGATAGACATGAAAGTTGCCGTGGTCCTCAAGAGATATTTAAAGCTCTGTTTTGAATTGTATCTGAGAAACTAATATGAGTTATACGAGCACCTGCTTTGGTCATATTTAAGAATTGAACTCAAGCTTTGGAAGAAGAAC
Organism: Leucozona laternaria; assembly: GCA_932273885.2. NCBI lineage: Eukaryota > Metazoa > Arthropoda > Insecta > Diptera > Syrphidae > Leucozona > Leucozona laternaria. The sequence goes on along the minus strand of OW026366.1, from coordinate 263,504,455 downwards.
ACTATCAAAAGCACGCAATTAAGATAGTAGAGCTTAACTTAATTCCTAAACGTCTTTCTAAACGTCTTTCAAAATTCTTGCAAATGGAGTATGAAATAACTATATAAACTATGAAATCATTTACTCTCTCAGTTACAGAAGGAGTCGTGACACTCTCGCAGCGTCAAATTTACAGCAAACCGTACTGAAAGCGAACTTATTTGTTCTAAGGTGTCTTTCCAAACAATTGTACAAATTTCATTGGTCGAATATGACCGTAAAAGATCTCTTTAGCTCGTTGAAACTTATTCTGGATTTGCTTAGTGGGGTTGGCTTTATAACTTCTAAAAATTTTCTTTCCCTGAATGACTATGTATGAGTTTTCTTTCGTTTTATTCCTATTTGAAAAGTTGATTTTAAATAGCTTTTTAACGTCCTTTAGTCGATACAAATTGGCGATTCGTCCCGGCCGGCGATCTCACTTGGACTCATCAGTTGACTATTTGAAAAGTTTAAGCTCCACAACCTGATTTAGTTTTACGGTCTGCCATTTTACTTAAGCGGTCTTAAAAGTTTGTCAACAAACTTCAAGGATTTGGAAGTCATCCCAACCATATCCTATACCTATACCGCAACCACATCGTTATTACAGTAACTTAATGGCTGGGCACGGAAATGACGAAAATCGATGTTTTTTTTTCAATTTTTAGTCAAGAAAAATAGAATTCTGGTATGATACCTCAATTAATGTATTAAAAACAGCACATATGCAAAAGTCATAGATTAACCCACAGTTGGCCTCTTTTTTGCAGTCTTCAGATTTTTCCAATAAACCATCTATACGTCTTTAAGGTCCTTAAAGTGTTCTTTTTACGTAGTGGTTATAGTTCAACCCTCAGGAGTTCAATTTTGTATAATTTAAGAGTGAATAACTTGGGACTTGTTCAAATTCCATTTTGTAATAAAACTCACTTCTCACATTTCTACCTATGCTCTTTAATAAATTACCACATGATATAAAAATAATAAGAATCTTGACATTATTCTTAAGAAAAGTTAAAACTTGGCTTTTTAGTCTGGATAATTCTGCAGTCAAACTATTGTTTTGCTCTAATTAGTTCAATTTATAAATTTACACATTTATTTTTTGTAATAACTGAAATAATCGTATATTCTTTCTTGATTTGCATTCATCTTGCATTTTCCTTATTTTAATTTTTATCCCCACACACATTCTTTATAAATGTCTAATTATTTAAGAAGGATCATTAGCCTCTAGCCACTTTCGTGCTATAGAAAGATGCCGTTTATTTATTCTTCTTGTTTCAAAATGTTAACCTAACTATTTTTTATATTTGAATTATAGGAACTATGCATGATTATTAAATAATGTTAAGAAATATTGTTACAAACTGAATAAATAAATTATGATAAAAAAAAAAAAAAAAAATTATTGTACAACATAATGCCAAAATAATTCTTGTTTGCTATCAATTAACAAAATTATTCTCAACTACGGAAATGACGGAGTTGGTGAAACACCTGACAAATACAGCTCATATTTTAAAATTACACAACCAATTTTTTGGAATACAATTTAAATAAAACTTTATTAAGTTTCTTCAGACCGTTTGAATTCTATAAACTGGCGACCCTTGATTTGAACTTAAAAGCATTTGATTTTATTGTACGGAAATGATGCAAGCACCTGGAAACATGTGTTTGAAAGATTCTAAGTTCATTATTTTAAGTTAATAAAATATTAATTTAAGGACAATTATATTTAACTACATTTTTTTCATACTGAATGCAATCAAATTATAATTTTTTTTGTTTAAAGGCAAAAAAAAAAGGTTTAATTTTTATGAAACGAGAAGAAGACACGCTATGGAAATGACTTATGACCGTTAAATGTTAAAAACTTATAAATATTTAAAATTGAGAAGTGGACCAGATAGGAAAGTTGCTTACGCTGCTATCGATTTTAAAATATTTTTTAATTGTTTAATTTTTTTATTCATTTTCGGTCGGGGCCACGAAAAAGAGCGTTAAGTGAAGAATCACCCACTTGTGAAATAAGTCGACTACTCTTATATTTAGGTATTGATTCAAAATTGCTTTTAAAAGCCTCGAATCCTAACTAACTCACCGAAGTAGATGGTAGTTAAGTTAAAAATACCTTTTTTTATTTTTGCCAAAAACTAGAAATAATATTTAAAAAAAAACGCTTATGATACACCAGGCTATTAACAAGTTCAATTTACAAAAAAAATGTTTATGTGAGAGTGCGTGAGTAGAACTTCACATTCGTAAAGATTTTGTATTAAACGCGAATTAGCAGTTTATTTGTTATTGATAAGAAGATAAGATAAATGCAATATTTTTTGCACTATTGGCCAGCATCAGATTTCAAGATTATAACAAAATCGGTCTTACCATGGAAAAAAAATACGCTCATAACCCTAAAATAACACTATATTCTCAAAAAACGTGTAATGCTTATTTCCTTATACAGGGTGTCCCGGACCTGGTGTGAAGTATTCTAGGGTGTGGTTTTTGAGTATATTCTTAGAAAAAATTCGTTTTACAGAAAAGGTTTATCTCTAATTTTGACATCATTTATCGTGGATTTAAAAAAAAACGCTTACTTTGGTATACCCTGACTCATGTTAACAGAAATTTCTCTGCTAATTCTAGTGGTAGAAACTTCGCTAAGGATTTTAATTTAACTAGCATTACTAGCCTTTAAAACTGCGTTTAAATAAAGTTGATATCTTGTCTCAGTCTTATGCCAGTTCAATTTTTCCTGCTCATGCTAATTTTTGTTGACTTTGGGGTCAATTTTCTACAGAAAACGCGGAATAAACATGACGTTTTACTATTTTTTTCTCCAGGTTCGTCGAATTACCCTTTGAGGCTCTACGGCAGCTTACAGCACAGACGTACCGACGCACAGACTGACGGACGGTATGAAGAAACCCTCTTATTCGGACTTCTCGATCGTAGTTTTAATTTTCATTACAACCTCGGAATTTTTTTTTTACGCGAAACCAATACTTGCCCTATAGAGCCCCTTTGGGGCGGGATAGGCAATTTACGAAAAACTGATTTAAAATAAAAAAAAATTTAAAAATCAACGCCAGAACCTACATTCTATAGCTTTTTTAAGACAGAAATCTAGGTATTCTTTAATTTTGCTATTAAATCAAGTTATCTTAGTAAATAATTTTTGGAAAACTATTTTGAAAAAAAATATTTGAGCACTTTGTAGGTAGGTATATACTTTACATGTTTAGAACCAAGCTTTTGTGTTTTGGCTGTTTTTCCAAACGCTCTTAACATTGCTCTTCAAAAAAATCAAATCACAAAGATATGAATAATTATAGGCCCATATAGAAAGATATATTAACATAGATATATTTTTTAATATTTTTGAATTATAAAAAAAAAAATCTTTCGATCATATAGGCCTATATCACTACGGCCAGCTTGTGAAAAGGCTATATTAAGCCCCGTAACAATAATAATATCTGACCGTTCTCCCCCCGTTATTATTAACTTGGTTTATAGGTAGTTCAAAAAAAATGTAACTATTCTTATAGAATCTTTTAAAATTTTGAGTTCACTAAATAAAGAATTTCTTTTATTTAAATACGATTTATTTTATTTTAATTATAATAATTATAATTGAATCAGAGATATTTCCAATAAGTTTTAATTAAATATTGTCAAGGCGGGCCAATCAGCCTACCTACCTACTTTTTTTGAAATTTTTTGAAAAGCTGCATTAATTCAGAAAAAAACAAAAACAATTCAGAAAGTAGGTAAAAATTTCTCTTCCCAAATGACTTAATTACCACACTAAACTCACACTTCATCAATTAAAGAATTTAAATTCGAGCAGCAAAACAAAACCCATTTACCTATCTATTGAAACAACGATCGAGCTTATTCTATTCCACACACTCATAATTATGTAAAACGTACATACAAATGGTCTTGGTAAAAGTAGTTAAGATATCCATTAAGATAAGTTCCTAGGTCAAAATGGAATCCAAGTAAGCAGCAACGTTGCCGTTGCCGTTGCCGTTGCAGTCAGTAAATTTGTTCTCCATTCAAATTACATTTTGATTTATTTAAAGAAAAACAACAACAAAGTCTGCTTATTCAATAAACACGAATGGGGAATCAACAAAATCCAGTAGGTAACAATAGTTGTTAAATGCAAATAAGAGAAGGTACCCTAAGTTGATTTCCTTCGTAGCCAAATAAAAATGAAAAAAAAAAAACAAACAGAACCCAAAAATAAAATTATAGAATCATTGCATTGTCAACCAAAACCGAGAAGCAAAAAGCCAACCCCTGTCATGTGTTGTTCCGAAACGAAATGCAATTCATAAATAAACAATTTAGACATCAACTCGCGCAATATTGCGGTTGCATTCTTCCTCTGCCAGTCAATGTAGGGAATCCATAAGTTTAGCATAATTTACTTGCCGTGGAAGGCAAGGCATGTCATGTTGTTTATGAATTTTCTTCTGTTTTCATTGACTCGACAACCAAGACTAATAGCGAAGTCGTAGTCATATTCGTTGTCGTCGTGTTGATTTACATTAATGAGAATTAAAAGTGCAACCTAAGCCCAAGAAGCATTTGAATCAAATAAGGAAATAGGAGGAAGACAATCGCCGCTATGAAATTGAGATGATGGTTTCTTGTTTAAGGCTGTGGAGGAGCCTTGTGAGACCATAGTCAGTTGCTTACATCGAATTTACCTTTCAGATTGCAAAACCACCGAACCAAACTTGAAAGAAACCACTCGTTAGCCTCGCACTGAATTAATTGTAAGCAAAATCATCTCCAACAAGAAATAATGTCCCCAATAAACCTACACCCTATGTATAATTGACGACAACAACTGCATTAATACGTACAGCACCCTCGAAGAAGAAACAAATATCTAATCCTAACTTACCGATAACTCAATGGAAAGATCTGTGTTGTCCAGCAAAATGACACGACAATCGATTTTATTTTTATTTGCTGCGATCCTCTGAGACTTGATTTGGGAGCTGCTAGTGGCACTGCCACCTCCGCCGTCTGGGGCGGTGTTCCGGACTTTCCGTCTGCTTAGAAACCGCAACATTATTCCTGACGATCCACGACAAACGACAACGACGAAACCGCTTTACGGACAAGTCAACGACGACCACGACTTTCCTTGTGTATGATAGATGCAGATGCACTTGAAATTCTCGCTTTGAGAGATCACTTCACTTTATTTACTTGACTCAAATACTAGATATTCTATGTGCCTTTCTTTTACTTCTGGTTATTTTTTTTGTTTGAATACGGGAGCTCTATTTGTCGTTTGATGTCGAACTCCCGAGGCACGAAACAACTTTCTTTTCTCAAAACCAGACAGAAACTACTTTGGGAAAATGTATTCTAATACATTAAATGGTGTATTTTTTAATTAACTTTATATTTATTCTAGTGGGCTATGTTTTATTCATTGATTAAGGTTAGTTTTATTAATTATTTTATTGGATTTTTATGTGAAAAATTAGAAAATATACGGAATGTATTTTGACACAAGCTCATCACGAAAAGTCACAGCGAAAACGTAATGGCGACAGCGAGAGCGACAAGAGAGCCCATCTACAGCACCGAAAAGTGGTTTCGCTGAGTTTTATAACGTAAGTAGTGATGCCAAGGCGATTATAATTAATTGTTTGAAAAAAGGCCTACCCTTCAAGCAAACAAGTCCGTTTTGGATCCGTGCACGTAGTCAATAACCTATGGATGAATTCAAATACGGATCCAAGTATGGATCTTAAAATACGGCCATTTGTATTAAATTAATTTTGATTTCCTTATTGAATTTTCCTGAGGTTCAAACATTTTGAAATTAATATTTTGTATACAATTTATTCATTTTGTCAAACATTCAAATATTCATAAATGTTAAAAAAAAAAGTGAATACAGATGCTACGGTTTCATGAAAGCCAACGATTGATTTAATAAAGTTTCTGTTTATTAGTAAAATATGTGAGTGTATTAAAACCAGCTACCAAGTTTGCTGAAATTAAAAATTACCTAAAAAAGTGTTTTCATTCAAACTTTGGTAATTTTGATAAGATAATTATCTTATTTTCTGACTGCTTTTTTGGTCCCAGCGGATGTATCAATGAATCAAATAAGTTAAAACTAGCTTGAAGGCTGTCCCAAACCAACGCGAAACATTCGCGCGAATATGCGTCGACTGAATAATGTTCGAAGATTCGCATCGCGCTAGTGTGGGTGCTCCCATTAATCTCCATGAAAATAAACTAAGAACGGTAAAAGTTTCGTCGTCGTTCTGAAATATTTGCGTTGGTTTGGTAGAGCCTTTACCCAACGTTTCAGCAAGATTGTTGGGAATTTGAGTAAACAAATTTTGCTAATTTTTTTTTATCACCTGACAACATGTCCCATTTGTTGGTTAATTTTACGTATTTGTTTATATACAAAAATAAATGACTTTTTCGATCAATTTATTTTTAATACAAAAATTTCCAAAAACGATTCCGAATTTTCAACAAATTTAATTTAATTTCAACTACATGAAATTCAGTAGGAAACTACATTAAGGCCAGGCGCGCACATGCAACTAAACAGTTTGGTTTCGATTTTGAGCACTCGTTATTATATGAGAGTCCGCCGGTTTATGTAACATAATCCCATAGTGCTCAAAATTGCAACCAAACTGTTTAGTTGCATGTGCGCGCCTGGCCTAATACCACACGCAAATGCGTAAATGTCAAAATTCAATTATTATAAAACAGAAAGTAAACAAAAAATAAAAAGCAATTACGGACTAAATAAATTTAAAATGAAATGTCAAACTCAATTAGAAAATATGAGATGAAAACAATTTTTCTGAAAATTGTGGTCCTAATGAAAATGTAGTAACGTAGTAATTTTGTTTACCCCCGCCACCATGCACAGACGTCAGCCAACTGGATGCTTAAAAATCTCAAGTTAAAATTGCATGTTAAAGCAGTTAAAGCTGGATCTTGGTTGTTTTTTTAATACATTACATGGATTTTCTCCACCATCACCATTGTATAATAAAGGCTCTCCCAAACCAACGCGAAACATTTGGCGCGATAACGAAACTTCCGCCTGTCTTAATTTATTTAGATGGAGATTAATGGGAGCACCCACACTGGCGCGATGCGAATCTTCGACCATTTTTCAGTCGTCGTATATTCGCGCGAATGTTTCGCGTTGGTTTGGGACAGCCTTAACGCTTACATAATAAGGGTATCGGAAACTTTCGAACGTTGTAAAATCGTAAAGTTTACGAGAAACTTTTCATGAATGCCCTTTAAAACATTTTGCGTAAATGATGTGGTAAACCAATCAGCTAATTCAGTAATAATCCCATTGAAAAAAAGTTTACTACGTTTATCATTTTTTTTGTTTACGACATTTACGATCCAAATTCTTGTCGGAAAGTTTACGATTTGTTGGAATAGATTTCCCATACAAATTTTGACAGTTCGTTTACGACATCGTAAACTTTCCGATGTTTACGATGGTTTTCCGATGTTGCATGAATAATTTTAATGTAAATATATAAATATCTATTCGCGTACTTACCCAAAACTGCCATTTTTTACCAATTTAATTCGAAAGTCCTTTGCATCCTCTAGAAGGTTCATATTATAAAATGAAATTGGTAAAATTCGACCCACGACACCCTGTGCCCATTACGGCTGTCATTTATTTCGTACCCATTTCGTTTCATCAAATGTCAAATTGAACGACTGCAGCGAAAAATCGCATTTTTTTTGCGATGATCTCGAAGAATATTCGCCTATTCGCTTTCGCAGTCGAAGCTCGAAGAAGAAACAACACAAAAGTAGAATATTTTTATTTGTTATCATTTATTTTGTTTGTAAAGAAAAATCACCGAGTTCACGAACTAATCGAATCGACAAAAAAGGGTGAAAAAAAGTTAATCATTGAGTGTAGAATATAAAATTTAATCTTGATTGAAATCCTACACAGTGATCAAAAAAGCCGGAGCCACAATCAGTAATTAGTTTAATGAAATAAATCAAAGGTAAAAGGAGCACACAAACCAAGACCAAAAATGAATTTAATCGACACAAACCCTTACGGCAATGGCCTCCTCTATGCCGGATTTAATCAAGATCAAGGTTGGTTAGCATTTGCGTTGTATTCTCCCCATTGAAATTCTAAAGTATTTATTTCCCTTAAATTTATGATCATCTTTATGCTTTGTGCTGCACACAGGGTGCTTTGCTTGTGCCACGGATACAGGTTTTCGCGTCTATAATTGCGATCCACTCAAGGAGAAGGAGCGCCAGTATTTCTCTGAGGGAGGACTCAGCCATGTCGAGATGCTCTTTCGATGTAACTATCTTGCCTTGGTTGGTGGAGGCATCCGTCCATTGTATCCCCCCAACAAAGTCATCGTCTGGGATGACTTGAAGAAAGCGCCAGCCATTTCACTGGACTTCAATCAGGCCGTGAAGGCAGTTCGCTTGCGTCGCGATAGAATTGTTGTGGTGCTCGAGGGTGTCATCAAAGTATACACATTCACACAGCAGCCCCAGCAGTTGCATGTTTTCGAGACGAGCACAAATCCGCTGGGATTGTGCGTCCTCTGTCCACATAGTAATAAAAGTCTACTTGCGTTTCCTGGAAGGAGAACTGGTCATGTTCAGGTATTTAGGCTTTCAATTAAGTGGCGATAAATAAATATTTTCAACTTGTTTGTTTTTCTTTTTTAAGATTGTAGATTTAGCTAACACAGAACGGGCTCCCCTAGAAGTTGTCGCTCACGAGGCCACAATCAGTTGCATTGCATTGAATTTACAAGGCACCCGCCTGGCTACGGCCAGCGAAAAGGGAACTCTTATTCGCATTTTTGACACTGATAACGGCAAGAAAGTTGCAGAACTACGACGAGGAAGTAATCAGGTAAGACTTTGTAGTTGGATAGCATCGCATTTCAAAGTTCTGAAAAAAAAATAATCTTTGGTAAAATTCCACTTATTTTCCTTGTGTATGATTTCTGACAATCTCTTTATGCTCGTTCCAAAATCTTCTACAGCTTTGGTTTTGTTTTGATTTTCTGAGTCACTCAATAGTATTTGTTGTTTGTCATGTGTTTATCGTTAACAGGTCTTCTGTCTACCTGTGACTAAGGATTGTTTTGAGTTTAGACAGGTAATAAGTAAATAGTATAGGTATTAAACATGACCCATTGTGGCTAGGTATTCTTTATTGTATACAGAAATTCCAAGAAAACGATGAAAATGTTTTGAGAGCGGAAAGCCCCAAATATTCCATGTTTTGCATCCTCAGCTAAGTTGAATCATATTTCACCGTAAATTCTGATAACAAATGTATTTCACATTTTTCCTAAAATTGTTGTCAATAGTTGAAGTCTTGTTCCCTTGAGAAAAATAAAATGTTATCCATTCCCGCATGACAAAATTATATAAATATAATAATCATATTTTTTGCATGATTGGTATTAGATTCCGAATTATTTTCATAACATTCATGATATGGTAGAGAACGACAGATTTATAAAGAAAAAGAAAATAATGATAGGAGATTACAAAAATATGAGGGTAAGCTACTTAAACACAGTTTGCACATTGCCAACTACTCTGAATTATTAGGGCTGTGAATTCCAAAGTCGGGATTCAGTTATTGAAAATTGTCTTTCTGATTCAAAGTGCTATGGTCGGAACTGCCGGAAATTGGAGGTTACTATACAAATACATAGCCGACCAGTAGGTCGTCGTCGTATTAACCTGTGGCGTAATGATTATCGAATAGGATTGTCACTTCGAAGGTCTGGGGATCTAATCCCAGCCACTCCCACATAAAAAGAGAAATGTTATAAATACGGCTATTGCCTCTTTCCATAAATTGATAAATCCGCCCATTCTCCATATCTCTGCTGCCGGTCGAGTTTGGGAGAAAATTGTATGTCCCATCAATTCCTGCTGATAACAAGCCCACAGTAATGGTTAAGAAGAAGAGGAAAACGAAAACAATTAATGCATTGTTTTCGTTTTAGTGGACTGTAATGAATTGAGGGTGATTAAGTTTTTGTGCGACCTTTAGTCCAAATGCTTTTCGCCCAGGCACGACAGTTGAACTTATCACTCATATGTTGTCGTACCCGTCTAAAACGCAAGATTTTAGTCGATGGTTATCCACACAAATATATTTAGCAGCAGTGATTCGCTGTTGGTTGAGAGTTATACTAGGCCCTAGTTCTTCACGAGCTTTCGCGCAACAAACACAAACAGTTAAACAAAAATGTTGTATCAGGCAGCATTTTGGATATTATTATTCCTCAAATTTTAAACAAAATTCCGCGTATTCCTCCCCAGCGATCCCTTCCATTTTGCCCCTTTATTTTTTAAATTATTTAATTTAATTAGATTTTAAGGAAGAGATCGGTAAAACACCACCCAAATTTTTAGCTGAGTGGACGAGACTCAAATAAATTGGAAGCAGAAAAAAATATCAAATCGAGGTGTTTCAAGATACCGGTAAATGCTTTCAACGCAGTACTCAAAATCCAGTGAGGGCGATTCAGTTACATTTGACATAATCCACATAAATGATCATCGAATTATGAACTACATACTTTTTTTTTAATTTAAATCGAGAGAGAGTTTTTTTTTGTATAGGGATAAATTGAGCAAATTTCCATTGTCAAGGAAAAATCCCTGTAGTGAGGCTTTGTAAAGCAATTTTTCTATAGTACACGATTTTAAAAAAATGTTCGATACGATTTATAAATTTCGTATAATTATTCAATTCGATAACGCTTCACTGACTCACTCATGACTATGATTTGTTTTCATTTGTACATACATACGTGTGAGTCAAAAATTTAAACTATCATTAAGATATATTTTAAAATAAGATGAAAACCTTTATACTCAGAATTTCAAACCACAGTGTGATCGCACACAAGCACGTGCGACCCATTCTTACAATCATGAAATTTGACCAAAATATGAAATTTATGGTATGCCAACCAATAATCAAGAAACCAGATAAAAATATTTCACTCGTTGTGTTTACTTACAAAAAAGTCATCATGACATAAATAGTCCTCGTCGTCTCATTCGAAATAGATATTGCGTCAGATTTGATTTTTTGCTCAGTTGTTTATGACATTGGTCTTATGAATGACCCAAGTTTTTGACCTTGAGCGCCGAACGCAACATTTTCACAAATCGAAAAGACTCGCGCTTTTTTCAGTTATTAGTAATTTTTAAAACATGTGCATTAAAATCACCACACATGTACGAAAAGGGCAGGCGCTATTATTTTGGCGCAGGGTCATAAGTCCACAGGCCGAAATTCCACAATGGACCTTTGACTCAGGTGGGCGGAATATAAATCAGTGTGAAATGTTTTAAAATAAGGAAGTGATTAGACCCATGCCAATTTATAAGAGTTCTGTTTATGCGGCCCCGTTGAGCAAGGTCATACTGCGGGCACCGAGAATTTTGTTTGCAAGCCTTACAAGCTCTTTATCTGAGCGCTTGTGTCGGGTTGAATGAATGAATAATATTGGGTAAATTGCACTGCGACCTGAAGATCTATTGTGCCCCATCTAGAGCTAGATGATCTGGCTCATTCTATAGCTCTTCCTCGAGATTTACACCTGTAAGGAATTGGAGTATCTGGAGTACTTTCAGAGAGGGAAATTCGCTCTCTTCTACCTGGTACTTTCCCAGGTGCATTTTTCTTTGATGCATGAGTTCATCGTATTGCCTAGAATGTGATCCGGTGTTTCCTCAAAAGTATTGCAGAATCTGCAGGTGCAACTGCTTTCTAGACCAAGAATATTAAGGTGTCTCCTGAGTCTGCAGTGGCCACTGAGGATACCCGTAATTATTCTAAGGTTGTTTCTACTTAAGCTGATGCAATTTTTGAAACGATCTTGGTTATAATTCCCAAGTTATAGTTTTGCCTGCCTAAGTTTGGGGAGTTCCTTCCAATTTTTGGATCTCTTGACCTCCTCCTCCTTTTTGATTTAGTTTTTAATCACATTTTCTCCTATTCCAGAATAGGGCTCAGGCTCTGCTAAGGGGGTTGTTGCGCCTGTTTTTGCTAAGGAGTCTGCCTCCTCATTACCCTGGACCTCGATATGGCCAGTTAGCCAATGGAGTGAGACATTGTTGTTCTTGACAAGTTCTTTTAGCCTATTCACACACTCCCCCACTAGCTTAGAGCTGGTGGCGTACGAGCTAAGTGCTTTGAGGGCGGCTTGGCTATCTGACATAATGGCAATATTTTGGTTGCGGTATTTTCTTTCGAGATTTCGATCTGCACATTTCCCTATGGCGTGTACTTCCGGCTTGCAAGTGCTAATAGACTGTGCCATTGGTATAGAAAGTATGGTTCTAGGCCCAAAAATTCCTGCCCCAGTACCTTCAGTCGTTCTCGATCCATCAGCGTAATTCTTGATGGTATTTGCTTTGAGAGTGTAGTTTACTGTTTCGCCTACCCACTTTTTCTTGCTACTTAACTCCGTTTTGAAGTTTTTTTTAATCACGCCATCTCTAGGAATGTCAATAAGGTTTGTTAACGACTTAAAAATGCAGTCCTTTTCTCTAAGACCTATACACTTGCTAGTCCCAGTTCCCTCCTTGGCAAATCTCATAATGGCTCCCTCAGCTGAACTTACGACGAAATAGTGTAAGCTGGACAAATGGAGAATAACCTCCATCGCTGCTGTAGGGCAAGTTCTCATTGCTCCCGTAATACATATATATGCGAGCCTTTGGATTTTTTCTAGCGCTTTCCTAGTTGTTGCTAATTCGGTAGTTTTGTGCCACGCGGATTTTTGGTTTGATACCCCATGATCTACCTGCAAGTCTTTTGCATATCATTTTATGAGTGACTACCAGTCAGGTTTTCAACGACAACACAGCTGTGAGTCACTTTTGAATTTGGTCGTTACGCAATGGAAAACCGAAGTAAACGAAAAAAAGTTTATAGTTGCAGTTTTCTTGGACTTACAAATTACATTTGAGGCAATTGATCGAGAAACACTCGATCTTTTTTAGGCACAAATTCCATGATTGAGAGATTACAAAAATTACAGAACCGAGGAATGAGGTGTATTTTATTATGCAATATGTTAACACCATTACAATTTATGCTAAATACTTTAAAATGGCTTACCATAAATCAAAGAACAATTATGAACGCGCTTATTTTATCTTAAAAATTAAAAAAAATATGTTACCTAAGTATCTGTTCAACCGAATAGTGAATGTATCTGAAGTACAGCCATATAATTTAAAAAACAATTGTGATTTTAGATTACCTTTCCTCAATCACTAAATAGAGCTCAGAATATATTATTCTACAAAGGTTTCCGATTATTTTATAATTTGCCGATAGAAATTAAATCACTAAATAATATTAAAGAATTTAAGAAGAAGTTAATTTTATATGTAAAATCCTGTTATAGTTAATACATAAGTTTTTTTTTAAGCTAGTTTTAAACCAAAAACATTGTAAATAACAGCTGAAACTAAATAAAGAATCAAATCAAAATATCATAAGTCCCTTTGTGGTTTTCCCGACGCTAATTTTTACGTGTTTATTCCAGAGGAGTTTACTATCTAGTGTTATTCCTAAGTATTTTACATCTCTCTTTTTTCTATTACTTCACCAGCTTACCGGATAGGTTTCATATGTGCTAGAAGTCTTTTCTTAAAAAATGGTATAATACCTATTCGTTTTTGTAGGGTTAATTGTTAGTCGTTAGTCCTATAGATAGACACTATTTCCTTGTGATAGATAGTCCTTTGGATAATGTCACAAAGAGTTTTTTCAAACTTTCCTAGAGCAGTAATAACGATATCATCAGCGAAACCAATGCATCTTATGCCTTGAGAAGTAAGATTTTCTAGCATTTCATCCACTATGAGACTCCACAGTAAGGGTAATAGTACCCCTCCTTGTGGATATTTTCTGTACATTTGATCCGGCTATTACCTCTGCTGTTCTCGTGCACAGCACCTCACCTCACCTCACCAGTCCATCTATTCAAGGTGATAAGTACACACTTTTCTTACAAGAGCTCTGTTAACTACTTTTTGGAAGGTATTATCAAAAGCTCCCTATATATCTAGGAAGACAGATAATGGCGTTTCCTTTGCTTCTAAAGCCTTGTATTTGTGAGTTCAAAGTGTTAATAAGTGGGCCCCTTAATGAACATGTTGGCGTTCATTAAGAGGCCCATTTATTAACACTTCCAAACGTATGAAGTTGTCAACTATTTTTTCCGACGTTTTCAGTATAAAGAATGTCAACATCTTATAGTGTCGGGTTACCCAGTCATTAGTAATACAGAAACTACCGTTGAGACGTTCCTCACAAAAACCCAAAATGGAGTAAATGTTACGTTAAATGTTATATGTAAAGTGTTTATATCTCAACATTTTGTTGGACATGTTATAGGAGGGAGATTAGTAGAAACTTTTGATTAAGAATTAATTGCTATTGAAATCGGGTTATACGCCGATTTTTTTTAGTAAAGCTCAGTTCAAATAAGCAAATTTACCTTTACATTTTATAGCCAACAAAAATATGTTCTAAACCTTTGTGAAGCACCAGGTTAGACCCGTGTCTATTATCATCCAATAATTTTTCAATAGGAACAGAGAAACAAAGAACAAAGTAATCATTCTTTTGTTTACATTTGCCATGATTGTATATGATAGACAAGGGTCGCCGTACGTTAAACTAATTTACTTCTTTTCTATTCTCAGGCAACAATATATTGCATCAACTTTAATCACCAGTCTACAATGCTTGTAGTATCTTCAGATCATGGAACTATTCATGTCTTTAATTTGGATGATCCCAAGCCAAAAGAATCATCAATTCCTATTATACCAAAATATTTCTCTAGCCAGTGGAGCTTCGTTAAATTCTCCATTCCTCAAGGCCCGCCTTGTGTCTGTGCATTTGGATCCGACCCGAATTCCGTCATTGGTAAGTTCTCTCAACTATCATACATATATTGACAAATTACATAGGATTTATTTTATATGAATATCTTTTCTTCACGCCCAAAGCGATATGTGCCGATGGACATTATTATAAGTTTGTTTTCAACAACAAAGGTGATTGCAGTCGTGATGTTTGCACCCAATTTCTGGAACTTACCGATGAGCATTCTTAAGACGAAGGTGACAAAAATTGTGAAACAAAAATCTAAAACGTGATTTTTTTTTTCTTCAAAATATAATGTTTTATTATATTATTTACTTCGTTACAAATATTGATCTTATTAATATATATCATTTATGTGGTTATAGGGCTAAATCCGATATGTAAACTAAAATCAATTTTTCGGTTATATTCACAAATTTAATAGAATTTCGGATCTGAAAAAAATCTTCTTTTTTTAAGTTTTCCGAAAAATCTAATAAGTTTTCTCTTTAATCAGCCCATTCGGAAAATTATTACGAATCCAAAAAAAAAGCTAACACAGAATCCATCGAAGTGGAAAATCTCATACAAATTGCCTTTACGAACGGATTCGTTGATAGTTTTTTTTTCAGGATTTGGAAAGATAGCGATTACGATGGAGTCGTGATAGGGCTGAATATAAATCTTGACAATGATACATCTGCTTTACACTAATCCCGTAAACATTAAAAATCGCTTCCTGAAAAAAATTACATATCGGGTTTTGCCTTAGTAATTCAGATTTTAGCCACTAAATACAAAAAATTTACAAAACAAAATCCCTCAACACACATATATAAGCTGTAGGTATTTTAAATATTATTTTAAATAAAATAAACCTAACCCTCTGCTGTGAAGCATCAAGTCAAGAAAACACATTTTTGTATTTTTTTGTTCTGTGTTAATTCTTTTCATAAATGTTGGCGTAGATATCCAAAATAGATATACATAGCTATAGATTGCTAAGCTATTGGTAACATGCCTGATAATAACTTATCAGTATATTATGAAATTATATTTTATTTTAATTAAAATTTTTCACATTTAAATTTATATTTATATACACAAAGAAATATATTTAATTATAAAAAAATATTGCAAATAATATTAAACTTAAGAAAATATGTCATAAATTGTAAAATTACACAAAAAAAAAAGAAAGGAAATATTATACAAGCGGTTATTAAGCAATAAAGAGTTATTACAAATTATACCAAAAGAATTTTGGTTCTTCGAAAATTATGGTGTTCCTTCCTTCCGAGAAAAAATTAAATGAAATGAAAAGGAGGAGTTTTTTTTAAATTGGCCAACGGATATGTAAAAAAAATTGTATCATCACACATACCTAAATATTGAGCATAAATATGTGCACATTAAGAAATTCTTCACATTAAGCCGAATTGTCACATGCAAATTCTACCAACAACAAGTTAACAGCACATTTGGTTTTCAGGAACTATATACGTATATGGCTTAATGTGGAACATTGCGGAATTGGTCCAGTAGTTCTCCGAAAACGGCGATGTCAACGGATAGCGCTACCGATGGATTAACCAATTTTTGCTGGCTCCTATTGGATAATATGGATGTGAACGACATGTGGTTCCAACAGAACGGCACCATTGTATATAAAACCTATAGTAATATCATCGAGTCGTTTTGTTTTACGTTCTTGGGAGCTACTATGTGGCGTTATAAACGCCACAAATTTGACAATGGAGAGGATAAAAAAGGAATCGAGAACAGGTAGTAGGAGCGAGAGGAGTGTATTATATTGGTTCTGACAACCATAATGCGTTAAAGGGAGATATCCGAAATAGCCTTTTGCGTCACGGCAACGACGATAATTTGGGCGAGAAAATAGAAAAAAATGTTTGTGTGTATGCGTTTGTCAAGGTTTTTTCCTTTTTTTCCCAAATGATTTTTTCAATGGATTTTTTGCTTCAAGGCATATATGTTTATATACATATAGCTATATTGTCATGATCAACTATAGTTTCATGCAAAACTTGGTATTTATTTTTGATTTTGAATTTTTGTTTGAAATAAATTATAAAAACAACGTTGCAGGTATTCTATTATTTTTTTCTATGCACTGATTGTCTGACATCATTGCCACATTTTGGGTTAGGTTATTTATTTTTCTTTAAAATAATTTTCTTTATTTTATAAATGTATATAACAAGAGATTAAAAATTATTGCACGATATTCAAGATGTTGCTGTTATTTTTATATATATTATGTCTGTTTGGTAATTTATTAGAAACAAATTTTTAAAATCGTAGGAGTGGTTTTAAAAATAATCATTTTTTATATATCTGTAGGTATGCATAATTTCGTCAACAATTTAAGAAAATTAATTGGTAAGTCAATTATAAGAATTTATTAAAGTGGAGTTAAAAACTTATTTTTAAAAAAAAATCTTCCACCTGTTTTGGAAATAGGTACCTATGTATATCAAATTTTTAACAAATAATTTAAATTTTTTTTTAAATCCGAAAATTACTTTTTTGAAAATTTTGATACGCAATATTATTTAAACTAATTACAAGCTTCTGTTTAAAAAATTAAGTTTTAATCGGTAAATCCGGTAATGAGATACCTAGTTGAAAATCAAAAAAAATATATTCTATGGGAGGTGCTGTTATTAACCGCCATATTATTCACTAGATACACCCAGATTAAAACTTAAATCCAGATGTATTTACATTGAATTTGTATGCTTTTCACCTGGATTTAAATTTTTAATCTGGATGAAACGAGTGAATAATATGGCCGTAATTGTTCAATATGAAATTTGATAATTTAAAATGCTAAACAATACTAATTACCTACGCTACTTAAAAAACTTATCAAAATCGTAGGAGTCGTTTTAAAAAAAAAAAAAAGTTTTCCTTAACGGTCTTTAAACATTTGTATGGGAGGCAGCGTTATTTTTAATTATAAGAATAATTATTGTCTCAAATCTTCTATATAGTGTTAAAGAAATGCGAGAAAATAAGCAAATTATGACTTTGATAGCAGCTGTACGATATTCTAAGACTCTATCTAAACCGAAATAGCGCCCCCTATCAAGGGCCCAGGCGTTACAATGCATTAGGGATAGAAACGAGCTGTCCATATTTTATATCCTCTAAGGAATATATTCATTCATGCCTACCCAAAAATTTCAACGTAAAGCAAAAAAAAATACGAATCCACAGCTCCTATACATATCAAAGCACAAAATTTCTTGTCCCCCTTGAAATCTCAATAAAGTCGTAGCAAAGTTCTCGTTCTTCTATTATCTTTGCGTTGTCATTTTATTGTTTTCTATACAAAATCGTTGTTTTTTTTTCTCTCCCTCGAACTCTCATAAATTTAGTACACGGTATTCTCGTTCTACTATTAGCCGTGTTTTTTTTGCAAGTCCATATGGATTTGTCGAAAAAAACGACATCGGGACTAATAGTTTTACACGTTAATACAACAACAACTTAAATCCATATAGACTTAGCTAAGTCCAGATAATTATCGGGACTTACGTACTGTAAGTAAGAAGTTCCTGAGTCCCGATGTCGTTTTTTTCGACAAATCCATATGGACTTGAAAAAAATTAATCCTTCTCTAGGCGTGTTTTTTTGCAAGTCCATATGGATTTGTCGAAAAAAACGACATCGGGACTTAGGAACTTCTTACTTACAGTGCGTAAGTCCCGATAATTATCTGGACTTAGCTAAGTCCATATGGATTTAAGTTGTTGTTGTATTTACGTGTAAAACTATTAGTTCCGATGTCGTTTTTTTCGACAAATCCATATGGACTTGCAAAATAAACACGCCTTCTATTAGCATATTCCTGAACCTAGAATGTCTCCAAAGAGAAATTGCACTTTGGGAAGTTGCGGTGGCGCCCTGGTAGTTCCTCATCATGATAGTACTATAGAAATATATATACAATGACGGCACTACGTTCCACGGCACGCCACAATGTTCCATTTCAACATCTACTCGCCTTAAACGAAATACCCTATATAATAATGTGGAAACAAAATTTGAAATTTTTGGTTGTTTCGTTATTTTGACAGATAGGGCAAGGGGTGTATAAACATAGCTCCATTCCCCCTACTTTCCTACACCTCTCACCCAATCTGTCAAAATGACAAAACAACCGAAAAAGGAAACGTGGAATCTTTGTATATAAAACCTATAGTAATATCATCGAGTCGTTTTTTTTTACGTTCTTGGGAGCTACTATGTGGCGTTATAAACGCCACAAATTTGACAATGGAGAGAATCAAAAAGGAATCGAGAACAGGTAGTAGGAGCGAGAGGAGTGTATTATATTGGTTCTGACAACCATAATGCGTTAAAGGGAGATATCCGAAATAGCCTTTTGCGTCACGGCAACGACGATAATTTGGGCGAGAAAATAGAAAAAAATGTTTGTGTGTATGCGTTTGTCAAGGTTTTTTCCTTTTTTTCCCAAATGATTTTTTCAATGGATTTTTTGCTTCAAGGCATATATGTTTATATACATATAGCTATATTGTCATGATCAACTATAGTTTCATGCAAAACTTGGTATTTATTTTTGATTTTGAATTTTTGTTTGAAATAAATTATAAAAACAACGTTGCAGGTATTCTCTTTTTCTATGCGCTAGTTATCTGACATGGTTGCCACATTTTGGGTTAGGTACCTAATTATTTTTCGTAATAATAATGTACATAGGTATACACAATTACGTACCTACCTTATCTTTCTTATTTTTGTTTCTCAAAAATAAAAAATTATTATTATTTGTAATGATTTTTTTAGTTATTGAATGTAGATAACAAGAGATTAAAAATTATTGCACGATATTCAAGTTGTTGCTGTTATTTTTAACCAAATTTCTTTATTGTATAGGTATATTAGGTCTGTTTGGTAACGTGAAATTTTTCACAATTTATTGTCAAACCCTATACAAAAAAAATCCAAGTTTGCGAAACTTCGTGAAAATTTCAAGTTATCAAAAAGGCATAATGTTAACCTACCGTTTTTTTTGTATGTTATTTAATATCTAAGGTACGGTATTTCGAAAGAAACCCGCCAAATTTTGTCAACTTTTCTCAAAATCGTATTTATTAAAGAATTTGCACAACTGGGTCGGACGAACTTGCTCTTATGTGATCACATTGTGGTTCTATAGTCTGAAATAAATTAGCTATGGGAGTCTGTATTTTATCAATTTGCCAAAACTTAGTTTAGTTGCAGGTGGTATTATGTGAGGATACAAAAATTATCAATAGGTATAGCCCAGTGTTGCACATATGCAATATGCATTATATTTATTTAAACTGGAAAATTGTTTTAAATCAACAAAATTAAAAATAAATTGATTAAAATACTTATGAAGCTGTTTTGAATGGAACGCGATGTACCACATCTGATTTCTTTATAATTCTTAATTTATTAGAAAAAAATTTATAAATCCTTTGAGTGGTTTTAAAAACAATTATTTTTTTATACTTGTAGGTATATGTAAACTTTCGTTAACATTTTAATGCCCGATTTCATGAAGGACGTTTAAACATTTAAAAGTCCATTTAGTGTTAAAATGGGGTTTTTGGGTTTCACCAAGTGCTTTTAAATTTAAAATGCTTTTTAACGCCCTTATAAACTAAAAGCTCATTTTGGTCTCCATAAATTTTAAAAGTCGTATTTGTGAAGTGTAATGTCAGATGTCAGCCAACGAGTAAGGAAGTTGTAGATGATATTTGATAATATTTTGCAGTCACTTTTTTATTTAATCCGATAATGAGGTAGTCAAAAAAAATCAAAAAACAACATTTTATGGGAGAGGTGCTGTTATTCATTGTATAATATGAAATTTGATAATTTTAAATGCTGAACCTTATAGACCAAGAGCCGGCAGCAAATTTTGGGAGTGGAGTGATAACCAATATTTATACACATGTATATGTAGATATACGCAACATTATATCAAATTCAACCGTCTGGCAGATTTTTTTTTCAGCCGGGGGTGGGGGTGGGCGTTCGAAAATGGTAATTTTTCCGACTTTGGGGTCGAAGTGATAACCACTTAAATTAATATATGAACAATAGAGGAGCGTGCACTGATGTCAAAAAAGTGTGTCCAAGACGTTTTACTTTCAGCCTTCCCCTTGCCAGACGGCCACCAAAATGCGCGAAAATCAACTTTTTGGGTCGAAGTGATAACCACTTAAATTAATATATGAACAATAGAGGAGGGTGCACTGATGTCAAAAAAGTGTGTCCAAGACGTTTTACTTTCAGCCTTCGCCTTGCCAGACGGCCAACAAAATGCGCGAAAATCAACTTTTTGGGTCGAAGTGATAACCACATGAGTGATACATCAAAAAATCAGAAAAATTCTCCTGATTATGAAAATGTGTGTCCAAGACGTTTTGGTTTCAGCCTTGTGCTTGCCAGACGCATTTTAACATTTTTTTAAATGCATTTTTCAACTTAAACTCTTAATAACTTTTTTTCTATGAAGTATAACCAAAAGACTGAGACACCAAAAACTCAGAAAAATTCTCCTGATTATGAAAATGTGTGTCCAAGACGTTTTGGTTTCAGCCTTGTGCTTGCCAGACGCATTTTAACATTTTTTTAATGCATTTTTCAACTTAAAACCTTTATAACTTTTTTCCTATGAAGTATAACCAAAAGACTGAGACACCAAAAACTCAGAACAATTCTCCTGATTATGAAAATGTGTGTCCAAGACGTTTTGGTTTCAGCCTTGTGCTTGCCAGACGCATTTTAACATTTTTTTAATGCATTTTTCAACTTAAACTCTTAATAACTTTTTTTCTATGAAGTATAACCAAAAGACTGAGACAACAAAAACTCAGACTTATAGTAAATCTATATTTTTATTGTTAAGGTATATACACATAAATGAAATGTTTTTTAATTTGGGTCCTACGCTTTGTGCTGCGTTTCACAGCTTTACTGGTTGTGACTATACACCAAGTTTTTTTAAGAAAGGAAAAGTGGAACCCTTTGAAATTCTCAAGGATTCGGTGGAATTGCAACACACTTTTTCAAAATTCGGACAATTTTTTTATATAAGTGAAGAAGACATTTCAATTATAGAGGAATTTGTTTGCAAAATGTATAGAACAACCGCCTTTAAAGTAAATGACGCTCGATATTAGTTGTTTTACAAAACTTGTAAACCGACTTCGAAAAATATTTTCAAAAACATTAAAAGTAAGCTAAAAATTTTAAAATTTTTCTTTAAAACCTTAACAGCCATATAATTGCTTTGTTTCAAAACTAGTTTCATTGCAAAACTAGTTTTATAGAAGTTTGTAGTCTCAATTTTTGTCCGGTTTTATGAGTCTAGAGTTTTATCCAAAGCTAGGTTTTGGTTTTCGATTTTTGGGTGTCAAAATATTTTTGAATAATACCGATTTGAGCACCTCCAAACATCTATAAAACTATGATTGTTAAGTTAAATCGGGCTTTTTTGGTCACTTCCTTTCATATGCAAATAAAACTTTATTTCATACTTTTCCCTACGTTTCGTCGTAATTTCTCGACTTCATCAGGGGTAGTTTATTAAATCTGTATATAGAAACTTACGATTAACAATTTGGGTACACTTTTAAATTTGTTTATAAATTAAACTTACATGAATAAAACTTTTGTTACATTTAATAATAATTATTGAACGATGACAATTCTTAATTTTTGAATTTTCTAAAATAAAAATGAATGATAACACAATAATAATGGACAAGGAAAAGAGAACAAATAATAGGTACACACTTGAAAGTCTACGTATACAACAAAATATAGACAAAACAATGAATACACAGGAAGATAGAGACAACACAATAGCTAGTTATTCTCTTGCATTAAGAGCGGTGTAATTTTTAATTCGATTTAAATTGCTTTACTTTCATTTAGTTTGTCTCAAGTGCTGTGCTGTAGGTTTTTTATTTAATTTTGTTTATTTATTTTCAAATAATTTTAAATAATTCATTTTTATTTTAGAAAATTCAAAAATTAAGAATTGTCATCGTTCAATAATTATTATTAAATGTAACAAAAGTTTTATTCATGTAAGTTTAATTTATAAACAAATTTAAAAGTGTACCCAAATTGTTAATCGTAAGTTTCTATATACAGATTTAATAAACTACCCCTGATGAAGTCGAGAAATTACGACGAAACGTAGGGAAAAGTATGAAATAAAGTTTTATTTGCATATGAAAGGAAGTGACCAAAAAAGCCCGATTTAACTTAACAATCATAGTTCAAATAATTGGTCAAATTATTATTAATTCAATCTATAAAACTAGTTCTGTTATGAAACTAGTTTTGAAACAAGTCAATAATATGGCTGTAAGTAATTATATGCTTAAAAATTTTATCGGAAGGTTTTGAAGGAAGCTTATTACCGCCAAACAGAAGCGTTTTACTGCAACAAATTAATCGTTGCAACTATATATGCCATATTTGGAAAAATGCAATATTAAATACAGGCATACAACTTTCCCCATTTCACTGCGGCTGGTCCATGGAGGATGACATGGTCAAACTGAAATGAATGAATATTTTAAAATAAAATTCATATGTTATGCCTTAGAGGAAAAAAGTTGTTTTTGTACATTCTTTCTTAAGGGTCTTCTGGCAAACTTAAGGCCGAAACCAAAACGTCTTGGACACACATTTTCATAATCAGGAGAATTGTTCTGAGTTTTTGGTGTCTCAGTCTTTTGGTTATACTTCATAGGAAAAAAGTTATTAAGAGTTTAAGTTGAAAAATGCATTAAAAAAATGTTAAAATGCGTCTGGAAAGCACAAGGCTGAAACGAAAACGTCTTGGACACACATTTTCATAATCAGGAGAATTGTTCTGAGTTTTTGGTGTCTCAGTCTTTTGGTTATACTTCATAGGAAAAAAGTTATAAAGGTTTTAAGTTGAAAAATGCATTAAAAAAATGTTAAAATGCGTCTGGCAAGCACAAGGCTGAAACCAAAACGTCTTGGACACACATTTTCATAATCAGGAGAATTGTTCTGAGTTTTTGGTGTCTCAGTCTTTTGGTTATACTTCATAGGAAAAAAGTTATTAAGAGTTTAAGTTGAAAAATGCATTAAAAAAATGTTAAAATGCGTCTGGAAAGCACAAGGCTGAAACCAAAACGTCTTGGACACACATTTTCATAATCAGGAGAATTGTTCTGAGTTTTTGGTGTCTCAGTCTTTTGGTTATACTTCATAGGAAAAAAGTTATAAAGGTTTTAAGTTGAAAAATGCATTAAAAGAATGTTAAAATGCGTCTGGCAAGCACAAGGCTGAAACCAAAACGTCTTGGACACATATTTTCATAATCAGGAGAATTGTTCTGAGTTTTTGGTGTCTCAGTCTTTTGGTTATACTTCATAGGAAAAAAGTTATAAAGGTTTTAAGTTGAAAAATGCATTAAAAAAAATGTTAAAATGCGTCTGGCAAGCACAAGGCTGAAACCAAAACGTCTTGGACACACATTTTCATAATCAGGAGAATTTTTCTGAGTTTTTGGTGTCTCAATCTTTTGGTTATACTTCATAGGAAAAAAGTTATAAAGGTTTTAAGTTGAAAAATGCATTAAGAAAATGTTAAAATGCGTCTGGCAAGCACAAGGCTGAAACCAAAACGTCTTGGACACACATTTTCATAATCAGGAGAATTTTTCTGAGTTTTTGGTGTCTCAGTCTTTTGGTTATACTTCATAGAAAAAAAGTTATTAAGAGTTTAAGTTGAAAAATGCATTAAAAAAATGTTAAAATGCGTCTGGCAAGCACAAGGCTGAAACCAAAACGTCTTGGACACACATTTCCATAATCAGGAGAATTTTTCTGATTTTTTGATGTATCACTCATGTGGTTATCACTTCGACCCAAAAAGTTGATTTTCGCGCATTTTGGTGGCCGTCTGGCAAGGGGAAGGCTGAAAGTAAAACGTCTTGGACACACTTTTTTGACATCAGTGCACCCTCCTCTATTGTTCATATATTAATTTAAGTGGTTATCACTTCGACCCCAAAAACGGAAAAATGAACATTTTCGAACGCCCACCCCCGCTCCCGGCTGAAATAAAAACCTGCCAGACGGTTGATTTTGGAATAATGTTGCGTATACCTACACATACATCTATATGAATTTTGGTTATCACTCCACTCCCAAAATTTGCTTCCGGCTCTTAGACTATTACTAATTACGCTACTCAAAAAAATTTTATCAAAATCGTAGGAGTCGTTTTTGAGAAAAAAAAAAGTTTAAAAGTGACTATGAATATGCCCCATTGAGTTTTACTACCAGTTTACTTTTACTTCAACCGAATCTAAACTTTGGCCTGTATTCTTTTCCACATCACCCAATGGGGTAGAACACTAAATGCGTTTTTTTTTTGAGGTTTCCCCAGTAGGCCTATTCCTCGTTCTATACTACGAATTCAAATTACTATTGTATTGGTCATGCATTTTTTTTTTTGTGAGGTTTCTCCAACGGGCCCAGTCCTCATTCTATTTCTACTTAATATATTGCACATGCATTAAAAATATAAATTATAATTATAATTAACTATAAAGATATAAATAAATTATAAATAATACAAAATATAATATAATAAAAACTCAAATACATTTTTTTTATTTGTAATTAGGTACAATTTATTTGCTTAAATATAAGTTCAGTACATATGAAATTTGTTTAAAGATTTTTTTTATGCGGCTTGATTTCTTTATTTGTGTTTCTCGTAGTTAAAATTATCAGTCCGATCAGCAGAAATTTTATTATTTCTTCCTTGTGGTCCGTTGTGCAGTTTGTTGCTAAAATGTTATCCTTCATTATTTCGGTCAACCATGTACCCACAAGCTTTTCTCCTTGCTGTCTTCCTCTAAAATCAGCTTCGAAAGTTGTTTGGAGAGTTCTGATAGCTTTTTCGAAAAGGATTGAAGGCACTGTTAATTTTCCGAACTCTGAAGGTGTTGTTATGGTCTCGTAGGCTCTCAGTTTAATTAATAAAGCTTGTTCTCTTTCTTCGTTAATATGGTCCTCGGCGATCATAAACTGAGAGCAGGATTCGCAATTAAGCTTCTTCTTCAGTTTGGCAGCTGCAAATCCAGCGTAGTAAGCTGCAGCTGCTTTTTGCAGTTTCTCTGAGAAAGGAACGGCTGTGCCAGGAGGATCTACGTCCATTTGTTGCTCACTATCGACCTCTAGGAGTTCTTCTATCTTATATTCCAATTTGTGTTCCAATAAGTTTTCTTCTATGAGCTTATCAAATTGGAATTCTGTTTCTTCTGTACATTTTATTTCCAAATCCCCTTTGTAGCTAGCTCCCTGCAGAAGTTGTTCTGTTCCAGCATCCTGGTATGCAGAATGCTCAGCAGAACTTAAATGTTGGAAAACAATTTGCTTCAGATTTCTAATAAATCTCCAAGCTGAAGGGTTCCTTTCATAGGACCCTCTATTGCACCGCACCATTGAAAATAAATTTTCGGCTACATCAGAATTCAAATGTGCAAGTAGGAAATAACTTTGCTCTTCGCTTTTAAGGTATTCCCACATCTGCACAATTGCCAGTAGCGTTTGCCTCAATCCCTTAAAGCATGGTGGTAATTTAATTCTACTGGTTGATTTCCACTTGGATACCCAGCTCCTTGCGTCTATTAATGCTTTTAAGGTATCAGTTGATTGGGACAGCACTTGCTTGTTGGGATTTCTGGAATAGAGCTTACCTGTATTAAAATGATCGAATAAGTCATTCATTTTTTTAATAAATGTCGCTGTTTCTTTAGCGATTTTTCTTTCTTCATCAGTTTGGAAGCAGTTTGTACCTAATGCATACATTATTCCAGTGTATACAGTATCACTGAAAACTTGCATGGCCAATTTAACTGATAATTTTTCAAATCCGTTCGGCCTGATATGGGACTTTGTCAGTTTATAAAAAACTTTAAAGTTTTGCCCTTTTGCATCTTCCTCAAAAACCCTTTCCAAAATCCGCCAATCAACAATTTCTTCACCTATGTGTATTTGATGGCTGAGCAGTATGTTTCTTACGCTCTTGAAAAGATGAACATAGTCGTGGAGCAGGAAAACTCGTTGGTTCTCTATCTCCAGATAGGGTTTTGTCTCAAGGTATAGGGGTGGCCCAAGCTTTTTATATGCTCCCAGGTTATTGGGTCCTTGGTCACAGCTTGTTGCAACAACGGTTAATCCACATTGTATTACTCCTGATAGAATCGTGACTATCATTTTGGATAACGTGTCTGCGTCTGGGGTTCCCACGTAGTAAGCAACGGTTTGCTTCCAATTCCTGTTGAAACCTATGACCGTAAATACCATTACCTTAGAGGCTATACTGTTTTTCCGTCCCAACTCCCCGAAGTCTGTATATCCGTAAATAATATCGTCTTTGATATTATACTCTAACTCTTTTTGTATACTCATTTCATCGAAAACAAGTACACACTTCTTGTCCATGTCTGTCATGTCTTTTGCCCTCTCTGTCAGCATGTCCTTAATCCTGTCGCTAAATCCCGCCGGTAATCTGATTTCAGAATGCCATCGGTAAATCGTACTTACCGATGGCAGTTTAAATCCTACACTAATCATAAATGAATAACACGCTGGGGACTTGAAGAAAAATTTTAAAAATAAATCTTTCTCCTTAGCTGCCCACGGTGTTTTGGCCATAGATACACCATATAAAGATGACAATCTCGGCTGTCATCCGAGTTTGCCTACAAGCTAATTCAGGGGAAATTCAGGATAAACACGCACACATATGCAGAATTCGTCCATTCACCACCATTTATTTGCACACATAGACAGAATTCCTCCATTCACCACCAAAATGTCGGTTATTTTAAAAATATCATGAGTATGTTCAAAAAGTATAATAAATTCAGCAACGAGTTATTAAGTGCTAACCCGACCTTATATGGATAAGTTTGTGGAAACAAATTTTGCAAGTGAAAATTTATAATCGATTTAGGTATATTCGATTGTCTTTTGTGTTTTACTCTCAATTTATTGAAACAAACAGTGAATATAATGATGAAAAAAAAACAATAATATGAGAATGAGAAATAAGAGAATCAACGCAGCTGTCGTAAGACAATTTTAGGCGTGTTTTTTTGCAAGCCCGGAGGAAATTAGTCGTAAAAAACAACGTCGGGGCTAAAGGTAGAACTAGAATAGTCGGAAGGCCACGCAAGTGGTGGTACGAAACCGACCGAGGTACTGTTCGTCTAGTTTTCGTTAACTTTTGCCATCGGACGTGAAGAGCGCTCATCGACCGCTCATTCGTAAATGGTTGGATGCAAAACACAAAATGGTGAAAATAAACTAAAAACAATTTGGCGCTTGGTGCTTAGTTTTCGACTTTTTATTTCTGATTGATGAATGAGTGAAGTGAAATGTTAAGTTTTCTTTTAATTAATTTATATCACATCGAATTTGAGTGGTTTCGCAAAATAAATAATTTAAAGCATATCACTCTGTGCTGTGAAAATTGACATTGAACAAACAATTATTTAATTTTTTTCTCACTTTCAATGCACTTATTGTGGGTTACTTGTGAAATTGACGTTTCGGAGAGCTACTTTTTGGTTGGTTTTGACATAAGCTTCCGCCTATTCTAGTTCTACCTTAATAAATTACATGTAAAATGCAACAACTAATCCCTCTGGGCTTAGCTAAGGGCACAGAATTCTCGGGTCTTAACTTAAGCACGGAGAAAAACTCTGTTTTTATGGAAACTCCATATTTTTTCTGTGATGGCGTCGTTAATCTCCAATGTCTTTTTTTTCAACCAAATCACTCCGGGCTTTTATGAGCATTATGCATTATGCTATCGGTGGAACCAATAGAAAACTATCGAAGAACGAAATTTTAATGTATAAATTATCCTAAGTAATCACGCTTTTTATTTTATTAGGTACTGACTTTTCTGTGATACTCTGTCCAAAAAATTTCTTTGGATAGAAAAACACAGTTCAGCAAAATGTCATTATGAGAGTAAAAGAAAACATGGTGTCTATCACGGCAATACGAAATACTGCTATTATACACGACTAGTTTAAAGTCATTACTTCTTTTGAACATAAGCAGTGGGTCATGTGGGTTGTAGTCCAAATTTTGGCCACTGATTTTTGACATTTCTTATTGTATTCGTTGTTTATTTAACAAGTCGCTTCATTTATTTCTGTTGTTTGTAGAGCGCACATGTATACCTGTATGGTTGTTAATATAAATACATATATGTATATAGAGAGCATTGAACATTTTAATAACCAATCAAACTAAAGGGAAATTCCAAATTTGAGTCAAGATTTAAAAATCAATGTGCAGTAGCGCACGACTCCCAAGATGAATTTTCAAAAAGTATATAGATAAGTTTCATTACGCCAAAGTCGTCGTGTAATAGCGGACTTAGCATCATTAAATTTATGTTTCTTTCAACATAACCCGATATCCCACCTTACATCCCCCATTTTCAAGGTGAAAAGCTGGTGAGTTGGAATTTTTTTAAAGATGGCGGCGTTATTTGCACATACAAAATGGTCGATCTAGCAAAACAGAACAAACCCACCCCATTAAATTGTTGTTGCAATTCACATCTATTCATCGACACGGGATGAAATTACAAATACAACAATGTAAACAAATGGGTTTTGGAGGGTGAAACGTACGAAAGATTGTCATCTTTATATGGTGTATCTATGGTTTTGGCCTTATGGAAGAGTTGCACAAGTATAAATGTGCGCAACTCTTCTGAAAAACCTTCCATTTCTAATTCTAAATTTTCCTTAAGCTTATATTTTGGGTTTTTCTTTACTCTGTTTGGTGTTAGAAAAATACGCCGGGGAGTCATGCGTCGCCGGCTTATTTTTCGCACCGCTTTATATGATTGGTACCTAGGCGAGGGAAATTGAGAGGGTGAAATGTGTGAAGAAGGGGGCACATCTGGCAGAGCAAAATCTCTGACATATGTTTTCTTCGAATTTGCAGCTATATTAACCAGTGATAAACTTGGGCTGCAAGGCATGAGAGAAGGTGGAGGTGAAAGTGGACGTGAACCTAAACCTAGAGATGGAAGTAATGGTGGAAGTGGACCCATAGCTAAAAGTGGACGTGAAAGTGCAGAACTAAGGGTTGCTGACGTGACCGTAGAGGTCGGCTGCTTATGGGACCTCCCTGCCTCCATTATGCGAAGACATGAAGAGTCAACTGCAACATCAGAACAACTGCAAACGAAATCGGGAGATTTTGGAAGTGCATTTTGGGTTAGACGTTTCATAGTGGCTCTCAATATAACGTCTTTCCCATGAAAGTGGTTTTCACACATGTAGTATGTTTTTGATTCATCCTCAATGTCTGAAACACTCCCATGTTTAACCCAAATTGCCCTTCTGTGATCAGTGGGAAGTTGGAAAAAAGATACAGAACCTAGAATTTGTTTACGCTGACCACACTTTGAATAACAACACTTAACCATGATTATTTTTTTAAAGTAAGTTAAATTTTCACTTTTTAATTTAAATCAAGTAAACACAACACTTATCAAAATTTATAACCTTTATTTTTCACAACAACACCGAAATAAAAACTTACTAGGTGGGTAACGTAATTCACGAAAATGATAATGAAAATGAGATAAAAGATGTTTATTTATTTATACGGATAAATAAATACAAAAAGCTAGTAGTACTAATAATTAAAATTGGTAGGTAAGTAAGAAAATGAACGAGTAAACAAAAATGAGAATGAGAGCAAAAGGCAGATAATAAATATTTGTGTTTATTTATGTATGTAAATAAATAAATAAAATAAGCGATAAATAGCAATGAATGTAAAAGCAAAAGCGAGATAATATATATGTTTATGTTTATTTATTTATATAGATAAATAAAAAAATAACTGTTTAATCAATTCAATAAATAAATTAATAAAATAGTTTATTAAAGAAAATGGAATATTTAAATATAATTTTTCAAAGAAAAAACAGAAACACCCTATTTTATCTAAAAAGCTTAAAGCTTTTAAATGATTTTTTTACCCTGAATTTTATAGTAAAATAAGTGGATACTTTATATTAAAATAATTTAAACAAAAACGGAAACTCCCTAATTTAATTCTTTAAGAAAATAATAAAAATTTAAAAACTGAATTTAAAAGTAAAAAAAGTGAAATTAAGTGCGAAGGATACCCTATGTATTTAATTTACTATTTAAAAAAACAACCACTTATGTATATACTTTATCAAATTAACAAACTAAACCCACTGCACAAATTTGGTTAAAACACCTTATGGATGTTACAAATAAAAAAAATTTAACTCCCTGCAAAAAGAAACACGAATATGTACCCAAGCAAAAATTTAAATTCAAAAATTAACTTTCAAATCCTATCCAAATCCACAGAAACTCACTCAAATAGTAGCACACAAGACACAAATATTGCAAGATGTATTTTAGTTTTGAAAAAAACTAATTAAATTCCCGATTTTAGCACAATTTTTAAGAGCAATTTAAAACCACAACCTTAAAAATTGACAGAACACAAGAATTAACACAAATAATGTCAATGTTTACTTATTTAAAAAAAAGCGCGAAAGGTTTTGTGCAGGAAAAATTGTTATATAACTTCGTCACACACACTCATCCACTTACCTACAATAATAACAAACTAAATTTCAACAAGTAACCGTAAAATCTCTTAGTCCCCTTTCACACGAGGAAACAAGTTGCTGGAGATTTTTGTGACGTTTTCTTTTAATTTCCTTAATAATCTCCTGTTCCTTTCACACGAAGAAACAAAATCGTGGAAACTTTCTGTAGTTTCCTTTTAAAATAGCTTGGTTGAACACACTCTACTGTGTGTGTGAAGAGGAATGTCAAAAAAATCTCCTCGAATCGTTGACCGGGGAGATTTCATTTTCCCCTCTTACTTCTTACCCTTCTCACCCACAAACTGAATGTTGCTGGCAACTCAGTTTCCTCGTGTGAAAGGGGACATAGTAAGAAAATCCAAGGTTGCCACATTTTCTAAAACGATGGGTCGATTTTCTTAAAACTTGATTCGGTTTTCGTACATTCCCCTATGTTTTTTTTTATTTTTTTTTGAAGACCGCATTAACAGTACCTGTCACACAAAATTTTTTGGCCAGAAAGGAAAATCATATATTTGCCAAATTTTTATTTTCGCTTTCCTTGAAAACAATTCAACTGGTTTCAATCATTTTTTTTATGAAGAATGAAGAATACATTTAAAATAATATTGCGTTTTTTTCAAAAAAAATTGTGTTTGGGATTTAAAAAAAAAGTTTGAAAGAAAAATCGATATGCATTTCAAAAACGACTAGTCGATTTTTATTAAACTTCCCAAAATTTGAATTTTTTAATAATATCGAAAAGATTTTTAGCAAAATGTTTCAAAACCTTTAAGGAAAAACACAAAATTAGTATGCCATTAAAAATTAACAGTACCGCTAATAGAGGATTTTTTTCCGACTATCTCATTTTTACCGGTTTACCGATTAATATTGAAGTTTGTATAAGGAAGTTTCTAATAAGTTTAAATAATGCTGCATATCAAAATTTTCACAATCAAATTTTTATCTCAAATTTCGTTTGACAGCTCATTTCATTTTGACTTTGATCGGGCTTGATTCCACTTAAATGTGTTTGTAAAGTGTGCACGTAATATCCCAGCAAAGTTCATGCAAATTCGGTTGAAAATACCTCATTTCGAAATGTGAATTTTTATAGGAAATGAATCGAATGCTCTATTGAAAACGTAGTATAAACCATTTTCTATAACTAATTTTCCATACCTACATTAAAAAATATAAAAACATTATTTACAACTAAAAACCTTTATTTTGTGAGTGGTAACTCTGGTGACACGTTATAGTCTTTAATATATTTTCCCTATCTGCAAAAGTCAATTTGAAAAAAAAAATCAATGCAAAGTTCCTATACATATAAAAGCACAAAATTTCTTGTCCCCCTTGAAATCTTAAATTCGTAAACAAAGTTCTCGTTGTTCTATTATCTTTGTGTTGTCATTTTATTGTAATTTATACAAAATCGCTGTTTTTTTTCTCTCCCTCGAACTCTCATATATTTAGTATACAGTATTCTCGTTCTACTATTATCGGTCAATCCTTCTCTATTAGCATATTCCTGAACCTAGAATGTCTCCAAAGAGAAGTTGCACTTTGGGAAGTTGCGGTGGCGCCCTGGTAGTTCCTCATCATGATAGTACTATAGAAATATATATACAATGGTGGAATCAGCCTCATAATGCAGAAGTACTGTACTTTAAGGCCTGCCGCCCACTAGGCAACTTAGTTGCCGGCAACTTTAAGTTGCTTGGTGTTGCCGGCAACTCCGAGCAACTAAAGTTGCTTGCCCTCGCCCACTGGGCAACTTCCGAGCAACTTTTGAGAATTAATATTTGTGTTTTTTTGTATTTAATTTTCTATAAAAACGTGCTCCACCTAAACCTATCTCAATTTGACCTGTCTAAAATGCAAAATCAATGTAATATTTCAATGGACAACAAATAAAATCGTTAAATTTTCGAAAATTCCTGAAAGTTGCTCGGAATTGCCGGCAACTAAGTTCCGCGAGCAACTCCGAGCAACTTAAAGTTGCCGGCAACTAAGTTGCCCAGTGGGCGCTCTCCCATATAAGCCAATGTAATTGAACCGGGAGCAACTAAAAGTTGCTGGGGTGAGCAGCTAAAAGTTGCCTAGTGGGCGGCAGGCCTAACGTGACATGTTTTACAAATAGTGTGGGATAGTGTGGAAGGACTTAAAGTATTTCCTTCCTTTTTGGATACCACGGGGACATTTCGGCCTGCCCCCACTAGGAAACTTTAAGTTGATCACCCCAGAAAATTTCAGTTGCTCCCGATTCAATTACATTGGCTTATATGGGAGAACGCCCACTGGGCAACTTTAAGTTGCTGGCCCCCGCCCACTAAGCAACTTCCGAGCAACTTCTGCATTTTCGACAGGTCAAATTGTGATAGGCGCCAGACCTTCGTTTGTCTGCTATTATACGACGACTTTTGCGTCGTGACTCTTTTCGAACATAATGCGTGCAAAAGAGACGAAAAATGAGACGGAAAACAACTGCCCTCTGAGTCGTGGGCCAAATTTCGGCGACTCATTTTTGACATTATTTTATTTCTTGTTTGTTATTTTAGCAAATTGCTTTATTTATTTTCGTTATTTGTGGAGCGCACATGTACCTATAGCTGCGGTTGCTAAGATGTAGAGCATAGAGAATTTCTATGCTGGAACAAAATCGTTTCATTTATGTTTGTTGTTTGTTTGGTTGCTACGAGAATTTCACTAATGAAGAAAAATTATAGAGGATTGCCAAATTTGAGTCATGACTGAAAAGTCATGGTGTAATAGCGTACGACTGACAGGACGAAATTTTAAAGAAGAATTCGAAGAAGAGTCACGACGCAAAAGTCGTCGTATAATAGCAGACATACAAGTATAATAAACCGTAACACCGTGTTCACATTGGACTGACTCTGACTCCACCGATTTTTTTTTGACGTCTCTGTGCTTTTGCTCACTTTCCGATCATCAGGCTTAGGCCTGGCGCCCACTAGGCAACTTTTAGTTGCTGGGTGTTGCCGCCAACTCCCAGCAACTTAAGTTGCCTGCCCTCGCCCACTAGGCAACTTCCGAGCAACTTTTGTGAATTAATATTTGTGTTGTTTTGTATTTAGTTTTCTATAAAAACGTGCTACACCCAAACCTATCTCAATTTGACCTGTCTAAAATGCTAAATCAATGTAACTTTTCAATGGAATACAAATAGAAACGTTGAATTTTCAAAAGTTGCTCGGAAGTTGCCCGGAGATGCCGGCAGCTAAGTTCCACGAGCAACTTAAAATTGCCGGCAACTAAATTGCATAGTGGGCGCTCTCCCATAAAGATACAAGCCAATAGCCGTGTTTTTTTTGCAAGTCCATATGGATTTGTCGAAAAAAACGACATCGGGACTTAGGAACTTCTTACTTACAGTACGTAAGTCCCGATAATTATCTGGACTTAGCTAAGTCCATATAGATTTAAGTTGTTGTTGTATTTACGTGTAAAACTATAAGTCCCGATGTCGTTTTTTTCGACAAATCCATATGGACTTGCAAAAAAAACACGGCTAATGTAAATGAATCGGAAGCAACTAAAAGTTGCCCAGTGGGCGGCAGGCCTTAACAAAACAACTTCTTGTGTACCCAGCTACAAATTTTCAGTCTTGGGTTTCCAGCATAAATTGCTTCTTATGTACTTTAGTACTAGATTAAAATCTATTCCAATTTCGCTTCGGCTGTCACTGTCATCAAACAAAACTTTTCTAGCTGACGTGTTGACGCCGAAATAATTCAGAAATTTTGAATACGTTGGAAAGTGTTAAAAATACAATAAAAACGCAATATGTTCGATATTCAAACACACATGGTAAGATAATTGAAAAACTCAACAAAATATTAAAGCATTAAAAATTCATTAACCCATAGGACTTTGATGGTCAGCATAAAGCTGAAAAGTACTCGCGCTTCATCATAACACTCTTCGGCATTGTTGGCTTGATTTGGGGTGCTATCATTCAGCAATTTTCACAAACTGTGTATATTTTAGGAGCAGGATTCTTGCTCGCTGCTCTTGTAAGTCATGAAATTAAACGTAGAGAAAACTTAATCTAATATTTTTGCCTCTAGCTCACCGTCCCTCCATGGCCTATCTACAGACGTCGCCCATTAAACTGGCAGAAACCACGTCCGGAAACCATAACCAACGGTGAAGAATCAAAGAAAAAGAAGAAATAGTTTTAAGCTCTGTAGGCATTCCTAGAAATAAAAAATTAAAAAATGTTTCTTTGAGAAACGAAACAACAAAACTTTTATTATTTTTGTACACTAATCCCTATATCGGTCTCTTGTAGGATTTTAGCTCATTGTGGTCGTAGTACTTGTGGATTAGGTCATACATGTTCGAGAAAAAGTACATCAAGTTATCGTAGTGTCCGTTGTAGGGCGCCATGGGACCCATATCCTCCCCGTCATGGTCAATCACACTTGTGGTTTGGAAGCAATCATCACTGATCTCTAGGTTCTCGAATCCTTGATAGTTTTTGTTCAAACCCCAGGCGTTCATGTGAACTTCCAGCATGAATTGGTGGGTAGCTTCAATTGTGGCGAGGTACCACCGAGGACTGCCCTTCTGATGGCGCCAAAACTGCGAACAACGATTTTGCAGCACGACGGGCTTCAAACTGCATACCCGTTTATCCTTGTAAATGCTTCGACTCTGATTCCAAGTACTGTCGATGAGAACTGCTCTTTTCACTGGGAGGTTATCAAAAGTATAGACTTGACTTTCTTCTTTGCGGTCGCTTTCTGCATCTGTAAGAACTTCAGGAACCCTTTTTCGCAAAAGAGTCCCCATATTCCATCCGTAGGGAAGTCCAAAGTTGTCATCGGTCTTCAACCTTACATTTTTGTCAAACAGCTGACCAACCGTCACACTTTCAGCTCCAGGGAATATAAGTACAACACCTTCCTCCTTCGAGTAATCAGGTATATCAGGATATGTAAAAATGCGGCAACTATCCGAAGCTAGAACAGCTGCATGGATAGCGGTGCTCTTGCCATCTATTTCTTTCTTATGTTTTATGATATCTATCTTAACTGGGAGCGTGACTTTGGGTAGTACAATGCCTAGTTCGCCCACTGGGACGTAACAAGTGTAGCAAAAGAATTTGCGAGACCGATAGCACTGTGGACATGGATATCGGCCGTCGATGGTGTCCAGAATTGAATTGTCATCGATTTTCATACCAACGAATGGATGCTTTCTTGGAGCGAGCACCATTTCGAGGGCATGGCTCATACGCTGATTTGGATGCACGGTGACTTTGTTTTATTAACTTTTATTTGAGAAAAATAAATAATGCAAGAACAAGAAGAAATGTTGATATTTCCCAATTTTATTTTGGTTAAACCCTTCGAAATAGCTCTGTTTGAGTTTGAGATTTTGCAAAAAGTGTTATATTGGATTAATTCGACGCAAGTAGAACATTAGGTCCGTTTGGGAACTTGAAAACTAGTACATATTTTCACAAAATAGTTTTTTACCTACAGCAAATTGTGTTATTTGTTTTATGTATTTATTTAAAAAGACTTAAATAATCTTAAATTGCTAAGTCAGTTCAACATTTAAGAGAGCAAAGGCGGCATATGTCTTAGGCTAGCTGATAAAAATTTAATAATAAATTGCAAGTTTACAATAAATTAGAAGTTAAATTTGAAAATTATGTTTTGGATAGTTTATTCATTTTTGAACATTTGTAGAATTTTCTATTAAATCATTTTATTTTTGTTTGGTTGTTCTGATTAAGGCCGGTATTCACCGAACGCTCATAACTTAAGAGGCTCATAAACCTATTAACGAAGCAATAATAGTGAATATTTATGAGCGCTCATAAGACTTACGAGTGGTACCGACCACTCTTAAGTTATGAGGGCTCTCATTATAAATTTTCGAAGTCCACATGTCAACTCTCCCATTGGTTGAGTTTTTTTTTTTTTTGAAATTTCAATGTTTTAAGATTCAAATTTCAGAGAAAAACACACACCATTGAAATAAATAAAATGAAAATAAGTAAATAAATGACAAAATGTATGCAACAAAAATGCAAAACTGCAATGAAATAAAGTGATTGTAAATTCATTTTAGCCGTTGTGAAAAGATTTTAAATTTTTTCAACAAAAAACAACTTTATTTTAGAGTTTTGGCATATCTGGTTGTGAGAGAGCGGTTCTCATTTTCGAACTTCGAAAAATACTTATGAGTGGTTGGTGAAAATCACAAATAATTTTCAAGTTAA
Source organism: Leucozona laternaria (assembly GCA_932273885.2). Lineage (NCBI taxonomy): Eukaryota > Metazoa > Arthropoda > Insecta > Diptera > Syrphidae > Leucozona > Leucozona laternaria. The sequence goes on along the minus strand of OW026366.1, from coordinate 263,466,488 downwards.
TTATTTACAAGCACTTTATTTCAATGCAGTTTTGCATTTTTTTGCATATATTTGTCATTTATTTTATTTGTTATTTTTCATTTTATTTATTTCAGTGGCGTGTTTCTTCGTCTTGAAATTGCAAATGAAATGGGAGTGCAAACGGGTCACTACCTTAGAATGGAATGGAATGCTCGTTTCTATCCCTAATGCATTGTAGTGCCTGGGGCCATGATAGGGAGCGCTATTTTACTTTCGGTTAAGATAAAGTCTTAGAAGATATCGTACAGCTGCTATCAATTGTAAGTCATAATTTGCTTATTTTCTTTCTAAATTGGTCTACTTTGAAGTAATTCTTGAAATTAATAAGCGTTTGTTTATTATTTTAAAGATTTCAATATCTTCTTTTTTAGTTTTTTTCTCCAATGTGCAGAAAACTCAGTGACCGAAACTTGAACAGCGACCCCTGTGAAAGGTTCGCATTCGAATAAAAACAAGCACTCCATATTATAAATCTTCTAAGGCGCAATTCACACAGAAGTAGCTTATGGTGCTGATGTGGTTATGGTCTCCTACGGTCGTGGAGTGGGTGCTATGGCATAGAAGCGACAATGAGCGAAAAACAGAATTATTAAAAAAACCTTTCATTAGCGCACACTATTATTGCTTGATAAATGCGTTTATGAGCCTATGAATGAGAGATTTCATTGTGGCGTGGCGTTTACGTAGGCCACTGGGGTTTTCAATATGGCGTGCCGATGGCAGGTGACACCATACCCTCGCCTCGTCATCTGTGTGTGTAGTATCCCATAAGAGATCATGTAAATTCCACAACGTGGAATATGTATGCACTACGCCAGAACCACACCAAAACCTCAAGCCAGTTCTATGTGAATTGGGCCTAAGGTTACTACGAACATTCAAAAGAAATCGTAAAGATGAAGAAAATTTTTCGTATTCTGTTAGAATCAAACGGGAGTGGGAGAAGAATCCGAATATCCAATCCATAAGTGCCTGATTACATGGGTCGTTTTATTGAAGATCGCATCGCATGAGACAGGTAGATTTTATGTGCGTAAAAAAGAGAAGGTAGATTCCACCTTCTCTTTTTTACGCACATAAAATCTACCTGTCTCATGCGATGCGCTCTTCAGTAAAACGACCCATGTAATCAGCCACTAACGACGGATAAGTTTCCTTAAAAGATTTCCCGCAGTGAAGGTCCGATTAGGGGCAAATATAGGACATCGGTTTTAAATTCAATTTTAACTAAGTAATATTATAACAAAAAGGCAAAATTCGAGTTGAAATATAAAAATGGCAAATCTTTTTTCGTTTATTATGATCGATAAATTGCTTAAAATATAATCGTTCAAATCAAATAAAAAAGTTATAAAATACATATACATATATGTAAAAATTAAAAGTTTTTGTTTTATATGTTTGCAAACATGCTTAACATTGGGTGGAATATATTTCATAAGGTACCTAAAGCTTAACATTCTTTTAGACTCTTACATACGCGCTAGTTTGTTTCTTCTTGACTGAACAATATTAACAACTGATATACTCAGCCATGCAAAAACTGCTAGCCATGTTCCTATCAATGATATGTAGAGACAAGTCGCTGTGTGAATCTGTCCAAATCTACGGCGCTCATATCTGTCACTTGTGACAAGAAAATCCATAAAATCGAAAACTGCTGCGCATGATAGACGTCCTTTGATCACTCCCACAATTCGTCCCACGCCTTGAATTTCTTTTAGAAGTGTTGCACGATACTGCTCACAGGTTGTATTAAAGCCATCGGTGTATATGGAGGCATGCACCAGGGTGTATAAGAACATGACACAAGATATGACAGCTGCAGGTGTCCAATAGTAAGGGGAAATACCGTTGTTCATCATTTCTGATTCTGTTGTTACAACAATCATGTCTCCTGATCTGAAAAAAATGAAAGTATGGTGTATTATAATAATTATTGAATTGATTGTGTGAATAATTTCACCCATTTCGATTTATTCCTATGAAATGTTTAAAATAAATGAATTTGTTGGTGCGACAGCTCGTGTAGAACAAAAGGGCTTGTGGAGCGAACAAAATTCTAATACTAGTAAGCTAGTTTCTCATACACAAATTAGGTTTCTCTTTATTATAAGCACGAAGATCATTGACTTATTATATAAGTCAATGACGAAGACATTATAATGTATACATAATCAAATCATGTATAAACATTACCCATACATGGTGTGGTTGTCTCCGGTTGTGGTATATTAATTTATAAAAACATAAAAACAAATATAAAAACAAAATAATTAAAATTTTAAATTTTTATTTATTATTTTAAAAAACAATAATTTTCACAACTTATTAAATGATCATGGTTGTGTGTGCGACGCGTTTCGGATCTTCTTTCATCCATCATCGGGCGCGGGCGTACGTATGACTCTATGAGTGATACGTACGAGTCATGAGTATGTGTCATACGTACGCCCGCGCCCGATGATGGATGAAAGAAGATCCGAAACGCGTCGCACACACAACCATGATCATTTAATAAGTTGTGAAAATTATTGTTTTTTAAAATAATAAATAAAAATTTAAAATTTTAATTATTTTGTTTTTATATTTGTTTTTATGTTTTTATAAATTATTACCCATACCAACAGAGGTCTGCAAATTTGAACTTTTATTTTCCCCTTTTGGATTTGAATACTGATCTTGGGGTATTTTGGTACGCTGATTACGAATATGTACTTGGATTTTTCGTATCACCCTCAGTTGTTTTTGAAAAATCCCTTTATTCCAACTTTACTAAGTATTTTTGTATAACAATTAGAAAGAATTACATGACTTTAAAACATTAAAAATACATTTAAGGGACAATAAAAATAAATTAAAAATAGTAAATACTTTTGTGGTAGGTATCTTGCTTTTTTTCAACGAAGCTCTGATCGTGAGATTTTCGCTTAAAATTCCATCTTGGATCATCTCGCCGACATATTATGTACATTGTACATATTTTTAACGTTACTTACGTTGTGCTGTTTTCTCAGAACAAATGTAGCAAAAATAGTCTGGAGAGTGAGCGTTACGAATTGCACGGAAGGACTGATTTCGTAAAATCAATGATGATGTGTAACGAAACAAAAGGCTGACAGTAGGATGCAACCAGAGGCAACTGCTTAAACCCCTTAATGTTCCACCAAAGGCCGCGAGTAACACTAAACGACTCAGTAAAAATACACCGCGGGCTTCTTTTTCTCTCCATTACCCACTACACCATCCTTAGACCTCCCGGTAACAGGAACTCTGACCATCGTCGGGACAGCACAAGTAAAAGGGTGTCGTAACTCCTCGCTGCAATGGCCATGCTAGCTCCCGCACGTCCCAGCTCGGTGGAATGAGGGGGTTCTTGCTGCGGTTGTTACGACCTGTTACTTTGTCCATGCCACTAGACAGATGTTAGTTCTAGGTTTTAATTTTAAAAATTGGAGAGGCCAGAATGTCTAAAGAAATTTCCTCCTTACGTAGTCCTCGTATTTTGTCAAAAATTCAAATTAAAGAAAAAGAAAGCAAGAGCGACAAGTGTTAATGTGGTGTTAATGCCCTTCCTCTTCCTGTGATGCCCACCCCAAGTAGGTCAACAAGTGTTGTCCTACCACCATACTATTGCACTACTTATATCTCTTAATAGCCCCTACCAACAAGCTTGACATTCAACGTACAGGCTTGCCAGATTGGGCTATTTCTCAGAAATTGGGCTATCTTTTTCCCAAAATTGCCGACAGCAATTTCAGTATGACAGCCCAATCATAATTGGGCTATAAATAGCCCAAATCTAATATTAGGCGAAATTTTTGTTCGTACAAATAAATAAAACACTTTTCAACTCCTCTTAAGTGGGCTTTAGGTCATGAAAAAGGAAATATTTAAAACACTTTTCTCCGCCTAAACATACCCGGTTAACAAAATTTGCTGTTAAAACTTTTCACCCTCATATGAAATAATAGGTCTGTTTGGTATCTTTTTTCAGGAAATGTGTTAAACCTGTCAAAACACCAAAGAGAGAACGAATTTTCCAAAAATGGAGAAACTTACAAAAAAGTTAACAAACGCATTGAACCACTTTTGTTTAAAAAACATCAAAATTTCACTCCTCACATTAACAATCACAAGCCAAAAGTCTGGTTTTGTTAACAATTTGCGTTTATTAAAAAAAAAAATTACATAAATTATAAATTTCCCAAGTTATTTATTTATTTCTAAAGTTAATTTTCACATATCAGAAACCACAATTTCAAATTAAAAGCGAAAGTTTCTAACAGCTGGGTGTTTTGACAGTTTTTGCTCCTCTTGCACACAGAAATTTATATAATTATCAAATGGAGGGGATTTTTTTTTCTCTCTGGATGTGCTCTCTTGTTGCAACTTTCTCTAGTTAACAAACAGGAATTTGTAACAAATTGTGCAATTTTGTGAAAATTTGTGCAAATTCCACGAGGATGATAATAGGCGTGTTTTTTTTTGCAAGTCCATATGGATTTGTCGAAAAAAACGACATCGGAACTAAAAGTTTTACACGTAAATACAACAACAACTTAAATCCATATGGACTTAGCTAAGTCCAGATAATTATCGGGACTTACGTACTGTAAGTAAGAAGTTCCTAAGTCCCGATGTCGTTTTTTTCGACAAATCCATATGGACTTGCAAAAAAACACGCCTAATGACGATGATTCTGATAGTGATAAGTATATGACATTTATTAGACTGATTTTCAACGCAGTTTAATATGATAATATTATTAAGTCTTTTTTTTTTACTTGCTCTATAGGGTAAGTATTGGTTTCGTGTAAAAACAAAATTCGAGGTTATAAGCAAAACTAACACTACGATAATCGAGAAGTCCGAAAAGTGGGTTTCGTCATGCCGTCCGTTGGTCTGTGCGTCTGTGCGTCGGTCGGTGCGTCCTCTGTAATTTGAGCTAGAGCCTAAACGGGTGAACCGATTTGCATTAAATTTGGTTCAGAGCATTTTTATGTGATTCCATAGAGGAAAAATGTTGCCATACAATTATTTTGGTTTCTTCAAATTTTCTCGAAAACGGCTCTAAATATTTTGATAACTTCGTACCTGTAATAACCAAGTCAACTGTAAGAAATCTGCATTTCAGGTTTTTCTCAGAAAATTCACATTTTGGAATTATGTATTCAACGTTTTTTGAGAAAATGGTCTTATTTTTAGGTTATTCGCGTATATCTTTGCCATGGTTAAATTGATTTTGTTATAATTTTGCAATCTGATGCTTCTCAATAATTTAAATAATAATGCATTTAAAATTTTTTAAAAAAGATTATTTTATAAACAAGAAAAATCAAACGAACGAAAAATCAATTTTGTAGTGCTTTTGACTCCTTTAATATTTACTCGTTAAATATATACATCATGCATCTTCAATTTTGGGTTACATACTGTATTTAACAACAAGAGCAAGTTCGTGCGATCAAGTCGTGCGTATTTTATTTTTCGTTGTTTTTTAAAATAAATTGTGATTGAAGTTATCGAAAATTATTTTTATTGGCATTAGGCTACTTTTTCGGCTCGGATTTTGGGCTATAAAAATTTTAAATTAGGCTATCAAACTTGTTCAAGACATTACAACCCTATTTCAACATATAGCCAGATCATTGCTTCCAGAATTCAAACTATTGAGCATATTTTTGACCAGAAAAATGGGATTTTATTCTTAAAATTTAGATTGGAATTTTTCAATAATTCATGTGACCCAATCCCCAAAATGCTTATGTATCCTAGTCTTGGTGAGTCAGAAAAAAAACAGTGCCATCTAAATTCTCTTCCTATGATGGTTGTTCCCCGTTCGCTGCCATCGAGCTACCTTTCGAGCACTCCGAAATCTATGCTTTTGAAAGCCAACTTCTCTCGTGAAAAAATTCCCCTGATCTCGCTCTAAAATTCCTTTTGTGCCGAACTGATGTAGAACAAGTACAGGAAGTTTCTTATACAGATGCTATTTGTACAAAAAAATATTAATCTATGTTCATTGACCATCTTCTAACGATTTAAGTTAATTTCTATTAAAAAAACATAAGTCTACGAAATGACTTTTTTTTTGATAATAAGCGTAAGGATAAGGGTATGTGTCACTAAGTTAATTAAGTTATATTTAACTAATTATTTATGAGAACTTATTCATTATTGTCTTCTGCAACCATTCAGTTCAATGTTTTTTTTTCAATAAGAATCGATTAAAATAAAATATTTATTAATAGATAGATAAGATCTATTTCACAACCAAATACATCATTATTACAATATTTTTTTTTATTAATATACATCTACATACATAGGAAGGCCTAGATAATTTTGGAAAAAAAACGATGCTTAATAACTAAAAATCCTTACGTGATGGATTTTTTTAAATATTTTTCCCGTAATCAACGCCCCTAAATCTATCTAAATCAATCATCAAAACTGATAGGGGAAACCATTGCTGACCTGTGTTATCTAATGTATGTATGTGTTATAACGGGTGATTTTTTAAGAGGTTTAGAACTTTTTAAAAAAAAAAAACACAAAAAATTCGAAAAAATGAATGAAATATTTATTTGAATCGATAGTTTGAACCTTGCAATTTAATGTTTAAAGATAATTTCATGCAAATGTTGACCGCGGCTGCGTCTCAGGTAGCCCATCCGCTGAGTCCAATTTTGGCATACTCTTTCACACAGATCGGCCGGTATCTCACGAATGAATGCATGGATGTTGGCTTCCAGTGCGTCAATCGAAGCGGGCTTGTCCCTATAGACATTAGCCTTGACATACCCCCACAAAAAATAATCTAATGGTGTCAAATCGCACGATCTAGGCGGCCAATTGACCGGCCCGAAACGTGAAATTAACTGTTCACCAAACTCGCCTCGCAATTGCGCCATTGTTTCGCGTGCTGTGTGGCATGTGGCACCGTCTTGTTGAAACCACATATCATGCAAGTCAAGAACTTCCATTTCGGGCAAAAAAAAGTTTGTTATCATCGCTCGGTAGCGTTCACCATTGACAGTAACGCTGCGATTCGCATCATCTTTCAAGAAATAGGCCCAATAATGCCGCCGGCCCATAAACCGCACCAAAAAGTGGCTTTTTCGGGATGCATTGGTAGCTGTTGCAATGCTTCTGGCTGATCTTCACTCCAAATGCGGCAATTTTGCTTATTTACGTACCCATTCAACCAAAAATGAGCCTCATCGCTGAACACAAGCAGCGCGCGATGAACATTTCGAACCGAGCACGAATTTTGATAGTAAAATTCAATAATTTGCAAGCGTTGTTCATTTGTAAGACGATCCATGGTTAAATTGCAAACCAAACTGAAGCTGTTTGACAGTGACACAAGGTACTAAACACACGTCAGCTGTCAAAACCAGTGTTGCCAAAACCAAACCAGCTTAAAAATCACCCATTACAAAGCTGAACAATCTTAAATTTAAATTTATTTAGAAATTGGAAAAAAATAAACACAAAACTGTCTGTTTGCCAACGACGATCTTTGGTGGTAGATAACCGTTATAAAATATTCAAAACTTCCAAAATCCATCGTGTTATCCAAAAAGTGAGTAGTGAGGCCAAAGGCAGTTTTGGAAACTGATGCCAGAAAATTTTATACTAGACCAGTTAAATTTCAGTATTGCAAAACAAATAAAAAAAATACAAATACAAATCTTAGTAAGTTTTATTGGGATAAATCTTACAGGAGAGGCATCATAGACAGGAGATTCAAAATAATACAAAAATTAGGTAAGTTCTCATTTCTGCTGTTTTTAAACGAATCAAAATGTAACGTTGGATGTAGTTCGGTAAAAAACGAATACTACAAAAACCTGCAATGCATTGTCGTGTAAAATGTGCTTAACTTTTTAAACTTTATTCAATTTTTTTGATGTTGTACTGCGTGGAGCCAAAAGAAAATGCAAATTAGGAAACAACTGTACGAATTCAATTCCAAATCATTTAATTTCCTTTACAATTCATATTTCGCAATGAGATAATTTATCAATCAATTTTGCACGGGATCAGCTTCGAAATTAGCAGAAAAATATTAATTGAAGAAGCTTTGAAAACATGAATTTTTTTTTCTGTAATTTTCGAAATTTTCTCATTTCGGTTCAAATAAAATCCTTGTATTATTCGAGCATAGGTTATATCTTATGCCTATGCCTTTTAAAGATGGGCCTTTAGATTGAGGTTTATACAAATATTTAATTTTTTAATTTCATTTATTTCTGCCGGTTGTGAAACATGCCTTTAAAAATGAATCTCGAGGCAATGAACTCAATGTAAACAAAAAAAAAAAAAATAAATAATATGAATGAATAGATATTTAATTTTTATTTTTTAACGAAAACAAACAAAAACATACCTTTGTCTCAGTGTCGTTACCCCCTGCTTCCTTTTCCCCGTACCCATGCACACTCGATAAGCATGATAGATTCCCAGTATAACAGCAAAAAACAATGGCAAGATCAATCCGTATGTTGCAAAGTGACAGTATGCAATATGGCCACCTTCGAATTCGTTATAAGTACTGCGTCCATTCAAGAAGCATCCACAATTTGTTTCGGCACAAGCATTCAGAACATGTCGCCAATGAACCCAAGCAACTCCCGAAGTAATGCAGCACAATAGCGACATAAATATGATTACTGGATAGAAGAATGCTAACAATTTTTCAGCACTATACGTATCCATGATTCACGCGAGATAATAAGAAGATTAGATAACAATATATTTCACCAATAGAATTGAATTCGAAGCTACAGACGAATAAAACTATGTTTCAAAATAGATATTTTAATATAAGTCTTTAATTTTCACATTATTCTAAAATTTAATTTAAATTCGATTTATTCTTGCTCGACCGACGCCCAGTCTTAAAAAAAAACCTGTAATGCAATTTTGAAGCTCTGAGAAAATAACAAAACACACACACTCTAGCCAATGGAGTTACCTATACTAATGCTAACCGAGCAACGACCATATCGTACACTATACGCATACAAAGTTTCACTTTTTCAGCCCTCGCTTTTGTATCTTTTAGATGAATTTTTACCTGCCGAAAGTATTGGTTGACCGTAAAAGTGAAGATACAAAACAACCTGTGAAAAAGACTGCTCGTTTAAGTAGCATTTTCTTTGAGTATCTTCTATTATGAAAACCGTGTCATAAACAACAAAACGAGTAAGTGCAGTGTTGCCAGTCAGGATTATTTTTTTTTTTTTTGAAGTGTGTCCCTATGGAGTTTTGTAAGATATTTTTACGAAAAATACCTTTTTTTTTGAAATTATTTGTAATATTTTTATTATAAATTATTTCTAGTAGGTATTACTTTCAAGAAGCATTTATATAAGTAGGTTTATAATAGGTACAATGTTTGTGCATATTGCTGAGTAAAGTGAATGACCACGAAAAAACACGGCTAATATTGCGTTTTAAAATATTTTTCTTTTTGGGTTGAAGAAAAAGGCACAAAACTATAAACAGCTTGATGTAAAGGTAAAAGCATGAGCTCTTTACTAAATATTCTTAGTTTTAAACAATTACTAACGAATAAAGTGAAAAGCATATTTTCTTAATAAACTGCAGCTGAAGAAGCCTAAAACAGTGACAGTTCAATGAAAAAAAGTAAGCAAACATACCCTTTCCACATTTGTGACATATAGATAGACTTAAAGTATGACATTAAAAAGATAAAATAGGTAGCTATTTCTTGATTATTTAGATATTTATTTCATTATAACATTAATTATAACACTAAAAAGATGTTAAAAAGATGTGCGTACGATGATAACTCGTTTCGAAAATCCTCTTTTTAACCCAGAATCATTTTAAAATGCTCTAACCCGTAATTAATCGTTTAGAATTTTGCGCCATTCTTAAGGGCTCTACACACCATTAGTGTGTAGGGCCCTTAAAGCACCCTACACACCGTCAATGTTACCTGACAATATTTATTGAACGAGTCTCGATGCAGGTAACATTGATCGTTAGTATAAGCCCTTCAATATTCATCACAATTAAGTAATATTGATACATTGACGAAACTCAAAATTATTTTGATTTTCTTCAATTTCACTGATAAAATATTGAAGGTGTGTAGGGTTTATCATTTTTATGGCGGTATTTGTTTACAAAATCTTCATTAAAATCCGTAACCTCACAGAAATTATTAGTATCCATCGTCTTTGAAGTTTATGAAACAAGTAAACAGAATTAAAGCAAAATCATTGTCAATGTTCATTGATATATACGTGTGGAGGCTTATTTTCATCAATGTTACCTGACCAAAAAAAAAACGTCAATGTTACCCGACAGGTAACATTGATGGTGTGTAGGGCCCTTTAGGTGAACAAAAAATAAATCACACCATTTCTATACATCAGAGTTCATCAAATAGATTAAAAATATACTTTTAGCAGTACCTATACATTTGCCGCCTGAAAGGAGGGTTACCTTGCGTCAGATTGGAAGTTTTTTTTTGCTGAGTTTGTTACAATGTTGGCGTAATTTATAATTCAAGTTTTCGAGCTCAAGTTTGTGTATTATCACACACTTCATGGAAATCGCCAATCAGATGGTTTTTGTTGATTAGCGCCATTTTAAAGGAAGTGACTCTAACCAAGCCAATTTTAACAGTTTTGGTTTATAAAAGTACTGTTTAAGCGGCCCCGCAGGGCCAGGGCCCTCCGTCGGTGGGCATACTTCAGGCACCCAGAGTTTTTTTTATAGTCGCGCGAAGCGCGTAAACGCACACCCACTTTTAATGGCAAAAAACTGTTATAAACGTTATAAATTGGCATATCTCTAGTCTCGTCCTTAATTAAAACCTGTGAAAGTCATGGCACAGATTGAAAAAAAGGCCATAGTCCAGTAAAATTAAACAAAATAATGTGAAATATCTGCACAAATACCTATGTACCCCTTTGGAGAGAGTTTTAACAAAAAAATGTTTGCGTTGTCCCCTTATTTTAAAAAAGGCGTTATAACTCGTATAACAGCCATTTTCTGTACTCGCCTTTCTATCGTTGTGAACAAAATTTCCAAAATGGCCAACGCAAATATTTTTTTTAGAACTTTTGAATTTAGACTCTCTAATAAGTACCTACTGTTTTTGACACTATAAAAAAACTAATTTTACTGGACTAAGGTCCAGTTTTTCAGTTCGACATTAAAGTTAAAACCGAGTTAACTCATCAATTTTAGTGAGTTAACTCATCAAATTTAGTGAGTTAACTCAGGATTAACTGAACAGATGCTTTTGTTTGTTTAGTCGTTCCGCATGCATTCTCCACCGATAAGCTGCTTCCTCAGTTCGCTGTGTGTTAATTTACTTCTAGAGTTAGCTAACTCTGGTTTAATTTACCACTGAGAAACTTGGCAGAGGAATATTTGAAAAATATTATTATTTATTACAACTATAAAAGGAACATAATTTTAAGATAGACATCTTTTAGATACCTTACCAATCTTTTGGATGGAAATATTATTTTAAGTTAAAGTTAGATAATAACTAAATTTGTATTTTTTTTGATATCTGAAGAAAAATTATAATCCATATACCTACAGAACAAAGAAAAAAAATAAAATCTACCTACAAATTTACAAAACTATATTAAATGATTGAATGCAAGCGAAACCAAATTTGAAAGATGATAAATAGATAACAGATAATAATATTCCATGGGTATAAAGTTTTAAATAAATTCATTCAAATTTAAAACACACAAAAAAGAGCCTCTATTGGCAATACTTATGCCAGTCACACCTTAATCTAATTTTCATTCTTTGTTTTTGTTCATTCTTTCTTGAATTAAACTAACTTTGTTGGCTTCTCTTGTGAAGAGAGTACTATTAGCATGTTATGACGAAATCCAATTCAAATAAATTTCTCCCGTCTCAATAGTTGGGGTACCTATTTTGTTTTGTCTTCTTTCAGTTCTTTAAGTTAAATTATATGAGGCTACAGCTGCACATATTGCTCCCCTTTTGATCAGACAAAAAATGATAGAATCAACACAAAAAACAAATGTGTATAAAAAGTCATTCGAATGATTGACGAGCTCGTTTGGTATCACAAGATCGCAGCAGATATCCAGATGAAAAGTGTGACTCATGCATTTTCTCTGTTTTTATATTTTTTGGAAATTATTAATATGTACTTTTTTTTTCTTTTGTTTTTTTTTTTTTTTTTTTTAAAGGAACTTTTGTGCTTCAGATGGTTCAAAATTGAATCTTCACCTTAAATTGCATCTTCATAGTTGAATGTTGAATTGCCAACACATCAAATTCTAATGAAGAACAACCGTCTTTATTAAAATAATAAGGTGTAACAATATGCAACATCCAACGGCATATGGTCCATGCTAGGTTTACCAATAATGTCGTCAGAATTTTTGGGTGATCGTGGAAAGCAAAGGTTAAGCATATTGGGGCATATTCATAGTCATTTTTAAGCTCCAGTTTATTTTAGACCTGGGTTTATTATATCTTAATAACATTGAATAAACTCCAGTCTAAGATAAACTGGAGTTTAAAAGTGACTATGAATATGCCCCATTGAGTTATTTATTGTCAGCACAATGGGATACTAAGTACTTGCACTTTGCATACTAGTTATTAGAGTTAACTAACCTATGATTAATAGTTACACGAACGTTGATGAAAGCCTCTTTTAATTTTAAAAGTTACTTTTCCCTTAAAAAGAAAGACCTCATTTTCTCAAAAAAAAAAAACAACAGAATAAGGAAACTTTTCGTCCCTTGATTGTAATTGGGTAACTTTTAAATCAATAGAGTTGTTGCGACAACAATTAATATCAATTAAAAACACAATTTTCCAGTTTCTTGTTTATAAAGGGTGTTTTTTTGTTGAGGTATAGAACTTTGAAATGGAATAAAATAAAGATGATTTTTTTTAAATTGACATAAAATTTATTTTATTCGAAAGATATTTTTCTGGCATTATATTTTAAATATGATTTCTGGCATATGACCGCCACGGCTGGCTCGGATGTAGTCTAATCTGGAGGTCCAATTTTCGATGACTTTTTCCAACATTTGTGGCCGTATATCGGCAATAACGCGGCGAATGTTGTCCTCCAAGTGGTCAATCGTTTCGGGCTTATCGGCGTAGACTAGTGAATTCACATATCCCCACAGAAAAAAATTAAGTGGCGTTAGATCGCATGATTATGAAGGCCAATTCACGGGTCCGTCACGTGAAACTACCATCAATAAATCAACTGTGTCACGAGCTGTGTGACATGTTGCGCCGTCTTATTGAAACCACAGCTGCTGCACATCATGGTTACTCAATTGATGAACGAAAAAGTCGGTATAATCATGGCTCTATAGCGGTCACCATTGAATGTAACGTTCGTTTTTAAAGAAGTACGGACCAATTATCCAACCAAACCATAAAGCACATCAAACAGTCATATTTTGTGGATGTAACTGTGTCTCAACATACACTTGAGGATTATCATCACTCCAAATACGGCAGTTCTGTTTATTGACGTATCCATTCAACCAAAAGTGAGCCTCATCGCTAAACAAAATTCGCTTATGAAAATTGGGATCAACGGCAATCTTGTTTTGGGTCCATTCACCGAATCTACGCCTTGGTAGGTAATCCTGTGGCTTCAATTATTGCAATGCCAAACCAAACTTAAAATAAATCACTTGACAGCTGACAAAATGGTAGCCAGTTAAAATAGTTTTGCGAACTTAAAGTTCTATACCTTTACAAAAAACACCCGTTATAATAGCCTGTAACATCAACGCCATATCGTCGATGATTTGTTTACAAATAAACTCTTCAGCATTTAATGGTGATCGTGGATGCAAAGGTTTAGTTTATTAAATTATATATTGTCAGCACAATGGCATACTACCTTAACTTTGCATACTATAGTTTATAGAGTTAACTTAGCTATGATTATAGGTTATAGTTACTCGAACGTTGATGAAAGCCTATTTTAGTTTTAAAAGTTAATTTCCCTCAAAAAGAAGGATTTCATTTTCTCAAAAAGAACCACAGAAGGAAGCGGCACTGACATCATCCCTTGGTTTGTAATTGGGAAGCTTTAAAAACAACAGGGTTGTTGTGACAACAATTAATAGCAATTAAAACACACAACTTTCCAGTTTCTTGTTTATATAAAATATTTAGGTTTGTCCGAGATATTTTTTTTACAATTTATTTTATATACACAAAACAATCTCTGTATATTTTTAAAATATTTAGAAAAACTCGAACTAAAAAGAAGGGTTTTTGCTAAGATGCAACAAAAACCTTGAGCGTGTAGGTTAGGTCGAAACAAGAAAAAAAATCTTATTAAAGGGGGGACAGGGCTAAATTTTCCCGTTTAAGTGCGAAAACAAATTATTAAAAACCGACAGCAACACTTACAATGTCATGCTATAGCTTTTCTTATTGCCAAAAAATCAATTATTATTTTCTTAAAAAAAAAAATCGGTTAATTTTCAAAAGAATTTTTCAAACTGATTTCTATTCAAAGGTTTGCGTTATTGTGTAGGTACTATTTTTGTTTTATAAACATTGGGGTTTGTTTCGCAATACCTGAGTAAAGTTCTGACTACCTACTTTGCATTTAAATTATGCGCAAAATTAATTCCTCCCTCGAAATAATAGTTGTATGTGTTGTCAATTAGATGTTCCAGTTTTGCAGGCCAGTTTTTACTGCTGAAAAATTCAAAAAAAAAAAAATTAATATTTTAATTGTTGAGTAAATTTGCTAATCGACAAATCATCTATCCATTTAAATATTTACAACTTTAATTTTAAGTTACACTATTCAGATATCGTGAAACGTAATCTAGGTTGATAATTGACTAATAAGTTCGAAGTTGCTTATTTAGAACTTTAAACACACCCTCTATTCTTTCAGAAAATAAATAATCACCAAAATATTTTTTTTTCAAGAAAATCCTTTCTTGATTTAACGTGATTGGAATTTATATAACTAAAATTAATTAAATTAACAAATGGACGGATTAATGTTTTTTTTATTATTGTTTACTTGATCTATAGGTTCGGTGACCATCCGTCCTGGGTTTCCCGGGATTGTCCCGTATTTCTATAGCCTGTACCGGTTTTTTTTTTTAAGAAACCCGGGACGTACAAGTGTCCCGTATTTAATAATTTGTCCCGTATTTGCATATTTTCTGATGTTTTTGTTTTTTTTTTTTTAATTTATATATTATTAGATAATGGACGGAAAACAAAAAGACAGTAGGTAGTTGAAAAATGGGTAGAATTTTGTACGCATATCTCAGATAAAAGCATTTTTTTGCAAACCTTTTACAAAATGCAGAGTTCAGCTTGTGTTTGCCAGGTTCTAATGCTAGCAAAGAAAGGATTTTTTCAATAATGAGCAATATTTGGACTAGCGAAAAATCCTAGCTAAATGTAAAAACTCCAAAAGCCATGTTAATTGTTAGATATAATTACAATTTAAGCTGACATGAACTTGAAAATTATTTAAAAGAAAACCACAAAATTGTAAAAGAAATTCTTTCTGCCAAGAAGTATTAAATGAAAAGAAAACAAAATTTTACGTTGTAAACTTGGCTTAGTGTTCATTTCGAAATGTTATGTTTTTTGTAGCTTTGCATAATGTATGCATGTACATTTAACTTAAATTATTTAAAGGCGTATTTGCTTTCTTAATGAAGACTGGATTATTTTAATAATGAAATTCAAAATGTGAAGTTTTAAGTTGTTTTTTTTTTTTAGTTTTAATTTTGTTATGTTAAATTATAATCTATTGTATTGTTCCTTAATGAAACGGCTAATAATTTTTACATTTTAAAAATTTTTACTTTTTGTCCCGGGTTTTGCTCGCAGAAATATGGTCACCGTATCTATAGGGCATGTATTGTTTTCGAGACTGTACTAAAAAATAACACTACGATTATTGAAAGCGCCCCTTTTTATATTTGCATATACATATGAGTGATTTTTTAAGAGGTTTAGAACTTTTTTAAAAAAAAAAACACAAAAAATTCCAAAAAATGAATGAAATATTTATTTGAATCGATAGTTTGAACCTTGCAATTTAATGTTTAAAGATAATTTCATGCAAATGTTGACCGCGGCTGCGTCTCAGGTAGCCCATCCGCTGAGTCCAATTTTGGCATACTCTTTCACACATATCGGCCGGTATCTCACGAATGAATGCATGGATGTTGGCTTCCAGTGCGTCAATCGAAGCGGGCTTGTCCCTATAGACATTAGCCTTGCCATACCCCCACAAAAAATAATCTAATGGTGTCAAATCGCACGATCTAGGCGGCCAATTGACCGGCCCGAAACGTGAAATTAACTGTTCACCAAACTCGCCTCGCAATTGCGCCATTGTTTCGCGTGCTGTGTGGCATGTGGCACCGTCTTGTTGAAACCACATATCATGCAAGTCAAGAACTTCCATTTCGGGCAAAAAAAAGTTTGTTATCATCGCTCGGTAGCGTTCACCATTGACAGTAACGCTGCGATTCGCATCATCTTTGAAGAAATAGGCCCAATAATCCCGCCGGCCCATAAACCGCACCAAACAGTGGCTTTTTCGGGATGCATTGGTAGCTGTTGCAATGCTTCTGGCTGATCTTCACTCCAAATGCGGCAATTTTGCTTATTTACGTACCCATTCAACCAAAAATGAGCCTCATCGCTGAACACAAGCAGCGCACGATGAACATTTCGAACCGAGCACGAATTTTGATAGTAAAATTCAATAATTTGCAAGCGTTGTTCATTTTTAAGACGATCCATGGTTAAATTGGAAACCAAACTGAAGCTGTTTGACAGTGACACAAGGTACTAAACACACGTCAGCTGTCAAAACCAGTGTTGCCAAAACCAAACCAGCTAAAAAATCACCCGTTACATACACCGGTACACATGCTTTTACACATTGCCCAGGAGGTAGAATTTCAATGTGTAAGTCTAGTAGGATCTTTAATTTTACGATATTTTGATTTAAACTCTTCTTGAATGCAACAATGAAAGTGTGCAAGAAATAACTAAGCACAGTTGTGATGGATGTTATTTTGCGATTGTTTGAACAAGTTTAGTGGTTAAAATGCAAATTGGAGTACACATTTGTTTGCGCAAAATCAGATTTCATTTTCTTGTTCCTGGTAATGCGCCCCCAGAATTTTGCGCCCTGTGCGTTTGCTCATCTTGCACATATGGTTGGTCCGGCCCTGTATGGCTTAAACTGGTAGGCTGAATTGCTTCATATTTGGTACAAGAACATTTTTATTTCATTCCCTAGAGGGAAAATTCTAATTTTTGTTTTAGCTCGAGTTTTCGACATTTTAGACATGTCGAATACTTGTGATAGATTACACAAGAAAAATTAAGTACTCCACATGCATTTGTCGAAAACAAAACAAAAAAAAAACTTTTCAGCAACTAAATCAAGAGTAAATGTAAACTACAATGGATGTTTGCTAAAAGAATACAGTTAGTTTGAATTTATTTTTGAATTCTGTGGTTTTTTTGGTCACTGAATTCTTATTACAAATTAATGTACCTACCTACCTATACTGATCAAATATCACTCATATACTTGGTACTTATTCTAATCGGAGCTTCAGAGTTTAATCTACATCATCGATTGTGATTTCGAAATCGTGGTCATCTTCGACTGTTTCATCGGTTGACCGCAACGTGAAATAAAGATTGACAAGCTTCTTTTACGTCTCGTCTGTCAGCCGGTTTCTAATGCCATTGTATACAAATCCCCAGTTGGAAAATAGACGTTCTAGCTGCGCAGTTGATGTTTTGGGATCTTTAAAAAATTCATAGGAAACTCAGCTAATTTACCTGCCCCAATTCAGCGGCATAGTGCTAGAATATTTTTTGTTAAGTGATTTTTCTTCGATTCAATGTAGCGAACGTTTCTGCATTTTAAAATTGTAACAAGAGTTTAAAACTTTTTTATTTTATTTCTCTGTCACTATGTTACTCCTGCGGCCTCGAACAACTGATCTGATTTTTAGGCCCAGGCGAGACATAGCCAGGGTTGTTGCGACATGTTCTGGCCACTGGCCTATAGGAGAACATGCGGCGAAGCTTGGCATTTCGTACAATACTTTCTGTCGCAGTTGTGGGGACCATCAGGAGAAGGAAACAGTGGCCCACTTCCTCTGTAAATGCCCTGCTCTGGCCAGATCGAGAGCGAAATCTTTTGGAAATGATTTTCTTGAAGATCTACACGAACTTTCTGAGATAAAGATCGAAGGTTTGATTGCTTTTCTCAACGCGACAAAATGGATCTAGGTCAAGCTTCGACCTTAAGTCCTTTACCTCACCCTTCGCACTCTCTTAGACAGCGCGTAAGCCGAATAAGGGCGTTTTTAAGGACCCGTAAGAGGGTATATGTGCAAACCCCTCCAATAGTTTTTAAAAAAGAAAAAAGAAAGGGAAAACTAAAAATTAAAAAAAAAAAAAAAACGCTTTTCACCCAACAGGTCAATACGAGTTATGGTGTCAAAACGGCGCACTCTAGCGCTAATTGGGTCACGGAGCGAGTTTGCTCTGGGCCGCCATCTCTACCTACCTACCTATAGGCCTGCGGCAACGCCGCTGAAGAGGTGGAATGTGCATATTATATTCTATACAATAGAAACGAGCAAAGAATGTCATTTGAGTATTTAATTGAGGAGTTTTCGACACAAATGAAGTAGAAAATTGTTTTTAATCATCAAAATTAGAAATAAATTCATAAGGATTACTTCTCGAACTGTTTTGACACTTACGCGATGTACACCATTTGATTTTTTAAAAAAATCTTAATTATAATGAGAAAAATTTTTTTTAAATTCGTTGGAGTGGTTTAAAACATTTTTTAAGAAAAAATGTCAGTACGACAATTTTAATTATTTATTAATGAAGATATAAAAATAAATAAAAAAAAAAAAATATGATACGGTTTTGAACTATCGAATTTTAAACAAAGCCCATATTTTGATTTTTAAATGCAAAACATATTTGTATTTAAAACTATTTGTATTCAATAATATTTAAACTTATTAGAAGCTTATGCATAAAAAAATTAATTCAAATCGGTTAAGTAGATGAATGAAAATCCAAAAAAATATTCTAGGAGACGTTATTTTAATAATTTTACAAAGAAGAATTTATTCTTGTTTATTGGTAAGATTGTTCTAATTTTGACAGACGCTTTTGGCCAAGTTCGATTGAACTATATTTAAAAAATCCAAAAAAATTGTTTTTTTGAAAATTTTGGTCTACAATATTAGGTATTACAAATGTATCAATTGTTCTTCATAAAAAAATTGATCAAACTGAGTTGAACCGTTTTCGAGAAAAACGAAAATAAAAAAAAGGTGGGTAAGTTCCATTAATAAAAATGTTTCGTAACGATTTTTTTTATTAAAAGGCAGCCTATGTACAGGGTGGCCCGTAAATGATGGATAACCTTGCAACTGGGTAAAGCTGGACTTAAGACCTTTCAGAAAAAAAAAAATATAAATATGGTGTTATGGCGTTTTTTTTTTCAAAAAAATTAAAAAATATTTGACTTGACTCAAATATCTGAACACTGCTACCACGAGTAAATGATTCTCACTGTTTTTTTTTATTTTTATAATATTCTAGAATATCTGTACTGATAGATAGGCGGTCAAATTTAACACTAGTTTTTACAGTTTTTTACATTTTAATTTTTAAAATTAATTTTGTAATACAAAAAGGATAAAATATTTCTTTTCATCAAAGTTTGACCCTCTTTTAAAAAAAAAATAAAAATGTATGAGAGCATAAGTGGCCAACTATTTTAAAAAAGTTGTCTATTTAAGATTCTTTCTAAAATAGTACAAGACATGTTTGTGTTCTTAATAATAACCGATAAAACTAGCTTTCAAAATACTGAAAGAGGTTTTTCAACATTTACTCAAATGAAAATTAAGTTACAGTGAATAGTCAATTATTTGGCCTATAAATGTGCAGATTCCTAGTTTCGTCACAAAAGCGAAAAAATCGATTAAACTTCGAAAATTAAAGTTTTTAAAAGGCCTATATCTTAAAAAATATGCAAGATTTTGGAAAAAAGTATTTAACATAAATTGTTGCAAATATTATTTTGAATATTTTTTGTTTCTCTTAAGCTAATGTTTACATACAAAATGGCATTAACACTTAAAGTCCACCAAATTCAAGATGGCGGCCAACCCTTATGGAAAATGAGGGGGGAAAACTAAGTGGGAGTAATCTGGTGGTACCGCCTACCTACAGTTAAAATTTCATTGGACTCCAATTTAACGCAAACCTACTAATTTTTTCCGTCGATTTGATTGGACTATTATCATCGTTCAAGTTTGATCAAAATCTCAAGTTTGCAGTTTTTTTACGAATCCTTTACTTTCCAGATAGTACCTATACCTACATATGTTTTGTGTATACTGCAGGTAAAAAGTCGATGTTATGGTGAATTTTGTGTTGGCCAAACACACTTTCTTCTATAAAACAGATCCAAAAACACCTCTGAACAAAATAGTAAAAAAAAAAAATCAGCGATTAAGTTGTTCCTGCCTATATAAACGTACATACTAATAATCTGACAGATATAAAAATACGAGATCACCTTTTATCCCGTTTCCATAATTTTGTATTAAAATCTCGATGCGTAAAAATAGCACAACGAATTATAATCTGCATCTGTTAAAAAGCTGAGTTTTATATTTGTATAGAAACTGCAACATTAACGCATGCTATAATAATTAACATCAAACCTTGGCCCTTCATGCGCTGTCATGCAAAAGAGTTGTTTCTTTTATTTGTATAAATAGATAACAACAATGTAAATGAAAATCTAATTAAATTGAGAAAAGGAAATCAACAGGGATGTACATATAAGTGACTGCACATATATCGTTTAAGTGAAAGCAAAATAATCAAAGAAAATTATGAAAATTCTTTTACAAACTGGGCCAACTGAAAAATACAATAGATAATTCTGAAAGGCAATTTAAATGTATAAAGTGTTAATTGGATTCAGTCAAACTAAGCACCGCTAGCTGAAAACAGCAATTATATTTGAAAACGAATTTTCATTTAAATAACAATTATTTTAAGTTTAAGTTTTTGTTCGCAGTTAATTTTATTTTTTTTTGTTCAATTTAAAGTAATTTTATTATAATGAAAAATATTGAATTAGTAAGATAGTGTTAATGCTTATCATTTAATTTCGCCTCGGAATAAAGTAAATTTTACTTTTATCGATTTTAAAAAAAGTGTTTCGTAAAACAAATTATTACTTGACTTTTACTTTTATATAAACGTTATTGTGCATTTAATGGTACCTGTTCCATACACTTTAAAATTATAAAAGGAATACCTCAGCATGGAATCTACAAAAGGATTGAAATACGTTAGTGATCTAGTAAGTGTATATTGTGGCTTCCAGTTTTTAATTATAGATATATACAAAATTTAATTTTAAATTAAAATATATCTCTATAGGATAAATTATTATTATATCGGTATATAAAATCTTTGAAAATAAGTCAAAAAGAACAGTTTTTCGGGATTTGTTCTTAGATTCAGGTGAAAAAAAAATAGAATTTTGCAAAGTTCTTTCTTTTGTCGTATTTCTTTTAAGGTATTAGTTTGATACCAATTAACAATTTACTAACATTCAAACTCTTTACTAAAATGTACTTTGTTCTAAACAATTTTTAACTAGTATCATACCAAACTTATTTTTTTAATAAACTCAAGCTTAACACGCCTTAAACAGTGGAATTTCGTGCAAAAAAGTAAGCAAACGTACCTTTTTC
The DNA here is from genome assembly GCA_932273885.2 of Leucozona laternaria. Taxonomy (NCBI): domain Eukaryota; kingdom Metazoa; phylum Arthropoda; class Insecta; order Diptera; family Syrphidae; genus Leucozona; species Leucozona laternaria. The sequence goes on along the minus strand of OW026366.1, from coordinate 263,444,604 downwards.
ACATTTGTAATTGTCAAAGTGACATATGGAGTTAGTAGCCGTTTTTTTTTATTATCAGAGATGATCCATATAGATCATCAAATACATGCATTACAACAATAACACGAGATCCGGCTCTCTATCGGGACCACGTTTCATGAACCAAAAGTTTAGTTTTTGCTATTGCTTCTCAGCTTTGCAAATGGTTAGGAATTGTGAACTTTATAGTGTAAAGAAAAAAGAAAACCAATAAATGAAAAATAAATAAATGTAAGGAAAAAAGAGATAGGTATACAACACAGTTGTCACTATGATCCGTATTGTTTTATTTCCATGAGATGATCTATATGGATCATCGGCGATAGTAAAATACGGCTAGTATGATACTTAAAAGATGAAATGGCATTTTAACTTTAATAAAATGTTAAAAAAAAATAATAAGATGGTAACTCCTTTAAAATTTGGAAAATTCTCTTTTTAATCTAGCATCATACTAAAAAGATTTAACATAGTACTAAATCGATTACAATTTTGCGCCTATGTATTTACAGTAAAGCCTGAGGTTGATTGAAAAAAATTGCCATATCGGATCTTGCCTTAGTATTACAGAAATAGAAAAGTTAAAAGCAGGGGTTTATGTTGCAATGCCCTCAGAAGCAGTTAGGTTGATCCATCGACTATTAGATTATTGATCTTAAACAATATTCCAATAGAAATAGAACATTCTGCAACAATAGCCGTTGTCCTTTGGATGTGGTGGATTAGCGCGCCATCGCCACCTCTAAAGGAACACGGGTGATAGTTTGATTAAATTAAATTTAAATGAAATAAATGTAAATCTAAACCTCTGACTGAAAGTTGGTAGGGTTAGACCTGATCAGTTGAGTTGGTGGTAGCTCATTCAGGTATTGTTGTTGTTTCATTCAAATCTACAACACTAAAACTCTGACATTTCTTGCTACTAAAAAAAGTTATTAACATAAGTCGTGCAAGAGCTAAGCTGCACTTACATATACCTAATTAAGAAAACATGCTCGTTAGGGGATAAGCCCAATTGATACCATGGTTCACTATGTAGTTTTGGAAAAATGGGTGGCTCTAAGCTATTGGGCGCGTTCAACGCATTACGTTTTACATCTGAATTTTCAGATTTCTGAATTTTTGGAGCTTCTGATTGGCCAGCTGCCATTAAAAGTTAGATGACTTTTAGTGACTTTTAGTTACGTTTGCTTACGTTTCATCTGAATTTTCAGCCAAAAATTCTTATCTGAAAATTCAGAATAAAGTAATAGTGGTGGGGGAAATGTTGAAGTACTATACATAGAAGTTGAACTTTATGATTTTCGCTCTGGTTAGTGGTTGATTTATGATGATTAATTTTCATCACGAACAAATTAATACTTTTTTACATAAGAGAACTTTTTGTTTATTGATAAGTGAGTTTTTAAATCAAAAGATTAACTATTCTTAAAAAAATGTTCCCAGAATTCTACATCGCAATATTGTGGAATTATTTTTTCATTAAACTTCACATAGTCTTGCTGTAATTTGTTGCTGATTTAGTTAAATAAATCACCACCAGAACTACTGACGCTTAATTTTTAATTTAAGAATATAATTAAAGTTCTATTTTATTTTGTTTTAATAATGACACAACAACTTTCAACTGAAAATTCAGATTATTTGTGAGTTCAACAGCATGAATTCAGATCCGAACTTTCAGATTTTGTGATTGAACGTGCCCATTGAAGCGTAACGTGACGTTAGCGTAACAATATCTGGAGAAAGTTAACGTAACATGATTGTTAACTGTTTGACACTGGTATGGGAATTGGATGCTAACATGTTACAAAACAACGGAATTTCCCTGACTTATTCCGTACAGCATAGTTACGTGTTGATTTTATTATCATTTTGGCCCCAAAACAATGATTCTTTAATTATAATAATTGGGAAGAGGCCCAAACGTTTATCGCAAAAAAACTGCCCTCTATAAAAAACTATTCTGTTTAATTTATCTTCTACCTATTTAGTTTAATAAAAAAAAAATTATTTTGAAAACCGGCGGATAGAAAATTCAGTGGAATTTAACCTCAAACACTCATTTTCCTTGTTTATTAAATATAATGCAAATGAAATATCGAAATTATTTACCTTTCTGCAATTCGCTGCTCGGGTCTCAGTGCAAAGAAAATTAAAAACTTTTAGACAAAAGTAGCAATTCAATAAACAATTTAGTCACATCTGAAAAAATTAAAATATTTATTAAGTTCGTGGATCACTTCTGTTCTTAACTACCCATACATATACCCACTGACAACCTTTCCAAGAAATTGCGAACACGCCTAATTTTAAATGCCATTTTTCAAGCATAAATCATTTAATTGCATTCGGGATCTTATACCTACTTTTTCAAATCCTCAAATAAAAAACAGAATACACTTTCACCCTGGCACTTCATTAAACATCAAAGAATTTATATAGGTAGATACATTTATGTATGTATGTAGATACATATATTTTCCAGTTATTTTTTGTTTAGATTTTCATCAAAGAACCAATTAACATTCTTGTTCTTATACAAAAGTATATAAAATTTTTTGCTAATGCGAATAAACTTTAAATATTCATCAATTTGCAAAGAAAAGAAAAAAAAACAAATTACGAAGAAATATTGAAAATTCTAGGCATACGAGGGGCCGGTCGCGTCGCTTCGCACAGTGGGATCTTGCCTAAGCAGAAGAGGCGAGAAGTCATTTTTTCTAAATGTAACAAATTTCAATAAAAATAATTGTTTCGATTAACCGATATTATGCCTCACATGATTCAAGTATTTTTTTTTTAGTCAGTGGTTTCATCACTGTACCATTCGGCATCAAAGATGACAGTTTAGTTAAAATTTTGTTCTGTGTTAAACTAACCGAAATAAGTGGCCTACATTGTGATACAAAAATTATATTGAAAATTTATTGTTAATACAAAAATTTTACATAGAGTTTGTTGAATCAGGTATGTTCTTTTAAAAAGCATTAGTTTTGACTCGATTATGTAGTAAATTTGTAAAAAAAAAAAATAAGAAAAAGTCAGTTCCTTATAAAAAAAATAAAACATTTATTAAATAACTGTACTTTTTGATAAGGCAAACATTGAAATTAGATTTAAAGTGTTTTTCTTGGTTAAATAGATTCTTTATTCGAAACTGAAGTTAAAAGTAAAAAATGTTGACCTAAAATATTCTTTTTTTAATTTTTTGTGTTCAAAAGTATGCAAAATATTAAACCATTTTCATTATGTTTAAGGGCTCAACATACAATTTTTCTCTTGCAAAATGCTGGAACTCTGCGAAATCTTTTTAAACAGTAAATTTAGACCGCTCAATACAAGTCGTATTTGATGGTTTTAAGTCTGATATTCATAAAATAAACGCTGGTGTGCCACAGGGCTCCGTTTTGTCTCCGACCCTCTTTCTTATATTCATCAATGATCTTTTGTCTCAAACTTCTAATCCATTAAATTGTTTTGCTGACGACAGTACCCTCAGCTTTTCATATTCGTTTCTAGAGTCACATACTTGTCCTTGGGATGTGGATTTAGAACGGCAGCGTATGATAAGCTCATTTAATTCTGGGGCCAAATTACCGCATCAGTGACTGATCGAGTGAGTGCCGTCAGTGATCGAATGAACGAGTAAAATCTATGGGGATGATGACTCCATAACGTGAGCGGTAATGCGAAACTCACATGATTCGGTCACGTATTACTCGATAACTGATGCGGTAATTCGGCCCCTGACCCTGATCTCGACAGCATTGTCCAATGGGGAATCAAAAACCGCGTAGAATTTAATGCTTAAAAAACCCAATGCTGTCTCCTGTCGTTGAAGTGGAACCCGTCCCCCATGCCGCTATCCATGAGCGGTACTTGGATTGAAGAAACCGAACAGCTTTCAGTTCTCGGTATGTACATCACAGACCAGCTCTCGTGGAATGACCACATATTCAACGTCGTCAAAAATTCTGCCAAATGTTTAGGTTTTCTTTGGCGATGCAAGAAATTTTTCTCCCCTTCTGATCTGGCTATAATCTACAAAGCCTTTATCCATCCAAAGCTTACGTACAACTCTCACATCTGGGCAGGTGCTCCTTTAACTCATCTGAATCTCTTGGATATGATTAAAAAAAGAGCTTTAAAAATGATAGGTTATATAAGTATAACAGAAACAATTACAACTCTGGAACACCGCCGTAATGTTTCATGACTCTCTCTATTCTATCGCTACTTCCACAAACAGTGTTCTAGTGAAATAGCCAGCTGCATTCCTGCCCTAAAACAATTCAACCGTAATACTCGCGCTTTTCCGAATGCTCATCAGTTTACCCTTGAGCCCAATTTCGGACATACCGTCAAGTATAGAGATTCATTCTTTAGCCGAACTACAAGAATGTGGAATGCTTTGCCTGGGTCTATTTTTACCTCCCATTTTGATATTCAGAAATTCAAAACCAATGTGCATCGGTATCTTCTATTAAATCCTTCCCTATTTTCCTAACGCACGCACTGTTCTAAAACATTTTAAGGGTAGTCAAAATCCCTTTAGTGCGCGCTGATTTAAAAAAAAATATTGACAAAAAAATTGAATATATTGAGACATTTTTAATGACAAGAACAAACTGTACTGAAAACCATGTGTGAGAGATAAGAAAAAAATTTATACAGTTCAAAGGAGAATCCCGAAAAATGTATGGGCGAAAAATCCAGAGTGGACCAAAATAAAACATTATGTGGATTAAAAGAATATTTATTGTAAAGGGTTTTCCAATAAGAGGTGTTGTTTTGAATAGCCCGCTATTTCGGTAGCTGTCACTTTTGAAGCTGTCATTTTTTGACATTTGACAAGTAGAAACTACGCCATTAATAAAAATGGAACGATACACGCTTCAACAACGCATTGAAATTATTAAAATTCACTATAAAAATGGTGAAAATTTGGCAGAGACGGTTCGTAAAACTAAAACATTTTTGGGTCGTCTAGAAGCACCTTGTCGGACCGCAATACAGAAATTGGTGGACAAATTCGAGCTGTTGGGACAAGTTAGTGATGTGAAGAATAAAACCCGTGCAAGTCGCTCAAGAACAACTGAGAATATTGCTGTTGAAGCCCAAAGTGTTGAAGAAAACCCAGGTTTGTCCATTTCCATTCCTCGTCGTTCTTTGGAATAAGGCATTCCACAAACGTCATTACACCGTATTTTGCATAAAGACTTGGGTCTTAAGGCTTATAAAGTTCAGTTAACACAAGAACTCAAGCCGGCTGATCATCAACAACGTCGTGTCTTTGCTGATTGGGTCCTTGAAATGCATGAAAATGATCCGGAATTTCATCAAAAAATCATCTTGACTGATGAAGCCCATTTCCACCTCGGAGGCTACGTCAACAAGCAAAACTGTCGCATCTGGGGCTCGGAAAACTCAAGAGTTATTGTTGAAAAGCCTCTCCATCCTCAACGCGTGACTGTTTGGTGCGGTTTATGGTCCGGCGGGGTCATTGGACCTTACTTTTTCGAAAATGAGGCTGGAGCAACAGTTACGGTCAATGGATTGCGCTATCGAGAGATGATTAATGATTTTTTATGGCCGCAATTGGATGGTATTGATCTGGACAACGCTTACTTTCAACAAGACGGCGCTACGTGCCACACAAGCAATGAAACCATCGATGTTTTACGGGAAAAGTTTCCGGACCGTGTTATCTCTCGAAGAGGTGATCACAATTGGCCACCGAGATCTTGTGATTTAACACCTTGCGACTTCTTCCTTTAGGGCCACGTGAAAGATAAGGTCTACGCCAACAGCCCAGCGTCGATTCAAGACCTCAAAGATGGAATTCGTGAGGCTATCGAGGACATAGGGCAGCCACTTTGCGATTTGGTTATGGAAAATTTCATGAAAAGGATATGGTCCTGTAAGCGTGGCCGTGGCGGCTATTTGGCTGACGTTGTGTTCCATTATTAACGGCATACCTTCCTCTTTATAATGAAATAAACATCCGATCATTTATCTCAAAAAATGCCATTTTTGTTTGAATATCAAAATAACACCTCTTATTGGAAAACCCTTTAAATAACACATATGACATTACTTTCCTTAAAAGTTATCCCCGGAGCTGACTTTAACAATTTTTTTATTTGCATTAATAAAGTTAATTGGGCAATATAAAAACGGGAAATGTAGCCAGGCGTTTTTTTCAAAAACTCAAAAAAAATCGAGCGAATTAACCGGTATTGATGAAAATCTGAAAAAAAAATTCAAATGTTTTTGCAGTGGCTATCAAGTGGATTTAGAATTGACGCTCCAAAATTCAAAATGTATTGTCTTGAGACTGCGAAGTTGTTTCTAATGCTGTATCCTTGGTATTCTATGAACGCTTCAGTTCATAAAATTCTTATTCATGGACATGAAATAATTTCTCAAAGTATGTTGTCCATTGGAGAATTGAGTGAATAAGCGTAAGAAGCCCGAAATAAGGATTTTAAAGTGTACAGAGAGTATTTTAGTCGTAAAACATCTAGACAAGACACATTAATAGACATTATGAACCGAATGTTAATATCTTCGGATCCATTTATTAGCAACCAGAGAGTTTGAAAACCTTTCAAAAAAATTCCATTTGATTCTAAAGCTATCGAAATGTTTTTAGAGCTCGATTTAAATAACCAACCGCAGACTGAAAATATTGACTACTTTTCGGACTCGGAAATCAGAATAGTAACTGTTGCACAAATAATTTGTTAAATTTTTTTCAGATATTGAATATGTACATATTTGAAAATCTAAATAATTTGTCTTCAATCAAAAATTCAGCTGTTAAAATGTTTCAAAAATTGTAACTTTATATAAGAATATTGAACTAAAAAATGATTTATACGTTTAAAATTGAGTTTAAAATAAGGAAAATTCATAAATGGCTTTTTATTCTGTTAATCCAAATTCCTCACTCTAAATAAATATATAGATGAGGCATTTCTGCCCCACTGTGCGTCGCCGGCACACATATTATTTAGGTTCGAAAAGAAAACATGAGTCTGCTATTGCACAATGAAATAATAATTAATCATTATAAATATATCTTTTTGATGGCAAATGTGGTCTTGTTCGTCTTGTCGTGTTTGTTTAGCGTCAACGGGAGATTTTAAATTGAAACAATGCATTTATTTGAAAAAAACATGTTTATATAAACATCAGAGCATATTATTATATGGCAAAAGGCCATGAAAAAAAGTATGAATGTTGGGATTTTTGGGAACAGTCACCGGTGTTGCATGTTATAGTTTTGTATTTACCTAACTTTTGTAGTGGTGAGAATGTGTGACCTCCAACAGAAAAGGACTTTATATCAAAGCAGTACCGTTGAATGGCTGATCGATATTCAAAAATTTTATTTTTTTTTTAAATTAAAAATAAGATTTTTTAAATTAAATTATTTATCATCCAAAATAGCAACTAAACATAAATAAAACATATTTTATAAGTAGGTTAGGCATACAAAAAACGAACAATAGATATTTATTTATTTATTTATACATCAAGCAGAGACACAGCTCTAATAGACTACTTAAAAATAATTAACAATTTAAGAAAAATATATCGAAGTAAATACTAACCACCGTTATTAAGGCTTAATAACAATCTTTTTTTAAAACAATCTCTGCTTAAGTTTAAATTAAAATCAATAACAGTACATAACGAATAAGCTTGTCTTAAACACCGAGTTAAGGGTTCATTGGTTCCATAATTAACCCTATGAAAAGGTACACAAAATAAACGATTACTTCGTAAGCCATGACTTGGAACATGAAAACTAACCAACGAAAGCAAATGTGGGCAATTGATTTTGTAATTAATTAAATCGCTTACAAACATGACATCAAAATATCTACGTCGTGTTTCCAAGGATTGAGTGCCTAATAACAAACACCTTGTATTATATGATGGCATATCAATATTCCATCGTAAGATCCGAATTGCAGTTCTAGTGAAGCGTTTCTGTATTCTTTCAATTCTCATTGAATGGACAGCATACAAAGGATTCCAAATGGAGGAACAGTATTCTAAAATTGACCGTACATAACAAAAATATAAAGATCTTAAAGTGAAAGGATCAGAGAAGTCTTTAGCATTCCTAGAAATAAATCCAAGCATTGAACTGGCCTTAGAAATGATGTAGTCAATGTGGTTAGAAAAAGACAATTTTAAATCAAAGATCACACCCAAATCTTTTTTTTCGGTAACTTTGGATAGAGAAGATCCTTGTATATCGTAGGAATACAATATTGGAGACACACCACGGTAAAACATCATACTATGACATTTAGAAACATTCAAATGCAGATCATTATTAGTACACCAAACAGATAAGTTATAAAGATCGTTTTGCAGGTTTATGCAATCTGAAATAGATTTTATACGTAAGAATAATTTAAGGTCGTCAGCATACATTAGACAAAGACTATTAATAAAAACACTCGGAATATCATTGATAAATAAGAGAAAAAGAAGGGGTCCTAAATGACTTCCTTGTGGAACCCCGGAAGTTACCACAACCGAGTAAGAAATAAAGTTGTTAATTCGGACGTGTTGAATTCTACCAGTAAGATAGGATTCAAACCATTTTAATAAGTTAGAATGAAAACCTAATTTATGAAGTTTGGCAATTAATAATGAGTGATCAACCCTGTCAAACGCTTTAGAGAAATCAGCGTATATAACATCACAATGATACCCTTGTTCAAGAGCACCTAACACATAATTGCTAAAAATCGCAAGATTGGTCGAGGTTGATCTGCCACCGATAAACCCATGCTGCAGAGGGGAGGATTATTTCTTTCACTGAGAAAACAAGCTTATTATAAACAATTTTTTCAAATAGTTTGGGAATTACAGATGTTTTACAAATGGGACGATAGTTTATAACTTCATTTTTAGATCCAGATTTAAAAACAGGGTAGACATAAGAATATTTCCATTGTTTCAAGAAGTATCCATCTCGAAGAGAGCGATTAAAAATTATTTCAAGAGGGATTACAAAAGAAAAAGCACATTTTTTTAAAATAAAGGGAACAATTCTATCAAATCCTGATTGCTTTTCATCTTTTAATTTTAATAATTCATCAAGGATGTCGCTTCTCTCCACATATAACTGACTAAAATTGAACAGTTCATTTGAAGACATAAACGGGGGCATTGTTAGGTAACTTCTAGGTTTAAATACCGAACGAAAAAAGTCAGCAAAGAAATTACAGATGGTTAACGGCTCACTAGATGTTTGTCCCATATATCGGACTGAATTAGGAATTCCAGTAGAACAATTCTTGTTGTTAATAAACTTCCAGAAACATTTACTATTTCTTTTCAGCTTAGATTCAATACTTAAAAGGAATTGATTATAAAGAAATTTGTTGAGAAAATTAAATTTTCGATTGCATCGAAGGTAGTTCATATACAAAACATTATTATCCCTGGAATCACGGTAAAGTTTAAAAGCTTTGTTTTTACAATTATTCAAATTTATTAGCTTTTTATTGAACCAACAAGGCTTAGATTGAGATTTCTTTGGAATTTTAGGAGTATTTAATTCAATTGCCTCATTTAATAAATTCGTTAATATGGTAAAAGTTTCTTCAATATCAATATTATCAAAAATTGAAAACCAATTAACCCTATTCAAAAAACTAGAAACGTTAGAAAAATTACATTTATCATAGTTTAGAACATAATCAATTTCAGATGTTTGCTTTATATAAGCCGTGTATTTTTGCAAGCCCGGGGAGATTTGGTTGAAAAAAACGACATCGGGGATTAGCTACGCCATTACAGAAACAAAATGGAGTTTCCATACAAACTATCGATAACAAGTATGCAATTCACGCCGGTAACACAGTTTTTCTCCGTGCTTAAGTTAAACCCCGAGAATTCTCCGCGCTTAGCTAAGCCCAAAGGGGATTAGTTGTTGTTGTATTTAACATGTACATTGCAGGACAGGACGTCGTTTCTTTGGACCAATTTCCTCGGGGCTTGCAAAAAAACACGGCTATACTCAAAAAATTCAAAACTACTAGATGATTATCAGTGTTAGGTAAAGGAGGAGGAGTGGGACTGTCGATACTCACACCAAATTCATTATCTGTAAACACTAAATCAAGATAACGATTTAGTTTGTTTTGAAAACAATTAATCTGTTTGAGTCCAAACTCAGCTAGAGTATCGACAACCACACTCTCACAATCACTGCTAACGTTGTATGGAATCAAACATTTGTCATCAGGATCGAAAACCCAATTTAAAGAAGGTAAATTAAAATCACCTAAGATAATAACATGTTGATATTCTTTTAGATTATTTAAAACAAATGAACAATTATCAATGTGCGTTTTGAATATTTCAAAAGAGCTTTTCGGTGGTATATAACTAATAATAAGAAAAATATCATGAATATTATTAAAGCTTAAACGAATAATAAGTTGATCAATGTTGATTGAAGAATAAGAAGACGTTTCAAACGTGTTTACGTTTACTTAGTACAATAGAGGTCTTCCAAGATTTGTCTTTGTCTTTTCTCTTTCTAATTTGTCATCTAAAAACAACAACAAAAAAAAATCCCTGGTTGGAAAATATTTACGTGCTCTTTGCAGTGTTAAAAATCCGGTCATTTGATTATTTATTGTATTTGGAACTGAAAACTTAAATTTGCGATCGAATTACCTATTAATTAGTGTTTAAACATTTTAGTGAACATTTTTTGAAGTGTTTGATACAAAAAAAACTAATTTCATTACATATTTATCACTATTATTAAACACCCGACTTTTTTGGCTCGCCTTCGGCATTTGGTTTTGTGTTTCAACCAGGGAGTGCTGTCAGATTGTTTTTTTTAAATTTCACACTGACACTTCTGACATTTGGTGGCAGAGATTCATATAAAGCCAACTTATTTATAGACAATAGAATCGTTGTAAGTATCATGAAGCAGTTGTTAGGCTTCTAAGAGTTCTTATTTCAACGAAGAAGTCCGTGCTAGAATTCAGATCAAGGCAGTCGTAGTGTTCTCGAGAAAATGCATTCCATCCCTAAATCTCTTAAATAGAGGAATTTCGAGACAACTTGATGGTCCAAATCAAAGTGTAAATATTTTTGATAGCATTATTTCAAACCCATGTTGTCGAGCAGCAAGCCGTAGCAGACCTCGACCTGCCTTTGCTTCCAAGGGAACACATGCTGCGTCTTTTTTTTGCACCAGTGTTAGAGGCAGTTGTATCAAAACTCATAGCTCGGACTAGTGTTAATAAAACATCGATTGGTGGAATTTTCGATAGTATCGATTGTTTTTTTTTTTAAACAATCGATTAATCGATAAACAATCGATAGTGGTATTAATATAAATAATAATTATAAGAAACCACATAATTTCAATTTTTTTTAAATCATTTTCAAATTAAAAAAAAATTTAAGATTTATCAAATATTTTTTTTTTTGCATTGGCACTGGCGCAAGTTGATTTCAATCTGCACCAGGGGATGAATACTCAACTTCTACTTCTATATTTATATTATCACCATGTAAATTGGAGGTATTTCCGGAGTGTTTATACTCCTGGCCACAAAAATTGCATGTGCAAAATTGCCCTTTTTTGTTAAAAAAAAATCCAAAACAAACATAAAAAACTGTATTGCTAAATCGCTATGAAATGTCAATGCGCGAAGCAGTGAAGGTAAGGTGAACTAAATTTTCAAAAACAGAACATTGTTAATTGAGTAGTGTCCGTTCAAGAACCAACTGCACTTTAGCTGAGTTTAGATTTTTGTCATTCAAGGACAGTAGTTCTTAGTTGAAAACTCATTTCTTAAATTTTTTTTCCAACGAAATAAACATATCAACTGGACGACTATCGATATTTTTTTCTAAACTATCGATAGTCCCGATAGTTTAACACAATCGATTAATCGATTAAACTATAGATGTTTTATTAACACTAGCTCGGACTTCGTCTTCCATTATGTCAAAAACAGTCTCAGGCATATTTTCACCCGTTTCTGAAGTAAGTTTTGGCACTCCTAACAATTCTTCGGAACCATTTCCAGAGAAAAGAATGGGCAGGCGTTCTACCTTCTTAAATCCTTTAATGTCAGGTAATATTTCTCCATCCCAATGTTTTGCAATAAGTGAATAATTTCGCTCGGAAGTTTTTTTTTCAATTCTCACTGAATTCGGACCTGGACTTCGTTCTGGTCTGGCTCGTCTTCGTAGGATTGAACTCCGTGAAATTGGTAATGAATCAGAATTGCAACCAAGTGCGGCAGAAAAGGGAATAAGTAATCGCACAGCTTCTCTATCGGTTATTTTATTTCGGTCAAGTTCTTGAAAATTGTTGTTGTACTCGTTCCGAAAAAAACATCTGTTACTGTTGGTCGAAAATTTCTGGCGCCACTTCCAAATCAATTTCGTCTACAGCTCACACAGCTGTTCGTCGAGGTATAGGACGCATGTTTTTTGTTATTTGCACTCCTTGACGCCACTCTTAAAAATTATATACATAGATATTATAAATATTATAAATTATTGCTCATAGTTTTTTCGAAAATTATGTTAATTAATATTTAAGATGTTTTCTAAAAACTAGACACTTAACATAAAATATTAACACTTCAAAGAAACCTGAAACAACAAATCAAGATTACGTATTTTTCCCAAAAACCTAAAAATTGCTACTTGAATGAAAATCCAAAAAAATCTTTTTTGGACCACCCAATGTATGTATATACACGGCCGTAGGCAGCCATACACTAAGGTGAGCTCAGCTAACTCAAAATATATTTGAGCTTACCCAAAAAAAAAATTGATAGGTACATTTTCCACATTTTAAACTTATGTGACAAAATATATTTTCGTATCAAATTCAATAATGTGCGCTACTGGTTTAATTTTTCCGTTTTGTTCCGCACATTTAAGCTTGTCGTAACATTTCCAAGCATTTTCGGCAAGCAACAGTAACTTCGATGAGTTAGTCCAAACGTTGATGGAAATAAAGGATGTCTACGAACACAACCTTAATGCAGATGATATGATAAAAGCAATTGAATTGCTTGATTCCGCGATGAAGAAAAAATTTATTTTTTCGCTTTGGTTTTTATTTAAATTATTGGGAATAATTGAACTAGCTAATAGAATTTTGCAACAACATGAAATCGGCTATCCCAGAGCTATGTCAATTATTCGGTCAGTTGAGAAAGGTATAAAAGATTTCCGAAGGGATGAATCATTTCAACATAGTTTTTGAATACAGAAGATGAAAAATAGAATGCTGTTAAATATGTTCCCTCCTTACGATACGCCTCCACACGCAATAGTTCATTTCTAAAAATCGGGTATGCAATGAAAATTTCCAATGCAGGCCACACATTTCATGAAATCAATTTCAGTTTTTTTTTCTTACCATCTATGTGGCAATAAATGAAGAAATAATTTGACGTCTCATGTCAGTTCAAATGACAGTCGGCCAATTTTCACCTTTACATGTAGGGTTAGGAGTTTTATTTTATATATTTAGCGCGCATTAAAGGGGTGACTACCCTTAAAATGATATACACAGCACGAGCAATTAGATAGATTGGAGGTGATTGAACAGGATATACCGATGCACTATTGGTTTTAAATGTCTGAAGATTACAATGGGATGGGAAAACTGGGCTGGTTAGATCATTCGTGTTGTACGACTAAGGAAAGAATCTCTGCACTTAACAGTAGGTACGTCCGAAGTTGGGCTCAAGGGAAAACTGATGAGAATTCATAGAAGCGCAAGTATGACGGTTGAATTGTAATAGGGGGAGGAATGCAACTGACTATTTCACTAGAACGCTGTTTATAGAAATAGCGGTAAGATAATGATAGACATGAAACATTGCGAAGGTGCTCAGAGATGTAAATGTTTCCGTTATAGTTCAACTGTATATACAGGATTTTTCAACAGAGACGCTACAAAAGTAGAGCAACAGGAACAGCAAACGACGCCATATTTCTAGCCGTTCTTTTGACATTTCTCTTCAGTAAATGCCATTTCATGATAGAAAGATACACGAGCCAACAACGAGTCGAAATTATTAAAATTTACTACCGAAATTCATAGTCAGTGGCCTCAACGTTAAGAGCGCTACGTCCAATTTACGGTCATCATAATCGTCCTAGCAGATCAACAATTGAGCGTCTAGTGGGAAAATTTGAATCTACAGGCACAGTACAAAATGTTCCCGTGCCAGTGAGACAAAGAAGTGCCCGTAGTGTCGAGAATATTGCTGCCGCTGAGGCTTCAGTTGCAGAAAGCCCAAATGTGTCTCTCACACGTCGTTCTCAAGCGTTGGGCATCTCTGTGACGTCTTTGTGGCGAATTTTGCGAAAAGATCTTGGCCTGCATCCTTACAAGATTAAATTGAAGCAAGAACTGAAGCCGCTTGACCACCAGAAGCGTCGTATGTTCGTGAATTCGGCTGAGCAACAACTTGAAAATGATTCGGATTTTCATCGAAAAATCATCTTCAGCGATGAGGCTCATTTCTGGCTGAATGGCTTCGTCAATAAACAAAATATGCTATATTAGTCAGGCAACAATCCACACGTGCATCCCGAAAAAATTACGGTTTGGTGTGGTTTATGGGCCGGCGGCGTCATTGGGCCGTACTTCTTCCGTGATGATCAAGACCGGCACGTTACTGTGAATGGGGATCGCTACCGTTCAATGATAAGCGAATATTTTTGGCCCCAATTGAATGATATGGACTTGGAGGACATGTAGTTCCAACAGGACGGCGCCACAAGCCACACAGCGAATGTCACAATCAATTTATTGGAGACCAAGTTTGGAGAACGTGTTATCTCACGAAATGGTCCAGTCGCTTGGCCGCCTCGGTCGTGCGATTTGACGCCGTTAGACTATTTCCTGTGGGGCTACGTCAAGTCTATGGTCTATGCCAACAAGCCAGCGACGATTGATGAACTTCGTACGAATATTGAACGTGAAACTGCAGCAGTATCGGCCGATTTATGCTTGAAAACCGTCGAAAATTGGGTTCAGCGTCTGGACTTCTGCAAGCGTGTCCGTGGTGGCCATGCAAAAGAAATCGAGTTCCATACATAATGGCATCAAACGTTCTTTCACAGGAATAAAAAATTTCATTGATATCCAAAACCGTTTTTGTTTTATTTAAAAAAACTTTTGTAGCGCTCTTATTGAAAAACCCGATACAATAGGTGTTGTTTGCTCGCCAACCTGAATACAAAAAGATTTCATGCCATAATTTGCCCACTGAACACAGCAATAAAAATGTCGCAATCATTGCTGAAATAAAGATAGAAATAAAAGTTGCTAGTGGAGGCACAGAGTTAAGATCACAGATTAGTCATAGGAAGATGAGAATGTTTCGTACGTTTCACCCTCCAAAACCCATTTGTTTACATTGTTGTATTTGTAATTTCATTCCGCGTCCATGAATAGATGTGAATTGCAACAACAATTTAACCAGGTATGTGAAGATCTCTACTGTCTATGTGTGAGGTTTCTTTACACACATTCTCATTTTTTATCTGATAACTGCCAGTTCAAGCTTGTAGGCAAACCAAAATGGCTGCCGGAGATTCTCATCTTCATGTGGCTAATCTGTGGTTAAGATCCGCTGTTATGTTTTCACTTAGGCAAAGTCACAATGACGATGGAAGTAGCATCATTAAGAAATTATAGTCTCAGTTATTTCAGAGGTAAATGAAAGGTTTGAGGATATTGAATGCCGTCGAATCTGCTCCAGACTTTTTGAGGGAAAATTTTAACAACAATAAATTAAAACCCTCACACAAAGAAATTTCAGTTGTAAAAATGTTCTACTCAACGAAGAAAAAATGTTGATTGCAAAATAATAATGTAGATACTTCAGGTGTTGTTTCCTTTTAAAAGTGCTTTTCCTACAAATTATCGCCTCTTTGAAGCTGCCGAGACATTTGGTGTTAGCACATATTTGAACGAGTGATCATTTTTGGTACTTTCGAGAATAGACGCAATGCGAAGTTCATCAAATCAGTGACTGCGGAATATTTGTATTATAGCATGCGGAAAAAAACTTTAGAATTCGTTGGAAATAAATGATATTTTGCGAAGCATACAACATTTTGAATCCTAAATAGATATTTGTACTGAATAACTAACATATAATGTACCTACTTCTTGATCTGCTATAAACTTTTAATTCGTAATTAAAGAAAAATATGAATGTGATATTGCTTATACCTACCAACTTTTAATGAAAATAATTTTTGTAGACTATATATTTTGACTTTCATTAAAAAAAATTTCAGCTCACCCAAAAAAAACTTGGTCCTGGCTACGGCCGTGGTACATATTCACAAACAATGGGTAGAACATATTTTTTTGTTATCACAAGCCAATCATAAATTAAAAATATTATTTTAACCTTAACGTTAAAACAAAACAGTTTTATTGTATGTTTGAAGTTGTGTTATATCAAGAAATAATTTGTCGTTGTTACTTTCAAATCAAATCCATTAGAATCTTTTCAATTCTGTGTTTGTATTTCGAAAATCTTTTCAAATACTCGTACATAGTTTTTACTTGTTAGTTTAAACCTGATGACCCTATAGTTATTATTTCCTGAATACCCTATACTAATACGGGCTGGATGTTATTGTTCCTCGAAGTTTAAAAAAAATATCACCAACAGGTCCATTTGGGCATTACAATGATATTATGGAAACCGAAAAAATGGGTCTCGATATCGTGTCTGTTCGGCCTTTTTTTAAATTATGCATAGGACACAATAACGGTAGCTCAATACCAGCTATACAACTTTGTTTGCCTTTAGGTAAGGCAATATCTTAATTTTCTCAAAAACTGTTCAACGCCTTAAAAAAAAAGTTGGTTAATTATTGCCTCTGTTCGTTTACTTCCCAAGACTGCCAATTTCTACCAATTTTAGTCCAAAGTTCTATCAAAGTTTATATACAAAAAAAATTGGTAGTTTTGGGAAGTAAACGAACAGACCTATCCTATTAGCAAAAGCTTGTTTAAACTAAAAATAAAATTTCGCAAAATAAATGGTACCTCCTATAAAAGTTTTTATTTTATTTTCGACTTAGCCACTCGAAAATTGTCCAACTGATATGGATCAAATTTTATGCAAAACCTTCTAGGAAGTTGTATACCAAAATTATTAAAAATATGTTTATTTAAATTTTTTTTTAAAATTGTAACAAAATGCAAATTCCACACTGTTAGGGTAGGTGTTGAAGCACCACACCGTTCTGTTGGTACTACCACCCCTATTCTGCTAAACTTTCGCCAGAACATTTGTATTCTTCTATCCACGGGAAGTAAATGATGGTTCCATAATGCGTATAAATTGCGATACAAATAAAATTAAGACAGTGAGATTCTCTTTAGAATTTTAAAAACAAGTATCAGTTGACATTTGCACTCGAATGACAGAAGATTTAAATAAATAATTGGAGCCCGCAAAAATTGGTTATCATCGATCGGTAGCGCTATTTGTTGATCCTGATGGAAATGACATCGTAGTTTTCGAAGAACTATACGGACTCTCGCAGACAGCGAAAATGTTTTAGGTTCGGAGCTTACGTTTCGTTGACGCAAGGTCGTTGGCTGATTGTTAAATGAATCGGCGGACTCAAATTTGGCCACCAAACTTTGGATAATCGACTTGGAAGGATAAACATGTAAACCGTAAAATGGGCGCAACGGACGTATCGTTGCTCCAACAAAAATTTGATATTAAAGTTTTATCATTTGTTCAATCGAGTAACTTGCCATGGTGATTTGGCATCACCAACTGAATAATAAACAACAGATTTGACAGATGTCACCAAAACAACATGGCCGCACCACAGTCCGCCAAAATCTACACTCGCCAGTTATGAAAAACCCTATAGAAGAAGTTGTAGGTAGGGGTCCCTACCGAACTGCCCAAACTGAAAAACACTACGTAAATATATTTCTGATGCTTTTGCTCATAAAGTGTAGTAAAATACATACATACATACCAGAGAATAAAACGAGTCGAGTATAGTTCATGAACATCGAATACTTACTCGAAAAAAGCGAGTTCGAACAAACAGAGTCAAACACAACCAAAATGTTTACGAGTTTTCATGTTCATGAGTATGATGACTCGTAAGTCAGCACAAGCATCAAGCGAGTACAAACGAGTATACGTTGTAACCGAGTTCAAATGGTTTCGAATAAAAACGAGTCAAGCGCTCGTAACCAAATTGTCCACGATCAATATGATCAAATATACTCGACTCGTGGCGGAAGGTGTGTATTCGAGGTCGGTGGCTGACGATGGGTAGGCTAAACTATCTTGTGTAGATTGATGGATGGTAGTTGGTTTTTAAGAAGTCATTTGTCATTTCAATTTCTTTTTTTCAATAGGTATAACGTCTAAGAAGTATAGTAAGAAATAAATGTTCGGATTATGAGTTTTCAAATAGAAAGTACATAACATACATACATTACACATATATGTTATCCAAGTAAAATAAAATGAAAAAAAGAATATAGGTATAAAAGAAGAAAATTTAAAAAAAATAAATATAACAAAGAAAAACTATGAAAAACATAATAGCTATGAAATTATTTTTTAAAATTAATTTATAAAGGTTATAATGTATTTAAAACCCTTTTTATTGAATAATATTTTTATTTTATTATTAAATTGTTGATAAGTTGGCGTCGTAGAGTGAAATCGGATTTATCCTCAAGTTGGAATCCGCGACCATCAAATTGTTGACTGTTACTGGATTCAATCTTGTTCTTTATTCAGTTATTATATTTCCAGACTGTGAAAAAGCTCGTTCTGATGCTGCTGATGTTGCAGGGATGCAGTTGATAATTAAATGAGCTTGATGAAAGTGTTGGAAGAGATTTTTATTTTCAAACCACCATTGAAGCATATTTATAGCGCCGTTAGAGTTATATTGAATATACCGTTCAATTTCAATATCAAAGGAGTTTTCATTTGCTGTAGAATTTTCAGCCATAAAGTCGGAGAAAAGGTCTTTGGCCCTAGTTGACGTAGACGGTAGATCTTCAACATCGTCCACAGATGTCGAATGCATTAGTGGAACAATAGACTTTATGTGATTATATATTTCCATTTTCTCGGTTTCCGACAGTTTTTGCATTTCAAACGTAAAAATTTCAAAGCAATCAATTACAAAAACGCAACTTCTCACATGCAAATTCTCAACCGAATTGAAATCAGTCATACTGAACTGCGTTTTTTACATATGTATGTATTTTTTTTTGAAGGCGTATCCTTTTTAAAGGAATGACATAAAAACCGCAACATCCCAAACATTCATATGGCGTTTGTGTGTATATTATATACCTACATACCTTGCATACAAAAAGGCATTTGTCGCGATTTTGACGATTATGTGTCATATAATTGCATATTTTCTATATATCGACCCATTCATATAAATCTTTTCAACATAATCGCAAAAAACAGACATCAGTTTTTTTTTCTGCGAATTCAACCCATCACTAAAAAAGCACTGTATAGACATCAATATATAAATGTACCTATAACCTCAACTTACATACCTACGCAATACGCATACAATTTTTCGCTATGTTCAATGCACATAAATGCACAAATATATTATACAAATATGCATTTTTATAAAGTATAGTTTAAGCTACAATATACCTAGACCTAGAAACCAAAAGAGTCATCCTTTTTTAAAACAAATTCCAAAATACAGCATTATATCGCATATTTATTAGGGTTGCGTATATTATTTACATAAATACCTAATCTACATAAATACACTTTTCGCAGATATTGACGATCATGTGTTGCATCTTTTTACCAACCCAATAATAAATCTATTCATACAAAAGCAAAAAACAACAACAACCGGTTTTA
This sequence comes from Leucozona laternaria, assembly GCA_932273885.2. NCBI lineage: Eukaryota > Metazoa > Arthropoda > Insecta > Diptera > Syrphidae > Leucozona > Leucozona laternaria. The sequence goes on along the minus strand of OW026366.1, from coordinate 263,424,625 downwards.
CTTCTTGCAAATTATTGCAAATTGAAACCACCGAACATATAGAAACAATGAAAAGATAAAAATAAATACCCAAAATCTACCTAACCTTCCACGAACTACGATGCAAGACCGATGACCGATCCACGATCCCATTGCCTTTGGTTGTTTTCTTCATGATGTTCACAATATTTTCGAATACCCATTTTATTTCGAGTATACTCGCTTTGTTTTGAGTACCCGAAAATTGTTGCAATTGTTCATGAGTAATTTTGGTTATGGATAAAGAAGGCAACCGATACTCATGAGTTCGACCAGTTTGTTTGACTTAACTTATGAGTATTTTTACTCGTGGATAAAATGACTTACGAGTATAGAGGCGGAACGATCGAGTATGAACGATCATAAACAAAATTTAGATTTTGTTCGAACTGATTCGAACACGCTCATTTTAATCTCTGATACATACATATAATGGAAGATTGGAGAAAATATATTTTTTTATCAGTGCCACACTTTAAAAAAAAAAAATATTTTGTTGTTATTGACCTGAGGCAATTCAATAAGAATTGTACTTCTTCAAATTTATGCTCCACTGGATATATGAATCTGGACGAAAGATTCAGGGCAAGTAGGGTTACCATCAACAACAATTTAAAAGCCGGCCAATACCTGCAAGAAAATAATTTATTTTTCAAGATAATTTCTATTTTTAATAAATAAACATTTTCGGGAGGCGACCGCAAGATTTCCTTTATTATTGCTGCTGTTAAAAGGTTGCAGTTAAGGACTCGTTCATCGCTCCACTAACCAATAAAAGTCCATCCGACAGCTGAATTCGTAAAAAGCACAGTTTTAACTTTTAGCTGATACCTTATTCATGGAAATCCCTTATGGGATAGGTATACTTACCTCGAAATGCAACCAAAAATTGTGTTCATGGTATGAAATAGATACTTTTTATTTTACATTTTGATCTATGATCGATTATTTTCAAAAGAGGTGACCTGGTGTCCGAGTGTTCTAAAATGTCAAATCGACACTTAAGGGTCCCAAAGGTAACCCTCGTTTGAAGGTATACTCTTTTTCAGCAGCCGCGATGAGAGAGGTCTTCACTCGGAACTATACAGGGTGGGCCAAAAACAAGTTTCATTTTAGAATGCAATAAAATGAACAACATTTAATTTGAATTAATAATAATTTGACCAATTATTTGAACTATGATTGTTAAGTTAAATCGGGCTTTTTTGGTCACTTCCTTTCATATGCAAATAAAACTTTATTTCATACTTTTCCCTACGTTTCGTCGTAATTTCTCGACTTCATCAGGGGTAGTTTATTAAATCTGTATATAGAAACTTACGATTAACAATTTGGGTACACTTTTAAATTTGTTTATAAATTAAACTTACATGAATAAAACTTTTGTTACATTTAATAATAATTATTGAACGATGACAATTCTTAATTTTTGAATTTTCTAAAATAAAAATGAATTATTTAAAATTATTTGAAAATAAATAAACAAAATTAAATAAAAAACCTACAGCACAGCACTTGAGACAAACTAAATGAAAGTAAAGCAATTTAAATCGAATTAAAAATTACACCGCTCTTAATGCAAGAGAATAACTAGCTATTGTGTTGTCTCTATCTTCCTGTGTATTCATTGTTTTGTCTATATTTTGTTGTATACGTAGACTTTCAAGTGTGTACCTATTATTTGTTCTCTTTTCCTTGTCCATTATTACTGTGTTATCAAAGTCTGCGGAGTGTCCAGTTTCTAGTATGTGCTGTGATAACCCAGTGGATTCTCTTTTGTTCCGAATATCAGCTTTGTGTTCGATTAATCTCGTCTCCAGTGATCTCTTAGTTGTCCCAATATAGATCAGATTGCACGTCTCCCCTTCCTTGCCATTGCACCCAATTTTATAAATGATGTCATGTTGTTGTTCTTTTTCTATTTTGGTTTTTGTGTTGGTGAATAGTTGTCTTATTGTTGAGTTTGATTTGTGAGCAAATGTCACATTTTCTTTATTTATTATTTTATTTAAGTTTCTCTTATCAGTAAGATTTGGAATGTATGCAATACCATAGTACCGCATAGTGTTGCCAACTTCTGGATTTTGTTGAGAATTTTTGTTTTCGTTAGTTCTATTGATATTCTTGTTAATTAAATTATTTATTAAGTAATGTGGAAAATTGTTCATGTGTAAAATTGTTTTAATTGTTTTTATGTTTTCTTCTTTGAATTCTGTATCGCTTATATTTATTATTTTGTTGATAAAACTGTTTGCAGTGTTAATTTTTTGTTGTAAGGGTTGAGTAGAGAGGAAATTAATCATTCTGCCAGATGCTGTAATTTTAGAATACCAGTTGAATTTAATTTTATTTCTTGTTCTGTAAATTCTGATGTCTAGGTAGGGTAAGCTTTGGTTTTGTTCTATTTCAACTGTGAATTTAAGTTTTGTGTGGTAATGGTTCAGGTAATTCAAGATCTCGTCCTTATCTTTTTCTTTAATGATAGCAAACACGTCGTCTACGTACTTGGTGATGAATTTGATGTTAATTTGTTTTTCATTTTTAAGTTCTTCTATTGTTTTTTCTATTAAATCGTCCAAAATGATGTCAGCTATTGTGGGGGAGAGCGGATTTCCCATGGGCATACCAAAAGTCTGGTTGTATATTTTATCTTGGAATTTGAAGTAGTTGTTATCTTTCAGACAAAATTCTAGAATTCTTAAAAACTGTGTTTTTGGTATTTTTGTTAAGTTTTTTATTGTGTCCCACTTCTTCATTATTATTTTTATAGCGAGGTAAGTCGGAAACAGCGTCAAAAGAAACTAGAAAATCATCTTCCTCTAAAACAATGACATCATTTATAAAATTGGGTGCAATGGCAAGGAAGGGGAGACGTGCAATCTGATCTATATTGGGACAACTAAGAGATCACTGGAGACGAGATTAATCGAACACAAAGCTGATATTCGGAACAAAAGAGAATCCACTGGGTTATCACAGCACATACTAGAAACTGGACACTCCGCAGACTTTGATAACACAGTAATAATGGACAAGGAAAAGAGAACAAATAATAGGTACACACTTGAAAGTCTACGTATACAACAAAATATAGACAAAACAATGAATACACAGGAAGATAGAGACAACACAATAGCTAGTTATTCTCTTGCATTAAGAGCGGTGTAATTTTTAATTCGATTTAAATTGCTTTACTTTCATTTAGTTTGTCTCAAGTGCTGTGCTGTAGGTTTTTTATTTAATTTTGTTTATTTATTTTCAAATAATTTTAAATAATTCATTTTTATTTTAGAAAATTCAAAAATTAAGAATTGTCATCGTTCAATAATTATTATTAAATGTAACAAAAGTTTTATTCATGTAAGTTTAATTTATAAACAAATTTAAAAGTGTACCCAAATTGTTAATCGTAAGTTTCTATATACAGATTTAATAAACTACCCCTGATGAAGTCGAGAAATTACGACGAAACGTAGGGAAAAGTATGAAATAAAGTTTTATTTGCATATGAAAGGAAGTGACCAAAAAAGCCCGATTTAACTTAACAACATTTAATTTTGTCCATGTATTATGGCTTTAGTAGTAAGAGCAAACATTCCCATTAATTACAACACAACGTCGCGTCGTCCAAGCGGCTGCCACGGCTGGCTTTGCAGTAGCGCATTCTGCCACTCCAATTTTCCAAGACCTTTTGTTGATGGTGTCGGGCTGTAGCTCATGGATTGCTTTAAAAAAACCATGCTGAAGAGGTGAAACTATTGATCTACAGTGAAAGTTAAGCGAGTCGTAGACGATGCTTTCAAAGAGCTTGGGTATTGAGGAAAGTTTAGCTATTGGACGATAGTTAGATATTTGAGTCTCGCTGCCTTTTTTATGGATATGGAAAATAAGTAGGGAAAAGTGCTTGAGAAAGTGAGAGTTGAAAAAGAATTGTGAGGGGTTCACATAGTGCGTTGGCATATTTTTTAAGAAAAATGGTTAGTATGCCATCCGGACCAGAAAAGTCATCATTAAGTTAGTCTACATTAAGTCTAGTCTAAGTTACTTGACAATATAAGTAGCTATACGAAAATCAGGATCAGGATTGTTGACAGTAACGCTGTAAGATTGACTAAAGAAATTAGCACAAAGATCAGATCAGAAGATGTTTTATTGTAGAAATTGAAAGCAGTGTAGAAAAAAGAGACAACAATGTCGATGGGGGTGAAGGAGTTCATAAAAAGGTTGGAATCAATATTACTTAAAAGGATATTACATAAATTGATGAAAGTCGGCTTTACGAAAGTTGAAATAAAAAGAGATTTCAGAATCAATGGTTGGAACACCTTGATCGTAAGTAAATAAGAGACATAAGGGAGGGTGATAAGGGTCAAGAGTGGAAAGAAAGATGGGGGCTTTCGGTAACAACTGAATTGTGTGGTGAGAAGATGAGGTCTAGTTGCTTCCCTAAGTAGTTAGATATACCACTCATTTGAAATAAACAAGATTCAAATATAACTTTTATAACTTTTAAGGCTTTCGCGGTTGTTTACATAAGACATTTTAAATTTTTCCGGATTAGCCGCGTTTTAAATATTTAATATTTAGCGAGTTCAATACAGTACTCACCCCGAACGTTTCGCTTCAAATTACATTGAGCGTGGTCACCGGGAAACTGCCATGAAAATGTTACAAGCGATGTTGGCTACGCAAGTTGTAGCGGTGCGTAGAGGGTTCTGTCTCTTGCTGCTGTTGTTGTTGTTGAATCGCAGGTTGGGAGCAAACCGCGCTTCAAATAGCCGATCATTAAAAAGTGATTCTTTCTCAGGCTTTAATACAATTACTTTTAATTTTTCAATGCCGTGGCGCACAAGCTGTTATCTGTAGTGTAATTATTAATCTACACATTTATGTAAGAATAATAATTTTCAATGATCATTAGTAAGGCATATCAGATTTTTTTTGAAGGCTAATTTTGTCTGAATTGCGAAGTCTTTCTTTTACTTCATTCACTTTTTCTTCACAGTTTAAGCTAAAGTTTTGAGCCAATAGAGCAAGTAATTGTTAATGTTGAATAAGAAAAAAATCTATTTTAAAAAAACCTCCACCGCATTATTCACCAGATGTTTTTCTTATGTCAGTTTTACAATTCTACATATGATGTATATGCTAATGTACAGAATCTAGAAATAATCCAATTGTAAAGAAACGGTAGTTCTCCTCTAGAATATACGATTTTATTGGGATCATGCAAAATATTTGCAGAATAAAACAAAGACATAGTAATTTTTTTTTTTTTATTCTTTGTCAAACACCGACAAAATGTCGTGTGGAAATATATTTTTAAAAGCCTCTGAATAATGTAAATATTAAAATATTTCCTGACAGCTGGTTCTCAACTTTGTTAAACGAAATATTTTCCAACTTAAATTGATTACTTTAGTGGGAAAAATGTCGTGAGTCGTGCGTGACCCTCAACACAGAACATTCCCTCTAATTTCCAATTTGTTTTCCGTTTACTTTCGTGGCGTTCGCCAAATTTTCACGATCGACTTCGATCAGTTAAAGGCTATGGCGTCTACATCCACCGCCATCGCCACACATGCTATATGCACTTTAGGATCTTTTAATAGCACTCGTGTCGATTTTTGCAAGAACATATCGCTCTTTTTCATTCTTTGCTGCAGAAGTTACGAAGATGTACTACATGTACAGTAGAATTTCATATAAGATCATACTAAGGGCAACTTAACTCAACAAGATTCAAGAAGCAACTTATGATGTTCATGAGTTCGACAAGTTTTTGATATTTCTTTTCTATATTTTGTATGTGGAAATAAGTTTAAGATGAAATTTTAGCAGCATTCTTCAGTCTTTCGGGAATTTCGGTACTAACAAGATCGTTTGCTGAAAATCGAAATCAATGGATTTTGAAAATAACAAATAAATTCTGTCCGCAAGTTTGTTCGTGTTTTTTTTTTTTTTTTTTTTGTTAAATAAGAAAACCAATTCGGTTGCCAAAAAATTGATAGTTGTGCAAATTTACTTTGATTGTTATGAAATTGGAAATACCTACATATAGAGTTATCTTAATTGAACAAATAAATTAGATCTCGAAATTATTTTGGGTTTTTGTTGTGTGCGGAATTTTGAAAAATGTTAATCCTTATAAATCTTAAGAAAAAGAAATACCCATAGTTTTTTTATTTTTTTTTTTTGTTTTTAATAGAATTGGTATTTTACTTATTCTAACTTTCTATAGTTGCAAGAACCTCAACTTAAAAAATAAGCAGACAAAAATCCAAAAATAGAAATTTAATTAGTGCGTTTAAGTTCATTACAGTACTCGTACACCCCCTGAAAATGAGTAAAAATAAATATATAAAGTGTATCTTTTCAGTAATATGCCTAATACAATAATTATGTATTTTTATTTGCGTTGAAATCGTACATATTGTCGTGAGCTGTTTCTTTTATTTCAAAGTTAAATGTACATCTTTTTAATACCCGCGAGTATAAACATGAATTTATTTTAGATTTGGCTTCCCAGCAAGAAGTTTATGAAGCCCAGTTGGATACAAATTTAAGTATAAAAAACTATCAGGTTCAACCTAAGACAACGTTTTTTCCTAGTTCTGAACGACTGCATTTCATTATTTTAATTATAAATTTTGTAAGTTCGAAATTGTGATATTCAAAATTCTGCATTCCTTTATAGATATTAAATAATTTTAGAATTTAAACAGCTGTGCAGGTTTAACTTTTTTAGAAATGTTATGCACGTGTAAAATTCTCATATTGTGTGTTTTATCATGAATGCATGAATAAAAAAAAATGTAAATCCGAAATTCGGCAGTCAGTCACAGTACTGTTATTTTGAATTTGGAATTGTTGCACATGTTTGTATTCGAAAATTCTGCACATAATATTAACTACAGAATTTCGAAAGATCACTCTTCCCGCCTTGAAAAAACAATCTAAGAATATCCTAGAAAGTTTTACATAATTGTGTACTGACAAAGGACTAGAAAGGGTGACTTATCGAAATGGCTAACCCCTCGCCAGTTATGAACCCTTTTGACTCGGGAGACTAAAAAAAAGATGGTTAATTTATGGGATTCTATATCCTTGAACCTTCCGCTTTCTATTCCGATACGCCTGACACTGAGCTAATTCACAATGCAGTATCACGAGTATTTGATATACATATATGTTTTACTCGTCTAGATTTTCCACACTCAAAACTTTGAAGGGCCCTGGCTAAACTTGGCAAAAATTTGCAATTTTTCCAGGCAGGAATATTGGCACTCGCTTATAGGTACCTACATTATATGCTTAATATTCAAGTGCAAGTAACGGGGTTTTCAATTGGTGCGGGTAAATTTTGGCGGCCATGTTGTTTTGGTGACATCTGTCAAATCTATTGTTTATAATTCAGTTACTGATGCCAAATCACCGTGGCAAGTTATACGATTGAACAGAACGTCCAAATGATAAGACTTTATTATCAAAATCTCTTATGGCGTTGCACCCATTTTACGGTTTATATGGTTGGCCTTCTCAGTCGACTATTCAACGTTTGGTGGACAAAATTTAGTCAACCAATTCAGTGAACAATCAGCCAACACCCACACGTCAACGAAACGCAAGATCTTCTGAAAACATCGCCGATGTTCGTGACTTCTTCCAAAACGACAATGGCATTGCCATGACCATCATCGGAGAACGCTACCGATCGATGATAAACAATTTATTTTAGCCCAAATTGGATGGACATTCTGCATCATGAACGATTTGAGAGTAAGGCCAACTCTCACGGAAATGACATGAATTGGTTACCAATATTGTGCGATTTGACCCCGTTAGACCTTTTCTTTAGGGGTTTCCTGAATTCACGCAGGTCTATGTGAATAAAGCACAATCGACCGATGACCTTAAAGTGATCATAACACAGGCCATCGCTCAAATTCAGCCGGATCTATGCGGAAGAGTCATTGAAAATTAGACCAATCGAATCCGTGCCACCGTAAGAAGCCGAGACGGGCATTTGAACGGTGTCATATTCCATAAATAATGACATACATGGGCCTTTCGAATAAAAAAAGGAATTTGTTTATACCTCACACACAGCTTGTTTTTTTCCATTTCAACATCTACCCGCCCTTATTCAAAAACCCTTTATAAATAATCTTTATAAATAATCCCTGGAAAAATAATCTAGTTTTCGAGGAGGGACTAGAGGGTTTTGCGTTAATATTAACAAGATTCTAGTAGGAGGAACTATGTGAATCTCTCTAGGTCCTTTCGTCAGTTTTACACCGACAAATCTAGTATAGGCTCCGAATACCTATACCGAAAATTAGTAAAAACTGGACTTGTTTAATATTTTTTCCCGGAGATTTTAGAAATATTCAAAACTTATAAATCTTAATGAGTCACTAATGAGTGTCACTTAATTAATTTATTTTGTTGCCATTTGCTTCTGCTTCTATTAATTTTATTATAAAATTTTATTAGTTAGTTAAAAGTAAAGGCTTCACTAGTATTTTATTTTATACATTTTCTCAACGAGAGGCTGGTATAGGGGGATATATGTCGAATGTTTTTCTCTTCTGATACTAAGCAGCACCTTGTCTAAACTAGACAAAAATATGCCATTTTCCAGAAGGGTAATTTAATCAAAATCTAAAAACCTTAAATTGGAAATTTGACATTTAGAACTTAAGTTAAAGGCTACTTAGGGGAACCATACAAAACTTTTTTTTTAACAAATTAACAAGATTTTTTGATTATATTTCTGTTTGGTTAAAATGTTTGTATTTACTACTGTTCCATATACCACTTCTATGGTATTTTCCATTTATAAAATGCTAAAAATCGAATTGATTCTATTTTCTCCCTTCTCCCTAAGCTTATTTTTATTTTATAACAAACCTAAGCTTCGCATAAGAAGTACAAAAGAAAATATAGATTAATATTTAAGCTACTTTTTGTAATTGAATACTACTTACTGAGTTTTGATCATCTAAGTCCAACCTTTATTACTTTCCCAACGTAGAAAGAATTTTGTAATCAAAAACCACTTTTTTGTGTCTATCCCATTTCACTCTATAAGTACTTATACATTTTTAAAAATAACCTTTCATACAAAAACAGAGTTTTTGAAATCAGATACCACTTTTTGTTTTACCTCCTATAAGGCCATTCACTCAAAATATCCTTGCAACCACAAAAAGAATTTCTCATATCGGATATTTTTTATTTTTACCCCATTTTACCCTACAAATTAAAAAATTTCATAAAGAATATCCCTAAAGCCAATTTCTAAGAAAACCTTTTTAAACAAAAAAAGAATTCCCTAAATCTGATAATTTTATTTTTTCTTACAACACAGAATTTTTTAAGTCGGATAACTAAATTTTTTGTTCATTTTACCACTTTTTGCCCTACAAAAAAAAATTTCAAAAAGAATATCCCAAAAGCCATTTCCCAAAAAAACCTTTCAAATAAGAAAAGAATTTCTTAAATCGGTCAGTTTTTTTTATTTCTACCCCATTTCACCCTACAAATTGCAATTTTCTTAAAAAAAATATCCTTGAAGCCATTTCCTAAGAATAACCTTTCAAACACAGGTAGAGTTTTATTAATCGGATACGTTGTTTTTTCATTTTATCCCATTTTAACCTACAAAGTGAATTTAGTAGTAGTTATTCTGCTATTCGGGGCAGAGACGAATCCAACAAATGAAAAATCGGTCCAGCCGTTCTTGAGTTATAAGTGTTGTAACTAAAACGACTTTGTTTTATATATTAGAGATTTGTAGGCCAAAATTAAGCACATTATTTTCCATTTGAATACCTCTCACTATGAAGTAGGTACGGTTAAACAAAAAATTCCATGCTAAAGAGTTATGACCTATTTCGCGAAAAATCTATCATTCGTTAGAATTCAAATCCAATTGGCTCTGGTTTTGGAGATATTCAAATGTAAAAGTTCAAAAGTACTGTTCCACGGACTATTTTCTCAAAAACTCGCTATATCATTTGAAAGTAGGTACTAATTTTCTTCATTCAAATGGAATATGACAATATATTCATTATTCTCGGAAATATCATGTCTTAAATGTTTTCAGTTTTCAAATGGAACAGTTTACTTTAAGGTACCGAAACCAATTGTATGTAATTAAAATAAGCTCTAATAAAAAAAACGATTTCTTCGAACTTTAATATTGTAATATCTCGAAAGCTTAAGCCAATTGAATAACTCCGATTTTGAATGCGAGTTAAAAAGTTTTATTTTTCAGTTTTATTAAAAAAGTTAAATTCATATTTTATAAATGATATGACTGCATAATATTTTTTAATATATTCTTCGCAGAATTTTGAAATGCTGAATTTTTGGACAAAGAATTATGGATTTATAGAACTTTAAAATGCAGAATCAGTAATTCAATTTTGGATGTCGCTAAGTCCCAAAGCTATCAAGACTATTTTTGATTAGAAAACAGAACTAATTTAAAAGGTAAAATTGCCGGCAAGAAATTGCTCAGTGAGCACAAGTATTTAGTTTTCATTTGGGATTTAGAAAAAGTTTGGGGAACAAAGAGTGCCCAGCACTCCGTAATATTTATCACTCATCAATAAAGACGCAGGTCAAAATCCTGGGCTCAGATCACGCTTAGACTAAAATGAACGGTCGATTGAAAGATACTTGTTTTGAAGATAGCTGACTGACTCTAATAGTCCAAGCGGCGACCGTCGGATCACTTAGCTCATAAGGTAATAGGTTGTAGTACCACTTAATCGATAGGTATTTCAAAAAGCAACTGAACGCACATGGGTTGTCTAGCGAAATTTGGCGAAATATAAATACAATTCTATAAGTAAGTTCTTACATATTACCTTCTTTAATTTAATTGGGTCAGTTTGAGTTAAGTTCATAGAAACAATCATTTTTGTTTTTTTTTTAACCTTTCCAAAATTTTATAGAGTAGATATAAATTTATTTTACAAATTTTCTACATACTCTAAGTTCTTATTTGGTATATGATATGTGACCAAACTTAAAGAAAATACATAATTGTAAGCAATAACATATTTATTACACTTTTTTCCTTTAAATAGGGTTGCCACGTTCATGCACCCATTTCAAAAGTGGCAACCCTATTTTTTTCTTTTCAGTTCCATGTAATCTTTCATTTGACACTAGTTTTTAACCTCTTACTCGATGAGCTTAGTCATGGTCCCAAAACAGTGTTTTTCAAAGCGGGTTGGCAACACCACCCACCCATTTTAAATCAGGCAACCCTATTTTTTTCTTTCTATCTCCTCAAACCCTATCGTTTTGGGTTCTTTAAATCTCTTACTCGATGAGCTAAGTTGTAGTCAAAAAAAACGCACTGGAAGTGGCCAATTTTAGACGTCATACACCCAAATTTCGCTAGGCAGCCCATGTGCGTTCAGTTGCTTTTTGAAATACCTATCGATTAAGTGGTACTACAACCTCTTACCTTATGAGCTAAGTGATCCGACGGTGGGCTCTCTGCCTATAAGCGCTGCTCAGCTTTGATTGAATTGCTGCTCGAACCGTTTATCGATGCTCCACCATAAACACACCCCTACAAATCTTTCAATCTGCTGATTGTTTAAGTCTTACGTGATCTGGGCCATGGAGATAAACAGCTCAAAGTTTTGTCATTAAAATTCTATTTGAATTTCTTAAAGTGATGAGAAATAAGATATTGGATACTATTGGTTAATCAAATATGAAAGACCGACTTTTTAATGGTGATTAAAGCTGTTTTATTTCTAACTAAGGTCATTAGTCATATACACATACATATGTAGGTATAGTTGACAATAATTGTTTATAGTTTTATTTGAAAAGGATGCATCAAATTGGTCAAATTGGTGATCTAAGAGATCATGCTCTGGCATCGGGAGCAACAAGAAACTATAAACAACAGACATCCACATGAGGCAAAAAAAAGCTTTTCTCAATTTTGAACTTTCCCATCATGCCATCCCAGCTCTCAAGATTCCTTTTCGAATATTTTTTTTTACAACACCTTGCATTAAAGATTATCAACATAAATAACTTCTGATAATAAAAGAAAACAGCTACAAATATGGTGAATTTATACTTGCACACAGATTAAATATAAAAGTAAACTTGCATTGAAAAACTGCACAGCATTTATGAGATTAAGTAGATATGTACTTAAATATATAAACAAGTAGATACACGCTCGAAAAACAGAATTATAGCACATTATTTGTTTACTTTTAGAAGAAAAAAAAGACAATTACGATCAGTATAACAACAGATAAAGCTCTTTCATTATAATTTATTTTCAAATACTAACGAGTAACGTAATTTAAACTGTAAGTTTTTTTTCCCATAAAAAGTTTCTAAACAATTCAAGAGTGAATAAAGTTGTGCATATATTTAGGATGATTGAATAAACTGAACAAAAAATTAAAAAGTTTGTATGAAAACAAAAGTGGTTTGAATTGTTAAAATTAAATAAATAAATTTAAGTGAAATGGATAATTGGAATGTTCTTGCTGTGCAGACAACATCTTCAGCAATTGGCAGAGATGGACTGGGGAATGTGTCAAGAGAAAATCTGGTGAGTCTTAAGTGCGGGGAAAACCTTTACACATATATGTAAATATAGATACATATGCGAAGGGGGATTTACAAAACAATATTAATCGGTTAATCTTAAAAAAATATGCACGACCAGTGGCCTATTTCACCAAATTACAATTACAATCACAAACTTGTACTTGTAATCTGCAATTGAAAATTTGTTAACTTAATTTCTGTTTCACAAACAACAAACATAATTCCAACAAATTTGTAAAAAAAAGAATGAGAGAAGTAGAGGAAATTGTAGTTGTGATTTACAAATAAAAAAAAAATCGGTTTCACCACTTTTTTGCCATATTTGTAAAAAACAATTCTTTCTCACAAATTTGTGAGAGTCTGCTGAGTAGGTATCAAGCGTTAAGTGCACAATATAGCCTTCAATATTTTCAAAAAATACATCAACAACGACTGCACAAACACGATGGATACATATGAACACCGTAGATTTAGATATACCGTGCATGTCTGAGAGCTCATGATAAAATGGCAACATTTCCATTTTATGTTAATAAAAACATTTTTTCAGGCTCATTAACAATCGTGTTTCAATTATTGTTATTATTTAATCTACCCTTATACGGTTTATGTAAGATTTTTCCTTGAAAACAAATGAATCTGCGAATACGCGACCGATAGATTCTTAAGCTTTTTATCGCAAAATATTCGGTATATTACTATGCCTTCGCAGTAAATACATTTTTAAGTTTGGAAATATATTTTTATTGAAAAATTACAAATTGTAAATAAAATTACACATGAACTTTATTCTGTAAGAATTTTTCTACAAGTTAACAAATTTGTAAAATTCTTTTATTTGGTGAAACAGAAACTTATAAAAACACCTGAATTTTCACAAATTTGTACTTGTAAACTACAAACAAAAATTACTCTTGGTGAAACGAAAATAAAGATACTCCCACAAATTTCCCTTTGTTAATTACAACTACAATTTTGTTATAAAAGTATTTTGTGAAACAGAATAAATCGATTTTTTAAAAAAAATTTGTAAGAAATCGCTTGTAAATTGCAATTTGTAAGTTGGTGAAATAGGCCACAGGGCTGCTGTTTTGAAAATTTGCGTAGGATTAGAGGGGAGTATTTCGAGATTGTGAGGAGTACGCAAAAAAAAAAAAAACATTCACCATTAATATTTATTAACAATATAAACTTTATTAAAATATTATATATGTGTAAGTTTCAAATGTTTAGCTTGAAACTTCGATGGTTGAATGAGAATTATTCCGATAATTCAATTAAGACACAAGTTGATGCAGTAAAGAACTATTTTATAATTAAATTAACAAATTAAAACATTATTAACAAAAACATAACAATAAGAATTATATTAATTTACATACCTAAATCAACAATTATGTCGGCTTTGGAATCTTTGATCCAACTTTTTAAACGATTTGAATACAATTGAAAAATAATATAAAATAATAAAATATTAATAATTAAAAAGTAAGATCCTTAATACTTGATGTGAATATGTACAGTGTTTTAGCAAAGTGTCTAAACGGTAGAAGAGATCTGGCAAAAGTAGTTATGATGGTGGCTAAGTTTGTGAACAAGATGACAACAAACTTACATCCCCCCTTCCCCCAGAGGCTTCATCAGAATAAGGAATTATTTTGCTCTTATGAAAAATGTTCAAGTCTTTCTTTTTCCTGCCAGAGTCTATCTCGTAAATGGATTTAGATATATTTTTTTTTATCTTGAAAGGACCCATTCGAACTGGATCTAATTTGTTTCTATTCAGTTTGTTACCAGTTTGAATAAAAACGAAATCATTTTCCTTGTAATCAATTTCTTTAGTATGTTTATCATAATACTGTTTGTTTATGATATGTGATCTGTTTGCATTTTGTATTGCTACAGATCTATTTAAATTTAAATTTTCAAGAGTATTTTTATTTAATTCCATTGGGATAATTGAGTCATCTACACCTGTTAATAAATAACTCGGAGATAAACCCGTTGAAGAATGCATGGTGTTGTTATATTCAAAAACACACTGTTCAGCAATTAATAACCAGGGTCTATTCTTATTCTCATACATTTTACAACGAATTCTATTTACTAAAGTTTGGTTTGTTCGCTCATTCTGTCCATTAGAAAATGCACAATCTATTGCTGTGAAAATCAGATTTATATTTTTTTTCTTCAAATAATTTTTGTATTCCGAGGAATTGATTCCTGGGTATTGATCAGTAAAAATCGTCTTAATGTTTCCTTTATTCTCAGTTGACTTTACAAGATTTATAAAATCTTTTGCTGACTGTGTTTTTGAGGTAGAAATAAATGCATATCGTGTTAATTGATCTACCATTAAATGTAAATACTTTTTTGAGGATCTGTTTCCCGTGAAACCTCCTATTGTATCTAGTGATACTATCTCTAATGGTACTGATGCTGGACCTGACTGCGATAACGGAGCTTTGAAGTTACCGAATCTTGTTTTATTTTTTATACATGTTTCACAAGTCCTACAAATTATTTTTATATGTTTGTGCATATTTTTGAAGTAAAATGTTGGTGTAATTGTTAATATCATTTGTTTGACACCAATATGGCCTTGCGAATCATGTATTTTTTTGAGTAATAAGATGCCATATTCCTCTGTTAACCATACTTTCTCTCTATTATTTAAAGTTCTGTACATAATTTTATTTTTTATTGTACAATTTTTATCACAAGGTAATCTCTTTTGATCATCCAATATATTTTGTACTGTTAATTGATTTACTATTTTTATTTGTGAATTATTACTTTCATTTTCTTCGGATAGTACTGGATTTCTCGAATGACAATCAGCTTCTGAATTGTTTTTACCCGGATTGTAATGAATTTCAAAATCGAATTGGGAGATGTAATTTAAAATGTGAAGTAATTCTATGTCCTTGCAGTTTTTTATGTTGAAATTTCGTAATGGTTCATGATCAGAGAAAATTTTGAATCTTTGGCCTATTAAATAATATTGCCAGTATAATATGGCTTCTTTTATTGCCAAACATTCAATATATATTGCTCTTTTTGTTTTCTGAGATTTATTTAGTTTTCGTGAGAAATAAAATACTGGTTTAACAGATTCGTCTTCTTGAGGTTGTTTCAAAATTGCACCTACTCCTTCTATGCTAGCATCCGTGTAAATGTATATTGGTTTATTTGGATCGAATATCGCTAAAACAGGCGTTGTACATAAATATTTTTTTACTTTTTCAAAGCTGTCTTTACATTTATCTGACCATACAAATTTTACATCTTTTCTTAAGAGGTTATGTTAAGGTTCTAGAGTCATTGCAGATCTAGGAATGTACTTTAAATAAAAATTCACTTTGCCCAAAAACTGTCTTATATGTTTTCTTGTTTTTGGTTCAGGGAAATCCTTTATAGCAATTAAATTATCATTAATCGGTTTAATACTATTGTTTGATATTTTATGTCCTAAATAAGTAACTTCTTTTTGTGCAAAACTACATTTATTTGTATTCAACTTTAAACCGTGTTCTTGTACAGCCTGTAATTTTCTTTTAATATGTGTTAAATGGTCAGAATAGTTATGTGAAAAAATTAATATATCATCTACATATATAATTTATTGCAAAAGAATCTAAGTTATTATTTCTAATTATACTTGATAAAATTCTTTGAAATATAGCAGGAGCTGATTTTAAACTAAAAGGTAAACATGCCCATTGCCAATGACCATAGTGTGTCACAAAAGCGGTTTTATATTTATCTTTAGCTCGCAACGGTATAGACCAGAAAGCTGAATTGATATCTAATTTCGAAAAGTAAACACACTTTCCTACACGAACAACAAGATCATCTATTCGAGGGAATGGTTGGCCTTCAGGAACAACTATTTTATTAAGCTCACGATAGTCAATACACAATCGTGATTTCTTTCCCTCTTCCTTCTTATAAACTAAAGTCACTGGGGAAGCATATGGACTATATGATTCTTCAATAAGTCCTGCTCTCAATAATTTTTTTATTTGTGATTCTATTTCTATTTTATCCGGAATGGAACATTTATATGGTTTTCTCGATATATACCTGTTTTCAGTTAATCTTATCGTTGCTTCGAAATTTTTTACAGTACCTATATCAAATTTTTCTTTCGCAAAAACAAGATCATAATTGTTGAGGATATTTTTTAAATCATTGCTCTTGTTTTCAAACGTTGAAATCAAGCTCTGATTACATTTAAAATTTTCATTTTCAGGAATATGAATCAAATTCTGAGTAATTTCTAAATTTTCATTTTGACATAATCGAAACTCTTTAATACAATTCAGCCCGATTAACAAATCTTCTTCAAACAAATTACTTTTCATTATTACAAGTGAAAATTGTTTTTGTATATTAGATATTAAGTTACAGTTAAAGTTACAGTTACTTCTCCATGCGCATCTGTATAACCACTCATTGTTTTGATCGTTTGGATCCCGCTTATATTGTTATTCAATTGTAATAAAACTTATAATTAATTAATGATATATTGGCTCCCGAATCATAAAGTGCAATTGCAATTTGATTATTAACTAGAACATTAAGCTTTATAAGCGGGATCATATTTAGTTTTTTGACTCTAAAAACCTTATAATGGGTGATTTTTTAAGAGGTTTAGAACTTTTAAAAAAAAAAAACACAAAAAATTCGAAAAAATGAATGAAATATTTATTTGAATCGATAGTTTGAACCTTGCAATTTAATGTTTAAAGATAATTTCATGCAAATGTTGACCGCGGCTGCGTCTCAGGTAGCCCATCCGCTGAGTCCAATTTTGGCATACTCTTTCACACATATCGGCCGGTATCTCAGGAATGAATGCATGGATGTTGGCTTCCAGTGCGTCAATCGAAGCGGGCTTGTCCCTATAGACATTAGCCTTGACATACCCCCACAAAAAATAATCTAATGGTGTCAAATCGCACGATCTAGGCGGCCAATTGACCGGCCCGAAACGTGAAATTAACTGTTCACCAAACTCGCCTCGCAATTGCGCCATTGTTTCGCGTGCTGTGTGGCATGTGGCACCGTCTTGTTGAAACCACATATCATGCAAGTCAAGAACTTCCATTTCGGGCAAAAAAAAGTTTGTTATCATCGCTCGGTAGCGTTCACCATTGACAGTAACGCTGCGATTCGCATCATCTTTGAAGAAATATGGCCCAATAATGCCGCCGGCCCATAAACCGCACCAAACAGTGGCTTTTTCGGGATGCATTGGTAGCTGTTGCAATGCTTCTGGCTGATCTTCACTCCAAATGCGGCAATTTTGCTTATTTACGTACCCATTCAACCAAAAATGAGCCTCATCGCTGAACACAATTTTTCGTTAAAAAAGCGGATCCTCGGCCAGCTTTCCAAGAGCCCATTCACCAAAAATTCGGCGTTGTGGTAGGTCGGCTGGCTTTAGTTCTTGCAGCAGCTGTATCTTAAAAGGCTTTACGCCCAAATCCTTCCGCAAAATTTTCCACGTAGTGCTGTAACAAAGGCCTAACTGCTGGGAACGGCGCGGCGCCGAATCGACATTTCGCGGTCTTCTGTCACACTAGCTGATACGGCCGCAATATTTTCTTCACTACGCACAGTACGTAAACGTGTTGGTGGTTTAATGTCCAACAAAGTAAATTTGGTGCGAAATTTGGTCACAATCTTCCGAATAGACTGCTCAGAAGGTCGAGAATGCCGATCATAAAATGGAAGCAGCGCGCGATGAACATTTCGAACCGAGCACGAATTTTGATAGTAAAATTCAATAATTTGCAAGCGTTGTTCATTTGTAAGACGATCCATGGTTAAATTGCAAACCAAACTGAAGCTGTTTGACAGTGACACAAGGTACTAAACACACGTCAGCTGTCAAAACCAGTGTTGCCAAAACCAAACCAGCTAAAAAATCGCCCTTTATTAGCTGGTCTTACTTTGTTTCTGCATACGCTTTCTGAATGAAATCAATGAAATCTATTTGCGAAGCCAGATTTCTCACAAATCTGACATGATATGAGACTTCGTTTTTGTCTATTTATTTCTGTTTCATATTTACTAGCTTGTGTTTTATTGTTTGATATAGGATCGAGTTGTCGCAAACTAGTCATAAGTTTTTCGATCGTTGTTAATTCTTGATTTTTACTTGAAAATTTTTCTAGAACAATATTATTTGAAATAGATCGGATGGGATTTTCAAAACCAGGCAAAGGCTTATTGGTAGTGGGTTGGGGGGATGTATCTATTGCTTCTAAATAATAACCACCAAAAACTACATTACCTTCCTCATCCAAATATAAACTCTGCAACTCTTTCTTCAGTGTAATAGTAATATTTCTTATTTTTCCTCTTGTACTAAGGCTCTTCACCGCTCCCTTGATTATGGACACCTTAGCCAATTCAACATGTTTTTGGATTGGTTGATATTCAGTTGGGAAGAAAAAAATTTCTTCATGGTAAGAAATTTGAATAGTTTTCACGTTAACTATAGTTTGTTTTTCCCGAATTTCGGAAGTTAAACAGAATTTAACTTTTATTTCTTCCATCTTAATTGTTGATTTGTAAGTTTCAAATGTTTGGCTTGAAACTTCGATGGTTGAATAAGAATTATTCCGATAATTCAATTAAGACACAAGTTGATGCAGTAAAGAACTATTTTGTAATTAAATTAACAAATTAAAACATTATTAACAAAAACATAACAATAAGAATTATATTAATTTACATACCTAAATCAACAATTATGTCGGCTTTGGAATCTTTGATCCAACTTAAAAGTTAAATAAGGAACACGGTCGATAAATTAATTTAATAAATTAAAACTTAACAAAACTGCAAATAACTTAATAAAAAACTTATACCTACTTACAGAGAAAAATAAGGAACTTTACTCACATTCAATGTGAACAAAATAAGAAAAAATCTAACTTTAACGTGTTACAGTGTGTGTCAGACTTTTAGTATATTATTTGTAATAACTTCACAGAGCTCCATTGTGATGCATGTGAATTTTGAAGAAGCGATTTCGCCATTAAAATGGCATTTACTGTGTCAATGCCTAAGCAGTTTCTATTTTTTTTGAATTTTTTAAAAATAACAGAGAAAAAATCGTTTAGAATTGGCACTACTGTGAGGTAAATAAGTCAAAGAACGTATAAATGTTCTCAATGCGATAAACAGTCGCTTTCCAAGGGTGTTTTTTTTATTGCGAAAACATTTTTACAAAACTCTTCTAATTTACAATTTCTTTTAAAAGATTCTGTGTTGTTGAAAAATTCTTCATCCAGTTCCTCAGCATTACCAGCCGTTAAAAGATTAGGAAATATTTTTACAAGAGGAAACTAGAGAAGGACTCCTAGATTTTTGGTCAATAATGATAAGTGCTTTTAACACTTCATCATCGAAACATATTCTGGAGCTAATTTCTATACCAAGCCAATAGAGATAGAGAGAGAACAGACAATATATACATTTCTTTTTCACATATGTAACCGACAAGATTGACATTGACATTGACATTTATACTTCAGAGTTCAGACTTATAAGATAAAATACATTCAGGCCATTTAAGGGTTGAACGAACCAAATGCAATCGGAGATATTCCATCTTTAATTTTTTTTACTTCCACAATTAATATTTATGTATAAATTTTTGCAAAAGTTTTGGATATTTTCGAGGGGAGTACGGGAGTAAAGTGAATGCCAGGGCAGTACGAATACTCCCTTAGTACTCACTTCGGCAGCCCTGTGCACAACTGGATCGCACGAGCTTGCTCCTGTGGTTAACAACTGTAATGCAAACAAATTGTGCGAGGATAAATGTTAATAGTTCAATAATAGGTGAGTTTTTCAGTGTATGCATACTCGCTTAAAAAATAATGTCCATGCAAAATACAACAACAATGCCGTTAAGGGAGTGTCGATAAACCTCTGCGCATATAAAAACAGAATAATAAGCATTATAACTGTTGAAGGTTTGAATGAAACAACAAACATTTGAGTGAGCTACCACCAAATCATTATAGGCTGAAGTTATAGCTTTTTTTACGGCTGCCAGGACGATCATCAGACTCCTTTTATTGGTGCTTAGGGCCAGTTTCACAGTCAGAAAAGTGACACTTAAGTGGGGAATGTGAAAGATTAATTCCCAATATCACAGCGCACTGTTGCCTGAATAAGTGGCACTTAAGTCTCCGATGTTGCTGACTTAAGTTCCACTTATTCCTCATATTCCTCATATGGGAAACTTTAGTGCCACTTATTCCGGTAAGTGTCGACTGTGAAACTGGCCCTTAGTCTATTACGTTCAATTTTATATATTTTTATTATAATTCTTAAACATGGCGTGTTTTTGTTCACTTTTATTAAAAACGCATCTAATATTATGATACCTATCTTTAATGAGAAAATGCTAAAAAGTCAAAAGTGACAAAAAATTGATTTTTTTTCGATTGATTTTGTATTTCAATTTTATTTTTTTTTCAAAATTTTTAAATGCAATATTGTTTGCACGAAACTGAAAAATTATAACAAAATCGGTCTTACCATGGAAAAGATAAACGCGACTAACACAAAAATAAGACCATTTTGTCAAAAAACGTGAAATGGTTATTTCCATTATGTGAATTTTTGGCCAAAAACTTGAAACGCAGTTATAATTACTTAGGTCCGTCCAGGTACGAAGTTTAATCAAAATCGTTAGAGCCGTTTTCGAGAAAATTTGAAACAGCCAAAATGTTTGTATGGCTGCTACCCGTTCTAGTTCAGCTTAAAAGAAAATTCGAATTTCCCCTCTAGAGAATGAAAAAAATACTCTGTACCAAATTTCATGCAAATCGGACCACCCATTTAGGCTCAACACATTTGACTGAGAGTAAAAAAAACCTTAACCTCAAATAAAATGCACTACTAGGTCGAACAAACTTGTTCTCTTGTAGTTAAAAACTATAATTTAGCGACAAATTGAAGACATACGTATGTAAAGGGTCGGCCAAATAACTTCTTTTTTTTTGAAAATGGCGCAAAACATCGAGTGTAGCTTCGGCTGTGTGGCACGTAGAGCCGTCCTGTTGAAAGCAAATGTTGCCAACATCCTCCTCTTCAATTTTCGTGAACAAAAACACGATCGCCATTGACTTTAACGGCCACTCCTTGCTCATTTTCGAACAGCTGAACAGGTATAAAACAGTAACAGTTCATGCAAAAAAGTTGGCAAGCATATCTTTTTCACATTTGTTATTTTCAAAGTGAAATCATGTGGACTGAAAATGTCTGTTAGGCCAAGGTGAAAATTCTTATGCTAACTTCATAGGCGCCCGTCAACTCCAGCTGCTTTATTGAATCTGATCCAGTACAGATTATGATAATAAACCAAAAAGGATCACATAATGACAACAGTGTTTATATGTCCATCTTATATTTCTTTTGTTTCTTTATTTTCATGCAATCGTTGTCCTTTTTCCTTAAACTACAGATCACAGATACCACTTGCAAAACATCTATCCATGAGATTAAAAACTAATTTTTGCAAACAAGTTCTAAAGGGTGTCCAAAAATCTAAAAGGCAAAGCTTCATCTTGTGGTGTTTTTATAATAAAGGGTTTTTTCAACAGGGACGCTAGAAAAGTAGAGCAACAGGGACATCTTGTGGTGTTTTTATAATAAAGGGTTTTTCAACAGGGACGCTACAAAAGTAGAGCAACAGGGACAGCAAACGACGCCATATTTCTTGCCGCTCTTTTCAGTAAAGTTTGCCATTTCATGATGGAAAGATATACGAGCCAACAACGAGTCGAAATTATTAAAATGTACTACCGAAATTCGGAGTCAGTGGCCTCAACGTTAAGAGCGCTACGTCCAATTTATGGTCATCATAATAGTCCTAGCAGATCAACAATTGAGCGTCTAGTGGAAAAATTTGAATCCACAGGCACAGTCCAAAATGTTTCCGTGCCAGTGAGACAAAGAAGTGCCCGTAGTGTCGAGAATATTGCTGCCGCTGAGGCTTCAGTTGCAGAAAGCCAAATGTGTCTCTCACACGTCGGCGTCGTTCTCAAGCGTTGGGCATCTCTGTGACGTCGTTGTGGCGAATTTTGCGAAAAGATCTTGGCCTACATCCTTACAAGATTGAATTGACGCAAGAACTGAAGCCGCTTGACCACCAGAAGCGTCGCATGTTCGTTAATTGGTCTGAGCAACAACTTGAAAATGATTCGGATTTTCATCGAAAAATCATCTTCAGCGATGAGGCTCATTTCTGGCTGAATGGCTTCGTCAATAAACAAAATATGAGGCATTGGTCAGGCAGCAATCCACACGTACTCCATGAGTCATCATTGCATCCCGAAAAAATTATGGTTCAACACCGGCACGTTACTGTGAATGGGGATCGCTACCGTTCAATGATAACCGAATATTTTTGGCCTCAATTGGATGATATGGACTTGGAGGACATGTAGTTCCAACAGGACGGCGCCACAAGCCACACATCGAATGTCACAATAAATTTATTGGAAACCAAGTTTGGAGAACGTGTTATC
Organism: Leucozona laternaria; assembly: GCA_932273885.2. Lineage (NCBI taxonomy): Eukaryota > Metazoa > Arthropoda > Insecta > Diptera > Syrphidae > Leucozona > Leucozona laternaria. Next base: position 263,401,436 of record OW026366.1, on the reverse strand, counting down.
TCACGAAATGGTCCAGTCGCTTGGCCGCCTCGGTCGTGCGATTTAACGCCGTTAGACTATTTCCTGTGGGACTAAGTCTATGGTCTATGCCAACAAGCCAGCGACGATTGATGAACTTCGTACGAATATCGAACGTGAAATTGCAGGCCCGTGGTGGCCATGCAAAAGAAATCGAGTTTCATACATAATGGCATCGAACGTACTTTCGCAGGAATAAAGAAGCGCTCTTATTGAAAAACCCGATACATGTATTTTCAAATGCAAATCCAATCCGGATCAGATCTGGAGGGAAATAAAATACGGCTATTATAATTAACTATCTCTCTACTTTCTACCTACCGTATCTCTAATCGTGGCTGGCTGTGGAGCTATATGCGGCAAAACGGGCGAATCCATCTGCCGAACAATAACGCTGCTACACCCCAACCCATCGCTGTCACTGTGACTAGGTCTAGGGCTATTAATTGAAGCGGGTTCTGTCGTAGTTTCACTGGTTCAGTGATAGTTTTTTAAAGAATTATAAAGTTAAGAATACAAGTTACCATCTAGTTTATTTTGCTTAGGAAAACAAAAATACAAAGCATCAAACCCAACTATGCACTCTATAGAGCAGTGGTTCCCAAACTTTTTAAGCTCTGTGGTCTGTGGTCTGTGATCTTTCTAGACTTACCAAATGTCCAGTGATCACATTACTAATATCTGCTTTGAGCTCTTGCATGGTATTCCTTGCAGGAATTCATATAAAAACTCGAAAACATAAAAAAATTCTTCTTTTGTAGGGGAAGTGGAGGCAAAACCACATATTTATTCTTTTCCCGGTTTTTAAACTATTAAAACAAGTTATTTAAGGAAGGGTACTTTGGGTAATATTATTAATTAATAAATTCTGACAAAAAGTTTGATAATTTAAAAAGGGGCAAGACAGCCCTACTAAATTATCCTGGAGGCAAAACCGTTTTTTCCTCAAATAAGAAGTTAGACGCAGAAGTAACAAACATAAAAGCGACGTTCCCATTGACTCTCATTCCTGCACAAGCTTCATGAGCCCATTTGGGACATACATAATATACAATTATATTAAGAAAAAATATGCACGACTGGGTCGAACGAACTTGCTCTTATGTGCGATCACATTGTGGTTCTATAGCTGAAATAAATTACCTATGGGAGTCTATATTTTATCCATTTGACAAAACTTAGTTTAGTTGCAGGTGGTATTATGTGAGTATACAGAAATTTACAATATAGCCCATAGTTGCACATAATACAATATGCATGAAAGGAAATTATATTATTTAAACTGGTAAATTGTTTTAAATCAACAAAATTAGAAAAAATTTACAAAAATACTTTTTATCTCTTTTAACCCAACGCGATGTACAAGATCTGATTTCTTATATAAATTTTAATTTATGAGAAAAAAATTTTAAAAATCGTAGGGGCGGTTTTATAAATAAATACATAATTAATTTTTTATATATAAAATTTCGTTAACATTTTTTAGAAAAAAAATTGGTACGCCAATTTTTAGTATTTATTAATGTTAAGTCTAAAATTGAACTTCAAAAAAAAAAATATGCTACCCATTTTCGAAACATCGAATTTTCAAAAAATAATTTCGAATTTTTTGTTAAAAATCCATAAATAATTTTTTAGAAAATTTTATTAATATTTTTTACAAGCTTCCGTATAAAAATCTAGTTTTATTCGGTTGATCAGATATTGAGATAGTCAAAAATAAAAAAAAAAACCGTTGCATGAGAGCTACTGTTAATAAACGTAGAATATAAAATTTAAAAATTTTAAATGGTAGATCGTACTAATTTCAACACATAAATTTTTTTATCAAAATCGTAGGAGTCGTTTTTGAAAAAAAAAAAATATTTTTCTTAACGTTTCTTAAACATTTGTATGGAAGGCACCGTTATATTTAGGTATTTTTATCAAAAATCTTCTAGATAAAGTTAAAAAACTGCTTTTTACCAAGTTTAATAAAAATCGACAAGAGTCGTTTTTGAAATATTGAGTTTTCAACAAAAAAAATTTATACTTTTTTTTAAAAATCCAAGAAATATCTTTTTGAAAATTTTGGTACACAATATTATTAAGAATGTGTCAATAATTCTTCATAAAACAAATTGATCAGAATCAGTTGAACCGTTTTTGAGAAAAGCGAAAATCAAAATAAGGGTTCTTTGGGAGGTACTATTAATAACCATTTTTCGGAACCATTTTTTTTTATTAAACGGCAACTTATAACTATTTAAATTTATTGAGTTCTTAAAAAAAAATTCTGTAGCGCCGATTTTGAGAAAAATAAGTTTTTCCTTTTTGGCCAATAAATTTTGTATGACAGCTACTGTTAGTTATGGACCTAGAAAAAAAAGAGAAAAAAAGAGGTGGGGGAATGTCTGAAAAACGCTAGGTAACAAGTTTAAAGAAAATCGACCCATCCGTTTAGGCTGTAGTCGAACCGACAGACAGAAAGACAGACAGACGTTTTTGCGAAACCCACTTTTTTCGTATTCGCTTTAATCGTTATGCCAAGTTTGATCAAAATCTCGAGTTCGATTTTTTGCACGAATGCATAACTTGCCATATAGTACCTATATTCGCAAGTAAAAATAAAAATGCGGTTTTGCCCCATATACGAATCCTACCTAAATTCTAGAAGAATTTTTTTTATGTAAAACTGGTGTTCTTGTCGATTTGTTTATTACTTTTCAGTATCCACCTTGCATTATCAAAAAAGGAAAAAATTAATCTGTTTGATTGTTTTGCTTGTTAAACCACAATTTATATTTCACACGAACGAAAACGTCTTCACCAAAAACCACAAAAATAACTGTAACTTTTTTACGTTTTCAACAAACTACATAATGCATTATTTAATTTGCCAAGTTTTAACATCAAAAGTGTTGCCATTGAATTATTTTGTTCATACAAAATAGTACAAAAACGGTTTTGCCCCATGTGCGGTTTTGCCTACACTTCCCCTTACATAAGGTAAGTCAGAAAGCCAGTTTGTCTCTAGCAAAAAATATTGTTATGGATTTTCCCTGCAAATCTGTAGCAGTTTCTTTGATCTTTCCTAAAATTTCTCCAAGATTAGCTAATTTTTCAATCCATTGGTCATCATGCAATAAATCAACAGAAAACTTTCAACTCATCACGAAGTTGAAATAACCTAAATAAAGCTTTTCCTCTGGAAAGCCATCGGATTCCAGTGTGAAGAAGAAGGGATTCGTCCTTACTTTCACACTTTTTTGAAAAATCTAGATTGGAGAGGACGATTTTCCACGAAATTTAAAATCTTCACAGCTTCATCAAGAAGTTTTTTCAAATCAGTTATCATTCTTCTTTTTTTTAGACATGTGGTTTTCAAGAAGAAATAAAACGCATATAATTTAATGTTATGGCCAAGAATTTAGCTTTATTATAAAGATAAGGGTTTGCCATTATGTTTTAAAAATGATTTCGGGCAAGTGGCCTCCGCGGCTGGCTCGAACAAATTCCAGCCGAGAAGTCCAATTTTCGACCACTTTTTGCAGAAAATGTTGTCGTATGTCAGCAATAACGCGCCAAATATTCTCTTCCAAGGCATCAATCGTCTCGAACTTATCTGCGTAAAAAAGCGACTTCACATAACCCCACAAAAAATAGTCCAGCGGTGTTAAATCGTACGATCTTGGAGGCCACGCCACAGGCTCACTACGCGAGATACGCTCACAAAAAGTCTCCTTTAGTAAATTGATTGTTTCGTTGGCTGTATGGCATGTAGCGCCGTCTTGTTGGAACCAAAGGTCGTCCACAACAACATCCTCCAACTCAGGCACGAAAAAGTCATTAATCATGGCTCTATAGCGTTCCCCATTGACCGTAACCTTATGGCCGGCTTAATTTTTGAAGAAATATGGACCAATGATTCGCTTGATTGCCTTTAGAGTGACTTTTTGAGGATGTAACGTCGTCTCAACATACACTTGAGGATTATCATCATTCCAAATACGGTAGTTTTGTTTATTGACGTATCCATTCAACCAAAAGTGAGCTTCTTCGCTAAACAAAATTCGATTTTGAAAATTATGGGATCAACGGCAATCTTGTTTTGGGCACAATTTGGAAGCGTTGTTTAGGAGTAAGTCTATTTATTATGAAATGGTAAACCAAACTGAGCATAAATCAAGTGACAGCTGTCAAAAAAACCAACTCCGAAAAAAGTATTGCCAGATTGAAAACCACACGTCTAAAAAAAAAACACCCTGTACAAGTGCATAACGATGCAAAATACAATCAGCCTTATTGTGAGTTTCACCCGAAAAATATTTCACCTTAAAATTTTTTGTTCGCCCGGAATTCTAAAAGCTATTGTGAGTTTCGCCCGAACGAAATTTCGTTCGCCTACAAAAAAGAAGTGAAAATGACATTACATTTCGCCCGAAATGAATGTTCACGATAAGTGGAATTTTTTGATCATGAAATTTGGGGTGAAACTCACAATAGGCGAAAAGTTAAATGTCAAATTTTTCGCGTGGAATTTTGTTCGGGTGAAACTCATAATAAGGCTGAATGACTGCTGTAACTTCCTGGTGACATTGACACTGCCATTGCTGCGGCTCCGTCGCTGATGCATATGTACATAAATTGTTGCCAATCAGTGCTGTCTTTATTCATGAAACAATTTATAGCCTTGAATATTTCTTCGCCAGTTGTATTGGTTTCCAAAAGTGTACAGATGATCAAATCTTTTTGAATAGATGTTTCGAAGGAATACCTCACGAATGCAAAAAGTATTGATAGGCCGGCAACATCATCGAGTCAGGGAACCCTGATGAAAACTCTTTCACAAAACACCTTTTAGAAACCGAGGCTCTAGGGGATCAACATTTTTGTTTAAGGAGTTCAAAGTTAGCCAACTCTTTCTGAATGACACTTGGGATCTTTAACAAATTTTTAAAATAAGAACTCAATCACAGGAAACTATAAACTACTTTAACATTATTCAAAATAGGAAAGTTTAGATTCTATTTTTATTCAAACAAATTCTTTCTTTAGATACAACTTTGGATTTGAATTATTTAAGGATTGAAAACAAGTATTTTAAACTAACTATTTGATCGGCATAATTGTCTTAACATATTATATTATTCTTTAAGTCATCGCATTTAATACTTAAACATGTGCATATCTAGGCAAAGCAACACACACCGGTGAGAAAGTACACTCTACATTTATAAATACAGATTCCATTTGTATGAACTCTTTCAACGAAATTTTACTTTCAAAAACTCGACTCACAAAATGAATTAAAACAGCTTAGATAACAACAGCTTCACAACACAAATTTAAATATTAACAGGTAAATAATTTAATATCTTCAATTGATAGCGAAATTGATTGCAGTATATTTCATTCGAATTTGGAATCATTAGAACTAGAACCGAAAAAAAAATGACTCAAGAGTTTAGAGTTGATTTTTTGCTGAATGTTCTCAAAAACATTTAAAGGTGCAAACAGTTGTATTTTCACTCGGCGATCAGCCACCATAGAGACAATTCAGCCGAAGTAAAGAACTTTTTTAATTGAACTTCAGGCTAAAAATAAAATTTCCTATTCGTTTTGTTGGGTTATTTTGGAAAATTCTCTCAATAGTAAATTCAGTCATTTTACGAATTTTACATAAGAACAATCGGAAGTAAATAGAAACAAAAAGTCCTCAAAAAAATTAAATAGAAACGAAAATTTCTAAACGTACATATATATTCTATACTAAAGCAAAGTGATTGCATCGAAATTTTGAATTTCTTAAATCATAAAAATTAACAATATTGTGATTGTGACTACATTGAAGTGTATTAATAAGAAAATTTAACAAAATCACTCAAAATGGATATATCTACAGATATTTGGGGGCAGTTAGCGGTAGAAGCATCTCAAGTGTATCTATCGGATGGTACATATCGAAGTCCATTTGCTAACACGGTAAAAAAAAATCTAAAATCAAATACCAATTAAGTGATTATTGGAAATAACTACATATAAGCAAACGAAGCTTATGAGATCTATACTCAAAAGTGGGACACTTGTTCGAAATATTTCACATCAAATGCACACAATATTTCATTCAGGAGTGGCACAAAGATATACTCGAAATATTCTATTTTTATATCGTTATGTTTGGGGATAATTTTGTTTGTTATTTTTATTTTGAGTTTATTAAAAAAAAAGTTGTATGCAACATACACTCAAAAATTTTAAATATTGTTGCGATAAAAACAAAAAGACTAGTCAAAATCAAGTAATTAAAAAAAAAAAAAAAAATTTTTTGTTCCCCCGGAATTTTAAAAGCTTTTGTGAGTTTCGCCCCAACGAAATTTTGTTTGCCTACAAAAAAAAAGAAGTGAAATGACATTACATTACAATTTCGGGGGAAACTCACAATAGGCGAAAAGTGAAATGTCAATTTTTCCGGGTGGAATTTTGTTCGGGTAAAACTCACAACGAGGCTGAATAACTAACTATAACTATCGGGTTTTTCAATAAGAGCGCTACAAAAGTTTTCTTAAATAAAACAAAAACAGTTTTGGATATCAATGAATTTTTGTATTCCTGTGAAAGTACTTTCGATGCCATTATGTATGGAACTCAATTTCTTTTGTATGGCCACCACGGGCACACTTGCAGAAGTCCAGACGCTGAACCCAATTTTCGACGGTTTTCAAGCATAAATCGGCCGATACTGCTGCAATTTCACGTTTGATATTCGTACGAAGTTCATCAATCGTCGCTGGCTTGTTGGCATAGACCATAGACTTGACGTAGTCCCACAGGAAATAGTCTAACGGCGTCAAATCGCACGACTGAGGCGGCCAAGCGACTGGACCATTTCGTGAGATAACACGTTCTCCAAACTTGGTTTCCAATAAATTGATTGTGACATTCGCTGTGTGGCTTGTGGCGCCGTCCTCTTGGAACCACATGTCCTCCAAGTCCATATCATCCAATTGGGGCCAAAAATATTCGGTTATCATTGAACGGTAGCGATCCCCATTCACAGTAACGTGCCGGTCTTGATCATCACGGAAGAAGTACGGCCCAATGACGCCGCGGGCCCATGAACCACACCAAACCGTAATTTTTTCGGAATGCAATGATGACTCATGGAGTACGTGTGGGTTGCTGCCTGACCAATACCTCATATTTTCTTTATTGACGAAGCCATTCAGCCAGAAATGAGCCTCATCGCTGAAGATGATTTTTCGATGAAAATCCGAATCATTTTCAAGTTGTTGCTCAGCCCTATTCACGAACATACGACGCTTCTGGTGGTCAAGCGGCTTCAGTTCTTGCGTCAATTTAATCTTGGAAAGATGTAGGCCAAGATCTTTTCGCAAAATTCTCCACAACGACATTTTGTACTGTGCCTGTGGATTCAATTTTTTCCACTAGACGCTCAATTGTTGATCTGCTAGGACGATTATAACGACCATAAATTGGACGTAGCGCTCTTAACGTTGAGGCCACTGATTCCGAATTTCGGTAGTACATTTTAATAATTTCGACTCGTTGTTGGCTAGTATATCTTTCCATCATGAAATGGCAAACTTTACTGAAGAGAATTGTCAAAAGAACGGCGACAAAATATGGCGTCATTTGCTGTCCCTGTTGCTCTACTTTTGTAGCGTGTTTGTTGAAAAACCCTTTATATGATCACTTTATTGCACTTATATTAAAATATGATCTTTGGAAAAATGTGGTCACTGTGGCGTATGTGGAATATTTTTTTTATTTTTATTTATTTGTATTTATATGGTTCATTGAAAGGAAAGAAAATTTAGTTTCTTTCCTAAGACGATGACAGCTCTCCATATTATGTAGAATTTAAATACAGTATACATAACTATTAGCAAAAGATTGATAATGGGCGTGTAAGGGGTGTGGTTCAAGAAAACAAAAATCGGTTTTTGAAATTCTATAGAAGAAATGACAAAAAATGGAGACTTAAAACCAATATTTACAATATCTACCTACGTCATGTCTGTTTTTAACACAAACAAAGGTATCAACTATTACAAACACTCTAAGCTGCAAACAAAAATAGTACTGAAAAAAACTTATGGTTGGAGAAAATTCGATTTAATTGATTCTGAAAAATCTAATGAACTGAACCCTTAAACTTAAATAACTTGATTTTACCAATAAAATAAAACAATTGATTACTGAAGAAAAGGTCTCACATAAATATTGTTAGTATTGCCGTTGTTTTTTTTTTAAATAATTTCTGTTTCTATTAAGTATATTTATTTTAATTGTACTTAATAACGCATCATTTGCGACTTACCAAATATAATAAAGTTTACACCAATATTGCTTAGTGTATCTACCTTCTAAAATATGAGCATATTTAGTAAATGTAATGCTTCTCTCTACCTTTAAATAATATTAACTGAAAATTACTTTTAGATCACTTGTTTGGTTTATATTATATTATTATAAAAGCCAGTCTAAAACATAGTTAATCCAAATATAAAGAATCCAAAAATGGTATATAATACACACCTTGCACACGCCTTGGTACAGAAACGAAAAATTCTTAACATTAAAATTTACGAATATGTTCACGCAGGGCCGGACCAACCATATGTGCAAGATGTGCAAATGCACAGGGCGCAAAATTCTGGGGGCGCATTACCAGGAGCAAGAAAATGCAATCTGAACTTGCGCCAACAAATAAATAAATAAATTGAAAGAATATACAAATTAATGCTAATAAATAGAAAATGGAAACGTTAGAAGTTCTTTTTATTGCTTCAAAGTACAACGCATAGAGTACCTATATTACCTAGAGAACCGACTTAGGCGGTCGTTCTCTTCCACCCTACAAGCTGTACTGAGAGGAAAATGCCCATTAAGTTTTGTATGGGGTTGTTGTCCAATGCATTTTAAATGGGACCGAACCAACATGGCTTCAATTGAAAGGACTTCGCTCAAATTGCTCAAAGTGCTCAATAAGGTGGATAAGACGGCCCAGGGATTCAAAAAAAAAATCCGTTAAATTCAAAAATTGAGAAATTTATTAATTTCGTAGTCAAATTTCTTTTTTTAACCTTTTGTCAACCTAAACTATGAAGAATATCGGTCATTGTTGCTCCCGGGTAATAAATTAAATAATATTTTTGAATATTTGTGTTTAAAAAAAAAACAAAAACACCTACCGAAAATTAGAAGCGCACTCTAGTTTCTTAGCTCAAAAAGGTACGTGTCTACGATTTAGGTGTGCAAATCGTAGACACGTACCTTTTTGAGCTAATGCCACCACTTTGTTCACAATTAAACCGTAGACACGTACCTTTTTGAACTAATGCGCCAATTTGTTTTTATATCCACCATTCACTCGGATTCACGGATAAGGAAAAAAGAGTAAACTAAGAGAGTTTTCACTTACTCACCTCAAATAAAATTTGGGGGTGTTTAAGGCAAGAGGGGTACCGGTCGGTTCTCTAGGTAATATAGGTACTCTATGGTACAACGTACGAAGCTAATGTATTGCTTTTTTTTGGCTTTAAAGACTTAAGAAATATTATTTACTAGCTGGCCCGCCCGGCTTCACACGGGTAGACAAACCTATAAGCATAAAAATTACAAAAAAAAATATAAATAAATATTTAAGCTAATTTTTGTAATCGAATACTTTATGGGTTTTAACCTACTTTTGTTTATGAATGCCTAAATAAATAAAAACACGATCCTATAAGTCCAACCTTTATAACTTTGTCAACACAGAGAAAATTTTTGTAATAAAAAAACACTTTTTTGTTTTTATCCCATTTCACTCTATAAATTGCAATTCTTTTATATAAACCTTTCACACACAAAAAGAAATTTTGAAATCAAATGCCACTTTTCGTCTATTTCATCCTATAAATGCCAATTTTCTGAAAAAAAATCTCTAAAGCCATCCACTAAAAAACATCCATTCAAACATCGAAAGAATTTCTTAAATCGGATATTTTTTTATTTTTTCCCCATTTCACCCTGCAAATAAAAAAAGTTGAAAAAGAATATCCCAAAAGCCATTTCCTAACCGCCTACAGCGCCATATGTTGAACGGTAATTGAATTGAACTGAAAAACGAAATGTGCGCCTACACCTACAGAGCTACCTGTTGAGTATTTTCCGAATTTTCTTTTTCCTAAACCTTCGCGGAGCAATTACGAATAAACCCGCAAAAGGAAGTATCCAAATTCCATCCGCACCCACCACGATCCATTTTTATATATTTATAAAGATGTACAAAACAAAGGACCATCCTTTGTTAAGAAAACAAAACACCTACATTACTTCCATATTACTTGTAGATACGGCAAATAATATTAACACAAGAATGCCACATACGTATTTGCCGCTCTTTGAAAAGACGGGGATGGCAGATACTAACAAAAGCAAAGAAAGGAGATGAAGGTAGTTATAGTAACACCCACAGATTAGCTATATAAAGATGAGAATTTTTCGTACGTTTCACCCTCCAAAACCCATTTGTTTACATTGTTGTATTTGTAATTTCTTCCCGCGTCGATGAATAGATGTGAATTGCAACAACAATTTAACCGGTGTCTGAAGATCCCTACTGGCTATGTGTGAAGTTTTTACACACACATCCTCATTTTTTATCTGATATCTGACAGTTCAAGCTTGTAGGCAAATTAAAATGGCTGCCGGGGATTCTCATCTTCATGTGGCTAATCTGTGGTAACACCAATCAAATTCAGTAACTCCAGTCAAATTGAATGTTTCAGAGACAAGTGGAATCCTAGTACCTACAGGCTGCTATAAATTGTCAAAACCTATCGAAAAAAAACTAGTTTTGGGAAACTTTTAGTTACCAAACAGGAATAATAGGTTTGCACTTGTCTCAACTACTCTACTTTTTAGTTTTTGTATCAGTCTTATTAAAGTGCTTGCATTGCAGTTATTGCAAAGTACGAAGACGAGGAAAACGAAAACAATAGAAATGCATTGTTTTTGTTTTAGTTGGACTGTAATGAATTAAATTGAAGTGGAAGATAGTGCAAAGTGTTATAAAATAATAGAGTTATGACATTTCTAAGTACGGGAAAACGAAAGCTCAGTCTAAGTTTTTCTGTCGTTTTAGTCGTTTTTATGTCGTTTTAGTAAAACGACTACCGTAATAACTCAGTAGGAAATTTGGTCCTCAATGAGATATTAAGGTGAATAGAACAATGAATTCATCACCTACTTTTAAAGGGGAACAGTAGGTAATGATTTCATTAGAAATAAGGTAAGTTTTTTGCCTCAATTCGGTATTTTCATACCCACTACCCTTTCCCTTACTTGGTACAAAAAATTCAACTGAATATCAAATTGCCTTGTCTTTACCTGCCCCGACAAATGCGAGGATTTTTTTAACTGATTTCGATAATCAGTAAAAAAAATACAATTTCAATTTATTTTTGAAAAAATTATGTTTTATTTATTTTTATTTATTCATTCATCTACAGAGCTTTACTCCAACAGATATCAAATTCTCAAATCTCTATTTTTAGTTTAGTTCTATTATTAGTATAGAATAAACAACTTCTATTTACTAAGTGATTTCATTGGTGAACATTCATGACATTTTTCAGCTAGGCATAACGGTCTAGTGAATAAGAGACTCTTACTTATCTATTGATATCACTGATTTATATTCATGGTATTTTTCATCAAACATAATTCATTTATGAATAACCAAGTAACACCTACTTAATGATTTCATTCACCAATAAAGTCACTTGGTGAACGCCAATGACAATCCCCATGTTAATTTCATGGATGGATTCACCTCAAATACCTCGGTTTTAGTATTCCTTGATGAAAAAGCTGGGGATTCCTCCGTGAATTTTTGGAAGTTTCCTATTGGAAAAGGTTAATTGTATTATACTTAATACTCAAATGCTATATTAGTCCTTTTGACATGAGATAGGCACAGTGGCGTAGTCATTCTAAATTTGCCGCCCGAGGAAAAATTAATAACATTGTTCTATTCGTACGCTGATTTTGAACTTTTAAGAGCTCTAGTAGAAGTTGTCAGTCTGGTCCTGCTGAGTCACTCAAAAACGGCTTCCTAACAATAAATTTAATTTTTAGGGAATATAAAAATTTTCTATACCAGTTTCGTGATGCATTTGACGAAACCTACAACCTACTATTAGGTCACTTTTTAAAATTGTTTATAAAAACACTTTTTTAAACACTCTTCTAAAATATTATCTGTTAACGCTTTAAAACTAGGAGAGCCAAATGCTTAAACAAATTTATAGAAATGCGGTGATTACAATTTCTTAATTTTTGTTTCAAAAAGTTGTAGAAAGGGCTTTTCGTGAAATTCAGCTGAGTCAGTGTCAAAAGCAGGGGAAACGGCTCAGCACTCACGATAACAAGTAAATAACGAGATACAACTAAAGGGGTATTGAACGATTTCTAGAACTCAAAACTATTTTATTTTTATATTTCACATTATTCAATGAAACTTAACATTACCTTTATCATTGTTTTGTATCTTCCCTATAGACAATAGAAAAACTTCCCGATAAAGTTCTACTGCACATTTTCTCATACTTGTCCCATCGTGAGATCTGTCGATTGGCCAGAATTTGCCGTCGTTGGAGGCAAGTGGCTTATGATACCCGATTATGGAAGAATGTCTCATTGCGACCAGAAGTTTCAGGTCTCCATGTTGGATCCTTGGAATCATTGTTGGCATTAATTTCAGTTCGTTTTGGACCCACTTTGCGATACATTGAGCTTCCAATCGAGTTGATCACACACACCGTCCTCCATGAACTATCAGCAAAATGTCCTAACCTCACGCACATGCTTTTAGATTTTTCAACAGGTATCTATTTTGTTTTGTATTCTAGTTAAGAACATAATTTAAAAAAAATACTTGTTTATGTTTTTAGCTATGCAACTTCACGATTTCAGTGAAATGCAAGCTTTTCCCACAAAGCTTCGTTACATGTGCATTTGTTTGTCCGAAGTAATCTTCATGGAAGGTTTTATGAGAAAGATCTATAACTTCATAAATGGCTTGGAGGTGCTGCATTTGATTGGAACTTACGAGAAGTGCGAAGAAGAGGAAGAGGAAATCTATGAAGTCATCAATGTGCACAAACTTAAGTCAGCTACTCCAAATCTTCGTGTTATCAATCTTTATGGTATCAATTTCATCGATGACTCGCACATTGATGCATTCAGCTCGAATTGTATACAACTTGAATGTCTGGCTGTGAATTTCTGCAACAAAGTCACAGGTTCAACACTAAAGGCCTTAATTCAACGCTCAAAACAGCTGACGTGCCTTTTAATGAATGGAACCAGCCTTAAGTCCGAGTACGTAATGCAAACCGATTGGGAGAAGTGTGCACTTCAAGAGTTAGACATAACTGCCACTGATTTGTCGGCTGAATGTCTGATAGATATGCTCACTAGAATTCCAGCTCTGAAGTTTTTGTGTGCTGGACAGATTAATGGATTTACTGACTCTGTGCTTAAGGCTTGGATGGAATCTGGAATGTCAAGGTACGTTGTCGACGTTTTATTTGTATTCAATAAATATAATAGATTTGTTTTTCGTTAGATCCCTAATCTCATTGGATTTGGATGCATCAGATAATTTAACAGATGAAGCTTTGCAGAAATTCCTTTCTCGACATGGAAGTCAATTGATTGCATGTTGTTTGTCGGGAATGCCGCACATAACAGATCAATTGTGGATGAGCATCCTTCCACTACTAACGAATGCAAAGTAGTTACTACTCTGGATTTTTTTTGTTCACTTAACTAAATGTGTACGTTTTTTTCTTTAAGGATTCTTGTGATGGGAACTTCGGAAAAACTTGGAGTAAATATTCATGTTGATCAACTTATGGATAACATTGCATCAAATTGTGGAAGCTTAGAGCGCTTAGAACTCAGATGGGATCCTGATAATTTACGTTTCTCTGATAAGAGTCAAAAGGCTATTGATTTGTTGCGTGTTAAGTGCTTGAAATTGAGATGCATGGTTTTGAGGTAAGTCTAAGTTCTTAGAGAAAAATTACTATGGAATTACAAAGTAATTTTTGCTTCGGTGAAATCAACCAAATCTTTAGTCTCTGAAAATGTTTCTGGGAATTAAATCTGACCAATACTGCCGGTGGTCAAACAATTCGAAATGCAATACGTGAATTTTGGCAATCGCCTTTAGTGTAAACAGGTGCGTTGATGGAATAACCATCCTGAATTTTTTTCGGAACAGAAAACAAATATTTTCAAGCACAACATTTTGGAAAAGAGAAGTTAACGTATTTAAGTACTAAATTTTTAGTCAGAAGATTTTAAACCAGACGGTCTTACATCTTTTACACCTTCCTCCTAGAAAATGTGTTTGTTGGGGTATTAAGTACATTCAAACCACCATTTTTCATCAACAAAAACAATCGCACACCGGATTTGGGAGTTTTTTTTTTTTTTGCTCATTAAGGTGTAAAATCGTAAATACCAAATTTACCTATCCACTTCCCAACGCTGGCGCACATTTTGTCCCTTTTCATAAAAAAAAACCGGTTGATTTTATAGGGATTGTTTTGTTATGTTTTTGATTTACCGCTATCGCACTTTTTGAATTGTTTTTAGAGGAGAAAAAGTTCTTTTTGCCGTAGGTTAAGTTTTTTCAGTGTGATTCCTCTTAAGCATCGTGTCGGTAAAAGGAGCAAATCGCGTCACTGTCACAAAAAACGCTGTTCGCTCCAGACTACAAAAAAAAAACCGGGCTGCTCCGTCACAGAATGTAATTCGATTACGAGACATCACAATAACACCCTTGCCCTTGATCTTTGAAACACATTTTTCTTTATGTTGGCTGAGTTCCATTTTCACAATTTTGTTTTTATTCTTTTTGTTTACAGTGATGGACGCTATTACGAGACAGTGAAGGCCAATTTCGAACGTGCCGATCGTGTCACAGTTGTCCGCACAACAACCTGTTGCCGGGTATCCCCCTACCATTTGCTGCAAAATTACAACGAATTAATCTTCAACTGAGTAATGTAATATAAAATAACGCTGCCTAGAAGAGGAGACCATAAGACAAAAGTCTCCTTCCATTTCTGTTGATGCTAGTCAAATTATTTTTCATATCTTAGATTCTCTTTTGTTTTTGTTTTTGTTTTATATAAATATATTATATATTATATAAGAAAACCATGTATATCTGTGTTTTCATCGTAAAATGACAAAATAAATAATTTTTAAATAAAACTTCATTAGCATAAATTAAAATTGTATTATTAAATAATATATTTTATTCATCCTTTAAAATTGTGTTTATTTTCCTGTTTTAATTTTTATTTTCTTAATTATTTTGCTTCGCTAGCGTTTTCATCATGATTCAGACTTCACAAAAATAAATCATCACTTTTGTTTTTGTTTTGTTTCTCTTTTCTCTCTTTTCTCTCTTTTCAATTTTATGTTGGCTAAGATTATTAAATATATTATAAAATACATAGTACAATAATAATCACCCTTAAATTTATTATTAACTCGCAATTTGATTAAAAATATGTCTATGAAAACAGAAGGAAATTATTAAAGAATAAAGAGGAAACAATTGATTTAACAAATATTTAAAAAAAAAAAAAAATGAACTGAAGAAGTAAAAAACTAATATTGTTGACTGTTTTAAAAGTGTTTTGATCGTCAAAATCAGTGCAGAGATGTGTGGACGTGTGGACAACTCGATGCGAGAATTTCCGAATGTTGATCGAGTTGTAATAGCAGATTTATATACAATGTACAGTACACCTACGTCTGATTCCTCGCGCGACGTCACGAACCCGGAGGCAGCTTCTAAAATGAATGAGGCGGTAACGGTATTGGATAGTCGTTGTTTTATTAATTGTTGTTCCTTCCTGTGAGCATATTTGACTTGACTGTGTTTGGTTGTTTTATTTTCATGGTGGTGGAAGTGGTGTTTGTGATAAGTACCTATTCCTGAGGTTCTACTGGCGGTGAAAGTCTAAAGTTGTGAACTATTGAACTGCTACTATCATCGCCTGTGTTATTGCTAGAGGACGCTGTCCCCGCTACTGAAGAGGCTGCTGCCGCCGTCGGTAGAGATGTTCCAATTGAAGCAACGGCTGCCATTCGATTTGGGACAGGCTCTCGAGGCTCGTGATGTCCGGTCGCCATTCGAAGTAATTCTTGGGCGTTATTCTTAAAAATTGAAACCATTTTTAGAAACACATATTAAAGGAGGTACTAGATATTTTGTTCTACATGATTTGGTCGCTCTTCTTGTTGATTGTTGACTGGAATTTGGTCAGTTTCTCCAGGTCTGTCTATGTACATCATTATCTCGTGACAAAGTGGACACCGATCCTGCACATAGAGCCATTTTCGGAGACACACACCGTGAAAGAAGTGCCTGCATCTGGTTATCTTAGCCGTTTCCATTTGCTGAAATTAAATTTTGAACATGAATGTTAGAATTCCTTTGATTTTTATTCGATAAGACAATTTGAAATTACCTGATGACAAATTGCACAAACATCATTTAAATTCTTCAATTGGGCTTCTGTAGCTTCGGGCAGAGCAGAAATCTTATCCACTGCAGACCTTCGTTTCATAAATATGGACCAGCCGGCACGAGCCTCACACCAGATATTGAAATAGGCATGGATGCACATCATGATGGCTCTGATGGCGCCCCCTGTAGCATTTTGTGCTATCAAGTTATATCATACGGTACACCAAATCAACCAAATAAAAATACATGCACACAGGTTTGTTTTGTTCTTTTTTTGTTTTTAAATAAATAAAATTTCGTTTTTTTTTTTTTTTTTATAAAAAATGTTTCGATGGATGCGACAGACGACAATGAATTGAATGCATGATCGATTTTATCGACACAAGGGCAATGATGTAAAAATTCATAGCTATTTTTAAGTAGTCTACCGATAAATCTTCATGGTTTTCCAATAATTCAAAAACAAAATGGAAAATGTTATGAAATTGAGTAATGAACAAGTTTTTGAATTTCCAAAGAGGCTTCCAGTAGCCTCAATCCGCAATCAGAATGAAAATTAGACCATAAAACCAAACCAGAGCACATGAAGTTTCATTAAATTTATTTGTGTTCAATCGAGAGAACACATGCAATTAGTTTTTAAACGCAACTTTTGGATATGCCTAACACGGCTGGATCTAAAGAATGTCATCCGGGATAAAGTTTTCAACAACAATTGTTGTTTGATTGTCGATGTAAACTAGCGACATTATGTATGCCCAAGAAAAATAATGAAATTGCGTCAAATCCCAAGATTTTGGGGATAAATTGGAAATGAATCAAATGCTACTGGCCCTGACCTAATGGAAACTAAGTTCGTAAAATTATTGGTCCCCTTCATACTGTATTTTATAACTCACATATTTCATAGCATAATAATCACATCCAAATTTCCTTCAGAATGGAAGGATGCTAAAATAATTCTCGTTCCTATCCTAAAAATCGAACTAGTGTTGCTACGGAGTTCCGACTAATCGCCACTCGCCCGTTTTTTCAAAGGCATTATGAAAAAAACATCCAAGCAGATACAAACATATCTATCTATCAACAACAACCTGTCAGTCTGGTTTTAGGACAAAGCGCAGCTGCAAATTAATCTTACTTTTAATTACTGCAGAAATAAGACGCGAGATGGACTGTGATCACATTAAATTTCTAACGCTCTTAGACTTCTCAAAAACTTTTGATACTGTTAACCATTCAATTCTATATGAAAAACTGCGAAATTGCTTTGAATTTTCGTTAGAGTCCTGTAAGTTAATTCACTCATACCTTAACGGAAGGCAACAATGCGTGGTGGCAAACGGCCACTCATCTCTCTTTAGTTTACTTTATTTCATCAACTTGAGGCATTTCTCTTTTCTTTCTCAATATTTTTTTAATGGAGTGCCATAGGTATCTATCATTGGTCCCATTCTCTTCTCTCTTTACATAAATAAGCTTCCACAAGTTGTTAAACATTTTGTTATTCATCTTTACGATGATGATGTGCAGCTCCTGACAAGCACACCTTTTGAGGTGAAGAATGATGCCGTTGCATTAATGAATGAGGACCTTCTTTTCATTTCACGTTGGTCTAAGAAAAACCATATTCGTTTAAACCCTGTTAAATCTGCAGCTTTGGAATTTTTGATTTATCGGTCTTAAACCCATTGAAGCTTGAAAACGAAACCGTCGAATATGTCACCATGCTAGAAACCTTGGAATAATTTTCAATCGTATCCTCACATGGAACGACCACCTAATTAGAGCAATCGGAAAAGTCTATGGTAGTCTCTGTGATCTTCAGGTGACTCGAAGTTTCATCCCTACAAAAACTAAATTACTTCTTGCCAAAAAGCTGTTACTGCCTATTGTGTTGTATGGATGCGAAATTTCTTGCAACTTAGGCTTAACCACTAACCGCAAGTTAAATGTCGAATATACAACATTGCTCGCTATGTCCATAATTTATGACGTTACGTGTCCTCTGGCTGTAGCCTAGACAATTTATTAAATTATCGTTATCTTAGCTCACATGAAATCATTCAAACTAAACAGCCGAATACATACATTATGTAAATAGATTTTTAAGATAATTTAATTCAAATTCATAAATTATAAGACTTTTGTCTTACTTTGCAAGCAATTTTGAAATAAATAAATACAGCATTGAAATGGAGTGAATGGAGGGACCTACAATGTTTTGCCGATTCCGAACGACTGAGGTGAGGTCTTTCTTGTTGTAATACGTTGTTACCCTTCACTCAACTGGGACTGTAAAACCCGGTTAAATAATTGGGCAATGTAGGACCTAAACATAAGCCTAGTTTATAAATAAATAAGAACTGAAATCAAAATTGGTGTGAAGTTTTTTTTTGTCAAATTTTGAGATACCCCCCCCCCCCCAACCTATCATCAAACAAACAAAAATACATGGGACAAAACAAAACAAGAATATTAAATTGTAGATTCATACTAAAGCCAAAATAAAACTAAAGAACAAAAACAAACTCAAAAATAGCTCTTACACTAAATTTCACTACTCTACTACATACAAATGTGATGTTTTGAAATAATTTTATGTGCTCTTATTAATTAGCTTACCAGATTCGAAGAAAAGAATCCAAGCACCGTTGAAGAAGAGCAATATGCCAAAGCAAAACTCCACAGAATTCCCAAAAGCACGAACATAGTACACGTAGTCATCCAACTTTTCCCAAAAGGAATCACGTCTAGCATCGTATAAGAAGAGTGCATATGTTGCTAAGCTCACAAGGACCTAGAGAACATTAATATAAATGTAATTATGTAATTTGTTTTATTTTATTTTTTCTAAAAGCAGCTTACTTTAACAATGACTTCAACTGAAAAGGCAGTAACGGCTAACATCCAGGTAGAAGGTGAATGTCTTGACCATAGCACCAAGAGTAAACTAATCGGCGCCACCAGCAAGAACACACAGACACAAAGAGCACGTGTGTGACGTTTTCTCGATGGACTTCTAGCTGCACTGAGAGACATCAAAATGGGCGAAACTATATTGTGAAGGAAATGCAGCAATGCGGTAACCAAAAGGCACAAGTTTCTACACAGACGAATGAAACGCTTGTCAGGTGACAACGAAGTCAGGCCGGTCTGCAGTGCAAGAATATAAAAGAGCACTGCCGATACCGTGCCCAATGATTTCTCTTCATCTGTATCGCCAGAGATCAAGAACCATTGGAACATCTTGCCAATATAGTGGCAGACTATCGAAATCACACTGGTCATTCCAAGGACAGCTGTCAGAGTCTCACATCCGTCTGCAAGCAGTTTGTGCACTGTTCCAATAACATTCAGGCTTACGTCTTTAGCGAATATGAGCGATATAAGCTCTTGACCGATTCTGAAAGAAAACAAAAAAAAATGATTTTATATTTATAACATAATGTAGATATAGATAGTACCTTATGGACCAGAATACCCGTAGAACACACGGTACATTGAGGCGCTGCCATTCGTTTTCAATTAGTGCCGATAGACCAAAGTTTGAGACAAAATTCGTTGCATATTCGTAGCCATTCAAGATCGTTTTACCCGCTTCCATTGCACTTGTGTAGAGTGTGATTTTGGTGAGGATGAAAGGTATTATTCCAGCAAAGGCTGGCGTTAGTTTAAGAAATGAGCGAGGTAATGGCAACATTGCCAGCAGAATTGGACTCGCAAATATGAGGAGCATTTTTTTCTGAAAAAATTCATAGCGTGGACCTAGATGAATGTATGCAAATAACGTTCCCATGAACCATTGGGCGACGAGATGAGGCAATAGCGAAAGCACAACACCTCCGGGATCTAGCAGACGTGATGTGTTGAATGACAGAATGTCGACTAGTAGACATGGCCCATTCTCCATTAAGGCCAATGCCGATACATTACTCCAGTATGAAAGAAACGTCAAACCCACCGATATGACGAATAGATAGACCATCACCAAATGACGTGTCCATAGCATAAATATACAAGCTGCACACAGAAAACCTGAATGAATAAAAAAAAAAATATTTCATGGATTATATTTTAGTTTATTTTTCGGGAAAAGTACGGATGTCGTCGTATGCAGAGCTACTACATGCTTGGTTTACTCAAGGAGAGCCGAGAAACCGATAAACTTTATTATAACAAATCATAACTAGTATTAGATTAACCAAGCCCTTTGCATTTGATTATTTTATATGAAGGATCTGGTGGTTATCCAATAAAATTAGACTTTGACTTCCATAAAATTCCGACAAAAGCTGGAATTTGGTGTAGAGCTTTTGTTTTGACGCCTTAAGGCTTAGATTTTACTTGGTCTTGCACCGCATGTAAACAAAATTGAATACCACACGAAAGCTTTGGAGATTTGAGTTTCAAGAGTTGCTTTTGCCTTAATTTCTAAGTGTTTGATTATAAAAAAAAATAGCATCCATTCATTTATTGATTTTTACGAAAAGTTCACTTTTTTCAACTTAATGGGCAATGTAACATGTGGAACATATAAGTTTGTAGGCTTGAAAATAGGAATGTGCGGAATGAAACGGGAAAAATGATCGCCTTTCTTTCGAGTCTTTTAAGTTGAACAACATAGGTACTTGAAGAGTAACAATTTACATAGAAGTTGTTTTATTTCCAGTCAAAAGAATTATCTACTACTATAAATCGATGAATGATACATAACTTTTCTCTAGCTTTCAGAATACTGTGCGTGATTGAGGAAAAAGTTATTCTGGATTTATTCTGGTTTCAAAATCGTCTCAGTGTGTGATGACCCCATGATTGTGTTTTCTTTTCAAGGAAAATTTTCATTTTGAGAAATATATTTTTACAGATTTTTAAGGCGAACTGTAATTTTCTCAACATTCAATAATATCCTCATATCATTTTGAATTTTGTATGTTTTTTACGAATTTCAATGTGATGTGAGAAATCATATGAGTTTAATGAGTGCCCTCAGACGCTATCGGTGGTGTGAAAGTTTATGGGAAATCAAGGCTTATTTGCGTGGTGCAAGTCACAGGTCCCTCCAATAATCGAGTGAACAATAATTATCTGTTGAATCCCAGAGGCTAACAAGAAAGTCACTTTTTTGTCGCTTTCTCACAAAAGGGACTACCCTCAACGCGCGTAAATAAATATAACTTCAACAAAATTTGCGTTTTTAGGTGATAAAGTCTTGGATTCGATCCCCAGACTCACTATCCTAGGCATTACCATTACGCCAACATGTCAATAGATAGATAGATAGATTCTTTAATTTTTCTTATTAAAATTTTACAATATATGTTGCTTAAAGATAAGGACATGGCAATTCTACCGACTGCCTAAAAAAACATTTGAGATTAAAAAATGAAAAGAAAAATACATATTTATATAAAAAGATAAATATAAAAAATAAATAATTAATTTATAATTTACAAAAAGTAACCAAAGTTGGAGAACAAAATAAATAAAATAATATCATACAAGAAAAATAAGTTAAAATATCGATGTTGAGACATTGAATCATTAATGGCAATTTTATTTTTTTTTTTAATAAAAACTCCTTAAACAATTTTGAAGTGATTTGTAACACAAAAAAAAGAAGATACATTTTTAAAAAGGATTTGAAATATACAAAAATTTTCCAATTTTAAAATGATTTGAAACACAAAAAATTAATGAATAGTTTTAAAATATGTTAAGTGGCATTGTTACCGAAAAGTTTAACAATAAATAATTAAAAGGTTAAATAATTATTGTACAAGATTTACAAGAAACAGTTGCGATAATTAAGAGCTTGATCACAAAACCCGTAGAGATTTGTCCCCCCCTGCCGAACCGTTCAAAATTTCTATTAATTGCATTCTAGAGAGGACACTTTGATGGAAGTAAAGTCTTCTTATTTCCTGCAAAATTGGGCACACAGCTATAAAGTGATAAACATCATCACGCTCGAATCTGTTACAGAAATTACATAAAATTGGTAAGTCTGAGCAATGAGGAACATAATTTAAGCTAAGGATGTCAACTTTGCTCGAAAAATGGTGCTTATAGCTTTCACAGGAAGTTCGATTTTGAAATAATTAGCAGCTTGAAGTCGATGATTTAAATCTCTGTATATATAAGCCTTTTTGACGATGCCACTACACGATTTAGATGTTGAACATATATTTGTTCGTCAACTTTCGATATAATATTCGCAAATAACTCACTCCAGCTATCTATATTAGATTCTGTAAGGTCTAAGAGCTTGCAAGAGCACTCCATTCTTTGAATGGTGTCGAATTTGTTCGCAAAAGGTTCGCCATAACAGACTTGTGTAGACTAATGCCAGGCTTTTTCATGGTCTTTATCAAAAAATCTGAGTTGGATTTTAAGTTTCTTATATAAATTGGGGTAATACCTGACTCGACGTGGATAGCATGCGTTGGAGTAGAATTCGGTAAAAGAAATAAACGTTTGAAGAAAAACCTTTGAATCAATTCAAATTCTTCGAAATACTTATTACCGAAAGCTTGGACTCCGTAACACATACAAGAGTTTATGGTAGCTTCGAAAACCCGGTATTTTGACCCTAAGTCTATATTTTGGTTGGCAAAGAGATTTGGCCACATAACGCTCAGTGCAATTTTGGCTTCCTTACACTTTTCCTGCACATTCTGAGCAAAGCTAACGTTTGAAGACATCAGCACTCCCAAATACTTAAATTCTTGTACTACCTCTATACGCTCGCCATCCAAAAACCAGCTTTCCTCCCTTGATCTCTTACATTTCCGGGCTTCAAACACCATAATTTTTGTTTTCATAGCGTTAATCTTCAAATCCCAGATATTGCAGTACCTATGAAGCTTGTTAGTTTGGAGTTGAAGAGAGGAAGGGTTATCTGCCAACATAACCAGATCATCTGCGTAGAGTAGGACTTTGATAAGAGTGTCGGAAATACTGACTCCCCCAGGTAAGCAGTCACTAATGTCGTCGATAAAAAGAGCAAAGAATATTGAACTCAAGATACATCCCTGAGGAACACCAGCAGTAGTTTCAAACCAACTCGATGTCTCCGAGCCGTCCCATACTGCCGCACTAGTTCCAATCAAAAACGTTTCATAGATTGCTAAAAATTTCCTCGAACAATTTCCTGTCACTACTGAAATTCATTGAAACGAGTTTCTGAATGCAATTGAAACAAAAGCTGTAGAAGTCTCCAATTCATTCAATTTGATGGCCAATCAAAAGTCTTAATTTGATGAATTTTCTAATAAATCTTTCAATGCCGAAAAAAAAAGAATGTTTATGAGAGAAAGTACAAAGCGACCCATTTGACAACTTCCTAGTGAACTAAAAAACAATAGTCTGAAAATGTGGCTTCGAGACTCAAGAAAACCGTATGATGAGAGACAGGATCGTTATGCGCAGATACAACAGAGTAGTTCAGAAAAACCTATTTAGAGATGGATAAGCTTGATTTGGATAAAGCCATTGAGATATGCAGATATGTAGAAGCCACGAATATTTAACACCAGGGGATGCAACAACGACAAGATTTTGGGGCAGTAATTCAATAATTTAAGTAGTTCTCAGAATAGAAGAGATACAGATTTAAAAAAAAGTAGTATGAATTATAGTAAACATTTAGCATAAAATTGAAATATTAATGAAAAATTAGATTCTTGTTCAAATTTTCTGCAAAGTGTTGTACTACCTTTTACGTTTCCACCGACAGCTAAGCCGACATTTAATTAGGTTTATCCCTAATCTTCTTCAAATCTCGAAGATCTACCATACAAATTTATTTCTTTAATCTAGTAAATTGCCAATTAATATTGTTAAATCTAAATAGGCCAATAGTTTTACAAATCGAACTAACCTATCTTATATCTATGTTTTGCCTTTTTAGATATGGATATGTTTTGTGCGAAATATCATAGAAATAACACTTGAAAATAATTAGGCTATCAGATGAAGATTAACTTATAAAACTTTAAAGTGATAAACAAACCTAACCGCTTATCGGATTGATAAATTATTTCATCAAGTTTAGCTATAATGAGTTTATTTTGTATTATTTTTATAGGTAAGCAATTAACAATTGCTTAACACTTGATTATAACTGAAAATTTTGGTTGATACTTTATTCAAGAAACGTATATTTTTTATACACATGTACATACATACGTGCTTGATTTGTTGGACAAATTGCGAAACAACATAACACAAGGTGGCGCAAAAGTTGTCATTTGGCAAATTATTCCGAAAAAAAAACTATTCCGCGTTCCTTAGGAGTATAGTCATTCATTGTTGGCGTGAATTTTGTATCTAAAGAATGCGGAATAATTTTTCGATTTTTTTGTGGAATAATTCGTCAGTGGAGTTGAACTTTTGCGCCAAGTTGTAAATTAAAACTACTCCAAGGTTGAGAATTTAAATTATCACAAGAAGAATAGTCTAAATCATTTTATTATTTTTTGCTCTATAGAGCAAGTACTTGTTTTGTGTAAAAAGAATCGATGATCGAGAAGTCCAAAAAAGGGAGTTTTTTCATAATGTCCGTAGTATTTTGGTAAGTTAGCAGCAGTTTAGTTTTTGCAAGGGTGGAACTTCTAGAAACTTGAAGAACTCGGTGACAACCATAGACTTTTTCAATGGTACCATGTGAGGGTACAATCAAAATCATTATTACTAGGTTTCTAGCAGTGCTGACATAGTCAATGGTTGCATCTTCAAGCTTCAATTGGATTAAGTCTAATACATCAAAGCTATTGCGATAGATGGGAAGGCTTGTTGATTTGACAGGATTTAAGCAAAGATTCTTTATTTTAATTTTCATTTCATTAAAGCTACGGTATCACTCTTTGCTCTGCACGGTTGACTTATCTAAAGCTGGTGATCATTCGGGCATAGAGAAGAGGACTGGTCCAAGTCGAAGGATAGATCCCTATTGGACTTCAGCTAAAACGTTAAAGGACTATCAATATGAGAGCGACCAATGAATGAACGAATATTCGTCCATTTTGACACATGGCTTTTTTTATTCGTCACGAGTGACGACCACCAAGAAAACAAAAACAAGATGGATTTTGAGGTTAGTCGCGCACAAACAATTTGTTCGTTGAAGTGTGGATCGTATGTGGAACGCGAATAGAGTTTGACAATTCGTAACAATCAGGATTGCAATTCGCGACGACCAATTTGTTTTCTGAAATGTTTCTTATTTTAGCATTTAAAAGGCAGATTTGAGTATCTAAACATTATAATAAATTATATTTCTACGATTTTGATTAGAATTTAAGAAGAATTAAGGTTTATAAATTGTTTTAAATCACATTAATTCGTTCATTCGTCGGTGGTTGGTCCCTCTTATGTCCTTAAGAAAGATAACAGACCGCCCAGTTGCCACCATGAATTGTTACCCTCCGATAAGGTGCGAAAGAATTGACTTAAAAACTTTGAGGAAAACTCAAAGCAATTTCAAAATTTTGCACACAGAATTATGTGTCAAAAGCCTCTGAAAAATCTAAGACTGTTAACAGTGTAAAAAGTCTCAATTGGAATTAATTTTTCAATTTTATTTTAATTATTTAAAACTAAATTACTGATATTTTTAGTGACCAATGTCAGTTATGAAGAAAGGTCACAACAGTAATAACGAGTTGAAATTTGTATTCAATAGACTCTAAGTTTGTTTTTGGCTTCTAAGTTGAATTTTGCCGAATTTATATTATTTTATTATTTTACTTGCTAATTATACATGCAAGTATTTGCAACTTTTCCACGTTAGACTGGCTATAGACGTTTTTAAAGCTATTGAATTAATATTAATTTTTTTTCTTTATAACGTAATCACGATATTTTTCTAATTAACATAATTTGATTGTGTGTTTGAGTAAGTAACTCACGATAAGCTGTATTTTTATATAATAATTATAATTATTTTTAATAATAACTGTGGATCAGTCTACCTCTCCTCATTCTGTTTTAATTTATGTTAAATAAGTTCGCACGTAATTTAGACAATTTTTTAATCTTTTTTCCGGGGTCAATACTTTATTAACCACCTGGTTAACTGTAAACTTACTCAAGGTTATTGATATTTATACTTATTCATCTCAATTCTTTAGCAAGCAAATGTTTTAAGAGCAGGCATGTATGTACATAAATACATTTTTTTAAGTTTGATGACGCATAAACATAATACAAACTTATATTTGTATAAATATTCTAATATAAATTGTTGATTTTCTTTTCATTTGTTATATTAAAGGGATTAGTTTTGGTGTCTTCCTTCAATACTTTATTTATTATTTATCATTCTACATGATTAGATATTCAAATCAGTTTTGCTTTTAATATAATTTGTTTTTTTTTTTTTTTTTTTGTCTAAGTGTTGTTTGAAATATCAATGATGCATCGTACTAGTATTTAAAAAAAAAAAAAAATCTCAGAAAGGCGAGCTTTACAATCCAATCGACTGACTGTCACAATGCACAAGAATGATGCAATAATGGAAGTAACAAAATCAGGAAGAAATGGAATACAAAATTTTAAAGCGGTGAACAATTCAGCAGTAGTAGAAACTTAAACAAGACACCTCTACAAAAAAAGCACTCAATTGATCAACAGCTACACAAAAATTCTAGTCTCAGCCTTACAACAGCAAGAGTGAGAAATATTGATGAGGTTTGCGTTGAGATTGCTCAGAGCTCTAAGAAACCTCACTCCGTAACTTCCAAATATTGAACAATGGCCTTGTTTTTTTCAACGAATATATTTATTTTTATGCAAAAAATTGTGTTGTTAACTCCAATATTTCATTTGATGAGTTGTCATAATTTCCCTACGAATCGATGATATAATAAAAAAAAAAGAATGACATTCAAGACTGGATCGGACGAACTTGCTCCTGTGGGTAAAAACTATAATGTGTAACTTGAAGGTTTACATACATGTATCAATGGTTCAATAATTTAATGATATGTATTTAACCAGAAAATGTTAAAAAAGTTAAAAATTAGAAAAAAATTGATTTGTTTCTTTGATTTTTTTTTGTATAAAAACATTATTTGTAAAATTTGTATATGCAATATTGTAACGGATTGCAAATTTATAACTAAATCGGTGCAGCCATAAAATAAATACACGCGTATAACGCCAAAACTAGCTTTTTTCTAAAAAAAACGTCAAATTCGTATATCCGTGATGTGAATTTTTTGGTAAAAAAATCTGTTTTATTGCAACCACTAAACATTAGGTAGGGCACCCAGCGTTTTGTTTTCAAGTTGAGCGAAGCGCGTTGATGCACTCCAACTTTGAATGGCGAAAAACTGGGGTCCTGTAACTTGATACAATCGATTTCAGTCGATACAATCGAGAATAGGTAGTTCATTATTTGCCTCAGCATATTGTTTTTGATTTGTTTGACCCAAATAAGGAACTGTCTATGCTCGAATGCATCGAGTAAACTCGATCCTATAAAGTTACGTGCTGGCAGCCCTGTTATAACTGTTTTAAATATGGGTATTTTTCTAGTCTCGTCCTAAAAAAAAAATTAGGCGAGACTAGAGATGTGCCAATTTATAACAGTTACGTGCGTATTAACGGGATCCGCACGGAATGACCAAAAAATCTGGATGCCCAAGGTATGCCCGCCGACGAATGACAATACATTTATAAATTTCCATATCTTAAGTCACTTCCTTAAAAATTAAGTTTTGAAAAGCGAAACAATAATTAAGTACAATCTTCTCGTTTGTCGCCATCTCGTACGATAATAAGGTCTTATGGCGACGAGTGATAACGTTTTCAGTATAATTTCGTATACAAAAGAAAGCTATTATTATTAAGTTTAACGGAATATGTTAGAGAAAGTAACAAGTCAGTTTCCACAGCTGGCTTACAAAATGTATTCATTTTTGATTTATTTTGAATGATAGAAAAGTTTAATTCACCAATAAGTTAACGCAAATTCTTATTTCTTTAATAACGGAAACCCTACCATATACAGTAATTTAAACAACACAGTTATGCATCACAATGTCGTATCTATATAAATCTCAATAAAACATGACATATTATTTTAGCCGGAGTGAAATTGTTTTGTTTTTTGAAGAATGAGCTATCATTTGACTGAAAAGTTAATAAATTGCAATCATTTCTTTTTTATTAATAAAGCCTATGCATTCACTACACCAATCAAAAATCCCTGGTAAAAAAAACGATACGCTGGCGCACAGTGGGGCAGCGATGGTAAAAAGGCTAAACTTGAGTAACGGGAAAATAAAGTTTGATCTGTTGAACTTAACGGTAAATTTGATATGACGAGTGTGATTTTTTTTCGTCTTATCGTGAAGGCTAGTTGGGATATAAAAGTTGGCCTTAAAGGTAAATCGATAATTGAAAAAGTCAAAAAAAAGGTTGACTTTTGTATCTTATATGTATGTATATTATTATATTAAAGATCGATAGAAAGTATGTAGCTTATGTTTTAAGTTTAAAAATTGAAAAAAAAGTATTTCTGTGTGTTCAACAATTCGGTATGAAAAGAAGACAATTTGTTTAAGACTTCATATCTTCTGTTGTTGCAAAAGTCAAGCAGGGACCTATTTCAACAAACACTTTTCACTTTTCGCTTTGCAACTTTTCACTTTTACTTTGCAAAATTTCGTTTCACCAAACGCAAATTTGCAAAGAGGAAATTATTGGAATGATAAGTCGAAAAGTTTTCCTCTTTGCAAAATACGTTTCACCAAATGCAAATTTGCAAAGTGAAAAGTACTTTTCTGCAAAGTGAAAAGTTTTGTTAGTTTGCAAAGTATTTGTTCTTTTCGTTTCACCAATCAAACAAACTTTACAAATTATATTTAGAATTTTGAAAAGCTTTTCAGATATATGCAAAGAGAATTTTTTATTTGCAAATAAGCGCTTGTTTTGAAATGTTGAAACAATAATACACAAATTAACCGTCTTGAAGAATTTTTGGAAAATGAAAAAGTACATAAAAATGACCCAAGTGAAGTTTATAATCTACTTTTATATCGAAAATAATTTTTCGACAAAAGATAGCTTTCGATTAATAAAAACATCCACGGAATTTGTTTTGTCTAAAATTGGACATTAATTTAAATTCAACAGTCAAAGGAATTATGTGTTTAAATCCTTTGCAACAAATTTTGGGTAGGGTGCAGCCAATTTCAATGCGGAATATCGACCATTCCCTAATGCAGTGATCTCAGGAGATAGTGCTTATGCTTTAAGTAAATGGTTAATAACTGTACTAAGGACAAATCTGGAAGATCCAGTGGAACAGAGATTTAACTGGGCGCATACAAGGACCATTCAAATCATTGAAAACAGTATTGATGGTTTCAGATGAATATATACTTCGCGAACTTATATTTATTCGTACCAAAAAGGCTTTGCTCTTTTGTGATTGCCACCAACCGCATCTTTCTATCTTTTACTGTTTCGAAAATAATTAAAGAAAAAGTAAGGAACATGGTTCTTTCAACACAGAACACATATCCCATTTGATATTAAGTTCACAATGCCCTAACTAGCCAGATATAAACCTTTGTGTACTAAAGAAAATCAAACTGATTAGTAGAACAAGTTTGCAAAATACGAATTCAAATGCAAAGTTCTATTTTAAATTGGTGAAACACTTTTACTTTTTTATTTTCAAAAATAGTCTGAAAATTGAAAAGTGCAAAGTCTTTTCACTTTGCAAATTTTGTGAAACACTTCCCACTTTTACTTTGCAGGAATTTATTTTTTTTTGCAAACTTGCAAAGTGAAAAGTGTTTGGTGAAATAGGCCCCAGGTCTGAGAATAGGCAAAGTTGAAAGAATATTTTTTCAATACAATTACAAAAAAAAAAAAATGTGCTTAACTTGTGTCCGAAACATTTATTTAAATTTTTATTTAAATGGCGTGAATAAATTTAGTAGAAAAACATTGACTTGTCAGTTAACGTAATTAAAAAAAATATAAATAAAAAAGCATTATTTTTAGCTCGCCCAAAGGCAAATCAAAAATGTTTTAAAAATGTATTCCGTCAACATTTTTACCGATTAGGAGTAAATAAACACACCTGTACATAGGTACATAAGATGGGTTAGGTTGGAAGGAGTGATGATACGGCTAGCCGCATCACCTCACTCGCATCTCAATGGATTCAATGTGCTCCCCAGAGAAAAGGTAAGGTAGGTATAGAGAGGGGGTATAGGAAGGAGTAAGTGGTACATAAGATGGCAACCATCATTTGACTTGCCTTCTAAAATTTTAAAAACTATTTCTCATCTAGCACTGCGGAACTTGTTTTAACTGAAAATTCTCAAGCAAACTAAAACATACTGATCAAAAGTTGTTAAAGGTTGAATTCTCCTGAAAAAATAAAAATTTTGCGACCCAAGTCATATCAGAAATTTAAAATTGGCTGTTAAACGCTTTAAAACCCAGTTTAAAGTAAAATGTGATCGTTTACACCGAATGAAAAAACGGTTGTTTCTTCTGAAAAAAATTGGCTCAATGACATTCCTTCATTTAAAAAATATCCATTGTCCATTTGAAGTCCCGCACTTGACTTTACCAAATAGAAGTGAGCAGACAAAACGAAAGTCAGCTGCCTAGTGTCCATAAAAATCCCTCGCGTTGTATTAAAGTGAAAATAGCAAACTAAAATGGTTTTCACATTTTTCAACTAGAATATCTCAAAAACCATACCTGGTAAAGTTATTTCGAGATTGGATTTGAAATTAGTATACCAAAAACCATCGGTATGGTTTTTGTTGCAGAAAAATTGAACAATTTTACCCCACTGTCTATACTATTTTTTTTTTCATTTTTTTATTTAAAATTATTATTCTTGATATCAAAATAAAACACGATGACTAATCAAAAAATCTAAAATGTATAATGAAGGCTACAACAAAAATTGCAAGCGATAAGCAAAAAATACCAAATGATAAGAAAACAATTTATATTGCCAGCGACATCATCTAACCATTCGAGTGTTTACTTCTACTTGGTAGTTGGCGCAAACGCAAACAATAATAGTGTGCGTTGCGGAAAGCGAAACCAAGGCAATTCAAGTCTAAAATTGAATCGTAAAAAAAAACACACACAACACCTTTAAATTACTTGCACGTTGCTCTGTGTAGTGTTTTTTTTTTCATCATTTTTTAAGTGGATTTCTCTAGTCAATCAATTAGTGAAAGAATGGTAGAGGTAACCAAATACAACAATGTTAACGTCTGCGAATAGAATTACGAGTGAATGGAAATAATTTCTCAAGGTCATGAAATTTATAATTGAGCCGGTGTAAATGGGGCTTAGTGCATGTATAGAGTTTTGGAAGGTACTTGTTTGATTCACGCTAAACCTGAAACATTTATGGCTGACTTAACAGATTTTGCAAGATTTTAAGAAAGAATTTTGACTTGTTTAGCATAACATAGTCTAGACAAAGACATGGGTTATAAAATGGCTTGCAGAAACTAGAAAACAAGTTAAAATTGATTAAAAAGATATTCGGTTGAGTTACTCTTTTGAATTGTAGATAGTTTAGCCTTGCTAAACTAAAACTTGTTTCGTTTATTAGAAGCAATTAAGTCGTTGACCCACTACAAACTTACTTAGCTATAAACGAATAATTAACTTTTTTTGAAGGAATTTTTTAAAGCCTCAGGTAATTGAGCTGATATTCACAAGGAAGAAAAAAATAGAACTTGAAGGCTTTGTGAAAGTGATGTGAGGTAAAATTTAAGTACAAGACATTGCAAAACCAAAATGAAGATGACAATGGAATAACCTGGAAAACCTACTGTACATATATGCCGACTGAGCTACCAAGGCTCAATTCTAGTTTTTCGTCGCATTTTAAAATTCTTCACAGGTGGTGAAAGTAACACTTTTCTCCGCGATTCTCTTGAACATAGCTTCTTATTGTGGAAAGGTGCTTAATATTTTAGCCAACAAAATTCAGGCGTTTAAGTACTCTAAAAAAAACTCTGCCAGCGAATATACTTGAGTCCTGAAAAAAGACGAAAAGAAGACATCGGTTTTTGAAATGGGGGAAGAAAGTGAAGTGAAGGGATGGGATCCTGTCAAATAGGGTATCACTCAACCCAATTACATGATGAGTGTATATCCTAAAACAAGATTCCCTCGTTTATGATAGTAAGTGGAACTTTAAAAAACGCTACGTTCTTCTTTTTCCACATAAGAAATTTTTGCGATGGAGCAATATGCCAATTTTATTTTGAGTGCTTTATTCGTCTCTGAGTAACTACTCTAGTTACATAATTTCTGAAATTTTTCTGCTGTCAATTTAAACGTCGAGTTATCTCGAAGCCCACCAAACTCTGGGTGGGTTAACTGAAAAGATATTTTTGAGATAATAGGTATCTCTAAAAGCAATTAACAAATAATTTGTGTGCAGGGTTAGCTAACTCAGAGTTATCCACAACAACAAAAACAGCTCCTAACAAAAAGAGACATTCGAAATAGGAACATCATTAAAAACAAAAAAATACATTCAATTAAAGCCTTTTTGGGCTCAAGCTGTTTAATTATAACTCCAGGTATAATCCGTTGCTAGAAAGATATGAAAATTCTGGCAAAAAAATTCATAGATAAGATATCGTCCGTTGAACGTTATTAAACTTTTCGCTCAAAAATGTTGATAATTACAAACAAAGCGCTAGCTCAAAGTAGCTCCAACAACCTTTGGTCGCAAACGATATCGACCGAATCAGGTGAATGTCCATTTTTTTTAGCCGCTGATTTGCTTGGTAGAGCTCAGCGCATTGCGTGATTATGAACTCAGCTGTTGACATTGAAATATGAGGTGATATTCCGCAAAAATAAAGAGAAAATCAAAGAAGAAAAGGAAAAATACCACCCTTGGTGAATGGAAAGTCCATAACTTACCCACTAGACAAATGATGAATTTCACCGCTGTTATCGAAAGAATATCATTCAGATTGCTTTCTAAAGCTGCCTCGAATCCTTCCTCGACCGCAAACCCACCTCCTCCACCGTCGCCAACGCCGACCGCTTCGGTAGCGTTTTTTATAAGTAATCCTATTGCTGCCGATGCAAGGCCAGGTACGTTGGTTGAATTGCTAGAGGTGCTTATATTTGATGATGATGATACAGTGGCAGAGGCTGTGCTGATGTTTCCATCACCACCACCTCCATCGATTACCACATCCTCTGTGAGAGCTCCCGTGTTCTCCAGCGGAGGATACAATCGTGTGGGTAGACCCATTCCGATTTTGAGAATCTCGTCGATTATTAGAATGGGAGGAACACGCATCATCACGTCCACCATTCCGAGAACCTTCGCACGAAACGACATTGTAAAGGCCCGTAAGTGGTGTGTTTTTGTGTGACGGCCTCACGCTTATGTCTGCTTTCAGCTACGTCCGCAGACGTCCGACGTAGTTTTTATTTCTGTCCGTCCGATGGACACAAATAATTTTACTTTTGTCTTGCAATTAAGAAACTATTTTTAGGAAAAATTCATTAATATTTCGATTTTGTTCAAAGAGAATTTACCGAGGGCGGATTGAATGTATGTAATTGAAGCTATTTTCAGCACTTATTCGTATTTTGTTTTATTTTTTTATCTAGAATTTGTAAAATATTTGACAAATGACAATTCGCGGAGTCATATTTTTGCGTTTTCTTCGAACTGGCTGTGGTCGATGTTTTATTTTTCTTTGTTTTTCAATTCGTGTGTATGAGGGCGTTTATGTCGAATAAGAGCGATATTTTTTTTGCTCTTGATATTTTTGTTGTGTTGTTGAAGAACTGTCAACTTCGATTTGACGTGTATTTTAGAAAGAGACAGTTCTACTAACAAGCTGTTCAGTCGATAAGGTAGTGAGAAGAATTGGAAATTTAGCTAGTTGGCACTAGGTGGCCATAGCTGAGCAAGTAACAGAAGAGGCCCGATTGTATTTTGTTTTATAAAAATTAAATTCTTAGCAGGCGCCTTATATTTAGATAAAATATATTTAAAAAACTACAAAACATAGTAATACCTACCATGATATAATAAACCCTATATTAATATCGAGGTATCATTTAAGTTGCTATTTGCGGCCATTACGCGACAGTAAAATCGCCAGTAATTTAGTAGAAAATGATGAATGAAAAATACAAAAATACAGAAAAAAAGATAGTTGTATAGGTAAAGGCGCCAGTTGTATCTAAAACCATACGAATTTAAAATGTAATTTTTGAGGCGTTTAGAAACAAAATAAGTGAATATTTTGATATGAAAATAAAGCATACGACAAAAGCTTTTTATTTTTCATAGATTATTAATAAAACGATAGATGTATGTAGCTATGAAGAGGCATTTTCACTTTAGTTAATGATCTACAGTCCGAAACATTTGTATAGCCTCAATAATTGGTTTTCATATAAAAAAAAGAAAGATCTATTTTTTAAAAAGGTATGCAAGATATCGCTCGCGGTCCTCTCTGTGACCACTTAGATCCAGGTTTTCAGTGCATGAGTTAACTCTGAAGCCTGTTTCACAATGCGACGAGGAAACGAGACGTGAGCGTGACGAGAAACGCTGTCATCTTTTTCTAGTTACAAAATCATGGCCCAATAATTCAGAATGCAGCGAGCGTTTTTACGACAAAAACTCAATTAAATAGAAACAAAATAACATAAAAAACAATAGATTTATCAATAACTTTATTTGTTAATACACATTTGATCATTTCTTCTTTGAAAAATCTGTAAATTACTTAGCAAAAATGAAAATCGTCATAACGTCGCGTCTTTTTTAAAATTTTTCAAACTCTTGGCGTGACGTGACGACGAGAAACGCCTTATTGTGTATATTCAGGTATGCTTTGATTGTTTGAAATTGGTTTACCAACTACAACGAGTTCTCATCACGCTCACGTCCCGTTTCCTCGCCGCATTGTGTTTCAGACATGAGTTAAATCAGAGTAATATTACGTTTTCATAGAGCAAATGAGTTAATTTCATTGAAAATTTCCAAATTTAATTCAAAATTACCTCACTCACCATACAAATTCACATTTCGAAATTAGGTAATTTCAACCAAATTTGCACGAAATTAGGTTGGAAATTACGTGAACACTTTATGAATACATACCCAAGTGGAATCCATTAATAGCAGTGTTCCATTGGGCCTTGCAAAGTACTCTTTAGTACTTCCCAGTAGATGATGAATGGAATGCTTTCATTTTGCCAAAAGTAAAATCTAACCTCAATATCAATGTAATTTCGGTTTTGTTTTCTTATTTTTCTTTAAAA
Organism: Leucozona laternaria; assembly: GCA_932273885.2. Lineage (NCBI taxonomy): Eukaryota > Metazoa > Arthropoda > Insecta > Diptera > Syrphidae > Leucozona > Leucozona laternaria. The sequence continues at coordinate 263,365,552 of OW026366.1, read as the reverse complement.
CGTTAAAAATGTCAACAACAATAATCTATTACGTAATTTCTGTTGATTGGTGATGTCTTTTTCTTGTTCGGAAACATTCTGTTACTAGATTAATGAACTACTTTCAACTACTTCGACCACAGAGTGGCCAGAAGTACTTGGCAGTAGATACTGGAGCCCAAAGGAACACACCTAATGTGGAATTCATTTATAAACAACTAAAACAAGCCAGATCAAAGTCAAAATGAAATGAGCTGTCAAACGAAATTAGCAAAATTGGAATGAAAACACTTTTTCTGTAATTTTCGAAATGAACTCACTTATCGGCTCTAATGAAAACGTACTTAAAGTTAACTCAAAAGAAGTTTTGAAGTGGAGAGTTATGGCGAATTCCTCTCAACAAACAAATCGAATTTTTCTAAACAGAATCGAATTTTTTCTAAGCAGAATCGAATTTTTTCTGTCAATTGAAAAGAATTCGTATTTCGTACAAGAATCGATTTTTTTTGTGTGATTGTGTTACTTGACAGCTGCAATTGACGCAAAACGTGAAGAAATTTTTCACAAAAATATTAAGATTGGGAGAAAAATGTCTTACCAATAGAATTAAATGAATAACTATAATAATTCTATTTTAATAACAAAAGAAATTAACAAGCTTATACGGGGTCAATTTGTTGGTGCATTTTATTTGTTTGAACTTCTACTTGCATATATATTTTTAAAGTTTTTATCACGTCTTTCACTCGCGAAAATTTTTGTTTCATAATGAACAACGCACAATAAATTATATTATTGTTGAATATTCTGTTAAATTATGTAGAATTCGTTGCAACCAAAAAATAAACAAACTAGTCTTCCGAAAATTCCGCGACTTTCAATTTGACGTATTAGAAATGTCCAGCCTTCATAGTGTGTGTGTAAATAAGTGTGAAATCTTGCTAAAAACGCAAGATTTGTTTTGACAGAAAAGAATCGATTTTGTTAAGAAAAATTCTGAACAGAATTGATTTTTTTTGTTGAAAGGAATTCGGCATTAAATTCAACTCCTACTTGTCAAAAATCGAAGTGCGACAGTATGGAAATCAATGCTGTCGAATTCGAGATTTGAATAGATTTTTGACACGCATCTTTCAGAAATATCTATTCATATAGCTATAATCCAGAGTTAAGTCACCAAATTTGTTGTGTCTAATTTGACTGAAAGAAGTGTTTCAAGAGATAACTCGGGCTTAAAGGCTATCCCAAACCAACGCGAATATTTCAAAGCGACGACGAAACTTTCGCCTGTCTTAATTTATTTACATGGATTTTAATGGGAGCACCCACACTGGCGCGATGCGAATCTTGGAACATTATTCAGTCGTCGCATATTCGCGCGAATGTTTCGCGTTGGTTTGGGAGAGCCTTAACCCCGAAATGAGGATAATCTCGCACCGAAAAACTGGGTCTTAAAAGAACTTTTTTAAAAATCATCTTCATCAATCACGCATAACTATTTTTCGAAGTCCCAAAATTGGAGCCACTCTCTCTCAACCAGGCCCAAACTGTAAAATCAAGTTGTTTTTTGTTGAAAAGATTAAACAAAATTTCACAACGGCTAAAATGAATTTACAAGCACTTTATTTATTTATTTATTTTCATTATTTGATTTATTTTGATGACGTTTTTCTTTGAATCTTTAAACAATAAAATTGCAAAAAAAAACTCAAGCACAAAGATAGTTGACCTTTTGAGTGTGGTGTGGACCTCGAGTGAAAAAATATAATCAGCTGACATTTTGACACAAATACACTTGACTTGAAATGAAGGGAGATATTTCTCGACTAGCTTTCCAGTCACTTTCCAATAAGAGTTGCCTCAATTGGAAGGCAATTTTACGACAGCTGGCCAATCAGAGACGAGAAACTTGCCTTGCCTTCAAGTCCCTATACGTCTTCTGAACGTACCCCATGTACCTATTAATCTATAGATGAGATAATAGCTTCGTTCGTTGAACTTTACCCAGGATTTTCGGTTCTCAAAAAACGCTCAAGGGCTGTTGACATTTAAAGCAAGAAAAAAAAGTTGTAAGCTCAGAGAATTAAAACTTAAAATTTGTTTCAAATATGTCTTAAAAATGAATAAAAACAACCTCTACCGCTTCAATTTTGTATTAGTATTTATTAGCATTAAGTTAAATTTGTATATTCTTTCAATTTCTTTTCCAAAAATATCCAATAACTTTCAGCACGTGAATCCACAACAAAACATATGCATAACAACTTATGTCACTTTGGCAGTTTTTGCTTTACCTCAACTCGCCACAGCAAAATACCTAGTTCTACTTCAGGGCGAGTTCAGGGCAGGCGCGGATCTAGGATTTCAGTTTGGAGGGGGTCACGTTGCCCGAGGACAAATCACCAACAAAATTATATAAAACTCATGCAATTCCTGGAAATGAGAAAAGTATCGGACTTACATTTAGATAGCGATAGTATCGTTGACAAAGGTGATGTTGGCAGAAAAGATACAAAATTAAAACATTGCAATTTTTTATTATAAAATTAATTTTTGCAATGAATATACCTATACATACTAAGCAGTTTCTAGATTCAAACTCTGGTTTGATATTTCATCTTCAAAAATGCCCAAACCAAGACGAAACCGAGCCGAGAATAAGTTAACGAGACCGAGACGACTATAAAATCTTAAAGTTGCCTGAATGAAATAACTACTTTTTTGGTAAAATTCAGTTCATTTTTAGAATCATCAAAATTTCTTAGGTTAGTAAAAATGTTTTTTAGGTGGACATAGCGTACAGTAGAAAGAAGATATCAGACCAGTGGGACTCATACAAAAAAAATGTTCTTATTATACCCGAAAAGTAGTTGTAACTCAAAAACACTACCCGATTAGAGATAAGGGGTCTCTTATGCCACACGACTTTTATTTACTAGATTCGTCCGTGATTCTATCAGTTTCAGCAGTTTATCGCACAGCTTACTCAAAGATTTTGATCAAAATAAACTTCGTTAGATCAAACCCAGGTAGACCAGCGAGCAAAGTTCCAGGCTTTGATAAAAATTACATAAAGATCCCATAGATGTACAAATCAAAATTCTTTGCGCTTGCATCCATCTACACTTTTTTCGGAATATTTCGGACTACAGCTATTAAACCTATTTTTAAGTATGTCTAACTGCCCAACTCCAAAACCTTATTTATAAATATTTTCCATCGATTGTCTAACTAAGACACTGCAATTGGGTGTCCAAACCCAGTTCTAAAATGAGTATACGTGCAACGCCAAATGTAAGTCTAGGAAAGAATTGAAAAATTATTCTTGAAATTAATGAAATGTTCATTGAACGTATCCATGAAAGTCCACGAAATTGAAAGATTAAAGGGATATTACTATATCAATAACAGGATATATTTAGACAAATGTTAAAATGCGTTTATAAATAAGGAGATGTCCAACTATTGACTAGTTGTCCAAAAGTTTTCTAAGTAAATCAAATAAACACGACTGTTTATCTTTTGCTCTAGGCTTGTGGGGGGGGGTCATGACCCCTATGACCCCCCCTCTGGATCCGCCACTGGTTCAGGGCGACCCCAGGTCTCAAAAAACTCAGAATTTTTTCACCAGGGTGACTTCAGGTTTTTCAAAAAACGCTTTGGGGCGACCCCAGGGTGACTTCAGGGCTCAACGAACAAACCTAGCCATCATTCAATAGTTTCTCATTCAAAAAAAAATACTCATAAGTTAAACATCATATAAATAAATTAAGGATAAAAACAGCAAAACTGATATTATTTTACAAATTACCAGAAAGAAAAAGCTGTTGTTCCTTTAAGCAAACACACAAAACGGCAACTATTCTCAGCTGTAATATACCTAATTGCCAGACTACTGCCATAAATGTTCATCCCACTGCAAATTGACACGAAATTATATCTCTTAACTGCCTTAAAAAGTGTCACCAGGCTATTACTCTGTCTTGGGCCTCCCTACCGTCTCTCTGTGCCAGCAAGCACCGTTGGCCACTTAACGTAGTCGTGGTCTTCGATTGCAAAGTGCAGAACTGCAGACTTTAAGTTTGATCTCCCTTATAGCAGCAAGCGCAGTTACGACGTCCCTCAACGGGCATCTAAGTTCGAACGCACACGCTCGTTGGTGCGCACACAAAAAATGAAAGCATTCCAGCAGTGACATATGGCTAATTAGAATAGAAATTAGCATCACCATTTCTGATAATATAGCCACAGTGAGCTTGTGCACTGGCTCTGACTCAGGCTCGTCTCGACCACATAAGGCAGCACCAAAGGCTTTTGGTGTTTCTATGGTCTGCCTCCATGGCGGCTCGCAGCGCAGCATGAGCTGCCTGGTCAAGTGTGTGCATGTGCATGGGGATGACGATATGACCGGACCAACTCTTGCTCTGGTTGATTCCAACTGACAAACTAATTGACTCTTGATGTTTTTCTATCCAGTTGATCGGACTCTGAACGAGGACTCTCGGACTCTCATGAGGGCTGACAAACTGTCCGCCGATTGATATGTGTCTCTTATTTGTTATGTTTTGCTTCACTTCAAGCTGAGTTTAAGTTTTTATAGATGGAGCTAGAAATCCACATCATTCCAAAGTGTGCTAAGAGTATTTTGTTTGGTATAATTTCTTGACAGATGTCTGTCAATTTGAATATGCTCTAGTCTAGATGCCTTTTTAATCAATACTTTCTTTTGGTAAAGTCAATTTGTTCATAGCTTCCACTGCAACTACAAGATTGCAAAAAAAAAAAACAATTTAACGAGTTTAGATTTCTTTTTATCTTCATTTGGATTTAATCTCAAGACGTTTGAGTGACTAGCAATATTAGCAATATAATACACCTCTACCTTTTGAAACATAAAACTATATATAAAAATCTATTCATGCAGCTATAGGTATCTAAACTATGTTCACAAATACATTTGTGCTACATATGAAAAACTAAACAAAAACTAACAATTTCTACCATTTTCTAGTCCAATGGCAGTTTAAGGAAGTAAACGAACAGAGGTAATATTTTAATATGTAGGGGAAAGCAGGGCACAGCTCTCCCATTTAAAAATACCTCTACGGGCTTAGCTCTTATCTCGGAGAAGCTGTGTCTCTGGCGGAAATTAACCTTTTGAAGTCGATGGCTTGTATGGAAACAAAATTTTTTTTTTTTAAACATATGGCTTATCCGGGATGTCGATAAGAACTAATCCCCTGCGGCGGTTTATATTTCGTTTTAATTACAGCCGAAATGAGATAATTTTCCAATTACAGATCTCAAATTTGCTAATTTCATTTGACTAGCCCATTTTGGCTTGTTGTATTGTAATTGTAAGTAATTGTAACCGCTTTCCTTTGTTGTTTTCTCTTTCTGTTTTGTATTCATCGAGTTTTGGCAGTTTCAATGGATTTCACTTTCTATCGTTAGGTTTTCAAGAAGGTAATTTTCTACCGAATTTGGTTGAAATTACCTCATTTTCAAATGTGAATTTGTATGTAAAATGAGATGATTTGAATTATAATTTGGAAATTTTCTACAATTTCTCATTTGCTTGGTAAAAACGTAGTATAGGTTCAGTTTTTTTCAATTCCCGAGGGTATTGGATAAAAAAAACGAGGTCGGTGCAAAACAATAAGGGTATTCATGCAACCTAGGACAATTTCCGACGTCGTAAAATTGTAAAGTTTCCGACGCACGTTTCATGAATGCCCCTTAAAACATTTTGCGTAAATGATGTGGTAAACCAATCAGTTGATTCAGCCAATGTCATAATCCCATTGTAAAAATAAAAAAAGTTTTCTACGTTTACCTTCTTCGTTTATGATTCATAAATGTAACAAGAACTACCTGATCCCCTGCCGGCTTAGCTTAACCCAGATGATTTTAAGGAATTATCCAGCTGAAAACTGTGTTACCAGCGCTGTCGATAGTTTGTATGGGAAGGTCAAAGTTTTTCTGTGATTGGGCCGCATTTTTTTTCAACCAATTCCCTTCGGGTTGGAAAAAACACACTTTCAATTTAAGATTGCGCCAGCAAATTATAATATTTCCATATTAAAATTAAAATACATAAATACAAAATATAAAACTGCCACTCTTAAGTTAAGAGCGCTCTCACCAAAAACTTTCGAAGTCCACTCATGTCAACCATGTCAACTGTCATATTGCTTGAGTTTGCATTTACAATTTTATTGTTTTGAGATACTAAATTCAGTGAAGAAAAACGCCATTCAAATAAATAAATGACAAAATATATGCAAAATTTATGCAAAGAAACGCATAACTGCAGTGAAATAAAATGTTTTTAAATTCATTTTAGGCACTGTGAAAATAATTTTAATTTAAAAATAAAAAACAACAACTCCATTTCACAGTTTGGGAATTTCGGGTTGAGAGAGAGCTCTCATTTTTTTTAATTTTAATTGATTTAAAAGTTTTTTTTTTTATTTCTGAAAAACGACTTGCGAGGTTCTGCACTACAACCGTCGTTATGCTGGATCTACACAACTGTCAAATTTCCAGTTTTCTGTCAGTTGTAAATTCACAAAAAAGCTGCAAGTAATTGATAAATGTTATTAGGGGAAGTAGGGGCAAAAGGCCGCACCTTAAGTGTTTGACTGCCATAAAAACCGTTTAAAACCATCTTTTAATAAAAATAAAGTCTTTATTTACCTAGCCTTATATGTATTTCTTCTAGGAACTTTGATTATTATAATAAATTATTAAACAAAAAATAGTTAAATTTTAAAAAACATCGTTGCCCCCATGTGGGGGAAAACCGCCCTATGAAAGTTTTTTTTTCGGGAAAGTACTTTCTTACATTTGGCCCTATGAGTGCTCTTAGGGCAATTAAAGGTACGGCAAGGTGTCTTGAATCCCAATTTATTCGTAAGAACAGCATAAAATGCACTTTTCATTTCTGATTCATGCCATGACTGCCACGTTGTTTTCCGAATGTAATTACGCACCGCATTTTGACTCTAAAACATACTTAAAATAAACAAATTTAGAAAAAAATAAACACATAAGCTAAGCAAAACCGCATAGGGGCAAGACCACATAGGGGCAAGATCGCTCATATGCGGTTTAGCCCCATTAAGACCTTACCTGAAGTTTTTTGGAGTTTCTCTGGAATTTTTTTTTCTCTATGTATCTTTTCGGTCAATATAAATAATTATTAATATGCACTTTCTAATAGAAAAAAAAGAAAAAGTTAATAATTTTAAGTATTTTACTAGTAAGAACACAACTTACGTTACACCCGAACGATAACGTTTTGAAGAAAAATCACAAAAACTACCGTAATTTCTCGCTGTCTCAAGCGAACTAACTCATACTGGCACACATGATCGGTCCTACCAAAAGCACAGATTAGCCACATGAAGATGAGAATCCCCGGCAGCCATTTTAGTTTGCCTACAAGCTTGAACTGGCAGTTATAAAATAAAAAATGAGAATGTGTGCAAAAAAAACCTTACACATAGAGAGTAGGGATCTTCACACACCTGGTTAAATTTTTGTTGCAATTCACATCTATTAATCGACGCGGGATGAAATTAAAAATACAACAATGTAAACAAATAGGTTTTGGAGGGTGAAACGTACGAAACATTCTCATCTTCATATGGCTAATCTGTGACCAAAAGCCACATGTGTCTTACTGTAAGTGTTTCCAATTGTATTCTTTTTCATACAACATAGTACAAAAACGGCCTTGCCCCCAAGTGCGGTCTTGGTCCCACTTCCCCTACACTTAAGTTTAAGAATCAATTATTTACGGTATAGTCTTACAATTACCTTTGGGCGAGACTAGAGAAATGCCAATTTACCTATAAGAGTTGTTGCGGGTTTTCGCCACTTAATAGCCGTGTTTTTTTTGCAAGTCCATATGGATTTGTCGAAAAAAACGACATCGGGATTAATAGTTTTACACGTAAATACAACAACAACTTAAATCCATATGGACTTAGCTAAGTCCAGATAATTATCGGGACTTACGTACTGTAAGTAAGAAGTTCCTAAGTCCCGATGTCGTTTTTTTCGACAAATCCATATGGACTTGCAAAAAAACACGCCTAATGTAGGTGTGCATCAACGCGCTTTGTTTGACTTATTGTTAGAAAAAACTCTGAATGCCCAGGTACCCACAGGTGGATGGCCTACTTGGCCCTGCGGGGCCAGATAAATAGTACCTACTTTTATAAACAATACAGTTATAAATATCTAGAGTCACATCCATTAGCTTTACTTTTACTGATTGTGAGCTAACGGTACATAGAACAAGTACAAATATTTTATGATTAAAAAAAAAAATACAGGTTCTACCGAGATTTGAACTCGGATCGCTGGATTCAAAGTCCAGAGTGCTAACCATTACACCATAGAACCGATAAAAATTGATAGTCATATGTAAGTTTTATTCTTGGAATCACATAAAACACATTAAATTTTATTCAATAATGATGATGCTTTGTGTGCTGTAAGCCATGTTAGTTTGGAGATGGCGACTGGCGAAGTACTCACGATATTATGATAGGTAAGTACTTTGCTATCTATTTTCAATGGAAGCTCCTGTTCTTGCCATGAAAGCACGAGTAGTTGGTAGAGGTAGTTCAGTAACAAATGGCTCAAGATAAAATTTTAATTTTGGTATATAGTATTGAATTAGGTAGTAGTATTGAATAGATTGAGCTGATTACCAGTTTTATTATTTGCTGTTATATGCCTGGATAATGGATACAACATACATAATTACATACAAACAAACTGAAGTGAGTTAAAAAACAATGTCGTTTCTTTTCAACCAAATCCCACCGGACAGCTTACAAAAAACACGCCTTAAGGTAAACTGAAAAGTTGTTAAGGCCTAAGTTGTTGCAGATGAAATTAACTTTTTATTCGTACATGTCTACCTACTTTTTCTTTCTGCATATTCATTTTTCTCGTTCCCAGAAACTTACGTTTGTTCTCCAAAATATCGCATGATCCTCAAAAATATACCAAAATGTAGGAAAACTTCTGCCCCACAATGTTTATTATGAGTTCGAAATGTCTTATGGTGGATTTACATTGATCTTCATGTGAGCTCTGCAAAAAAACAGGGACGTAAGATATAAAAGTTACATTTGTTGAATAGAGAGAGAAGATCATAGATGCAGATTATAGGAAGTGCCATAATGCAGATATGAAGACGTGCATGTTCATCTTCATGGTATACTCTTTCACTCACTCGTTTTTTGGCATAAATCCATCCCGCTCTACTTTTCTTCAAATTGGCAGATGAAGATACATGTAAATCCATCATTAAGCAACGAGAAATAAGTAGCTTCCTATAAAAATAAAAAATAAAACTACATACTTCGAAAATATTGCCACCTCAAATAAAAGATAATGGGCGCATTGAACGCATTACGTATTACATCTGAATTTTCAGTTTCTAAATTTTTGGAGGTTCTGATTGGGCATGTTGAATCACAAAATCTGAAAATTCAGATCTGTATTTTTGCTGTTGAACGCACAAATAATCATCATGAATTTTCAGTTGAAAGTTGTTGGTCAAATACTAGCATTTACACACTAAAACAAAATAAAATAGAACTTTAAGTTCTGGTGGTGATTTATTTAATTAAATCAGCAAGTTTAATGAAAAAATAATTCCACATTTTTCTAAGAATAGTTAATCTTTTGATTTAAAAACTCACTTATCAATAAACAATAAGTTATTTTATGTAAAAAGTATTAATTTGTTCGTGATGAAAATTAATCATCAAACCAGAGCGAAAATCATAAAGTTCAACTTCTATGTACAGAACTTCAACATTTCTCCCACCCACTATTATGCTGGATTTACACGACTGACAAATTGGCATTTTTTTGTCATTATACTGCCAAAAGAATGAATTTTTCCATTGTTCTGTCATTTTTTTGACAGTTAAATGCCAGAATACTGCCAATTTGTCAGTCGTGTAAATCCAGCATTACTTTATTCTGAATTTTCAGATAAGAATTTTTGGCTGAAAATTCAGATGAAACGTAAGCAAACGTAACTAAAAGTCACTAAAAGTCATTTAACTTTTTATGGCAGCTAGCCAATCAGAAGCTCCAAAAATTCAGAAATCTGAAAATTCAGTTGTAAGACGTAATGCGTTCAACGCGCCCATTGGCAAGCTGCTGCCATAAAAAGTTAGATGACTTTTAGTTGTGTTAACTTACGTTTCATCTGAATTTTCAGCCAAAAATTCTCATATGAAAATTCTGAATAAAGTGATATTGGTGGAACTTTATGATATTCGCTCTGGTTAGTGGTTGATTTGTAATGATTAATTGTCATCACGAACAAATTAATTCTTTATTTACATAAAGGAATTTATTGTTTATTGATAAATAAGTGGTAAATCAAAAGATTAACTATTTTTAGAAAAATGATCCCAAAATTCTGCAACGCAATATTGTGGAATTATTTTTTTTTTATTAAACTTCACATAGTCTTGCTGTAATTTGTTGCTGATTTAGTTAAATAAATCACCACCAGAACTACGGACGCTTCATTTTTAATTTAAGAATATAATTAAAGTTCTATTATATTTTGTTTCAATGTAAATCCTTTAGGTGAATGCTAACATTTGACACAACAGCTTTCGACTCAAAATTCAATTTTTTTGTGCGTTCAACAGCATAAATTCGGATCTGAATTTTCAGATTTTGTGATTGATGACTTACCTAAGCTTTTATAAAAGCCCTCTTTCGAATATGACAAAATCATCAGCCGTCATTTCGTTCCACAAAAAAGTCTTTCTTTCCTGTACTTTAAGGTCAGTTGATTGCACAAACGTGTTTCACCCTCGAATCAAGATTTTAATTCACCGATTTCGATGGTTTAACTGCGGTTTAATCATTGTTATATAATAGCCACAACACACTTGAACGTCAGCCAATCCGCTTCAATCGGTGCGTTAAATGTTAATCTGATGATTTAACCACGTTTTTACAACAAATTGGATTGGCAGAAAGTCATATCTCCATAAAGTATTGGGCAATTCAGAAAAAGAAATATAAATTCAGATAGCTATAACCGTTTATTTGGTTAAAGGATTCCTAAGCAATGCTTTTAATTCGGCAAATAATAACATAGCGCTAAATATGTATAATATATTTTTCTTATTGATAGTAAACTTTACAAGCGATTGTAAATTTTGATTTGAGTGAACTTTTATCACTTCGTAACAATTAATATATAGAGTAAGTTTCGGCTCAACGGGATGGTTAATTTGTGAGTTTTAGATTATACATATTTTGATATTTTCGTGTCCAACCCAATCTCAACTCAATCGGATGGTTACTTTTTTGCGGATACATGTACGAACAGCTTATATTTGTAGGTATACTTATATACGCAAATTTTTTCGACTTTAACCTAAGCAACTCCAGTCTTAAACTCCGTTTACTTTATCCTTCCCCCAATACATCCTTATCTTAGCTTTAAGCTTGTTAATTTTGAAGTTAGATTAAGTTCTTAGTTTTAAGTCAGATTAAGCTTGCATTAAGCCGAATAAATGGGGGTTTTGCCCCCACCTAAATTAAAATATAGTGCACAGGACAAAAACTTATAATAATTGTCTTTTGACACACCTGAATGTGTTATATACATCAAATAGAACTTTCCGATTAATGACACTGTTCAAAACTAATACCCTTCAAATTTAGAACTCGCCATCGAGCATTATTTATAACCATGGACATTTTTAACAAAAAACCACAGTTTCATTTTCAGGTTAGGTAACATCTAACGACATTAAGGCTTAAGTTTTTCACTGCGAGATTAAGGCTAAACCCGAGTTAACTCATCAAATTTGGTGAGTTAACTCAGGATTAACTGCGAACAGATGTTTTTGATGTTTTATCCACCAAGTTTGTTTAGTATCGTTCTACTTGCGTTCTCCACCGCAAAACTGCTTCCTCAGTTAGCTGTGGGTTAATTTACTTCTGGAGTTAGTTAACTCAGGTTTAACTTACAGCTGAAAAACTGGGCCTTAGTGCCATATTTTAAGTGAGAAATTAAAATTAAACCCGAGTTAACTCATCCAATTTGGTGAGTTAACTCAGGATTAACTAAACGGATACTTTTGATGATTAATCCACGTTCTGCATGCATTCTCGACCAAAAAACTGCTTCCTCAGTGCACTGTGGGTTAATTTACTTCTATAGAGTAAGCCAACTCTAGTTTAAAACTCACCACTGAAAAACTGAGCCTAAATAGATTATTTCTATGATCTTACCGCAACCGCTCAACTAACTGACTTCACTCTGAATCTCAAGAGCACTTTTCTGTTTTGCAATTAGACAATATGGAACAAATAAATCGAATCCTTATCTCAAATCCTCGCACCATCAACACCTCTCTTAATTCCATCAAAATCTCCCACTTTTATCTCGTTACATGTGAACGGTGTATGCCATTTCGAACTCCACCAGCACTATCTGCAGCTCCATTAGACCGACTACCGACCGACAACATTCAATTCCTCCCAATTACGCGAATTGGCAATCTATTAAGGCAACAGCTATTACTTAACATCAATTCAGCCTACTGCAATCATTGCCAACAACTTCATCGGGGATACAGAGTTCAATTCGATTCCTGGATTCCTGCTTTGGTCAATAGCCAGATTCCTGGTGTGTGCCACAATCGTTCGTCTTTCTTCATCGTGCGGCTTTGTATAAGTACACCGCCATCTCTATATTGTGGCCTTGCTGATTCTTTGAGTGTTGTGTTCGGTTTTGGTGCTCCAAACGTGAGCACAGCAATTAATTAGCCAAAACACAAGAACCCTTTTGGGTTTGGTTTGGTGGAAACTATTTTAATTGGCAATTGTTGTGCGCGCTCTGAGAATGGTAATAAAAATTCCACTTCCCTAAAAGTTTAAATGTATCCCCAGATATCGGAAGGTATAATGTAAGATGTAAGGTAGGTACTCTATTGGCATTTATGCGGCTGGATTGGCAAATAGAGAAGAACCCAATCAATTGGATCGGATCGTATATCGCATCGGAATCGAAGGTCGGCGACAGTGTACCTATATCGAACGACAGGTCTTCTCTTAAGAAGGCATACCTACCTAACCTTTCCTATAAATTTTCTTGGTTATCGATCGAAGATCTTATCCTCGCTGTTTTGTTTGTTAGTAGTCTGAGAGATGAAGACACAAAAAGCAGGTTGCCTGCGCAAATCTGTGCCTCTGAATTCGATCACCAAATAAATAAAACAATTGCGACACACAAATCACGGTACCCGTTGCTGTATAAATGTTCTCTGAAATAGTTATCTCGGTTTGAGTGACGGTCACGGTTTCTGTGGGTAAAAATAGAGGAAAATCCGTTTAGGCTTCAAACAAATAATAACGGATGCGGAGGAAGACATTTTCAAAATAGATTTGTTTTGTTAAGATATTGGCTTTGGTCTTTTATAAATGGACGAGACTAGAGACATGCCAATTTATCACAGTTATAACAGTTTTTCGCCATTAAAAGTGGCGTGCATTAATGCTCTTCGCGCGACTTGAAAAAAAAAACTCTGGGTGCGTGAAGTATGCCCACTGGGGGAGGGCCCTGGCCCTGCGGGGCTTCATAGCAGTACTTTTATGAACCAAAACTGTTATAATTGGCATGTATAGAGTCACTTCATTTAGAAATGCCAATTTATAACAGTTTTGTTTAAAAAGGTAGGGGAGAGTGGGTACGAAAGTAACATTTTTGACATTTCGTGCCGTAATTTGATAACCAATAAAGATATCAAAATGAAACATAGTGCATATTAATGAATAAACATTTAGCTACCATTAAATACTAATTTGGTTCCCAGAGTTGTCTTTGATTTAAATGTATGACTTGAAAATGAGGACAAGGTCAAATGTTACAATCGTCCTTTTCGGTGTGTCGATTGTACCACGCTGAAAAGACGATTGTAACACCATATAAAGATATGAAGAAAAAATCTAAAATGGTGGTTAGACTTAGAATTTAATTCTAAGCCAATACTATAAATTAATTATGTATTATTATAAAATAAATGAATGCCAATAAAAAGGCAATCTTATTCAGTGCTAATAATAAATGGATTTATGTAGTTTACATTATTTGGAATTTATTTAAAAAAAAAACTATTTTGATCTCTATCTCCAGCTAATGAATAAACAAAGTCACCAAAAATTGTGTGTGGACGGTTGTAACACAAATAATTATACAGTTATTTGTGCTTGTATTATGTTACAAACGTCCACACAAAAATTGTTACAACAGTCCACCCCACGCTTTTTAATAGTAAAAATCAAAGTAAGAAGAAACCGGTATGCCTATCGTAAAAATATTGAATCTATTCGATTTTAGAAATATGAGATCACGGTAACGTCGCATACATTCAATGAATTGTTTATTTTTTTTAAAAAAATTATGAAAAAACCCAAGACCAAAAAAATTACGTTTTCACTAAAATTTCACATTTTTGGCTTTTGTTGGTACATTCGACTGTACTGAATTTTAGATTTTTGTGCGTGAATTCTGGACCTAATTGCAAAGAATTGTGCATTAAAAAATGAACCCACACAGTTCTAGTTTTTCGTAAAAAATGAATGTTACAACCGACCCACCGTTACGTTCGTACCCACTCTCCCCTACTGTTTGAGAGGCTTTACAGGGTTGGGTTATCAGAGAGAGGGCCTACTTCGAACACCTATAATAGAGTTTTTGTTTTAAAACGCTTGACGCCGATTCATTTTTTTTTGACTAATTTGCTCCGGAACTGCAAGAAACACGCCTTTTTGTTAGGCTATCAGATTGAGACACAGAAATAGTCTATGGTTGTTACGAAGAATCCCTTTTTTACTACGATTGCCCGAGTTATGCTTACAGGGTCCTGGCCTGCGGGACCGCATAAACAGTACTTTTATAAACAAAACTGTTATAAATTGCCGTTTCTATAGTTTCTTTACATTTATATAATGGGTGATTTTTTAAGAGGTTTAGAACTTTTTTTTAAAAAAAAACACAAAAAATTCGAAAAATTGAATGAAATATTTATTTGAATCGATAGTTTGAACCTTGCAATTTAATGTTTAAAGATAATTTCATGCAAATGTTGACCGCGGCTGCGTCTCAGGTAGCCCATCCGCTGAGTCCAATTTTGGCATACTCTTTCACACATATCGGCCGGTATCTCACGAATGAATGCATGGATGTTGGCTTCCAGTGCGTCAATCGAAGCGGGCTTGTTCCCATAGACATTAGCCTTGACATACCCCCACAAAAAATAATCTAATGGTGTCAAATCGCACGATCTAGGCGGCCAATTGACCGGCCCGAAACGTGAAATTAACTGTTCACCAAACTCGCCTCGCAATTGCGCCATTGTTTCGCGTGCTGTGTGGCATGTGGCACCGTCTTGTTGAAACCACATATCATGCAAGTCAAGAACTTCCATTTCGGGCAAAAAAAAGTTTGTTATCATCGCTCGGTAGCGTTCACCATTGACAGTAACGCTGCGATTCGCATCATCTTTGAAGAAATAGGCCCAATAATGCCGCCGGCCCATAAACCGCACCAAACAGTGGCTTTTTCGGGATGCATTGGTAGCTGTTGCAATGCTTCTGGCTGATCTTCACTCCAAATGCGGCAATTTTGCTTATTTACGTACCCATTCAACCAAAAATGAGCCTCATCGCTGAACACAAGCAGCGCGCGATGAACATTTCGAACCGAGCACGAATTTTGATAGTAAAATTCAATAATTTGCAAGCGTTGTTCATTTGTAAGACGATCCATGGTTAAATTGCAAACCAAACTGAAGCTGTTTGACAGTGACACAAGGTACTAAACACACGTCAGCTGTCAAAACCAGTGTTGCCAAAACCAAACCAGCTAAAAAATCACCCGTTACATATATAGATATAAAGGGTTTTCCAATAAGAGGTGTTATTTTGATATTCAATGAAAAATGGCATTTTTTTAGATAAATGATCGGATGTTTATTTCATTATAAAGAGGAAGGTATGCCGTTAATAATGAAACACAACATCAGCCAAATGGCCGCCACGACCACGCTTACAGGACCATATCCTTTTCGTGAAATTTTCCATAACCAAATCGCAAAGTGGCTTGCCTATGTCCTCGATAGCCTCACGAATTCCATCTTTGAGGTCTTGAATCGACGCTGGGCTGTTGGCGTAGACCTTATCTTTTACGTGGCCCCAAAGGAAGAAGTCGCAAGGTGTTAAATCACAAGATCTCGGTGGTCAATTGTGATCACCTCTTCGAGAGATAACACGGTCCGGAAACTTTTCCCGTAAAAGATCGATGGTTTCATTGCTTGTGTGGCACGTAGCGCTGTCTTGTTGAAAGTAAACGTTGTCCAGATCAATACCATCCAATTCCGGCCATAAAAAATCATTAATCATCTCTCGATAGCGCAATCCATTGACCGTAACTGTTGCTCCAGCCTCATTTTCGAAAAAGTAAGGTCCAATGACCCCGCCGGACCATAAACCGCATCAAACAGTCACGCGTTGAGGATGGAGGGGCTTTTCAACAATAACTCTTGGGTTTTCCGAGCCCCAGATGCGACAGTTTTGTTTGTTGACGTAGCCTCCGAGGTGGAAATGGGCCTCATCAGTCAAGATGATTTTTCGATGAAATTCCGGATCATTTTCATGCATTTCAAGGACCCAATCAGCAAAGACACGACGTTGTTGATGATCAGCCGGCTTGAGTTCTTGTGTTAACTGAACTTTATAAGCCTTAAGACCCAAGTCTTTATGCAAAATACGGAATGGACAAACCTGGGTTTTCTTCAACACTTTGGGCTACAACTACAACAGCAATATTCTCAGTTGTTCTTGAGCGACGTGCACGGGTTTTATTCTTCACATCACTAAAATGTCCCAACAGCTCGAATTTGTCCACCAATTTCTGTATTGCGGTCCGACAAGGTGCTTCACGACGACCCAAAAATGTTTTAGTTTTACGAACCGTCTCTGCCAAATTTTCACCATTTTTATAGTGAATTTTAATAATTTCAATGCGTTGTTGAAGCGTGTATCGTTCCATTTTTATTAATGGCGTAGTTTCTACTTGTCAAATGTCAAAAAATGACAGCTTCAAAAGTGACAGCTACCGAAATAGCGGGCTATTCAAAATAACACCTCTTATTGGAAAACCCTTTACATAATTATATCATCAAAATCATTTCATTGCTGCGGCCACAGATTAGCCACATGAAGATGAGAATGTTTCGTACGTTTCACCCTCCAAAACCCATTTGTTTACATTGTTGTATTTGTAATTTCATCCCGCGTCGATGAATAGATGTGAATTGCAACAACAATTTAACCAGGTGTGTGAAGATCCCTACTGTCTATGTGTGAGGTTTTTTTTACACACATTCTCATTTTTTATCTGATAACTGCCAGTTCAAGCTTGTAGGCAAATTAAAATGGCTGCCGGGGATTCTCATCTTCATGTGGCTAATCTGTGGCTGCGGCATTTAAAGATCTATGCACCTTAGATTTGTATCATATTTTTATTTAAAAGTCTATTCTACTACATAAATTTGAATTAAACTTCATTTAAAAACAAAAATAAAACTTTAAAAATTAAATTTATTTAAAAACAAAAAAAATCACAAAAAATGAGCAAATTTGAATGTCAATGCCTGTGTGACAACGAGGAATGTGCCCGTTTTCACATTCCACCCAAACCACCCTGTAACTGCATTCGTCAGCTTAGCAATTCGACCAAATTCATCGAACGAATACTCGATTGTTCGGAGACTATAGTCCGAGTCCTATCGATTTGTGGAATACATGAATGCAAAGCAAAAGCAGCGGGTGATGTTATTATTTTTGGATTTCTTCACTATAAAATAGTCTCAGATCCTGTTAGTGATGTCTTGCGAAAGAAGCTGCGAAAGGAGGACCTTTTTCATGATTTGGGAAGAAAATGTCGCATGAATCGATTGGAAGCTCACCTGGCTTATTCGATTATAAAAAAAGCTTTCAAGGCCTTTTATTACAAACAAACTGCCGATAACTATAACCCGGATTTCATAGACGAAACACAATGGATGCGTGCTGCTGAGAAGACTGCTGAAGTATATGCCTTCTCAGAAGATATTAGGGAGGCTGACAGAAAGAAATTCGAGCAAAGAATTAAGACGGCTTATTGCAGTTTTATTAAGAGAGTAAAAGATGCTCGAAATAAGAACAAGAAATACCATTGCACATGCTGCTTTTGTAAGGAGTGTAAGACTCTTGATGGCAAAGATTTTAAATTGTATGCTAACGTTTTGCCGAAAGAAGATGAGCAGGCCTATAAGTTTAAAAAGAGACTTATCGAAGAAGGCAAGAGAGCAGCTGGTGAAGATCCGGATCCTTGTGGACATAGAGTTTTGGAGTGGCAAAATAAAATGAAAGGACAAACTGATTTAACTGGTTCGCAGGAAAATACAAGTGGAGGTGGAGCAGAATGCTCTTGTTCGCAAACGCCATGTTGCTGTGAAATTAATCAAGATGTCATGAAACCGTCTAAATTGCCTTCCAAAGAATCTTGCCTATAGAAATACAAATAAAACGAAAATGGATTTATTAGCACAGCAATTGCTCGTTAAATTTTCTTTGGGAATAAAATAAAATTTTTAATAGAAAAAATATGTATTATTGACTCGCACTCAAGGGCTTATGAATACCCTTAACATGTAAAACATAGTGCAAGCGTTAGGAAAATAGGAAAGAGATTAAAAGGAGTTACTGATGCATACTGGTTTTCAATTTCTGAACATCACATTGAGAGAAGGCAAAGTAGAGTAAGGTAAAGCATTTCACATTCGTGTGACTTTTTCGAATTCTCCCGTCTCTCCCATTGTCACAACTTATGAGAGTCACAAAAACAATCGAAATTGTGATCTCCTTCATAGCAGGTCACAACTCACAAATTACTTGTTTTAAAAATTTTCATTTCATAACCTATTTATTTTTCAACCAAAATTGATATTTTATTAGATTATAGAAGGAAAGTGGATTTATTTCGGATTTTATTGCGGCGTATATAACTTTCATCCGAAATAAAACAAAATTTTCACAAAAGCAGATTTTATTTTTACGCAGGAAACAATTGATTCATTCGCTCTCCAAACCAAATTTTTTTAATAGATTCTTCACTTCCATTATGCATAATTACTTACTATTTATACTATTTATAGCTGTGTTTTATTGGTAATTTATAGCTAGCGCAATTATCAAGTACCAATAAAACGCTGTGTTAATAAAACTCTTTAGCAACTTTAGGCTGTGTTCGCTACAAATATCATAATTCACATCCATTTTGACGCTTTTTGTTTTTGTTTTTGTTTGCCAAGGGAAATTTTACTGCGCTGGCTATAAATTTACCAATAAAACACGGCTTATAAACAATTTTTTTTACTCACTTTATTGCTAACAAAATTAATGGAAACTTGTGTTTTTTAAGTTTTAATTAAATTTATATGGCCCAATTGCTGTTGCAATTATGACACTACAAAATTCACCTTTGCTACGGTGAGTTTAGCTGTAAGCTTTCTTGTGATGATTGGGGGAGAATTCAAAAAATGTTATCGAGTCACAACAATCCTCAAAAGGAACAGTCATAAGAGCTTGTGACTCTTGTGACTCGTCACAAGGGGAGAATCGTGCTGTTAGCACTATTTGTTGGTTTGTTCCTAATCGCTAATATCTAAAAGTTCTTAACCAATTGCTTTGAATTTTTGGCACACCATTGCATTCGAATATGTTTTTCCGAATGTGTTTTTCTGTACTTTTTTTAAGAAAAAAAAACAGCGGGATATGTTGGACAAAAAAACACCCGCTATACTTATATATAAGCGCAATACAGAAACTTTATTTATCAGAAAAATTTCTCAGTTTTCTTGTCAAAAAGTTGAGGAAATAAAATAGTAAGAGTGGTGGAATTAGGGTTTGTAGGTTTATGCGTAGTGACTTCAAAAACAAAAGTCTGGCAGGCTTTTTTTTGGCCCGGCCGGTGGTGGGGTGTTGAAAATAGCAATTTTTACATTTTTTTTTTTTCAGAAGCATTATCACTTAAATTTATTTTCATTTTTTTTCATGATGATCTGTCATTTGCCCTTAGTGTTAAGACATTTATCTTGACTGTCCGATTAATAGAACTCAAGATATAAGCTTTTAATTGAACCTTACTGAGGTTTCAGAAATCTCAAAAAAAAATTCTTAGTTTTGCTGTCAAAATACTGTTTATCTATTACTTAATCTCTTTCTGACGCGACGGAGCAAAATATCTGAAATCTCATTTTTGAATTTTGATTTACGTATATAATTACCACATTCGTGAGCGGAATTATCACATTCGTGAGCGGAATTATCACATTCGTGAGCGGAATCATTGCTCTGAAAAATTAAACTGCCTCAACTTGGAGTTTGCAAAACGTCAATTATTACTTTGTCTGTCAGTTTATTGTTTGAATTGTTTTTTTTTTTTAAAACAATTATAATTCAAAAATTATAGATAATGGATTCTGATATATAGTTTTCCATTGGTAAAATAAATCAATTTATTATTGATTTACATAAATCTGTCAAAAAGCCGATTTTGACGAATTTTTCGTTTCAGCGGGCAAAATAAAGTGATTTATTTTTGATTTACAATCAATTTTGCAGATCTTAATTTTTCGGCAGATTTACCCCTCCCTTACACCAACATCAGTCAGTTTCCAAAACGTTTTTTGATTTGCTTAATTTATTTCGGGTGTGAAAATTGTGTCCAAAATATATGTGAGAAATATTCGTTCATAATAAAGGGAAGCGGTTTCAAATGAATCGGCAACCTCATTAAGCTCATTTTTCTCTTCTAAAATGCATCCAGGGATGAAGATTTTTTGGAATAGGTATTGACACAGAATCGTGTTCCATTCACAACGCAAAAAATCAATTTTTGAATTGAAATCTGAATTTACCAATGCAAATCCCCATTACACTAGTTGAAACTCACAGAAAAAAGAGCAACGCTTAAATTCACAGTATTCCGTACTATCTATTTAACTAATCTGAATATTTGTACACAGAACTTGTTTGAACAGAAAATCACAGATAGGGGAAATTTTTAATTTTAAAACTAAATTTTTAAACCATAGGTACAACACAAAGTATTGGTAAAGTTAATTTTACGCCCAGCAAAGCGGGCGGGTAACAGCTAGATAGGAATAAAAAAGAAGTTAAGTTCTCATTCAGTTAAGTTCCACACGTATTTGTATTACAAACCAATAAAACTCATTGGGGCATATTCATAGTCACTTTTAAGCTCCAGTTTATCTTAGACTGGGTGTATCCTATCTAAATAACATTAATTAAACCCCAGTCTAAGATAAACTGGAGTTTAAAAGTGACTATGAATATGCCCCATTATATTACAGAGACCTTAACCTTGATACACTTAGTACAAAAAAATAAAAAAAAATTATTGCAGGTTCTACCGAGATTTGAACTCGGATCGCTGGATTCAGAGTCCAGAGTGCTAACCATTACACCATAGAACCGTTGTAAATTTTTGCGACTCAATTTCTGTATAGTTAATTAGGTCAAAATATGTAAATACTTAAAAATTTAATTGGATTGAAAATGATTGGCCGCAGACCAAGTGCTCATTTTAGGTAAGTACGAAGGAAATGTGTTAAAACTGTTTGCTATAATAAGCCTATGTCTGACCTTGGGAAATAAATAGAATGGAAAAGACGTGGGTACCTACTTTGAGCTGCACTGAAAAAATTGCAAAATGGTTTGTTAATTTAGATTTATATGTACATAAGTAGGTTCCACAAAACCTAGTTATATACATATATTTCATATACCTATTATATACAACTAGAACAAACAGAATGCTAATCACTTGTTCGGTGATACTTATGTCAAAACAATTGAAGACACATACATGCATCCATATGTGTATATATATGTATTTTTGTGCGTAATTATGTATTCCTAAAGTGCAACAGATTCCTACGTCAACTGCATTTCAAAATTTTCAAAAACAAATATTTTATTTAAAAAAAAATTGTGTGAGTGCCGGGACTCGCGGTTAATATGTGTAAACATCAACGTGCGCGGATCCAAAACGGACTTGTTTTTGCTTGAAGGGGATCTTAAGATTTTTTTCACTGAACGCACCCATCCTAGTATGCAGATCGTAACGTTGCACGACGTAACGTTGCACACGAACGTTCACGTTTTTTTTTTCACTCTACCGCCAGCATAGATGTTTACACATCAATATTATATAATTACATACCTAAATTATTTTTTGAAAATTCGATATTTCGTGCAACCGTGATGCCGTGCAAAAATGAGGGTAATCAGTGTTTTACAGTCAACGGTATTCGATATAGAGCAATGACAATGATTAATGAATTATTCGTTTAATTGCTCCGAATGAGGAAAAGAGTAGCTGCCAGCTAGAAGCTACAACTAAAGAAACAATTCACTCATTAAAAAGGAAATATTAGATGAACTCATATTTTTTTTTTTATACATAGTGATTTGACGCCTCTTGATCATTTTCTTTGGGGATATCAACATTGCTCGAGAGTTCGGACCGCAGATTAGCCACATGAAGATGAGAATGTTTCGTACGTTTCACCCTCTAAAACCCATTTGTTTACATTGTTGTATTTGTAATTTCTTTCCGCGTCGATGAATAGATGTGAATTGCAACAACAATTTAACCAGGTGTGTGAAGATCCCTACTGTCTATGTGTGAGGTTTTTATGCACACATTCTCATTTTTTATCTGATAACTGCCAGTTCAAGCTTGTAGGCAAATTAAAATGGCTGCCGGGGATTCTCATCTTCATGTAGCTAATCGGTGGTTCGGACTTCAGAAGTCGAAGCAAATGTGGAAAAAAACGAAGTAAATCCAAAATTTCCGAAGTAGACTTATTGTTAGAAATAAAAAAAACACAGTTTTTACATAGGATTTCTATTAAATTTTTATTAATTTCATTTCCGAAAACTTCCACTCAGCTGCGCGCGCTTCTCAACAAATAATCAGTAAAATTTTTGAACACAAGTTTCCATATTATTTGTTGTTTTCATTATTGAGTACCAAAATTTAGGGAAATAGATAAAAGTTTATTTGTGAATCCGAAATGACTTCCATATATATATACATCATTTCAGATAACAATGCAGCTTTTGCAAAAAAGAAATGCCTCGACTTGTTTTAAAATTGAAGTTAAATCCCCTTCTTCAATTTGTTTTGGATTTAAAAACTATGTATGGGCGATGTACCTAAAGGGTCCGCCATCTAACTTTTTTTTCAACTAGTGCTTATTTCGTGAATGGTAACACTTAGCTCATGTCTGATTTGACAGATAATTAGTTTTATCCTTCCGCTGAACGAATATGGTTGTGTATACGCTTCGTTAAGTGGGCCTGCGATCGACTTAGAGAAGATGCCGATTTTGCCAAAAAATCTGATGAAGCTCATTTTGATCTTGGCGGTTAGTAAACAAGCAAAATTGTCGCATTTGGGGCACAGAAAACCCGCACGCATACATTGAAAAGCCGATAAACCGAAAACGAGTCACTGTTTGGTGCGGATTTTGGTCCAGAGGCATAATTGGGCCATTTTTCGAAAATGAGCAAGGAGTGGCCGTTACAGTCAATGGCGATCGTTATCGGGCCATGTTGAACGATTTTTGGTCACAAAAATTGAAGAGGAGGATATTGGCAACATTTGGTTTCAACAGGACGGCGCTACGTGCCACACAGCCGAAGCTACACTCGATGTTTTGCGCCATTTTTAAAAAAAGAAAAAGTTATTTGGCGCACCCTTTATATTAAATTAATTCGATAAAAATATGCGTCTTAGATAGGTACGATAGCTATCTAACTGATGAGCCCAACTATCGTACCTGGGCGAAGCGCATTTATGGAGTTGAGCTCACTTGAACTTTTAACTTGAATTTTATTCAGTCACTCCACTTAAACAGAAGAATTTTTCTTTTAAAATTTTCTTCATATTCTATTTTATTAAATTAAGTTTATCGTCTTTAAATGCGAATTCTTGATTTTGACATTTTGAGTTGATTGGAAAAAACAGTGCTGTCTCTTACTAAAACGATGTAGGCAGTGCGTGGTGATCAGTGCTGTCTTTTCATTTATTGATTGAGGATTTTTTCAATTAAAGTCAATAGAAATGGATTTTGAAAAAAACAAGCAGGGAAGTAGATTCTATTTTTTTTTTTCAAAACCGATGTAAATCTATATACTTCGATTGAAGTGAAGTATGAACCCTGTTACTATCTATTTAAAGCCAAAACTTTCCTTCTCGATTCTCGTATGAAATTCATCAGATGCAGTCGTGGTAAGCAAAGGTATGCCCGAATATGTGTTTACAAACCAATTGCAAAATGTTTTGCCAAAAATCTAAGTTCGCATCACCTTCCTACTGGCTTAAAATACCACCCTGTATTTTTGAATTTAATCACTAATTATTCAAAATCTATTCGCGATACGAACTTCGAAAATACAAGCAATGTTATTCGTTGCCATAATCCAATATTAATATTTATAAGTACACTAGCTGGCCTGCCTGGCTTCGCACAGTAAGACAAACCTAAGCTTCGCATACAAATAACAAAAGAAAATACATATAAATAAATATAAATACAAATAAAATACTTTTTGTATTTGAATAATAGGTACATACTTTCTAGATTTTAACCCACTTTTACGTTATAAAATAAAAAACAAATATATGATCCTCTAAGTCCAACACAGAAAAAAGTATTTGTATTCGAAAACCACTGTTTTATTTTTATCCTATTTCACTTTATAAATAGTTTCTATTTAAAAAAACCTTTCTGACACAAACAGAATTTTTGAAATCGGATTTCTTTTTTGTGTTTACACCACTTAACCCTAGAAATACCTCATTTTTGAAAAAAAAATATTCCTAAGGCCATCCGCTCAAAAAAACTTTTCAAACAAAAAAGAATTTCTTAAATCGGACAATTTTTTTTATTTTCACCCTAAAAATAGCTTAATTTTGAAAAAAAAATTGTGTGAGTGCCGGGACTCACGGTAAATATGTGTAAACATCGACGTGCGCGGATCCAAAACGGACTTGTTTTTGCTTGAAGGGGATCTTAAGATTTTTTTCACTGAACGCGACCATCCTAGTATGCAGATCGTAACGTTGCACACCGTAACGTTGCACGACGTAACGTTGCACACGAACGTTCACGTTTTTTTTTTTCACTCTACCGCCAGTATAGATGTTTACACATCAAAAAAATATTCTTAAAGCCAGTTCCTAAGAATAACTTTTTAAACGCATAGGTAGAGTTTCTTGATTCGGCTACGGATTTTAACCCCAGATCACCCTATACAAAGTGAATTTTCCGGTATTTTAGGTAATAGTTATTCTGATATTGATTAATGATTAAAATCAGTCTAGCCGTTCTTGAGTTATAAATGGTGGTATAAACTTACTTTGTTTTATACATAGGGTTTTCCAATAAGAGGTGTTATTTTGATATTCAAAGAAAAATGGCATTTTTTGAGATAAATGATCGGATGTTTATTTCATTATAAAGAAGAAGGTATGCCGTTAATAATGGAACACAACATCAGCCAAATGTCCGTCACGACCACGCTTACAGGACCATATCCTTTTCATGAAATTTTCCATAACCAAATCGCAAAGTGGCTGCCATATGTCCTCGATAGCCTCACGAATTCCATCTTTCAGGTCTTGAATCGACGCTGGGCTGTTGGCGTAGACCTTATCTTTCACGTGGCCCCAAAGGAAGAAGTCGCAAGGTGTTAAATCACAAGATCTCGGTGGCCAATTGTGATCACCTCTTCGAGAGATAACACGGTCCGGAAACTTTTCCCGTAAAAGATCGATGGTTTCATTGCTTGTGTGGCACGTAGCGCCGTCTTGTTGAAAGTAAACGTTGTCCAGATCAATACCATCCAATTCCGGCCATAAAAAATCATTAATCATCTCTCGATAGCGCAATCCATTGACCGTAACTGTTGCTCCAGCCTCATTTTCGAAAAAGTAAGGTCCAATGATCCCGCCGGACCATAAACCGCACCAAACAGTCACGCGTTGAGGATGGAGAGGCTTTTCAACAATAACTCTTGGGTTTTCCGAGCCCCAGAAGCGACAGTTTTGCTTGCTGACGTAGCTTCCGAGGTGGAAATGGGCCTCATCAGTCAAGATTATTATTATTATTATTATTAAGATAATAGGAACGCCATATGTATCTACTTTTTCTTCTGCAAACCAAACCGAAGTATCAAAGAGGCTATACAATTTCAAGTTTCAGCCATCAAAAGATTTTTGTATTGTCTTTCCTTTTGTGCAAAAAAGAATGCCTTTCAGGTTCTACCGAGATTTGAACTCGGATCGCTGGATTCAAAGTCCAGAGTGCTAACCATTACACCATAGAACCGTTATGATCACGTGCTTCCCAAAAAAATACGACAGAAATAACCTGAGGTAAGCAAAGGTAGGTAAGTAGGTATACCTATCTTTTGATTAATTTTATAATAATTTATTTGAAATAAAAAAGCTTTCCCAAAAGCTTATTTTTATTTGAACAGGTTTTTGAAGAAATAGGTGTCTTTATTGAATTCAAAAATAGAAACAAGAAGAGAAAATTGCATTTGAAATAATTATATTTATTATAAATATTATAAGAATGAAACGAAAAAAATTAGTTTTACAAAAAATAACCAAAGAAATCAAATTAATTTCATTGCAATCATGGTTAAAACAAATTAAAGTACTATGTATGCAATGAGAATATGATTAAAAACTTTTATTGTTTTATGCAAGAAATAAACATTAATCGTCATCTGGTTGACATAAAATAAAAGTCTTGAATTTATTATCAACCTTCAAACATTTGAGAAGGGTATGTACAAGTACATACATATTATAACATATAAGTAATCGGGTAGTAAATCACTTGACACCGTGTTAAGATGTCACAAAAAGCAAAATGATACTTGTAATCGCATTTGAAGAAGGGGAATCATCAGTTCAATGAGTCGAAAGTGATAAAACAAATCTGTGATGTGGTTGTCATTTTTCGAATGAAGTATGCATATTATGTAGGTATATGCACAACGATCTATTATAGAAAAGGGGAATTTTGAAAATAATTTTATTGCAGAAGAAGACACTAATCTTTGATAGCTATGTTGGATGCATTAGCGTCAAGGCGGTTTTTTATAGACTTTCATTATGCTATGATAACAAGTTATTGGATATTATGATTATAAAGGGTCCGCCATCTAACGTTTTTTTTTCAACTAGTGCTTATTTCGTGAATGGTAATACTTCCGCTAAACGAATATGGTTCTGTATGCGCTTCGCTAAGTGTGCCTGCGATCGACTTAGAGAAGATGCCGATTTTGCCAAAAAATCTGATGAAGCTCATTTTGATCTCGGCGGGTAGTAAACAAGCAAAATTGTCGCATTTGGGGCACAGAAAACCCGCACGCATACATTGAAAAGCCGATACACCCAAAACGAGTCACTGTTTGGTGCAGATTTTTGTCCAGAGGCATAATTGGGCCATTTTTCGAAAATGAGCAAGGAGTGGCCGTTACAGTCAATGGCGATCGTTATCGGGCCATGTTGAACGAATTTTTGTTCACCAAAATTGAAGAGGAGGATATTGGCAACATTTGGTTTCAACAGGACGGCGCTATACGTGCCACACAGCCGAAGCTACACTCGATGTTTTGCGCCATTTTCAAAAAAAAAGAAGTTATTTGGCGGACCCTTTATAATGATCCCTGTAAACCTAGGCAAAGTGGCAGTAATATTTTGTAATGAGAAGTGGGATCACCCATCCCGGAAATCAGCGTATTATTATGCATCTACCCTTTTCTTAAAGAAATTTATAATATTGTTATTATGTATTTTGTATTTGAAAAATGGTCAATCATTTTAGAGTCTACGAACTTCTATATGAATATTGAATGCACTCGACTTAATTTTTACGTGAATATAACGAGCAGTTTAGTTAATTCAATGATTATTTCATTAAAATTAAGCAGATGCTAGACTTCGTAAGGTAAAGTAGTTTCTGTATTCATTTTGTTTGTTTTAATTCACGATTCAACTATGATTCTTGTCAAAAAAGTCAATGTAAATGAACGGAACAAAAACACAATTGCATCGTGGCCCACAACACAACAAGTCAAATAGTGATTCCAAATATAGGCTATTTGAAATCATCAAAAATCAATTGACTCGTGAGGCGGGTAAACCCTATAAACAGGCAAACTATTATTGTCTTTTGTTTCGGAAGTAAATACATCATATCTGTGTAGGTATTTTCACTGTTTCTTTCTTTTATTACCATTTTTGAAACTCAAATCTAAATAAAACTATGCATTACATATAGGTTATAAGATTTCGATTTTGTATTAAATTTAATTTAGGACCTAGCTGTAGCGTCAGCGTCGCGTTGTCTTCCGAATAGTTTAAGTTTAACCCGATAATTTTAATACTTTCTGGCCTTATCAAAAAAGTTTAAAAACACGACGTGGTACCGGAATTTTCAAAATCGGGGGTTTTAAAGTTATTTTATTTGCTTAACTGATATTTTAAAAGTAAACAAATATCTGGTTTTTCAATAAGAGCGCTACAAAAGTTTTTTTAAATAAAATAAAAATGGTTTTGGATATAAATGAAATTCTTTATTAATGTGAAAGTACGTTCGATGTATGGAACTCGGGCACGCTTGCAGATGTCCAGACGCTGAACCCAATTTTCGACGGTTTTCAAGCATAAATCGGCCGATACTGCTGCAATTTCACCTTCGATATTCGTACGAAGTTCATCAATCGTCGCTGGCTTGTTGGCATAGACCATAGACTTGACGTAGCCCCACAGGAAATAGTCTTACGGCGTCAAATCGCACGACCAAGGCGGCCAAGCGACTGGACCATTTCGTGAGATAACACGTTCTCCAAACTTTTTTTTCCAATACATTGATTGTGACATTCGCTGTGTGGCGCCGGCCGTCCTGTTGGAACCACATGTCCTCTAAGTCCATATCATTCAATTGGGGCCAAAAATATTCGGTTATGATTGAACGGTAGCGATCCCTATTTACAGTAACGTGCCGGTCTTGATCATCACGGAAGATATACGGCCCAATGACGCCGCCGGCCCATAAACCACACCAAACTGTAATTTTTTCGGGATGCAATGATGACTCATAGAGTACTTGTGGATTGCTGCCTGACCGACACCGCATATTTTGTTTATTGACGAAGCCTTTCAGCAAGAAATGAGCCTCATCGCTGAAGATGATTTTTCGATGAAAATCCGAATCATTTTCAAGTTGTTGCTCAGCCCAATTCACGAACATACGACGCTTCTGGTGGTCAAGCGGCTTCAGTTCTTGCGTCAATTTAATCTTGTAAGGATGTAGGCCAAGATCTTTTCGCAAAATTCGCCACATCGACGTCACAGAGATGCCCAACGCTTGAGAACGACGTGTGAGAGACACATTTGGGCTTTCTGCAACTGAAGCCTCAGCGGCAGCAATATATTCGACACTACGGGCACTTCTTTGTCTCACTGGCACGGGAACATTTTGTGCTGTGCCTGTGGATTCAAATTTTTCCACTAAACGCTCAATTGTTGATCTGCTAGGACGATTATGACGACCATAAATTGGACGTAGCGCTCTTAACGTTGAGGCCACTGACTCCGAATTTCGGTAGTAAATTTTAATAATTTCGACTCGTCGTTGGCTCGTATATCTTTCCATCATGAGATGGCAAATCTTACTGAAGAGAAATGTCAAAAGAGCGGCAAGAAATATGGCTTCGTTTACTGTCCCTGTTGCTCTACTTTATAAGACAAGGACCCTATTGCACCAACAACTTATCACTAATCACTAAGCAAATATCATATGAATCTTGATACGATTTTCTTGCGTCAGGATGCCATAATTTCTCCGGACATAATGTGAATGGATGGTATGTTCGACTTAAGGCCCATGGATATTATATTCCCAGACATTATGTCATCCCACTGCAAGAAAATCGTATCAAGGTTCATGATATTTGCTTAGTGATTAGTACCTAATAAGTTGTAGGTGCAATAGGGCCAAGGACACAGAGGCCTGCTGTGTTCTGAAAAACGTGGTACCTATAAGGTATATGAATTAAATATGCCGCTCGGTCTATATGTATTGATTGCCTTGATAAGCAAATTGAAATGGAAGAGTAACAAACGGTTCTAATTATTTTTTTTATGTAAATATGTTAGAACTCACTTTGTTCACTATTTGAACGATATGTTTACAGTTGAAGTACAAGAATTAGCTGCAGCTTTCCCACTAATTTCAATGAGTGGACACAATATGTATAAATGTTTATAATGTTCTATAAGGCAATTTATGAATTCGTAAGAAAATCGAACTAGAGAATTTGAGCTTGACATTACGAGAATAAGGAAGACGAAAAAAGTGGTTATCGAAATTCTCTTCGTCTGCATCTGTCTGTCTGTTCGGATCAACCTGATTTACTTTAAAATTGGTACCTTTTTTTGAATATTCCCTCGACGACCAAAAATAAAACAGTAGAGCAGAATAATTGTTCAGCCTTATTTTTCTGAAAAACGGCTCCACAGATTTTAAGAAAAACAATTCATTAAATTGTATTGGGTAACAAAATTCTGAAAAAAATGGTTGTTAACACTCACATAGAAGAGTTCCGTACGAGTTATTCCAGAATGGCTCTATAGATTATAGATAACTATGGAAAAAACTGTATGCTTGTTTAATAGATTTTAAAGCTACAATTGATACCGTTAGAAATAGAAAAATATTTGTTTTATAAGCTTACAAATTTTGGCGTATCAAATAAATTTCTGACGATTCTTAAAAGCTTATACAATGGTAGTAGATCAGCAGTGTAGAATGGTTCGCAGATTACTGAGTGGTTTGATGTGATCATAGGGGTTAAACCGAGGATACCTTTTAAACCATCTTTTATGTTCCATATTTTTGGATGATGTTGTAGTAAATCTTCCAGCTGGAATCGAAAAAGAAGGTACACGAATTCCTATCCTGGCATATGCAGACGATATTATTTTACAGGTGATGATTAAAAAATTTCAAAAACATTGCATAAATAATGATTTAATCATCAATACAAGCAAGTCAAAGATTGTGGTCTTCAAAAAAGGTGATGGGGGCATCGCTATGAATGAAAAGTTTCGTAAGAAACACTCTTATTTCGCAAAAAAATTATGAGATTGTACACAAGAAAACTCCAATTTTGCAACGGGGGAAGATTATCACAGCGATACAACTTAGAACCCTTAAATTTATTCGAGCTTAACGATTAGAATTGGAATATTTTGCTTAATTATGTAATGGAGTTTAAAATAAATTTTTTATACAATGAATAGACTCAACAAGCAATGATGTCAGCAACAACAGAAATTTATAAAAACATTCACAATAGCCAATATTTCAATCATTATTAAATCTAGAGGAGAGATGATCAAACTAAATTACATTCGCCATCGAGTTGACGGCATTGCCCCACCCCACAAAGCCATATAAAAAAAACTATTAAAATGTTTAATATAAAGCTCATTTTGAGAAATTGTTTCAAATAATTATTTTAAAAGAATAAAGCTGCAGATATGGCACCACTTTATCATAAACTGTAAAAAAAAAAACTCTTCTATATACGTCAATTCAAAAATATTTCTGTAACGCGTGAGACAAGAAAGGGGTACGTTAGTATAATAACCCGTGTGAAAGGTACACATAGGTACTACCCATACTCCAGCCTCATTGGGAGTTTAAGACGGATATACAGTACAACATGCTTATAAGAAAGTCTGAAAATCCCGGACATTTCTTTCTTATATCCGAGTTATTTTATATGCAAACAACGGATATAAGAAAAAAAATTTCTTATATAAGCAACACGGATATAAGAAAAAAAATTTCTTATAAAGAACAACGGATTTAAGAAAAAAAAAAACAATGCAAAAAGTTTTTGAAAATGATGACCTCAAAAAAAAAAAATCAACTTAAAGTTTTTATTTTCAAACGTGAGAATATTTAATATAACAAAAATAAAATAAATAAAAATAAGTCTTTTCTTCAATAAGCAAAATATTGCATACTTGCACAATTAAATTCAGAGAGTATACATATTATACAAGCTTCATATTTATAGGAACTGTTTATATGTCAGTAATATTTAAAAAATAGTCTTCAATTTTTTTCTGAAGGAAATCCTTAGAAATATCTTTGAAAAGAAGTTCTTCAATGGAATCCAAACTCTGTTCTTCGTCACTATCAAAAAAACGCTTTAGGAGAAAGAACGCTTCAATTGCTTCGGTCCTAGTTGGTCGTTGTAGTAACTGTAAACCGTCGTCGTCTCCTTCAATTAAATCTGGTTCCTCGTACCCATCTGCCATCATTTGTATTTCATTTATGAGATCTCTTTCGTTTATTTCTTTTAAACATTCTTCATTTTCAAAGCTTTCAAGGCAACGGAATTCATCATCAAATTCATTAAAATTCTCTTCATCAAAACAAATTACTTCAGCATCCAATTCAATTTGAGAAAATCCGGCTTTCTTGAAGCAGTTTTGAATTGTTTGAAGTGTTACCAGCCACCAAGATCTTTTTACAATGTGTAAAGCTTTGAGAATGGTCATATCTTTTAAAAATGTTTTGATGCAGTTGCCTTCAATTGCAAGAACCTGTTTTCTGACTTTATTCTTCCTAAAATGCGCCTTAAATGATTGAATGATCCCTACAGAAAAAAGTAAGCG
This sequence comes from Leucozona laternaria, assembly GCA_932273885.2. Taxonomy (NCBI): domain Eukaryota; kingdom Metazoa; phylum Arthropoda; class Insecta; order Diptera; family Syrphidae; genus Leucozona; species Leucozona laternaria. Next base: position 263,332,650 of record OW026366.1, on the reverse strand, counting down.
ACTTGAATTAAATTTACAAAAATTTTATTAAATTTAATTTTACCCTGGTCAAGAGGCTGTATGAGACTTGTAGTGTTGGCAGGAAGGAAAACAATTTCAATATTGATGAAATTAATTATTTCGGTCCAAAGAGTGCTCGTCATCCAAGCCTTTTTATTCCATTTGTAGGGAACTGGAATCGTTTTTCCTCGGAAACAACGGGGTTGCTTAAATTTGCCAATAGGAAACATACATTTTTCGGACCCAGTTGCATTACAAAGCAGAAGTAATTTTATCCTGTCTTTTGGAATTTTTTGTTCCATCGGGCAATGCTTTATACAGCAAACCAGTCTCGTCAGCATTGAACCCATCTTCAAGTGCATATTTTTCTAAGAGCTTGGGAATAACAAGTTCCTTGAAATTATTTGCTGCTTCTTCATTAGCAGAAACAGATTCACCGTGCAGCCTCTTAAAACGAATGTTCTCGTTTTTTTTCCAACGATGAAGCCAACCTAAATTTGCTTCAAAATCAGGGATATCAAATTCGTTCGCAAATTGTTGAGCCTTTTCAAGCAATATGGGTCCCGTGAGCTTAGCATTTTTTTCCGACATTTTTTCAAACCATTTGGTCATAGTTTTGTTTAAAAGTTCATGTTTTTTTGTCCAAATTTTTAAAAGTAAACTTTTTGTCTTTAGATTTCATTTGCGTTCTTTATAATTTTACACAATGTGCTTTCAGAAATCTGAAATTTTTTTGCCACCTCTTTTCTTGTTTTCCCCGATTTTATTTCTTCTAGAATTTTTAGTTTTATTTTTAGGGATACCGTGTTTCTTTTTCTAAGCATTTTAAACACACAACATAAAAACAAAACAGTAAAGTTAAACGAAAACGAAAACAAAAATAAACAATCAAATATAAAATCAAAATGTCACAATTTATAGACCACGGAGTATTCACGCTCTTGTCAATCTGACGTTGTCATTTTTATTGGAAAACTGGAAGTTGTTATTAAAGGTGGAAGCATATTGGTGCGTATGTGTAAACAAATTTTTATTTCAATCAAAGTAAAGCTGAAGTTAGTTTCTTATATGCGTACTTTTTTGTTCTTGAAAATTTGTATTGTGCATTAAAAGGTATTTCTTATAAACGTGTTTTTCTTACATATATACGTACAATTTCAGAGAGAAATTTAAGAAAAAAAAATGGTGTTTTAGGTTGCGTTTCTTATAAGCGATTTTTTCTTATATGAGTGTTTCTTATATCCGTAAAATTCTGTATAAGTAGGATACGCATTTTTGTTTAGCAATTCTAAGTGAAAAGTTAATTCCCTCCCAGCAAAGGGAAATCGTCAATGGATACCACAAATAATATAGATATTTCACGTTTGAGATTTGACATTTTTATTTGAGACTTATGAATCTTTCATGAATAGAAATAAGGAGTTCGTTTACTGGTTTAGATAATACTGGTACTTTCAGCTCACAGAATTAAAAGTTAAAACTGTACCTACTGTATCTCTGTATAGTATAGTGTTGTGAAAAAAACACCCATTCAATATATTTATCACTAAAAAATTCAATTGCAATTGAAGGTTTTTATACAACGTTTTCATTAGTACCTAAATTATGTTATTCCGAAAACTACGCAAAAAATAGTTCATTTCATCTGAAATTTGCTGATTGTTACAAAGGGTCTTGCAAACGTCCCTTTCGGCTCTGCCAATAATATATCTTATTTCCACAAGTCGCGATACAATTTGTCTTCTTTATCTCTTTGAAGTCCCTTAAACCAACACTGATGGTAATTCATTTTCTTTATTCGAAAAGAACTCAATTCCGAAGAGTATGTGTACCTATACCCACTCTCCGAGTAGCGAGATTGGACTTTTAATTGCCCAATAAATTGTCCATACCCAATTGGGTTGTCGCAATTATTTCCCGATCCGGCACTCAATAAATTTAAATCATCACTTCGCATATTGTACCGAATAACTCCATGACTAGGTATACATACTTCTTGATATCGTTCCCTGGTTTAAAAAGACTTTTTCAAGGCATACCAGGCCGAAAGCCTTACACACATATCCGCTCTCTGGATGCTGTGTTGGTCCTCATCAATGTCACGTCATTGTCGTGCACAAGCAATTTGCTTCATTCTTCATTCGGTTGCTGATTCCTACATCCGAATGGCATCTATACCTTTCCACGTATCCATCTATCGCCTAATGATAAGATACCAATCGAAAATAATTTCCAATCCCGCATCAATGATAGACAAGTAAAATCCAATTAACTCCAAATACGTGGCATGCACTTGCTTCCTTCGGCTTTAGATGTGGTTCCTTGTGTCTTCTTGTCTTTATTGTCTGGTCTGGTGAATGCACCTGAGGAGATAGCTTTGCAGAAACACATAAAAACCTGCGAGATTACCTCTTAGCACGCATGACATGCAGTTCCCCAGCATTGCGTATATACTACAGAGCGCACATCAGATTCGCAACCCCAGGGGCGAATGTTGAATGCTGTAGCAATAGCCAGCGTGATCAACCTCCAAGGGGCATCTATCGAAGTGATCTATAACACCAACTGTGCCCACTGAATGGCGATGCTGCGCAGAGATACCATCGAGACCATGGAATCATCCCGCAGCACCAGTTCGCTGCGACGACGGACGACGGCGGTGACGGTGGCGGTGGCAAACGGCAGCGGCTCCCTGCAAATAGATGTTTTCATTAAAAAGGAAACGACCAAACAGTTAAATGCCTATTACTGCAGTTTAGATTTGCTAAAAGTGCCACCACACAATTTACAAAATCATCATCCTACTTGTCTGTGTGGCACAGTGGTGTGATTTCTCTGGAAGACTGGTATAAATGTTTTCAATAAGGGCGGGTAGGTGTTGAAATGGAATAAAACAAGCTGTGTGTGAGGCGTGTTTCGCTAACTTCATATGATTTTGGCAAATTAGCAACAACAAAACATAGAAAACATAGCACAACAAAATTGAAATTTTGCAACTAATTCACGACTAATGAACCCCAAATTAAATCACTAAAACATTCGACATACATATATAAGAAGTTTTTAACACTTTTTGGGGGGTGCTTCAGTAACTTCATATGAGTTTAGCAAATTAGCAGAATAAAAACATAGAAAAAATAGCACGACAAAATTGAAATTGTTGCAACTGATTCACGACTAATTTACGGCAAATTATTGAGCAGTAACCCATTCAATACAAGCTGTTTTTTTACCCGTTTTCGAGAGGGTGCTTCGCTAAGTTGACACCAAGTTAGCAAAGCAGCAACAAAAAAAAAAAAAAAAAAAAAAAAACATAGAAAACATAGCACAGGTTGATATCAACTTAGCGAAGCAGCTAACAAAAACATAGAAAACATGGAACGACAAATTCAAAATTATCACAACTAATTAATGGCAAATTATCCACCTTACCACTTTTCGATCCATGAATGTTGTTTTGCTAAGTTGACACTCATACCTTATACAGTGGCACGTAGGGCCGTTCTATTGGAACCGTTCACATCTATATTATCCAATCGGAGCCAGCAAAAATTGGTTATCATCGACCGGTAGCACTATTCGTTGGCAATGACATCGTCGTTTTCGAAGAACTACGGACTCTCACAGACAAGACAGCGACGATGTTTTCGGTTGATCTTGCGTTTCGTTGATGCAAGGGTGTTCGTTGGCTGATTGTTCACTGAATCGGTCGACTCAAATTTGGCCACCAAACTTTCGATTTCTAATAGACTTGGAAGGATAACCATGTAAACCGTAAAATGGGCACAGCGCACGTAACGTTGCCATAAACGATTTCGGTATTAAAGTTTTATCATTTGGACGTGCTGTTCATAATCGTGTAACTTGCCATGGTGATTTGCCATCAGTCAGTCTTATTTTTAGACTCGAACGAAAAGCTATTTCGATAGAATATATCTATTCATTCGAATGAACTTTGCATATTTTGAGAAACGAACGAATAATATTCATTGTCTATGAATGCATAAAATAAACATCAATGAATTACATTTTTGAAATCAGCTCTTTGACATTTACTGACATTTCTATTTGATTTAGTGTGACCAAGCTGGTTTTTCTTCGAAAATTTTTATTTTTATGAAAATGATGGTCAAAAAAATGCGTTATCACTTAAGTAAAATAAAGTAACGACAAGTAATGGTAAAGGCCTGGTCAATTTTACTATTTAAAAACATAAATAAAAATTAAAATTTGGGAGCATTTAGAAAACAGTATGGTAAGTTTATTGACACGAAAAAGTAACAGAATAAATTTAAAAAAATTGAATAGTAAAGTTTTAGATTTTTTTTAGCTTTCATGTCAATTTAATTGTGTTTAAAATTGATTAACAAAAAAAAGCATGCAACTTGGAAGTCTTTCTTTACTTTATAGCTACACACCTGGTCACACTTTTTAACTGTCAAGAAAACAAAAAAAAGTAAAATCCCTCGCCGGTATCTTTTAGTTGATACATAATTGTTTAATTTTCAAGAAAAACAGATGGAAATTGTTTTATTTATAAAAAGTGAAGACGGGGCGGCGGCGGCGGCGGCGGCGGCAAGAGCAGATATGGAGGAGAAGGATAATGGATGCATCAAATGCATTCGAGATTGAAAATCCCTTGGCTATCGCCGGATTTTCTTCCATCAATCTGATAAGAACTTCTTTCTGCTTCTGGTTGGTCCAATTGGAATGCGAAACAATAGCCGTGGGCCTCCAAATTCCCGCGCTAATTGAAAAAAAAACCTTTAAAAGGACTGCATTTGAAACGCGCTACGTTCTAGACATATTTTTTTACGACTCACCCTTCAACGACCATTGCAATCTACTCTTCATTATATTTGTGATAGTAACACTTCTATTCCTCATAAACGGGATGGGAACTTCATCGATTAGGAGGGTAAACTTGGAAATCCAGAGTTATATTTCGAATTGCGCGAATCGCGTCATTATTTAGTTTGTAAGTTTTATTGGTTTTTAAGGGCTGTTCTTAAGTCAATACTTCCAGTGACATAAATATATTTTCGATTTCACAAAATCGGTGCGCGTTTTTAATGTGCGCAGTGAGAACCTAGGCTTGCAGAAGTGGACCCCAGGTTTGTCCTCTTCTTCATTCAAAATATCGGACAGTTTATTTTCTGCGAGTTTTTCGGCTCCTGCACCACTGTATCTGTACGCTTAGCTTATTGTCGACTTTATATTATACGAAGAAATCCACAAAAGCTGAAATCACATCAGCATCAATATGACCTGTGTGTCTGTTTGAACCAGTTGAGTGACTTTCTGGGTGCTTATGCTATATCACTCATGCTCGGAGTCAATACAACGATGTTAGGAGAGGACTGGTGGATGACCAAAATGGCACCAATGACGAGTGCTGCCACGACATCTGCAGCAGCAGCAGTACGAGCAACAATAACAACAATAACAAATGTTCATCTTGATATGTGTTTTGCGCGCCATTAATTAGTCATTTCGCTATTTGTAAATGGAGACGGGTGCCTGGCATTAACCAGATTCCGAGTAAATTGCCCCAGCACCAGTTTAGCTGAGAAGCCACAGGAATCTCTCTTGGGCTCGATACGTTTTTTTAAATTTTTTTTTTGTTATTGTTGTGTGGTTGTTCGTGTTGTGGGATTTTTTGTAATATGGCGTGTAGGCTGGTTGAAAGCTGCCCACAATATAATAGCCAGCTAGGTAAAGATACAGAGTATGAGTGCAACATGTGTGTATATTGTTAAACATTTAGTCGAAGTTGTTGGCGCTTTTTTGTGTGCCTCTGTGCAGTGCCATAGTTGGATTGGAGAAGTCTGGCTTCTGGACCGATCAAGGTATACCTCTGTCTCTGTAAAGGTGTGTGAGTGTGACTGTCCGCCTTTATACACCTGATGGCAACCTAACAGTGTGTAGTAGTATATGATGCCTGCTGATGGGGGTATTATATCGGTCCTTAGGGATCTGTTCAGTGACACACTATTAGCTTTATGTGTAGCTAGCTATTAAACGCTGCGCTGGCTGGCTGGTGTATTTATCTCCGATATACATACGTACACATATCTGGCCAAAAGCGACTAGGATTTTATTGGAATTAATTCTTTGACGGAGTGGATGTAGTGTGTGCATTATATTAAAGCTAAGTAGTTGGAAATTAAATATAAATGGTGTACATTAGTACACGTTAGCACGATGTCACGACTATTGACACTTCTGTCACATGCCAGTGCAAAATGAAGTTGGTTGATTTCTGAAGTGACGACATATCTCTGCAGACCAAATAAACAATGCAACAACAACAGCAACAGCAACAAAAATAAAAAAACAGATGCAGAAAACTTTCCAGTTCGCATGCTGAATGCGTAATGAAGATGATTGCCTTATTAGAGAGAAAGAGTTTCTTTTCATTTTATGTTTGCATCAAACTAGGTTCAGAAGAATAAATTATTCACAAAGTGGAATTGCTTTGTAAAAGATTGTTATATTAAAAGAGGGCTTATGGTAATGAAGAGATATATAAATAAGGACATTGAGGTAAATTAGTTCAAGTTCTAGGATATTGTTGTTGAGCATAAATTGAAATGTAGTCATTAAGAATAACATCACCATAAAAAGATGCTGTGTTGTTAATAAGATAAACTAGTTAATAGGTAGTTAATTTTTAAATGGTAAAAAATGTACCTATAGTTAAATAAGGGCATGTTGTATAGGAAAACAAGAAACTATCTTACATAAAGGGTTTTCCAATAAGAGGTGTTATTTTAAATAGCCCGCTATTTCGGTAGCTGTCACTTTTGAAGCTGTCATTTTTTAACATTTGACAAGTAGAAACTACGCCATTAATAAAAATGGAACGATACACGCTTCAACAACGCATTGAAATTATTAAAATTCACTATAAAAATGGTGAAAATTTGGCAGAGACGGTTCGTAAAACTAAAACATTTTTGGGTCGTTGTGAAGCACCTTGTCGGACCGCAATACAGAAATTGGTGGACAAATTCGAGCTGTTGGGACAAGTTAGTGATGTGAAGAATAAAACCCGTGCACGTCGCTCAAGAACAACTGAGAATATTGCTGTTGTAGCCCAAAGTGTTGAAGAAAACCCAGGTTTGTCCATTCCTCGTCGTTCTTTGGAATTAGGCATTCCACAAACGTCATTACACCGTATTTTGCATAAAGACTTGGGTCTTAAGGCTTATAAAGTTCAGTTAACACAAGAACTCAAGCCGGCTGATCATCAACAACGTCGTGTCTTTGCTGATTGGGTCCTTGAAATGCATGAAAATGATCCGGAATTTCATCGAAAAATCATCTTGACTGATGAGGCCCATTTCCACCTCGGAGGCTACGTCAACAAGCAAAACTGTCGCATCTGGGGCTCGGAAAACCCAAGAGTTATTGTTGAAAAGCCTCTCCATCCTCAACGCGTGACTGTTTGATGCGGTTTATGGTCCGGCGGGGTCATTGGACCTTACTTTTTCGAAAATGAGGCTGGAGCAACAGTTACGGTCAATGGATTGCGCTATCGAGAGATGATTAATGATTTTTTATGGCCGGAATTGGATGGTATTGATCTGGACAACGTTTACTTTCAACAAGACGGCGCTACGTGCCACACAAGCAATGAAACCATCGATCTTTTACGGGAAAAGTTTCCGGACCGTGTTATCTCTCGAAGAGGTGATCACAATTGGCCACCGAGATCTTGCGATTTAACACCTTGCGTCCTCTTCCTTTGGGGCCACGTGAAAGATAAGGTCTACGCCAACAGCCCAGCGTCGATTCAAGACCTCAAAGATGGAATTCGTGAGGCTATCGAGGACATAGGGCAGCCACTTTGCGATTTGGTTAAGGAGATTTCATGAAAAGGATATGGTCCTGTAAGCGTGGTCGTGGCGGCCATTTGGCTGATGTTGTGTTCCATTATTAACGGCATACCTTCTTCTTTATAATGAAATAAACATCCGATCATTTATCTCAAAAAATGCCATTTTTCTTTTAATATCAAAATAACACCTCTTATTGGAAAACCCTTTACATTGGCATGGTAATGTAATGTTTTATGTATTGAAGATTATTCAATTGGTTGAGCCGTAAATATGAAATGGAATTAAAAGATGTATATTCTTGAAACTGTAACGAAACGTATCAATTTTTGCGCTGCCAACCAAATTGACTACATAACTTTATTGCCGTCCAAATTCCTCTAAAGTATGCAACAAGATTTCACGACGACAAGATTTTACTTGGTCCCAGTTTTTTAGTATATAAAATCTTCCTAGTTTCTGGGTTAAGCCCGAGTTAACTCTTGAAACATGGTTTTCCAGTTAATAAGGATCCCGAGTTATTTCAAAAAATTAACTTATTAAGTATTTCTGACAGATGCACGTTAAAATCTATTGAAATCGAAGAACGACAATAATTATGAAAAGGGCAATTTTTAGTGCCACCATCTCGATTTACTCTGATTTAACTCAGACTTAAGTAAGCACTGAAAAACTGGCTTTAAGTAGATATAAATTTTTGTTCTTCTAGTTCAGATTTATAATCTGAATCAGTAGTATTTTTACCACCCCAAAGTTTTTTTTCCAACTCCTAAAATCAGTGTTGCCAGATGAAAAAAAATCTTCCCCCAAACAATTTGAAACCCCCAGATTACCACATTTTAATAAAAAAAACAGGTCATACATTTATGTTTTTAATTTTAAATTTAATTAATTCACAGTAACTAGATGTTTCAGTTTTCCAGACAAAAAAGTTTTTGGCTGATTGAAAATAGAATAAAATAATTAATATTTTCATTGCCAAGTAAATTTGGTAATCGGCACTTCATCTGACCATTAAAATATAAGTTAGACTATTCCGATATTGTGAAACGTAAGTGAGGTTGATAATTGACTAATAAGTTCCAAGTTGCTTATTGAGAACCTTAATCAGGCATTGTGAAACAAGCCCTTATTTCCAGTTTTTCAGTGCGAGATTAAAGTTAGAGTTAAGTCAGGATTAACTGAACAGATGCTTTTGATGCTTTACCAATCGAGTTTTTTTAGTCGCTCCGCATGCATTTTCTACTAAAAAACTGTTTCCTCAGTTGACTGTGGATTAATTTACTTCTTGAGTTAGCTAACTCTGGATTAACTCACCACTGGAAAACTGGGTTTTAGGTCCAGTTTTTCGGTGCGAGATCAAAGTTAAGCCCGAGTTAAATCATCAAATTAGGTGAGTTAACTGAGGATTAACTGCGAACAGATGCTTTTGATGTTTTATCCACCACGTTTGTTAACTCGTTCCGCATGAATTCTCCCCCGAAAAACTGCTTCCTCGGGTCACTGTGTGTTATTTTACTTCTAGAGTTAGCTAACTCTGGATTAACTCACCACTGAAAAACTAGTTATAAATAAATAAGCGAATTAAAATATAAAGAAATTGAAAAAAATAGTTTGAATTATTATCGTCATCTACGTTTTGGCTGTCAAATTGATACATCTTCTCACTTGTGAAAATTTTCAGCATTTCTTCTGTTGGTGTAAAATTATGTGGAATATCTAACTCGTAGAATACTGTCAGCTGTTTCAATACCCATATGATTTCTCCCCCCAAATTTCCTCCCCAAATATATCATCCCCCCAGATTACCCCCTAACGACAAAAAAAAACATGAAATCTGTGGGAATACCCCTAAACTGGCAACCCTGCGTGAAATCCACCTTTTTGGCCGCCATTTTGGATTTTCGTTTGTATTATATAGGGTCCGCCATCTAACGTTTTTTTTCAACTAGTGCTTATTTCGTGAATGGTAACACTTAGCTTATGTCTGATTTGACAGATAATTAGTTTTATCCTTCCGCTCAACGAATATGGTTGTGTATACGCTTCGCTAAGTGGGCCTGCGATCGACTTAGAGAAGATGCCGATTTTGCCAAAAAAAATCAGATGAAGCTCATTTTGATCTTGGCGGTTAGTAAACAAGCAAAATTTTCGCATAACCCGCACGCATACATTGAAAAGCCGATACACCCAAAACGAGTCACTGTTTGGTGCGGATTTTGGTCCAGAGGCATAATTGGGCCATTTTTCGAAAATGAGCAAGGAGTGGCCGTTACAGTCAATGGCGATCGTTATCGGGCCATGTTGAACGAATTTTTGTTCACAAAAATTGAAGAGGAGGATATTGGCAACATTTGGTTTCGACAGGACGGCGCTAAGTGCCACACAGCCGAAGCTACACTCGATGTTTTGCGCCATTTTCAAAAAAAAAAAGAAGTTATTTGGCGGACCCTTTATGTATTTGTTAGTCCACCAAAAAAGTTTGAAAGACAAACAGTGTGGAAAATTAAATTTAATATGTTTTAAGTTTAAAACATTTTTTCAATATTGTTATGTATGTAATTATTCACAATCTTTGTCTTACTAACTTTTTTTGCACAAGATGGCGGCGAGAAGTTTTTGCTATAATTTCTTAAACATTTCCTTTTTAATTAATGAACTAAATGTATGAGTAATAAAAACCACAGTACACAAATCTAAGGTAATATATTGGGCTCGAGTGTCTACGAAAACTGCACATGGCATTACTAGAAACAACAACAAATATAAGCATTTTGACAAGTAAAGAGACACTGGATCCGCCATTTTCACAGATGCGCAGAACTGAACAAAAATGAAAACACTAATGATATATACCTTTTATATGTGTACCGTGCGTAAAAACTGCTGGATCACCCTTATGTCGTTTTCGACTTCGAGTGGACGTTCGTTTTTCACTCCTTTTACTCCAAATTTTCCATTTTCGATAGGAATGGAACATTTCCGAAATCCAACAAAAAATTGCATTTTTAAAACAAAATTAGTATTTGATTTTTTTTTTTAATTTTTTTTTTTAAATTATGAGGAAAATCATTTTTTTAAAAACTATTTTCTAAAACAACTTAATTAATTATAAACACAATAAAAGATTTCTGGCTTTACAAAAAGGTATATCATGGCATTTTAAGTGCAACCGTTGTTTTTTAATATTTTTTTTTCAGTTTTAAGCCATTTTATTAGAAAATTGCCCCTCCTGGCTAACGGGGGGTAATAGACCCCCTACACGCCTTAAGCAAATCACCGTGTTGATAAGAACTTAAGTAACTTTGTTTAAAGGCAAATTTAATATTTAAGCTAACTAAATTAAATAACATTTAATAGGCGTTTTAAAAATATAATGCAAAGATACGGCTGTAAATTTGTAACGCATAACGTGGTTTTTAAGATTTTTTTACATTTCTACCTCCCGAATCTCAATTGGTATTGCTCCTAGCAAAAATGTGAATAAAACTTTTTCGTTCATTTTGTTGTGTTGTGATGTGAACTTTTCCGATAATAAAGGGTTTTCCAATAAGAGGTGTTATTTTGATATTCAAAGAACAATGGCATTTTTTAAGATAAATGATCGGATGTTTATTTCATTATAAAGAAAAAGGTATGCCGTTAATAATGGAACACAACATCAGCCAAATGGCCGCCACGACCACGCTTACAGGACCATATCCTTTTCATGAAATCTCCTTAACCAAATCGCAAAGTGGCTGCCCTATGTCCTCGATAGCCTCACGAATTCCATCTTTGAGGTCTTGAATCGACGCTGGGCTGTTGGCGTAGACCTTATCTTTCACGTGGCCCCAAAGGAAGAAGTCGCAAGGAGTTAAATCACAAGATCTCGGTGGCCAATTGTGATCACCTCTTCGAGAGATAACACGGTCCGGAAACTTTTCCCGTAAAAGATCGATGGTTTCATTGCTTGTGTGGCACGAAGCGCCGTCTTGTTGAAAGTAAACGTTGTCCAGATCAATACCATCCAATTCCGGCCATAAAAAATCATTAATCATCTCTCGATAGCGCAATCCATTGACCGTAACTGTTGCTCCAGCCTCATTTTCGAAAAAGTAAGGTCCAATGACCCCGCCGGACCATAAACCGCACCAAACAGTCACGCGTTGAGGATGGAGAGGCTTTTCAACAATAACTCTTGGGTTTTCCGAGCCCCAGATGCGACAGTTTTGCTTGTTGACGTAACCTCCGAGGTGGAAATGGGCCTCATCAGTCAAGATGATTTTTCGATGAAATTCCGGATCATTTTCATGCATTTCAAGGACCCAATCAGCAAAGACACGACGTTGTTGAAGATCAGCCGGCTTGAGTTCTTGTGTTAACTGAACTTTATAAGCCTTAAGACCCAAGTCTTTATGCAAAATACGGTGTAATGACGTTTGTGGAATGCCTAATTCCAAAGAACGACGAGGAATGGACAAACCTGGGTTTTCTTCAACACTTTGGGCTACAACAGCAATATTCCCAGTTGTTCTTGAGCGACGTGCACGGGTTTTATTCTTCACATCACTAAAATGTCCCAACAGCTCGAATTTGTCCACCAATTTCTGTATTGCGGTCCGACAAGGTGCTTCACGACGACCCAAAAATGTTTTAGTTTTACGAACCGTCTCTGCCAAATTTTCACCATTTTTATAGTGAATTTTAATAATTTCAATGCGTTGTTGAAGCGTGTATCGTTCCATTTTTATTAATGGCGTAGTTTCTACTTGTCAAATGTCAAAAAATGACAGCTTCAAAAGTAACAGCTACCGAAATAGCGGGCTATTCAAAATAACACCTCTTATTGGAAAACCCTTTACATTTGGTTTTCAAAATATTCAGAAAAAACTAAAAAAGAGACCTGTACCCCCCTTCTGACTAAAGTTCGCGGGCCTGGGATGGGGACTTTTAGTATGTTGTACCTGGGGGGCACCCCTTCCACTTAAATTAATAACCTAGACTACATGATTTTTTGCATTTATTTTTCCTTCGTTGACTGGACTTACTTTTTAAACTCAAAACCTGCAGGAAAAAACTCAACTGGTGAATATTGGTAAGAAATTTAAAAGTTTCCAATCAGACCTCATATTTAAATAGTTAATATTTGTTATTTTCTACTTTTATCGTGTCATCTTGAGTCAATATTTCCGCGGCCTCTCTGTCAGCAGTTGGTAATCGCTCACGACTTATGTATGTTCTTTAAATTTATCAAAAATCTGTCGATCATTCAACTTATTATAAACATATCTATTTGGAGGCTTGAAAGCTTATCGGCTTAGACAAGGATTAACGTGTGTATAGGTGTAGATTCTAATTAAGTAAAACAGAAACTATACCTGCATACATTTAGTCATTAAATGAATATAACGAAACAAATCTTATTATGTATTTCTGTCTATATTCGAGGTGAATATATTTCAAGAGATTAGATTTTTTTATATGGTGAAGGGGGAAACAGCAAACGGGTAGCAGCTGATCATAACGGTTCTATGGTGTAATGGTTAGCACTCTGGACTTTGAATCCAGCGATCCGAGTTCAAATCTCGGTAGAACCTTCTAATTTATTTTTGGGTAGCTGAAATAAATTTAAATTCAACATTTACTACTTCCAAAATATAAGTCTTTTGTATTGTGTACTGGAAATTAACACTTTGCTAATGCATTTAGATTTATGCAAGTTTATTAATTAATTTGTAGGCTAGTCGGCTGTAATGAATACTGATCGAATTTTATGATTAAAATTGATAGGTGAGATGTTTTTGAGTACTTATGTACCTACTAGGTAATGTAGGTATATGCCAGCAGCTATAAAAAAACCATTGTAAAAAAAAAAACATTTTTTAAAAAATACCTCGAGAAGGGCTCATAGCAAAAGGTCATTAATTTTTCGGTTTCGAAAGTAAAGCATAAACCACACACAGCGATTCAATTTTGATAAAAATTTTATTTCATTATAAAGTTTGGACTTTGCCATTAAGTGTGAAAAACATTATCATTCAAATGGCCGCCTCGGGAAGATTCGCAGCATGCGATTCTTTTGAGGTAATTTTTACCCACTTTTTCGCACATTTCAGGAGGTATCTCGGCCATAACTTGAGTAATGTTGGTTTTTAATGCGTCTAATGTTCGGGTATTATTCGTGTAAGCACGGTGCTTTGCGTAGCCCCACAGAAAAAAATGTATCTAACGGTGTCAAATCACCAATTCACATCGCCAAAACGTGAAATTACGCGATCAGGAAACTTCTTACGCAATAAAGCCATATCGAACTGGTCGTGTTGTGTGACTTGTTGCCCCCTCTTGTTGGAATCACATATCGTCCAAGTCATGATCTTCAATCGCCGGCCAAAAAAAATCGGTTATCATGCGACCATATCGCTCCGAATTGATTGTAACCTTGTGCTCATTGGCAGCTTCGAAGAAATTCGGACCAATGACACCTCTTCGATCACTTGTGGGTTTTTTGAGCTCCATTAGCGAAAATTTTGTTTGTTTAAATACCCAACGAGTGAGAAATGTGCCTTATCGATGAAGAAAATGTTGTTCGAAAAATCGGTGTTTATTGTCTGTTGATCCAAAACCCGAGAAGCGTACCTCTACGGCGGCGTTGTGAATGGTCAGCAGGCTTCAATTGTTGCGTATTTTCAACTTTATAAGGATGGAGATGCAAATCTAAATGCAAAATACGCCATTAGTTAGGTGTACTACACGTTCAATTGCTGCGAACGCCGGGAAATCGAACAAAATTCGGGTCATCTGCAAAACTTGCACTTGCAGCAGCAATATTTTTGACTGAGAGTGAATTTTGATGATGCACAGGCCTTACGACATCAGTAACGCTTCCACTCTCTTCAACCACTTTTGTAGCAAGTTTTAATAATTTTAACGCGTTGTTCGATTGTTAAGCGATCCGTTATTTTAAATGGCAAACATTCAAGTAATATTATGACACTTCAAATGACAGCTAGGTTTGACAGGTGTCAAATGACAGCGCTAACAAAATGAAACCACGAAATGAATGCCCAACTAACAATTTTTCCTCTATAAGGTCCAATTTTTCAATTTCTTGAAGTTATTATTTCTATGGGGCTTGTATTCAGTTTCGAAGTTCTGCATTTTCGAAGCTATGGTTTCGTACACAGCTTCTTTTAAACCTATTAGAAGTGGAATTTGAAATTTAATGCAAGCATAATGTTTCGCTAATTTTTCGATAAGCCCTCCTGAAATTCGTATATAGAAAAGCACAGGAAATAAAAGATAAGTAAAAGCTTCAATTAAAAAGCTCTGTCCAAGATTTTATGTGAAGCCTGCTAACAAAAGCTTTAAAGAAGCTATTAATTGTCTGGAATTAAATCCGAAAACCCACAGATTCGAAAAGTTTTGTGTAGGAAAGCCTGATAGAAGCATAATTTCAAGCACATGCACGAGAAGCATTTACTTCAATAAGTTTATCTCAGCAAAGTTAAAACAACAAATTTGTTTGTATAAGTTTAATGAGCACAAGCCCGACACAAGCATCATTTTTTAACTGTCAAGCACAAATGCGCGAAATGCATTTTTTTTTCGATAAGTTTGTCTCAGGGAAGTTATGACAACTAATGTTGTTTTTATTGTGTGTGTATCGCACATTGTAGTTTCGTGTGGTCAGTTTTGGTGAAATATGGTTCCATTTGGCTTCCCATGGCAAGCTATAGATTAACTGCCTATAGGCTTTTGTTTTTCATGGCAAGCTCATTATTGCCGTAAAAAGCGTTTGCTTTCCAATATAAACGACAGCTATGCATGAAAAGTAAATAGTTCGCATATTTTAGAACTTGAAAGCCAATGAAATTTAGAATTCATGAATGCGGTGACCACATTATGTTTTCTGGTTCATCGGTAAATCATTGCTTCGTAAAGAAATCGTAAACTGATTTGTTGAGGACGGGAGAAAAATTTCGTCTCTCATCAGCAGCGTACTATAGGATTAATGAAATCATAAACGAAAATTATCGTTGTGAATGTCAAGCTCGGCTTACAGTCAGATAGTCTGAGATACTTTAGTATCCGATATGTTTGTGAACGACCAAACCGGATTGCTACATTTTTTGTCAAAAGTTAAAACAGTTTACAAAAGAAAAAAATAAATTTGAATTTTATAGCAACTATTCGATTCATGTATGTATTTTCATTCCAAATTACACTGATTTGCACTTAAATAACATTTTATTCTTATATAAAAACAAAGAACAGCCAACAGCAGATGATAAGCGTTAACGTAAATACAAAAGTCATCTGATGTGTGAATTCGGTAATATTAAATATGACCTAAGTTAGTCTGATTCCCGGACCCGCAGCCTGATCGCTGCAACTTATTCATCAAATTAGGTAAAAAAATGGGTGAATAACAAAACTTACAAAAACACATTCACTCACAAATAAAAGGCCGATGGTCACCGTATTATTGAACTATGTAGTTAATCTTATCTACGAAGCCTCAAGGAAGTTCTTGGGAAGCTATTTTCGGTTTCAACTGGTTCCAATTTGGTACTCACTTGGCATATATAGCAGATTGGCGTGATGTACAAGGCACCTGACTTGGTTCAGGATAGAGCGGCGATCCCGCTAATCTACCACGTCGGCCGTAGAACTGTAGATAGGCGACTCCTTTACAACCGAGACGTCCTCGCACAAAGCGGAGCTGAGCACCTTCGGTTCAGTAGGACTGTGTCCGATCGGGACAGTAGAGATAGGGTAAAGCAGGAGAACCAGTTTTGGTGGCTAAATAGTGAACCTTCTACTGATATTTAAAAAGTTGACTCATGATTTATTGTCTTGGCCGACTTACTTAGATTTAGGTGGATTTCTTTTAAGTAGGGACAGTCAGGTCGGCACAAAAAAAAAAAAAAAAAAAAAAAAAAAAAAAAAAAAATTCAAAAACTTTACAAGAAAATAATAAAACCAAAAATGCTTGCTGTGGCTGTTCTAGTTTTTAAGTAATTTTCAGTAGTTTAATTGGTTTTACAATAGTTTTATGTAGTTTATAAATTTTATATAAAAAAATAAAATGATAGGTACACCAAGTTTTTTTTTAAATTCTTCTTGCTGAAAAATAAAACCATAATGAATTTTAGTATTGATATAGTTTTTAGGCCGAAAGGCATTAGAATTAAGTAATCATAGTTTAACTCAGAGCGCCCGCATGGGGCTAGTAAGTTAGTTGTAAGTTATTGATAAGTAGGCTAGTTTTTATGAATTTTTGTCTAGCTTTAAGTTAGTTATAAGTTAAATGAAAAATAAAAAAAAAAAAACACCCGACTCTCAACCAGCACATCCTTGGTTCAAATCCCAAAAGAATCATGAAGTAAGTAAAATGTTTTTCTATTATTAATAATAATTATACATTAAATCTCAGAAGATAATCTCAGCTTGGTTGAAAAAAATAGAAGAACACGAAGAAATAAATATTAAATTAATTTAAATGAATTTTATTTATTTTTCATTTTATTTATATTTGGCTTGTATGACGTCTTATAAGTATTCTGAAAGGTCTCAATCTGTAACAAATAGAAGCTCATAGCAGCAAGCCGTTTTAAACTTTACCTGTGCTTCCTGACACAAACCGTAGCCTGCAGCAAAGACTTCTCAATTCTTTGCCTAGAAAAGTAACAACCTATGCCACATTTTTGTTATACTGATAACTGATTATTGTTTGTTTGTATAAGGCTTTTAAGAAAGACATTTATGGTCGTATTTATAAACTTTTTCTAACTTTAGACAGCCACCAAACTCCAAAAAGTTATAAAGGGTTTTCCAATAAGAGGTGTTATTTTGATATTCAAAGAAAAATTGAGATAAATGATCGGATGATTATTTCATTATAAAGAGGAAGGTATGCCGTTAATAATGGAACACAACATCAGCCAAATGGCCGCCACGACCACTCTTACAGGACCATATCCTTTTCATGAAATTTTCCATAACCAAATCGCAAAGTGGCTGCCCTATGTCCTCGATAGCCTCACGAATTCCATCTTTGAGGTCTTGAATCGACGCTGGGCTGTTGGCGTAGACCTTATCTTTCACGTGGCCCCAAAGGAAGACGTCGCAAGGTGTTAAATCACAAGATCTCGGTGGCCAATTGTGATCACCTCTTCGAGAGATAACACGGTCCGGAAACTTTTCCCGTAAAAGATCGATGGTTTCATTGCTTGTGTGGCACGTAGCGCCGTCTTTTTGAAAGAAAACGTTGTCCAGATCAATACCATCCAATTCCGGCCATAAAAAATCATTAATCCTCTCTCGATAGCGCAATCCATTGACCGTAACTGTTGCTCCAGCCTCATTTTCGAAAAACTAAGGTCCAATGACCCCGCCGGACCATAAACCGCACCAAACAGTCACGCGTTGAGGATGGAGAGGCTTTTCAACAATAACTCTTGGGTTTTCCGAGCCCCAGATGCGACAGTTTTGCTTGTTGACGTAGCCTCCGAGGTGGAAATGGGCCTCATCAGTCAAGATGATTTTTCGATGAAATTCCGGATCATTTTCATGCATTTCAAGGACCCAATCAGCAAAGACACGACGTTGTTGATGATCAGCCGGATTGAGTTCTTGTGTTAACTGAACTTTATAAGCCTTAAGACCCAAGTCTTTATGCAAAATACGGTGTAATGACGTTTGTGGAATGCCTAATCCAAAAAACGACGAGGAATGGAAATGGACAAACCTCGGTTTTCTTCAACACTTTGGGCTACAACAGCAATATTCTCAGTTGTTCTTAAGCGACGTGCACGGGTTTTATTCTTCACATCACTAACTTGTCCCAACAGCTCGAATTTGTCCACCAATTTCTGTATTGCGGTCCGACAAGGTGCTTCACGACGACCCAAAAATGTTTTAGTTTTACGAACCGTCTCTGCCAAATTTTCACCATTTTTATAGTGAATTTTAATAATTTCAATACGTTGTTGAAGCGTGTATCGTTCCATTTTTGTTAATGGCGTAGTCAAATGTCAAAAAATGACAGCTTCAAAAGTGACAGCTACCGAAATAGCGGGCTATTCAAAATAACACCTCTTATTGGAAAACCCTTTAGTAATAATAATAAACTTTGTCCCCTGTTGTCCTAAAGTTGTCAAACTTGGACAATGGAATCGGTTGCCTAAAAATTTGACTTACTGTCTAACTATTCAACCGTCTAGGGAAATCTAATAAATAAGGCTGTTAGTATCTCTGATCAACCTGTACATGATGGTGGGCCAAATGCATTTCTCTAAGGCCCCATACAAGCAATTTTGCTAAACTAAAAATAGCTTCGATAAACCCTTACACAAGTTAAATTGTTAGTTGGGTGGCCCTATACAATAAATATATTAGCACTTTTTAAAGGCCTTTCAATGATTTCTGTATAGGAGTTATACTTATTTTAACGTGCTCTATAGGGGAAGTATTGGTTTCGTGTAAACAACGATTTCGTGGTTGTAATCAAAACTAACACTACAATGATCGAGAAGTACGAAAAAGTGGGTTTCGTCATGCCGTCCGTCGGTCTGGACGTCTGTGCGCCGGTGCGTCTGTGCGTCGACTGTAAGTAATTTGAGCTAGAGCCTGAACGGTCGAACCGGTTTGCATGAAATTTGGTACAGAGAATTTTTATGAGGGGAAATTCGAATTTTTGTTTTAGCTCATCTAGAACGGATAGCTGCTACACAAACATTTTGGTTTTATCAAATGATTAACCTTCGTACCTGTTATAACCAAGTTTCAGGTTTTTCTCAAAAAATTCACATACATAGGTACTTAACGGAATTAGGTATTCCACGTTTTTTTGAGAAAATATGGTCTTATTTTTGGTCTATTTAAGTATATCATTTTGATGGTTCGACCAATTTTGTTATAATTTTGCAATCTGGTGATTTTCAATAGTTTAAACAATATTGCATTTAAACATTTTGAGAAACATTGATTTATTAACAAATTTTTTTTGTGAGTACTTTTAACTCTTTTAATATTTTATCGTTAAATATACCTATACAATTATTCATTATCCATCTTCAATGCGTGGCTACACACAGTTGTTAACCACAAGTGCAAGTTCGTGCGATAAAAATGTGCATATTTTTTTCGTTTGAATGGGTATATCCCAGGGCCGTATCCAGGATTTTGTTTCGGGAGGGGCTTCTTTACAAGCAATTATGTAAACAAAAAAACATGCATGATTGGGTTGCTCGAACTTGCTCTTATATGCGATCACAATGTGGTTCTAAAGTCTGAATTAAATTGGTTGTGGGAGCTTATATTGTAGGCAGGTACCTACCTATACATTTGCCAAAAAAATAATTTTGTTGGAAAATTGTGTTTATAATACTTCTGAAACTGTTTTAACCCAACGCGATGTGCCTACACCGCCTGATTTCTTTAATAAACCTTAATTTGAGGCGCTCAGCGCCAAAACGGCCTAACCCTCATTTTCAAAAAAATCAAACTGACTATGCAGATCGAACCGGAATCTTTTGAAATTTATATAAAAACAAACTCCCTGTGATATCGTATAAAACTAGGTGAATTTTTATGGGGAAAACTGTTTTTCGTCTCTATGAAATTTAAAAATTGTTAGATGCCAAAACGGCCTAAGCTGCTTAGGCCACATTGAATTCTTGAATTTAAACATTTGTGTGGGTTAGGCCAAAAACGCATTCTACATTTTAAGAGTAGGTATAGCTATTTGAAAATAAATCAAGTTAGCCAGTAGGTATATTTGAAAATAAATCAAGTTAGCCAGTAGGTTTTTAAAAGTATCTATATAAATATTGCCTCTCCACTTTTAGTTCATGCAATTCTTGTTTTGATGTAGACACGCTTGATACTTTATTTTTTACTAGTTTTTCTCGTTAAGAAAGTAATTCATTTTTAAATAGATCCACTTGTTTGTCAAAGGTAAGTTCGTAAAGTTTACTGAAGGACCTTTATTCAAATTGAAAATGTATTAATTAGACAAAGAAATTGCACGTGAATAAGCATGTCCGAGGTGGACTCCATAAGTTTACAGGACTTTGAAGATTCTGGATCCGAGTATGTCCCTTCACAAAGTGATTCGTCAATTTCATCGCATTCTTTTGAAGATACATTGCCTAGGCCGTTGGAAATTGTGGTAACAGAGTCCCAGATAGAATCAACAGAAAATGAAAGGTCAACTGAATCAGCAGTTGAAGTTGAAAGCAGAAATGAATTGAAAACACCTACGAGGAAAAGAATTGCCAACAAATCGAACTGGAAAGAACACGTAAGTAAAGTTCAGCGAAATTCAGGAAAATGCTATAAGACTGTAAAAGGAATTGTGAAGCCAGCTCGAACGCTAAATGCACTTGCATGTCCATGTCCGTTAAAATGTCATCAGCATTTCAGTGAGACTATTTTGCAAAGTATTTTCGATAATTTTTATAAAATTGCTGATCATGATTTGCAAAATGCGTATTTATGTGGACAAATTGGAGTTATTGCAACAAAGAGATCTTATAAGAAGTCTTTGGGCGAAAGCCGCAGATTTAGTACAAGAATTTACAAACTTCCTGGAGTCAACAATGTCGGAATGAATGTCTGCAAAAGGTTTTTTAAACAGATTCTTCAGGTAACTGATGGTCGTATTACGCGTGCACTTAAGCATAGAACACCTGGAAGTGCATCAACAACACCAAAGTTGGACCAAAGAGGAAAGCATCCACCTCATAATAAGACGACCGTTGAAGCTACAGAACTCGTGAAAGACTTTATTAACAAATTTTCAAGGTATAGCTCTCATTATTCCAGGAAAAAGAATATCCAAAGAGAATTTCTTGCACCGACCTTAAACATTTCTTTAATGTACGAGCTGTATCGTGGATCTGCAGAAAGGGACAAGGTTGTTTCAAAATTCGTGTTTACGAAAATCTTTTCAGAAAATTTTAATTTGCATTTTCGAGCTCCAGTTTCTGACAGTTGCAAGAAATGCGATTCTTTTAATGTTAAAATCGAGGCTGCAGATGATCCTTCTGAAAAGCAGAGAATAACGAGCGAAAGAGATTTACACCACCGAAAAGCTGAATCAGCCAGAAGTGGGATGCAGTTGGATTCGAAACTTAACAAGGATGAATATGCAGTCATAGCTTTTGATTTAATGAAAACCCTGCCGACGCCAGTTATTTCCACAGGGATAGCTTACTACAAGAGGCAGCTATGGACCTATTGCCTTGGTATTCATGACCTTATTACAAACAAGTCTTTTATGTACACCTGGAATGAGGGAATAGCTTCACGTGGTCCACAGGAAATAGGGTCTTGCATTATGCATTACGTGAAAGCGAATGTCAAGTGTAGGAACTTAATTATGTATAGTGATCAATGTGGTGGTCAAAACCAGAACATAAGAATGAGCACTATTTGCACATACATGGTTAACAACTCTACCTTTGAAGTTGATCAGAGATAGAAGTTCTTAGTATCTGGACACTCATTCTTACCATGTGACCAAGATTTCGGTCTCATTGAAAAGGAAAAGAGATATTACAAGGAAATTTTTACACCTGATGATTGGGATCGTGTAATCATCACAGCAAAAAAAAAGCAGCCATTCCACTTAGTCAAAATGACAGCAGATGACTTTAAAAGCATTTCTTTGATCGAGAAACTAGTGACAAACAGAAAAGTTTCCACGGACAAGAGTTCGAAAGTTGAATGGCTTAAAATTCAGTGGCTTCGATTCCAAAATGAGAAGTCATTTATAATTCAATATAAATACTCAAATAATGAAGATGTTTTATTTCAAGAAGTTGACATTTCAAAGCGAAACTCCAGTAAATTCGTAGATGTGGAATTGGAGTCACTATATCCTGGAGGAAGATTCATTGAAGCTGCAAAGTTTAAGGACCTTCAAGAACTCAAGGAATTCATACCTCCTGTATTGCACTCGTTTTATAATAATTTGAAAACAAATACAAGAGCCGAAGATGAAGACATTCAGGAAGAAGAAGAAGAATAAAGATTTTCAATTAGTTTGCATAATTTTTCAAAACGCTTATTATAAAAATTGGTATTATATAAATGGCCTAACCCTCAATTGGTATCAATAAAAAAAATTTAAATGAATTCCAAAATGGCCTAAGCCACTTTTTTTTTCTTATTTATTGTTTAAAATGCTCTTTCTGTTTGTAAATAAACCCCTTACTGTTAACCACAAACAAAAAAAACAAATATTATTTATCAAAGATTAATAAAAAAAAAATTAAAATATTTTAAAAACATGTTTTTTTTTAAACCTGTTTTTCTCGGTACGATTTTTTTGGGCTTAGGCCGTTTTGGCGCTGAGCGCCTCATTTGTGGGAAATAAATTTAAAAAATCGCTAGTTTTAAATAAAATGCTGTAAACATTTAAGAATAAAATTGATTGCCCATTATATTATTGAATTGAATTAACAAAAAAAATCACTCACCCGTTTTCGAAAAAAAAATAATAATAAAAATAATTTAGATTTTTTTTTAAATCAAAAAAATTATTAATAATATGCATTTTTTCATATAAAAAATGTAGTTTTAATCGGTTAATCCAATATTGAGATAGTCGAAAATCAAAAAAAAAAAAAAAACGTTTTATGAGATAGGTCTATCTATACATCTCTGTTAATAATATTAAAATATAAAATTTAATAATTTAAAATGGTAGATCGTGTACTATTTCTGATACACACAAATTTTTTTATCAAAATCTCTGGACTCTATTTTGAGCAAAAAAAAAAGGTTTTTCCTTAACAGTTTTAAAACATTTGGTTACCTATGGTTACCTATGTATAAGAATATTTTTGGCTAAAAATCTTCTAGATAATAGTAGTTGAAATACTACTTTTTGCCAAGTTTAATGAAAATGATGGTTTTTAAAATATTGATGTTTTTTTTTAATCCAAAAAAATATGTTTTTTTGAAAATTTTGGTACCTACACAAAATTGGTTAAAATGTATTGTTTAAAATGTATATTAATCAAAATCAGTTGAATAGTTTTCGATAAAAACGAAAATAAAAAAAGTGGTTTTCTGAGAGGTGCCATTATTAACCATTTGTCTCGACCATTTTCTTTTTATTGAAAGGCAGCTAAGTATAGATACCTATTAAAACTTATTGATTTATTTTTGAATCTGTGGAGACGATTTTGAGAAAAATTAGATTTTCCTTTGAGATTTTATATTCAGTTACTAAATAATTTTTTTTTCCATTGATAAAACCTTTGAACGAAATTACTCCTTACTTACCGTACCTATACTATTACACATTTACTAGCCTAAGTATAGGTACTTATTGATACATTTTTAAGTTATAGAAAAATATAAACAATTGTCGAGGTTGTCACCATAATTTACTTATTTATGGTCCCTTGGCAATCATATTCTGTGATTTTATTAATCCGTATAATTTATTTATTAAAATTAATTCATAGTTTTTCTTAAAAATAAAAACTAACCAGGTATCAAAAAAATTAAATTTTGACAACTTAAACCAACCATATATTGAAGAATCGATAAATTATGTCCACAAAATGCAATGTGGAACCACAAAGTCATGTTAAATTAATCAAATCGTTTTCGTGTTTTGCTTGTGTAAAATATGATATCGCCTTAATTACTATACGAAATACCGCACGCCTTGAAATTAAGTGCAACTCATTAATTATCTTCCAGAAAGCGCACACGAATTTCAAAAAAAAAAAACAAAAACAAAAAAACAATCAGAAACAATCTTACTCCAGCGAACAAAATTGACACATAAGCCGAACTGAACTGTCACATGAACATCTCTCTGCATCCCACCCGCACCCATCAGAGCGAAAAGGGAGAAGGGGAAGTGAAGTGACATGTTTGTAAAACATACCCAAACATTTGCTATCCCGTGATATGGGTCGGTCGAGGAACTTCAACAGAAGATTCATGGATCTGGGCTCAAATGGCGCTTTAGCGAACAGTAAATTCATTTTGAAGGGCCACACTAAAGTATTTTCAGTCATCGAACGCGAGGAAGGAGCACTGTCGGGACCTGACACCCTCTTATCCCTGAAACTCCTCCGACAGATCAAGCAAAATAGAGGCAATTAATAATCCGTGATGCACTATTTAACAGCTGGGGGAAGTGAGGTGGTCCCCTCGCCATCATTTAATAGGATCTTAATAGTTCTATTAGTTCTACTTGAAGAGCCCAGCGATTTTGTCGAGAATTATTCCTCCTTGTGAGGAGAGCTCTGTTGCCGACGTTGCCGCCACTTTGACTCGCAGAGCAATGACGAAGGAGGAAATCACTTTGCTGTGTTTGCCACTTAATTTATTGACTTTCCCGAGGATGAGATTTTTATTTATATGGATTTGCTGGTGCTCTACGACCTCGTCCCTAATGCATTCTCAAGTGCATGCTCGCTTCAGCTTCGGAGCCCATCTGGGATTCGTGGTGGAGTGGAGCGAGTTATATGCTGCCGTTACTGCTGCTTCTGCTCCCGTTGCCGCCGCCGCCGCTGATGGCATGGTGAATTGGAAATTGGATAATGGAGATGATGACGTGATCATCATCATCAACAGAAGCGTTTAGTTGGGCCTCCTGTGCATATTATTAAGATGTTCCTCGGCGCGGAGCGGCGCTCATCCTGGGCTGAGAGAAAAGCAATAAATTTTGTGGTTAATGGAAGCGACACTTTTGGAATTGGCCTCGCGTTGCTATTTATCTCTTTTTGTGTGTTCTGTTGGGGAGGAAAAAGCCGACCTTTCCGTTCTTTTTCCTTTTTTAATTGAGTGTGTTGTTTTCTGTTTTTGTTCGGCGCATTCGAACAAAAAGTTTAACACCGGAAGGTGACATTTAATGGAAATTATACGTTGTGGTTGGACACTTTTAGTTTGTCTATAACTTTGAGCTAAAAGAAGAATTCATATTTTTTTTACGATACCTACAAAAATACCGCCCCCTAGAAGAGCGATTTGAAATTTATGAAATCATTAAAAAATTGTTTTTAGAAATGTGGCATGCCGCAAGATTTATGGCTGCGCATCCTTTGAAAAACCTTAATGTATAGAAATATAAAAAATGATATGATGTGACAGATAATGATACCGATATTGTAGCACAAGAATAATGAGATATTGACACAAACAACGAGTAAAAAATAGCAAATAACACTGTGATTTGCCAGTCTTGTATAACTCAACTATTCTAGAATAAATTTTAAGGCTTTTGAAATCATTTAATGAGAAATTAAATGTCAATTGCCCAACTAAGCTTTGGGTATAATAATTAAGCTGTTCTGCAAGCAAGCTGGGTCAAAGTTTTGTTCAAATTTTTAATAAAAATTCACAAAAGTTGTTCAAAATAATACGATTCAGAATATTTTTTTTTATCTTTTTTTGGGGGATTGGACACAAGGTGTCTTAATAAAATGTTCTAAGCCACCTAGCCTTTTAACGATAGCCGCCATCTTGAATGGTTAAAAAGTATCGTTCAAAAAGCCGATATTTCGACATTTATTTTCAAATTATATAATTATGTACTCTCGTTTATGGGGTCAATGTGATGGGTAAATGTATACAGAGCTCAAATTCCATACAAATAATGCAGTCTTGAACGCACCCACTGAAATAAACCTTCGGGCAAATTCATACCTACATAT
Source organism: Leucozona laternaria (assembly GCA_932273885.2). Classification (NCBI taxonomy): domain Eukaryota; kingdom Metazoa; phylum Arthropoda; class Insecta; order Diptera; family Syrphidae; genus Leucozona; species Leucozona laternaria. The sequence continues at coordinate 263,306,138 of OW026366.1, read as the reverse complement.
GTCACTCATTCGTGTGGTTACAGTATTCTGTTGTTTTTTTTTTATGAAATGTTCAATTTAAAAGTGTTTTATTTACAAGTCTTGAAGCTTTGGGGAATGTTAATATTTTTTTAAACAAAATTCAGAGAGAAGTTTATTTTTAATAAGCTTTTAGCTATCAAAAATTGGAAAACATTTAAGTGTGTAATTTTAAATGGTTTGTTGCGAAACATTTCATTCGAAAATATCCTTCGAAATTACTATCCATGCTCATTGGATGACGTTGCCAAAACAAACCATACTGAGAAATATAAAATCATGACCGTAAAATCTTATGCGTATTCTTTAACTATCATCGAACGGTTGCCCCTGAAATAAAGCAGATTTACAAATTTTGGCAGTCTAATAAGTTGTTAATGAACAACTTAAAGCCTCTCTTTTCCAAAACTTCAAGATGATTTACATTGCTGTTAAAATTTACCTCAAAAATTAGAAAAAAAATAAAAACGGAACTGGTAAACAGTAGGTACCTAAACAAAATAATATTAACCGTTATTTTAAAAATTTTAAAGCAACTTTTAAAATCTTTAATACAGAAATATTGTATTTTCAATAAATACAAATAAGTTTTATCTTGAGAATCATAGATCCCCGTTAGTAACATTTTTATAAAATTGATAATTGAATTGAATATATAATTAAATTATCTACAATTTCGGTGCATAATTTTTACCGAGAAATTGAATATAAAGAGGTTAAAATTAAAAATAGACGGACATTTTCATGAAATTTTCATTTAGCAATCTTTAACTTTTACTGATTGACTTAATATATTTTCCTAGAAACTGTCTCTTTATTTTTAATTCCAACTTTCTTATTTTCAATTTCTAAGCACAAAATATATTAACAAAAGTTGTAGAAAATTAAATTCTCTACAAAAAAACGTGTTTTTTGTAAGACGTATTGTTTTCAAGTAATCGCGAATAAAAAAACATTTACATCACCTTTTCCAAGATGGCAGCCAAATGGGGACCTTTCAACCCCGAAAATAAGTTGATATTACTCAGATAATTGATGGAACAAAACGAAATCGGAGATAAGCAACGCGATCACAGAAACAAACTGGAGTTTCCATATACAAACTATCGATAACAAGTATCTAATTCAATACAGTTTTTCTCCGTGCTTAATTTAAGCCCCGAAAATTTTCTGCGCTTAGCTAAGCCCGAAGGGGATTAACATGTAAATTTAACGATGTCGTTTTTTCGACCAATTTCCTCGGGGATTGCAAAAAAAACACGCTTACTGAACCAACCTCCATAATATAATGTTTGAGAAATTACAAAACAAAATTAGAATTTTCATCTAAAAATTTAAGAAAAAATACGTCACTTAAAGGCATTTAACTTTTTATGACATAGCTGATAATCAGAAGCTCGAACGATTTTAAAATATGAATAATCAGTTTTTTTTGAGCCAAGTAATGCTAAAGAAAACACAGCGGAAAAAATAATAAACATTTCCGCACACAACTTAAGTTCCAGGCAATTTATTCGGTGTGAATTCCGGGTATATATATATTTCACATGAAAAATGTAAGTGGAAAAATCGCGCAATGTTAATTCAGACTAAGGCCTGCCACCCACTAGGCAACTATTAGTTGTTCACCCCAGAAACTTATAGTTGCTCCCGATTAAATTACATTTGCAAATATGAGAGAGCGCCCACTGGGCAACTTTAAGTTACTTCGAGTATCTCGCGGAACTTAGTTGCCGGCAACACCGGGCAGCTTTACTGCTTGAACACAATAGAATACTGCAACTGGAACTGAAGCTGCAGCTGCAAAAGTTGTCGAAAAGTGGCGTACGTATTTTTTTTACGTGTCCACAATGCAGCTGTATAGCTTTCTCCGATTCAGACTGCAGAAGCACTGATATCTATAATATGAGGGATTGAAGAGAGCTTGAAACTTATTTCAACCCCTATATAAACACTCATCGAGTTGAAATAGGCTTGTTCGCCTCCATCAATTTTGAAATGTCAAAAATGCTGAACCCAAAAGTTAAAAGTTGGTGAACTCTTGCAGCTGCGGCTGCAGCTCCAGTTGCAGCTCCGTCTCCATTGTGTTCAGGCAGTTAAATTGCTGGCCCCCACCACTAAGCAATTTCCAGCCGACTTACTGTCTGAACACAATGGAGACGGAGCTGCAACTGGAGCTACAGCCGGACTAGCTGTCAAAATATTGAATACACATAATTTCAATGTTGCGAACACAACGCAACGTAGCTGCAAACGGAGCTGCAGCCGCAGCTGCATGAGTTCACCAACTTTTAACTTTTGCTTTCAGCATTTTTGACATTTCAAAATTGATGGAGGCGAACAAGCCCATTTTAACTCGATGAGTGTTTATATAGGAGTTGAAATTGCCTTCAAGCTCTCTTCAATTCTTCATGTTATAGATATCAGTGCTTCTGCAGACAGAAAGCTGTACAGATGCATTGTGGGCACGTAAAAAAAGCACGTACGACACGTTTTGACCACTATTGCAGCTGCAGCTCCAGTTCTAGTTGCAGCATTCTATAATTGCTATTGTGTTCAAGCAGTTATTCTCACTTCGTGTAGGTAAGGTACGCAGGTACCCTAAGCCCCGTAAGTGTCTGTTTACGTGGTCGTTTTACTGAAAGGTGCATCCATTTAGACATGTAACTTGTAAAAGTAGATTCAACCCAAAATCGCCATATTTAATAAATATTCTCGGATTGAATTTGTATATTATCGTCTTTTTGACCGATTAGATATACAAACTATCGATAACAAGCATGCAAATCACGCCGCTAACACAGTTTTTCTCCGTGATTAACTAATGTCCCTAGAATTCTCTGCGCCCAATGAAATTGGTTAAAAGTTAAAACAAAGTGAATTAATTAACATTTACATTTTCAAAAATCGTTTTCTACGTTTTTTTGTTAATAAGTTGTGATAATTGGAGTTTTTCTTTTTTAACTCAGAGCAGATCACGGAACTGTCAAAAAAAATTCTATGTTTTTTTTGTTTTGCTCAGACATATCAGAGCACAAAAAGTATGTTTCTTTTTTCCATCGGAGTTAGCTCAGAGCTTGCTCGATTAGCTCAGAATATGACCGAGCAAATCGAGCGAAACGCTGAGCGAAGCCAACTTCACACATAATTAAAAATGGATTCCATATGAGATGACAGTTCAGTGCTCAAGTGGGTTTCATAATTAAATCTGAGGACTCTGATCATAATCTGCTCAGAGCTCTGGTCTGATCGTTCAGCCCCTGCTCAGAGCTTTGCTCAGAGCCAGAAGAGAAAAACACCAAATATCAATTTTGCCATGCGATGTTTTCTATATTTTCTTGGACTTATCTAAATTCATGTTTTCTATGACTTTTGTTGTTTTTGCTAAATTCATATATACAGGTATGAATCTAGTAACAAAAAAATCATAAATCTAGCCAAGTACCCAAAAACATAGAAGCTATTGCTATCAATTAAATTAACAGAAAAAAAAACATAGAAAACATCGCTGGATAATATGGAAATCGTTGTTTCTTATTAATGAACGGAAAATCAACCAAATAACCACTTTTCAATCGGTATAAATGTTGCTTCGCTAGCTTGACACTCATTCTCATAATATTGATGGTGATGGTGTCAAAATATAAATAATGCATCTTATTGCCACTAATTGTGTTTAACTGGTACATTTTTTAATACTCCACCATTGGAAAGCGGGAGAAAAAGCCACAAACAGCGATGCTTAAACCAAAACCTTATTTATGTATAATGTCGTTCCGATATTAACAATTAAATCAAAATTATGCAAGATCATCGAAATATGCGTGAAAAAAGTTGTCTCTATTGCTAATAATCCAATTTCAGCCACTCAGATATATAGGGTGATTTTTAAGCTGGTTTGGTTTTGGCAACACTGGTTTTGACAGCTGACGTGTGTTTAGTCTTTAGTACCTTGTGTCACTGTCAAACAGCTTCAGTTTGGTTTGCAATTTAACCATGGATCGTCTTACAAATGAACAACGCTTGCAAATTATTGAATTTTACTATCAAAATTCGTGCTCGGTTCGAAATGTTCATCGCGCGCTGCTTGTGTTCAGCGATGAGGCTCATTTTTGGTTGAATGGGTACGTAAATAAGCGAAATTGCCGCATTTGGAGTGAAGATCAGCCAGAAACATTGCAACAGCTACCAATGCATCCCGAAAAAGCCACTGTTTGGTGCGGTTTATGGGCCGGCGGCATTATTGGGCCTATTTCTTCAAAGATGATGCGAATCGCAGCGTTACTGTCAATGGTGAACGCTACCGAGCGATGATAACAAACTTTTTTTTGCCCGAAATGGAAGTTCTTGACTTGCATGATATGTGGTTTCAACAAGACGGTGCCACATGCCACACAGCACGCGAAACAATGGCGCAATTGCGAGGCGAGTTTGGTGAACAGTTAATTTCACGTTTCGGGCCGGTCAATTGGCCGCCTAGATCGTGCGATTTGACACCATTAGATTATTTTTTGTGGGGGTATGTCAAGGCTAATGTCTATAGGGACAAGCCCGCTTCGATTGACGCACTGGAAGCCAACATCCATGCATTCATTCGTGAGATACCGGCCGATATGTGTGAAAGAGTATGCCAAAATTGGACTCACCGGATGGGCTACCTGAGACGCAGCCGCGGTCAACATTTGCATGAAATTATCTTTAAACATTAAATTGCAAGGTTCAAACTATCGATTCAAATAAATATTTCATTCATTTTTTCGAATTTTTTGTGTTTTTTTTTAAAAAAAGTTCTAAACCTCTTAAAAAATCACCCATTAGTTATGCTAATTTTATGAATGATTTTCACGGAAACGCGATCTTAGCATATTTATAGCAACCGTATGCGTCGTCGCGTCGTTGTCGATCTGAGCTCGTTTTTATTAAGTTTCGGTTGTTGTCAGTTGAATAAAATTGTTTTGAAATAAATTACATATTAGCGCATGTTAAGCGAGACATTCACGATAGGATTGTCTGATAATTTATTGATTTGTCATACAGTATAGTGGTTTGCTTGCAGTTTTTTGTTTTTTTTTATTTATTTTATTTTTTTCTTGAGTATATATGCAGCTTCACGAACTGTGATGCCAATTACTGCACGCGATTGCATTTGACATGCTGATGGTGATTGTTGGAAGCACGAAATTATCAACGGTCAAAATAAGGTACATATAGAGGTTGGCCAATCTTTGACTTAATGACTCATCAGGAATTTCATTTAGAAGGCGACATTTTTTCCGAATAAAAATCGATGCTGGCGAATTTAAACAAACCAAAATTTGGATTTTTAAATAGAAGAAAAAAAAAACGTAGCTGTGTCATAAATGCAGTTTAATATAGAATTTTGGGTTTGATCTGTAAAATTTCTAAGAAACTAGTTTATTTGATAGTGCGTATGTTATTAGTTTCCCTAAAGTAACATTTTTAAACGAGTTTATTAATAAGAAGATAAACAACGATTAGCTTTTGAGCATCTTAAAAATAACTTGCTCTCTATGTCTACTCTTAACTTCGTCTTCATCTTTTCTATGAGATGCAAACAAAGCAGGTAAAGGGGCTTTCACGGTAAATATAATGTATAATTATGAATGTTTGCATTGGTATATTGAAAAACAAGCTATGAACCGCGATTATTTGATAAGCTTTTTAGTTATTATGGTTGTTTGCACAAATGTTTTGCATTTGTTTTTATTGCTTCAACTTCAAGCCGAATGTCTAACTTTTGATTGCGGACTAAGCGAAACCCGAAAATTGTGTTAAAGTTAAAAAGCATGATCATAACGGTTCTATGGTGTAATGGTTAGCACTCTGGACTTTGAATCCAGCGATCCGAGTTCAAATCTCGGTAGAACCTGCGAAAATATCTTTTGCAAATGCATACATTTTATGCAACCTTATATGCATTTCACTTTCTTAAAAATTTTCAGACTTTTGTTGATTAATCTGTGATGTAAAAGTGGACTTTTAGTTAGACATATATAGCTTAGTGAAAATTTCTTTTAGTTTTTTTGCATACATGTATTTACTGTAGACTATGACCCAGTTTTTCATTTGTGAATTAAACCAGTGTTAGCTTACTCTAGAAGTAAATAACGCACAGTGGACTAAGGAAGCAGTTTTTCGGTGGAAAATTGATGCGGAACGACTAAACAAGCTCGGTGGATAAAACATTTGTTCAGTTAATCCTGAGTAAACTCACCATATTTGATGAGATAACACGAAGGGTTTAACTTTAATCTCTTACTGAAAAACTGGGCCTAAGAGTTAATATGATCAATTTAAGAGAAAATTATTTATTTTATTTTAAATGTTCTCAAAAACTGATTCTTAGCGTTTGGGTAATAGTGCTTGACTAAAAATTAATAAGATCATTGAATACTAAAAAGAAAAAATACTTCTGCGAAAGCTTGAGTTCGAAAAGTAATTATTTTAATTGATTTTTGGCTTTACAAAAAGTATATAGCATGACATTATAAACACCGTCGTTGATTTTTAAAGAAGTTTTAACTTGCGGTATTGGTACTATATTCGTAGGGCAAGGTTTTGACCTCAACCTCGGGATCTTAATCAAACATTAAACAAGTACAAAATTTTGTTTTCAAAATTCAATTAGTTTTTAATCAAAAAAAAGAAAATAAAATATTATTCAATAACGTCAAATTTTGGACAAAATTAGTTTGAAGAACATTAAAAAAATTTTTTTTTTTAAATTTTGAGTTTGAAAATTAATTTTTCGAAAACTGTTCCTTGAAAGAGCTTTATTTTAAAACAAGAAAAAAGAAATAATATATTTTTTTTCTGTTTTAAGTAAATTTTTTTAGAAAATTGCCCCTCCCTACTTAGTATAAAGTAGGTAGATATATAGATTGTTGTGTAGCTGAAACTTTAAAAGTTAACACGGCAGGAATCAAGTTATATGGACGCCAACTACATTTTCTAAAAAGTACCCTATGTTTCTTTTTGAATTTCTTGAGTGAAAGGGGCAGAATCCTCTTTTTTTTGGGAATATCCCGAAAATTAATTCAAGACAGAGATTATGTAGCTTATAATAAAGGGTTTTTTTAAGACGTAGTTTAGAATAAAGGTTTTTTTTAAGAGGTATTGAACTTTGAAATGGAATAAAACAAAGATGATTTTTTTTTTAAATTGGCATGAAATTTACTTTATTCGAAATATAATTTTCTGGAATTATTTATAATTTAAATATGATTTCGGGCATATGACCGCCACCGCTGGCTCGGACTTAGTCTAGTCCGGAGGTCCAATTTTCGATGACTTTTTCCAACATTTGTGGCCGTATATCGGCAATAACGCGGCGAATGTTGTCTACCAAGCGGTCAATCGTTTCGGGCTTATCGGAGGCCAATTCACGGGTCCGTAACGTGAAACTATGCGGTTACCAGACGTTTCCTTCAATAAATCAATTGTGACACGAACTATGTGACATGTTGCGCCGTCTGGTTAAAACCACAGCTCGTGCACATCATGGTTGTTCAATTGATGAACGAAAAAGTCAGTAATCATGGCTCTATAGCTCCATTGACTGTAACGTCGTTTTTAAAGAAGTACGGACCAATTATCCAACCAAACCATAAAGCACATCAAACAGTCAGTTTTTATGGATGTAACTGTGTCTCAACACACACTTGAGGATTATCATCACTCCAAATATGGCAGTTTTGTTTACTGACGTATCCATTCAACCAAATGTGAGCTTCATCGCTAAACAAAATTCGCTTATGAAAATTGGGATCGACGGCAATCTTGTTTTGGGCTCATTTGGGCACAATTTGGAAGCGTTGTTCAGTCGTCAGTCTATTCATGTTGAAATGCCAAATCAAACTAAAAATAAATCACTTGACAGCTGAGAAAATCGCCGCCATTTAAGTAGTATTGCCAACTTAAAGTTCTATACCTCTAAAAATAAAAAACACCCTTTATAACTCTTAAGACTAAGAGAAATAGGTAAGCAATTGACATGTTAAATGCAACAACTAATCCCCTTCAGGGATAAAGTAAGCGCAGAGAAAGCACGGAGGAAAACTGTGTTACCGGCGCTGCGTGAATTACATACTTGTTATCTAAAGTTTGTATGGAAACTCCATTTTTTTTTCTGTAATGGCGTCACTTATCCGCATTTCAACATTTCTTTCAAAAAACTGAGAATTTTCGTGCAATTTACAAAAAAAAACGCAATTCTTTCGTACTTATTTCGCAATGATTTAAAATGTTTAGATTTCCAAATCCTTTAAGCTCTGGAGCAAATAGTTCTTCATCACAATTGAATTTTAGGAGAAGTGGTTCTTTCATATTGAAGAGCAACTGATTTTTTGTTGACATATTCGTGATGATTACCCCCTTGGCCTTGGCAGATGGGGTAGTTACTGTTGATCGATGACGTAGCAGAGTGTTGTAAAAGTTCTACTAGGCATTCGGAGCATCCATACTGTTGTGTATGGGTATGTTGTGCCTGCATACCTTTATCGATATTGATGAATTGTAGATTTTACATAGGAATATTGCATTAAATCTGCATGGGACATCCTCACAAATAGAGCATGGATCATCTGATGCTTCTGCATTATATTTGGTTCTTATTTCTAAGACCAGGTCCCAATGGGCATCGAGTTTTGTACGTACTGGATACATTTTGTGCATAGAGAACATTATGGTGGCTTCCGGTAGTGGCACGGTGATCTTCAGAACGATTGAAGGCCCCGACCCATAGAATCCGTCGATTGCGTTGCGGCAACGGATCCGTTGAAGCGGACGGATGGAACTGATAAGAGTGACCCAATGAATACGTTCTTTCCTTTGTCTGTTAATTTATTTCCTTGTGCTTGTGGTTGTTTATTTTCTCTATTTTGTGTGAAGTTACGCCATTTGCGCTGAATGAAATCGATTGTAAAAAGAGCTCAATTTCGTTTTTAGTATAATATTTTGAGCGCTTTTAAAGTAATTTTGATGCACAATTGTAGCCTGGCATTTTGGCTTTAATTAATTACCTTAATATTAATATTCCAACATTTAACACCAAAGTTATAAGTTTTAAAGTGGACTCATATCAATTGTTTTTAGGTCTTTGCACAAACCAGCCATTCTCCACTGAAGCTCGTCGATGAACAACAAACAAACAACAACAGCTAGCCTCTTTTTTTCGATTTCTCTTGACAACTGATGTCAACGGATCTGCCGGAGAGAAAAGTTAAAAGTTCAGCTACTTTTTGCGTTGCGTTTGGCGCATGCGTTTCTTATGGGTCACTTTTCATAAGTACGTGTGTATTTAATCAAGCTGTCAGTTGTATACGTCAACGCAACGCATGTGACCATAGAAATGTATGGAAGCGCTTTTTGTCACATATACAGTATACGTGAGTGCGGCATTAAATGGATCTCTGAAACGTCAAATCAGTTAAGTATTAGCGCGTGAATTGGATAAACAAAGAATTAAATAGTGAAACAAGTTGAGAAAATTTAATTATAATACTAATAATAAATAAACTATATAGAATTAAAAGTGCATTTGTTAGAAATTGATTTTATCCATCAATAAAAAATAAAAAAAAAATGAAGTGTATAGTAAAATTGTGTGAAAATACAAAGAAAAATGCGGACAAGAGAGTTTCCTTTCACCAGTAAGTTTTTTTTTATGTTTTTCTTTGATAAAGTGATGTTTTTTTGTTGGTAATTAGATTAATGAACAATTGAGCAATATATTACGAAAATTTTATCTTTAAATTAAGTGAAAATATCTATTTAAATGTTGAAAATTAGCACATAGTTTTTTTGTTAGAATTCGTCTCTTTGAAATGTCAAAATGGAATTCTTGTAAACAGGGCCGTATTTGCTTATATTGGTGTTTGTAAGGCGCAACTTCCTGGTAAGCGCCTTTAATATAAGGAAATAATTTTTTTTACATTTTAAAATGTGAAGGTTGTAAAAATAACTTAGAAGGAGTTGAAAGCTCAAGCTCATTGGTAGCATACAAAACTAAAGGGTTTTTAAGAATACCGTCGAAAAATGTTGAAGACATTTGTCTTATAGCTGAAAGAGAGCTGAGAATTCAGTCAAAGTTGATTGACAAAAATAAAACTGTTCTGAAGAAGAGCATTTATGACCGTATCACAATAAATGCACAAAGCTCATTGATAGGAACTTCGATATTCGAAGGACATGTTAAAGATTCTGGCCATTTTGGGATAGTTTCTAAAACTATTATAGAAATTTTCCTTAAAACCAGATATTTCTATATTGAATATAGAAGCAATGAATCCCAATCAATTAGAAATAAATTAAAGAAAACTGTCCATTTTAAAGGGATGTAAGCAATTTTAAAATATAAGAGTTCAAAATATATAAGACTAAGGAAATTATTTCTGTGATAATTTGTTTGACATTCAAATAAATAAAATATTTATAAACTTAAAACCTACATTTAATTTGTTGATAACATTTTTCTTACTATTCTGTTTAATGCAGGTAAGAAATTGGTAAAAAGTAAGTATTTTGTAATGAACTTCTGAAACAATCAAATTTAGAAAATAATACGTGTTACAAAACTTTATTGGTGCCCAACTGATTTATCATTAAAAGTGAGTGTTTTTAAACATTTCACTGAAATAACTCAATTCACAACATAACACAGTTTATTAATATGGCGCCTTGATGGTTGCCATAAAAAACAATCCGTCCCTGTTGAAATTCATTTGGATTTGTAACAAGTCACACTATCATACAAAATGCCGCAGTTTTTTCGTACAAGGGCATTTCCTTTTATTCTATATTCTGCTGGACTTGGAATAAAGCGCCTGGATTTAGGATAACTCCTTCATATGTAGAATTTTTCAGCACTGGGGCTCAATTCCGCAAGTGTGAATAGTTTTCAGTGTACAATTTCTATTCACGCTCAAATTATGCGTGAGTAAATTTGTCTAACTTTGTATGCTTTATCTGTCAAAAAGATTGCACCTCACTCTTGCGGAATCGCATAATTTAATGCAGACAGAAAAAACTCACGCTTGCGGAATTGGGCCCCTGGATGTGATATTGTTTGCTTCCAAAATGAAGCGATGAAGCTTAATTTGGTACAAGTCATTAGAGATGGATAGTTCAGTTGTTTGGCGGTTTTGAACTTCAAGTAATTTCGAGGCTCCTAATGTTTATCTCTATTTTGAGTTTCATTGCAGTAAATTGCTTGATTGTCCCTGTTGCGAAATTTTCCAGATCCATTGTTGTTATCGATACTTTTCCCCAATTTTGTCCAACTCCGCTTTTAAGACGTTAATTGGTTTACTGAGTCTATCAAAGTTGGAGCTAGTTATTTGTTTTTTTTTTTAAAGAACGTTGAACGTTTCGTTCTAAATCATCTTGGAATCTTTATTGTCCATAGTTCCAAAAGCCAAATTAAAAAAAAATGTCCAATTGATTATTATGGCCCTTTTGTTTCTTCGGTTGGAAACCATATGCTTTAGATTTATACGTATTTTGTTTTGCCGAAGATTCGGTATGATGACTTCTAATTCGTTTGTTGGCAGGTTGCAATGTATTTGAAATGTTGATTCTAAAGGTTCACACAACAGCTTGGTCTTGTCGTCACACTTGTCGACGAAGCTTAGCACTTCAGAGAAGTCCATTGGTGTCATTTTGGTAAAGATGGTTCATTTATTGTGGTAAAATACCGCACTCTCAAGTCTCAATGCCTCCAAATAGTGCCGGAGTTATTGGAAGGTCTTCGATGGCGCGCGGAGGTGATGACGCCGTTTCTGTAAATACATTTACAAAGAGTAAAGTACAAATTTGTTTAATAAATCTTTTTAACTTTTTTCTATTTCTCTCTTTTTTTGTTGATCCAAATTCACAGCCTTAGAATCTCTATTAATAATTTGGTATTGAAATAAATCAATATGGAACGAATTCAGTTGAATAGAGTCATATAAACAGTAGACACATTAAAAGACGATGAAAAGGATATCATTATGAAATATGGCTATGTCTATACTCTATCCCACTTTAACCATCTTATTATCACCAACATCCAATGTCTCAGAGCCGACCTCCTTATTTGCACTTCTCCTGGTATACCTAGTATGTATAACAAATCTCTTCATTTCATCCATTGATCGCATTAAATTAATCACACCACAGTCCATCGGCATCGTCATCGGCATCGCTGCATTAGCAATTCAGGGTAGCATCTCAAAGAACGGCCAAGATATAGATAATGTGGAACATTTAATGAGGTGTGTGCACCACAGGGGCACATTGTGTTCGAGGCTTAAATAAGGAAAATTACAGTTCAGAATCAGACACTAGAGGAAATCTTTATAAGAAAGGTTTGCCATCAGCCCCAGCAGAAGCAGTGCCATTGCCATGTTGCTGAGTCCTGAATGTGAATGTTGATGTTGCTGCCACATCTGTATCTCACTTCGAATAGAGATAAGCCAGCACCAGCAGTTGTAGCACTTGCAAGCCGAAAAAATATAAATCACCAATGTCAGCCGGGTTAACATTAACGGACTCATTAGCGGCGTAAATTCAATTCCCGGTCCGATTCGATGGCGGATTGGTGGCGCGGCGTCGGCGGCGTCGGTCCCCGCTGCTACCGCTCGCTGGATGCATAGCCTGGTTAACTGGTGGCTGCATCCACCAACGATTCAAGTGTTTAATTATTGATGTCACGAAAACAAATAATTAACCACAATAAATACGGTGGCGTGTCGGTAGTTCGGTCCATGCTGTGTCAGTGGCTGTGACTGTGGCGCGTTGGGCCATCGGGGAGGCGCTGCCAGAGGGCGGGCCTATGAGCACGCATTTGCAATTTGAATTTGCGCCACCACAAGTTCGCTGGATGGATTATAACTTGCGGACACCTTAATATGGTGATTGTGAGCTGGAAAAAAAAGAATGAGCACCCAACCTACATTTAAACACAAAAAAACACAACCATATAGGTATACTCTATCTGCGAATGCATAGGTACAACGTAAGAGTAGGCATAATTGGCGCGCGGGCACCAGTGTTCTCACTTAAACACAATTATTGGATCGATACATTTGTATTCTGTATTTTAAAATTCTGTATAGGTGAGGTACCGAAATTCTGTTCATAAAGGGTTTTTCAATAGGAAGTGACTCTAGACATGCCAATTATAACAGTTTTGGTTTATAAAAGTACTGTTTATGCAGCCCCGCAGGGCCAGGACCCTCCGCGGTGGGCATACTTTAGGCACCCAGATTTTTTTTTCAAGTAGCGCGAAGTGCGTTAACGCACGCCCACTTTTAATGGCGAAAAACTGTTATAACTGTTATAAATTGGCATGTCTCTAGTCTCGTCCTTTCAATAAGGACGGGTAGATGTTGAAATGGAATAAAACAAGCTGTGTGTGAGGTATGAAAAAATTCTTTTTTATTTGAAAAGCCCATGTATGCCATAATGTACGGAATATGAAATCGTGCGAATGCCCGCCTCGGCTTCTTACGATGGCACGGATTCAATTTTCTATGACTCCTCCGCATTGATCCGGCTGAATTTGAGGGATAGCCTGTGCTATGTTCATCTCAAGGGCATCGGTCAGTTGTGGTTTATTCGTATAGACCTTCAACTTCAGGAAATCCCAAAAGAAAAAGTCTAACGCGGTCAATTCGGACGATCTTGGTGCTCAATTCACGTTGCCTTCGCGAGAGTTTGCCTAACCCTTTCATGCAGAATCTCCACTGTGGCGTTTGCGGAGTGGCTCGTAGCGCCGTTCTGTTGGAACCACATGTCGTGCCATCCATATTATCCAATTGGAGCCAGCAAAAAATGGTTATCATCGATCCGTAGCGCTATCCCTTGACGCTGATGGCAGCGACATCGTGGTTTTCGAAGAACTACGGAGTCTCACAGAGAGCGACGATGTTTTCGGTTGATCTTGCGTTTCTTTGACGCAAAGGCGTTGGCTGATTGTTCACTGAACCAGTCGGTCGACTCAAATTTGGGGAGCAAACTGTGGATAATCGACTTGGAAGGACATTAACCATGTCAACCGTAAAATGGGCTCAACGCACTTATCGTTGCCACAAAAGATTTTGATATTTAAGTTTCGTTATTGGACATGCTGTATTGCTGTTCCATCGTGTAACTTGCCATGGTGATTTGGCATCAATAACTGAATAACAAACCACAAATTTGACAGATGTCAGCAAAACAACATGGCCGCCAATAGCCGCCAAAATCTACACTCTCCAATTGAAAAACCCTATAGAAGATCTTGATCTTGGCATCTTGTCCCAGCATCCAGCTGTGTCCTTGTAAATCCTGAAGCATTTTTTAATAAAATCCTAAATCACATTTAATAAAACACAAACCTATACCTACACATTTTACTCGTTAATTAATCACACGCTAGTTGGGAATTTATACGTATAATGTTAATGTTATAAAACAATTGACAACACTGGCAATAGCCAGCAAATTCACTCGAAAATGTACAAAAGTGCAAAATGTCGAATTTCACTTATCTGGCCGACTAATTTATTGTAATAAAACATTTCTATTAATTCCGCTGCAATTATTATTAAACGCTTATCTAATTGCATACATCGCGTCGCGTCGCCTTATGCGAACTTTGTGTTTTGCTGTGTTTGGGGTTGCGTGTCAGGTGAACTGTTTTATCGCGTTCGGGGATTTGTCACACGTTCTCGTGTCGCAATCGCAATGGCAGTTTTATGTGCGACGACAACGACGACGGCGACGTTTATAATGGGGTTCCTCCTAGCCACATATGTGTATGTAGATACCTACAATCGAATACGTTTCTTGTATTGCTATATATGAGGTATCAAAAGATGAAATGCTGGCTGGTTTGGGTGCTGCTGGATGTTGTTGCGAGGTGCATAAATTAATGTTGAAGAATTTTACTGCTCCCGGACGTGTTCTCTGGATAACTGAACTAGTTCCACAACTGAATTTGTATTGTAATTAAACGAATGCATAATTGTTATTCGCCTGGTTGTTTTGGATTGGATATATAGTGTGATGGTGACATGCATGCAACTACTGCTGAAGAGCTGACGATGTAACGGGCGGTCACGCATATACCTAAGCTTGGAGTCCTTGTCTTACAGCAGAGAGTATATTCTATGTGTTTGATAGTGTGTCCTCCTTATGTTGCTGTTGCTGTTGCTGTTGCTGTTGATTTTAAATAGGTATACGAACCTTCTAACGGGTCTTCTAATAGGGACTTCCGAACTTTGACAGTTGATAGCGGCCATATTGTTGAAGCTTCATCTGTCAAATTGGCTGTCATTTATTCAGCCTGATTTTCCAAATAACCATGGACGGATAAAGCGTTCCACAAAACGTGTTAATTATAAAATTGTTTTATCAAAATGGCTGTTCTGTTCGGGCAACGTTCCGCGCTTCGCCCATTTACGGCCATCATCAGCGATCAGGTCGAAGAGCTATAGGTCGATGAACTGCTTTTGACTTGAATTGGATGATATGGACACCAACGACATGTTCATGTCACGTAGAGGTGATGTGAACTGGCCACCGAGATCATACGATTTGACCCCGTTAGACTTTTTTCTTGTGGGGTTTTCTGAAAGCCACAACCACAGTACCCCTCAAAGCCAACTTAACCCATGCCATCGGTCAAATTCAGCCTGATTTATGCGACAGTGTCATGGAAAATTGAACATTTCGGATGCGCCCCACCCGGGACGGGTGGACGGGACTAGAGAAATGCCAATTTACAATGCCAATCCTTAAGCTATGAAAAAGCCGCAAAGAAAACCAAAGAGTTATTATTGTAGCGGATTTTAATTTGCCAAACGTTAAATGGATTTACGATCCTGATGAGAAAATACTTGTTCCTTTTAATGTTATATTTAATCATGATTGTGAAGTTGTGGATACCTTTGCACAATTTGATCTTAGACAGAAAAATTATTTTCATAATTCTTTTAATAATGTGCTTGATTTGGTTTTCGTGGATTCGGAATTGTGCGTTGGTATTGACAACTCTATAGTTTCAATTTTTTCTAACACAATTCATGATATCGCATTCAGTTTGCATTTTGAATTTTATATTTATTTATTTTCCACCTTCAACTCCTGATTGTAATTTCAAATATAACTTTGATAAGACAAATTTTAATGCAATTAACAATTATCTCAATGGAATTGAATGCCATGCATTATTTGTTAATAAGAATTTGAATGAGTGCTATAATTCATTTCTAAGAATTGTACATAATGCAATTGGCTTATACACACCTAAAGTAAAAGTTAAAAGTAGTTCAAAACCAGTGTCGTTTACTAAAAGATTAATCAATCTCAATAATAAAAAAAATAAAGTTTTTAAGCAATTTCGTAGATCAAACAATGACCGTGATCTTTACAAACAATATCGAATACTGCAAAAGAATTTCGATACTCTGAATAAATTCCTTTACAATCAATATCTATTATCTGTTGAATGCGATTTAAAATTCAATAGTAAAAGTTTTTGGAAATTTATAAATGCTAAAAAACAATCAAATGGCATTCCTAATCTGATGCGTCACAATGGCATATCATCATCTGATCTCTCAGTTGTATCTAACCTTTTTGCTAGTCATTTTCAATCCGTTTACTTAGTTAGTACTCCGAATAAACCTCTTGGTGATCAATTTAATTACTCGGATAACTATTTGAATATTGGAAGTTTAAACCTTTCAACTTCGGAAATTGAACAAGCTTTATCTGAAATTAAGGTTGACACACGACTTGACATGGATGGAATCGCTCCTATTATTATACAGAGGTGTGCAAAAGTATTTGCGGTACCTTTGGAAATAATTTTTAATCGTTCTCTTGAAAGTGGTGAGTATTTAAATACATGGAAGCGTTCTTTAATTACGCCAATTTATAAATCAGGCAGTAGGCAGGAAGTTTCTTATTATCGCCCAATTTGTAAGATAACTTCAATTCCAAAAATTTTTGAAAAATTGATTTATGAAAGATTAACTCCAATTCTTAAAAGTATTATCTCTCCATGTCAACATGGTTTTGTTGCTGGTAGATCTACTAGCACAAACCTCACAATTTTTTCCAATGATATATTAAATGGACTTGAGATAGGGTATCAATTTGATGTTGTGTATACGGATTTCTCCAAAGCATTTGATTGGGTGAATCATGATGTATTACTTGTAAAGTTAAAAAAAATAGGTTTCCACTCTAACTTTTTAAACTGGATTGATTCATACTTAAAGGATCGTATTCAGTATGTTTGTATTAATAACATTCTCTCTTCACCTATCAACGCTACCTCGGGAGTGCCTCAGGGAAGCCATCTCGGCCCCCTTTTTTTCTTATTATTTATCAATGACATTCCCAACGTATTTTTAAATTCAAAGTGCCTCATGTATGCGGATGATTTGAAAGTCTTTCGTTGTATAAAAACAGAACAGGATTGCATTTTATTGCAAGAAGATCTTGAGAGATTGTCGAATTGGTGTTTGATTAACTCTTTAAACCTTAATATTGCAAAATGTCAAAGTTTAACTTTTTTTCGAAATCGTTCACCAATTAATTTTTCTTATAAAATAAACAATGCATTTCTTTCAATAGTAACCTCTAAAAAGGACCTTGGTGTAATTTTTGACCAAAAACTTGATTTCTTAAAACATATAGATTTTTTAGTCGCAAAAGGTAACTCAATGTTGGGATTTATTTTGCGAAATTCAAAAGAGTTCTGTGATCCATACACTTTGAAATGTCTGTTTTATGCGTTTGTTAGATCTATTCTTGAGTATTGTAGCACTATTTGGTGCCCTTCGTATGAAGTTCACTCTTTTAGAATTGAAAAAATCCAAAAAAGATTTACTAGAGTATTAGTGAAAAGGCTTCATTGGAATATAGATATGCCTTCCTATAGGACAAGATGTAAGTTATTTGGAATCTTGCCTCTCAACATTCGAAGAAAGTTCTCTGAGGTTATGTTCATTCGTGACGTATTGGCCAATCATATTGATTGTTCCGATATTTTGGCCTTAATTAACTTTAATGTTCCTGCGAGGTTGCTTAGAAACCGATTGTTTTTTAAGATTCCGTACCACAGAACAAATTATGCAGCCAATGAACCATTGTCTAGGTGTTTAAGAGAAACTAATAGCGTTTGCGATATGATCGATTTTAGCTTGAGTAGATTTACATTTAAAAATAATTTGCTTTTAATTTCAAGTAACCTTTATGGTGGCAATGTTATATCAGTTCTTCGCCATTAAGATTATAGGCCGACTGTTGGTGCCGACCTTCTGGATAAATGAACGTGACTCTACCATGTCAATTATAACAGTTTTGATTTATAAGAGTACTCTTTATGCGGCCCCACCAGGGCCCCCGCCGGTGGCCATACATCGGGCTCCAAGAGTTATTTTTCAAGACAAGCTATAAGTGCGTTAAAACACGCCTGCCATAAACTGTTATAAGTGTTATAAATTGGCATTTCTCTATTCTCGTCCATTGCAGATATATTTCTACCTTTCACCTTAATGGATAATCTTAAACTCTGGCAATCATCAAAAGTATTGAAAGCCGATACGTCTGAAATTCTTATACAATCCATGACCTGAAGAATATTTCTAAAATCTATATTTATTCATCTTTTTATAAATATTTATATAAATACTTGTCTTGGAGCGCATCTCATACTAATTATCCTATCTCACGCTATGCTAACCTTCCAAGCCAATTAAGACGCAAGAAAATCTCAGACAAAATTCCACTATACATTGTCCCAAGTTGTATAGAAGACATTTGTTTTTTTAAGGAAGCGCCAACCATAATTCATTACTCAAAATCAAATCAAAATATTTTTCCACCGAACTGTCAATTGGAAATAAAACTACTTCAAAATGTCCAACCTCTTACTGAGTGACTGATGATGAATGAACTTGCAACTCACAACTCGCACAACATGCAACATAGAAGCGTTTATCTTGATCCAAGATTTGTGGAGGTAATTAAAATTGAAAAATTAATGAAATCAAAAATCCCACCACAACAACAACAACAACAACAAAAACAAAAAAAAAACAATTTTAACGACATTGAGTCGTAGTCAGGTGCATTCGTTTTGGTTTTTGTGAAATAAAAAAAAATAAGAAGTGACATTTCGAATATTATACCTAAGCAGCACGTTTCAATTATCGCGCTCTGATTGATTGTTTTAAGCAAACAGAGGCTCCACATCCACAATTCCACGCCAAGACCTCGCGAGAGATGCGATGGCGATGTGATGAAGATATTTCAGACTTCAGAGGCTTAATTGCAGTTAAAAAGGGTTATCTTCAGTTTAGTTTGTTTGTTTTGTTTTTTTTTTTTTTTGTTTTGTTCCCTCAGGAAAATTTGTCTGTCATTTTTAATTGAATTAATTATCGTGCAGGTAAGTTTTTAAATGGTCAATCAAACAAAACTAATTGTAGGTGGGTCGTTGGTTTTGGGTGGAACCTTAAGAATTTTCGTTATGTTTTTTGATTTGAGTTGAGAAATAATGATCACCTGTTGGTAGAGGATGATTTTTTAATAAATTATGTATTAACGAACTGTTTGCAGGTTGGGGTCACAAATATTGAAGAGAAACGTTAAAATTGATTGGGAAATCAACTGAATGAAAGTTGCGACAACGCGTAAACACGTTTGGGGAAATATTATTTAAAGAAGGCATTAATCTCATAAGGAATGGTGGATTTTGAAAAAAATTATCGTGCTTTTCATCCTATTAATATATAAAACAAATTCGGTTTATATATCGGGTTTTTCAATAAGAGCGCTACAAAAGTTTTTTTAAATAAAACAAAAACGGTTTTAGATATCAATGAAATTCTTTATTCCTGTGAAAAATTTTCGACGGTTTTCAAGCATAAATCGGCCGATACTGCTGCAATTTCAAGTTCGATATTCGTACGAAGTTCATCAATCGTCGCTGGCTTATTGGCATAGACCATAGACTTGACGTAGCCTCACAGGAAATAGTCTAACGGCGTCAAATCGCACGACCGAGGCGGCCAAGCGACTGGACCATTTCGTGAGTTAACACGTTCTTCAAACTTGGTTTCAAATAAATTGATTGTGACATTCCCTGTGTGGCTTGTGGCATCGTCCTGTTGGAACCACATGTCCTCCAAGTCTGTATCATCCAATTGGGGCCAAAAATGTTCGGTTATCATTGAACGGTAGGGATCCCAATTCACAGTAACGTGCCGGTCTTGATCATCACGGAAGAAGTACGGCCCAATGACGCCGCCGGCGCATAAACCACACTAAACCGTAAGTTTTTCGGGATTCAATGATGACTCATAGAGTACGTGTGGATAGCTGTTTGACCAATACCGCATATTTCGTTTATTGACGAAGCCATTCAGTCAGAAATGAGCCTCATCGCTGAAGATGATTTTTCGATGAAAATCCGAATCATTTTCAATTTGTTGCTCAGCCCAATTCACGAACATACGACGCTTCTGGTGATCAACGCTTGAGAACGACGTGTGAGAGACACATTTGGGCTTTCTCCAACTGAAGCCTCAGCGGCAGCAATATTCTTGACACTACGGGCACTTCTTTGTCTCACTGGCACGGGAACATATTGTTCTGTGCCTGTGGATTCAAATTTTTCCACTAGACGCTCAATTGTTGATCTGCTAAAACGATTATGACGACCTTCAGTTACACCCTGTGCCGAACCTGTAAACTTTTCCGCCCTAGGCGAAAATTCTTATTTTGCCGCCTCAAATAAAAAAAGAAGATAACGACAACATTAACATTTATATACGGATTTATTTAATAACAATCAAAGGCTTTCGACAAAATACACATATACAAAATATTTCAACTAAAATGCTACTGTGCGCGATGTCATTTTTGCACATCTTGCAGCGAGTTCTTCTTCTTCAATGTGATTAGGCATGTTTTTTTTTCAATTGATATAGTTCCAAGACCGGTTAATCGCTCTTGGGTCATTGTTGAGCGAGGATAGGTTTTTATAAGCTTAAGTTTCGAGAAGCTAGCTTCATCTGAGGCAACACTTTAGTTTCGTTTTAGCAAACGGGTCTAAGGGCGATTTTGTCCACTATTGTTCAACTTGCCGGAAAATCCCAAGTTGGCCAACTTCGGAGTTGGTCTCAACTCGAGATTTGATCGATAAGTTGAAAATTGATTTCGTTCACTACTTCAACTTTCAATTTAGAAGTTGAAATTCAAAAGTTGGATAACTTGCAGTTTTGAAAATTTCCCTAGGATATTTGTGACAGATGACAAAATAATTTGTCAGTCTCAACTTTTGATTTCGATAAAGTGTCACGTTTTTGAAATTCGAAAAACTATGATTTAAAAAAAAAATGGAAACATTGAAAGAACTATCGGAAATCGTGGCAAGGACAAAGCATGGGAGCAGAATTCAAATGCATTTAATGTTGCACCGCCTGGCAAAGTGAGTAGATTTGTATTATCCGTGCTTTTGACAGCTTGTACATTGAGTCTTGCTGCAATATCCCGTGATAGTGACAATTCAACATAATATTGATCCATTGTTGTACATCCACATTCATTATTTTTAAGTAGATACATATTTACTTTTCAATAAAACTTCTAATAAGGAACTGTTTTTTTTTTTCATTATAATTTATGTATGTATGTATGTAGTTATGTTATGTATATGTATATTTAATGGTTCGTATCTACTTATCGAGACTGAATAAACAAAAATCAAACAAAGTATCAAGTTTGCTTCTTAAACTTCTACAATTTCGGGGAGTTGAAAAAATCCAAAGTTGATCAACTGAAAGGGGCTACTGCCATTGTTGATATACACATTTGTGTCCGTTTTATCGCATTTCCCATGACTTTCCGCAAGATTTCCGGTGAAAACTGTTCGCATTCCTGTCAAACATTCTCCTTAAGGGCTGCGATTGTCTGAGGCTTGTTGGCATAAGCCCGCGACTCAAGTAGTCCCAAAGAAAAAAGTCTTGGATGGTTAAATCGGGCGATCTTGCTGGCCATGCCAAATCACCAAAACGGGAGATCACGCGACCAGGAAACGCTTTCCTCACAATACATCCCCATTGTGGCTATTGCTGTGTGCGGTTGCACCGTCTTGTTGAAACCATCCAATTCCGGCAGTAAGAAGTCGTTGTAACCCTGTAAGCACAATGTTCTATGTTCAACATAGAACCTTTAACGAACTTTTTGTCACACAAAAAACAAACGCTTTTAAGTAACATAGAACTTTTTTGTAAACTATTTTATTTGAGAAAAATATATTTTTATTTTTATTTTTATTTGTATTGTTTTTTTTAATTTTTAAATCTAAAAACATCAATCAAACGCAATGTGTGGTTTTTTTTTAGGATAAATGCTTTTTTTCTCCATACAAAAACATCTCCTCCCATATAATCACTTCAGTATTAAAAGGTTACTTCTACTTTTTCCCAACATGGTTCTATATCGTTTTTTAAATGATTGTAAAATCTTCTAAAGTGGATTAAATTAACATTTTTTTAATGGTTTTATGGCTTTTTGATGGTTCTTTATCATATGGCATCAATACTTTATTGATATCTAACTGTTAAATGCAAAAACCAGCCCTCTCAAACTTTGAAGGTGATTATCTCGGAAATTTTTTTTTTACATACAACCTTATAGTTCTCGGCCGGCGAATTTTAATTAAAATTCTTTATTATCTTTATTATCAATTTTATTTCTTGCAAAAATTGATTTCGTATAAATAAAATCCGAGGTTTAAATCAAATTGAACAATACGATCTTGGATGATTCCGAAAAAGTGGGTTTTGCAATACCGTCCGTGTCGGTCTGTGCATCTGTGCGGTGCACTATAATTTGAGAAAGAGGCCGAACGGATGGATACCAACATATGTATTTACCTGAAATTTGGTGCAAGTTCTTTTCCGAAAAGGAAATATCGACGTGTTAAGCTGGTATATATAGCAAGATTTAATGGGACCCAAAGTTGCCTGCAGTTGCTATTTATCTGAAGGTTTTAAAATACAAATTCTATATAATACTGAAATACATCAGTCAAGAAGAAGACTTAGGGCCAGTTTCACAGTCAGAAAAGTGACACTTAAGTGGGGAATTTGAAAAATTAATTCCCAATATCACCGTTCACTGTTACCTGAATAAGTGGCACTTAAGTCTCCGATGTTGGTGACTTAAGTTCCACTTACGGTAGCTATAAAACTTAGCTTAAATTCCTAATATGGGAAATTTAAGTGCCACTTATTTTGATAAGTGTCGACTGTGAAACTGGCCCTTAACACTATTTAATTGGACTTGTTGAATTATTGATTCGAAATAGCTTTTAACGGTCTTTAGTCCATAAAAATTGGCGTTTCGTCCCCGCGATATCACTTAGAAATTAGTATAAATGCAATTTTAATTGAAACAAAAAATTACTCTATATATCTACATATGCCACGATTTTCACAAATATTATGTGTCGATTAACCTGTGAGACAAATATACTCGCACCAAAATAAACACTATACTTTATTGACATGAGAGCATGACGCACACACATATAAACTATTCGACTAACTGTCTTCTAAAAGAATACAAAATGCGAAAGATGTATAATTTTTTTTAACAATTTCTGTAGGAAGAGACGCACTCTCATAGAAAAAGTTCAGAAAGTTTTACTAGATTTACAAAGCAGCGTCTGTATATTCGCTTAAGAAGAATAAAACTCTTGCTAAAGGGTCAAGAAGCTCCCATAACTAGGCCATTTAAGGTTTTGTATAATCTTATAAGAATCTAGAAGAACTCGTCAAGAGTGCATTTAGCTCCCTAAAATAAGTCTATAGTATGGCTTTCGGATCATCTTATGAGAGGAAAAATGTTACTTGGGCAATGTTATCAGCCAAATGCCAAACCAATACAATGTATGCGTTGGGAAGTAAGACTTTCTAGTAATTCATCAAATACAAGACTCCACAGCAAGGGTGACAGAATCCCTCCCTAAGGACATCCATCACTTGTTGTAATGACTTTCTGGACACTTTGTCCTGCGTAGGCTTCTGCCGTTTTTGTGCTCCTGATGGTGGTTAAATCTATCACGTTATCACGATTTATTGAATTGTGAAGATCCTATACTTTTTTCAAAAAAGTTATGAAAAATAAAATATAGTGAAACAATTTTGTATGTATTTCAATTAATCATCTAGTTTGTATCTTTAATTAAACCGTAGCCAAAATTTGTTATGATATTAACCATGCGCCAAAATTCTTTGGAAAAAAATCGCAAGAAAGTTATCTTTCAAAAAATTCATTAAGACTATCAAAGACCTACCAGGTGCTATATATATACACTTGCTGATATAGAAAGAACTTAGGACCCGTCCAAACAATGAAATTCGATCCGCCATTCAACTCATTTAAGTACATACTTGAACCTGTTAATAGGTTTTTATTCAATGAAATTCGATTGTGGTCTTTCAACAACAACAACAACAAAAAAAAATACATTTAAAGTAACCGTCCTATGTTAAAAGTCAATTATCGTGGGATAATTGAAAAATCATATTTATGCGTGACAACATAACAAATGTTGTTTTTTTTTTTTGCATTTTAAATATAAAAAAAGATATTTTCGGTTCATTCATGGTTGATGTTCTTTCCACTCAATGATTTTTAACAATTTCAATAGATCAGGTATGTATGTATGTATGTGTGTTGTGTTGTGTGTGTATAAATTCTGTGGTAAAATTTGTGACAAAAGAACAGCAGGACCATATAATATTTAACATCCAGTTAAGAGGACATTTGGCAAAGCGGTGAATTGTTTCCCAAGTGGCTGCTTCAAAAGAGGGTTTTTTTTTTTTAATATCGATGAGCTTGTCATCATTATACCTATCCGTTTCAAGTGAGAAAAATTGTGACACAAAAAGGATTCCTATGTTCCTTAGTTTTTGTAGTCAAATAGCTATACCCATACCATAGTGACTTGAAGCCGGCAATGTTTAAAGAATATCTATAATTGTACCCGTTTATTTATTGTTACTTTTTTTTTACTAAAATTTGCTATGCTGGCTTTATTTGATTTTTGTATAGATTCACAAGGGAAGACGAAAAAAAACATAAATAATTTTACTTTGAGTACCTCAGATAGCTTTTATAGAGATACTAACTGGCCCGCCCGGCTTCGCACGGGTAGAAAAAAAAACCTAAGCTTCGCATAAAAATTACAATAGAAAATAAAGATAAATATTTAAGCTCCTTTTTGTAATTGAATACTATTTTGTGGGTTTTTAATCACTTCACATTTGAATGGTGAAATTCGTTAAAATATGATCATCTAAGTCCAATCATTATTACTTTCCCAATAAAGAAAGAATTTTTGTAATCAAAAACCACCTTTTTGTGTGTTTATCCCATTGCACTCAATAAATATCAAATTTTTAAATAAAGGGTTTTCCAATAAGAGGTGTTATTTTGAATAGCCCCCTATTTCGGTAGCTGTCACATTTGAAGCTGTCATTTTTTGACATTTGACAAGTAGAAACTACGCCATTAATAAAAATGGAACGATACACGCTTCAACAACGCATTGAAATTATTAAAATTCACTATAAAAATGGTGAAAATTTGGCCAGAGACGGTTCGTAAAACTAAAACATTTTTGGGTCGTCGTGAAGCACCTTGTCGGACCACAATACAGAAATTGGTGGACAAATTCGAGCTGTTGGGACAAGTTAGTGATGTGAAGAATAAAACCCGTGCACGTCGCTCAAGAACAACTGAGAATATTGCTGTTGTAGTTGTAGCCCAAAGTGTTGAAGAAAACCCAGGTTTGTCCATTCCTCGTCGTTCTTTGGAATTAGGCATTCCACAAACGTCATTACACCGTATTTTGCATAAAGACTTGGGTCTTAAGGCTTATAAAGTTCAGTTAACACAAGAACTCAAGCCGGCTGATCATCAACAACGTCGTGTCTTTGCTGATTGGGTCCTTGAAATGCATGAAAATGATCCGGAATTTCATCGAAAAATCATCTTGACTGATGAGGCCCATTTCCACCTCGGAGGCTACGTCAACAAGCAAAACTGTCGCATCTGGGGCTCGGAAAACCCAAGAGTTATTGTTGAAAAGCCTCTCCATCCTCAACGCGTGACTGTTTGGTGCGGTTTATGGTCCGGCGGGGTCATTGGACCTTACTTTTTCGAAAATGAGGCTGGAGCAACAGTTACGGTCAATGGATTGCGCTATCGAGAGATGATTAATGATTTTTTATGGCCGGAATTGGATGGTATTGATCTGGACAACGTTTACTTTCAACAAGACGGCGCTAAGTGCCATACACAAGCAATGAAACAATCGATCTTTTACGGGAAAAGTTTCCGGACCGTGTTATCTCTCGAAGAGGTGATCACAATTGGCCACCGAGATCTTGTGATTTAACACCTTGCGACTTCTTCCTTTGGGGCCACGTGAAAGATAAGGTCTACGCCAACAGCCCAGCGTCGATTCAAGACCTCAAAGATGGAATTCGTGAGGCTATCGAGGACATAAGGCAGCCACTTTGTGATTTGGTTATGGAAAATTTCATGAAAAGGATATGGTCCTGTAAGCGTGGTCGTGGTGGCCATTTGGCTGATGTTGTGTTCCATTACTAACGGTATACCTTCCTCTTTATAATGAAATAAACATCCGATCATTTATCTCAAAAAATTCCATTTTTCTTTGATTATCAAAATAACACCTCTTATTGGAAAACCCTTTATAACCTTTCCAGCACAAACAGAATTTTTGAAATGGAATATCACATTTTAGTTTTTACCCCACTTCACCCTATAAATATCACAGAAAATGTATTTTTGAAATCGAATACAACTTTTAATTTTTACCCCATATAGGGTGAATAAGTACCAAACTTTCGAAAAAATAACCCTTAAGCCATCCTCTAAATATGTCTTTGCAAAAAAGAACCAAAAGAATTTCTAAAATCATTTCACCCTACAAATAACAAAACTTAAAAAATGTAACCACAAAGCAATTTCCTGAGAAGAACTTCTTAAAAAAAAACCTTAAAGTATTAAAATTTTGAAAAAGAAGCTTTCAAGAAAAAAGAATTTCTCTAATCGGACATTTTTTTCTACTAAAAAACGAAATGTATGCGAATGTAGCGCCACCTTTTAAGAATTTTCCGACTTTCTTTTTTGCCTAAACCTTCGCGTAGCAATTACAAACAAACCCGCAGAAGGAAGTATCCAATTTGGTCCAGTCGTTTTCAAGTTTTAAGCATCCGAACACACCACGATATACATAATTAGAAAGATTTTGTAAAGGGGTGTTTTTTTTTTAAACCTGTGGTTCTCAAGAAGAAATAAAACGCATATAATTTAATGTTATGGCCAAGAATCTAGCTTTATTATAAAGATAACGGTTTGCCATTAGGTTTTAAAAATAATTTCGGGCAAGTGGCCACTGCGGCTGGTTCGAATAAATTCCTGCCGAGAGGCCCAATTTTCGACAGCTCCAATTGTTGCAAGCGATGGCGGATGGACTCATTTGGGTCTTCTTCGATACTCTGCTCCACAGCAGCAATAGCGTCTTCAGAGCGCACTATACGGTATCTCTGAGGATGCGCATTATCCACTAGAGTACACGTGGTGCAAAACCGATCCATGGTTGCTCGAATTTATGCGATTTTGCAATTATGTCTACCGAATATTGGACGAAACGCGCGATGCGTCGCGCGAATCGAACCATTATGTTGGTAATAAATTTACACGATTTGCAAACGTTGTTCAGGAGTAAGTCTATTAATTATGAAATGGCAAACCAAACTGAGCATAAAAACTAAGTGACAGCTGTCAAAAAGACCAACTCCGAAAAAAAATATTGCCAGATTGAATACCACACGTCTAAAGACAAACACCCTTTACATTGTTCGACATTTACATCGTGTAGGTACCTTCTTCAGTCTTAGTCTTAGTCTTAACACAAATATCCAAAATAGAAACAATATACTGTTAAATGTAAACCCTGACTAAAACCCAACTTTGAATATAAAATCCACCTCATTCTCTATGGCTAAATATACCTACGCCTACGTGAATGATCTTGTAAACACCAAAGTCGTAGAAACTCATAATATCGAATTGGTCTATTTTTGATTCACGAAAAGAATCAATTTCATCAAATTGGTTTCCATTCACTTTAGTAGTTAGTGCGCTATATACACCATTGCAGGCGGTAAACACTATAAAAAGCCTACATGAGGTCTTAATCTACCATTTCTAAGCCTGCTGCTGTGGCCCAACACCTACTCGTTTGGCATAGGAACGATTTCTTATACGTGTCCCGCAAGAAAATGGCAGCAAAAACAGCGCCAAACCATCGCGTAAATAATGTCATTAGCTGATTGCATGTAACTGTAAGTGCGCTACTACATTACCCATTGCTATTGCCTTCGTTCGTCGGCCATCGTCGCGTCCAGCTTTGCAGTGTCCAACGGAGCGCCACAACAATTTCACTTTACACACAAATCGCAACCAATTAATTCGTTCGGTCTTTGGATGTACGAGTATATAATTATTTCGTCTTTTCAAATGGCTGGAATATATTGTATATATAGGGGAGAAGCGGGGATACTGTGGAAGGATTTTCTTTAGCGGTGGGAGCCAGCAACAAGTGTGGATCCCGGGAGGAGGTCAAGAGGGTAAATGCCCCCCTCCCAGAGCAAACTAAGTGCAATAAATCTTCTCTATTTGAAATGCTTTCATTTCTTTGGCGTGGCCCTGGAGCCTGGAGACTTCAACAAGACTACAATCAATACCCTTTCAGCTTGTCGTCTTACGCTGGAATAGGTGGGGAAATTTTAAATACGATGTCTTCTCGAAATCACAGAAACTTTGTTTGGCTAACTTGGCATTCTGGTCTATATTTATTTGTACAAGTCCTTACCTACTTTACGCAAAGCCCCTCCAATTTAGTTTGTGGACCGAGCCTGTCACGGAAAGGGGGCAGTAAATGAATTGAACCCTTGCGGTGTCTCCTTCCTTAGGTACTCCATTCTTTGCCGAACTTGCTGTGAGCTCCAATTAAATTCTCCCCCTTTGCTTTTTGCTTGCGGTGGAGGGGCAAAGTCTCTCTCCATCATGAGGCTGAGATTCAAATAAAAAAGACATCGGTGGGCTGACTTAATTGAAACACATGACCTACTGCAGTCCTTGTTAGTTGCTAGTTTATTGCTATAATTATCGCCAACGGAAAGAAGGATGAAATGCTCCGACACTCTGTGAGTCGCTTTGAGATTTTAGACCTATAGAGAAGAATGCTGCAGGCAGAAGGCGAACACAACACAACACAACAACAACACGGAACTCTAAATAGTCCTGGATGGTGGGGAAAACAAAACAAAAAAAAACCTACGTCACGTCACGCAAAAACGAAAACCATGTTAAGAAATTGTTTTCTATCGCAATTGGCAAACCAATTAATTAGAATGTCGACTTAAGTTTTCTATGAAGGATTTCGTGTGGGAGTTGAGTTTTTTTTTTTTGTTGTCATCACAGTTTAGTGGCGGAGCACGATAGCAACAGCAATACAATGGGTATATGATGAAAGTTGCAAGGCAACAAATAGAAAAACTGTGACAATCGGGCGGTATACAGCAGTGTAATGTAATGTCAAATATCATGTCATGATCATGACTATTTTAGGCAGCAACCAACAACTAACGATTAATAATGTAGTTCTCTGATGAACTTTTCGGTGCATTATGTACAGTATGTTGTAATTTATTTTAAAAATCTCTGAAATAGTACAGGGCATTAGATTTCGCTGAGAAATAATTTCGAGACGCATTTTGCCTGCGATATTCGAGAGAGTATCACTACACGAGCCCAAAACCACAATTTTCACAATTGCACCTGGTGTCGTTTGGGCGACATTTTGTTTTTAACGGTGATTTTGATTTTAGCACGTAACTTGTATACTTTTGATCCTAGAAAAAAAACTTGTACCTACAACAAACTTGTAATTTCTTACAAAATATGTTTAATAACTATTTTTCGAAATTCACTCAAGTTAAAATGTTACAGGGCATTTTGTTGAAAAAAGTAGGGTTGATTTTTTTTTTTGTATTCGGCTTATCTTTTTCATGTCACTTAAAAAAATATAATTATTAAAGTTGTAGATCGCTCAATTTTCTATATTTTTTGCTTTAACAGTTTTCTAATACGAACTACGGTTCTCCCTCTATAGGCTATAGCACGTATATAATTTGGAGAAATCCATATTCTGATTTAATAACACGAAGAAGAATTTGGATTTCGTTTTTCGAAATATCATACAAGGTACATATATTAAAGGTATTATCATTATCGTTTAAATTTTTGTTCAGTTCTGCGCATCTGTGAAAATGGCGGATCCAGTGTCTCTTTACTTGTTAAAATGCTTATATTTGTTGTTGTTTCTAGTAATGCCATGTGCAGTTTTCGTAGACACTCGAGCCGCCATGTTTAATTTCTGACTGACAACCTGCGCAATATATTACCTTAGATTTGTGTACTGTGGATTTCATACACTTTTTGTTTTATTCAAGCGGTTCCCCGGAACCGGAGAATGAATTGCAGATTTGTGCATCAGTTTTGGATTTTGAAACAATTGTTCGTTTGTTTGTTTACTTTTGGAGGCTGTATTAGCGCAGTACAACATATGCAACTTTCAGAGGATCTCTTCTAACAAATCAGTGTAACCGTTGTAAGAAGTCGCATTTAGAAAAAAAAAAGCTAAATACTTTAAAAAGAAGTTGCATTTTTGTGAAAAAAAAATTCAACTCAAAAGCTTTGAGACAGCAAGGTAATCAAATTAGAATACAGTTAAAATAAAAAAAACAAGATATTTTTTAATATTTCTTTATCAAAAACCAATAATAATACAGGTATGTAATTCTAAAAAAAAATAACAAAATTGCAGTTTTCATTTAATAAACAATTCATATTTGATTTTTCGTTTATTGTTTATATTTGTTTTGGATGTGTAAACAGCTATGCTGGCGGTAGAGTGAAAAAAACGTGAACGTTCGTGTGCAACGTTACGTCGTGCACTTTACGTTGTAGCACGTTACGTTACGAAATCTGGGGCCAAATTACGGCATCAGTGACTGATCGAGTGAGTGCCATCAGTGATCGAATGAACGAGTAAAACCTATGGGGATGATGACTCCATAACGTGAGCGGTAATGCCAAACACGCATAATTCAGTCACGTATTACTCGATAACTGATGCGGTAATTCGGCCCCTGATTTGCCCCGACCAAAACAAATTGATTTTAACGCGACCGACAATTAGATTATACTTTATCGCGACCACTCATTTATATTGTTTTTGCCAACGACGAAAGCAAATTGTTTTTAGCGCGACCGACGATTTTATCATTTTAACACTAATATTTTTATATTTTTTTCTTTAATTTTTAATTACTCCCCGAACAAAATGGACGCGACACTAGTAATAAAACAAAATCAAAACAAAAATAATAATAGTCAGCTGTAGGGATTGACAATTGACTGTAGGTATGGTAGGCCAATGGCTGTAGGTATGGTAGGATATCGGGTGCGTTCAGTGATATAAATCTGAACTTAAATTCTACGTTTACATTATACTGCTTTTAAACGATGAAATTTCTTCTTGCAATTTGTAGGCACGTAGGCGAGGGACGTAGGTGGCTGGGATATACAAAATAGCTGAGGTTGAACAAATTGCAGAGTTATCGGCTACTTTTGTACTTGCACAAAGTTAACATTCAATAAAAATCACAGCGCCCAATTCCATAGGCGATTGATGGTGTCAATCGATTGAAACAGCGATTTAAGTGATTTCCACTGACAACAACTGCAACTAAATATTCTAAAAACTCAAGATATTATATAATTCGCCGGCTATCTCATAGTGACATTCATTTGAGGTTCGTTCAGTATAAAATTAAGATTGAACTTGTTGTAAGTTTTACTCGATGGAAAGAAGGAGTTTCATAAGGGTTGCAAGTTCGTTGACAGTTCTAACTGGATATTTTAATTCGGCCCCTGTCAGTCAAACCATTAAGTTCCTTTGGAATTTAGGTACGGTGTCATTTAATAGAAACTACGATTTTAGTGCTCTCCGCTGACAGTTGTTGTTTGCCGATGCTCAGAGAGTGATCACCATAAACAATAACCATGTGTAATGTGAAGTTAAGAGTGAACTACGAAGCAGGACCTTTCAGTACTGAACCTTCACCGTTCGTTGGACACTTCACCACCAGCCTTTTATTGCTTCGAAATTTCGTTACAGCGGTTCTCCCACTGGGTATTTCGCTGCCGTTCTTTCAACACTAAGCTTTTTAAGCACTGCCTACAGATAGGTAGTGTAGTGTTAATTATTCAATATAATTCTTTTGATGACGTTCAGTAACAAAAATCAGGCACTTGGACAGACGTTGATGTTTACACATATTTAACCGTGAGTCCCGGCACTCACATATTTTTTTTTTATAAGATCTGGGGCTTTTTTCACCAAACATTTTTAACTTTCCAACTCTGCAAAAAAAATAATTTCCTGTAAAGTAAAAGTGCGAAGTGTTTCACAAAATTTCCAAAGTGAAAAGAACTTTCAATTTTTCAGAGTATTTTTGAAAAGTGAAAAGTAAAAGTGTTTCACCAATTTCAAATAGAACTTTGGATTTGAACGTAACAATGTTCTATCTACTTATCTGTTTGATTTTCTTTATTACATAAGGTTCTATCTGCCTAGTTAGAACCTTGTGAACTTAAGATCGAATGGAATATGTGTATATGGAACGGTTTTCCCTAATTTTTCTTTAATTATTTCTGTATCTGTTAGAGATAAAAAAACACGGAAAGTTGCAATCATCAAAGAGCAAAGCCTTTTCAGTAGGATTCAATAAAATTATTTACATACATATGTATAACTCAATTTTGAAAAAAAATCATCTTCAATGATTTTCCTGGTCCTTTTATGAGCCCCGTTAAATTTCTGTTCCACTGGATCTTCGGGATTTGTACTTAGTGGGGTTATTAACTATTAACTAACTAAAATCAATACATATCACTACAAATGGTCGATATCCTGCATTTTAGTTGGGTGCCAAACAAGAATACCTCACCACTCTTGCGTCATTCACCCTACCTGGCCAGCTCGCGTTTATAGCATAAAAAGACCGATCTGCGCCACAAACCACTACTGTATTGACAAAATGTTCTTCATCCAGCTACACAAACAAATCCTCCCGGAAAATAAAATTTGCAAGGCTATATCTGAAGAATTTTGTAGCAAATGGCATTTGGGAGGAATTAATCTGTAATTACATTCGACACTCGATGAACTACTCTGTAGACGGTTACTTTGCTAATTTCGTGAGCATAGATGTAACAACCGTGATATTGGGCTCCATTTTCAACCCATTTTTTGCAAGCGACTTAAACACATAATTCCTTTGACAGTTGAATTGAAGTTAAGGTCCAATTTGCGTTTGGTTAAACGAAATTTGGAAGGTGAAAGCAAAAAGTTGCAAAGTGAAAGGTGTTTGGTGAAATAGGTCCTTGTTTGGAATCACATAGGTTAAGAGTTGTATGTACTGTCAATAAGCAAAATCTAATTGACCCGTAGGTACTATCAGTACAGTTCAAGAGATAAGCCCCTACATAGGAACAAACTTATTTTATTTCATTATAATATCTAACGTAGTATACATATGTAGATACATATAACGTTTAAAATTTAAGAAAAGGTCCTGTTTGTTGGCCTCTGGAATTTTTTCTAAATAACATTCTTTTATGACTCGTTTTGTACTCTGCGCTAATGATATGCTATGAATCTTAATTCTTCGGTTAATTTTTAGAGATAATTATTCGTTTGTATATGCATTAGAATTGAATAAATTTTTTCTTTTAAATTATTAATAAATTCAAATAATGTTTAATTTAAAAAGAAATAAAAGAAATACCACCTACCGCGTATAATGAAGGAAACCAAATCACATAACTTAATTTTACAACACTATTGAAACTGTTTATATACAATTTTAATAAGTTAATTCCATTTAAATCCCCCAATAGATTAAGAATTGACATACTTTATGACATTGATATCGACACATTCACCCTGGATACCTACACCTGGAGTGTATACTGTATAGATAAGTCGATTATAACGAGAAAACATCTTATAGGCCTATAACATAAATATTATCAATTCATAAATATTATCAAAACGATAATTAAAAATTAAATATTACCCCTTTTCCCGGTGAGCGCGAGCAGACCGGCATTAAATTAGATTTACCGATCGTCGATCATTGGCCAAAATCCAATTAAAATCAGCTTAGTATGTTTTATTGTCGAATGGGGTACATCAGGGGCGGATTTAGAAATTTCAACTAAGCAAGTTCAGCATACGAAAGGGGGCCCATCATTAATCAAATAGTCTTATTAAGATCAATAGATAGGACAGAAAGAGTCAGATCTGATAGTATATTTTTGTATCTCAACATTGAACTAGTGGCTCAAAATAATTCTAGTCTAAAATTTCAGGCCACAAAATTTAAGGGTCTCAGGGACAAGTTGTTCCTTTAAAATAAAACAAAAATTGGTTTGTGCAACCGTTTGATTGAAAATTGAACTTCTATTCAAAATTATCAGAATGAATTTCAAAACTTTTCAAATTTTATATTTCGAAACAAGTGCAAATAAGTGACAAATAGGAAATTTTAACATTCCTCTTGGGCTTTTTCTCTATTAATAAACGGCAAACAACGACGTGATAGAACTTATAACGGGTGTATATAACTTTAAGGTGGCAACACTATTTTAACTGGCGGCCATTTTGTCAGCTGTCAATTGATTTATTTGTAGTTTCGTTTGGCATTTTAACAAGAATAGACTGACGCCTGATCAACGCATGCTAGTTGTGCAAAATGGGCTCGTTGTTGATGCCGATTTTCACAAGAAAATTTTGTTCAGCGATGAAGCTCATTTTTGGTTGAATGGCTACGTCAATACACAAAACTACCTCATTTCGAATGTAGATAATCCTCAAGCCACTGTTGAGACGCGCCGTTATATCCAGAAAAACTGACAGTTTGGAGTGCTTTATGGGCTGGTGGGATCATTGGTCCTTACTTCTTTAAAAACTATGCCGGCCAGAGGGTTACATTTAATGGAAACCGTTATAGAGCCATGATTAATGAATTTTTCATTCCTGAATTGAATCGCCTTGATTTGGGGGAGCTGTGGTTTTAAAAAAAACGGAGCAAAATGTCACACAACGCGTGCCACAATTGATCTGTTGAAGGAAGCGTTTGGTGAAAGCATAATTTCGGGTTTTGGACCTGTGAGTTGGCCTGCAAGATCGTGCGATTTAACACCGCTTGACTATTTTCTCTGGGCATATGTGAAATTGCTAGTTTACGCCGATAAGCCCGAAACGATTGACTACTGGAAGGACAACATTCGCCGCGTTATTGACGATTTACGGCCACAAATGCTATAAGAAATCATCGAAAATTGGTCCTCCAGAAGATTATCTTTTGAATAAAGTAAATTTTATGTCAATTTAAAAAAAAAATCATCTTTGTTTTATTCCATTTCAAAGTTCTATACCTCTAAAAAAAACATACTTTACATCTGTAAACTTGTAATTCATATTAATAAATGTGAAATAAGTCTGTGACATGTGATAGCGAGTGGATAACTTTAACCCGTCAAATTTGGCCTTCAAGAGTCGGATAACTGCTTTACACACATCTCATAGAACCGATTACTTCCTCAATCATAGTTTCCATAAATCAGTGCATATGTGTGACACACGTATTGAAATGTTGCTACATTTTGATGAAAAAACTTCCATTTCTGAGCCCTTTGTAACTCCAATGTTTGCCTATCATTAAATCCGGCACTGCAAACATAAACCAGATCCAAAATAAGTTATCTCCGGGAATAGCTTTATGCTTCAGAGGGAAACTCACTGTTTCCACAAAATCTTATATGTATTCATATAGAAGAGCTCAACAAAATAGAAATCTTATTTATTATGTCGTTTTGAATTGCCAGTGACTTTTGTTTGCCCACCAAAGTGTGATAATGATATTTTCTTTTCTTTAGCTTGCTCGTTCGATCAATAGAAATAAATCTTTGCAATAAAATATCTCAATGAATTGTGAATTCAAAAGGAATCAATGTAGCCATAACAGCGATATAGCGGCAAAGGTATACGGCTACAGAGAAGTTACACACAGAAGAACACAAGGATCGGACCCCACAATTGCCCATTATATGGGATTAATGTTTGCTCAAGCTGGATGGAAACTATAAAGAAAATTTTCGAAAATTTATTACTTTTTGAAGAATGACCTTCTAAATTGGGACTGTGAATGGGAAGATAGCTAGGTATGTCTTCCCGTTGAATTTAAAAGACCGAAAGGGAAAACATTACCTATACCTATACATTAATGGTCCGCAGAACAAGTAATACAGACATTCATTGGACATCACAAAACAGGTATAATGGGCCTCGATTGTGTTTTGCGTATAGCACAAATAAATTTGTGGATGCTCTAGCTACCACTTTAGTCGAGATGGAGATGTTCCCTTACAAGCTACATGCACGCTCCGATTGAAAGAAGATACAATTAACTATGTCGCGAGTTAAGGTCCTCTCAATAGAGTGATACTGATATATATGTACTTATATCGATGTTCGATAATGAATGTGAGTGCGATTTGGTTTATTTTACTTCTATTCAATTGCGATTGAGTTTAAGAATGAAAACTGGAAGAAACTGCCTGTGATGACAAGTGAATTCGCAAGAACATGGACATTTTTAGAAAAAAAAGAAAGTCCTTTGATATGAGACGGACCTGCCTTGAATGTAGTACGCGTTGGTGGTCTGGTAAATTATGAGTTATTGCTTCAGATTTTTGAATGAATTTGGATTTTTGTTCGGAGTGCTTATTGTAATTCTTGAGATTTAGGTCAGCCATTGATAAATTTTAACAGGTCCTTTGGCAGTAGGTAGTTTGCCTCTCAATAGAATACGATATTGTTTATTAAAAAAAGGTTTTGATTATATGTTCTTCGATTTATTTTATCCATTGACGAATTTTCCTTCGATAATTTTTTATTTGCTCTCTGAAGGGCAAGTATCGGTTTCGCGTGAAAAAAATTGAATTAAATCTATACCTTTATGCGTTCACTGTGAGTAAAAAAAAAAAATATATGTGAGTGCCGGGACTCACGGTTAAATATGTGTAAACATCAACGTTTGTCCAAATGCTTAATTTTTGTTACTGAACGTCATCAAAAGAAACATATTGAATAATTAACACTACACTACCTATCTGTAGGCAGTGCTTAAAAAGCTTAGTGTTGAAAGAACGGCAGCGAAATACCCAGTGGGGGAACCGCTGTAACGTAATTTCCAAGCAATAAAAGGCTGGTGGTGAAGTGTCCAACAAACGGTGAAGGTTCGGTACTGAAAGGTCCTGCTTCGTAGTTCACTCTCAACTTTAAGATGACTTCACATTACAGATGGTTATTGTTTATGGTAATCACTCTCTGAGCATCGACAAACAACAACTGTCAGCGGAGAGCACTAAAACCATGGTTTCAATTAAATGACACTGTACCAAAATTCCAAAGGAACTTAATGGTTTGACTGACAGGGGCCGAATTAAAATATCCAGTTAGAACTGTCAACGAACTTGCAACCCTTATGAAACTCCATCTTTCCATCGAGTAAAACTTACAAAAAGTTCAATCTTAATTTTATACTGAACGAACCTCAAATGAATGTCACTATGAGATAGCCGGCGAATTATATAATATCTTGAGTTTTTAGAATATTTAGTTGCAGTTGTTGTCAGTGGAAATCACTAAAATCGCAGTTTCAATCGATTGATACCATAAATCGCCTATGGAATTGGACGCTGTGATTTTGAATGAATGTTAACTTTGTGCAAGTACAAAAGTAGCCGATAACTCTTCAATTTGTTCAACCTCAGCTATTTTGTATATCCCAGCCACCTACGTCCCTCGCCTACGTGCCTAAAAATTGCAAGAAGAAATTGCATCGTTTAAAAGCAGTATAATGTAAATGCAGAATTTAAGTTCAGATTTGTATCACTGAACGTACCCGATATCCTACCATACCTACAGCCATTGACCTACCATACCTACAGTCAATTGTCAATCCCTACAGCTGACTATTATTATTTTTGTTTTGATTTTGTTTTCTTTTTAATTACTAGTGTCGCGTCCATTTTGTTCGGGGAATAATTAAAAATTAAAGAAAAAAATATAAAAATATAAGTGTTAAAATGATAAAATCGTCGGTCGCGCTAAAAACAATTTGCTGTCGTCGTTGGCAAAAACAATATAAATGAGTGGTCGCGATAAAGTATAATCTAATTGTCGGTCGCGTTAAAATCAATTTGTTTTGGTCGGGGTAAATCAGATTTCGTAACGTAACGTGCTACAACGTAAAGTGCACGACGTAACGTTGCACACGAACGTTCACGTTTTTTTTCCACTCTACCGCCAGCATAGATGTTTACACATAAAAAAAAAACAGATCAATAAGCTTCTTACCTGTAAATAATGTCAATAATACGAACAGCAAAAAATATGCTTGTATAATAATAATAAATCCATCTATAAAAGGTCGAGATTTATAAAGAAATTGAGGAATGACTTGTAGTTAAATCACTTGAACTTAAAATTGCAATTTGCCTCGTCTTAAGTTCAAAATTCCAACAGATTCTTTCCTTATTTTCTTACTTCAGTTAATGCTTCTCGGCTTGGTTTCATTAGAGTATACCCTAACTTCGTTAAGGACCTCATAGCTATAACATTGATTAACTACATTTCGTCGGTATGCTGCAAAAAGAGCTCGATTCACAAAAAGATGTTTTCGAGTTAGATATTGAAGATTTAAAGTTTATGACCGCTGAAAAAATCTTTAGTTAGTTTCAATTTGTTTATCTCTGTTAGAATC
This sequence comes from Leucozona laternaria, assembly GCA_932273885.2. Taxonomy (NCBI): domain Eukaryota; kingdom Metazoa; phylum Arthropoda; class Insecta; order Diptera; family Syrphidae; genus Leucozona; species Leucozona laternaria. The sequence goes on along the minus strand of OW026366.1, from coordinate 263,267,049 downwards.
TGTCGATAGGCACCCGGAGGTAGGGGCAAGGGGGGCACTTGCCCCCCCTTGGCTCTGGACAATGCCACACAACTAACAAATTTTTCATTTTTTACTATGAATCTTAACAAATACTTGTCTTCTTGCCATGATTTACGGATTTGCTTTACTATTAATAAGCTTGGAGCGAGCGAGCTTAGATTGTTAAACAGTCTTGAATATTTTAGACATGCACGTTCTATTTGTGCTCTATAACTTCCAAATTTAGAACTTGAATGAGGTGCAGAAATAGTACGGAAATATTTTTGTATCGGAAAAAAATAGATCTTTCCTTGATGTTTGGAGAAAGTTGATTTAAATGCTTGTATAAGCAATAATCATGTACCAATTTTCTTGGTTCCTCTTTTACCATCAATTTCTATCAAAATGCATCATTTGGTGGGGAAGCATTTGTAAATAGTCATATGGTATACACACAATATACGGCTATAACTAAAGGGTCCGCGAAATAACTTCTTTTTTTTTTTGAAAATGGCGCAAAACATCGAGTGTAGCTTCGGCTGTGTGGCACGTAGCGCCGCACCGTCCTGATGAAACCAAATGTTTTGCCAATATCCTCTTCTTCAATTTTTGTGAACAAAAATTCGTTCAACATGGCCCGATAACGATCGCCATTGACTGTAACGGCCACTCCTTACTCATTTTCGAAAAATTGCCCAATTATTCCTCTGGACCAAAATCCGCACAAAACAGTGACTCGTTTTGGGTGTATCGGCTTTTCAATGTATGCGTGCGGGTTTTCTGTGCCCCAAATGCGACAATTTTGCTTGTTTACTACCCGCCAAGATCAAAATGAGCTTCATCCGAAACGATGATTTTTTTTTTGGCAAAATCGGCATCTTCTCTAAGTCGATCGCAGGCCCACTTAGCGAAGCGTATACACAACCATATTCGTTCAGCGGAAGGATAAAACTAATTATCTGTCAGATCAGACATGAGCTAAGTGTTACCATTCACGAAATAAGCATTAGTTTAAAAAAAAAAAAAAACGTTAGATGGCGGACCCTATACATATAGGACTTACAAACATCACTTGATGGAATCTGCAAAACAGATTGCAAGTTGAAAGTGCATGACATAAAATAAGGCTCCTTGGTAGACATTTCTTTGACCAATGACCTTGCCGCAGCATATTCATCTTTTCTTTTTAAGTGAGCAAGGTCATCATCACATTTCGTTTCTCTTCTTTATTCACAAGTTTGACATTGATCTTTTTTAGGCGGAAAGATAGATAAATTGTAACACTTACCAAAAACTTTCTGTATGAAACTTTGCGATGAAGGCAACTTTTTTGATGTATCCGTCTTATGTTTGTCTAAAAATAGAGCAAACATTTTGGATACACTGAGTTTTCATCTAAATATGTAGGTACATCCTTTTGAAAGTTTTCCGGCAGTAGTGGGATTCTACAGTGATGGAATTTTTCGATATGATCCTTTATTATTTTAAGGTGTTCTTCAGATGTTTCATTAGAAATTGTTTATCTTCCCTTTTTATCTTCTGCAGAAAATGAAACACTGAGCGTCCCACGGAAAGAAATCGCGACGTAGTTTTCCTTATCCTTTTCTTTTCGTTATCCCATTATTTTACAGTTGATTAATTACTACAACCAGCTATTGGTTCTTGAACATGCATGAAAGATAAATTTAAATTTAAAATCAACAACTCTCACCAAATGATTCGAAAAGTATAAAGAAAAACCATTTCTTTCCATGGAAATAATGTTTGAAGCTATGGAACTGCTGGGATTGTCTACATTTATATCAGATTTTTCATTGGAACATCCTTAAAGTATTTTTGGAAATACGTTAAAAAAACATTTCAACATAAAATTCAAAATTTCATTTATTCACTCAATCATCTATCATCACTCTTTCCTTTCCCCCTTCGTCACTCTTCGAAGAAACTCGCATTGTTGTTTAAAATAAAAACAAAATCAATTAAATTTGTACTTTTAGATGTTTTTACTGCGAAAAATGATTATGTGCGATGTTAAATCATCACAATTCAAAAGCAATAAAGATATCAACCTAAACAAATCAACAGATTTAGCTATAAACTCTCGATATCGCTAATTAAAGCTGCACTTAAAACTTATCGAAACAAGCGTTTAGTAATAAAAAGAAACTTGTCTTACTCCATTAAAAAAAAAAAAAAACAAAAACCTGTTCGTTTATAATCTTAATTCGAATCAATTAATACTACACATGATTGCAACTCATGATATCAACGAACGACGACATTTTTAGTTCAATGAGCGTTTTAGAATCCACGCGATCGATGGGATCATTTCATAATTTGGATCTTAATGTAGTATAAATCACGTTTTGAACTATATAAATTATTATATAAGGAATAGTCGAGTTTTAGTTTAATTTAATGCCAAATATGAGATGCAAACACTTTATGACTTTTTATGTGGGTTGAGTTGTTAAGTAAGCTAATAAGTTATGGAATTCGAAGACAATTTAAGTCACTTAACTATATATTGAATTATCTAAGCATAAATGGCTTTGACATTATTGAATGCTGTAACTGTAAGTTAGGTAAACATTAAAGATGTTAAGTTAGTACTACTTTATTAATATACTTAAGTTTAAGTTGCAGTTAAGGAGAAAAAATAAAAAAAATTAAAAATGACAAAATTATAGAAGGCACTATAATAGTCCAGTAAATAGAGACATTTTAAATGCAATATGTAAGTTTTTTGTGGGAACTCTAGGATTTCCAAATTAAGTGAAATAAAAACAAATATTTTAAATGAAAGTTTTCTACGTTGAGAACGTTAAGGAACTGACCAAGGTTACGCAGCTCGCTCCAAAGAAATTGTTGTCTGTAAGACCTGAACATTTTTGAAAATATTGCAGCAAGGCTGGTGGAGAGTTATTTGGAAAAAAATAGATTATCGTCGCAAAAATATATCTCACAAGGGGTGCCACAGGGTTCAGTTTTATGTTCCATCGTATTTTGCATATTTATTAATATCCTTCCTGCTGAATGCCTAAATGCTTTAGTTCATATGTATGCGGATGACGAAAAACTTCATATTGCATTACATCTTTACATCCTATCACTGAGCTAAATTTCCTTTTTAAAGAAGACCTGAAAAGAATATATGCAAAAGGCCGGTTGGAAATGGCCTTCTATTAAATGTCAACAAATCACAACCACAAGCCATTGCAATTTTACATAAACGTTTCGATAAAAAAACATACCTAAATAAGGAGATATTTGCGGCTTTCTAATAACATCGAAACTAATCATGAGCAAACACCTTAAAGCCAAACTAGGGGAAACGAAGCGAGCTACTTCTGAGCAAACAATTTTTCGTGCAACTCCAGACGCCATTCTTCTTTATGGAGCACAAGTTTGGGGATATAGATCTTTCGAAGCTGTAGAGAAGCTTCTCCGGCATTTCACTAAGAGGTTTTTTAGATTACCAAACAATTCACCGAATTAAAGATATATGTTGCATTTAGAGTCTGGGTTCCTTTGTTTTTGAATAATGAATATCTACACTAAAACTGCACTTCAACTATGTATGTGGAAAGAGTTAATGGGAATGAATGATAAAAATAGTACTTTTGGATTCAATTTCGACGGAAGGAGATTTTGTTTAAGAATAGAAGCAACTGGCAACAGACTGTGGGTTCAACTTGCGGATTACACCAGAAGAGCAACTGTAATCCATAGACCCGAAGCTTGATGTATTGCTGAGAAAATCTGGAGGCAGAATGAACGATAACTTGATGGAAGAAGCCCATATGTCACAGTACAGACTGTACTACAGTAAATTAAATCAACGAGAAACATGATTCTTATACAGGGATGGCCCCAGCCGAACTTGTGCCCTGAGCAAGATTTGTAGAAAACACCCCTTTTTTTATATTTGCATCTTTAGTTTTACGATATTTTGAGTTAAATTATCCTTGAATGCAACAATGAAAGTGAAGTTATGTAAAGGGTCCGCCATCTAACGTTTTTTTTTCAACTGGTGCTTATTTCGTGAATGATAACACTTAGCTCATGTCTGATTTGACAGATAATTAGTTTTATCCTTCCGCTGAACGAATATGGTTGTGTATACGCTTCGCTAAGTGGGCCTGCGATCGACTTAGAGAAGTTGCCTATTTTGCCAAAAAAATCATCTTTTCAGATGAAGCTCGTTTTGATCTTGGCGGGTAGTAAAAAAGCAAAATTGTCGCATTTGGGGCACAGAAAACCCGCAAGCATACATTGAAAAGCCGATACCCCCAAAACGAGTCACTGTTTGGTGCGGATTTTGGTCCAGAGGCATAATTGGGCCATTTTCGAAAATGAGCAAGAAGTGGCCGTTACAGTCAGTGGCGATCGTTATCGGGCCATATTGAAGGAATTTTTGTTCACAAAAATTGAAGAGGAGGATATTGGCAACATTAGGTTTCAACAGGACGGCGCTACGTGCCACACAGCCGAAGCTACACTCGATGTTTTGCGCCATTTGGCGGACCCTTTAGTTAGTGTGCAAAAAATAACTTAGCACAGTTGTGATGGATGTTATTTTGGGATTATTTGAAGAAGATTTGTGGTTAAAAAGCATATGGCATTACATATTTGTCTGCGCAAGATCAGATTACATTTTCTTGATCCTTGTAATGAGCCCCCAGAATGTTGCGCTCTGTGCATTTGCACATCTTGCACATATGGTTGGTCTGGCCCTGTTCTTAAAGCAAACTATTTCACGGAACTTATGATTCTGATCATAAATTTAATATATTGAGTTTTCAACAGGCTGGTCTTCGAGTCTTCGAGTTTAATGCCTAAAATTGACGAATTTCGTTACACATTTGAAAATTCTAAGGTTGACGTAGTTTGTGTATCTGAAACTTGGTTTAATGTTTCTCAAAACCATCAACTATGTTCACTGGCGGGTTATAAGATATATCGTTCGGATAGGGTGCGTTGTCGCGGTGGGGGTGTTGCTATGTATGTGAGAGAAGGGATAAAAAGGAAACATATAACTTCTTCAAGTGAGGATATGTTGAATTCGAGTTTGTTTTTGTTGAATTAACCAACAGCAATGAAAAGCTTCTGATGGGTACCATTTATAGACCAAACAGACACGTCTGTATGTCTGCGCTTATTTGTCTTTGAGAAGAAATAACAGTTTCTTGTCCAAATGTTGTTTTATGTGGGGATTTCAATTGTAACCTTCTTGGTGAAAACTATTTCTTGGAAGATTTTATTTGTCTTAATCTTTACTCTGTCGACAAACCTTCTGCCACCCATTTTTCGAATTCTGACCACACTCTTGGATCTTTTTCTTGTAGTTGATGTAAGTAAAGTTATGCTTTACGATCAGTTGTCAGCACCAGCCTTCTCGAAGCATGATCTAATCTTTTTGAAAATCTTGTCATAAAATACCGAGATTTTAAACAAATTAACTATGTTTTACTTGAGATGAATGCAAGTAACATAAACTGGAATAATATTTTTGAAATTCCATCGCCTTGTGGGCAGGTAGATTTTCTAAATAGCAATATCTACAGACTTTTTGAAAACCATCTTCCCTTAAAAACTAAAACTTGTGCCCCGAAAAATAAACTTTGGTTTACAAATGAAATTCGATCACTGATAAGACAACGTGACTTAGCCTATAAACGATGGAAAATGTTTCGTATTAACACTCTTCATCAAAAATTTACATCTCTTCGCAACAAAACTGTTAAGGAAATCCGTAAAGCAAAAGCCTCCTTGTATTCAAGTCGCATCAATACTTCTTTAAATACCAAACAAGTCTGGAAAAATTTGAAAAGTATCGGCATAGGGAGTAAATCTTATGTCTATGCAGATGGCATAAACATCGACGCTTACGCTCTAAGCCAATCATTTGTAGCTAACCTTAATATAAGCAATCATTCTTCAGGATATTTACAATTTTCCGAAATACCATCTTCATCCTATAATTCAATCATGAATTCTTTTAGGTTTTCCACTATTACATCCTGGTAGAAGCGCTGCTTTCTATAAAATCTAACGTAAAAGGTCTTGATAACATGCATCCTTCGTTTTTAAAAATTCTTTTACCAACTCCTCTGCCCTATGTAACCCATGTGTTCAATACCATCTTAACATCAAGTTCCTATCAAGAACAATGGATGAAAGCGAAAATTGTACCTGTCCCAAAGGCATCAAAAGAAGACGAGTTTAGGCCAATTTCGATACTACCATTTATATCAAAGGTTTTTGAAAAAGTCGTTCAAAAACAGAAAAGCGAGTTCCTTGATTCATTTAATTTACTGACAACTAAACAATCAGGATTTCGAAAGAAAAATAGTTGCATAACAGCTTTGTTGAGTGTTTTCGAATATATAAGAAAAGCTATTGACGAGGATAACGTTACATTTTTGATACTTCTCTTCTCTCTTCTCTTCTCTCTCCAAAGCATTTGATATGGTCAATCACGGTATACTTTGTGGAAAACTTCTCAATTCGTTCAATTTTTCTAAATCAGCGGTCAAGCTTTTATTCACTTTTCTTACAAGCCGAATGCAAAGAGTAACACTTAATAACGCCCTATCTGATTTCGTATATGTCAATAGTGACGTCCCGCAAGGTTCAATTCTTCGCCCTTTGCTTTTTTCAATATATGTTAATGAACTCCCTACAATTTTAAAACACTGTTCAATACGTGTGTATCCTTCGGGCCTTATTGAACACTATATGTAGCCTGTATAAATGAAGATTTAAATATATTAGAACGCTGGTCACTCGAAAACGGTTTACTTCTGAACCCAAAGAAATCAAAGTGTCTCGTGATTTCAAAAATGAAAATTGATTTGTCTTACTTTCCCCCAATCCTGTTAAATGATTGTCCAATTTCTTTCGTAGATTCAGCTAAAAATTTAGGAGTTGTTTTTAACCGCAGCCTCACCTGAACGAACCAAATAAACAGCACCATTGGTAAATTGTATGGTGTCCTTCGTACGCTATGGTCTAGTCAGCACTTTATTCCAACACACGTTAAAGCTCTTCTTGTGAAAACGCTGGTTTAACCTTGGATTACTTAGGGATGTGAAATTTTTTTGCAATTTAGATTACGAAAGTAAAAGAAAATTAAAAGTTGCTTTTAATAGTGCTATACGATATGTTTACGGACTACGACGCTACGATAGAGTTTCGCATTTGTCAATGCAATTTCTTGGTATGTCATTTGAAAACTTTATAAATTTCCGCACAATTACCTTGTTCTCTGATATACTTATAACGCGCCAGCCTGCTGATCTGTACATTAAAATAATCTTTCTAAATTCTAATAGATCTCTACATCTCGGAATACCGCGTTTTCGTTGCCTGACATCCGAACGCCAGTTTTTTGTCAACTCGGTAAGAATTTGGAATTCATTGCCACGAAAGATTAGAAATATTAAGCGATACGAAGCAATTAGGAAAAGAACTTGAACATTACTATCGTAATTCTTAGTTAATTAATTCGAATCATTGTATAAAAATATTTATGTAACACTTAAATTTTAATCAATCCTGTACCAATTATACATATCAGTAGCTTCACTATTTTATGAGATATTGTATCTAACAGTGTAAGCTTTCCATGAATAAATAAAATACTAAATACTAAATTTAAGATAGATATAATAAGAGTTTAATTAAAATGATAATAAAAATATGCTATAATATAAAAAGATGGTCTCAACGACTTCCATACCACAAGTTTCTTCTGTCTTATCTGAAACTCCAAATACGGTGAACATTTTATAATCGTACAAATCTACTTAAAAAAGAAGTATCCAGTGATTTCAAGTTGTTAACTTGTTCAGCCCAATGAATTTTCGCACGACCGTAAAAGTGCACATTAGGCCAAGTACCACTTGAAATGAATCAATTAAACAACACGTACATGGAATGTGGTCTGCCACGGTTGCACGTAGCACAACACCAAAAATTGCCTCCCCAAAACCAAATCGAATTTCCAAGCTAAGCTGAACTAACCATAGCCAACGAACGACAACGATACTATACTACTTACATAGGGAGCAGACAAAACGTCGATAAGATGCTAACAAGAAGTTAATTAAAAGGTTTTCCACTTTGAAGTCAGCCATACATTCCAAGACCAAGAGTGGAGTATAAGCCGGGCTCGAAGAGAAAGCATCGGCAAGATTTCCCTGCTGGCAAAAGCACAAAACACACATATGATCGCCGATCGGGGCAGATCGGTCTCGGTATATATAATGCTGAAAGTTCCCTGGAGACTAAGCGGCTCTTTGCATGGATCAAATCAGTTCAAGTATTTCAACAGTTGTTGTTGTTGTTTTGTTGGTTTATCTGCAAACAGCTTTGATCTGCTTAACCATTCCAAGCTATATGAAGCCGGCAAATAATGGCATTGCAGCAATAAATCAATTTCGTAATGAGATTAATGTGAATTAAAGATTAATTATTTATGAGTAATTGGATAGTGGATGTCATTTGTGTTACATTCGTGATTTGTGTAACTGATATCGCGAGATTGTTGTCGATTGATTTGTGAGATTCCCCATATCAAGTTACTGAGGTGCATGAGAGGGCAATGTTTTTATAGTCCTTTTATCTTGAGTATTTCTTAAGGTATGGGCTATAGGTATACATGAAGGGAGCTATTTAAGGTCATTATTTGGATACCAAGTCCGATAGAAGACGAAGTTGAAAAGACTGAAAAAGTGAATTTATTAAAGGTCAATACCTATACATAAATTAAGACACAATACGGATCATCCAATTAGGAGGAAAAGGTTGTTTTCGTGGCCACTAAAGAATTTTATGATGATTTCGATTAGTAATCTGGCGTTCTCCTGTGGTAAGTGAAGATGGTTGCATTATATTTGCTCTGGCCTGCCTATATACTGAAAAAAGGTCAATGTCAACAAGAAGGACTATCGCTACCTTAAACAGTCTGATATTTTAATATGAAAACGATATTGGAATAATCGGAAGATCAGAACCAGCCAGTAATTATACTGTATCCACAAAAAAACACATCAAAGACAGTATAAAATTGAAGTAGGGCAATCCCGTAACAACCTTTGGTCAACAGAATAGCAGCCGATAACAAACTGAAAGAAGAAATAGGGTGGCAGGGTTGCCACCTTTTGAAAAATTTTCCGAAGCAGATTTGCAAAAAAAATGCAGCAGATTCAATGTTTTTGCAGTAGATTTATATTTTCAAGAAACAAATTTTGATTAGTTAGTTATTGAAAGTTCTTGTTGTTATTAAAAAAACGCTTACTTTTAAAAATCTGCCTACCTATTACAATGTTAAAAGTACATACTTAAGAAATATTAACTTACAAACTTCTGCTGGAACCAGCAACTTCATCAACACATTGATTTTTCCTACTGCAGCCATTTTTTTTTTTTTTAAATCACTACTAAATAGTAAATAAATACAAATAAAATTACATTTGTATGAATTTCAAATAATTTAAAACAATTATACCTTTTGCGTGCAGATTAAATTAAAAATTTAACCATCAAAAACAAACTCAAATATATAAAAACGTTGCGTTGACGGATTTGCTGTGACAGCGGTCAGTTGTTATCAAAACAAAGCCGATAGCCGAAAGCTGTAAGCATAAATTAAAGGGTGGCATTCATAGCCGTGTTCCATTGGGCCTTGAAAAGTACTTTTTAGTACTTCCCAGTAGATGATGAATGGAATGCTTTCATTTTGCCAAAAGTAAAATCTAACCTCAATATCAATTTAATTTCGGTTTTGTTTTCTTATTTTACTTTAAAATGTGAAAAATGTCAACAACAATAATCTATTACGTAATTTCTGTTGATTGGTGATATCTTTTTCTTGTTTGGAAACATTCTGTTACTAGATTAATGAACTACTTTCAACTACTTCGACCACAGAGTAGAAGTAGTTGACTGCAGCCAGAAGTACTTGGCAGTAGATACTGGAGCCCAAAGGAACACACCTCATGAAGAATGAGAATGACTGCATTCAATGACAGAATTGAAAAATAATTTTATGGATTATTTTTTTAAAGATTTTTTTTCGTAAAACCAAAAGTGCAGTAGATTTGATTTGGAAGCAGTAGATTTATTTTTCGAAAAAAGTGCAGTAGATCTACTGCAATTGCAGAAAAGTGACAACCCTGTACGGAGGCGGCTGCTCAAATTCAAAAGAGTCTGTAAAGGTAACGCTTGTGTGTAACACTTTATTATGTTTAGACCAAACATTCAAGAATTGGTTGCTAACAGTGTTGCCGCAACCTGAAAATAAAAGTCGCTAGACCAACCCCCAGAAGTCGCTAGATTGGCTAAAATTTCGAAAACAGAAAGTCGCTAGAAGTCGCCAGAAAAAAATAACTAAACAAAATTCTTTTTGAACAAGCTATTTATTTTAAAGCAGGTAATAGTTTTTGAATAAAATAATTTAAAATAAAAATAATTCAGTCTCATTGTTAACACAAGTCTTATTATAATAAAAAATAACATAACATAAAAATGAATATATAATAAATATGTATCAAATTTTTATATATTTAAGCTGAGTCTATACAACAAATAATATCATCATCGATTACATCGACTTCATCGGTTTCAATATTCTCTAATGTATTTTTAAAAACATTTTTTTTTAGATTAATTTCAGTTAATTCATAGTTATGACAATTTTTTTTAAGTATCTTTAGTTGATTTCTGATTAGCATAATGGAATTTAAAGTTTTTGTTGACAATTTATTCCTTTGTTTACTTTTTACAAGATTCATCATGCTAAAAATACGTTCTACTTCAGCATTAGAATGTGGAAGTGACATCACAGTTCGAGAAAGTTCAAATAATTCCTGATATGTATTGACACCCGCTGCATCTTTGTACCTTGAAACTTCTCCCCAAAACTTAACACTATCATGAAGTTCTTCCCAATGCACAAAGTTAATAATAGTCCATTGCTTTAAAATTTTTTCAATATCGTCATCAGGAAAATCTAAACTTTTAGCCAAATCAATTATTGATCGGTCTTTTATAGGTTTCAATGCATTTTGAACCGACAGCAACTGCATTTTTTCTAATGCAATGTAATTACTCGGAACTCTTTTTTGAAGTTCTTTTATTAATTTTATTATAAAATAAATACAATTGCTTCTTACAACGCTTATTACATCACTCGATAATTTTGATTCCGAAACTTTAGATTCAAAAATATAACCCAGATATGGGTTTGCCAACAGATGATTTTCAATTTCACAAGATAAATAGTCTTTGTCAGTTTGAATAACATTGGGCATAATAACATAGCTGCAAAGAGAGCGTAGTAACAAAATTAATGAATTTAAAAGTTCAAATGGATCACAATGTTCACCTTCAAAAATTTTTATTGCAGTTTGAACTGTTCCTAAGGTACTTTTTAAAAAAACAAAGTAAAGGCGGTTGCTTTCATCACTATACATTGAATATAATTGGTCCGCGGTATAACAATTACTTTTTGTCACACCAAAGTGAAGTTTTAACTCCTCCCACTGCGCTAATATTCTAACTACAGCAGGTTCAATAGATAACCAACGGGTGTCACATACCTTTAAAATTTTCAAAGGAGTTTCCCCGCAATTTATCAATTCATAAATTTTACTGTACTCCTCCTAACGTTTAGGTGAATGCGAAAACCAATTGTAACTTTCTCTTATTAGAAATTCAAGTTTTTTTGGCAGGGAATTTTCAGACGAACGACTTACTGCCAACTGTAGCGAATGGCACATGCATCTGATTAAAACCAAGTTAGGTAAGTTATGTTCCATTTTAAGTATTGTATAGACACTTTTTTTTTTCGCCTGTCATAACAGATGCATTGTCGGTACCGATGCCTACCATATTTTGTATTGGTATATTATGACAAACCAAACAATTTATTAAGGCAGAAACAATACCTTTTGCATCGCTGCTTTCTAATAATTCCAATGATAAAAACGACGAAACTACTGCAGCTTTTGAGGAACTGAAGTAACGAACTACAATTCCCAAAAATTTTTTGACGCTATTATCAGTTGATTCGTCTATAATGACACTATACTTCTGGGCATTGTTTATCTCGTTTACGTTGACTTCTCTAAAATGAGGAGCCAAACCGTCGTTTATTATTTTGGTGCACTTTGTTCGGTATAGTTGCAGAAGAGCTGCTTTCGAGTCCTTAAAGGCTTTTTTACACAATTCGCCTAGGTGGTCAATCTGCAAGATCGCTGTGTGCTCCGCAATGAATAGTGCCAACATACCTTCTGCTCGATTAACAGAAAAATCTTCAATTTTCTTTTTGAATTCGATGACTTTATTTCTTGAGATAAGATCTGCGTGCTTCTTATGTTTGGATGTTGTTTGATGCTTTTTAAGATCTGAAACCTTTGCATATATTTGAATCCTACAGAGGATGCAATATGCCTTTGTTTCTTCATCTGCAACTGCTCTTATCCAGGATTTATATTCCGGGTCATTTTCCCAAGACTGTCGGTATTTTTGAGCGTAGGATTTTTTTTTCAATGGAAGATCCATATATAAAGTACCTTGAATATTGAATATAATAAGCATAAGCATACTTACAAAACAATTAATTAAATTTCCAAAAACTGCACCGTGAATTTCAGGTTTCAGCGTTCCAACCGATTCGACAACGACAATACAATTCAGAAACTTTTGAAGTTTAAATTAAGCATAACAAAGAAGAACAAACAAACAGGAAACAGATGGATGACTTAATTCAGACTACTGCACTCACTCACACTCGCGCATTTCGGATAGAGCGTGCAACGTGGTGAATTTAAGTTTCCATTAATTGGAAATATGGTATGTTAAATTATTATTCCAATGCCAGGGATGAGTAATTTGAAATAAAAAGTATTATTTGCATATCGTAACTCACAAATTCAGAAGTCGCTAGAAAGTCGCTAGAAATAATCTAGCGACATTAAAATATTTTTTGTCGCTTTCTAAGTGGAATTGTCGCTAGATATAGCGACAAAGTCGCTAAAACGGCAACCCTGGTTGCTAAGGAGAAAATCACTCTTAAACACGTTGGAGATAATTCTAAAGGTGAATTGTTGGCCCGTATAAAAAGAAGAGCAGTCCTGGAGAAGAGCATCAACCACAAATTGTAACAAGGAGCAGATATAAATGTAGTGACGAAATGGCTTAGACCTGCACGAACCCGATAAGACTTAGATCTTAGAGTTCGTAATTTGATGGCATTGGCTCGAGATCGCGAATGCAGAGATATGTTGAAGTTGTAGAGCTGATGATGATATGAATATGGAACAAGCTGTAATTAAGGTAAATCTTGTTTGAAGTCCTGGCGGAAATAATCTCAGAGTTTCGCCACAATAAGTCAATTCCAAACATTAATCAGGTGTCATCCGTCATGAAACCTGTTGTATCAACTAGAGGGAGCTGACAAATATGCGGAACCTGGAGGTTATCTATTTATCACCCAGATAGCGTACAGTCAAAGTTTCCGTCGGTCTCCCATGCTGAGGTTTAACGCTTGGATTGACTTGGATTTCCGCCCTTATAAGTCGTCCTCTTTCACTTTCTGGCTCTCGTCGTGGCATCATCTTTCAAATCTACCAAAATTTCTTACTGTTAATTAATTAAGTTCTAAGAATAAAATCGGATTTACTTAAACCCACAATCGTATCAAAACCTTTAACAAGTCTTTACTAATCTTCTTAATATGATCAATTAATTAACACCATAGGTAAAAGTCTGAAAGTTAGAAATATTCTAATACTTAAAGTGTACTTACTTGAGCTGTTTAATTTCAATATTAATTCCCAATCGACACTATACCAATAAACCAAGACCAGAGTTCATCTGTGCAACGGTTGCGAGTCGGCTGTAAAGTGTTGCCAAGTTGCAAAAAAATGAAGCTCGAAATCACATTAAAAAGCTCAGGCTCTGTTTTCCTGTGCGAGATCATCCCAATTTAAGAGTTAAACCCAAACCCTTTAATTAACTCTGGATAAACTCAACAGATTTGTATATAGGTACACCTCTTTAAAAGATATTTAAAAGCTTAAGCTGAAAAACTGAGTCACTCGCTAACTCGGATTTAATTTATAATTAAGACAAAGTGCCAGTTGTAAAAAGGTAGTTTAAATAATTATCCATGGTTCAGCGATTTTAACTCGCTGATTTTGGCAGATTATCTGCAGTCCAACGATGGTTCAAGGTTCAAATATGTGATAATAGCCAGTTACATCTTTGAACTATCGCTGAAGATCATTTAATCCGCCGAAATCGGTGAGTTAAAATCACTCAACCATGGATTAATATTTGAACAACGTTTGTACAACTACGTTTGTTGCCCATTACTAACTCTAATTTAACTCAGAGTTAAGTCAGCACTGAGAAAATTTAACAGTTGATAGCGGCCATATTGTTGAAGCTACATCTGCCAAATTAGCTGTCATTTATTCAGTCTGTTTTTTCGAAACCACCATTGACGGATATAGCGTTCAACCACACGTCGTGCTAATGATAAAATTGTTTTATCAAACAAATGTTCTGTTATTTGGGAAACGTTCCGACAGCTTCGCACATTTAAGGTCGCATCTTCAGCGATGAGGCCCATTTCTGGATGAATGGGTACATCAAGAAACAAAATTGTCGAATATGCAGGACGATACCAATCCATATAAGATCCAATAGCGTCCTATGCATCCCGAAAACGTCACTTTTTTTGGGCTGCTGGCGTCATCGCGTCCATATTTCTTTGAGAACGACGTTGGCCAGGCCATCACCGTCAATGGCGAGCGCTATAGGTCGATGATTACCAAATTCTTTTGGCCTGAATTGGATGACATGGACACCAAAACGACATGTGGCTTCAACAGAACGGCGCTGCGCGCCACACAACTAACGACACATTGGAAATTCCGCACGAGCAATTCGAGGGCATGTTCAATTGTTCATCTCACGTGGAGGTGATGTGATCTGAACTGGTCACCCAGATCATGCTATTTGACCCCATTTGACTTTTTCTTGTAAGGTTTTCTGAAGTCGCTGGTCTATGAGAAAAAGCCACAAACCACAAAGCCAACATAACCAATGCCATCGGTCAAATTCAGCCTGATTTATTGGCCAGAGTCATGGAAAATTGGACATTTCCCACCCAGAGAACCCGCGGCGGACATTTAAACGATGTTATATTCCATACATAATGGCATCGATAGGCCTTTCAAACGAAGAAAAAAATTCGATAATTCGACAAAATGAAACGCTTAATGAAAGACCCTGTATTATTGGCTGATTATTTTACACATCTATAAAACTAGTCTATCAATCTTCTTAAATAATCTAGGAAAAAATCATTTCTCGTTATTTGATCTCTTAGGCCCAGTTTTTCAGTGGTGAGTTAAAACAGAGTTAACTAAATCTATCGAAGTAAATAAACCCACAATTAACTGAGGAAGCAGTTTTTCGGTGGAGAATGAATGATGCAGAATGACTAAAAACGCTCAATGGATAAAATATCAAGAGAATCTGGGCAGTTATTCCTGAGTTAATTCACCAAATTTGATGAGTTAACTCGGATGTAACTTTAATCTCCCACTGAAAAACTGAACCTTAATAAGACCAACTCATAAACGGGATTGGTTCGGGCTGGGTTTAAAGGGTTGCGCCCGTCCAAATGCAGCTAACAGTGTTATTTTTTCGTTTTTAGTTATGACCATTTCGTCAAAGTTTTGGGTCAAGAGGGTTTCCAGAAATCCTCAAAGAACAAATGAACCAAACAAAAAACTCTTTTTGAGTCTAAAAACATAACAAATTCATCTTTTCTTGCTAAGGAAATGGAATGAGACATGGATCTTACCATAAATTATGTTTTACTTAAAACATTTCTACTACCTATTTCTTATAATATACTATTAACCATTATATGTCCATTCAACTTGTTTCACCGAACGTGTATAAATGATGTATCCATAAAAAACTATCCTTTCAATTTTCCCATGGTTACACTTTTAGAATTAATTACAAAAATTACAACATCGTAGCAATAAATTTTCCACTTATTAGCAAAACGAACACAAAAAAAAACTCAGTCAAACAGAAGTGGAACACCCCAAAGAAACACGACATGTTGAAACAAAAAAAAAAAATCCTTCAATGAATGCCCAACCAATCGTTTTGCAATAAATTAATGAAATGTGCTCTTTTCGAACCGCGATATTCCTGTTCGTGCTGTTGGAGTTGAAGTCATTGCAAACAGCAGGCTTGACAATGCTGTGATAAGATCTCACATCTCCAACTACTGGCACACATCATCCAGCCTCTTGATCTTCATCCCAAGCACAATTCGAACAAAAAGAAGAGAAACCAAAATATAAACACCGAGAACACCACCCCCTGCCCGCTTGTGTCATCTTGATGTTCAATTTCCTGCCAATACAAGAGAACAAGCCAATACCAGTTCTTCTTTCTCCGATCCCGAATACTGAATCCCGATCCGATCCTGACTTCCTCTCTATACCTACCTGTAGTTGCAGTGAAAGAGATCACCCAGTCAAAGACAGAGTGAAGACATTTTCATTTCGAATCCAGCGACAAGCTCTGTAACAGGGAATTAATTAAAGTCACTCCGATCATTAATAAATTTCTAATTAGAGGGAGATAACTTATTCCTTTCTGGAGCAAACGGGGATGATGCCACAGAGAGCCACAACCTGGGGCCACTCGAGAATTTATTGCCACCAACAATGGACAGCGGCGACAGCCAGCATATGCAGCAACTGCAGAAGAAGCTGTTGCACCAACAAAACATCACATCAACAACTATATACTATAGCAACAGTCAGCAGTCCAAACTATGTGAAATGCAGCTGCAACCTGTGCTGACATCTAACAGTCGAACATGAAAGCCAACACAGCAAAAAATATTGCCATCGCGATTATTATTGATTTGATTTCATTAATGCAACGTTTTATGCACATTGGCGACGACAACGTGTCCTGACTTCACAACATGGATACTTGGATGCCTCACAGTGTTGTCACAACACTGATGCTGCATCCTTCTTGGGATGCGGCCCTAACTGGTCTAGAATTTATATCTAGACAGGCTGATTACAACGACTTCGGTAAGTCTCCTCCGTCTCGTGCATCACGAACCAGATGAACGCAACGCCAGAATTTTCGCACACTTAACGCCTGATAAACTATGAAGAAGTTGCCAACCGGTTGCGATTGCCAAGCGAAGTTCGCGCTTAATGATTGAATAATTATCAACAATTGACGGTGTTGTGTCGAGTTGAGCGTTTTAAATTCATAAAATACAATTAGGACTTCGATTTGTCATTAATTTGGAATTTTAAATGATACCATCGCCTTCGGCTCGTTATGGCGAAAAATACAAACAAACAAACGCGTATAATGTGGTTCTTATGGGTCGAGGAGTTGTGCTGCAGTCGCAGGCATATATTTTTAATGATTATAAGTACAAGCTAAACGCCTAGAGTTACAAGTTATGAAGAGTTGCATCTTCGGAAAAAAAAATTCTTGTAGAAGCAATACGAGCCCGAAGATATGAAACGTGGAAGGTATGTGGGTCTCATTGTGTGTCCAAGAATTTAAATGGTAGGTAAAGCACCGGAAATAAGTCGTGTTTTTTTTTTTAACTTAAGGAAGATGCTTATAAAGCCTAAACTGTACTCCACTATACGAAGCGTAACAGCTCAGAAACCGAGTATAATCTATTCGAAATCTAGCAACCGCTTCATGATTCAGCTTTCAGCGTTCAATACACGATACAATTATTGTACCGATTATCGTACCAAAGTATCCGCTGTACTGATATCGCATCGTCGAATGTTGTCGAGCGAAAACGAGCGGTTGCATACGACAGTTGATGAAATCGTGAGTTAGTCGTATGGTGTGGGTGCTCACTTTCGATATCGCAACCGATATCGGTACAACTCAAGTCGGTAAGACAGAAGGTACCGTGTATTGAGCGCTTTAGACTGGTGATGTAGGTATTTGGATTAATTCGGGACAAATGATGCACGTTGGGTAAAAAGGCTTAAGAAGTTAGGAAAAGTACAAATTTAGTTAAATGTTGAAATAGTAGAAATACACTCTAAGCTCTGGCTTGTGAAGAAAGGCTCGTTTTGACGAAAGCAAAACGTCGGAAAAATGAATAACGAAGCTTTAAAACTCCTACACACACCCTAATCGTAACAGTCTCACATAGAACATATCACACAACTCACTATGCCACCACAACAACCTATACTGTCATTTACCTCCAAACCAAAGTAGAGGCCTCAGCCACGAAGAAAAAGCATCACACGTGTTACGGCACGCGTACACCTAGTCCTAGTCATCGGCCGAACTCGGCCGATCGAACCAAACGTATAGGAAGGAGAGAGAGCGCGTACACCACTGAAAGCGACATCGTCCGATGACGTCCGTTAATAAGCGAACAACCGACATATACCAACCAGCGCTGCCACCCTATAGATGATTGAGCGCAGTATATGTATATCAGAAAAAAACGCAGTAGATTGCAATATACCGCAGTAGATCTTACAATATACAAAAACTTTTTTTTTTCATTTCATAAAACTACATTTTTTTTAATTTATTTGTGGTTTTCTTTGAGAAATTTAAATCTTGCTACCGACTTAACGAAAACTTATTTCCCAGTTTTGGAGGAAGGCATTTCAATTAGAAAAAAAAGGAGATGGTTCTAATATGTTTCCTTTTCTTAAAAAAATCCTCGAAGTCGGTTGAAAGGCATATTTATTTAAATAAAACAAAACTGAGGAATAATAGACCTAAGCCAGAAAATTTGAGTGGAATTCTTCACGCAGACGCTTTTCAAAAATATAAATTGCTATGATCTGAAATTTAAGTAAAAAAAATATGTATGATTTTAAGGAATAGAATGGTCTCGATTAAAAATGTGCATATATTTTGTAATTTAAATGACTGATTAAATTAATATTCTTTAACAAGATGTTTATTGTGATTTATCCAAGTTTTTTTTTTAATAAAGGATTATTTCATTATTTAAATCATATACGTGTTTTTAAACTATTAGGTGAGGCTTTTTTGATGTGTAAACATCTATGCTGGCGGCAGAGTGAAAAAAACGTGAACGTTCGTGTGCAACGTTACGTCGTGCAACGTTACGTCGTGCAACGTTACGTCGTGCAACGTTACGATCTGCATACTAGGATGGGTGCGTTCAGTGAAAAAAATCTTAAGATCCCCTTCTAGCAAAAAACAAGTCCGTTTTAAATCCGTGCACGTTGATGTTTACACATATTTACCGTGAGTCCCGGCACTCACACAATTTTTTTTTTATTGAAGAAGGCATCTTTTTTCGCAAGTGAAACATTATTTTGCCCAAAGTGGCTGGCAACGCTGCTTACAACAATCTTTTGCTTGGCCCAGATTCTGTTACGCGGGGATTTCCATTTTTATTTGTTTCTGTTATCCTATTTGCCGGCACCTCATTGCTTTTGCTACTGAACTAATCATTAAACACATTAAGATTGCAAAAGTTTCTTATATCTAATAATGAATTTGTCCATTTTCAAAATAAATAACTCTAAGAAAGTAGAAACACAACAAAAAAACAATAGAACCAAAAGAAAACAAAAACAAATGGCATAGGTAATGTGTCAGTTTGATGTTTTTGAGCCGATAGCAGCAAGTCAATGTAATTTGAAATATGTAGCCGGTGGATGCATTCAGAGTGGACATGGTTGCGCATTTCGAATTTTTGATAGACGTTCTTAGAGCCAACTTTGGGTAGTGATCAAAATTCTTAATAAAAGAGGAGTAGGTTCGGACTTCAGAAATCGCATTTCGAAGTAGATCGAAATAAAAATCGCAGTGAAACCAAAATGTTCGAAGTAGAATTTTAATTTATATTAAAGGCTACTACATTCAACACTTTTTGCAAAAGAGTGGCAAAAAGTGGAAAAATGAAAATCAAAAACAAATTGTGCTTAATCTGTCAAATCAATCTGAAATGACAAATCAAAAACCCTTTTACCCACACAGGCATCTCTAAAGGTTAGCAAAGCGCAGTGTAGCAGTAGATTTGAAAAAGCGAAGTAAATCTACTGCTTTCGCACTCGCAGTAAAGTCCGAACGCTGCTCCAGACGGTGCGTCCGAGATCGGAAGTAGTGTATGCAGACGAACGTCGGAGACAGTCGTCCGAATAGCTTCAACCCGATATCGGCTGATGATTCGGTACACATTTTAGAAGCGTACCCAGCCTTCTGCACACAACTCGAGAAATGATTTAATAAATTTCACACAGTTTTGCAATGTCAGATATTTCACTGTCAAAGTGTTCAATAAAAACTTAAAAATTAACGCCACTTCGTGTAGCTTGTCTGTAGCGGTTGTCTGTTAAAACTGTTGTGAGCTACACATAACCTGTAAACAGGGGTAGTACGCGTCTATGACGATACGTGTGCTTCTAGGGCAGAAGACCTTAGTCGCTTTCCTCCAAGCCTCAAGGTTACATAAAGGTTATGTTAACTCTATGTGGAGATGTAGGGAAGTGATACCTTGTATTTCATTTGAACGAAATTGATGCTTAATCTACTACGGCTTTGTTCGACCAAAGAAATAATTGTTAAACAAATTCTAAGCAAACAAACAACTTTATTCTTAACTTTTATACTTCTACCAGTCAAGAAATATGAGCTTGCCAGGAAAACTTGGCTATACGCTGCAAATTTTTGAATTTTTTTTCTTTTACTACTTTTACTATTTGTTATATAGCTACTAATAGTACAAAGATCACATTATTCTACTTCCTTTTTAAATTAATAATGATTTAACAAAAATAAACGGAAGGTTCTACCGAGATTTGAACTCGGATCGCTGGATTCAAAGTCCAGAGTGCTAACCATTACACCATAGAACCGTTATGATCGGCTTAAGCCCGTGCAACATTGGGTTGAATATGTGTATCTCTCGAATTTGTTGTATTGAAATGTATTAGATATGTACATATTTATTTATCTTGGACTAAATGAAAACAGATGTATCATTGTTCTATCTTTTATTAATAATAATTCAAAATGATTTGAAACAAATTGTGAGAATGAAAACCTGGGCAAAATTACCGAATTAGGCGTTTTTCTTTTTTTCAGAATTCAGAATAGATCTCTGAACAGAGGTCTGAACGTCCTCTGAACGAACGTCGTGTGAACGAACACACCTGAACCATGCATCAAAGAATACAAGATCACGCCACTTCTATTTTTTCACTTTGTTGTTGTAATTTTGACTACTCGTCGTGACGCAATACGAGCCAAATGATATTCACTTTTTGTTCAATTTGTTTGAGGTATATAGGGGCGCGAAAACTTAAAGGTATTTACATTTGTTTTTAAAGTGAATTGTTTGTTATAATGTATTTGAAATATTGTGAAATATATGTTTTTCTAATAGTAATAAAAATAAAAATAATAAAACATGAAGGAAATATGACTGATATTTTCATTTTTTCACACCACTCTGCTTTTAAATGTTGTTTTTTTTGGCGATTTATATTTCTTAAAACAATTTAACATAAATTTTAAAACAATTTTCGGTGGTATTTTATTACTTTTAAAACGAAAAGCCTTTTTAATCATTTAATTATACGCACACGAAAAGCCATCTTCACTGCAATTTACTTTGCTATGACATTTGCTGTTGTTGTTTTGGCTCGTATGACGTAGAAGTGGCGCAATATTGTATTCTTTGATTCATGCACATGCACTTGAACTGTCAAATGCTTGTATTCAGCATTTAACTCTGTCTGCTCAGTTATTTTATTCTGAGCTCATAGAGCACACTCTAAACACGTTCAGAACGAAAAAAGAAACACAAATTTGAAGCTCTGAACACACAGAGCTCTGCTCTGAACTAAGAACAAAAAAAAAACCCCTATAAGTGACTGATCCAGCTGGTGCCATCAGTGATCGAATGAACGAGTAAAACCGATGGGGATGATTGCTCCATAACGTGAGTGGTAATGCCAAACTCACATAATTCAGTCACGTATTACTCGATAACTGATGCGGCCCTTGTCTTACTTAGGTATATTTTTCCAAAAAGTAGTTCAATTGCACTTTCAGTGGAAAAAATGAAGCATTTTATTTTTTATTTATTGACTTTTTGTATAATAAAATTTTTTGTCATTAAAATTAATTGGAATTAGTTTTGTTTTCGAATCCAAAGTGGAGCTAATCATTTTTCGATTTTCCGGTTATAGCTCTGGGGCTTAAGTACTTATACCTTTCAAATGGTATACTTTTTTGCGAATATGCCACATTATGAGGTGCCAAGATCCCGGAGCCTGTGTTCTGTATTACCAATATTGGAAGATGCTATAACTTTTGCAAATGGCGGCAACTATCAGTTTTGCTTTGATATTTGTGAAGATGCAAATTATACGTTGACAACCATAGTGGCCTTACTGATTTCGAAAACTTTTGGCTGTCGTTTTGGCGATGGGCACTGAAATTATTATAATATAAAAGTTTAAGAAATGGCTTACCCATAATATCTATGCATTTACACAAAGGGAATTGCCCATTTCTGGCCCAGAGTGAACATACAATCAACGAGTTTGGTATTAAATGAAAAGTGACGTGAAGCCCGATACATAAGAAAAACATTTTTAAAATCGTTAATGGGGAATCCGAGATATTTGGGCTTGAAGTTACCGATTGCAGAATAATGATTTCAGTTTATGTTACAAATAATTGTCCATAACAGACTAAATAATTGACTTCGAAAAAATGTTTTAATATCAGACGGAAGGTCTTTAAAAAAGAACCAAAATTATTTTGATAATGTTGAAGACATTTTGAGATATTGAGTTTTAACTTCTAGAAAAGCCACTTTTTTTGCGCGGTCTTTGTCAGACCAATATTTCAAAAAATTCAGTGATGACCTATACATTTTGTAGCTCTAGTGAAAAGCTTATTTTATTAATTATATACAAGGTCATTAATAAGGCATTTGACACCTGTCAATCAGCTGTCATTTGAAGTGTCATAATATTAGATGAATGTTTGCAATTTACGATAGTGGATGGCTTAGCAATCGAACAACGCGTTAAAATTATTAAAACTTACTACAAAAGTGGTGATTCAAACGTAGCCACTTTTCTTATTTTTTTTATTTTTTCATCTTCTGACTACATTTAACAATATTATTATATTACATACAATCATTTATTGGTTATTATTAAAAATACTAGAAATGTTATTCTTAAAAATACCTCTATACATTTGAAGGTCGACTTCATTATTAATTGAATTAAACAGTGATAACGAACGAGTTATAGGTTCATTAAGACCATAGTTTGCACTGTGATTGGGAACAAGAAAAAGAACGTCTCTGATTCTAAGATTTCTCTCAGGAACATAAAAAAGCATAAGATTCAGTAATTCGGGTGAATTAATTCTTTCAACAACTACGTCTTTCACAAAAAGTTTACATATGGTTTCTCGAGGGATTTTTAAAGATTAAAGATCAATCAATGCGCACCTAGATTAATACGACGCACGGTAAACCTTCTGACCAACACAAATTTATCAACGCAAAGCGCTTGAATCTTCTTTGGATGTTTTCGATCCTATCAGAAGAGTTTTCATAAAAAGGAGACCATATAACGCAGCAGTACTCCAAAGAAGTCATAATTAAAGATGTATAAATAGCTTTTAAAGTATAACTATCCTTAAAAACTACAGCATTTCGCTTTAAAAAAACCTAGAAGCGAATTTGCCTTTGATATGAAGAAATTAATATGTGATGAAAAAGACAACTTCGTATCAAAAATAACGCCAAGATCCTTAATTTCACTAACAGTCGATAGAATTTCGTTGCCAAGACTATAATTATATAGAGTTCTTGGTATTGAACGAAAAGCTCTACAAAATTTACATTTGGAGATATTTAAATCAAGATGATTAAATGTACACCACTGATACAACTTATCTATGTCTTTTTAAAATTTCAAGCAATCTTCAATCGTTGATATTGGAAAGTATAGTTTTAAATCGTCTGCACACATTAGACAATCTCCATACTCTTAAAGGTCAGGAATGTCATTTACGAAATGATTAAAAGAAGAGGTCCCAGATGACTACCCTGAGGGAGACCCGACAGTACATCAATAAAAAATGATTGATCATGTCCAATTTTACAACCTGTTTCCGATTCGTCAAATAAGATTCCAGCCATTTAAAAAAACGTAATTTGAACCCCATGTGCGAAACGGCACATTCAGATAGAAAAGGGGAGGAATCGAATGTTGTGATCGAAACTCAAATGCGTTTACAGAGTTCTTAGAAGTGATTGGAGCGTTCATTTTGAACGGAAGGGGATATGGTGACAGGACTGGCGAATTTACATTTGTGAGCGGCAGAGGGTCTTCGGTCATCGATTACTGTTGTCCATCATATAATTCCATTGATGTCATAAAAGACTTTAGAATCGGCTGTGAAACTTTCTCCGATCATATGCCCCTCATAGTAAGTCTTTCTATACAGGAAGTTACAGCGATCAATGATACTATGAAACTTTTACCAAGACTTAAGTGGCGCGATGAAAGAGAACCCACATACGTATGTAGTCTAATACTTACGTAGGTGAAAATCTCTGTCTTGCAATTAAAGAATGTGTTTACATTGCTAATGGGGAAAAAAATCAGTATAGCCTGAATTTCATTCAAAAGAAACCATGGTTTGTACAGCTTGTTTTTACGCTAGGGGTGAAGTATTGAAAAACATTAAAATGCACAGAAAACACAATATCGAGGTTTACAGAAGATACTACCGAGAATCGAACAAAAAATACAAAGCCTCATGCATACTGAAGCAACGCAATTACTATATAAATATCGCAAGTCAACTAGCGTCAGTCAAGTCAACAAACGATTTGTGGAAACTCGCTAAAATAATGCGCGGTAGCAATAACAATCGGAAATTAGATATAACAGAATTTGAGTTTAGAACACACTTATATCATACGAATATAGCTTAAATACAGATATCTATATACCTTTGCTTGATGAAGACATTAAAATGGATGAAGTTCAATCAGTTATCGCATCAGCAAAAGATAACAAAGCCCCCGGCATCGATGGTAATTAAAGAAATCCACCGACTATTTTCCAACATCTTTAGTACAGGAACCATTCCCGATTCTTTCAAAATCTCAATAATGTTCCCTCTTTTCAAGAAAGGGAACCCTAACGATATAGCCAACTACCGTGGTCTGTCTTCTATGGACACTATATACAGGCTGTTGACAACTGTTCTTTTGAATCGACTTAATCGATGGGTCGAAGAAAATCAGATTTTCAAAGAATTCCAAGCTTCATACAGGCAAAACTACTCAACTGTGGACCAAATTTTCAACCTATCCTGCCTTATAAAACTACAACTCAATCAAAATAAGAAACTCTATGCATTCTTCAAAGATCTAAAAGCTGCTTTCGACAGTGTAAACAGAGAAGCATTATTCCACAAACTGACACTTTTGGGAGTGTTCACAAAAATTCTATCAATCCTAGAGGCTCTCTATAACAACAACATTGCAACAGTATGGAATGGAACAAACAGGGTTGCGTTCTCAGTGCACTGCTTTTTATCTTGTTTTTGAATGATCTCGACTCTGATCTACTGGGTGGAGTAACTATTGAATGCATATCAGTAAAAATCTACTTTATGCCGACGATATTGTTCTACTCTCTGACAATCCCGCTTCCCTGCAAGCAATGATAAATAGCTACGCAAATTATTGCTCAAAATTGAATCTGCTTGTGAACTTAAGCAAGGACGTCGGTCAGCCGAAGAAAAATGGACTTTTAACAACGATGAAATCAAAATATTTAGTAAATACAAGTACCTAGGAGTAACTCTGACTTACAATATGTAGTGGACAGAACATCGTACGCAGAGACTTGCAATGTCAAACTGGTCAAACTTCATCAAAAAAAAAAAACATACAACACTGAGCTAAATACAAAATATACGAAGCTGCTTCAACATCAGTGATGAACTTCCTTTCAACACTCGAGCTCCATTTCAAATACATCCAAAGAGTTATCACGCTTCCCGACAATAGATTACCGAGAAAACTTTCAGATGTAATCGTGAGAAAGCAGATTTACTGGGCAAATGATTGGTCTGAACTCATTAATGAGGTCAACATTGATTTTAACTGGCCAACAAAGTCTGAATGGAAAGCATTACATATAGAAACTTGCGCAAAACTTATAGGAAGACATTGGACGGAACACACAAACAGAGTGCTTCAATCACACTTCCACGACGAGTATTGTAACTTGAATTATGCCGAGGTGCCAAATTACTTCGAAGACAGTAACTCACGCGAGATGATTAGCATGGTGTTAAAGTCCAGGTGCCGTTTGCTCAATTTCAATGCAAGAGCATTTAGAAGAGATTCAGTAGGCATTTGTAATGGGTGATTTTTTAAGAGGTTTAGAACTTTTTTAAAAAAAAAAACACAAAAAATTCGAAAAAATGAATGAAATATTTATTTGAATCGATAGTTTGAACCTTGCAATTTAATGTTTAAAGATAATTTCATGCAAATGTTGACCGCGGCTGCGTCTCAGGTTGCCCATCCGCTGAGTCCAATTTTGGCATACTCTTTCACACATATCGGCCGGTATCTCACGAATGAATGAATGGATGTTGGCTTCCAGTGCGTCAATCGAAGCGGGCTTGTCCCTATAGACATTAGCCTTGACATACCCCCACAAAAAATAATCTAATGGTGTCAAATTGCACGATCTAGGCGGCCAATTGACCGGCCCGAAACGTGAAATTAACTGTTCACCAAACTCGCCTCGCAATTGCGCCATTGTTTCGCGTGCTGTGTGGCATGTGGCACCGTCTTGTTGAAACCACATATCATGCAAGTCAAGAACTTCCATTTCGGGCAAAAAAAAGTTTGTTATCATCGCTCGGTAGCGTTCACCATTGACAGTAACGCTGCGATTCGCATCATCTTTGAAGAAATATGGCCCAATAATGCCGCCGGCCCATAAACCGCACCAAACAGTGGCTTTTTCGGGATGCATTGGTAGCTGTTGCAATGCTTCTGGCTGATCTTCACTCCAAATGCGGCAATTTTGCTTATTTACGTACCCATTCAACCAAAAATGAGCCTCATCGCTGAACACAATTTTTCGATAAAAAAGCGGATCCTCGGCCAGCTTTCCAAGAGCCCATTCACCAAAAATTCGGCGTTGTGGTAGGTCGGCTGGCTTTAGTTCTTGCACCAGCTGTATCTTAAAAGGCTTTACGCCCAAATCCTTCCGCAAACAACAAAGGCCTAACTGCTGGGAACGGCGCCGAATCGACATTTCGCGGTCTTCTGTCACACTAGCTGATACGGCCGCAATATTTTCTTCACTACGCACAGTACGTAAACGTGTTGGTGGTTTAATGTCCAACAAAGTAAATTTGGTGCGAAATTTGGTCACAATCTTCCGAATAGACTGCTCAGAAGGTCGAGAATGCCGATCATAAAATGGAACCAGCGCGCGATGAACATTTCGAACCGAGCACGAATTTTGATAGTAAAATTCAATAATTTGCAAGCGTTGTTCATTTGTAAGACGATCCATGGTTAAATTGCAAACCAAACTGAAGCTGTTTGACAGTGACACATGGTACTAAACACACGTCAGCTGTCAAAACCAGTGTTGCCAAAACCAAACCAGCTAAAAAATCACCCTTTACAATCTGTAACCTTGATGCTACCGAAAATACATATCACTTTGTTGGAGTCTCCCCTTGTTTTCGGACATACAGAAGACAATTCCTCGGAAGTGAAAGCCTTAACCGTGACCAGTTCCTCGAAATTCTCAACGGACAAAACTATGGTTAACTTTACAATTTCTTAAAAAAGCTCTAAGATATCGAAACCTAATCATAAATGAATATTCTTAAAAGTATTAATCAATCGCTAAGTTTTAATGAATTTATTACATGTAAACACTTTAACCTGACAGGCAACTTATAGTTATTGTCATTTAATTTAATTTTTAACATAATGAAAACCAAGTCTTTGTAAACACTCTCTGAAAATAAATATTTTTATCTATCTACCTATGTATTTATCTATCTATCGAATCCATTCCAGCTTTTTGTTTAAATCAAGATGAGTTAAACCATCTAAAACTTTTTGATGGAAAAACAATCAAAATCAATTTGACAATTGATTTCATTATACATATTTAAACTATTTTCTATATACATATGCCATATTATATTTTGAATAAAAAAAATTTGGAAAAAGATTGCACGTTGTTTTGTTATCGTTAGAGCATTCGTCATCAAGTTGCATAGAATTTGGAATTTCCGCAACTGTACGTTTCGAATTCAGAAAAAACCCAAAAAGGTTTAGAATTATATTTTATATTTCTTTCAACTGAACTTATATATTATAATAATAATAAAGAAATATATTAATATTATATATGTAATATATTATAATTATAATAATAATAAAGAAATCTACTTAAAAATCGAACTCTTTTCTCAACTGAATATAAGGAAGTCTAATCTTCAGATTTTCCCGATGATTTATATCTTTTGAAAGCTTTGGTTTTAACATTTTCTTAATTCTTAAGCCTTTTATTGAACCAGGACGCTCTCTTTATTTTTAAAAATCGTATACATTTGATCCAAGGATTGATTAGCTGTAACACATTCCCAACTTATAAAATTATAAAAATTATTTAATGAATAAAGAAGTCGGCTTTCTTATAATTAAAAAAAGTAACAATTGTCAGAATTAATAGTTTGAAAGTTATAAAATTCGAAAATTACATAAATTGCTTTGGTTTTTTACTAAAGGAAATTCTGATTCTAAAACTTTTAATTTAATATCCTTTAAAATGAAGATTAGATTAGATTAGATTAGATTTTATTTTTTTTTTTTCTTCAAATCAATATACAATTTTTGTTTTTCAATTGATAAAATAAAAAATAAAATAAAAGGCTATGGTGTTACCGTCTGCCTGATTGACTATTTAAACTGTATTTGTATGTAAAATAATAATTAATATTTATAGGTAATAATTTTTTTTTTTTTTTTTTTTAAATAATATAAATTGAAGTTATTTTTCGGGGTTTAAATAAGGGGTAAAATAAGTTCAAACAATATACAGATATTAAAACCAAAAATTTGGACCTTAGTTTAATATTTTTAATCAAAATGTACATTCTATGTATATTTGAAATTTAATTAATCATTATAGATAGCTTAAGTTTCGAGATTAGTGAAAACGAAATGAAAATTATTGGAACTTTTAGTTTAGTCAAAACAAAGATGAGATACTACGTATTATTAAATGTACATGGGCTTTGAGTTTAGCGAAAACGGAATAAGTGTATCTATTATATAAAATAAGTGGGACTTAGTTTAGTCAAAACTAAATTAAGATACATACATACGTATTATATATGTTAATAAGAATTTAAAATCTCAATTGCGAAAGTACAATTATAGTTGTGAGCTTTTAGTTTAGCTAAAACAAAAAAGAAAACATTTTCATAAGTGTGATAAATCATAACTTTGAAACATGACATATACTATGTAATTATTTACTAATTTTTAGTTTTAAATGTATTCCGACATTATCAGGTTTCTATATTCTAATGCTGCTTCAAGGTAATGGTATAGGTTAAGCCAATTTTCACCGTTTAGTACGTTTTTAGTTTGTTCCATTGACAAAGTTGTTTTTCCAAGACAGCGCATTCTTATTTCTTTGTAGACAGGACATATTGATAAGAAGTGAAAACAATCTTCTTTTGAACTCAGGTTACATAGAGAGCACCGTGTATCTAAGGATTTTCTGTAGGGTGATCCATTCAAGTTTAGTGTTTCACTTCTAGCTTTGCAAATAAGGGATATCGCACGCACGCTATATTTATCATTAAAATAGTTTTCTACGAAGTCATGGGTAAGTTCTGGGTATAGTATTCTATTTGTTGATGAGATTGACCTTTGTATACTATCATTCCGTTGAAAAATGTCTATCTCTTCTAATAATCTATAAAGTTGACTTTTTAATAGACTTAGATTATCGCATTGTATTGTCAGCTCTACACCACATACTTGCGCCCAAGTACGCCTTTCCTTTATCCATTCCACTTGCTTTCGAAAAGTGTATCTAACAAGCCTATTTGGTATTCTCTTAGGTGTGTAAGTGAGAACTTTTAAGATATAATCAAAATGAAGTTTGAGTGTATACATAAAAAGATTTGGAAGCCCGGTTTCAAGGGTTAGGATGTAGTTTGGTGTGTTTGACGGCAGATAAAATAGTTTTTTTAGAAAAAAGCGTTGTAGTTTTTCAACTTCTTCATAGGAAGTATACCCCCATGTCTGACAGCTGTAGCACATGACTGAGCGCTAGTGGTGGAAGGAATCGTTAGTAATCGTTACTTTGTAACGATTACTTGAAGTAATCAAAGTAATCGAGTACATTTCTGAGTAACGATTACCAGTTTTTGTACCGATTACCAGTAACGATTACTAACGATTACTTTGAGTACTTTGATTACTTTGATTACTTTGATTACTTTGATTACTTTGAGTACTTTGATTACTTGATTACTTTGATTACTTCGATTACTTTTCGTTTCTATTGGATTCGATTACTTTTGATTACTTTGGGATTTGATCACCCTTGGGTTTTGGATCAGGATTGGATTGCAGGAGGGAACAAAATATTCTCAGCACAGGGTGGTCCCAAAAAATGTCACTTTCTTATTCTCTGAGCGATTTCGATGAAATTGACACAAGTAATAGCTGAGGCAGAATTATGAACGAAAAAAATATTTTCAGCACAGGGTGGTCCCAAAAAATGTCACTTTCTTATTCTTTGAGCGATTTCGATGAAATTGACACAGGTAATAGCTGAGGCATAATTATGAACGAACAAAATATTTTCAGCACAGGGTGGTCCCAAAAAATGTCACTTTCTTATTCTTTGACCGATTTCGATGAAATTGACACAGGTTATAGCTGAGGCAGAATTATGAACGAAAAATATATTTTCAGCACAGGGTGGTCCCAAAAAGTGTCACTTTCTTATTCTTTGATCGATTTCGATGAAATTGACACAGGTTATAGCTGAGGCAGAATTATGAGCTAACAAAATATTTTCAGCACAGGGTGGTCCCAAAAAATGTCACTTTCTTATTCTTTGAGCGATTTCGATGAAATTGACACAGGTTATAGCTGATGCAGAATTATGAACGAAAAAAATATTTTCAGCATAGGGTGGTCCCAAAAAATGTCACTTTCTTATTCTTTGACCGATTTCGATGAAATTGACACAGGTTATAGCTGAAGCAGAATTATGAACTAACAAAATATTTTCAGCACAGGGTGGTCCCAAAAAATGTCACTTTCTTATTCTTTGACCGATTTCGATGAAATTGACACAGGTTATAGCTGAGGCAGAATTATGAATGAAAAAATATTTTCAGCACAGGGTGGTCCTAAAAAATGTCACTTTCTTTTTCTTTGAGCGATTTCGATGAAATTGACACAGGTAATAGCTGAGGCAGAATTATGAACGAACAAAATATTTTCAACACAGGGTGGTCCCAAAAAATGTCACTTTCTTATTCTTTGACCGATTTCGATGAAATTGACACAGGTTATAGCTCAGGCAGAATTATAAACGAAAAATATATTTTCAGCACAGGGTGGTCCCAAAAAATGTCACTGTCTTATTCTTTGACCGATTTCGATGAAATTGACACAGGTTATAGCTGATACAGAATTATGAACGAAAAAAATATTTTCAGCATAGGGTGGTCCCAAAAAATATCTGTTTCTTATTCTTTGAACGATTTCGATGAAACTGACACAGGTAATAGCTGAGGCAGAATTATTATATTATTATGAATTATTTTTTGGGTGGTCCCAAAAAATGTCACTTTCTTATTCTTTGACCGATTTCGATGAAATTGACACAGGTTATAGCTGAGGCAGAATTATGAATGAAAAAATATTTTCAGCACAGGGCGGTCCTAAAAAATGTCACTTTCTTTTTCTTTGAGCGATTTCGATGAAATTGACACAGGTAATAGCTGAGGCAGAATTATGAACGAAAAAAATATTTTCAGCACAGGGTGGTCCCAAAAAATGTCACTTTCTTATTCTTTGAGCTATTTCGATGAAATTGACACAGGTTATAGCTGAGGCAGAATTATGAACTAATAAAACATTTTCAGCACAGGGTGGTCTCAAAAAATGTCACTTTCTTATTCTTTGAGCGATTTTGATGAAATGGACACAGTTTATATTTAGTTGAGGCAGAATTATGAACGAAAACAATGTTTTCAGCACAGAATGGTCAAACAAAATGTCACTTTCTTATTCTTTGAGCGATTTCGATGAAATTGACACAGGTAATATCTGAGGCAGAATTATGAATGAAAAAAATATTTTTCAACACAGGGTGGTCCCAAAAAAAGTCACTTTCTTGTTTTTTGAGCGATTTCAATGAAATTGACACAGGTAATATCTGAGGCAGAATTATGAATGAAAAAAATATTTTTCAACACAGGGTGGTCCCAAAAAACTTCACTTCCTTATTCTTTGAGCGATTTCGATGAAATTGACACAGGTTAAAGCTGAGGCAGAATTGAATCGAAAAAAAATTTTCAACACAGGGTGATTGCAAAAAATGTCACTTTCGTTGTTCTTTGAGCTATTTCAATGAAATTGACACAGGTTATAGTTCCCGAAAATTCTGTTTAAAAAAACTTATATTATAAAAGTGAATCGGGATAAAATCAAACAATTCTTTTTGTGATTAAAAGGTTATTTCTCGGGGATGGCTTAAAAGATATTTTTTCTTCAAGAATTTGCTATTTATAGGGTGAATTGGGGTAAAAGCAAAAAAATGATATTCGATTTAAAAAATTATTTTTGTGATTGAAATGTAATTTCACCGTATAAATGGAAATATTTTTGAAAAAATATCCATCAGTTCACTTCTAAAAAATGCCCTTTCAAACAGACCTCAAATTTTTAACATCGCCTACCACTTAACGTCTTTCTCCACTGCACCCTATAAATATAAATTTTTTAAATAAAATTGTTGTAAGGCAATCCCCGATAAATACCTTTTCAATCACAAAAAAAAAATTTTGAATCGAATATCATTTTTTTGATTTTATCCCAATTCACCCTATAAATAGCAACTTCTTGAAGAAAAAATATCTTTTAAACCATCCCCGAGAAATGACCTTTTAATTGATTGATTTTATCCCGCTTCACCTTTATGATATCACTTTTTTTAAACAAAACTTTCGCGAACTATAACCTGTGTCAATTTCATTGAAATAGCTCAAAGAACAACGAACGTGACATTTTTTGGAATCACCCTGTGTTCAAAATATTTTGTTCCTTCGGAATTCTGATTCAGCCATTACCTGTGTCAATTGCATCGAAATCGCTCAAAGAATAAGAATGTGACATTTTTTGGGACCACCCTGTGCTGAAAATATTTTTTTCGTTCATAATTCTGCCTCAGCTATAAACTGTGTCAATTTCATCGAAATCGCTCAAAGAATAAGAAAGTGACATTTTTTGGGACCACCCTGTGCTGAAAATATTTTTTTCGTTCATAATTCTGCCTCAGCTATAACCTGTGTCAATTTCATCGAAATCGGTCAAAGAATAAGAAAGTGACATTTTTTGGGACCACCCTGTGCTGAGAATATTTTGTTCCCTCCTGCAATCCAATCCTGATCCAAAACCCAAGGGTGATCAAATCCCAAAGTAATCAAAAGTAATCGAATCCAATAGAAACGAAAAGTAATCGAAGTAATCAAAGTAATCAAAGTACTCAAAGTAATCAAAGTAATCAAAGTAATCAAAAGTAATCAAAGTAATCGTTTGGCAGACCGAGTCCGGGTACCGGGTCCGAGATTCGAGTATAAAATGCTCGGTATGGATAATTTATTAAAGATATAGTTGTTGTCGTTGGAAGGCTATAACTTTGGTTTTAGTTGTCCGATCTTCAAGGTTGAGGTATTTAAATAAACGAGAAATAATAGGCTTCTTATGGAGTTTTTTTTTTCTTAAATGGATTTTTTAAAGGAAGGGTGGGGGGGGGGGGGTGTTAAAATCAATTTTAAGTTATGCGCAAATATGAATCGATCGAATAGCACACATCTACTCGATATGTGGATTGGCTTCACGTTCCACTGATGCGTTCAGTTACGCTTCTTTTATTGAACGCAACAAGCAACGGTTTGTGGCCATATCGTACGAAATTTGGATTGAAGTTGAACCTGGCAGACTGTTTTGTGAAAACTCTGTCTCTCCTTCTGAAATAGGAAACGGAAATCTGGTTTGCAAAGTTCTTTTCATATTTATTTTGTTTGTGCAAAGCTAAAAGTGCGACAAAAGTATTTGTAATTTTTATATGAAAAAAGTAATTAAAGTAATCACTCAAAAGTAACGATTACTTCGGAAAAAGTAACGAATGTAACGATTACTTAAAAGTAACGACATTTTACATCACTACTGAGCGCATAATAGCTTCGAATACCTTATATTTAGCTGATGTTGGGATTTCAGCACGGGATATAACTTTTTTCCAGGAAACGTTGATCATTGTTTTTGCTGATACCAATTTTTGCTCTAGATGGGAAGACATATTCATGTTTGAGTGAAAAAGAATACCAAGATATTTGTATTCAGTAACTGTTTCGATTATTTGACCATCAAAATGCCATTTTTCAGTTCTTTCAAGTTTCATTTGCCTGTTTTTTCACAATCATTATTTTTGATTTTTCAAGGTTGACGGTTAAATTCCATGTCTTACAAAATTCTGAGAGTCTGTAAATCATGAGCTGTAGGCTTTGAGGGGATTCTGCCAGCAGGAGTATGTCGTCAGCATAGAGAAGTACTTTTATGACAAGGTCATCAATTTGTACACCAGCTGGTAGTTGCATAGTAATATCATCTATGAAGATTGCGAACAGTACTGCGCTTAGTAGGCACCCCTGCTTAACTCCAGATTTTGTCTCGAACCAGTCGGACGTACTCTTTCCGTTCCACACGAACTGCCGAGTGTTTTTGTACATATTTCGTAAAATTCGAATAAGTTTAGTTGACAAGCCTTTCTGAGACAGTTTATAAAACAATCCATTTCGATCTATCAAGTCAAAAGCTGCCTTGAAATCAACGAAAAATATGTACAATTTTCTTTTTTGTCTCAAAAAGTATTGTGAAACAGACGTTAGTGCAAAAATATTGTCTAAAGTTGAGTATCCTTTCCGAAAACCGGATTGGAACTCACTAAGTATCTCATTTATATCTATCCATGCTTTTATTTACTTTACTTTAAAATGAAGACAAGATCAAGAAATCCATTCAAACTGTTTTTTACATGGTTGATTTGAATTAATTATAACGAAAAGAAATTGTCAACCAATTTAATTTCCACATCCTTTGAAACATTAAATGGAATAAGCATCAATTGCTCATCAAATGCGAATCTTCCCGAGGCTGCCATTTGAATTATATTGTTTTTCACATACAAATAAATAAATTTTTTATCAAAAATGTATCGCTGTGTATGTTTTTTTTAGCTTTACTTTGAAAACCAAAAAATGAATGATCCTTAATTATTTCAAACACAAAAAGGATTTTTAAAATTAGACAGTTATCTTTAACTTTTCTCCATTATTTCTCCCTATAAATAGCTACATTTTGAAAAGATCTAGCTCAAAAACAAACCGAATTTTGGATTATTTTCTTTCTATTGGATATTTCTTCAGTGTTTTACCCACATTTCAGCCTTTAAATCCTCTAAGAATAACCTTTAAAACTCAAAAACGTTTTTTTCAAATCGAATATTTTGTTTCTGACACTAACCCGATTTTTAATTGTTTGTAATACACAAAATGTAGAATTTTCTTAAAAAAAAAACTTTTTTATTTGAATTTGGAAACATATTCTCACATAGACAGATTTTATTCACCGATAACATATCTTCCATATGATAATAATTGCGCTACCTTTTCTCTTTCATTTGAATAATTCTATATATACATTAAAAGATGCACTGTTTATCACTGATCGCACCTCATATCGAGCCCAATGCAATAAACATGACCAGTAGCGTGAAGCTGTTAAATGGAACTTAGTTCCTCTGGCCTTTTTATTCCTATAGGTATATGCCTACTAAAGTCCTTCAAAGATTTTGATAAGACTAGATATATCGAACGAGCACATTGTGCTCATATGATGCAGGTTGCATGCACCAGACTTCGTTTCACAGCTCCGTGACATTTATATACTTAACGAAGAAACAAGAACTTAATCTGCAGCGCATCGCTAACCGTCTGCTTCTATATACACACATGGAATGGGCAAAATGTGCACAGCATCAGCTACCAACGCCCCAAGCTGGCCAATATATCTAACCCAACTAATGGCCTCTGATACGAGGCAGACTTTTTCTGGTCAAGGTTGCCAGGTGGGGGTAAATTATTGGTGAGATCTATTTTTTGATATTTTTTTAAAGTGAAAGGTATACGTAAGTTGCCTTGACACAATCCATGAAAATTTTTTTGATTTTCTGTTGACGACTATATGTCGATACAATCCCTTATACTTTAACACATTATGACAAGCTGTTTCGAAGTCTCAAGGCGACAAGAATTTTTTTTAAAACTTAAAAAAAATTGGAAAAATATTCTGAGAATTTCAACAGCTTTTCATTTAAGGAAATTGGTAACCATGTACCAACTGATATCGTCTGACTTCCATTCTTGTGAATGAAGTCAAAATTGCAATTGGAAACAAAACTGAAAACAAAAAATACAAAAAAAAAAAAAAACTATGAAAAAACCACAAACGGATAAAAGAAGTGACGAAGAAGATAAAAGGATTAATCGGTGACATGAACAATGGATTTCATCGCGGGATCCAATTTAATAAAAAAGATATCGCGCAGTTAAACATATTGTAATTGGCTGAATTTATATGAGCGGAACGGGTTCCGAAAAGTGCGCGTTCCAAAGCAAAAGCAGTGGGACAATGGCCTGCCTGATGGAACTGCAACTGGAACTATGGTGTTGCACATTGGCCTGCCCCTCGCATCCTTATTATATGAACGAATCTTTTATATACGATAATTTGCTATGGCATTCCAAGTGTATGTCGTTTTATCCCGCATGTCAATCAACTACCTAATTATTCTTTTGGGGATAGAATGCAAAGATAATTGGGAGGAGAGTCTCGATTGAAAGGATATCAATATAATAAAAATAATTGCCTCTTCCTAAGGCAGGAGGAGGAAGATAGGTATAATATACTATTGAATTGCTTGGGGCCATCGAAGTCGCGAATAAGTTGGGCTTGAGTTAAGTTGACAATCGTGCCGCACAATGGATCTCTGTGCGCGAGGAGAGTGATTGTATGTGGGTTTTTGGCATGCCATATAAGTTTTTTTTTCCATTTGGAAAAAGAGACAGATTTCAATATTGTCATTTGTCTGTCTGGTTTTCGTCAAGATTTACGTCTGATCGATTCAGATGCATCAGCATGGAACAGGGTACAGGGAAACAGTTGCCGCGCAGCTGCAGATATGCTAGACCTTCAGCTATCAATCAATATGAAAACTGACACAGATCGTTCATATTAGGGAAGTCAAAATGAAGCGGCAGATCTAGGAAGACATTGAAAATTGAGCATTCGTATTGTAAGTAGGAATATATATTTAATGAAAAGCTGAACGTGAACAACAAAACAACTCAGAAGAACTAACGAACAATTTTCGTTTCAAATTTTTGATGAAAACTTGAAGTTAAATCAATTTTCTTCTTGATCTTGTTAGTTGCTATATGGAGGTCTTTTCGATTTCATAACTATAGGACGATTTTCGTTTAGAAGTAATATACTAATATGTCGGCACAATAAGTATTCTGCTTCTTTCAGACTGCGACAAGACAATCCTTTCGTATAGATAATTCAGTGTCCCCGTTTGCATCAGATTGAATAAAAACAACAACACTTTATTGTCGAGATAGTTTTGAAATGACATATTATAAATATTATTGGGAGACGTGATCAAACCCACGAAAATTGTACACAAAACGTATAACATTATTGTAAGCTACCCGAATTGTTCTTTGACTTTTACTATCAACACTACAGAAAATTAAACTCCCGTATAGCAAAATTGGTAGAACAAGAGTTTTAGCCAGGATAATCTTGATTCTAATTGGCAGGTAGCCTCCAATTGGAACTGATTGGTTCGCGAAGTTCGAAACAACACCTCATAAAAGACATAGACGGTTCCCTGCTCAGCTCGGATGAGGAGCAGCTCAGAAGGTGGAAGGACCACTTTGCTTCGGTTTTAAACCGAGTAACCGATAGTAATGTGCAACAGATACCTAATGAGCTGCCCGAAGCAACAAATTCCCGAATTCGTACCGTACCCCCCAGTAGAGATGAGATATGTACCGCAATTAAAGCACTTAAGACCAACAAAGCGGTAGGACTCGATGGCATTCCCGCAGAGCTTTTACAAGCGGCGCCAACGAAATCGAGCGAACTCCTGCAACCACTCATACAGGCGGCCTGGGTCGACGAAGGTTTCCCCGACGAGTGGAAAAAGGGAATGATCGTCAAGCTCCCAAAAAAAGGAGACCTAACAAAGTGCGAAAACTGGAGGGGGATTTGCGTTTTGCCTACTGTTGCCAAAATAGTAGCAAAGATTGTCCTGGAACGCATAAAAGAACATCTTGAAGCGACACTCGATGCCGAACAAGCAGGATTCCGTGCTGGATCCTCATGTATTGATCATATCAACATTGATCATATTGAGCAGTGCGCTGAATATCGGTCACCACTTCACCTGCTGTTCATCGATTTTGAGAAGGCTTTCGACAGCGTTAACAGAGAATTTATCTGGTGTGCTTTACGCAGGAGGGGTATCCCAGATAAATTAATTGCTATTATTAAAGCAACTTATGAAGGTTCCAAATGTCACGTTCTGCACGAAGGTAGGTTGTCAGAAGAGTTTGAAGTTCAAAGCGGAGTCAGACAGGGCTGCATACTGTCGCCAATATTGTTTTTGTTGGTGATAAGCGATGTCCTACGCGCAGCCTTGACAGGAAACGGAGGAATTCGATGGACTCTGACATCCTACCTAAAGCATCTTGATTATGCGGACGACGTATGTTTGCTCTCTCATAGGATCATGGATCTCCATCAAATGGCAACAAGGGTGGAGAGAGAAGCAGAAATCGTGGGGCTAAACATCAACATCGGCAAAACAAAAATGATGAGCCTCGGAACCCAGACATCCTCTCTTATAAATATCTCCCAGCAGCCGGTAGAGAAAGTTCAGAACTTCCAATATCTTGGAAGTATCATCTCTACCGAAGGCGGTACCGAACAAGACATCAGCAGCCGTATCGGGAAAGCAAAGGCTGCTTTCGGTATGTTAAAAAATATATGGAGGAATAACTCTCTTAGTTTGAGGACCAAGCTACGACTGTTCCGCTCCAATGTAGAATCCGTACTGCTTTATGGATGCAGCACCTGGAAGGTTACAGCAGCTGTCACTAAGAAGCTGCAAACGTTCATTAATAGATGTCTACGAAACATACTTAGGATTTTCTGGCCCAATCGTATTTCCAACGAAGAGCTCCTTAGGAGAACGGGCCAGGAACCTATCGACTCTATTATACGACGTCGAAAGTGGCAGTGGATTGGACATACGCTTCGAAAAGGCAACGACTGTATTGCAACGCAAGCAATGCAGTGGAATCCGCTCACGCAAGAAAGACGAAGAGCTGGGCGGCCGAGAAGCACATGGCGTAGAACAGTCGAGGAGGAATCAGCGCAACTAGGCAAGAGTTGGAGGGAGCTGAAACACATCTCTGGAAACCGCACACGATGGCGCGTAGGCGTACTCGAGGCCCTATGCCCCACTAGGGGTCCCCCACGGACTTAACAGGTCTGAGGACCTAAGTAAGTAAGTAAGTAGGTAGCCTCCAGTGAGGTTAAGCATCCTTAGAGCACCATATGTTTTCCCAAGAACGAGAGATAGGTGATCTTCCCAAGTCAAGGTTTGGTTGAAAGTCACTCCAAAATTTTTAGCCGTTTTAACATACGGGAGAGATGAGCTACCAAGTTTTACGCATGGAAAATAAGAATTATCAATTGCGTTTTTGCAAATGACAATCGACTGACTTTTGTTAAGATTGATGAGTCTTAGCTGATTTTCCTCGGCCCAATGAAATACCTTAGTCAAATCTAAGTTAATTCGATATGTACAGCATCGTCGACCATACCAATTGGGTAACTTAGATAAATTTGGACATCGTATGCTGAATACATCATAATTTTACAGAATTTTAGAACCTCAGGAAGATCGTTAATAAATAACAAGAAAAGCAAAGGGCCTAAAATAGATCCCTGTGGAACACCTTTATTACTTGGGAGGAAACTTGAAAGCTGATATTTATTATTTATGGACACCGACTGAGTTCTTCCACTCAGATATTTTTGAATAAGAGTCACGGCAGTTCTATCAAAATTTAAATTATGTCTCAATTTATTCAGTAAAATACCATGCGGTACAGAGTCAAAAGCTTTTGAAAAATCTAACAACACCAGAGTAGTAACATGCTCCATGTCAATTTCTTGGAGGATATCATTAACGACCTTTAAAACAACTGAAGAGCAACTATCCTTTGGTCTAAAACCAGCTTGAACCGGTGCAAATAAAAAAATTGGAATCTGATAATTAATAATTGTTTCAAAGGCTTTAGAGACAGAAGGAAGAATTGAGATGGGTTGATATTCTTTAACGTGGGCATCAGAAGAGGAATAATTTTACAGCATTTCCGCATTTTAGGGTTAGAAGAAGTTGTTAAAATGGAGTTGAATAGAAAAGAAACTACAAATAGCAAAACCATTTCTAAAATCTAGGATAATAAGAAAAATTCTTCACTGGCACCTGGTAGGTCGTTATTATGACGCCCGCGCCCGTAATATTCAAGCCGTTTAACATCGGTTTAAATTCAGTATTCAATGAAAAAATTTCAAACCGACTGATCGGTATTATTCCCTCACTTAAACTGACGTTAACCAAATTTTTGAACCAAATGATCGGTTTAAGTACGATAAACCGACTCCAACTTATACGAGGCATTTTCGTGTCGTATAGGGACGGTTTCAATGGTTTTAGCTAATACTGAACATGTTACGGTAAGATTTACCGCAGCAAAAAAACCATTCTTTGATTGGTTCTTAAAATCTTCTTCTGACCATGTTGTTTGGTCATGGTCTAACCCTTGATATCTGTTTTCCCCTCCATCCCAACCATTCCTACTTTTCGACCACACTTTTAAATCCGTTGTCCTCTAGGAGTTTAAGGGTGACTCGGAGAGGATGACAAAGTAGGTAACACTTCATCCGATCGTGTTGAGCCAGCGGATGGGCTGGAGACTCGCACGCCATCTATATATAGAGCGAGGAAGCTCATAATACAATAAACAACTTTCAGCAACGACAACAGAACGAAACAAACATGTACACTCAAAGTGGATTTTAAAAACACAACAGCAATTTAATTTAACCAACTTAAAGTTAACTTTCTTTTTTTAAATATGGCCTTAAGCCCATACTAAAATCTAAATTTAATCTAAATCTAACATCGGCTGTAGAAAAGAATAGAACGCTAAACGCTATTCCGCACTTCCCCAAATCTGCACAAGGGTCCACTGAATAGTAGATTGCGCGATAGATAGTTTGATTTAAGTATTTGCCTTCCTCCTTCGTTTCCTCAAAAATGTTTAGAAAATCGATATTAAATGGTAGTTAGTCTCCTTCTTCGAAGCATTTATTATTGGTTTATTCTAGAGCTGTATAAATCGTTCATTTCAAATGATCGAATCGTTCAAAAAGCGATTCCCAAAATGATTCGATCATTTTAATCAATCGATCATTCAATCATTTTCATTCCACTCAATTCATTATTTCATACTGTTCCGATTCGATTTCTGATGTGTAAACATCTATTATGTCGGCGGTTGAGTGAAATAAAAACTTGGACTTTCCTCTGTGCGACGTTACGATGTACAACGTTACGTAGTGCGTATTCTCGGAAATGATTTGATATTTTGAGACCTGTCAAATTAAAAGTGTTCTAATGGACCTAGAGAACTGGCGTGACTTTAGGTAATTTCCAGCTCCTAAATTGGCGTACTTCGTTTTTCGATCCGCGGTACAAAAAATGTTGGTATATTTTGACACTTGTCAAACTAATTGTTCTAGTGGTCCCAGGACGTCGGTCGTGAGACTAGGGTTATACCCACCTCCTAAATCGATTGGCCTACTCCATTTTTCGATCCGCCCTAACAAAAATGTTGGCATATTTTGACACCTGTCAAACTAAGACAATTTTTTTATTTCGGTTTCGATGAAATTCAATCTCCGAAGTTAACGAATACTGTACCGATTTGATCGACCCCATTCTGACCCATATTTCTTTTCTCCGATAAAATATATTAATAATAAAAAAGATATTGATATCGAAAATCGAGATTCATTGAAATGATTGAGATTGGAATGGAAAATCGAGAATCATCAAAATGATTGAGATTGGGATCGATTGAAACGAAAATTTGTGATTTCAATCATCAATACTTTTCGATGATCGGATCAAAAAAATCGAATCGTTCCTGATTGACACAGTTTATTCAATCAGTGCAAGCTTTGGCCAGAGCGAAATGCAAATTCGGTGCCCATATCGAATGATGCAACGTGCGAACTGCGAAGATCGGTGTTGATTTTCGAAAATAAAGGGTTTTCCAATAAGAGGTGTTATTTTGATATTCAAAGAAAAATAGCATTTTTTGAAATAAATGATCGGATGTTTATTTCATTATAAAGAGGAAGGTATGCAGTTAATAATGGAACACAACATCAGCCAAATGGCCGCCACGACCACGCTTACAGGACCATATCCTTTTCATGAAATTTTCCATAACCAAATCGCAAAGTGGCTGCCCTATGTCCTCGATAGCCTCACGAATTCCATCTTTGAGGTCTTGAATCGACGCTGGGCTGTTGGCGTAGACCTTATCTTTCACGTGGCCTCAGAGGAAGAAGTCGCAAGGTGTTAAATCACAAGATCTCGGTGGCCAATTGTGATCACCTCTTCGAGAGATAACACGGTCCGGAAACTTTTCCCGTAAAAGATCGATGGTTTCATTGCTTGTGTGGCCGTCTTGTTGAAAGTAAACGTTGTCCAGATCAATACCATCCAATTCCGCCCATAAAAAATCATTAATCATCTCTCGATAGCGCAATCCATTGACCGTAACTGTTGCTCCAGCCTCATTTTCGAAAAAGTAAGGTCCAATGACCCCGCCGGACCATAAACCGCACCAAACAGTCACGCGTTGAGGATGGAGAGGCTTTTCAACAATAACTCTTGGGTTTTCCGAGCCCCAGATGTGACAGTTTTGCTTGTTGACGTAGCCTCCGAGGTGGAAATGGGCCTCATCAGTCAAGATGATTTTTCGATGAAATTCCGGATCATTTTCATGCATTTCAAGGACCCAATCAGCAAAGACACGACGTTGTTGATGATCAGCCGGCTTGAGTTCTTGTGTTAACTGAACTTTATAAGCCTTAAGACCCAAGTCTTTATGCAAAATACGGTGTAATGACGTTTGTGGAATGCCTAATTCCAAAGAACGACGAGGAATGGACAAACCTGGGTTTTCTTCAACACTTTGGGCTACAACAGCAATATTCTCAGTTGTTCTTGAGCCACGTGCACGGGTTTTATTCTTCACATCACTAACTTGTCCCAACAGCTCGAATTTGTCCACCAATTTCTGTATTGCGGTCCGACAAGGTGCTTCACGACGACCCAAAAATGTTTTAGTTTTACGAACCGTCTCTGCCAAATTTTCACCATTTTGTAGTGAATTTTAATAATTTCAATGCGTTGTTGAAGCGTGTATCGTTCCATTTTTATTAATGGCGTAGTTTCTACTTGTCAAATGTCAAGAAATGACAGCTTCAAAACCCTTTATTTTCGAATGAACAAAAATGCTTTTTCTTATTAGCTCTATTTAATTTGCGACGACATTGCCGGTGATCCGACCCGGTGGGTGTCATCTTATTTCGCATTTCGTATTACTTACGTACGTCTTAGGTCCCGTGATTTGTTTGCCAAAGAAAAATTGCTGGCAGAGTGGTTCGTATGATGGTCGTTGGGAATTTCTTGAAAATATCAGCTGATTAAATTGGAATTGGGCAGTCCATAATGTCAAAAATTTTGCCCCAAGTTTACCATGCTTTTTTTAAGCATTTCGATTTCGATACATTCACGCAAATGCCACGCAATGAAGAAGAGTGCAGGCGAATTTTCTTCTGTGCATAGGTGCTATTGATTGCACGTACTTCAAAATCACTTCACCTGAGGGCGATATTGTGAGTATTTCGTATTCTTTAGTGTTTCTTTAATTCGCATTGTTTTCATTTAACAGAGCGAAGAGTTCTGAAATCGCAACCATCTGTGATGTTGATCTTCGCATTCAAAATTGCGTAGCACGTTGGCTTAAATGAATAGCCGATTCGCTCATTTTTCAAAGTTCCGCTCTTCGTCATTAGTTTGAGGCGAGTGCATTCGGCAATTATTGTTGGCGATGCTGAGGCTATCCGAAAACACCGTATTTGTGCACGCCATTCACACATTGGGGTGGTAGAGTTGATCAATATTTACTGAACCGGAAAAGTCTTACCTAAAGTTGTTGATGACACGCAATACGGTCGAGCGTT
This sequence comes from Leucozona laternaria, assembly GCA_932273885.2. Classification (NCBI taxonomy): domain Eukaryota; kingdom Metazoa; phylum Arthropoda; class Insecta; order Diptera; family Syrphidae; genus Leucozona; species Leucozona laternaria. Next base: position 263,222,123 of record OW026366.1, on the reverse strand, counting down.
CGTATGGTCTTCTGAAGAGATGGCTTCCCATACTCATGTATGGCATCAAAGTGCAAGGAGTCACACAAAAAATTACCGCAGCATGTGCGAAACCTGCGTAAACCGATTGACATTTTTTGCTCAAACGGGGTGAATATTAAGAAATTAAAATTTACTTTACTTAAAAGCTTATTTCGGTTAAATGTAGTCAGTTTAAGGGATTTTAAACCGAGATTTAAACGGCGTGCATAAACCGGCGGTGGCTAGAGCTATACAAAAATTAAATTCCTTGACCAGTTTTTCAGTCTGAGATCATCAAAATTTCGGGGTTAAATCCGAGTTAATTATCGTGAAACATTTTGTTTAGTCGATTAAGTCCGATTTAACTCAACTTTGGTGACTAGCAGAAGATCTTTCTGACGAGATGCGTGTCAAACGTCTATGAAAATCGAAGTTATATGCTACTTTCCTCCACCGCACTCTACCCACCATTTCATCAGCATAAAATCGATTTTTAACAGACTCAATTCACAATCAACGCAAAGACGTGACGTCACACACATTGTTATTGCATTCGTGATTATGGAGTTCACACTCACTTGCATCAGCAAATATCATATGAGAACCTGCTCGAATGCAGGAAAATCACCCTTTCGGTCATTGCTGAAGTCATAAAGGGTTTTCCAATAAGAGGTGTTATTTTGAATAGCCCGCTATTTCGGTAGCTGTCACTTTTGAAGCTGTCATTTTTTGACATTTGACAAGTAGAAACTACGCCATTAATAAAAATGGAACAATACACGCTTCAACAACGCATTGAAATTATTAAAATTCACTATAAAAATGGTGAAAATTTGGCAGAGACGGTTCGTAAAACTAAAACATTTTTGGGTCGTCGTGAAGCACCTTGTCGGACCGCAATAAAGAAATTGGTGGACAAATTCAAGCTGTTGGGACAAGTTAGTGATGTGAAGAATACAACCCGTGCACGTCGCTCAAGAACAACTGAGAATATTGCTGTTGTAGCCCAAAGTGTTGAAGAAAACCCAGGTTTGTCCATTCCTCGTCGTTCTTTGGAATTAGGCATTCCACAGACGTCATTACACCGTATTTTGCATAAAGACTTGGGTCTTAAGGCTTATAAAGTTCAGTTAAAACAAGAACTCAAGCCGGCTGATCATCAACAACGTCGTGTCTTTGCTGATTGGGTCCTTGAAATGCATGAAAATGATCCGGAATTTCATCGACAAATCATCTTGACTGATGAGGCCCATTTCCACCTCGCAGGCTACGTCAACAAGCAAAACTGTCGCATCTGGGGCTCGGAAAACCCAAGAGTTATTGTTGAAAAGCCTCTCCATCCTCAGCGCGTGACTGTTTGGTGCGGTTTAAGGTCCGGCGGGGTCATTGGACCTTACTTTTTCGAAAATGAGGCTGGAGCAACTGTTACGGTCAATGGATTGCGCTATCGAGAGATGATTATTGATTTTTTATGGCCGCAATTGGATGGTATTGATCTGGACAACGTTTACTTTCAACAAGACGGCGCTACGTGCCACACAAGCAATGACACCATCGATCTTTTACGGGAAAAGTTTCCGGACCGTGTTATCTCTCGAAGAGGTGATCACAATTGGCCACCGAGATCTTGTGATTTAACACCTTGCGACTTCTTCCTTTGGGGCCACGTGGAAGATAAGGTCTACGCCAACAGCACAGCGTCGATTCAAGACCTCAAAGATGGAATTCGTGAGGCTATCGAGGACATAGGGCAGCCACTTTGCGATTTGGTTATGGACAATTTCATGAAAAGGATACGGTCCATTATTAACGGCATACCTTCCTCTTTATAATGAAATAAACATCCGATCATTTATCTCAAAAAATGCCATTTTTCTTTGAATATCAAAATAACACCTCTTATTGGAAAACCCTTTATAAGGCACAGATAAGCCACATGAAGATGAGAATCCCCGGCAGCCATTTTAATTTGCCTACAAGCTTGAACTGGCAGTTATCAGATAAAAAATGAGAATGTGTGTATACAAATCTCACACATAGACAGTAGGGATATTCACACACCTGGTTAAATTGTTGTTGCGATTCACATCTATTCATCGACGAGGGAAAAATTTACAAATACAAGAATGTAAACAAATGGGTTTTGGAGGGTGAAACTTACGAAACATTCTCATCTTCATATGGCTAATCTGTGTATAAAGCATTAGTAAACTAGATTATAGAAACAGTTTCGCTTTCAAGTAAAGTCGATTCGGTCTCTTAGCTTGTACGACCATTTCGTTCTTCAGGCTTCCCCTAACCCGTGGTAAAGGGTAGTTCGAAGTTTAGAACTTCCTAAATTACCACCAAGGGCTTTGGTACCTGCCGATATATCAAGCTTTAGCTTGGTTCATAAGCTACCAGGGGCTTTAAATCTTATTGATCTACCAGTGCGAAAGCTTACTGTTCCGAAAACCATCAGGGGCGTAGTACCTGCCGATCGTAGGTTATAAGGGGCATTAAACACTACTTATTGTCTTAGTGTCAGCCCATCAGAACTAACCGATCACCGTCAACCGTAAACATTCGAAATTCAGGATACTAGAACTAGAATACCAGAATATACCTACCCGTACCGAAGTATGACCTAGACGTCCCATGGAATACTAGTATAATCACCGCGCGCCGCCTGTAAACCGCCGAATTTTTAAGATTAATACAATTGACAACCACTTAGTATTATTTAAGAGTTGTTTGAATAATTGTAAGACCTTTTCCTACTGAAGTTTCGTGTTTTTCTTCAGAACGACCCTGGCAAAGCTGGTGAGCAAAACCTCGGCTGGAAAGCAAAAAGCACATCACAATGGAAATAGTGACTTACATAGTGGCACAATCTCGATTTCGATAGTGATATATGAAAAACGGTTTATGAGTTAGTTCAGGTTTAATTAAGTTGGAAGATTAAGTAACTCAGAGTTAACTCAGCAGTGAAAAAGTGGCCCTTAACTCTATATCTGATAGCAAGTAGAACTTGGACGAATAAAAGTGAAACATTTTCCCATTTACGTATCCGCTGTGGAAAGCCAGACTAAAGTCTAAAACCTGCGATTAATACCAATGTTTTATTGGAAAAAAGGGGGTAACATTTCGTGGGATCAAAAAAGAAGGATTAATTTGAGGAGTATATACAACCTTATGTACGAGTTGTTGTGGACTGTCGGTAACTTCCGTATAATAAGATAGCCTTCAAAGGACCAAGCCATCTCGGTTGCGTCAACAATTATTACAGCTTTCTCGATCTGTTATCCCTAATTGGCGTCGAACTTACTGTCACCTGTCGAGACTGTCCATCCCACTTTCCACGCATCTTCCCAACGTTTTTGTATTTTTTTCTCCGAAACTTTCGCATATTCAGTTGAAGACTACCCATACCCATGGCACTCCTATATACATTCCCATTCAAGTCGCATGGCTTGTGTTTCCCATATGTATGTTGTGTCATTTATAATTGCAAATCGCAAATTATGATATGCAGCAATTATATTTAATGATATCTGTCAGTGGGCACCTGATTTATGAAACCGAAGTGATCTTTCGTTTCGCTCGCAATCGCGATCCAAGGCAAAGCCTAAGCATCAGCCAAGTCAAGTCAAGTCAAGGCTGGACCGCACGATTTAAGGTGAAACAAGATGCCACCGGTCTGCATTGCTGATGATGATGCTGATGAGAGGTGTATTACAGCTGCAGGTTATGTATATCCGGATTCAGTGCAATCCTACGTGAAGTTGCAATGAAATATGAGACTGGTTAGCGATACCGTGATGGTGGTTAATGCCAAGCTAAGCCAACCAACATCATCTTCGGCCATAGTTATATGTACGTACTCGAACATCGAACTCACTGAACGATGATTAAGTGAATTGTTCGATTAATTGGATTATGGATTCGCCGTCATAATGGCAAGAAAGTCGTAATTGGATTTTAATTCCTGTGAAACACGATATGAATGTGATAACTATGCTTTGTGCTTTTATAGCTTCTTGGGAATTCTATACCTACTATGAGATGCTCGATTTATTCGAGCCAATTAGTGAAATGCGCCGAGATTTCCATTCCTGATCTTGCCTCTGCGATTTGGCGGGATGCTTTTTTTCGCAGACTCTGAATTCTGGATCCAATAAAAAAAAAACAATTCCACTTTCTATGAGCATCATCATCATCATCGGATCGGATCGGATCGGATGGGATCGAATCGGAAGAAATCCATTGGGAAATCCCTTTTTGCATTTTTATTTATAGGCCATGGCCATTTATCAATTTGACAGTTTCTTTTTTAATTTTCGTAAATCGCTTTTGGCTTCCTCTTTTGGCCGACAGCAGCGGCTGCTATATGGCCCCGCCTCTGCGGCCACTGCCGCATTTTATTTTACACGGGTACTATGTTCAGAGCGTGCCATGTGCCTTGTTAGACATTCCCGAAAGGGTTTCGTTTGATGATCTCCGTATTGTTTTTTTTTTTTCTTCCCTCTTTAGCAGGAGACCCCAGCATTGGACCCCTTTGACTATAGATATACTTGCTTGACAAAAGAGCGGCAAATTTGCAAAAAAAAAAGAAGAAATTTACATTAGGACACAATTTGAATGCCATGAATCAAGTTTGGAATTTTGATGAGGATCGCCGAAAATATTTTTATAATGGAAAGATAATACCTTTCCTATAATACTGTTGAGGATGAAATGTGGTTTTCGATTCTCGCCTAATAATAGCTTGTTTATGGACTGAAATAAAAGTCCAAAATGATGGAGCCAGACTTATATGAAACTTAAAATTAAAAAAAATTGTAGTGACTCGCAACAAAACTATGCCTTTAAAATTTAAATCATTCTGATTGTCCCCAAATAAAATTGTTAAAAACTTTACTAAGCTACATACTAATAACTACACTACATACAAATAAAATTAAGAATAGGATTCTTTTTCAAAAAAAAAAAAAAAAATCACGGGCAGCAGGTATCAGTTAAATTCTTTTTCTAAAATAAGCAAATGATCATCATCATCATCGTCGGCTCGACAACTGGGGTCCGGTCCTGGCCTCCTTCAACAAGTCTCTCCACCCATCCCGGTCTCCAGCCGCCGCCATCCAGTTGCGCACCCCAAGGCTCCGGGCGTCCTGGTCTACGCCATCTCTCCAGCTCAAGCATGGTCTACCACGCTGTCGTCTACCATAGAAAGAACTTTCCGAGCAGGTTCCTCTTCGCTCATGCGAGCTAGGTGACCTGCCCACCGTAAGGAAATGATGCTGTGTCATATTATCTATAAGTCCAAAGATCTAAATCTTGACGATCTGATTAATAGAACTCAAGACATATCCGTTTTGAGAGAAACTTATCGATTTTGGTTTTGTGGAATTTTTTATTCTGCATAAAATCTTGAAAAATGACGAAAATGTTCGTTTAAAAGCTCATATCTTGAGTTCTGGTAACTTAGTAACTAATTAGAGTATGGTGTGATGGTGCGATCCAAGAACAATTCAACACGGCTTTGGTATTCTCCATTCACAATAAAGGATGCAATTTAAGAACGCAAAACTTCAGATACAGAGATGTAACGGATGAGCCATCTAGTGGTTTCTTTTTATTTTGACACTGACAGATATCTTGACAGAAAGTCAGTATCATACCTCCGCAGAACAAAATGAGTCGCTTTACGCTTAAATAACGTTGGGAAATATTGAAAACTTATTTCCAAAGTGAGTGCAACGATTTTGGACGGAAAATCATCTTCTCTGAGGAGGCATCAACAGAGAGCTACAATTCGGTGCGGATTGTACTTACATCATTGGAAAATTTTTCTTCGAAAATGAGGCTGGGAACAACGTTTCGGTCAACGGTGGGGGTTACAGAGCCATGTTAACCGGCTTTTTTTTTTACTGAAATTGAAGACATGGAAAGGGTTTTTCAACAGGGACAGTACAAAAGTAGAGCAACAGGGACAGCAAACGACGCCATATTTCTTGGCGCTCTTTTGACATTTCTCTTCAGTAAGGTTTGCCATTTCATGATGGAAATATATACAGACAACAACAACGAGTCGAGGTTTTGGTCAGGCAGCAATCCACACGTACTCCATGAGTCATCATTGCATCCCGAAAAAATTACGGTTTGGTGTGGTTTATGGGCCGGCGGCGTCATTGGGCCGTACTTCTTCCGTGATGATCAAGACCGGCACGTTACTGTGAATGGGGATCGCTACCGTTCAATGATAACCGAATATTTTTGGATGATAATATAATTGGATGATATGGACTTTGAGGACATGTGGTTCCAACAGGACGGCCGGCGCTACAAGCCACACAGCGAATGTCATAATCAATTTATTGGAAACCAAGTTTGGAGAACGTGTTATCTCACGAAATGGTCCAGTCGCTTGGCCGCCTCGGTCGTGCGATTTGACGCCGTAAAACTATTTCCTGTAGGGCTACGTCAAGTCTATGTTCTATGCCAACAAGCCAGCGACGATTGATGAACTTCGTACGAATATCGACCGTGAAATTGCAGCAGTTTCGGCCGATTTATGCTTGAAAACCGTCGAAAATTGGGTTCAGCGTCTGGACTTCTGCAAGCGTGCCCGTGGTGGCCATGCAAAAGAAATCGATTTCCGTACATAATGGCAGTAAACGTACTTTCACAGAAATAAAGAATTTTATTGATACTCAAAACCGTTTTTGTTTTATTAAAAAAAACTTTTGTAGCGCTCTTATTGAAAAACCCGATATTTGGACGACCTCTAGTTCATGCAGTATGGCGCACCATGTCACACAAACCATGCCACTATAGATCTCTTGCGCACCAAATTCCCAAATCGTGCGTTATCAGCCGTCTTGGCGTTGTCAATTGGGAATGTTTGCTCTTTGCTAATAAAGCCATAATAAATGGAAAAAATTTAATTTTGTTCATTTTATTGCATTTTTAAAAAGAAACTTGTATTTGGCCACCCTGTAAATAAAGGGTTTTTTTTTTTGACGTATGGTTTTCAATCAATACTTTTTTTTGAGTTGGTCTTTTTGACAGCTGTCACTTGATTTATGCTCAATTTGGTTTGCCATTTCATAATGAATAGACTTACTTCTGCACAACGTTTGGAAATCGTGCAAATTTATTACCAATAAAATGGTTCGGTTTGCGCGACGCATCGCGCGCTGCGTCCAATATTCGATGAAACTCATATTTGGTTGAATTGGGTACGTTAATAGGCAAAATTGTCGTATTTGGAGTTATCATAATTCACAAGCAATTGTTGAGACGCGCGCAGTTAAATCCTCCTCAAAAAGACACTGTTTGGTGTGCTCAATAGGCAGTTTGAATGATTGGTCCATATTTCTTTAAAAATGAAGCCGGCCATAATGTTACAGTCAATGGGGAACGCTACAGAGCCATGATTAATGACTTTTTCGTGCCTGAATTGGATGTTGATATGGACGACCTTTGGTTCCAACAAGACAGCGCGCGCTACATGCAGCATACAGCCAACGAAACAATCAATTGAAGAAAACTTTTGATGAGCGCATTTTCTCGTGTCGTGGGCCTGTGGGGTGGCCTCCAAGATCGTGCGATTTACCACCGCTGGACTATTTTTTTGTGGGGTTATGTGAAGTCGCTTGTTTACTCAGATAAGCCCGATTAACGCGTTGGAAGAGAATATTCGGCGCGTTATTACTGACATACAGCACCAATTTCTGCAAATATTGGTCGAAAATTGGGCCTCTCGGCTGGAATTTATTGCAGCCCAGCCGCGGCGGCCACTTGCCTCAAATAATTCTTAAAACATAATGGCAAGCTCTTATCTTTATAATTAAGCTAAATAAACTCTTGGCGATAATATTAAATTATATGCGTTTTATTTCTTCTTGAAAACCACACGTCTAAAAAAAAAAACACCCTTTTAATCATTTGTTTCTCTTTCTCTGTTTATCGCCATAAAAATAAGGGTCAACGAAAGCAAAAATGCAGATTCGTGTGTTCAAACGAACTAAAAATTAATTACATTCCATTCACAAATCAAATTATTTAACCATACGGTTATGTAGATAACAATATATTGACCTATGACATCAAACAAAATTGATTCACCAAGCCTATGCCAACTACTTACAACGAAACCCGACAATAATTGAAGTGGTGCAGTGACCAATAAGTGCCTATACCTATGCAAACCCAGCAAAGCGATAGTGTGGGAACATAATTCCCGCCGGTATTCAAATATTGAATAGGTGACTACCATAAGTTGAACAATAAAATTGTATGAATTATTTTTAAAATTTTATACCTACAAGCCTATAACATGCATAGAACGTGAACTGTGTTCATAATAAAATTAACATTCAAATTTATAAACAGCTCCGCGCGTTCATGTTCATTGTTCGCCCCATCACAATCCCAATTGATTATTGCCATTTGACACATTAATTATTATTCTGATTTTCGAATGACAATTAAATGTGCTTAAATGCTTCAACAGTTCATTGCATTGCAAAGTGTGGACAGCCGGACAATGAAATTTGATCCATAATCGATTCAGAAATTATCCACGAATCGGTTCTGCGCGAATGAGGTTTATAATATTGTAGTAAGTTGGAATGTAGATATTTCTGGATTGTCAATAGATTGCATTTACTTCGATATTTTACGACCATGCCAACACGAACGGCCGCCGCGCCGGCCGCGGCGGTTCTGTTAATTAAATTTCATGAAAATGAACCCATTGACATCCAACGGACAGCGGATAAAAAAGCTTAAATGAAACAGAACCAACCGTGTAGTTATAGTACGTTCGTGGGCCGTGGTGGGGATGGAGAGAGAGGGGGAATATAAGTCTTACGTTGGATGAATAGTTCCATTATAGTAAAACTGTGAAATTGAATTGTCTGTGTCTGTCGGGTCGTTAACTCTGAAATTACACCTATGTATGTCTAAAGTATAGCAAATCGCACACTGGTTAGTGCAAATTGTTGAACAGTTTTTAGTAGTCCGAGCGGTTGCGTTGCTCTTTTGGGAAGTAACCTAAAACAATATACCGTAGGTAATATAATATATCGTGCCTATACCTAATTTAAAATCGATGAATTCGTATTAATTCAGTTATCAAAAAATATTTTCCACCACTTTATTAAAATAAAGTACAAATTTAACAATAGTGTCGTGTTAAATTTACAAGCTGTAGTTCCTCATTTAAAGTTACTGAAACTCAATAACTTTATATTCATGGTTAAATTTACAAGGTGCTATTTGATAAAATTAAAGGTGATTCAAGCAAATGTCATGTTTCTTCAAATTAAATTTCTTGTAAAGCAACAAATTTAACATTTCGAAATGACTGAAGTATTAGATTTAACCAGGTTCTTGCTATTTTTACACTTCATCTTGTAAATGAAGGTTTCATGGAGTTGATTTTACAATTGTTTACAGGTACCTGATGATCTTTACCTTGTCTCGAGTTGACTTAGTGCTGTGCTTATTCATTTAAATATTACATCGTGTCAATGTTCTATTACCATCTGTGCGTCTTAATGTACGAGTATATGTAAGTGGGTGAAATGAAACTACATATAACGTGAAAACAGTGTGGATTTGACTATATATCTTAATAGGAGATTAACTGTTGATTGAATTTTCAATCTTTCCTAGCGCAGTGTTGAGTTTACAGTACATCGGGTTATATGGACTCAAACAACATTATCATCTTATTGGTATAAAATTTGTATTGATAATTTTGCCACCATTAAGACTGATCGCTGATACTTAGCGTAATTTGTCTTATAAAGGGTGTTTTTTTTAGACGTGTGGTTTTCAAGAAGATATAAAACGCATATAATTTAATATTATGGCCAAGAATTTATTTAGCTTTATTATAAAGAGAAGAGTTTGCCATTATGTTTGAAAAATGATTTGGGGCAATGGCCGCCGCGGCCCAATTTTCGACAGCTCCAATTGTTGCTCCCGATGGTGGATGGACTCATTCGGGTCTTCTTCTTCGATACTCTGCTCCACAGCAGCAATAGCGTCTTTGGTTCGCACTGTTCGGCGCGCACAGTGGCCCGTATTGACTTTTTGGTTGCAAAAATCATATCTCTTAAGCCGCGTCCAGATCAATAAAAATTTATGTTGTGCGCCGTGCGCCTTGAATTTTCTATTCGCCGCAAATATTTCCGCCGAAAATTTAAACTTATTTCGGAATTAATTTTTGCTTAAAAGTGCAATGCTTCAGCGCTCAGTTTGAGCGGAAAATAATTTTAATAAACTGATGAATCAATTTGTCCACATCAAAACACCTTTGCGCCGCAAATATTTTCGTGTGCGCCGAAAATCCATCGGCATCGGATAGCGTGCGTTGAATTTGAAACATAAATTTTTGTGCGCCCGGACGTCCACATTGACGTATTTTTTTGCATCTACACAATTATTTGCGCCGAACACGGCGCACAACGCAAATTTTTATTGATCTGGACGCGGCTTTAAACGAATAAAGATATCGCAACAAATTTGTTTGTTTTGAAGGAAATTTCCAAGGCTATAAAGTTTGTGAATTTTAAGAAAAAATATTTATAGGGTGTTTCAGAAACTGCTGGTGAAATAAGAAGTTTTAGTTAAGGTGGTTAACATAATTGGTATTTAATTCTAAAAGTCAATTTATAAAGTAATTGGAGTATAATTTAAGTGAAACAGTGGGGAAAGAAGAAAACAAACCAATTTGAGTGAAACAATGGGGAAAAATCAGTTTTTGTTTTTTTTTTAATTGATTTTTTATTTTTTTATAAGAGAGTACATTTATAAAGTATTTTATTGATAGATTACAATTCAAAAAGTAGAAAAACAAAATAAAAGGAACATAAATTTACAAACAAATATTAAACTTCTTGGAACCTATCATTTAAGTCCGGGATAATGTGTAATAAACTTTTTATTTCCGGTGAGTATTGTGCTTTCAGATCTTTTTTGGTTTCTTACATGCCTTAAGGAAGAAATAAGTGGATCGGATGAGATTGCTAGCATGTTAAATAGGTCTTCATTCTGCCGAATTCTTGAAACTTTGCAGGTATTTTGATATCTGTATTTCTTGAAGTCTTTATTTTTGGACTCCTGGGTTTCTTCTGACAATTCTCCAATAATTAGAGATTGGTATTCGATGATATTTTGACTATGAACCAAAATTTTATGAAAAGTAAGTGTGAGTTGTTTTTAAGGGTCCTTTTGTTTCAATAACTATGTGGTTTTTTTTGTGTACTCTCCAAATTTAACTGTATTCACTACTTCCCTGCTATTTAAAACATTAAGTATTATTTTGATCCTGGTTATAACCTCTTCATTGACTCCAGTTATTCGAGCGGTTGCCTCAGATTGTTTAAAAAATCTCCTTGAAGTGTTTCCATCATTGCTTTTTCCAAATCCTTTCTTTGGTTTATCTACAGCAAGCCCAAGCTCATTTGTCCGGTTTTGATATGGAGAGATGAAGTAAGCCATTCCTCATTTTTGTTTATGAAATTTAATGTCGATCTATGGGCTGCGACCCATTTTTTATTAATGTTGTAATAAAGGCTTTTTAATTTTCACCGGATAGTTGGTATCCACTTATTACGGCAAAAAAGAACTGTCCCGCATGACAGACGGCCTCCACTGTATACTTGAAGAAAGTACAAAATGAAATAATCAGGTGGGAATCGCCGAAAACAATAATAATACTAAATGGAGGAGAAGCCTAAAAGCCAAGGGATTAATAACCCAAAAGTTGAAACTTTTGATTATACCGTACGTACCCAACGTCTTGTGGAGTGGAGCATCAGTAACATTGGTGCATCCCAATAAATTAAGTGTTGGTTATTTATTTAGCCAGTTAAAGTTTCTGAGATCACACACATTTCCGTATCTTCATAAATCTAAACACAATATTCCTCTGAAAAATTTTTTAAATTTTGTTTTTAAAAAATAGAGAAGATTTGTTTTGATTTGCTTAGTCAATAATACTGTTATAATAATTAACTGAACTGTCATAATAACTAACTCTTTTGAAATAACACCATGTACAAGATCAGCAATCGATAGATAGGTACATAGGCTTCGTTAAAGCTTGTTATTTTTTAAGTTGTAAAAATAGCACGAATCAAAAGATTCTTTCAAGGTTCTACCGAGATTTGAACTCGGATCGCTGGATTCAAAGTCCAGAGTGCTAACCATTACACCATAGAACCGTGTTTTTGGAGATCTAAATTTTCCAGATTATTTTCCTAAAATGACAAAAAATAAATTAAAATGTTTATAACAACTGAGTAAACAGATATTATTTTTTTATGATCGCGTCATTTATTTCACGATCACTGGCATGAAATAAAATCAAATACAAACGAACATTTAATATACAAAATAAAGCTTTAAACTCAATGTGGATTCGATAAATTAAATTGTTTAATGCTTAAATTTTGAAAGCCTACCAAACGTTACGTCTTGCATGTTTTGTTCTACTAAAACAAAAAAAAATCGAGATCTCAAGAAGCTAAAGAATCATTTTTGACTTAAATTCCATTAAAACTAGATAACGCAACCGTGTATCATCATATATTACACGTAACGTCCTACACGTAACATGCTACACGGAACGTATTACACGCAAGTCCCCCACATTTTTAGTTAACCGCTTCTGTCGCCGGCATGAATGTTTTCACAGCAAAAATATATTTCAAACTTTTATTGGTGTGGATGCAGTGAGGGTAAGATCGAGCTGGCTGCAGCTGGTTCTTGATTGAGGTTCACCCGGACTCTAAAGCTTATTAGTACAGACAATTGTTAGCTCTGACAATATTGTAAGATCTGGCAATCCTCTGTGTTTAGCTCAACTCAAATGTATGATATACGTCATTTTATTTAAAAATTGATTTTAGCATCAATTTTTGTATCTCATCAAAACCAGACTGAGTTAAAAGCTATATATGTGTTCCCAAGCTTTTTTCTGTCTGATTTTCATTGATAATGATCTTACTAACTACGTGCGATCAATAAAAAAATAATACCTGTTTACTCACCTGTCAGAAAAACCATTTATTTCATTTTAAGCTATCTCACAAAATAAGCTCAAACAGTTTAGATCTCAAATAACACGGTTCTATGGTGTAATGGTTAGCACTCTGGACTTTGAATCCAGCGATCCGAGTTCAAATCTCGGTAGAACCTTGAACAAAATATCTTTTACTCAGGCTTAGACTTTTCTCGATAAATGTTTTAATAATTTTCAACCCAACTTCGCAGACTATTTATATAGCATATAAATGTAGTGATTTTTGAGTTGGGATAGAGCAAGTATTCGAATCGAATTAATTGAAGGTAACAATGTATATATTATGAATTCTAATTGAATTGTGGTCAGCGATCCCTATTTTTATGCGCTCGTTATTTTAATCTAATTTTGTATCAATAGGTCTGTGATGTTAGGAAGGAATAGGTAAGGTAATGGATAAGACTTCTTATAGCAATTCACCAATTGTTTCTAATTATTTTCTAATTTTCAAGTGTATTCGATTCAAAACATGATGCAAATTTGTATTTATTTTGTATTGTGCATTACGAAATAAAGTTGCTCGAAATTGGGCATTTTTTTTATACCTATACTACTCATTGTCGAAGGTACATATGTATGAGGCCCATCAGCAGGACATGAAAGTACCTAGTTGTTGGGTAGAATATGGTCAAATATGGTGCATTGAGAACAGACCCTATCTTATGCCGATTGGTTATGAGCAAGTTACTGGTCACATGCGGACATCCGCTACTTAACAGGACGCAAGGTTATGGTCATGCTTATGGATACGCTAAACACATCTAGGGTGCTTTGTGCTTTGATCTATATTTGTCAAGGAGAAATCCAACAAGAATAAACGCCCTGCTTCGTCTTATATGAGGATCTGCATGGGAGACAGTATATTATGAACCACTCAGGAGAAATATACATATAAACTAAAGGCCATTAAAACCTATTTTGAACGAAAAATATTATGAATTCAAAAAGCTTTTAATGGCCTTCAGTTCACAAAAAATTGGCGTCTCGTCACGGCAATATCACTTAAACTCATCAGTTAAATAGAGAGTACCTTAAGCCTGATTCAAAATAAGGCGAGGAAACCAGACGTGAGCGTGACGAGAACTCGTTGTAGTTGTCAAACCAATTTCGAACAATGAAAGCATACCTGGATATACACAAGGCGGCGTTTCTCGTCTTCACGTCACGTCACGCCAAGAATTCAAAAAATTCAAAAAAAAAACGCAACGTGACGACGATTTTCATTGTTCCTAAGTAATTTACAGATTTTTTACAAAAGATGTTATCAAATTATGTCTCACAAATAAAGTTATTGATAAATCTATTGTTTTGTAAGTTATTTTGTTTATATTTTGTTGATTTTTTTTTTAATAAAATGCTCGCTGCATTGTGAATTGGGCGACGATTTTGTAACTAGAAAAAAAATATGTGAGTGCCGGGACTCACGGTTAAATATGTGTGAACATCAACGTTTGTCCAAGTGGCTGATTTTTGTTACTCAACGTCATCAAAAGAAACATATTGAATAATTAACACTACATTACCTATCTTTAGGCACTGCTTAAAAAGCTTAGTGTTGAAAGAACGGCAGCGAAATACCCAGTGGGGGAACCGCTGTAACGAAATTTCCAAGCACTAAAAGGCTGGTGGTGAAGTGTCCAACGAACGATGAAGGTTCGGTACTGAAAGGTCCTGCTTCGTAGTTCACTCTCAGCCTTAAGATGACTTCACATTACACATGGCTATTGTTTATGGTAATCATAATCACTCTCTGAGCATCGACAAACACCAACTGTCAGCGGAGAGCACTAAAATCGTGGTTTCAATTAAATGACACCGTACCAAAATTCCAAAATAACTTAATGGTTTGACTGACAGGGGCCGAATTAAAATGGGTACGTTCAACGCATTACTGAATCTGAATTTTCAGATTTCTGAATTTTTAGAGCTTCTGATTGGCCAGCTGCCATAAAAAGTTAAATGAGTTTTAGTGACTTTTGGTTACGTTTGATTACGTTTCATCTGAGTTTTCAGCCAAAAATTCTCATCTGAAAATTCAGAATGAAGTGATAGTTTTGGGGGAAATGTTGAAGTACTATACATAGAAGTTGAACTTTATGATTTTCGCTGTGGTTAGTGGTTGATTTGGGATGGTTAATTTTCATCACGAACAAATTTATATTTTTTTACATAAAAGAAATTATCGTTTATTGATAGGTGAGTAGCAGTAGTAGTAGTAGATAAACTATAATTCGAAAAATATTCCCAGATCGCAATATTGTGGAATTATTTTTTCATTAAACTTCACATAGTCTTACTGTAATTTGTTGTTGATTTAGTTAAATATATCATCACCAGAACTGCTGACGCTTAATTTTGAGTTTAAGAATATAATTAAAGTTCTATTTAATTTCGTTTTAATGTAAATCATTTAGGTAAATGATAACATTTGACACAACAACTTTCAACTGAAAATTCAGATTTTTTGTGCGTTCAACAACATAAATTCAGATCTGAATTTTCAGATTTTGTGATTGAACGTACCCAATAACCAGTTAGAACTGTCAACGAACTTGCAACCCTTATGAAACTCCATCTTTCCATCGAGTAAAACTTACAAAAAGTTCAATCTTTGTTTTATACTGAACGAACCTCAAATGAATGTCACTATGAGATAGCCGGCGAATTATATATCTTGAGTTTTTAGAATATTTAGTTGCAGTTGTTGTCAGTGGAAATCACTAAAATCGCAGTTTCAATCGATTGACACCATCAATCGCCTATGGAATTGGGCGCTGTGATTTTTATTGAATGTTAACTTTGTGCAAGTATAAAAGTAGCCGATAACTCTGCAATTTGTTCATCCTCAGCTATTTTATATATCCCAGCCACCTACGTCCCTCGCCTACGTGCCTAAAAATTGCAAGAAGAAATTGCATCGTTTAAAAGCAGTATAATGTAAATGCAGAATTTAAGTTCAGATTTGTATCACTGAACGCACCCGATATCCTACCATACCTACAGCCATTGACCTACCATACCTACAGTCAATTGTCAATCCCTACAGCTGACTATTATTATTTTTGTTTTGATTTTGTTTTCTTTTTAATTACTAGTGTCGCGTCCATTTTGTTCGGGGAATAATTAAAAAATAAAGAAAAAAATATAAAAATATAAGTGTTAAAATGATAAAATCGTCGGTCGCGCTAAAAACAATTTGCTGTCGTCGTTGGCAAAAACAATATAAATGAGTGGTCGCGATAAAGTATAATCTAATTGTCGGTAGCGTTAAAATCAATTTGTTTTGGTCGGGGCAAATCGGATTTCGTAACGTAACGTGCTACAACGTAAAGTGCACGAAGTAACGTTGCACACGAACGTTCACGTTTTTTTTTTTCACTCTACCGCCAGCATAGATGTTTACACATCAAAAATGACACCGGTTCTCGTCACGCTCACGTAACGTTTCCTCGTCGCATTGTGAATCAGGCATTATTCATACGCAAGAACCAAAACATGAAATTCGTTTGGCCATTTACAGCATTTGCTTCAATGTGATGATTTGGTCTATCGTAGATCTGCCGGGCCAGCTAAGTTGAGTTCATCTAACATAGATTTTATCTCGAATATCTATATTGCGATTAATTAAAGCTGAAACAAATTTTAGTATGAAAAATATTATGTACAATTAAAAAGAAATTAAACAGTTATCAGGTAGATATTTTTCATCACGGTTTATCATGATACAAGATTATAACGTATAGTAACACCAAATACTTGAACAATTTATAAAGGGTGTTTTTTTTTAGACGTATGGTTTTTAATCTGGCAATACTTTTTTCGGAGTTGGTCTTTTTGAAAGTTTTCACTTGATTTATGATGAGTTTGATTTGCCATTTTATAATTAATAGACTTACTCCTGAACAACGTTTTTTAATCATGCAAAATTATTAACAAAATAATGGTTCGGTTCGCGCGAAGCATCACGCACTGCGTCCTGTTAAAATTAGAAGATTACACTTCTACTTTATATTTAGTTCAAGTTATAAAAATAAAATAGATTTCTATTTTGATTTTATCAATATTATTAATAAAACTATTGAAAAAATTATAAACTTGGAACAATAAAGACTTAATATAAAAATAATAATACTACTGTCTTTTAAGATATATTTTTCTTCAATTACAATTAGTAGGAAGAACTCGAAACAATAAATATTCGGTCGATATAATCGTAAAATCGCATAAATTCGAGCAACCATCATGGATCGGTTTTGCACCAGGTTTAATCTAGTGGATAATGCGCATCCTCAGAGACGCCGCACAGTGGTTCGAGAGCGGAAAAAAGTCTTTTGAAAAAGTCATGTCTATCGTTTTAAACTTTTTGTTTAAGTACTCTTAGATAACCCGAGCTTATGATGTAAAAGTATTTTTTAACATATATATTATATGTTCTGATTTACAAGCCCTCAAAGTTGAAAAATAATTTTACTCAAATCGCGAACCGTATTTTCAACAAATTTTGAGATGTTTTTTTCCGAAGTTCCTGTAGATAAATTCTCTAGCTTCTTAAATAATTTAATTGGTCTCTTTCGCGATTCTCTAAAAATAAAAAAAAATATTGATTATTTATAAAAGATACCTTCTACAAGTAGCCTGAAACTTTAGTTCTAAGAAAAAATGTTTTTTTTTTTACTTTTTGATTAAAAAAAAAGCGCCAAAAGATACCAAGAAAGAAAGTATGCCAGCATATGCTCCATACATTCATGTTAAAGCACAGAAAAAATCGGCTGCAGGTGCTTGCAGATGTGGAAGTTATGCTCAAAAATGTTTCACTGAATCGGATTTCAAAAAACTCCGTCTTGACGGTGGTGTTTACCAAAAAGTTTAATTTCTTCGGTATTAATTGTCAGAATGACCTCGTTATTTATTCTCTATTTTAAGAAAAAATGTCAAACTTTATTTTAAAAATAAAACAAAATTAATACATTGACCCAGGTCTGAGAATTTCGATTTTTGCGAAAATTTTTCAACTTTCAACTCAATTTTCTTGAAAACAACACGCGAAAAATAATATAGTTGTATGATATTTTGAATTATATGATAGAGCTTAATACAAAATAAAGAAAAGGATTAGGGATAATCTTTTATTTTTTTTTTAATTTTTCGCTGAAAGTAGGGCAGGTAAAAATAAAAAAAGGATACTGCAGAGCCATCCAATTTTCTTTTGTTAAGGAAACTGCAGAAATCATACGAAACGAGATAAAGAATAGATACGGAAATCAGTAATTCAACTCAGACGATAATTCAAATAGGCGAACGTCAGTTTACAATCAAACACGAACTCATGTTCACAATGCTGCATAGGAAGACAGCCCAATCTGTAACAGAAACTCCTGCAGCTTCTTCCTGTTTTATATGTGGAACTACAACTTCTGGAATGAATAACCTGATAAATATAGGAACCAAAGCTGTAAACAGGTAAGCTTTGAAAATGGGAATGTCTCCTTTTCACGTTCGGATAAAATTTATGGAGTGTATCCTCCATGTTGCCTACAATTAGCCATTTAAAGCATGGAGAACCAACAATGAGACCCGCCATATTAGAGATGCTCAGAAGAAGAAAATTCAGCAGGAGTTTCGTGAAAAACTGGGCATCATTGTCGTTCTTGTAAAACAAGGTACGGGGACAATTAATGACGGCAACACCTCCAGAAGATTTTTTGCAAATTAAACCATGACTTCAGAAATCACTGGAGTTAGTGAATCCCTAATTCGTCGGTTGGCGTTATCTTTGAAGTAATAACGTCGAATGAAAAATTAGATTTCCAAAAATATGCAGCTTACACGTGGGAAACTGCTGAACTGTTTGTTGAGAAATATAAATGGTACAATATGCCAGCAACCGGTAGGTACATAAAAGGTTTTGATCCATGGAGAAGAAATAATTAAAAGCTGTGCATTTCCTGTTGGATCGCTCTCCGAGGAAGCCCAAGAATGCCGAAATAAGGATTATAAAGCCTACCGCAGGTTTCATTCGAGAAAATGCAGCCGAATTGCGACGAATGAAGATGTGATGCATCATATAGGTACTCATATCCTCAGATCCAATAATAACAGGTTTAAGGCCGCAGGCAAAAAAGAAAATATTTCCAATCAGCGCAGACGCTAAAAACCTCATTTTAGCATTATAAAATTACTACTTCATAATTGTTTTTTATTTATTTTTTGTATGTATTTATCTATTTATTTATTTAATTTTATAATATACATAGTTAATAATCATATTTTATTCAAAATAAAAAGTTAAGATTTTAGTAAAAAAAAAACTTTTATTTAAATAATGGGTGATTTTTTAAGAGGTTTAGAACTTTTTTTTAAAAAAAAACACAAAAAATTCGAAAAAATGAATGAAATATTTATTTGAATCGATGATTTTTTAAGAGGTTTAGAACTTTTTTAAAAAAAAAAACACAAAAAATTCGAAAAAATGAATGAAATATTTATTTGAATCGATAGTTTGAACCTTGCAATTTAATGTTTAAAGATAATTTCATGCAAATGTTGACCGCGGCTGCGTCTCAGGGAGCCCATCCGCTGAGTCCAATTTTGGCATACTCTTTCACACATATCGGCCGGTATCTCACGAATGAATGCATGGATGTTGGCTTCCAGTGCGTCAATCGAAGCGGGCTTGTCCCTATAGACATTAACCTTGACATACCCCCACAAAAAATAATCTAATGGTGTCAAATCGCACGATCTAGGCGGCCAATTGACCGGCCCGAAACGTGAAATTAACTGTTCGCCAAACTCGCCTCGCAATTGCGCCATTGTTTCGCGTGCTGTGTGGCATGTGGCACCGTCTTGTTGAAACCACATATCATGCAAGTCAAGAACTTCCATTTCGGGCAAAAAAAAGTTTGTTATCATCGCTCGGTAGCGTTCACCATTGACAGTAACGCTGCGATTCGCATCATCTTTGAAGAAATATGGCCCAATAATGCCGCCGGCCCATAAACCGCACCAAACAGTGGCTTTTTCGGGATGCATTGGTAGCTGTTGCAATGTTTCTGGCTGATCTTCACTCCAAATGTACCCATTCAACCAAAAATGAGCCTCATCGCTGAACACAATTTTTCGATAAAAAAGCGGATCCTCGGCCAGCTTTCCAAGAGCCCATTCACCAAAAATTCGGCGTTGTGGTAGGTCGGCTGGCTTTAGTTCTTGCACCAGCTGTATCTTAAAAGGCTTTACGCCCAAATCCTTCCGCAAAATTTTCCACGTAGTGCTGTAACAAAGGCCTAACTGCTGGGAACGGCGCCGAATCGACATTTCGCGGTCTTCTGTCACACTAGCTGATACGGCCGCAATATTTTCTTCACTACGCACAGTACGTAAACGTGTTGGTGGTTTAATGTCCAACAAAGTAAATTTGGTGCGAAATTTGGTCACAATCTTCCGAATAGACTGCTCAGAAGGTCGAGAATGCCGATCATAAAATGGAAGCAGCGCGCGATGAACATTTCGAACCGAGCACGAATTTTTATAGTAAAATTCAATAATTTGCAAGCGTTGTTCATTTGTAAGACGATCCATGGTTAAATTGCAAACCAAACTGAAGCTGTTTGACAGTGACACAAGGTACTAAACACACGTCAGCTGTCAAAACCAGTGTTGCCAAAACCAAACCAGCTAAAAAATCACCCGTTATAACATCAAAACCCTCAAATTTTATAAAAATATCAATAACTTTGTTTCTAATTATTTTTTTTCAACCAAATTTTGATCAAATATGTATAAGACTAATCTAAACATGTTTGCCAAATTTCATTTAAATCCGTTGAACCGTTCAGATAAAACAGACTTTTTTCCGCTCTCCCATACAAACCGAACCACTGTGCGGCGCGCCACCACTGTCACTGTATACTTGAAGAAAGTACAAAATGAAATAATCAGTTGGGAATCGCCGAAAATAATAATAATACTAAACGGAGGAGAAACCTAAAAGCCAAGGGATTAATAACCCAAAAGTTGAAACTTTTGATTATACCGTACGTACCCAACGTCTTGTGGAGTGGAGCATCAGGAACATTGGTACATTCCAATAAATTAAGTGTTGCTTATTTATTTAGCCAGTTAAAGTTTCTGAGATCACAAACATTTCCGTATCTTCATAAATCTATACACAATATTCCTCTGAAATATTTCTAAATTTTGTTAATAAAAAATAGAGAAGATTTGTTTTGATTTGCTTAGTCAATAATACTGTTATTATAATTAATTGAACTGTCATAATAACTAACTCTTCTGGAATAACACCATGTACAAGATCAGCAATTGATGGATAGGTACATAGCCTTCGTTAAAGCTTGTTATTTTTTAAGTGGTAAAAATAGCACGAATCAAAAGATTCTTTCAAGGTTCTACCGAGATTTGAACTCGGATCGCTGGATTCAAAGTCCAGAGTGCTAACCATTACACCATAGAACCGTGTTTTTGAAGATCTTAATTTTCCAGATTATTTTCATTAAATAATAAAAAATAAAATAAAATGATTATAACAACTGAGTAAACAGATATTATTTTTTTATGATCGCGTCATTTATTTCATGATCACTGGCATGAAATAAAATCAAATACAAACGAACATTTAATATACAAAATAAAGCTTTAAACTCAATGTGGATTCCATAAATTAAATTGTTTAATGCTTAAATTTTGAAAGCCTATCAAACGTTACGTCTTGCATGTTTTGTTCTACTTAAACAAAAAAATCGAGATCTCAAGAAGCTAGAGAATCACTTTTGATTTAAATTCCATTAAAACTAGATAACGCAACCGTGTATCGTAACGTATTACACGTAACGTCCTACACGTAACATGCTACACGTAACCTATTACACGTAAGGCCCCCACATTTTTTATGTGTAAACATCTATGCTGGCGGTAGAGTGCAACGTTACGGTGTGTTACGATCTGCATACTAGGATGGGTGCGTTCAGTGAAAAAAGTCTTAAGATCCCCTTCAAGCAAAAACAAGTCCGGTTTGGATCCGCGCACGTTGATGTTTACACATATTAACCGTGAGTCCCGGCACTCACACAATTTTTTTTGGTTAACCGCTTCTGTCAAACTTTTATTGGTGTGGATGCAGGGAGGGTAAGATCGAGCTGGCTGCAGGTGGTTCTTGATTGAGGTTCACCCGGACTCTAAAGCTTATTAGTACAGACAATTGTTAGCCCTGACAATATTGTAAGATCTGACAATCCTCTGTGTTTAACTCAAACTTACCTTAAATGAATGATTTACGTCATTTTATTTAAAAATTGATTTTAGCATACATTTTTTTTATCTCATCAAAACCAGACTGAGTTAAAAGCTATATATGTGTTCCCAAGCTTTTTTCTGTCTGATTTTCATTGATAATGATCAATGATCATACTAACTACGTGCGATCAATAAAAAAAATAATACCTGTTTACTCACCTGTCAGAAAAACCGTTTATTTCATTTTAAGCTATCTCACGAAATAAGCTCAAACAGTTTAGATCTCAAATAACACGGTTCTATGGTGTAATGGTTAGCACTCTGGACTTTGAATCCAGCGATCCGAGTTCAAATCTCGGTAGAACCTTGAAAAAAATATCTTTTACTCAGGCTTAGAATTTTCGGGATAAGATTTTTAACAAATTTCAACCCAACTTCGCAGATTATTTATATAGCATATAAATGTAGTGATTTTTGAGTTGGGATAGAGCAAGTATTCGATTCAAATTAATTGAAGTTAACAATGTATATATTATGAATTCTAATTGAATTGTGGTCAGCGATCCCTATTTTTATTCGCTCGTTATTTTAATCTAATTTTGTATCAATAGGTCTGTGATGTTAGGAAGGAATAGGTAAGGTAATGGATAAGACTTCTTATAGCAATTCACCAATTGTTTCTAATTATTTTCTAATTTTCAAGTGTATTCGATTCAAAACATGATGCAAATTTGTATTTATTTTGTATTGTGCATTACGAAATAAAGTTGCTCGAAATTGGGCATTTTTTTTTTCATACCTATACTACTCATTGTCGAAGGTACATACATATGTATGAGGCCCATCAGCAGGACATGAAAGTACCTAGTTGTTTGGTAGAATATGGTCAAATATGGTGCATTGAGAACAGACTCTAACTTATGCCGATTGGTTAAGAGCAAGTTACTGGTCACGTGCGGACATCCGCTACTTAACAGGACGCAAGGTTATGGTCATGCTTATGGATACGCTAAACACATCTAGGGTGCTTTGTGCTTTGATCTATATTTGTCAAGGAGAAATCGAACAAGAATAAACGCCTTGCTTCGTGTTATATGAGGATCTGCATGGGGGACAGTATATTATGAACCACTGAGGAGAAATATACATATAATCTAAAGGCCATTAAAAGCTATTTTGAACGAAAAATATTATGAATTCAAAAAGCTTTTAATGGCCTTCAGTTCACAAAAAATTGGCGTCTCGTCACGGCAATATCACTTGAACTCATCAGTTAAATAAAGGGTTTTCCAATAAGAGGTGTTATTTTGATATTCAAAGAAAAATGGCATTTTTTGAGATAGATGATCGGATGTTTATTTCATTATAAAGAGGAAGGTATGCAGTTAATAATGGAACACAACATCAGCCAAATGGCCGCCACGACCACGCTTACAGGACCATATCCTTTTCATGAAATCTTCCATAACCAAATCGCAAAGTGGCTGCCCTATGTCCTCGATAGCCTCACGAATTCCATCTTTGAGGTCTTGAATCGACGCTGGGCTGTTGGCGTAGACCTTATCTTTTACGTGGCTCCAAAGGAAGAAGTCGCAAGGTGTTAAATCACAAGATCTCGGTGGCCAATTGTGATCACCTCTTCGAGAGATAACACGGTCCGGAAACTTTTCCCGTAAAAGATCGATGGTTTCATTGCTTGTGTGGCACGTAGCGCCGTCTTGTTGAAAGTAAACGTTGTCCAGATCAATACCATCCAATTCCGGCCATAAAAAATCATTAATCATCTCTCGATAGCGCAATCCATTGACCGTAACTGTTGCTCCAGCCTCATTTTCGAAAAAGTAAGGTCCAATGACCCCGCCGGACCATAAACCGCACCAAACAGTCACGCGTTGAGGATGGAGAGGCTTTTCAACAATAACTCTTGGGTTTTCCGAGCCCCAGATGCGACAGTTTTGCTTGTTGACGTAGCCTCCGAGGTGGAAATGGGCCTCATCAGTCAAGATGATTTTTCGATGAAATTCCGGATCATTTTCATGCATTTCAAGGACCCAATCAGCAAAGACACGACGTTGTTGATGATCAGCCGGCTTGAATTCTTGTGTTAACTGAACTTTATAAGCCTTAAGACCCAAGTCTTTATGCAAAATACGGTGTAATGACGTTTGTGGAATGCCTAATTCCAAAGAACGACGAGGAATGGACAAACCTGGGTTTTCTTCAACACTTTGGGCTACAACAGCAATATTCTCAGTTGTTCTTGAGCGACGTGCACGGGTTTTATTCTTCACATCACTAACTTGTCCCAACAGCTCGAATTTGTCCACCAATTTCTGTATTGCGGTCCGACAAGGTGCTTCACGACGACCCAAAAATGTTTTAGTTTTACGAACCGTCTCTGCCAAATTTTCACCATTTTTATAGTGAATTTTAATAATTTCAATGCGTAGTTGAAGCGTGTATCGTTCCATTTTTATTAATGGCGTAGTTTCTACTTGTCAAATGTCAAAAAATGACAGCTTCAAAAGTGACAGCTACCGAAATAGCGGGCTTTTCAAAATAACACCTCTTATTCGAAAACCCTTTAGAGAGTGCCTTAAGCCTGATTCACAATAAGGCGAGGAAACGAGACGTGAGCGTGACGAGAACTCGTTGTAGTTGTCAAACCAATTTCAAACAATGAAAGCATACCCGGATATACACAATGCGGCGTTTCTCGTCGTCACGTCACGTCACGCCAAGAATTCAAAAAATTCAAAAAAAAAAACGCAACGTGACGACGATTTTCATTTTTCATCAAATTATGTTTCACAAATAAAGTTATTGATAAATCTATTGTTTTGTAAGTTATTTTGTTTATATTTTGTTGATTTTTTTTTTTACAAAAATAGATTTTTGTCGTAAAAACGCTCGCTGCATTGTGAATTGGGCGACGATTTTGTAACTAGAAAAAAAATATGTGAGTGCCGGGACTCACGGTTAAATATGTGTGAACATCAACGTTTGTCCAAGTGCCTAATTTTTGTTACTGAACGTCATCAAAAGAAACATATTGAATAATTAACACTACATTACCTATCTTTAGGTACTGCTTAAAAAGCTTAGTGTTGAAAGAACGGTAGCGAAATACCCAGTGGGGGAACCGCTGTAACGAAATTTCCAAGCACTAAAAGGCTGGTGGTGAAGTGTCCAACGAACGGTGAAGGTTCGGTACTGAAAGGTCCTGCTTCGTAGTTCACTCTCAACCTTAAGATGACTTCACATTACACATGGCTATTGTTTATGGTAATCATAATCACTCTCTGAGCATCGACAAACACCAACTGTCAGCGGAGAGCACTAAAATCGTGGTTTCAATTAAATGACACCGTACCCAAATTCCAAAATAACTTAATGGTTTGACTGACAGGGGCCGAATTAAAATGGGTACGTTCAACGCATTACGTTTAACATCTGAATTTTCAGATTTCTGAATTTTTAGAGCTTCTGATTGGCCAGCTGCCATAAAAAGTTAAATGAGTTTTAGTGACTTTTGGTTACGTTTGATTACGTTTCATCTGAGTTTTCAGCCAAAAATTCTCATCTGAAAATTCAGAATAAAGTGATAGTTTTGGGGGAAATGTTGAAGTACTATACATAGAAGTTGAACTTTATGATTTTCGCTGTGGTTAGTGGTTGATTTGGGATGATTAATTTTCATCACGAACAAATTTATATTTTTTACATAAAAGAAATGATCGCTTATTGATAAGTGAGTTGCTAAATAAACTATAATTAGAAAAATGTTCCCAGAATTCTACATCGCAATATTGTGGAATTATTTTTTCATTAAACTTCACATAGTCTTAATGTAATTTGTTGCTGATTTAGTTAAATATATCATCACCAGAACTGCTGACGCTTAATTTTGAGTTTAAGAATATAATTAAAGTTCTATTTAATTTCGTTTTAATGTAAATCATTTAGGTAAATGATAACATTTGACACAACAACTTTCAACTGAAAATTCAGATTTTTTGTGCGTTCAACAACATAAATTCAGATCTGAATTTTCAGATTTTGTGATTGAACGTACCCAATAACCAGTTAGAACTGTCAACGAACTTGCAACCCTTATGAAACTCCATCTTTCCATCGAGTAAAACTTACAAAAAGTTCAATCTTTGTTTTATACTGAACGAACCTCAAATGAATGTCACTATGAGATAGCCGGCGAATTATATATCTTGAGTTTTTAGAATATTTAGTTGCAGTTGTTGTCAGTGGAAATCACTAAAATCGCAGTTTCAATCGATTGACACCATCAATCGCCTATGGAATTGGGCGCTGTGATTTTTATTGAATGTTAACTTTGTGCAAGTATAAAAGTAGCCGATAACTCTGCAATTTGTTCATCCTCAGCTATTTTATATATCCCAGCCACCTACGTCCCTCGCCTACGTGCCTAAAAATTGCAAGAAGAAATTGCATCGTTTAAAAGCAGTATAATGTAAATGCAGAATTTAAGTTCAGATTTGTATCACTGAACGCACCCGATATCCTACCATACCTACAGCCATTGACCTACCATACCTACAGTCAATTGTCAATCCCTACAGCTGACTATTATTATTTTTGTTTTGATTTTGTTTTCTTTTTAATTACTAGTGTCGCGTCCATTTTGTTCGGGGAATAATTAAAAAATAAAGAAAAAAATATAAAAATATAAGTGTTAAAATGATAAAATCGTCGGTCGCGCTAAAAACAATTTGCTGTCGTCGTTGGCAAAAACAATATAAATGAGTGGTCGCGATAAAGTATAATCTAATTGTCGGTAGCGTTAAAATCAATTTGTTTTGGTCGGGGCAAATCGGATTTCGTAACGTAACGTGCTACAACGTAAAGTGCACGAAGTAACGTTGCACACGAACGTTCACGTTTTTTTTTTTCACTCTACCGCCAGCATAGATGTTTACACATCAAAAATGACACCGGTTCTCGTCACGCTCACGTAACGTTTCCTCGTCGCATTGTGAATCAGGCATTATTCATACGCAAGAACCAAAACATGAAATTCGTTTGGCCATTTACAGCATTTGCTTCAATGTGATGATTTGGTCTATCGTAGATCTGCCGGGCCAGCTAAGTTGAGTTCATCTAACATAGATTTTATCTCGAATATCTATATTGCGATTAATTAAAGCTGAAACAAATTTTAGTATGAAAAATATTATGTACAATTAAAAAGAAATTAAACAGTTATCAGGTAGATATTTTTCATCACGGTTTATCATGATACAAGATTATAACGTATAGTAACACCAAATACTTGAACAATTTATAAAGGGTGTTTTTTTTTAGACGTATGGTTTTTAATCTGGCAATACTTTTTTCGGAGTTGGTCTTTTTGAAAGTTTTCACTTGATTTATGATGAGTTTGATTTGCCATTTTATAATTAATAGACTTACTCCTGAACAACGTTTTTTAATCATGCAAAATTATTAACAAAATAATGGTTCGGTTCGCGCGAAGCATCACGCACTGCGTCCTGTTAAAATTAGAAGATTACACTTCTACTTTATATTTAGTTCAAGTTATAAAAATAAAATAGATTTCTATTTTGATTTTATCAATATTATTAATAAAACTATTGAAAAAATTATAAACTTGGAACAATAAAGACTTAATATAAAAATAATAATACTACTGTCTTTTAAGATATATTTTTCTTCAATTACAATTAGTAGGAAGAACTCGAAACAATAAATATTCGGTCGATATAATCGTAAAATCGCATAAATTCGAGCAACCATCATGGATCGGTTTTGCACCAGGTTTAATCTAGTGGATAATGCGCATCCTCAGAGACGCCGCACAGTGGTTCGAGAGCGGAAAAAAGTCTTTTGAAAAAGTCATGTCTATCGTTTTAAACTTTTTGTTTAAGTACTCTTAGATAACCCGAGCTTATGATGTAAAAGTATTTTTTAACATATATATTATATGTTCTGATTTACAAGCCCTCAAAGTTGAAAAATAATTTTACTCAAATCGCGAACCGTATTTTCAACAAATTTTGAGATGTTTTTTTCCGAAGTTCCTGTAGATAAATTCTCTAGCTTCTTAAATAATTTAATTGGTCTCTTTCGCGATTCTCTAAAAATAAAAAAAAATATTGATTATTTATAAAAGATACCTTCTACAAGTAGCCTGAAACTTTAGTTCTAAGAAAAAATGTTTTTTTTTTTACTTTTTGATTAAAAAAAAAGCGCCAAAAGATACCAAGAAAGAAAGTATGCCAGCATATGCTCCATACATTCATGTTAAAGCACAGAAAAAATCGGCTGCAGGTGCTTGCAGATGTGGAAGTTATGCTCAAAAATGTTTCACTGAATCGGATTTCAAAAAACTCCGTCTTGACGGTGGTGTTTACCAAAAAGTTTAATTTCTTCGGTATTAATTGTCAGAATGACCTCGTTATTTATTCTCTATTTTAAGAAAAAATGTCAAACTTTATTTTAAAAATAAAACAAAATTAATACATTGACCCAGGTCTGAGAATTTCGATTTTTGCGAAAATTTTTCAACTTTCAACTCAATTTTCTTGAAAACAACACGCGAAAAATAATATAGTTGTATGATATTTTGAATTATATGATAGAGCTTAATACAAAATAAAGAAAAGGATTAGGGATAATCTTTTATTTTTTTTTTAATTTTTCGCTGAAAGTAGGGCAGGTAAAAATAAAAAAAGGATACTGCAGAGCCATCCAATTTTCTTTTGTTAAGGAAACTGCAGAAATCATACGAAACGAGATAAAGAATAGATACGGAAATCAGTAATTCAACTCAGACGATAATTCAAATAGGCGAACGTCAGTTTACAATCAAACACGAACTCATGTTCACAATGCTGCATAGGAAGACAGCCCAATCTGTAACAGAAACTCCTGCAGCTTCTTCCTGTTTTATATGTGGAACTACAACTTCTGGAATGAATAACCTGATAAATATAGGAACCAAAGCTGTAAACAGGTAAGCTTTGAAAATGGGAATGTCTCCTTTTCACGTTCGGATAAAATTTATGGAGTGTATCCTCCATGTTGCCTACAATTAGCCATTTAAAGCATGGAGAACCAACAATGAGACCCGCCATATTAGAGATGCTCAGAAGAAGAAAATTCAGCAGGAGTTTCGTGAAAAACTGGGCATCATTGTCGTTCTTGTAAAACAAGGTACGGGGACAATTAATGACGGCAACACCTCCAGAAGATTTTTTGCAAATTAAACCATGACTTCAGAAATCACTGGAGTTAGTGAATCCCTAATTCGTCGGTTGGCGTTATCTTTGAAGTAATAACGTCGAATGAAAAATTAGATTTCCAAAAATATGCAGCTTACACGTGGGAAACTGCTGAACTGTTTGTTGAGAAATATAAATGGTACAATATGCCAGCAACCGGTAGGTACATAAAAGGTTTTGATCCATGGAGAAGAAATAATTAAAAGCTGTGCATTTCCTGTTGGATCGCTCTCCGAGGAAGCCCAAGAATGCCGAAATAAGGATTATAAAGCCTACCGCAGGTTTCATTCGAGAAAATGCAGCCGAATTGCGACGAATGAAGATGTGATGCATCATATAGGTACTCATATCCTCAGATCCAATAATAACAGGTTTAAGGCCGCAGGCAAAAAAGAAAATATTTCCAATCAGCGCAGACGCTAAAAACCTCATTTTAGCATTATAAAATTACTACTTCATAATTGTTTTTTATTTATTTTTTGTATGTATTTATCTATTTATTTATTTAATTTTATAATATACATAGTTAATAATCATATTTTATTCAAAATAAAAAGTTAAGATTTTAGTAAAAAAAAAACTTTTATTTAAATAATGGGTGATTTTTTAAGAGGTTTAGAACTTTTTTTTAAAAAAAAACACAAAAAATTCGAAAAAATGAATGAAATATTTATTTGAATCGATGATTTTTTAAGAGGTTTAGAACTTTTTTAAAAAAAAAAACACAAAAAATTCGAAAAAATGAATGAAATATTTATTTGAATCGATAGTTTGAACCTTGCAATTTAATGTTTAAAGATAATTTCATGCAAATGTTGACCGCGGCTGCGTCTCAGGGAGCCCATCCGCTGAGTCCAATTTTGGCATACTCTTTCACACATATCGGCCGGTATCTCACGAATGAATGCATGGATGTTGGCTTCCAGTGCGTCAATCGAAGCGGGCTTGTCCCTATAGACATTAACCTTGACATACCCCCACAAAAAATAATCTAATGGTGTCAAATCGCACGATCTAGGCGGCCAATTGACCGGCCCGAAACGTGAAATTAACTGTTCGCCAAACTCGCCTCACAATTGCGCCATTGTTTCGCGTGCTGTGTGGCATGTGGCACCGTCTTGTTGAAACCACATATCATGCAAGTCAAGAACTTCCATTTCGGGCAAAAAAAAGTTTGTTATCATCGCTCGGTAGCGTTCACCATTGACAGTAACGCTGCGATTCGCATCATCTTTGAAGAAATATGGCCCAATAATGCCGCCGGCCCATAAACCGCACCAAACAGTGGCTTTTTCGGGATGCATTGGTAGCTGTTGCAATGTTTCTGGCTGATCTTCACTCCAAATGTACCCATTCAACCAAAAATGAGCCTCATCGCTGAACACAATTTTTCGATAAAAAAGCGGATCCTCGGCCAGCTTTCCAAGAGCCCATTCACCAAAAATTCGGCGTTGTGGTAGGTCGGCTGGCTTTAGTTCTTGCACCAGCTGTATCTTAAAAGGCTTTACGCCCAAATCCTTCCGCAAAATTTTCCACGTAGTGCTGTAACAAAGGCCTAACTGCTGGGAACGGCGCCGAATCGACATTTCGCGGTCTTCTGTCACACTAGCTGATACGGCCGCAATATTTTCTTCACTACGCACAGTACGTAAACGTGTTGGTGGTTTAATGTCCAACAAAGTAAATTTGGTGCGAAATTTGGTCACAATCTTCCGAATAGACTGCTCAGAAGGTCGAGAATGCCGATCATAAAATGGAAGCAGCGCGCGATGAACATTTCGAACCGAGCACGAATTTTTATAGTAAAATTCAATAATTTGCAAGCGTTGTTCATTTGTAAGACGATCCATGGTTAAATTGCAAACCAAACTGAAGCTGTTTGACAGTGACACAAGGTACTAAACACACGTCAGCTGTCAAAACCAGTGTTGCCAAAACCAAACCAGCTAAAAAATCACCCGTTATAACATCAAAACCCTCAAATTTTATAAAAATATCAATAACTTTGTTTCTAATTATTTTTTTTCAACCAAATTTTGATCAAATATGTATAAGACTAATCTAAATATGTTAGCCAAATTTCATTTAAATCCGTTGAACTGTTCAGATAAAACAGACTTTCTGCTCTCCCATACAAACCGAACTACTGTGCTCCGTACAGTGCGCGCCGAGGACGCTATTACTGTTGTGGAGCAGGGTATCGAAGAATACCCAAATGAGTCCATCCACCATCGTGCGCAACAATTGGAGCTGTCGAAAATTTAGCCTCTCGGCTGGAATTTATTCGAGCCAGCCGCGGCGGCTGAAAAACCCTTATCTTTATAATAAAGCTAAATTCTTGGCCATAATATTAAATTATATGCGTTTCATTTCGTCTTAAAAACCACACGTCTAAAAAAAAACACCCTTTAGATTGCCATTATTCGAGACTGCATATCATTTTATGTGTCACAACACTCAAGTTTTTTTTATTTAATTCACTTTCTAGAACGACATTGCAACACTATACCTACTTGTCTCTTCTGCCCAACTATGTCTCTCTTACAATACTTAACTCATCATAAATGTATTAAATGTTATCTCCAATTTAGATTAAATATGCAACTTCGATGCATGTTGTTCATAATGCCAAATGCATATTTCCATGAACATTTCTTTTCACTCACATATTAACACCGAGCTTCGTGTGGAGTGTCTCAACAACAGGCAGCCGAAGTCACCACAACAACCTGTTAGCGTCTTCCTTAAACGGCCTTATCCTCGCTCAAGATATGCATTTAGGAGCACACTCTCCATCTCCATTTCCATCTCCATAGAGGCAGTGTGACTCTCATTGGCACCTCATTCCTCCACGGTCGTTAACCACTTATTCCATTTTCGAACAATTGCGATATTGTGTAAATTTCTAATTTAACTCTCCTGTCTTATGGTTTGGTTATGGTTGCATTGACTCTCTGGTTATCCCTGCACCCAGCATCAGTTGCAATAGCCCAGCAGCAGCAGCACCTAGCACCTACTCGCTTGTTGATGTGGCTGCGGAAGCCGAATGCCCGAACTCGAACTCGAACAAACAAAGCCTGGCCACAGCAGCGGAGGAGCATAATAAAAATACATTTTACAAAAATGGCAAATATGATTGCAGGAAACTGACACTTTTATCAGGTTTAATCTCTCGCCAGCTGTAATCACCATTTGATTGCATGGCCATTCCAGTGGCACTGCCAAAGGAGCTCGAGAGTTGGGCATTCCTTGATGTTGCTGGTGCTGGTGCTGATGGTCGTTGCTGCTGTATGGTTGTTCCCGTGTCGTCGTCGTCGTCGTCGTCTTGGTTGTCGTTGTCGTAGTTGTCATTGGAAATTGTGTCTTTTCCTTTTCGAATAACGAAGTCTCAGGGAGTTTTCTAGATTGGATTGGGTAAACACTCGTATACGTATTTACCAATACCAAGTGCAATTGCATCAACAATATACCTACGCTTCTGATCTCGTTAAGGATTTACGAGTAAACTTTTATCACTTGGCGAATCATTGACAAATCCAGGCGAATATAATGGTGGTTAGGTATATTGGGTTACCTTTTGTTCGGGGGCTGCTTGCTGCCTCATCATCATCATCATCATCTTGGAAATATTTGCCACATAACATGGATTTTACCATTTTCGAGCAACCCAGAAGGCGGAATGTGCCACACTCATTCGGCCTGCAAGCCTGCGAATCATGATATACCTACCTACCTACAGACCTTCCTCTCGAAGGCCTTGTTGGTTATTTTTGAAGCTATCGGCGATCTAGCACTGGCAGCAATCGGAGAAGGATCGCTTGCCGCGCGGATGATTTCTTTCCAATTTATGTGACATATTGATTTTAAATTGATAGACCTTTTATAAAGTGGGTGCTTGTTAGTTAAGTCTTTGACGATTCGACTTATTGTCCTCCACTCGAGTACCTATATACTATATAGGCCTTATGGTCGAAAAAAGGCTTTTTTTTCATTGCTTTGTTGGGCTTTTTGTGAATATAAAATAAGATCATCTTCATGCAGGAATATGGTATACCTACTTCTGTTTTGGTTTGCTTTGCTCTTTAGGCACCGCTTCGTTGGACTTCGATAAATGAGAAGGCGGATCTTCCGTTTTTGGAAATAATGAGCTCGGTTTTGAATATGAATATTGTTATTTATGGAAATTCACAATTCAAGGTTAGCCATAACAAAGTAAGCTATCTTCCGGACTGCATCGAATGAGTGTTCTCCGTTTGTGTTTCGAAGGAAAATACGTGGGGCCATTACAGAACCAAAATGGATGTTCGATACAAACTATCAATAAAAAGTAGGTATGAAAATCCCGCCGGGCGGTAATACAGTTTTCCTCCGTGCATAAGTTAAGCACCGAGAATTTTCTATGCCCTTAGCTAAGCTCCAAGGGGAATAATTGTTGTTGCATTTAACATTTAAATTGCTAACCCATTCGGCGTTTTTTTTCAACCAATTAAACATCCGGGAGTGAAAAAAAAACACGCCCATAGTAAGTCATGATTCCTATGATAGGAATTTAATGGGAGTGGGTCGAAATTCTAGTTTTCCTAAGTATGTTTGGTAAAAATTCAGTTCTTTTTTTTTAAAACAACTTTGGGAAGCAACATTCACCAATCGAAATGTGGTCAGATGGATAAATTGGCGTTAACTACTTAGTTGTGATAATTTCGAATTTGTCATTCCATGTTTTCTATGTTTTTGTTTGTTGGTTTCCTAAGTTCATATCAACTTAGCGAAGCACCCTCTCAAAAAGGGTTAAAAACTTCTTAGATTTAATGGTTTACTACTGACAAATTTGCCGTTCGGTAGTTTATTTGTGACAATTTTGGTGTGGACACCAACAAATGCTACAGATAAAAAAATATACGTTCATTAATCGTGAATAAGTTGTGACAATTTTAATTACGTTGTGCGATGTTTTCTATGTTTTTTTTTTCATTAGTTCATAATTGTTATGAATTTAGCAAGCATAAACCAAAATTATTTAGTAAACTTTATTAAAGCAAAAAAAAAACATAGAAAACATAGCACAACGTATGAAATTGTCACAACTAATTCACGACTGATTTAATATAAGAAGTTTTTAACACTTTTTGAGGAGTTGCGTCGCTTGCTTCATATAGATTGAGCAAATTAGCAAAAAAAAAGCATCGCAAAACAAAATTTAAATTGTCACAAATAATTAAATACTACCGAACGGCAAATTATTGAATAGGTTAGGTTAGGTTGATGTGCTGACAGTGGATCTTGTTCCCGTCACACTCAGATCAATATTGATCCATTGTCGTACCCTGATGGATTGGACCATCCTTTTAATAATTATTAAATAGTAAACTATTCAATTTAAAAATTATGTGAGTTACATCCCAACATACCATCTGTTTATAGACTTTAAGGCCGCCAGCCAGGGTAGAACTTTACAAAGCCATGAGAGAATTCGGCACCCCAAATAAATTGACACGACTAACGTAACAAGCCAAGTAAAAATAGCCGGATTGCTATCCAAACCAATCAACATCTTTAATGGACTCCGACAAGGGGATGGTTTGGCCTGCCTCCTCTTCAACCTGGCGTTGGAGAAAGCAATCCGTGACTCTAGCACGGCAACAAGAGGGACCATCGTCAACAGGTCCAGCCAGATACTGGCTTACGCAGACGACATCGACATCATCGGAAGAACCGAGCAAGCTGTACATGATTCCTTCATCCAGATCGAGCAGGCGGCACAAAATCTGGGGCTGCACATTAGTGAAGGTAAAACAAAGTACATGGTGGCGTCGAATGCGAGAGGAACAGTTGGTCAAACAATCAAGGTACCGGAGCACGAATTTGAAGTGGTGCAATCCTTTAAATACCTTGGGTCAATAGTAGCAGCCGATAACAATATAGAAGAAGAAATACGCGGGCGGCTTCTCAAATCCAACAGAGCCTACTATAATCTGTCAAAGCTCTTCAAATCCAGAAATCTCACCATGACTTCAAAACTGCTGCTGTACAGCCGCGTTCGAGAGAAAAGTCTTAAGGAGAATTGTTGGCCCCATATGTGAGGAAGGACGATTCCGGAGACGGTACAATCATGAATTGTACGCAATCTACCTTGAAGCTGATATCGTGACAAAAATTAAGCTCGGTAGACTCCGGTGGGCAGGGCACCTAGCTCGCATGAGCGAAGAGGAACCTGCTCGGAAAGTTCTTTGTGGTACATTCTATGGTAGACGACAGCGTGGTAGACCCTGCTTGCGCTTGAGAGATGGCGTAGACCAGGACGCCCGGAGCCTTGGGGTGCGCAACTGGATGGCGGTGGCTCGAGACCGGGATGGGTGGAGAGACTTGTTGAAGGAGGCCAGGACCGGACCCCGGTTGTCTAGCCGATGATGATGATAATGAACCCTTTTTGAGAGGGTGCTTCGCTAGGTTGATTTGAACTTACCTAAGCAGCAAATAAAACATAGAAAACATGAAACGACAAATTCGAAACTATTACAACTAATAAACGACTTATTTGTGGCAAATTATCCACATAACCACTTTTCGCTAAGTTTTCTAAGGGAGGTTATAACGTGTGTCAAGTTAGCAATACACTTTAAGAAATTAAATAAAATAAGTACACAGTTAATTGTAGCCATTTAGTAGTAAATTAGTTGTGGAAAAAAAAAAATTGTAGCTCTACTTTTTAAAAAAAAAAAATGGTATGTAGTGCTAACTTGATATCAAGTTAGCATTACACTTTGAGAAAATAAAAAAAAAACTAATAGTTACTTGTAGTTTTTTTGTTGTAAATTAGTTGTGGAGAGAAAACATTTATAAACATTTTTTTGACGAAGTTTTCACTGGGACCCCAGTTAGCACTACATACCATGTTTTTTTTTTTTAATACAAAGAAACTTATGGCAAAAAAATTATTAGAATTTTTTTCTTTCCACAACTAATTTACAAAAAAAAAAAAAAAAACTACAACTTACTGTGTTATTAGTTTTTTTTTATTTTCTGAAAGTGTAATGCTAAGTTGACACACGTGGGGTTATAACTTGTAAACATGGAAAATCGTTTCATTAAAACTAGTCTCATCGGTTTTATCTGTAAGTTTAAGTGTGATTTCCTTGCTACTAAAGCAGAACGCGATGATTCAATGTTTTTTTTTTTAGTAATCGACATTCAACATCATTCAACAACTGAAATGGAAAACTATTTTAAAATAAATTGCGGATTGGTTCAAGTAATATAATCTGAGTGCATCGAATACATTATTTATACTCTGACCATTACAATGCGTTTTTATGATCTTGACATCTTACTTACTTACCAAGTAGTGTGGGACTTGTACCGCACTAAAACCACCACGAAATCAGGACCAATTTATGAAAAATCGACAAATGATTATTATTTCTTGATTTGAAATCGCATTGGGGGAAGTTGAAGGTTTTAATACTTTCCCATCGCTTTTAGACCATCATCTCATGAGGCTTGGTTCTTTTAAGTCTCCTAACATTGTGTGGTACATTTAATACGGTCTCCGTTTTGTAGTTTTTATGACTATGCAGTCGCTGATTGTGTGATATAGCGTGTTTTCTATAACCACTTCTGTAACCATTTCTAGTTGAAAAAGAGACTGTTTTAAGGGAAAATTTAAATAACCAACAAATTGAAAAGGTAATTGTTCAAAGAATTAAACGGAAAATGTTTGTGTTTATTTAAAATCTTCATTTTCATTCGAAGAATATAATATATTGATCACATATTGTTTTTTTTTTTTAATTCATTGGAATAGATAGAACTTTGTTTCGATGTCGCACTCGTATACTCATCTTTATCGTCTTCAAAATTACTGAATATTGGCTTGAAATGCGGTTGTTTTTGTGGTGCTTGTCTCTGTATCGATTGAAACATCTCTTGATTAATGATTTCGGATTCCAATTGTCCAGGTTCGGTAAATTGAAATAGATATATATAAATACTTGTTCTCAATCTCGATGAACGAATTTGGTCTTATCTTTGTTTTCAAGAGATTATTAGCACTTTATGCATCTTTCAACATCCACAGAATAAGTCCTGCAAGCCAGAAAACGTGCTAATATTGTTGTCAACTCTTTGAAATGACAGTATCGTTCAGGTTCAGCCAGATATTGAACAATTTTTTTGAGAGTCAATCCTACCACGATTTTGTTCTGGCAAAAATCGTTAAACAGGAGATAAAGCACTGCCAAATCAACATTTGCTTTAATTAATTTGTGCAATTTTTCAACAAATGAGGGGTCGTCAAATTTGAAGAAAGCCTCAGTTGCAGGCAAAAGTTCTTCGCTTTCACATTGAAAGACAAACTACTCATGTCTTAACACATCACATCACTAACATTTTCACGGAACTCATCGGTTGTACAACAATCGATTTCTCAAACTGACCTTGACCGTATATCTTAATTTCCTTATTCAACTCAATATTATGCAGGAGCTTGTTACCGTCA
This sequence comes from Leucozona laternaria, assembly GCA_932273885.2. Taxonomy (NCBI): domain Eukaryota; kingdom Metazoa; phylum Arthropoda; class Insecta; order Diptera; family Syrphidae; genus Leucozona; species Leucozona laternaria. The sequence continues at coordinate 263,184,019 of OW026366.1, read as the reverse complement.
ATAATCACAATTTTACTTTTTAACTTACTAATGAAACCGGTTGGAATTGGCAGTCTCTTGCAATTTGCAAGAGATGTAATCAAATTTTCACATCAACGGACATATGTATTAGGGTTAATGAATCTGCCTTAATTTTTTTTTAATCTTTGAAAAATTAATAAAATATCACCTAAAAAAGCAATACTATGTCAATATCGGTCAGAAAAGAATAATATCTTCTTGACTGTGTATCAGTATTTCTTTGAAACTACAATGCAATTGCCCACCATACGCCAATATTATTATTTTATTGTTATATCGGGTTTTTCAATAAGAGCGCCTCAAAAGTTTTTTTTAAATAAAACAAAAACGGGTTTGGATATCAATGAAATTCTTTATTCCTGTGAAAGAACGTTTGATGCCATTATATATGAAACTCGACTTCTTTTGCACGGCCACCACTGGCACGCTTGCAGAAGTCCAGACGCTGAACCCAATTTTCGACGGTTTTCAAGCATAAATCGGCCGATACTGCTGCAATTTCACGGTCGATATTCGTACGAAGTTCATTAATCGTCGCTGACTTGTTGGCAAAAACCATACAATTGACGTAGCCCCACAGGAAATAGTCTAATGGCGTCAAATCGCACGACCGAGGCGGCCAAGCGACTGGACCATTTCGTGAGATAACAAGTTCTCCAAACTTGGTTTCCAAACTTGGTTCCCAATAAATTGATTGTGACATTCGCTGTGTATCTTGTGGCGCCGTCCTGTTGGAACCACATGTCCTCCAAGTCCATATCATCCAATTCGGGACAAAAATATTCGGTTATCATTGAACAATAGCGATCCCCCTTCACAGTAACGTGCCGGTCTTGATCATCACGGAAGAAGTACTGCCCAATGACGCCGCCGGCCCATAAACCACACCAAACCGTAATTTTTCGGGATGCAATGATGACTCTTGGAGTACCAGTACGTGTGGATTGCTGCCTGACCAATACCGAATATTTTGTTTATTGACGAAGCCATTCAGCCAGAAATGAGCCTCATCGCTGAAGATGATTTTTCGATGAAAATCCGAATCATTTTCAAGTTGTTGCTCAGCCCAATTCACGAACATACGACGCTTCTGGTGATCAAACGGCTTCAGTTCTTGCGTCAATTTAATCTTGTAAGGATGTAGGCCAAGATCTTTTCGCAAAATTCGCCACAACGACGTCACAGAGATGCCCAACGCTTGAGAACGACGTGTGAGAGACACATTTGGGCTTTCTGCAACTGAAGCCTCAGGGGCAGCAATATTCTCGACACTACGGGCACTTCTTTGTCTCACTGGCACGGGAACATTTTGTACTGTGCCTGTGGATTCATTTCCACTAGACGCTCAATTGTTGATCTGCTAGGACGATTATGACGACCATAAATTGGACGTAGCGCTCTTAACGTTGAGGCCACTGACTCCGAATTTCGGTAGTAAATTTTAATAATTTCGACTCGTTGTTGGCTCGTATATCTTTCCATCATAAAATGGCAAACCTTACTGAAGAGAAATGTCAAAAGAGCGGCAAGAAATATGGCGTCGTTTGCTGTCCCTGTTGCTCTACTTTTGTAGCGTCCCTGTTGAAAAATCCTTTAGTAAATATTAATTCAGGATTTTGTTTTGGAATTTTCGGATGGGTTCTGCTTCTGCATTTGTTGCCATACGTCCAAATGGGTTTGAGTACTTGCTTGTATAGTATTATTTTGTTCTGGATAGATAAGTCACAGTTCTTACCAAGTAACCAATATATTTTTCTATATTTTAGGTTTTAGGTTCATCTTTCTGACCTCTGACGTTTTTTTCTGATAATTTGAATTCAAAAATTTTAACAACTTAATCTACATCGGGAAGCAGTAGCAGAGTTGTAAAGACTGCAGTCAATTGGAGACTACAGTCAGTAAAGTCCCAGTCAATTGACTAAATCCATTGAATTGTAGTAAGAATGTGGACTTATTGACTTTAACTTAAAAACTACAGTCAGCAGTCATTTGAATTATACTGACTTTGCAGTTACCTAACACAGTCAGTTGACAAGCAGTTAATTGACTGCAGTACTTCAAAGACTGCTTTCAGTCTTTTAAGTCACTTAAAAGTCAACCTAAAGTCATAGTCAATCCTGGCAGTCAGTAAGTCAGTTGACTGCAGTCTTTTAACTTAAGTCAATTGACTTTTTTTTAAGTCTTTTAACTGCTGTTCAGCAATAATCAACTTAAATCTTTTTTCATTCATATAATTCATTTAAATACTTTAATTTTATTCAAAATTGCGTATAAAATCATTATCACAAATTATTTAAAATATTTATTAACATTTGCCAAACATTCAAATTATACACTATTAAGTCCTTTTGTTAAAACATAACCAAAACCTTATCAGTTATTGATTTTTTTTTTTTACTGTTTATGTTAGTTTATATGCATTACATTAGAAAACATATAGTTAATTGCATTCGCTCTTCCTCTTGTAAGTATAATTTTTTGATAGCATCGTTCTTTTTGAAACGAATTATTTATATTACATATTTCATCAAATAAATATTTTATATATTGATATAATATAATTTATTCAGCGTTTGATAATTATATGTTAATTTATTAATATTTATTTGATACAATATGTATTGGGGTATTTTAATTTCTTTTTATCATGGACAAATTCAACATCTATTAAGCTTGTTACAGTCCACTTCAACTGCTTTTAAGTCTTTTGAATAAAACATATTATTTCTTATTACTATTAGATTTATTTGAGTAACCTAATCAATCTTAAACCAAGATATTGGCCAAACCCTAAGCACACTGCAGAAATGTATTTTGAGAAACACCAAAAAATGTTCGTTACACTGTTCGAGGATTTACATAACATACATTTTTTAATTGATTACAATTTTCAGGATCAAATTCTAAGATAGCATGCCTGGGACTATCAGGACACATTTCAATTATATGTGCTCTCCTAAAATATTTTTCAAACCACGAAATACAATTAAATTCGTCAAATGATTATTAAAAATATGGAATTTTGTGATAATCTCATCGCCATATGCCAGAAAGTAATTTCTTTATTTCAAGAATATAAAGATGATTATGATACTGACAATGAAAGAGATATTTTGGATGTGAGATAGTAAGTAGAAAAATACTAGAAAAATATACGCAAACGTGCCTGCTACCAGTAACAGTGACTTAAGTATGTTTTTTTTAATTAGTGGCAAGAGCTTTTACTATTGCGCTATTTGGATATTTAATTTACATTTACATTTACGTTGCAGTATCTCTGAATTATAATTTTCCTAAAAAGGAACTCCAAGCTGTAGGACACTTCTTCATTTATTTATTTATTTTCTATTATTTATTTGTCCATTTATTTATTGAAAAAATTTAAATTTATGTTTTAATAAAATCGAATCTTTGTACAGTAGACGGTCACCATATTAATAGGTTTTCCAAAGTAAAATTTGATTCAAAATTGTAAACTTTTAACTATGTAAAAACAACAATTCATAACAATGAAAAAACAAAATAAACTTTATTATTCATAAAAAAAAAAAAACACTTCAAAACACTTGAAAACAAACATATGTAGGTATTCCACGTTGAAATTATTTGTAATTAATTAATAAACATAATTCGACATATCGAGCGTCTACTGTATTTTCACTCCGCATATACGCTGGATTATCAATTTTGTTTACTCTTCTACCACTCTTATTTCATGTTCGCCAAAAGGTATTACACATGAGTTTGTTATCATGTGAATGTCGATTTTTACTTGCTCTATAGGGCAAGTATTGTTTCGTGTAAAAAAAGTATGTTTCGTCACTGTTATTTGAGCTAGAGCTCAAACGGGTCGGCCGATTTGCTTCAAATTCTGTACAGAGCATTTTTATGTCATTCCCCAAAGAAGAAATTCGAATTTTTGTTTCATCTCATGTGGAACGGGTAGTTGGCATAAAATTATTTTGGCTTTTTCAAATTTTCTAGACAACGTCTCTAACCATTTTGATAAAATTTCGTACCTGTAATGACCAAATCAGTTGTAAAAAAATGCGTATCAGGTTTTTGTCAAAGAAATCACTTGGGTTGCAGATATTTTTGGAAATCGAATTTCAATATTTGGAAGAGTTTTCAATGGTGATGAAACCAATTGCTGAAGCACTAGACTTCCTGCAAAAAGAAAAAGAAATGCTTTTCGGTTTCTTACTTCCAACTCAAATAATCTAATAGCAATCAAAAATAAAAAGTTTTATTCAAAAGACTTAAAAGCATTTAAAAGACTTAAAAGCATTTAAAAGACTTAAAAAAAGTCAATTGACTTAAGTTAAAAGACTGCAGTCCACTGACTTACTGACTGCCAGGATTGACTGTGACTTTAGGTTGACTTTCAAGTGACTTTACAGACTGGAAGCAGTCAAAAAGGTACTGCAGTCAATTAACTGCTGGACAACTGACTGTGTTAGCTAACTGCAAAGTCAGAATAATTCAATTGACTGCTGACTATAGTTTTTTGAGTTAAAGTCATTTAGTAAGTTAAAAGACTTATAAAATAAGTCTTTTTAGTCAATTTACTACAGTCACCAACTGACTGCAGTTTTTACATCTCTGAGCAGTAGATATTTAAACAACAGTGTTTAACAACATTGTGAATAATGTTTATTATCCAGTGCGATGGAGGAAGGCCGTGGTACATCCTCTCCCGAAATAGGGAAACGACAGCTCCAGTCCAGCGAATCTCCGGTCGATAAGACTTCTTCCGAGTATCAGCAAGTGGTCGTAGGACAACAATATAATCATATCGGATACTCCAGTTCGGTTTTAAGGTGGGACCATGTCACAATTCAAGCTGCGTCAAAACTGATGGTGTCTGATATCTATAATGAAACAAATCTAAAAGCAGTGTGCGGGTGCCTATTTGGTTGATTTGGAGAAAGCTTTCCACACCGTATGATAAGAGGGTCTCTATCTAAAGCTGACCGGACTTGGCATAAGTTAACCACTGTTGTCCAAGGTACAAGTTCATGCTTTACGACATGCTCAATGTTAGAAAGTTTATTGTCAGAAGTGGAAATGTAACTTCTAACTCAAATTTTCATATTAAAAATGGGCTTCAATAGAGAGCGCTAATCTCGCTGATTATATTCAGCATTTACATCAACGATCTGATAGGTAGTCTAATTCAGGCAATTGCGTTTGCCGATGATCTAATTACGTATACAAACAGAACTTGCTCAAAAGTTGAGGTCATCGGAATGCAGAAGGAATTATCAAACTCGGAGAATTAATCCATCAGAGTTAACTCTGTATATTGTTAAATCGGGTTCAGCTTTAATCTTGTACTGACAAACTGGATATAAGTATGTTCCTATTAAAGGTTTTTCAATTGGCACGGGTAAATTTTGGTGGTCTGTGGCGGCGGCAATGTTGTTTTGGTAAGATCTGTCAAATCTGTTTTTTATTATTCAGCTACTGATGCCAAATCACCATGGCAATTTACACGATCGAACAGCGTCTAAATGATAAAACTTTAATATCAAAATCTTTTGGCGCAAAGATACATGCGATGCACCCATTTTATGGCTTACATTGTTGTTCCAAGTCAATTATATAGTGTTTGGTGGCCATGTTTGAGTCGACCGATTCAGTGAGCAATCAGTCAACGCTCTTGCGTTAACGAAACGCAAGATCTACCCAAAATATCGTCGCTGTCTATGAGAGTCCGTATAGTTCTTCGAAAACGACGAAGTCATTGCCATCAGAATCAACAGAGAATCAACGCTATACCGATCTATATGATAACCAATTTTTGCTGGCTCCGATTCAGGGCTACCTTCGTGGCTCTAAAGAGCCAATTTAACTCTTTTTTTCAGGTGTAGCTCTTTGACTCCACTTATCTAAAATCATCCAAAATTGGCTCTTTTGATATTTTCGTGGCTCTTTTAACTCTTTTCCAGAATAATATATCTACTTTAATTTCTTTTTTCATAATTTTTCAATTTTCCTCTAATTAAAAACTTTTTTTAAAAAATTGTTTCAAGTTTTTCCTCTGTGTAAAAATTCTTTGAAATCTGAAAGCGTTCATATTCATTGAAAAATCAATTTCTTACCTTTTAGCTTTTCGCCTAAATATTTCCCGAACGTAGTAAAGAGAAAGAATGAGATGAAAGTGCCACTTTTCGGATTTAATTTTCAAATGGCTAGTCTGTTTTTTTTTTTTCATTTTTACAACTGTTTTTTTTTTTGTATTTTTTTGTTATTTTTTCATTTAAATTTTGAAAAAGATATTTTTTGGATTTTTAAAAAAAGTTTGAATATTTTTGTCTGATAACTCGATATTTCAAAAATGTTGATAAAAGACTTGGTCGATTTTTATTAAACTTGGAAAACAAAATTTTTAACATTGCCTAGAAGATTTTGGACAAAAATTGTTCTTATAATCAAATATAACGGTACTTCCCATACCATTGTTAAAAACCGGTAAGGAAAATTATTTTTTTGCTCAAAAACGACTCCAACGATTTTTATAATTTTTTTTGTATCAACATTAGAAAGGTCTAGTATTTAAAATTATTAAATTTTACATTGCACTATTTATTAACAGCACCTATGTTCCTATATGTATCATAGGACGGTTTTTTCGATTTTCGACTTTCTTATTATCTGCCTTATCGATTTAAACTAAATTTTGTACAGGTACACAAGCTTGTAATAAATTTAAATAATATTTGCTTATCAAAAATTTCCAAAAAATTATTTTTGAATTTTAAAAAAATATTTAAAAATTATTTTTTGAAAACTCGATTGTTCGAAAACTGAGTCAGAAAAAATTTTTTTGGCCTACCAATTTTTTTCTTAAAAATGTTAACTAAATTTGATATAAAAAAAAAATTATAAATAAATATAAAATTTTTTTCTCATAAATAAATATTTATTTTATATAAGAAATCAGATAGTTGGGTTAAAAAAAAGTTTCAGAAGTATTTTAATCAATTTCTTTCTAATTTTGTTGATTTAAAACAATTTACTAGTTAAAATAATGTAATTTCCTTGCATGCATATTGCATAATGTGCAACACGGGGCTATATTGTTAATTTGTGTGTACTCACATAATACTGCCTGCAACTTTGATAAGTTTTGGCAAATGGTTTAAATAAAGGCTCCAAAAACTAATTTATTTCAGACTTTAGAACCACAGTGTGATCGCACGTCGCACCTAAGAGAAAAGTTCGTGCGACCCAGTCGTGCATATTTTTTTTATTTTGGGGACGTTTTCAGCGGTGCTCTTTTTTTTCTTAAAATACTCTTTTTTTTGGCTCTTTCTCAAAATCTGGAAAGGTAGCCCAGCTGCCAATTGGATAATTGTGGTTGCAACAGAATGGCGCGGCGCTACATTCCACACAGCGAACGCCCGAATGGACATTCTGCATGAACGATTTGAGGTTACGGCTAACTCTCGCGGAGGTGACGTAAATTTTCCACCAAGATCGTGCTATTTCACCCCGTTTAACTTTTCTTGGGGGTTTCTTGAAGTTGCAGTTCTATCTTCTATACGCGAATAAACCACAATGCACTGATGCCCTTAAGATGAAAACAGTACGGGCCATAGCTAAAATTCAGCCGGATCTATGCGGAAGAATCATTGAAAATCGTATCCGTGCCACAGTAAAAAGCCGAGGCGTGCATTGGAAGGAATTATATTTCCTAAATAATGGCATACATGGGCCTTCCAAATGAACAAAGAATTGTGTTAATACCTCCCTCACGCTCACAGCTTGTTGTATTCCATTTCAACATCTACCCGCCCTTATTGAAAAACCCTTTATACTAAAAGACATAGCAATAAGTATACCTGCCTCTATATGAGGTATACCTATTTATAATGATTAAAAGAATAAATATTTTTGCATTTTTAATTAATTTTCATTATTTGTTATAAATATAACTCTTTTACGACCTACATTGATTTCAGAAATTTCAAGTCCCAACGTACCCATTCATTTTAAGCCTCATGCGTAAGACACAGTAGTATATACTATAATCATATGTGTACATATATATTTTTCAATATGTATGTATGTTTATGTATAAACTTACATTTATGAGCCTCTGTATAATAAATTAATTTTAATTTAAAATATCTTGTTAACTTGCAGTTGTACGATAGCTATTTCCAGCTTACGTTTCTGAATCTACATAAAATGTTTACTTGAGGCAACCTTTTGCATTACACGAGTAGGTACTTACCTTGAAGAGGTGCATCAGAGAAGCGAGGAATGAAAAAAAAAAAAAAAAAATTAATAATAATTTCTCTGCGAGACGAATTCATTTCCCGTGGAATTCCAAACACCAGAAAACAAACAGCTTGTTAAAATTCCACAATCCCTCTTCGATTTTTCGCTTTCAATCATTCCAGTGCATCGCATCAGGCATGGCAGCATCCATCTTCACTCCATTCACCTCCTATCCAACTCCTTCTTTATTATATTCTTCGCGATGATGATCCATCAACACAGAATCATCATCCAGCACCAGCAGCCATCTTCTTGCCCGAGAGAGAGACTGATGAGAAAGGGCGAGGCACAGCGACGAAACGAAGATGCCACAAAACCAGTATGGCTGGCCGGGCCAATTAAAGAAATGACAAATTATAGCCGAGGGAAAAACTTGGAAAATTCATTACAGGACATTCGGAGTCGGAGTTGCAGGTTGCAGCGGCCAAGCAAGAGTTCTTTACTACGAGCTACGCCGAACGACTCCGTGTCTTTTACCATTGCAGCTTCGGCGGACCTGAGGTCGCATGGAATGCCGCGAATGCGAGTGCGTTAAATAAAATCGCCATCGCTGCTTCCTTTCGCGAAGACAGATGATGATGAGTCGCAATGGTGGAATACACAATTAGTCCGTCCGCGCATGACATGGATTCAGCGCCGAAATCGCGAACCCATTTTTTTTTTTTTTTTTTTTTTTTTTTTGGCTAACATCAAGCTTGTGAATCCCTCCGGCAATGGCAACACAGCACAGACGAGAGCCGCAGCAGGAGGAAATTATACGATTGAATTAAAATTGTTGTAGTACTTAGTTTTTACAGTCATCTCTATATTAGCCGCAAGGTGAGTGTTGCATGCAGTTTTTCTTATCTTTTTTTGCGACTAGATTCGTGGCCCGGTCAACCGAGGCAGTAGCGTTGGCCGGCGGGGTGCGATGGAAAGTGCGGCCCGCATTTGGGACGATCAACAGTTAAAAATAATTAATTGCGATTCCTTAAATGGAATAAATACCGATGGCGGCGGCTGAGGAATTGTAGCCTCCTTTTCGTGTTGCACGCTGCTTTGCCGCTTTTTGTGCGGCGGCGTTTTATTGTTTTCGGAGACAATTCGGTTGTTTTGGACAAATAATAATGGAGTTGACATTGGGCCGCTGTGCTGGGCCGCGCGCCGCGCCGCGCCGTGCAGTGCCGATTTTGGAGGTTTATATTGACTAATGATGTAGCGGTTTGACGAATTCACCATTAGTTCGCATTATACGAATGCAACACACTGAGCACTGGCTGAGCTAGTTTTTGTGGGATTTTTAATGAGGAGCGAGAAAGTATGTCAGCGAGGCAGGATGTTTGACAAATGTAAGACTGTCTCGATTCTATAGACTGTTTATGGGGTTTGTGTAGTTGATTTTTGGTTTTTGATTTTTTTTATGAATCAAATTGCTGACAGGGCCACCTGCCATTTGTTTTGCAATTAATTTGGAATTTCTAAATTTATTTATGTGCGAATAATTGCATACGTATACTTATATACAGCTTATGCCTTTACGAAGATCAAATTAAATTGTTTGGATTTTTATTTTTAATTGATTCGTTAATAAAAGTCAATGAACTAAAAAAATTAAATTATTTAAATATTATTGTTAAGGATAATTTAGCTTAAGATCCTCTTTTTTAAGAAGTTCAGAGGTATGTTGTAGGTGAGGTAGGTATATTTGACGTTTTTTTTTTTTTAGTGTGGCCCGCGCTAATGGAAGGGAGGTATCCGATGGACTTTAGCCTTGTAACTTTGTTTGATGAAATAATCTCCAATAGGCGTTTTCAGAGCTTTCCAATCAAATTACTAGGCACATTTGAGCACTGAATAATTGTGATACATATCTGTAAAATTACATGGAAATTGATGAAGTTGTCTGGGCTAAGCTTTTTACTCAGTTTCCTCGGTCATTTTATTCTGATTCATAGCATTCGTTTGGGACGGAGAATCTGTATCTGAAGAGTTTGAAACGACAATGGGACTCAAGCAAGGTTGTATCTTGAGTGCTTTGCTTTTTATCACGTTTATTAATGACATTACTGATGAGGATGACCTAAGAGGAGGAGTAGATCTGGGAGGAATAAAAATACCTGCTTTAATGTATGCAGATGATATTGTCTTTCTTGCGGATACTGTGGACAAAAGGCAGATGATGGTAAACAGGCTCAGCAAATATTGCAAACGGTGGAATCTGGAACTAAATTAACAAAAATCCAAAATGATAGTGTTCAGAGGAGGTGGTGCGAGGCACCAGGGAATCAGTAGAAATTGTAAGGGAGTACATATACCTTGGGTTTTTAATAACGCCTAATTTAAATATAATTGAACATCTAGAAGTGAAACTATGGGAGGCCAAGCGAGCAATCTCTTCTGTATGGGAGCAGTGCATAAAGAGAAAATATATTGAGCACAGCACAGTGTAAAAGAAAAATTATTCTACTCTACAGCTTCAATTCTACTCTATGGATCGCAAGTAATTACATGGATTCTACTCTTTCCAAGCTCTTGGAAAATTTCGTCGGTACTTTATTAAAAGGATCTTTCGCTTGCCCAGAAATACTTCCAACTATACATGTTGCATTTGGAAACAGGGACACCTCCTTTGTTTATGAATACTCTTTTGATGCATTTTAATTATATTGTTAAAGTTATGGATATGGACGATCAAAGAATTCCAAAAATCATTCTTAATGCGGTAGTCCAATGAAGAGGAGGCATGCATATTAGGAGAGTTGAAGAGTATGGGCTTAACATGTGGTATTAATCTGGAAATAGCACAAAATGAACAACCGTTTCTCTTAAGGATCAAATTCAACAAGTTATAAGAAAAGTTTGGAAATGATATGTACGAAAGATTTGCAGCGGAAGCTAAAGGGTTTTCCAATAAGAGGTGTTATTTTGAATAGCCCGCTATTTCGGTAGCTGTCCCTTTTGAAGCTGTCATTTTTTGACATTTGACAAGTAGAAACTACGCCATTAATAAAAATGGAACGATACATGCTTCAACAACGCACTGAAATTATTAAAATTCACTATAAAAATGGTGAAAATTTGGCAGAGACGGTTCGTAAAACTAAAACATTTTTGGGTCGTCGTGAAGCACCTTGTCGGATCGCAATACAGAAATTGGTGGACAAATTCGAGCTGTTGGGACAAGTTAGTGATGTGAAGAATAAAACCCGTGCACGTCGCTCAAGAACAACTGAGAATATTGCTGTTGTAGCCCAAAGTGTTGAAGAAAACCCAGGTTTGTCCATTCCTCGTCGTTCTTTGGAATTAGGCATTCCACAAACGTCATTACACCGTATTTTGCATAAAGACTTAGGTCTTAAGGCTTATAAAGTTCAGTTAACACAAGAACTCAAGCCGGCTGATCATCAACAACGTCGTGTCTTTGCTGATTGGGTCCTTGAAGTGCATGAAAATGATCCGGAATTTCATCGAAAAATCATCTTGACTGATGAGGCCCATTTCCACCTCGGAGGCTACGTCAACAAGCAAAACTGTCGCATCTGGGGCTCGGAAAACCCAAGAGTTATTGTTGAAAAGCCTCTCCATCCTCAACGCGTGACTGTTTAGTGCTGTTTATGGTCCGGCGGGGTCATTGGACCTTACTTTTTCAAAAATGAGGCTGGAGCAACAGTTACGGGCAATGGATTGCGCTATCGAGAGATGATTAATGATTTTTTATGGCCGGAATTGGATGGTATTGATCTGGACAACGTTTACTTTCAACAAGACGGCGCTACGTGCCACACAAGCAATGAAACCATCGATCTTTTACGGGAAAAGTTTCCGGACCGTGTTATCTCTCGAAGAAGTGATCACAATTGGCCACCGAGATCTTGTGATTTAACACCTTGCGACTTCTTCCTTTGGGGCCACGTGAAAGATAAGGTCTACGCCAACAGCCCAGCGTCGATTCAAGACCTCAAAGATGAAATTGGTGAGGCTATCGAGGACATAGCCACTTTGCGATTTGGTTATGGAAAATTTCATGAAAAGGATATGGTCCTGTAAGCGTGGTCGTGGCGGCAATTTGGCTGATGTTGTGTTCCATTATTAACGGCATACCTTCCTTTTTATAATGAAATAAACATCCGATCATTTATCTCAAAAAATGCCATTTTTCTTTGAATATCAAAATAACACCTCTTATTGGAAAACCCTTTAGTTGCTCGCACTATAGGTGCTACTACAGTCGTTTAAACTACAATTTGGAGAACAAATCTTTTACCTCATAAGATAAAATAAACATAATTTTAAAAACAAGGGGAGAACTATTGAACTTTGCCTGATTTGCCTGATTTGCCTTTAATATGCAGTCTCTGTAACATGAACGTGGGTGAAGATACTTATCACTTTCTTGCTATATGTCCCATCCTGAAAGAATTTTGGTTGAGATGCTTCAAAAAACGCAGCCTGAATGAAATTGAATTAGGTACTTATGGTACTTAATGGAGAGGAAGGATTAGATGCTCTTTATAATAATGTTGTTGCTATACTACGGTATATAAAAAGTATAATGGAAGGATAGATTTCTAGTTTTAATTCAAAATAGACTAACCTTTAATTATTTTCTAATATCGCATCATATGTATTTATATTTATAATTTCAATATGTCAGTCTGGTAGACGGCCATAGGCCAAACCATTTAGACTTAAGCAAAATACTGCCATTGTGAATTAAATACGTAAATCTATGAAAAATAAAATCAATTACTACTACTAATACTTCTGAGCTTATGGAGCACGCTCCGAACTAATTTTGAACGAAAAAAGAAATAAAAACGCAAATTTCTTAGCACTCTGATCCTATTTTTGATAACTCAGGCTCTGCTCTGAACTGAAAATGAAAAACGCCTATACCGTAGGATGAACACGGATGGTGAAATTTTGTACCTATTGTTTTTTTTTCTAATGCTTTTATAGGTATTCGTCAGCACAATTTTGTTTTCAAGTTATGTCATGACTATATTTCGAAATATGTTGAAAAAGAACTGACTTTGAAGATCTTTTGATATAACTGAGCCTATATTTATAGAACTCCATCCAAATAAAAAGGAGGATTTGTCAGACCGTATATATAGTAAAAGATATATTTTCAAGGTTCTACCGAGATTTGAACTCGGATCGCTGGATTCAAAGTCCAGAGTGCTAACCATTACACCATAGAACCGTGTTCTTCAAAATCTTAATAGGAAACAAATGAGTTAGATACAAATAAGTTTTGAATTGACTGCTGTGCCTGTCTATAATAAAAATCTCTCTCTCTTAAAACAACTGTGTAAACACTGGTATAATTATGCACGATCGCTTTAACACAACAAAGATTAGTAAAAAAGGTGACTTTAATATCAACTTGTTGAATACTGGCATAACATTTGTTTAGTAAATATCTATTTTTAACTTTCAATGCGTCTGTACACCTGTACAGGCAGTTCGTTAAAAGGGTATATATGTACATTTGAGCACCTAACGAGCTGAAATCAAGAAAAAAGTGAGCATATTTGTCGACGAAAGTCTGTTAAACTGTCAAGTGGGAAAATCATATTTTAAGCTATCGTTTTTAATAAGCTAAAAATTCTTGTTTTAATATAGCTTCGCGAGAATTTTTATAATGTGAGTAGAGTACAGCCTCGCTAGTCCGGACACTCGCTAGCCCGGACACGTCAGTAGTCCGGACACCTCTATGTTTCGGACACTTTCAAAAGTTTACCTCTGCAGTCCGGACAGCGTATTAAAATGCTTATGTACAATACACATACATATATTATTTGTCTCTGTTTCTTGGAAAAAACGTTTGTTCATACGATTACGGGGAATCCCCTTCTAGTTTTGTCGCTTGTATTTAGTTGGCTCTGGAATCTAGACATTTTAATCGTTGCAAATTTACTCATTGGAAGTTTATATTTTTGGTCGTTGATTTTTCATGCTCTGTTACATTTCATCGTGAGCTTTCTTTAAGGATAAGGCATATTTTTTGGTGTAATTTGAATTTCTCATTGAAAATTTTTAAAACATAAGTTATTACTTATTATGGCTTCTACAAAGAAAAGGAAGCATGTTACTTTGACACTTTCTGAGAAATGTAAAATATTGGATGATATTGAAACTGGCAAATCAGTCAGGCAAGTAGCAGAAATTTTCAAAGTCTCAAAGTCAACTGTTTTTTATATAAAAATGAATAAGATGAAAATTCGGAAATTTGTATCTAACACATTCCAAGGATCAGGTAAGCTTACAAAAGGTCTTAAATTTAAGGTCTAAGATCATTTAAAAATTGCTTTAAGGACAGAGAAAAATTATCAGACAAGGTGAACACCCAGCTCTAGAAGAAGCATTGATGACATGGTTCATCCAACAAAGAAATCATCATGTGCCAATTTCAACAGATATGATTCAAACCAAAGCCAAATTCTTTTACAAAGAGATGACAGGTAAGGAAGATTTTGCAGCAAGTTCTGGTTGGTTGGAAAAATTTAAATTGCGACATGGAATTCGATGCCTTAAGATTTGTGGCGAAAAAGTATCCAGCGACGTTGCTGCTGTTAAGCCTTTTCAAGAAAAATTTTTAAAACTGATTCAAGAAATGAACATAAGTGAAGAACAGGTATAAAATGCTGATGAGTCAGCTGCCTTTTGGAGGGTTCTTCCGGGGACGACATGGGTTCATGCGAATGAAAAATCTGCTCCTGGCAGAAAAATATCGAAAGATCGCGTTACTTTTATGCCATGTTCTAACGCTGCAGGAACTCATAAGTTACCCCTCTTAGTTATCGGAAAATCAGTTAATCCGAGGGCTTTTAAAAACGTTAATCTTCCAGTAGCATATAAAGCTACCAAAAAAGGCTGGATGTCTACAACGATTTTTTTTGATTGGTTCAAGAATAATTTTATTCCAAGTGTGAAAAAGTTTTTGACAGAGATTAACATGCCGTTGAAAGCACTTTTGGTTTTGGATAATGCCCCATCTCATCCTAAAGAAGACGAAATAAACTTTGATCAGAACTTCAGAGTCTTATTCTTACCGCCTAATTGTACAGCAGTATTGCAGCCGATGGATCAAAATTTAATTCAGAATATAAAGGTAGCATATAGAAAGCAGCTATTGACCCACATTCTGCTGGAAGATGATAAAAACATTGCAGCAGTCTTAAAAAAATTCAATTTGCGAGATGCTGTTTATTTTTTAGATTCAGCTTGGAAAGGTATCGGAGAGAAAAATATTAAAAAGAGTTGGTCAATATTATGGCCAGAACTGGCATCCCAATGGAATAATGAAGACCTTATACCACTTTCACAGTTACGCCAACAAATTGACTCGGATTCTTCGCTTGCTGATTTAAATAGAATTCATGCCATGATAAGAATAATTGATCCGAATGGTGACACATCCACATATGAAATCAATAAATGGGCAACTGGTCAAAATGAAGTCTCCTACGACTTTTCTGATAATGACATTTTTCAGTCCGCTTTACAAATCCAACAAAATGTTACTGAAGCTGAAGAAGAAGACAGTGAAGATGAAAATGTAAACAAAGAAGTTTCGAAAATTTCAAACAATGAAGCAAGGAAGATATTTGCCAAGGGCATTCAGTGGGCCGAACAAAATAATGCATCTCAAATGGATATCCTTCTCCTAAAGAGGTTACGGGAAAAAGCTGAAAAGATGTTTTTAGATAAAGCGTTCCAACCAAAAATTAACACGTGCTTTCCTACTCTTTAAAAAAAATTAAAATGCGTTCATATTTCTTACATACGTACATGTATATATTTAAATTATGTGTATATGTACTTCTATTTGTAATAAAAAGGTTTTGAAAAGTTTTCGGTTGTCCATTGTATTTAATTTTTTCTCTATAGTCCGGACATTTCGCTATTCCGGACACGGTAGAAACTTTATGTGTCCGGACTAGCGAGGCTGTAGTGTACTTAAATTAAATTCAAATAAATCCATTTTAAGACCACAAAATTTAGGTTTTAGACCACTGTTATCTTAAATTAAGCTTCTGTCATATCTTAATTTAAGAAGGCATTGTTTTATTTTTTTTATTCAAAAAACATTTTCTGAAATCAGTTTACATTAACCCGTGCCACCAAGTAAAATTTCCTATCGAAAAAACAGTCCTTGCAAGCACGTTTGAGACTGTTTTGTCTTCATTGAATTATTAATATTCTTAAATCAAGATTGTTTCGTTATTAATTTGTGTTTAAATTAAAGATTGTAAGATTGTTTGGGATTGTTTCAAAACCAACTCAAGATTGTGTCGAACTTAATTTAGGAAGATAATATTAGATTGAGATTTAGGGACATTAATAAAGCATAGGTATTTTTAATCTTAAATCCAATTTTTTTTCTTAATTTAAGAATAAAAATTTGTTTTTAGATTTACGTTATTTTTTTAAGAATTATGGCTGTCATTTTATGATTAAGCACGTGGGAATAAATAAAAGGATGTAAAAAAACGGCCGGATCATATTGCATTTTAGCTTGCGGTTTTTCTCTGAGTTTACAATAATAATTTCTACACCTTTAGACTGCACATAATTTAATACTCTAAACGTTCAAATATAAAAGTAAAATTGTTTAAAAAAGTGAAGTTAAAACAACTTGAAACCTTCTTCCAGAAGAAATTGTCGAGCGTCAAAGACATGGCTAAAAGTATTTACTATATATTTACATTAATTGGAAATGAGTGATAATAAAAATTCATCAAAGCTCAATTCATGATGAAGTTTGAAATTTATTCTGTCAATACTTGTCTACCTACAAAAATGTACGGGCTTTTGATGGGCATACTGTAGCCGATATATGGAAGACAAAAAAGTATGGGTCTCGCAAATCAGTATACCTACTTATACCCGGTCTGTGTGTCAACGGATGTGGCCAGTTTTTGTAGGACGAGACTAGAGACATGCCAATTTATAACAGTTATAACAGTTTTTCGCTAGTAAAAGAGGGCGTGGGTGAAACGCGCTTCGTGCGACTTGAAACAAAAACTTTGGGTGCCTGAAGTATGCCCACCGGCGGAGGGCCCTGGCCCTGCGGGACCGATTTAACAGTACTTTTATAAACCAAAACTATTATAATTGGCATGTCTAGAGTCACTTCCTGTTTTTAACCTGGTAAGTAGCATTTTTGGAATTTCCCCGACAGATTTTTTCTTTAATTTTGTAGGACCTAAATTAACGATGGGTATACCTATCATACAAAATATTATAAGCTGTTCAATGTTATTTTTAAGCGGCATTGAAAACCATAATTTAAAATTTTATTTGATAATATTGAGGCGTTTAGAAAGTAAAATCAGTGGTTATTTGAAGCCAAAATAAAGCTTATTTTTCAATTATTATTTCGATATGAAAAGTTAAGCAAAAATGATTTTCGTGGCTGAAAATCTTAATATACAAAAAACAAAGTGGTTTTAGTTACAAATTTTATAACTCAAGAACGGCTGGACCGATTTTAATTTTAATTTACTTTGTAGGGTGAATATAGGGGTAGAATGAAAAAGAACGTATCCGATTAAAAAAGACTCTACCTGCATTTAAAAGGTTATTCTTAGGATATGGCTTCAACGATATTGAAAAAAAAAATTGTAATTGAACCTAGTAATAATCAGAAACAAGCTTTCATTTGGCATCGATAATTGATTTTACTTTCTAAACTTCTCAAATTAACAATTATTAAATTTTTCAATGATGAGTTTCAATGAAAGCTTAACTGACAACCTTATCAGAAAAGTGCCAACATATTTTTACTAACAAAATTCAATTTGTTACAAGATGTAGGCTATCTTAAGAAATATGAAATAAAATGCACGACTGGATCGCATGAACTTGCTTCTTGTGGTTCAAGTTTCTTGAAATTTCAAAGACTGTACATCAATATACATAAATTCATATATGAGTTACGATATGAGTTAAAACGCTAAATTTCTAAAACAACTCATTAAAACAACTTATACAAAATTAAGTTATGGAGAGGTTTTCTAAAAAAAATATTTTTTTTTATTTCTAAAATGTTGTCCATTAAAAAACAAAATATTTAGGATGGCATTTATAAAGAGGTATACCTATATTAAAATACATCTAAAAACTTAATTCCGAAAAATAAAATAAAATACTTGCAATAAAAAACCTACATAGTGGACACATGATTTTTATTAAAAGCCTTAGAGCTGTTTGCGAGATAATAATTTTTATATAACGATTGTATGGCTGGTGCAGTTATTTTTGGAGCTAAAAAAATGATTTGTGTAGGCTGCAGGTCAAGGTTCAGGCACACATACAGACATTCAGTATACAGACGGAGAGCCGAAATTGCGGGACCCACTTTTTTCGTGTTCTCTAATATCGTAATGTCATGTTTGATTTAAATCTCGAATTCGATTTTTTTTGACGAATCCAAAACTAGCCCCATAGTACCTAATTTAATAAATATATCGCAAGCGGAAAATGGTCCCATAGAACTATTTGTTATTTTTTTTTTATATCAACACTTCAACTAATTTTGATTAATTTTTTATGGAGAGTGTTTTTTTTTAATTTTAAGTTTTAATAGTACCTTTTATACAGGCTGGCTGATGAATATTGCTACATTAACAAATTCAAATAACTTTTTTTCAGTATATGGAATTCATTTTTCTTTTATTCATGTTAAATCTCATTCAATTTTACTAAATATAACTTAATTGGTTTTAAAAATAATGCATTTTAAATTCCCCCGCTGCTCGTTGATGCATGTGCGGCATCTTACCAAAATGTTGTTCATTACTGCTTGGAGAGTTAAGACAGGAATAGCCGCAACTGTTTCTCCAATGGATTGCTTTAGTTCATTCAAATTAGTTGGTTTTGCCATGTAGACTTCCTGTTTGCAGTTACCCCACAAGAAAAGTCAGGTGCAGTAAGGTCAGGCGAGCTGGGGGGCCATCGGAATGTGGAGTTTCTGGATATCAGCTTATTATGAAATTTTCGTCGCAATTCTGTCATAACAAACCGGGCTATGTGAGGAGTTGCACCATCTTGCTGAAACCACACAGAGATGAAAGAAATTCGCATTCGGCGTAATTCTGGATAGAAAATGTCTCTCAACATGCTCAAGTAACGGTCTCCAGTAACCGTAACGGTGGACCGTTTTCTTCGAAGAATTAGGGCCCGAGAATGCAGCGTGATGAAGCTGCACACCACTCTGTGACACGAAGTGGATGCAATTCCCTCTCATGGAGTATCTATGGGTTGAAAGCACTCCATATTCGACAATTCTGTTTGTTTATGTTGCCATTTAAATCGAAATAGGCCTCGTCAGACATAAAAATACAGTTCAACATATTTAGGTCCTCTTCCACCATTTGAAGCATCTTCTGGCAAAATTCCAAGCGAATCGGCAAGTCTGTTACGTTCAGTTTACTGGCAATTTAAATTTTATATGGGAATAAGTCAAAATTATTGTGCATAATTGACTGCAATGACTGTCTGCTTATACCCATTTGAGCAGATAAGCTTCTTGTCGAAACTCTTGGATTGTTTTGTATAGCAGCAGCTACAGCAGCGATTGTTTCCTATGTCCGAACTGAAGGGTTTCGATGGTAAGGTCTTCTTTCTTCTTCTTTCGACTGTCCCATGCTCGACAAAATTGTTAACAAGTCTCATTATGGTAAATCTGCTCGGAGAATTGCCGCCAAACGTGTGCCTATACCCTGTTTGAACCGAAACTACGGACTCCAGTGCGTGATAGCGGCGGACAATCCAAATTCTTGTTTCAGTGTCCCAGTTATCCATTTTTGTTAAATCTAAAAATCAATCTGCAAAATAAACAAAAATTAACCAGATTCATTAAATAGAAAAAAATTATTGAATTTTTTTTTGGTTGTGGCTTTCATCAGCCACCCTGTTTGTGTACATACATTATAATAATATTAAAAAAAAAAATTATCAATTTTTTTGAAGCGATAAGAAATTATTTAAATGGAATAAGCTTGTTGCAATCGAATTTGCAATAATGGTAGAGACATCTTACAATACACTAAGAGGTATTCCTTGCGGTATACACCTTGGCTTCTATGTTCTATGTTCTAGTATTGATAGAAGCCATATCATAATAAACGACTTACCTTAACTTATGGGACTCGGTCTGGTCATCTCCCATTATTATAATATTATAAAATTTTAAAATCCCTGCAAAAAAGGATATTATACTTCCCCAGACATAAATTTTTAAACAAAAGAGCTGATCCCAAAACTCCAAAAGAATACTTGAAAACTATCTATCAGAAGAAGTTTAAATTATTTATTTGTCTTAGCAAGTTCAATACGAATATTCATATAAGCCATAAAAATAATATACATAGCTATTTATAAAATTAAAGTAGTCAAAAATATAAATATTAAGTTCGTTTATCAAGGATAAATAATTTATAAATATGCAAACTTTAATAAAATCAAGTAAATTCTTGTTTTTTTTTTTTAAATTTTTATTGTTGCATAATTTTTCCTTTGTTATTATTTAATAAAAAATAAAATAACTACATATCTTTAAAAAAAAAATATATATATGAAGTAAAAATGTAAATTATGAAAATTTTGCCATGAAATGGAATTCACACTTATACCGAAATTAATTAATTAAGATCACTCGATGTTTTGCACGGTACTGATTTCACGGGAGATGATTTTTGTATTATATTTATTTAACTAGCAGCCCCGTGCTCACGTTGCACAAAGTTTTAAGAATATTTTGTGTAACCAAATCATAATTGTGTTCAATAGGGCTAACTGAAATTTCGACCATATTATTAATGTATTGAATGCTGCTTATGTTTTGATGAAAAATCGATATTTTTTTTAAATGTAAAGCTTTTTAAGTATTTTAAATGTCCTATACTCATCCTACACTCACCTCACAAAAACAAAAGCCAAAACCTAATGATTTCGAGAGCTTGATTGCTCCCGATCTAACCCCTTCCATACTGCTTCCTTTAAGTCTTCTAATTTTAACTTAAAATTTAGAGTTTAAGTCTCAAAAATTCTTTCAATTTTGCGTGTAGTATAACAATCTGGAAGAAACAGGATCCACGGAAAACATATATGATGAACTAATGGAAGATAAATAAAATTACAAATTTTGCAGTGTGTGGGTCATTTTTAGTGATTTTTCTGAATCCCAAATTTTCAACTTATTTGCTTTGTCCTGTCAAAAAGTCGAGAAAAATAAAGTGTGGAATTGAGAAAGTCTTAAGCAATTAAGTATTGGTTGGCTGTAGATTGCAGTTATTTATTGAGGTAAGTCACACCAGTAGTTAAATAAGATCCAATTATACATATAAAATGCCCATTAAATCTAAGTACATATATGTATGAACCTGGATAAAACAAATAAATACTTTTCGTGTGGTCACACCTCCTGGAGAACCAGAGCCTAGTGACTTATTACAACTATCAACCATTCCTGTGTGCGTGAGCGTGATGTTATAAGCTGGAGGGGACGACCTACAATTTTCTGCCGAACCCGAATGGCTATAGGAGAATGTGTCACTTCCTCACAAGGGCCAGTTACCTTGAAAAAGAAAACGTGGCGTATGGTGTAAAATTCGGTGCCAGAACCTGCTCAGCATATGAGATTGAAACACCCCAACCATTATGCCAATCAATTGACACTTAAACATGGATCGGTCATATTAACTGTGAGAAAGAATTGAATTCAATTTAACGAGGCACTATTTCATACTACATTAAAAAAAGTATTTTTAAGTTAAAACTTTCCACAACCCAATTATTTGATTTTTGTTACAGCTCTAGCTTTGAATCTTGCATAGTACCTCGGGTTGATATTGCTTCACTATACAGTTGGAACTATCTGAAGTTGAAACAGCACTTTTTAATTTAGAGCCGAATTTAAAACCAGGAGTAGATGGTATTCCTGCAATAATTTTAAAACGATGCTTTCGGTCGATGACCCACCTTCTTTACCTCATTTTCAAAAGTTCGCTGTTAAATGGAACTTTTATTGAGGAATGGAAAACATCATTTCTAATTCCAATTTTCAAATCGGGTTCGAAAAATTGTGTTGAAAATTACAGAGGAATTTGCAAACTTTCTGCAATACCGCAAAACTTTTTGAAAGCATTGTCAAGTCCAACCTACCTACATTTCTGAATTTCAGCATGGATTCATAGTTGGGCGTTCGACAGCTTTCAATCTGGCATACTTCACTTCATATATTTTAAACGAAGTTGGAAAGGGTTAACAGGTTGATGCTATATGTACAGATTTCAGAACAGCATTTGACTTAGTTAATCATCTTTTACTTATTAAGAAACTAAATAAGTTTGAATTTCACTCTGTAAATGTTGAACTGGTTGTCTTCCGTTCTGATTAGAAGAATCCAAAGAGTAGTTCTAGAAGAAAAATGTTCAAGGCAGCCATTTTGGACAATTGCTATTAATTAAATTTATTAATGACATAGACGATTGCCTGCTTATTCAACACGACATAAATCAACTGTCAAATTGGCGTTTAAGTAACTGTTGTAGTTATTTATCATTAGTAAGATCCATTCTTGAGTACGCTGATCTAATTTGGAATCCAGCTTATCAAATTCATTCGCATCACATTGAAAATGTTCAAAAAAGATTTAAAAAATATATTTTTTGGAAAATGAGATGGAATTATTCATCATCTTATGATGCAAGATGCAAACTTTTAGGAGTCCTGCCACTTTAAAAATTTAATGAACTTTTTCAAAGCATTGACTTATATCATGTAAGAAATTGCTTGAAAAACATTTTATTTAATTGTTTGTCTTAAATATAATTTTTTTTTTTTTTTATAGAAGAGTCAAAAAGAAAACAACGGGATTCACTAGCCGCCCTGGAGCCTGCAAAGATAAGTAGGGAAATACCGTAGTTGAGACGCAGTCAATGCTAAAAATCTGGAGAGATCATTTCAACTAGCTGCTTAATGGCGATGAAGTCCATGACCCCGCCAACGAGCAGCCAAGTCAACTCCATATGAATGATGATCTGGTATTTCAGCCCATCCGACCTGAGTGAGATCAAGGCAGCCATCACAAGGCTGAAGTCGAACAAAGCGGCCGGTGATGACGGTCTACAAGCGGAGCTTTTTAAGTACGCTGGAGCTGATCTGGTAAGGAGCATGCACCAACTCGTACCCAAAATTTGGTCGGATGAAAGTATGCCCGACGAGTGGAACTTAAGTACCATCAACCCGATCCATAAAAAAGGTGATCGCCTTCTCTGCGCCAACTACAGAGCCATCAGCCTTTTAAACATCGCCAACATCGCCTTGTCAAGCGTATTATGTGAACGCCTGAAACCATTTACAGACGAATTGATTGGTCCTTGCCAGTGTGGCTTCAGGCCTGAAAAATCTACCACTGACCAAATCTTCACTCTACGCCAAATCCTGGAGAAGACCCAAGAACATAACATCGATACGCACCATCTTTTCATCGATTTCAAAGCAGCCTATGACAGTGTAAACAGGAACGAGCTAAGCTATACCGTGCCATGTCGAGTTTTGGTATCCCTGCCAAACTGATACGACTTATCAAGATGACGTTGGAGAATGCTCGCTGCTGCGTCAATATTGGAACAGACTCAACCGAAACCTTCGAAACCACCAGAGGACTTCGACAAGGCGATGCGCTGTCATGTAGCTGCTTCAATATTGTTCTTGAAAGAGTGGTGCGCAACATCAACACCAATACGAATGGCACCATCTTTCAAAAATCCACACAATATCTTGCATATGCCGATGACTTCGACATTATGGGAAGAACCAAACGAGCAGTGACGGGCGGCTTTTCTTGTATCGAGTCTGAGGCGAACAAAATGGGTCTTGTCATTAACGAGGAAAAACGAAGTATTTACCGTCATCAAATACAGTCGATTCACACCGTAGACTTGGTCAAAACGTGACAATTGATAGGTATAACTTCGAGGTGGTAAATGAATTTATCTATCTGGGTACTGCTGTTAACTCTGCAAATGACATCAGCGCTGAGATCAAACGTAGAATCACTCTTGCTAATCGCTGTTTCTTTGGCCTAAGCAAGCAGTTGAGGAGTAAGGCCCTATCGCGAAGTACCAAGGAGACACTGTATAAAACCCTAATCACCCCAGTCTTGCTGTATGGTGCAGAAGCATGGACTCTCTCCCAGGCGGATGAAGGATCTCTTGGTATCTTCGAGAGGAAGGTTCTGCGTACGATCTATGGACCGGTTTGTGTCGACAGGCAAAGCAACATCTGGCGTAGGCGATACAACCACGAGCTATACGAGCTGTACAGCGACTTGCCAACTGCTGGGTCAAAACACTGCGAATTCAACGGTTAAGATGGCTAGGGCATGTTGAGCGAATGAACGTTGAAGCTCCAGCCCGTAAGGTATTCAACGCCAAGCCTGAGGGAACCAGAAGCAGAGGCAGACCTCATCTCCGGTGGAGTGATCAAGTTGAGGCCGACGCACATCGACTTGGTATTCGAAACTGGAAACAGCAAGCTAGAGATCGAGTACGCTGGCGAAATCTTTTACTTGAGGCCCAGGAGCACAATGCGCTGTAGCGCCAACTTAAGTAAAAAGGGAGTTTGATGTTGGTGACCTTAGTAAAAAGGTGACAATAGTAAAAAGGGAGTCTTAAATATTGTACTGGTAAACGTCCTTGCCGACCAAAGTGTTATCACCTTGACGACGCCGACGTGAGATAATTCCAGTACATGAACTAGAATATCTCTTGTATGTGACGTGTTTGGGGATTGTCGTTTGTTTTGTTGTGTAATTAATTCGACCCCTGACTCTGATTGTAGTAAAAAAGTAACTGTCTTATATACTAACAAATTGCTTATTTTACAAATCAATGTATTCGATTAAAGTCAATATTATTGTTTAATTTCCTGATGTGCAATGTAGGCAGGTAGGAGGTATGAAATGTATGAAATGTGTATATCGTGTTTATGATTTTGTGCTGGGTGTAAACAAATATGTTAATAGTAAATTCAGTAATTTATTCTCTAATTATATTGTAATCTGTTAGGCTTTGTTGGTAGGTAAAATAAATAAATAAAAAAAAAAAGAAATTTTAGACGAGCAATTAAGAAAAAAAAAAGAGTCATTTCCAACTTTAAAATTTAATATAAAAAATCAGATCAAATCAAAACTTATTACAGTAGGCTTCAGGACAGCTTTTAAGTCCTGAGTGTGTTTAGAAAACAGTTACTACTTGCCTGAAAACCACAGAGGGAAAAAATGATTTTAAAGAACTAAAGGGTTTTTCAACAAGGACGCTACAAAAGTAAAGCAACAGGGACAGCAAACGACGCCATATTCCTTGCCTTTCTTTTGACATTTCTCTTCAGCAAGGTTTGCCATTTTATGATGGAAGGATATACGAGCCAAAAACGAGTCAAAATTATAAAAATTTACCACCGAAATTCGGAGTCAGTAGCCTCAACGTTAAGAGCGCTACGTCCAATTTATGGTCTTCTCATAATCGTCCTAGCAGATCAACAATTGAGCGTCTAGTGGAAAATTTCATTGATATCCAAAACCGTATTTGTTTTATTTGAAAAAAAAACTTTTGTAGCGCTCTTATTGAAAAACCCGATATAAAAGGTCAAAAAGACAAAGAACATCTGTTAAAAAATGTAACATTTATTTAATCAAATTCTTCGTGTAACTTATGCGAGGAATTCCACAACATATAACTCCACTACTACAACTTTGATTTCTAAGTCTAACCCGCAACAAACCCGCATCATATCTCAAATACCAATTAAACTATACTCTCAACATCTGCAACTAGTCAACTAGTAGATTGAGCAAATTTTTCCTTGCAAATTCCTAGTAAGCCATTTAAATCAAAAACAACGATCGCACCGATTGACTCCCGTCGATAGCTAGCTCAAATAAATCCAAAACCAGAGATCAAATGCTAATCGGCAATTTATACATACATATATAGCCAGCAGAACGGATCAGGGGGGGCCAGACGAAGAATATATACCTAGCTGCCGCGTGCATCTTCGTTGGGTGTATATATAGTATAGCTAAACGTTAAGGCTGTTGCAAGTCAGTAGCTTCTCACCCAGCATAAAGTAAATAATCTATCTAGAAAAAAAGACTCGTGAATAGCTAATCCACCAAGAATGATCATATCACAAGAGAAGAGCTGTGGTTCAGATTTATTTCTGACTAATAAAACTCCATTCGATGTCCTTATCAGAGTAGCGGCAAAGATAAATCTTCGATAAGTTATGCGCGAGAGCTCTACTATAGAGCTCTATGTGCATACACAGGGTGGTTTACGTTTAAGTTGATAAAATAAATAAAAACTTACAATTAGTGACTAGAAATAGACAAGTTTTGTTGGGATCTTCTTAAAGAGAACGGAATTAAAAGGGAAGAATTGATGAAAATCTTCGCCAAGGACATTTTAACTACTAAGTTATTTTCCTAGCTATTTCTCTATGTTGGGCAAAATGGGTATTAAAAAAAACGTCTTGGATCTTTTGGTCTCTATAAACTTTGAAAAGCTCATATCGGTATTAAAGCTAAGGTGAAAGGGTGTAACAATGGTCCCAATACTAATATTTTAGCTATTAAAACAAGTTCAAAGGGTTCAACTAATTCCATCATTTTTGTCATAACACTGTCAAACTTTCCGAATTCAAACTTGAAACCATCAACTAAATAACATTTTTAACTTTCAACTTTTAACAAAAAATGTTGGTCTGATAATTTTTTTATAACAACTTCTAAAAATGTCCCTCGAAACACCCTGTGCAAAACAACAAAGCGACCATAGACAATGTCTTCTTCTTCTTCTGAGGGCCGGAAGACGAAAAGATCGACCACGAAGAGGGCTTGGCTTGCTTGAAATACAATTTCGTTTGCCATCGGAGGAACTCATCGATCGATCGGGCCCCATATCCTCTATATCCATGGTGAGGAAAGAAATTAAAACCAATTAAATGGGCGCGATCTCTGCCAAAAAGCAACAGCAGCACGAAACAAACAAAACAAAGGACTGGCGCAGCCAGGAAAGGTACAAGGGGAGCAGAGTTTTTGGCTAAAGGGATCCTGCGGTAGACACACATATACATACCTACAACCGCACTTACGTCGCGTCCCGTCGGTCGTCTACGTTTAAACGAGAATGCTCCACCATATACCTACCTACGAGAGGAGGAACAACGAAAAAAATGGTTGTTGCACAGTGGCTCATTAGTTTCGAGTTTTTCTAATTGGCTTCGAGTTCTTAACAAAACGTTTTCGATGCCAATCGAATCGAACACAACATTGATGACGATGACGAAGAAGATGATGATGATGGTGATGCGCGGTATATGTAGGCATAGGCATACCGACTGCTGATGTTGTTGCACGGGTCAACCAAAAGGCAGAGCATGATGGTTTCAGCTTCTTGACCGTTCTTCCCTGCCCTGCCTGGTTCGGTCAAATTGGGACGGTTAAGGGAAGCGAAAGGAGGCAAGCTTGCGCCATGCCACATAGTCTCGTTCCAAAGCCAACTTCTGCGCTCGGCGCGGTGATACAAAATTTATTAGTTAGGTCCCGTGTTTTTCAGCTTTTAATTGTTTCCAATCGCTGATTGGAATGCCATCATCAGCAAGGCAATGGCGCACGGGGATCAGATCTTTCAACAGCCGTATTATAACAGCAGCCACAACCGTAGCCGCAGCCGCAGCCGTAGCCGCCTTGGCAAGGTTTTCACTTCTGGGAATTATGTTGTTCCACTTAACATAAAGAAGTGTATCGAGAATGGAGGAACCAAACCAAACCAAACCAAACCGAACCGCAACCGGGTATGGAATGGATGTGTCTCGTATTTGTTGTCCCATGGTTTTTTATGGCATCCACTTCCACATACTGAACCCAACTGCGAACGAGTAAAATATGTAAATTCGATTTCGGAAGCCAAAGTAATTAATACTCTGTTTCTGTTTTCTTTTAACTTTCAGTCTGAATGCGATGCAATGACGATGTGAGGCAGGCACAAGGATCGATTTTAATCGATGCAACCGAAAGACACACTGTGGCAAGAAGGTGAGAAGGCTTCGCGGTGATTATGTTGGAAATTTATTGATGTGATATGCCAATGCCACTCTGCCACCACAGTGCCACATCCACTGTATGTAGTTATGAATGAATGGAACGTAGGTATAGTTCGGTTTTGTTGACCGATAAGGATCAGTGAGTTCTGGTTCTAGAAAGCTGCATACATATATCCACAGGTTTCAGTTTTCAACTTTCGATTATGTGATTTTGACTTTCGGGTAGGTAAATTGGCTGAGATTTGTGAAGATTCTTTTTTCTCGGTTGGTATAGAGGTATATTGTATGTATATACCATCCCGCGCAGCTTGTAATTGGAAATCTGAAAATGATGCTAATTAGGTCGTGAATGAGTAAAAGGGTTTCATTATTACGATGACAGTATAGATATACCTATATGTAGTTATATAGAAATATATAGGACGTTTTCGAATGGCGCTATAATTTTCTTCGAATTAGATTCCACTGATTATGCGTGAAACAAGAACAGAAGCGATAGCTATCAGTGCACATATATATCCATAGTTTATGAAGGATAGCTTTTCAAGAAATGCGGTTACCGGTTTGTGTAAATTAGTGACATCCGGTGATGGAGTTTCTTAGGTGGGTGGTTTAAAATAGAACCTTTCAGCAGTGTGTAGATATAATAATGTATATGTATCTGTGTAGGCGTTTACCACCAGCTACTGGTTAAAACTTTCGATAAAATGGTTTTTAATTAAATAAAACACTGAGAAACTTCAATCTGAATTAATTTGATTCGATTTAAAATTATTCCAAGAACACAACACAAGAAGCAACTTTTTTGTTTACCTTTTGGTAAAGGTAAAAAAAGATAGATCTTATAAGTGCTTATGACATGAGTACCTACCTTCCTTCTTTGCCCCTACACTGAGACGTAATAAAGTATGTATTCAGTACATAAATGTATGTACATAGGTACTAATCACAAATGGTGTTATGAATAAAACGGAGCACGTACTCAGAGCTGTTGCTCCATAAGAATCAGGGTGGTATGAATAAAAAGGAGTATCTTCTCAAAACTCAACTTTTAAGAGCAGGTGCTCCATTTGGTATGAATAAAACAGTTAAGAAGGTGATCAAAGGTTGAAGGTTGAACATTTACGTGTTTGATGAGCAACGACTCAAAATAAGCAACTGCTAAAATATAAAGTATGAAAAAAGCAAAGAAAGTACTCCATCCAGAGGAGCGCCTGCTCGTATTTGTGGTAAATTAGGTAATTTGATTGCTCAACGTTGAAGTAAATAGCTCTTTATAATCTGTTTTCCATAAATGGCGGAGTTCTTGCCAATTTTAAACTGCAAGATCAAATTTTATAAAAGAAAAAGAGAAGGATTTTCAAATGACTATCGCGTTCTATACAGATTCGACAAACAAAATGTGGATATATTGCCGAATGATTTTCTTGGCAATAGTTCAAAAATAAGGGGTGGTAGGTACTTAACAAGCATCGAACAAATACGAATTTTCCTTCGCTATACATAGATGATGCAGGTTTTCAAACTAGAGTCCGAGAAGACAATGGAGTACACCAGTCTACGATCTCTAAAACTGTTTCCCTTGTAAGTGCGGCAATAATCCAGAGGTCAATTGGATGAAATTCGCCCTACAACTACTGAAGAACTGCAGAAAGCAAAACGCGCATGGCAAGAAAAATACAACTTTTCTTCAGCGGTCGATGCAATTGATTGCACTCATGTTCCTATCATTAAAGCAGTTGTTCATGGGGATGGGTGCGTTTTGCGTTAACAGAAAAGGAAGGCTCCGAAAGAGAACTTTATCGTATTTCTATACGAAGAGTTTGGTTAAAAGTATTAACTCACCCCTTGTAGGTAGCAGGGTCGTAAGTTTACACCCCAAAAGTCCATAATAATAAAAATGTGTCAGTATTCTCTAATTTAGGAAAACAAAAATTTAAGTAGGTCATCTCATAACTCCATAAATAGTTTTCCGAAGTTTTTTTAAATTACTTTGAAAAAGTTAAAATTGTTTTTGCTTGTAAAGTCATGCACGACTTGATCGAACGAACTTGCTCTTGTGGTTAAATACTGGGTGTAACCCCACATTGAAGATGCATGATGTATATATTTGACGAGAAAATATTAGAAGAGTCAAAAGTACTAAAAAATTGATTTTTTTGTTTGATTTTTTATTGTTTATAAATATTTTTTTTAACATTTTTAAATGCAATATTGTTTAAACTATTGAGAAGCATCAGACTGAAAAATAATAACAAAATCGAATAACCTTGAATACCTAATTCCGTTATGTGAATTTTTTGACAAAAACCTGAAATGCAGTTTTCTTATAATTGATTAAGTTATTACGGGTACGAAATTTAATCAAAATCGTTAGTGCCATTTTTGAGAAAATTTGATAAAACCAAAATGTTAGATGAGCTAAAACAAAAAATTTGAATTTTCCTTCTAGGGAATCACATAAAAATACTTTCTACAAAATTTCATTCAAATCGGTTTACCCGTTTAGGCTCTAGCTCAAATTACAGTGGACGCACCGACGCACAGTGGTTAAAATGCGGAAATAAATAAAAAAAATGAAAGTGTTAGTATGAAGTTCTTTTTTTATTTTGTTATAGTTATATAGTTGGTCTGTGATTTTTGAAAATTTGAGCAATTTTTGTTCATAAGTATTGAAGATACAGGGCTCCAAAGTTACCCTTTTTTCAATTTTGAAATTCCTATATTTTCTTGCACTAACTTCTTGGCACGAAAAATAGCGTTTACAAAACTTTTAGCCAGAATTTTTATGTTTATTTCAAAAACATGTACTTTAAGCTTAAAAAAAAACATATGCATATATATGTATATATATGTATATGTATATATGTATATTTTAGATAAGTCAGAGCAGAGAGCTCTAAAATTAAAATTTTAATGTTTTTTCCTTAGAGCTACAATTTTAGCTACACTTGCCTACACGCTCTGACTATATTCACTTGAAAGCTACAATTCTCACCTAACTAGTCCAAAAAGAATGAAATCCGGCTGGATCCAACCCTGTGACTTATGTTCAATTTTGTTCACCTGAATCAGGTCTTAAAAAACACGGTTTTGACGACGATAGATCCCGAAAAATTACAATTTCTTCAAAAATACTTGTCACAGATAACTAAGTAAGAGCTTAATTTTTAGAAAAAATTTGTACCTTTCTTTAAAAAAATAAAATAAAATTAATCCATTGACTTACCTGTGAGATATTCAATTTTTAGCGCAAACTTTTTTTTTGCCTGACTTATTTTCCAATTGTTTCCTAACTTTTATTTAAAACATTACAATAAAAATAAAAAAATTATGATGTATTAAACTATATGTAAGTACCTAAATAAAATATGAACAGAAATCAGGTATAATCTTCAAAATTTTGTATGACATTACGCAAAAAATAGGGACAGGTAAAATAAAAAAAAGGTGCTTTTTGTGGTTTTACCTGTATATGGGTTTTTCCTAATACTTGATGAATTGATACCTGTTATATGAATGAAAAACAAACAATTTCTTTTTTACGACCATTTTCCGGAAAACCCTTTCAGGATAGGTAAGACCTAATAAGAATAGTTTGGTTGTCACTAATATATATAGATAACAAAAAATGGAATAATAAGTCATTATTAAGCTATTGTTCATTGTGCAAGGTGTT
Organism: Leucozona laternaria; assembly: GCA_932273885.2. Lineage (NCBI taxonomy): Eukaryota > Metazoa > Arthropoda > Insecta > Diptera > Syrphidae > Leucozona > Leucozona laternaria. Next base: position 263,151,930 of record OW026366.1, on the reverse strand, counting down.
AGGAATAAATAAAAAGAAATTAACATGTCACAGTTTGTTTTAAGTTACACTGTTTTGTGTGACAACATAGCAGTAACCGAAACATCTGCGATGGTGAGGCTTCAGGATTTGCTAGATCACACTGCAAGAAGAATTTTAAAAAACAATTCCAAGTGATGAGCTGGAACAACTTAACAACCAAACTTTAGAACTTCATACAAAGTGGGGCTGTGATGGCTCATCTGGACAGAGCGAATATATGCAGAAATTTTCCATCGGGAATCAGGAAGCTTCGGATGTACATCTTTTCATGACGTCGGTTGTGCCCCTCAAAATGACCTTACCAACTGACGAAAACAATGCCACATGGATCAATTCCCGTCCGTCTTCAACACGGTATTGCAGAGCATTGAAATTTGAATACAAAAAGGAAACACTTGACCTCATAAGCGAAGAGAAAAACCGTGTGGAAAATGAAATATAGGGATTGGAGATGACCTCAATAAATATTGGCACACTTGCCATACAAGTTAGACACCATCTTTATTTCACGATCATAGATGGAAAAGTTGCTCAAGCTGTCACAAATACTAGTTCTGCGAGCAACTGCATCATTTGTGGAGCTAAGCCTTCGGAGATGAACAATTTATCTAAGATCAGTACCAAGAAGTTTAATGAAGATGCTCTTAAACTAGCAATATCATCACTACATGCAAGGATTAGATTTGTGGAATACGTGTTGCACCTCGACTACAACTTAAGCTTTAAATCATGGAGAACATGTGAGGACACTCGTGCTATTAAGGAAGTGGAAAAAAAACGAATCCAAGCTGAATTCATCGAAAAGGTTGGTATCAAGGTTGACGTTGTAAAGCAAGGAACTGGAACAACAAATGACGGCAATACATCACGAAGATTTTTTGAAAATCCGCTTCTGACTGCAGAGATCACCAAAATAGATTCAAGGTTGATAACGAGACTTTCAGTCATATTGGAAGTAATTTGCTGCAATTTTTCAATTGATACAGAAAAATTTAAGGTTTATTCTGAAGATACAGCTAAATTGGGGATTTCGTTATACCCTTGGTATCACATGCCTGCAACAGTTCATAAAATCTTATTACACGGATCAGAAGTAATACAAAGTGCATCTTTGCCAGTGGGTTCACTTTCAGAGGAAGCCCAGCAAAGCAGAAATAAGGACAACAAATTTTACAGAACCCACCACTCCAGGAAATGTTCTTGGCTATCTACAAATGAGGATGTTTTCCACATGATCATGATATCATCTGATCCCTTTATAACCCAATTGAGACCGGAACCAAAAAAAAAAAAAACCTTCCATTGAGTGAAGAAGCTCTTGAATTAATTAATTAATATTTTTTAATGAGTATGTAATTTATTTTTGTGTATTTATACATTTATTTATTTGTTTATTTATTTAATTATTTATTTATGTAATTAGTATTATAAGTATTTTTTGTAATGTTTACATATTAAAGCAAAAAGTGTTACAAAATATAAATTTTTATTTTTTTATATGAACAATAGACCCAAAAATTTAGAAAAATCTCAATAACTCATTTTCTAATTGTTATTTTTAATCCAAATTTTGAGAAAATGTGTGTTTCCCTAACCCACATATGTGTGCCAAATTTGATTTCTCTCCAATTTATATTACAGGTCTTATCGATTTATTTACGCGCTCCCATACAAACCGAACCACTGTGCGACGCACAGACTGAAGGACAGCATGACGAAACCCACTTTTTCGGACTTCTCGATAGTGTTATAGTGTTTTTTTTTAGTGTTAGTTTTGAAAAAGTAAAAAATTGATAATATTTTTTTCAATTAGTTCAGAAATCGACAATCTATGGGCCAGATGTTCCACAAGAATGTGGCCAAACAATCGCTACTAAACAGAGTGTGTAAAACATAACACAAGTGAACTTATGTACATGTGTAGTAGTCCGGGGCGTAATATGAAGGAATGTCATGTCGGAGGTCTGGTTCGATTCCCAGCCTTGTCCACCTATGTAAATAGGTACACCGGCTATACTACCTCTTGCGAGGAAGGATGATAAATCCTTGAAGAGTAATATTTGTCATCAAAAAGGGCTTATCGTTCTTACCTAAGCCGTTCGGATTCGGCATTAAATTGAACATCCCTTTCGGATTTATCAGTAAATTATAGGCCCCTTCACATAGGAAAAGGTTGAGAATTGTAAGTCCAACGCCCTCACCCTTATTCTTCACGAGCTGCCGCGCCACCAATTTTTATTTATTTATTTATAACTAAAATGTAACTCCTTGAAGTTTATATGGATATGTGATTCTCCTTGATTTAATCATTATGTGAATAAAAATACAATAATTGCAATCACAAGTCGAACACTTTATTCAGTTTTGTTCTGCAGGTATAAGATATCCCAATACGCTTCGATTCCTCGTTAACCATTCCATGCCCATTCGCGTTAGATTTCATTTATAGACTATTGTGCCAAGCCAAGTAAGACGGTGCGGTGTTCGTGAGCAACAACGACTGACTACAAAGTACTAAAAGTATTAAGCAATTACAAATTAACTTAATTGCAAACATTTTATTCTTTAATGAGAAATATTTTAATTTAGAGTAGATCGTGACATTAATTGTTTATCACATGATTGTCTTTGTTACTGTTGCTATACCTACCTATTTATGCAAAGGCTCGTAGTTGTAGATCTGGAGTTTATATATGCTTTAAGCGTTGTCGTTATGTCGTCGTGCACTTGCGCTACTTAGCAATGTTTTTTGTCAAACTTAACATCGACGTTCTGCTGTTGTTGCACAATTGGATGGTGGTGGCATTATAATGTCCGTTGCGCCACAAGTATATAGACGCGCTATAGGATGTGGGCTATAATAAATAGCAGCGCCACCATACCGTCTGCGCTCTTCGTGTGTTTCCAAAATATGAGCAATGCATGGATTTGGGGTAATCGTGACGAAACCTTATTCGGTGGCGATGGCCCTCCAAGCTGCAATCCAAATCCAGGCACAGAGCCTTCTTAATTATTCGCCATCCTACGCCACTTGAGTTGGAGGATTTATTTGTTCAATGACTTTTTGTGGTAAGTTGCTAGGTAGGTAAAGAACAACAACTGTGAAACGTGATTATCTATGATTGTAAATCTTGTGGGTTAATTAAATGTTTATTTCGAATCAGCTATATGCAATTGTTGGTTTTGGGTGAATTGTTGGATTTGTCTATTAGAGGAGAGGTGTCGAATTAGACAGACGACTTTCTATAATGGAGTTGCTTTTGAATTTATTTGTCACTTTGCGAAGTGACAGATGGTTGGTTAAAGGAATTTTATCGATTGAAAAGTTTGTATGCGGGCTTATAAGAGATTACTCAATTAAAGAAATGCTGCAAAAAGAGTTTATTTGAAAATCAAAGAGGAAGTTTTAGGGACAAATATTGAATATCGCAGTCTCTCTTAGCAAAGCAGCAAAAAAAAAACATAGAACACGTTTTGAACGACAAATTTGGAGTTATCACAACTAATTAATGGCAAATTATCCACCTTTCCACAATAATCGATCGGTGAATGTTACTTCCCTTATTTCACATTCATGATGTTCCTACTAATTTAATAAACGAGAACTGCTATACCGCCAGTAAAAACAGTGATTATTTAGATGTGCATTCTTCGTTGCATGGAAGAATTTTTCAGTTTCAATTCTTAGTTGCCAACACAGTGAGAAAGACGATTACGCAAAAGACATGTTCTTTCTACTCACTGTTCGACTAGTCTCATGAACAGTGCTCTAGCTATAAAATTCAATTTGCGGTAGAGAAGGATCTACAATCTTCACGACTGTTAAAATGCCATTATTACTACCAAATTCTAGCTAACTGATATTGATTTTTTCCTTTATCCTGAAATCGTGTAAATATTGCATTATTGATGACATCAATTTGCAAATTATGATCAAATACAAGAAATAAGTCTTTTCTAGAACAATGATGCCAACTAGCTACCTACAGGTATGTATCGGATTTTTCAATAAGAGCGCTACAAAAGTTTTTTTTTTAAATAAAACAAAAACGGTTTTGGATATCAATGAAATTCTTTATTCCTGTGAAAGTACGTTCGATGCCATTATGTATGATTTCTTTTGCATGGCCACCACGGGCACGCTTGCAGAAGTCCAGACGCTGAACCAAATTTCCGACGGTTTTTAAGCATAAATCGGCCGATACTGCTGCAATTTCACGTTCGATATTCGTACGAAGCTCATCAATCGTCGCTTTCTTGTTGGCATAGACCATTGACTTGACGTAGCCCCACAGGAAATAGTCTAACGGCGTCAAATCGCACGACCGAGGCGGCCAAGCGACTGGACCATTTCGTGAGATAACACGTTCTCCAAACTTGGTTTCCAATAAATTGATTGTGACATTCGCTGTGTGGCTTGTGGCGCCGTCCTGTTGGAACCACATGTCCTCCAAGTCCATATTATCCTATTGGGGCCAAAAATATTCGGTTATCATTGAACGGTAGCGATCCCCATTCACAGTAACGTGCCGGTCTTGATCATCACGGAAGAAGTACGGCCCAATGACGCCGCCGGCCCATAAACCACACCAAACCGTAATTTTTTCGAAATGCAATGATGACTCATGGAGTACGTGTGGATTGCTGCCTGACCAATACCGCATATTTTGTTTATTCACGAACATACGACGTTTCTGGTGGTCAAACGGCTTCAGTTCTTGCGTTAATTTAATCTCCACAACGACGTCACAGAGATGCCCAACGCTTGAGAACGACGTGTGAGAGACACATTTGGGCTTTCTGCAACTGAAGCCTCAGCGGCAGCAATATTCTCGACACTGCGGGCACTTCTTTGTCTCACTGGCAAGGGAACATTTTGTACTGTGTCTGTGGATTCAATTTTGTCCACTAGACGCTCAATTGTTGATCTGCTAGGACGATTATGAGGACCATAAATTGGACGTAGCGCTCTTAACGTTGAGGCCACTGACTCCGAATTTCGGTAGTAAATTTTAATAATTTCGACTTGTTGTTGGCTCGTATATCTTTCCATCATGAAATGGCAAACCTTACTGAAGAGAAATGTCAAAATAGCGGCAAGGAATATGGCGTCGTTTGCTGTCCCTGTTGTTCAATTTTTTCCACTTGACGCTCAATTGTTGTTCTGCTAGGACGATTATGACGACCATAAATTGGACGTAGCGCTCTTAACGTTGAGGCCACTGACTCCGAATTTCGGTAGTAAATTTTAATAATTTCGACTTGTTGTTGGCTCGTATATCTTTCCATCATGAAATGGCAAACCTTACTGAAGAGAAATGTCAAAATAGCGGCAAGAAATATGGCGTCGTTTGCTGTCCCTGTTGCTCTACTTTTGTAGTGTCTATATTTCACTTCGATTTTTTCCATAATTTTGTAGTTTTTCGTTTTTTTTTTTTTAAACAATTTGTTAGTGGTGTGAATCCAGCTGTGCATATCCTTACCACCAGCATTACAGAGGCGTAACTACGGGGGGAGCAAAGGGACAACTTCCCCCTCAGAACCGTACAAAACACCTAATCAAATGTTTGATATTAAGCTCGTTTTGAGAAATTGTTCCAAATAAATATTTTAAAAGAATAAGAGCTGCAAATATGATACGACTTTATCATAAACTGTGAAAAAGAACTCCTCCATTAGGTAACGCCAATAACTAGCCTGTACCTTTGTATATATAAACTATAGTAATCCCATGAAGAGGAACGAACGTAGCGCCGCCCGCTGATCACATGTTGAACCCTGTGGAACTTGTTTGGTAAAGGGGACAGGGGGTTGAGAACTGTCAGATAATGAAAGAAATAGAAATAAAAAATAAGATTGAAGAAATAATAGATGAACGGGAATACTGTATACTAAATTTATGAGAGTTCGAGGGAGAAAAAAAAAACTTAATTTTGTAATAACATGAAGGAAATAGGAATAATAGTAAAAGGAGAATTCAAGGGATACTAGATATTTTGTGCTTTCTTATATGTATGTATATATGAACTGATGTGTATTGTTTTTTGCTAACGTTGAAATTTGTCGGATATTAAAAATATGAATGGAGGTATGAATGAATGTGTTTTTTTTTTGAAATATCAAATTATCATTGCATATATATGTATATATATGTATATATATTAACAATATATAACAATATATAAATTAACAATATAGCCCAGTGTTGCACATATGCAATAGGCATGAAAGGAAACTATATTATTGATTAAAAATAGCTTTTAACGGCCTTTAGTCCATAAAAATAATTCAATAAGTCCAATTAAATAGTGCTAAGTCTTCTACTTGGCTGATGTATTTCAGTAGTATATAGAATTTGTATAATAAACCCTTCATATGGAAATTATATTATTTAAACTGGTAAATTGTTTTAAATCAACAAAATTAGAAAGAAATGGATTAAAATACTTTGAATCTGTTTTAACCCAACGCGATGTACACCATCTAATTTCTTATATAAATCTTAATTTATAAGAAAAAAAATTTGAAAATTCTAGGAGCGGTTTTAAAAAATAATTAATTTTTTATATATAAAATTTCGTTAACATTTTTGAGAAAAAAAATTGGTATGCCAATTTTAAGTATTTGTTAATTTTGAGTTAAAAATTAAACTTTACAAAAAATCTGCTACCCGTTTTCGAAATATCGAATTTTCAAAAAATAATTTTGAATTTTTTTCTTAAATCCAAAAATCATTTTTTAGAAAATTTCGATACGCACTTTTATTTATATTTGTAACAAGCTTCTGTATAAAAAGTCTAGTTTTATTCAGTTGATCAGATATTGAGATAATCGAAAATCAAAGAAACCGTGCCATAAGAGCTACTGTTAATAAGCGTAAAATATAAAATTTAAAAATTTTATATGATAGCTGCAAGCTCCATATCCAAATTTAAATTAAAGAAAAACACTTTAACTTGTATAGGTAGTCGGCTTGTATAGGTAGTCGACTTGTATAGGTAGTCGACTACCTATACAAGTTAAAGTGTTTTTTCTTTAATTTAAATTTGGACCTGGAGCCTGTATCTATCATAAATATATTAACATCAAAGGTCGCTCACAAACAATAATTTAAAAATTTTAAATGGTAGATCATACTAATTTAAACACACACACAAAATTTTTATGAAAATCGTAGCAGTCGTTTTTGAGAAAAAATATTTTTCTTAGCTGTTTTTAAACATTTGTATGGGAGGCACCGTTATTTTTAGGTATTAGGATAATTTTTGTCAGAAATCTTCTGGATAAAGTTAAAAAACTGGTTTTTACGAAGTTTTATAAAAATCTACATAGTCGTTTTTGAATTATTGTGTTTTCAATAAAAAAATTCAAACTTTTTTTAAAAATCCAAAAAATATTTTTTTTTAAATTTTGGTACACAATATTATTTAGAATATGTCAATTATTCCTCATAAAAAAATTGATCAGAATCAGTTGAACCGTTTTTGAGAAAAGCGAAAATAAAAAAAATGGTTCCTTGGGAGGTACCATTAATAACCATTTTTCGGAACCATTTTTTTATGAAACGGCAACTTATAACTATTTAAATTTATTGAGTTCTTAAAAAAAAAATCTGTAGCGCCAATTTTGAGAAAAATAAGTTTTTCCTTTTTGGCCAAGAAATTTTTTATGACAGCAACTGTTAGTTATGGTCCTAAAAAAAGAGAAAAAAACGGGTGGGGGAATGTCCAAAAAACGCTAGGTACCAAGTTTAAAGAAAATCGACCCATCCGCTTAGGCTGTAGATGAACAGACAGACGTACGTTTTTGCGAGACCCACTTTTTGTCTTCGCTATCATCGTTATGTCAAGTTTGACCAAAATCTCGAGTTCCAAAATCTCAAGAAGCTCAAGGAAATCGTATTATTTGTGCAAGGTTCCTTGTGAATTTTATTTTTGCCGTATGATAATTTGCCCTCTCGTATGACCATAAAATAGCAAAATGTATGATAATGCATCCACAAGAATATGGCAACGCACTGTCTTGAGTTAAATCACCAAATTTGATGAGCTAATTCGGGTTTAACCTTTATCTCGCACTGAAAAACTGGAGCTTTAAGTCATAAATCTATTTTTTAATTTTTTACTAAATCTCAATACTTAGGAAATTAAAAAAACTAATTTTTTCCAAGTCATTCAATATTTTTTTCAAAATTTGGGGTACGTATTAATTTTTTTATAATTTTTACAAAATTTTCTACATAAAAACATTTTTTTTTCGAATTAGACTTCAAAATTGGGATACCTAACTACTAATTTTTTTTGTCACTTTTAAGGAAAAAACATTTTTTTTGAAATAACATTTTTTTCAATTGGCATACCTTCGACCAATGTTTTAAAATTTTTACAAAACTTTTCAAATAAAACCTATTTTTTTCGAAAAAAAGATTCCCTATTTGATTTGAAAAAAAAAACTAAATGGGTATACCTAAACTAAATTTTTCCAAAACTTTCTACAAAAAAATAATTTGAAAAAAGAAATCGTTTTTTTTTACATGTTTAGAACATTTACTACCTAGCTGAATACCTACCTATATACCTATACATATACCTATACCTACTTGCCTACATAACGTACCTACAAATTATAAAAAAGGCCATTGTGGTAGGTTCTAAATTCATTATAAATATTATTATTTTTGTTCTTACAAAGTTCTATTTTTATGACATTTCGAAGAACAAAAATAATAATAATTATACGAAGAAAAAATCTATATCTTACTATAAATACCTACCTACCTGTTAGCTATTTAAATTTCTATGCAGCTAACGCGAAATATAGCAACGTTGTATTCCACTCAGATATAGTGAAATTTAACAACGTTGTTTCTATAATGTAAATTTTCACAACAAATTGAAAATCTAACTTCTATTTACCTAAAAATAATACGAAAGTATACCTATACAATACATATGCTTACCCCTTTCTATACGAATTCTAAAGCTTATGAAGCAAAGCAACAAAAAATCGTATTCGTCCATAGAGCAAAAAAAATTTCATTTTCTCTCTTATTCTGCTGTTTGCCATGACGAAATAATCTATTCCAACTATCTCCCTTAGTCTCCTTATTGTTGTCAGACGCATAATAATATACTTCTCTCATTCTTCCTACTTAGCTTCCACAATCCATAATGTCAGTTTTGTAGTACCTACAGCGCCACGTATAGTACACATGTTGAATTAAATTTTTCTGTTCCATGAGAGTACTATAGTTTATATATACAATGCCTGTACTCAATAACCGTCCTGGTTCTCTTTGTTCCTTCAAGATTTTTTTTTATAGGCAGATATACAGGGTGATTTGGATAAGATGTATCAAAAACCTAAAGTATGTGGCTTAAGACCCTTACTATATTCCGTTGTAACTTTTCTTAAATCTAAAATTCCATTTATCAACGTTCTTTTTAATTCAACTTTTTTGGGGGAATAGCTACTTTTTGTGAAATTAATTTTATTTTTAATCTGATTTTTATTTCAAAATTTCACTTTGTTAATTAGGTATGTACTACCTCTGTTTTAACTATTCAATTGTCTGATCAATTCAAACGGAAACACTGAAAACCCTTTCTTTCTTTTATTTTATTTTTAAATAAAGTTTGTTTAGTGAACAGTTTTGAAAAATTAATTTTCAAACTCAAAATTTTGAAAAATAAAAATTCTACCTGAATTTTCTCAAAATTTTACGTAATTAACTACTATTTTTGTTTTTTGTTTTACAATCTCAATGCTTTTATAAATTTTAAGTCAAAAACTGAAAACTGGATGCTTAAATCTCTTGTACCTACTTTTTGAGAAAATTGAAAACAACTAAATCTACTTTACTACCTAAGTAGTGGAAATAAGAAATAAGTGAAAGCATTGAATAATAACGTAAGATTGTGGACAAAATTAAAAAAAAAAATTCCTTCAAAATTTTGAGTTTGAAAATTATTTTTTTTTAAAACTGTTCACTGAAACAACATTATATATTTAAAAAGAAAATAAAAGCAGAGGTTTCTAGCTTTACAAAAAGGTATAGCATGGCATTGTAAATATCTATATTACAGTTGTTTTGTAACAATTTTTTTTTTTAATATTTTAGAAAAATACCCCTCCCGGGTAAAGGGGGGGAATTGAAACGCCTCCTATACGACTTTTTTTGTATAAAACGCTCTAGCTTTTTGTCAGATCTTATGCGACTCACCCTGTATAATGTTTTGTTTCATATTTTTGTTCATCTAAACTTTTTGCCTCCCCAGGGCTAAATCCTAGCTACGCCACTGACCGGCAATGAGGTTAAAACTAAGTATATGATTTCAGAAAGGACACTACCCAACCCCGACAGACGTCTTGGTCAGATGAACTGGAGCTGACTGGTGGTTGAAGCTCCAGCCCACACTGTAGGTACTGTTATTTTAATTTTACCTAAATACAACCAATTAAATCATTTTAATTTTAAGATAATTGTACAATGTTTCAGATAAGCTATAATTACTTATAAGTTATAACATTTCACATTTTAAAATTCAGTATACACCTGCAGAGGTACATGTACTTGTAAAATGTAAATATAACCTTATAAAATGACAGGGTAATCCATATTATACTTCAGAAATGGCAAATTAACATAGTGAAATATGATGTTCTGCATCATTAGCTTCCTATAGTTTGATAATAAAAAAAATCGCAACCATTTATTATTATGTATTTAAGGCGTGTCGTCACTTTTTTTGTTAAGTCCATTTCACTTCTTTTTCTACGTAAAAATGCCATACTCGGTTAATCCATGGTATTAGACAAGGGTTAATCGCCCGTGAAAGCTAACTTAGGTATATCCTATACAGTTGGTACACGGTCAAAAATATTCTGCTAAGAAAAGTGAAATAAATAGAAATGAAATTCTGGAACAATTTAGAAGAACCCTAGAACAACCTGGAACAATTTTTTTAATTTTTCATTTCTGAAAAGGGGGGCCATAGCAAGGATAATAGGATTTTTTCAGTTGCCTAAGATTTTTTTTAAATTCGATCTTAGGGTGATTTTTTAAATTTAGGGACACAATATTTTCTTAACACATGTATTTAGTTATGATCAAAAAATATGAATCAAAGGTGTTTAAAAAAAAAAAAAAAATGGAGAGACAATTTTAGCGTTTTTGAAAAAAAAAAGGTTTTGAAGGACTTAGCTTTAAAAATAGGCCTTTGACAGCTTTAATTTTTTGGAACAATGATCATAACACTTTTTTAAAACTAAAAAAAAATTTAAAAGTTCGATTTTCGAAAAAAGGGGGGCTAGAATTTTTTCGAATTTTGGCCATAACTTTTGAAATTTTTACTATAGAGGTCCAAAAACTTGGAACAATGTTCAGAACAACTAGAACAATCTAGAACAATTTTCAAAATTCGATTTTCGAAAAAGGGGTGCTAGGTCAAAAACCGTTTTTGGGTCTAAAACCCCACTTTTTGAATATTTTTCAAAAAAAAAATGGAACAATGCGGAACAAATCGGGAACAACCTGGAACAACTTTCAAAAATAACGATTTCAAAAAAAGGGGGGCTAACTTCACACACTCTTGAAAACCATCATTGGAAACCATCATTGAAAACTTTAATGACTGAATTTGAGACGTTAAGAAAGTAAAATCAGTAATTATTTTGATGCAAAAATAAAACTGATGGATTGAATTATTATTTTAGTGCAAAAAAAAAAAAAATTAATTCGGTCCCAAACTTCGCCATAAAATCAAGTTTAATTTTTCAATTATCATTAGTAAGGTAGTTCAATCATTGAAATAATAAAATTCATTTTATGTGGACGGCTGGGCCAAAAATGTATAAATTAAGTCACCGCCTTCATATTAGCATCAAAATATCATTAGATCATTAAAGTTTTCAATGATGGTTTTCAATGATAGCTATAACTGGGGCCTAAGGTTTAGAATAAAATATATATAAAAGATAAGTGAAAGTTGTTCAGTCCCGGTTGTCAAAGGGCCACGGTAGTGTGCTGACCCTGGTTTTTCGTAGAAGGGTACTGCTTCATCGTTGATTGATGGGATGATATCTTCGTCCAGGGTCTCGAAAGCGGTGAGGTACCTTGCTTCGGGATATCATTGTTAGGTTGTCATCCTTCTCATCAATTGATTAGGGTGGTTGATGATGTTTCAAACCAGCTTCTTTGCAGATATAGCATTAGGTACTTGCCCAGGGGGACAACCTTGGCTATAAAGTAGAGTTGCTCGTTGTTGAAGTGTTTACTCCGTTGACGATCGAAATGAAGCCCGGTGCATATGCTCAGGATTTTCTTCTCTTATTTGCAGTTCCTTCATAGCTGTTTTAGAGATGGTGCATCAGACTTGGAAACTGCAGCTGCTGTCTGGTGTTAGGAGTTGCTTGTAGATTAGAATTTTCGTGTGCTGACTTAGCCCAGTTCTCTTTTTCATCTGCGGGTGTAAAGGACGCGACGGAAGGCAAGCAAAGTTAGCTTTTACGAGGGCAGTCCGTGAATGTTGGTTGAATCTCAGCATTTCATTTAAATTTATACCCAGGTATACTTGGCGCTGCGGTCGCGTCAGTCGCCAGCTAAGAGAAGATTCTCGCATTCGCTTGAGGTGGGCTGGTCAGAGGTCATTATGCTGCACAGGAATGGCCCAAGTTTCGATCCTTGCGCAACCCCAGCTCTGATGGTCTTCACTGTTGATGTGCAGTTCTTCAGTTGCTCGAAGAAGTTTCTGGAGGAAAAAAAAAGAAAAAATAATTTTGATAAGTGTTATTGGACAGCCTATAGTAAACGAAGTTTTTGGTAAAGGGCTTCTATCCAGACACTGTCGAATGCTTTTTCGATATCCAAAAAGCATCCAACGGTAACTCGATTGATGTTAAGGACTATGGTGATGTCATGCTGAAACTTCAGTAGCGGATCTAGTGTAGAATGCTTTTCTCGAAAGCCGAACTATACAGGTTAGGGATTATGGTGTTTTTGCTGCAGAAATTCTTGAGTTTCCTGAGTATCAGCTCTTCTAAGAGTTTACGTAAGTTGCTGAGGAGGGATATCAGCCTGTAGTGAAATGAAGTTTCTTTTTTTTTTCTTGTTATCTACTGTGAAAAGTTGGTTGTTTGAGGCTCATAGAACGGAGCTCTTAATTTTGATGTTTAGGGGTTCCTCCAGCGAAATAAAAACTACAAATCTTTTATACCTATACAGAATACAGCAAAAAGTACCTCAAAGCGATTAAAATAACATTAATAGGTTGAATCAAGATAAAAACCACTTATGGAACAGGTAAAACTATAGACCCTGAAATGTCCTTGGTCCCGAACAAAATTGGTAAAACTCAACAGATATCTACAATTTTCGAGTTAATAACGCAATTCTTGTACATGCCAGAACTTAAAATAGAAAAAAGTTTAAAAAAATTTAAACGGGTATTGTATTACATTTCCAATGGGACACATTTGGCTTTGCAGGTTTCGTTGTGAAGACGGCTTAGGATCCAAAAAAATTGAATTGCTGAAAGAAGATAATTTCATTTGAAGTATATCGTCGGCATTTCTGCTTGAGCCCTTTTTCCGTACAAAAACGTGTTTCATGTGTTTTCGCAAAAGCTGATGAAATTTTTTACCACACCGTTCTGGTACGTTAGTGTTTAAATGTATCTACTTCATTCGTTCTCGAAATTCAGTTTTTTTTTTTTTAATTTTGAGTTTGAAAATTAATTTTGTAAACATTATTCCCTTAAACAGCTTTATTTAAAAACAAAATAAAAGAAGAGATTTCTGGCTTTACAAAAAGGTATATCATTGTGATGTTAACCGTTGTTTTAAATAATTTGTTTTCTGCCTTAAGTAATTTTTTTTTAGAAAATTGCCCCATATGGCTAGGCGGGAGGGAATAGATCCCCCCTTCTATAAAATGTTTTTTCTTGTCTTGACCCAAACTACACGCTCTAGCTTTTTGTCATATCTTATGCGAATCCCCTCTATATTGTCCACCATAGCGATTTATTGTATTAACCAGTTTTATATTATTTCAAGAAATGTTTCTCTCAGTGTATGGATAATCTCTTTTCGCAGCAATTTATAGCCTCATCAGCATCACTTTCAGTTGCATCAATGGCTGTATCTATTGAATCCACACCATCACTCCAAACAAGCCAATAACAGCACCATAGCTATACGTTAAGACATCCATAGCCATCATCAGAGTCTTTGTAAAGTCATCCATCCTTACGTAGATATATAGGAACTCTGTGCAGCACGAATTTATCGGATCGAAAAAAGTGAGTAAAACACTTGGCGCGTCGTATAAATTCAAGCTACCACCATAGATTTGTCTGTCGTTTAGTGTTGTTGTTGTTATTGTAAAGTCTACGAACTATACGACTTAAGGCCGCGATACAAATTCCCATAAAAATACTGCAACAGCCGCACTGGCAGGTTGATTGTTATTGCTGCACTCTGCCAAACGATATCGGCTCCTCCGCCCTGGCGGCTCCGCTTTCCACTGTATCTCTGCTTGAAACGCTGCAGCAGCAACCTGCAACAAAACAAAATACAGCCATACCACTGCGATGCCATTTGCCCATTTTGAGTAAACTTTAATTACGTGCAATAAATTAAGGCAACAAATTCCCGCTGCCTTATTTGCCCCGGTGGTGCTGCATTGCATACTAGATGCTAAATATGTGCACATGGCGAATTGGTAGCAAATTTAATAGTGCACCAGGTACCACACAAATCGGATGGCCAAGCCAAAGCAAAAGCCAAGCCGTGAATGCAGCCGATTGCCATATTAGCCGAAGTCAGGTTAAGGTATAATGTGTGTGCCTGTGCACTCTCTCATGTTTGGGGGATTATCCTCGAGAAGATGGGGTGCCTGCGCCTGGAGCTAGAATCCACTTAAATTGGACTGGGTTTGGTGGATACATATAGAGGTGCAGTTCGTCGACGTTATATGGTACAAGTTGTCTACTGGGAAGGTTGCTCCATACGCCATACACGAACTAATCACACATAGTTCTCTCTTCGGGCAGAGTTTATTTACATACCATGCTGAGTTGTTGACCACATTTGGTATCCAGGGACAAAATTATGTGAATGTGCATCAACCATTAGTATAAGTGAGGCTCTAAGGATAAATTGTAGAGGAATGGTGGATCTTATTCTCGGTTTAATGTAAAATTTTGTGGATTACAAGATGAAATTCAGTTTAGTACTTCTTTATAGGATAAGTTATGGATAAACTTGAGATTTGGGTCGCACGAACTTGCTCTTATGTGCGATCACAATGTGGTTCTAGGGTCTTAAATAAATTACATAGTTACGGGAGCCTATATTTTATCCATTTTCCAAAACTTATGAAGTTTAGTTGCAAGTAGTATTATGTGAGTATATAAAAATTAACAACAATATAGGCCCGCGCTGCACATATGCAATATGCATACAAGGAAATTATATCATTTAAACTGGCAAATTGTATTATATCAACAAAATTAGAAATAAACTAGAAGTAACTGTTTTGAACGCAACGCGATGTACACCATCTGATTTCTTTAATAAATATTAGTTATTTTTGTATATATAAAATTTTGTAAACATTTTTAAGAAAAAGAATTGGTACGCCAATTTAAAGTACCTACTTATTAATGTGGAGTAAAAAATTGAATTTATCAAAAAAATCTTCCACCCGTTTTCGAAATATAAAATTTAAAAAAAATTATTTTTAAAAATCCAAAAATAATTTTTTGGAAAACTTATTACAAATTTCTGTATACAAAAGTGCAGTCTTTATCGATTAATCAGATAATGAGATGGTCGAAAATAAATCCTTTTTAAATTACTGTGTAAATAATAAAAAAAATGTTAAATTATTAATTTTAAATGGGCGCTAGGCAATAATGCCCAAGGAGATAACGCCCATACCAAAGATATTCTGAACAATTGTTTATGTTTTTTTTTTCTCGATTTGGAAATTTCCAATTTTGGGCGTTATTTCCCATTTTCCTTTTAAAATTTTTATTTTGGGGTTTCTTTCCTTTAAAGAAAAATTTAAAAAAATGGAAATAACGCCCAAAATTGGAAATATCGCCCAAATTTTATGAAGTAACGCTAGGAAGAAACACACAAATCAAAATCTTGTTAATAATTGTACTGAAAAAACTCCTTTTTAAATCAAATCAACTTTATGCTGCCTGCCTGCTTGGGCACACTATATGATGGGTAAATGCGAGGCTTGGTGTATGCAAAGTTTCTTTAAATGCAAAATAGACTTTGCATACACCCCGCCTCGCACCTTCCCCAAAGCATATAGTGTGCCCAAGCAGAGGGCAGCATACCCCCCCCCCCCATTCATACCTCACTGTTTATGTGACTTGAAATATCGCCCAAAATTGAGGAGATAACGCCCAATTTTACAAAAACAATTTGCATTGAAAATATATGGGCGATATTTCTAACTTGATATTTGAAAAAATATAAATTTGGGCGATTTTTCTATTTTTTTTTTTGTTTTGGGGGATAAAAAAAATCTGGGCGATATTTCCAAATCGATTTGGGCTTTATTGCCTAACGCCTTTTAAATGGCAGATCGTACTAATTTCGATTCATACAAATTTTTTATCAACATCGAGCGAGTCGTTTTTGAGCAAAAACAAGATTTTTCTGAACGGTTTTTAAACTTTTGTATGGGAGGTACCTTTGTTTTGGAACCTTAAAAAAAAATTTTAAAAAATGTATCGTGGGAATGTCCAAAAACCGCTATAGGTATCACGTGTAAAGAAAATCGTTATTTTACGAATTCATAACATGGGCATGGTACACATATTATACATCGCAAGTCTCAATAAGCGGACAATGGTAATATTATTTCAAATTTCAATTTTTAGGAGTGTAATTTTGAGCAAGGGTCGAAAAAGGTTTTTCTATAAGCGAAGGACAGTAGAAAATTAATTTTTTGGAATCAATCGACTTTTCTATAGGCAAAATGTATTCGTACTGAATTAAATTTCTACGCCATATTTGGAGAATTTATAATCAAATTTTGTCGAAATTAACTTAAATTTAAGTAATATATTGGAATTGGAAGCAACAAAAGCGTGTTATATTGAGGTTTTTCATGCCACCGTGCACGAGGAAGTTGCCGTGTCAAAAAACCACGATCGTGCCATATCGGCAACGCTGCTCAGGTAACGGTCCATTTTGGAGATATTTATTTGAATCGATAGTTTGAACCTTGCAATTTAATGTTTAAAGATAATTTCATGCAAATGTTGACCGCGGCTGCGTCTCAGGTAGCCCATCCGCTGAGTCCAATTTTGGCATACTCTTTCACACATATCGGCCGGTATCTCACGAATGAATGCATGGATGTTGGCTTCCAGTGCGTCAATCGAAGCGGGCTTGTCCCTATAGACATTAGCCTTGACATACCCCCACAAGAAATAATCTAATGGTGTCAAATCGCACGATCTAGGCAGCCAATTGACCGGCCCGAAACGTGAAATTAACTGTTCACCAAACTCGCCTCGCAATTGCGCCATTGTTTCGCGTGCTGTGTGGCATGTGGCACCGTCTTGTTGAAACCACATATCATGCAAGTCAAGAACTTCCATTTCGGGCAAAAAAAAGTTTGTTATCATCGCTCGGTAGCGTTCACCATTGACAGTAACGCTGCGATTCGCATCATCTTTGAAGAAATATGGCCCAATAATGCCGCCGGCCCATAAACCGCACCAAACAGTGGCTTTTTCGGGATGCATTGGTAGCTGTTGCAATGCTTCTGGCTGATCTTCACTCCAAATGCGGCAATTTTGCTTATTTACGTACCCATTCAACCAAAAATGAGCCTCATCGCTGAACACAATTTTTCGATAAAAAAGCGGATCCTCGGCCAGCTTTCCAAGAGCCCATTCACCAAAAATTCGGCGTTGTGGTAGGTCGGCTGGCTTTAGTTCTTGCACCAGCTGTATCTTAAAAGGCCTTACGCCCAAATCCTTCCGCAAAATTTTCCACGTAGTGCTGTAACAAAGGCCTAACTGCTGGGAACGGCGCCGAATCGACATTTCGCGGTCTTCTGTCACACTAGCTGATACGGCCGCAATATTTTCTTCACTACGCACAGTACGTAAACGTGTTGGTGGTTTAATGTCCAACAAAGTAAATTTGGTGCGAAATTTGGTCACAATCTTCCGAATAGACTGCTCAGAAGGTCGAGAATGCCGATCATAAAATGGAAGCAGCGCGCGATGAACATTTCGAACCGAGCACGAATTTTGATAGTAAAATTCAATAATTTGCAAGCGTTGTTCATTTGTAAGACGATCCATGGTTAAATTGCAAACCAAACTGAAGCTGTTTGACAGTGACACAAGGTACTAAACACACGTCAGCTGTCAAAACCAGTGTTGCCAAAACCAAACCAGCTAAAAAATCACCCTTTATAAGGGCAATTTATTGAAAATATTTGGAGCTGTATATGTTTAAAAATGAGAAAAATGTGTTCTGTAAGCAAAAGGTACATTAATTAAGCTCATATATTATCTATACGTAGGTTGCACATTTGATAATTTCCACTTGGAATATTTCCGTTTCTGATAAATTGGATAAAAAAGATTACTTGTTCTAACTTCAATAATAATTTATTTGTGGCTATATTTCAACTAACTGCTCTGAGCTTAACATAACGTACAGTTTTATAGTCAGATGTTTGTGCATTGGTAAATGCGAATTAGTATATAAGTAAATAATGAATAAATGTATTTGCACGGTGCACAGTGATGCCCATCAGTGGACACTACAGTTTTGTTTGAAAAAATCTCTTACAACTAAAAAAAAACATACTTAATGTCTCATTGATAGAATTTGCAATTCCTTAAATAACACAAGAACACCCCAGCTTGCAATGCCGTATTACAACTTTGATTTTACTAGACTATAATAAATAATTTTTAGAACTTTTGGAGAGCAAAAAGGCTATATTAAATATATTTGTGTGGCTAGCAACATATACGTTTTAATCAATTGAATATGATCTATCCAATTCAGATTGAAATCAATTACAGCTCCTAAGAACTTAAACTGTTGAACTGATTTTATTTTGAAGCAATTTTCAGTACATTGTAAATTGGTTTTGAAATTACTTCTCCCACACTTATGGATCAGTAATGAAAACTGTTTACAATCGTGAGCGTGAAACCGTAAACTAAAATCATAAAGACTATTACCAAGACACATTAAAACACATCAATTTAGTTTTTTCGCTGATAATCAATTTTTGTAAGTAAACCACAATCTTAATATTTCAGGATCTTTTTCAATACTCACAATACTTTCAAAACTAGTTACGGATTCATATGTAAGGCTATATAGTTGCATTACCATTTAACTTGAGTTTGAAAATATAATTAACCCATATATGCATACAAAAAAAAAGAAAGGGCCAAGTACAGACCCCTGAGGAACACCGTTTTTTAAGATTTTTATTCCGTTGATATTAACTTTTTGTTTTTTATTTTTCAAATAAGAATTCAGAAAATTGAAAATACTACCACGAAAACCAGCATAATGAAGGTGTAATTAAGCAAAAGATCGTGGTTCACCAGATCGAAAGCTTTTGTCATATCAATAAATAGACCCATAGTTGATTTTCTGCTATTTTAACTTCCAACAAGCTGACTACACACTCTTTAGATAGCATCTTCTGTTGACAACCTGCTCTAAAACACAACTGCTTGTTACAAAAGAGATTAAACTTTTCCAAAAACGACAAAATAATGCTAACCTTAAGTAACTTTTCAAAAATGTTTGAGAAGGTCGAAAGAAGTGATATTGGCCTATAATTCGAAACATTTTTCCTATTCCCTTTTTCTTATATAGTGGTTAAACTTCAGCACTTTTAAGATGGTCAGGTTAACAACCAAATTCAATATGTACTTTTATTAAATAAGAAAGATAGTCACATCCACGACATACCAGGCAAATTTTTTTAACAAAATACTTGAAACGCCATCAGCATCACTTGTGCACGAATTTTTATTTTTCAGAGACAAAATAACATTGTAAACTTCACTACTTGATGTTATCATATCAAAAACAAAACAGGGGTCCGACAGCTGGTTTCAATTTTTCTGAAATTTCAGTAAAATACTTATTGAATTTATTTGAATTTTTCAAGAATCAGACTCCGTTACTCCCTCAATTTCAATAGAGTCAATTTTAACACAATTTCTATCTTTCCCCAAAATGCTATCAACCACTCTTCACGAATATTACCTTCAGCTCTAGAAAACATAACAGCAGTTGTTATACGACTGTCTTCAATTTCTTTATCAATAGTTTTGAACAAAGTTTCGTAGTGTTTTTTTTTTTTTAGTTTATTATTATTTTGATGTTTTTGACATTTTAAACTCATTTTCTTCTTCATTCTAATCTTTTGAAGAAGGTTGTTAGTCATCCAAGGTTTAAGTATATAGTATCGCGACTTCACTCGTAGAGTTTTGAGCAGAAATCAGAAATAACTGTTAAGCTTTATTTTCAATTGGTTTCTCTCTTCGACTTATTACATTCCTTTAACAAGAATTTGGTTTCGGTTTGAGATTTATTAAAAAAAAATCATTTTTTTTCTCTCAGCGATAAATCTCAATAGTTGACCGAAACATAAGAAAAATCAAAATAAAGGTTTCTCCCAGACCTTGGCCGATTGTGTTTTTTTTTAGAATAAAGGTTATTGAGTGATTTTTATTGAAAATAACAACAAATAACAATTATTAAGGAACCCTTCAAAAGGTTGAGATTTATTTCTGATCTCTGGTTTGGAGGGTTAATTTCCTGAGAGTAGCTACTTTCATAACTTGTCCATTTGCGATTTTTGTATGCTAGTTGAAAGTACCGAAAATGACATTATTCTAGAAGCGCTAAGGTTTCAGATTGCATTTAAAAGATCTTAGGTCTTACAGGCATATAGTTATATGTAGTTATTTTAATTTATTATAATTTAGAAGCTGTTTTTTTTTTTAACAGAAAGGTGATGGGTAAAATTACGAAGTCGGTGCGTATGGTCTGTCCTTGGAATTATTATTATACCTCTGTATCCTCAAATAATGAAATTTTCTTTTTAATTAACTTTCAGAGCTCATAAGAACAGCCTCAAAATTAAATTTTTTGGTTAAAATGGTTAAAATGTCGAGAGTAAACAGCAATTCTCTACGACTGTGTCCACTTGTTAATTTGTTCTTGAGACCTTGAGAGTGGCTTGGCTCCAAGGTCTTTGCCTTACTATTTCATTTAATTGTATACTCCGCAAAATAAAATCTTTTTTTTTCGAATATAATCGCCGATATCCCAATATTCTCTGAAAAGTTCTTTTCTTTCGTCGTCTGTAAAGCTTTCATTACACTTGAAGTAGCATTTATTACAATCAACAGGTTTCGGAGTTTAAGCTGGGAAAGTAGCATTTTTAGAAATATATAAGATTGTCAGAAATTACGCTTTTGTTTTTGGACATTACCCAGCCAGCGGTCAGGATGTGCTTTGTTCCAACCTTTTTTGTTTTTTTTTGGGGGTAAAGAGATGCCTTCCGATGAATCAGAAAAATCTTCATAATTTGGTACAAAACCTTGATCGTATTTATTAACTTACTTCTAATTCATTTAAAACCACATTTATATCATTTTCCGATTGACTCACTTTTACTTCAGTGGAAATCAAATTATAATTATAACTATTTAACACACTCATAATAAAAATTAAAATTAAAACTATTTAAAGGTTTTTCAATAAGAGCGCTACAAAAGTTTTTTTAAATAAAACAAAAACGGTTTTGGATATCAATAAGATTCTTTATTTTTGTAAAAGTACGTTCAATGCCATTATATATGGAACTCGATTTCTTTTGCATGGCCACCACGGGCACGCTTGCAGAAGTCCAGACGCTGAACCCAATTTTCGACGGTTTTCAAGCATAAATCGGCCGATACTGCTGCAATTTCACGTTCGATATTCGTACGAAGTTCATCAATCGTCGCTGGCTTGTTGGCAAAGACCATAAACTTGACGTAGCCTCACAGGAAATTGTCTAACGGCGTCAAATCGCATGACCGAGGCGGCCAAGCGACTGGACCTTTTCGTGAGATAACACGTTCTCCAAACTTGGTTTCCAATAAATTGATTGTGACATTCCCTGTGTGGCTTGTGGCGCCGCGCCGCGCCGTCCTGTTGGAACAAGGAATTTCCAAAGAGTTTGTCAGCCAAATCTCCCTAAATCCAGTTAGGGACTTTTAGTAGACAACAAATTTAAGTATTTTGGATTTCGGGGAGTTTTAATTCTTTAAAGTTCGATAATAGAGGATAGACTTGGCGTACTTATCTCATTTGCGATAAAAATGGACAAAGGGAGTTTTCATAGAACGACGACTATATAGGTACTTTTTTTCGAATATCCCACATATGCGGAGTACATGATCCAGGAGCACATTGAAGCCAACAATTTAATAATGGTCAATAGTTTTCCTTCTTTTTATTTCTTGAATGCAAAAACAATGGCTCTAATTTACTCATAAGTAGGTACTTCGCCACCTCCAAAGGAACACGACTGTTATAAAATCGCTTTGCTGATAGAAAATTACGCAATCCCTTTAATTCAAGGTGTTCCCCTTTATCAACACTGCGAGCTCATTGATTCCCATCACATACTCGTAATCCTAATGTGCGCCACCCGCCCAGGTGTGCTACTGTGTCTTTGGAATCGAAATTCATTTTCATAACAAATTAATCACGTTTCCATCAAACTATTAATTCAAAAACAAAACAAAAACGAATAGGTATAGGAGAACAAAAAAATGTAGATTTAATTGATTAAATTATCTCCTTCGATCGTTAACGCTCCAAACATACCCTAACCACCAATCTTCTACCTAGAAAATTAAAATCAAGCTACACAAACCCGATCCGGAGGATTATGTATACGGCGGGTATTAGGTACCTTACAGACATTTAAAATCAGTCGCTCATTTTTTTGTTTGTTTTTGTTGAACTCCTGACTCCCGATTTAGCTGTCTAATTGCTAGAAAAAACGCCCACCATCATTCTAGATATGTATAGCTACAAACAAAAAAAATGTCGAAATCGAAATTTATAGATTTCCAATGCGGATTCAAATACCTATAACAGCTATAGCTGTTATTATAGCTGAGAAATCTAAAATTCCAATGAGTTGGTAGAAATTGAAAATGACGTTTTTAGTTCGGCATTTATAGATTTTGTAAACCTATATTCCTATAGGTAGGTTAAGGCAGTGCCGGAGTGTGAAGTATGCAAACAAGGCCCACCAGTGCCGATCAAAGTTTATTCTACGTACCTACTCAAATATTTATAATTAGAAGTTTTTAAATTTTGAGCTGTTTTTATAAATATTACCAAAACTGGGGTATGAACGTTTAAGAAAGAGCCAAGAAGGCCATGATCGCTTTTTACTCCTGCAACAGGATCTTTTGTAAGACCTGGGGTCCAAATCGATCCTTAAATAATTATGGTAGCCTGGGCCCGTATCGCGTAAGACTAAAGTAATCGCTCTATTAAGTGATTGTCTCTCTATTCTTCCCTATATAGAATAGAGACAGCTATCGTGAAAGCAACAGTCAAAAAATTGATAGTTAACTATCACCTTAGCCGATTCCAACCCTGGTTTGGTGGAGCAACTAATTATAAAACGCTTAGTAAAATTCAAAGACTATAGCGTGCATAGGAATCACAGGGGCAATGAGGTCCACATCCACGGCGGGAATGGAAACCATACTCAATCTTAGACCCCTAGATCTATTCGTACAAGAAACTGCAGCCTATATCCAGTGCTCAAAGACTATGCCAGACCGATAGCTGGAAAAAGGAGCCCCGTAGGTCATGCACAAATTATCAACAAATTTACGGAGGCGTATGTACATATGTACAGACGAGACAACACAACACCCCGTACAGATTTTTAAAAATCCGTTTTCTGTCTCCATCCCCACAAGAGAGGAATGAGATGCTGGTTAACAACGAACAGATGAACCGATGGTACAAGTTTTCACCCACGGATCGAAGATGGATACGGGAGTAGGTGCGGGCTTCTTCTCAGAGTCCCTCGATTTAGCCAACACTTATAGACTCCCTGATTACAGCAGTGTCTTCCAAGCAGATACGTAGGTTCTGGCAGTGAATAAGGCTGCTGGACTGATCTCAATGTTGGCGATACCATGGGGTCTTATCACCTTTTACATTGACAACCAAGCAGCAATCAAAGCTATCTCTGTCACAGAAATGAGATCCAAGCTATTTTCATGCTGTCGTTAAGAGCTAAGAGTTCTTCCCACGCAGCACAACATCAGACTCTGCTGGGTCCCTGGACACTGTGCTATTCTAGGAAATGAAAAAGCAGATGAACTGGCAAGGACTGGTTCATAGTTAGATCTAAGCCTAACAGACTCCAGTGTTAAAATTCAACCCTGCGCCATTAAAAAGCAAATTGGTAAGTAGATGGTGGAACTTACCAATGACGAATGGAACTCACTCGTAACTTGTACCACTACAAAGAATCTATGGACAAAATTATGATCCTGAAAAAAAAAATCTCTGAATCTTTTGATAGGAATGATCACAAGACATACTGCGATTTTGTTCACTCGAAGTTGAAGACAACTTGAGGTCTTTTTAACATCTCGTGAAAAGCACAATGCACAATCCCTCTGCTGCTTAATTGCTTAAATAGTGTGTCAAATACACGTCACGCAGAGTCTTTAGCTCGTTCCTGCGGGATAAAGAGACAAAAGAATGAAATAAGCAAAACCAATAATACAAAATTACTTACATATGTATACTTTGGCAGGCGGTACAACATGGAATGCATTTGCAATCTTCTCCCAAGCGTTGTCCTCGTCACGATTACCGATAATTTCTTCAAAATTTCCATTTATTTAATAATTATGTTTCAAATTTAATAAAACGTGACAGTTTTTCGAAATCAAAAGTTGAGACTGACAAATTATATTTTGTCGTCTGTCATAAATATCCTAGGGAAGTTTTCAAAACTGCTAGTTAGCCAACTTTTGAATTTCAACTTCTAAATTGAGAATTGAAGTATAGTGAACAAAACTAATTTTCAACTTGCCGATCAAATCTCGAGTTGAGACCAACTCCGGAGTTGGCCAACTTTGGATTTTCCGTCAAGTTGAACAATAGTGAACAAAATCGCTAATAATCTCTTAGGATATCATACAAAAAATGAGACTAAGGCCCATTTGCTGAAACGAAACTTAAGAATCTATGTATGTTCAACATAAGAGCTTATGTGACAGTTTACGCTGAGGAAAAAATAGAACATAAGAGTTGTAAGTTGAACATAAATATTTAAGTTTCGTATCAGCAAACGGCTCTAAGTACTAAAGACCTTTGCATAGGCTGCGGAGACGAAGAAGTAAAGGAAGAAACCCTTCACTACCTAGGTCACTGTCTGGCACTCTGGAACATTAGGACAACATTTTGGGTACCTATTTCTTCAACGATCTAGCTGAAATCTTGAAGTCAACAGGTGATAACATCTTTAATTTAATGAACTTTATCAAAGCTTCAAATGGCTGAATACTAACAGGATTTCATAGGTTATAAAGGGTCCGCCATCTAACGTTTTGTTTTCAACTAGTGCTTATTTCGTGAATGGTAACACTTAGCTCATGTCTGATTTGACAGATAATTAGTTTTATCCTTCCGCTGAATGAATATGGTTGTGCATACGCTTCACTAAGTGGGCCTGCGATCGACTTAGAGAAGATTCCGATTTTGCCAAAAAAATCATCTTTTCAGATGAAGCTCATTTTGATCTTGGCGGGTAGTAAACAAGCAAAATTGTCGCATTTGGGGCACAAAAAACCCGCATGCATACATGGAAAAGCCGATACACCCAAAACGAGTCACTATTTGGTGCGGATTTTGGTCCAGAGGCATAATTGGCCCATTTTTCGAAAATGAGCAAGGAGTGGCCGTTACAGTCAATGGCGATCGTTATCGGGCCATGTTGAACGAATTTTTGTTCACAAAAATTGAAGAGGAGGATATTGGCAACATTTGGTTTCAAGAAGACGGCGCTACGTGCCACACAGCCGAAGCTACACTCTATGTTTTGCGCCATTTTCAAAAAAAAGGAGTTATTTGGTGGACCCTTTATTTTTAAAGGGATGGTCCAATCCATCAGAGTACCACGATAAATCCCGCCTCACAAAATCCCGTTTCACGAAATAACACAGGATCTACTATAATGCAACAGCGCATTAAATTTTTCTTTCACGTAAGAATTGGTGCCTCGATTGTATGAGGATCACGAAGAACGATGTTTTCTACTATTTCTTCTGGAATCTGGTTGGTTGCTGGCGATGGGTCTGATGGGGGAGGTGGCTCTGGAACTTGGACAGAGGACAATTTTTTTTTTTGGAAACAAAACATTTTTCATAAACTTAATTTTACAAATTAAAAAAATGATTTTTGGTTCTCTTAACCGCTCACGTAACACCGTTCCTCCGCTTAAGGTATGTTCATGTTCAGTCGGCAGGCAGGCGGCTATGTCATCAATTATCTTGGGCAACAGTAGGTACTTTACGTGGCCAGCTGCGTGTGTTCTAATGATTTTAACTCCCTTTTCGGGTGGTCATCCCGCTCACGCAACTCTGTTGCTTCGCTTAGGGTATGTTTAGTCGCCTGGCAGGCGCCAATGTCAACAGTTTTCAACTAAAAAGAAACCCTTTTTTAATTTTTTTTTTCAAAAAACGCAATTTTTATAATCTTTTTTTTAATTTTTTTTTGAAAAAGAAACAAAATTTATTTCAATAATCTCAATTTTTGTTTTCCAAAGAAAAAAAAGTTCATGAAAAAAAATTATTTTTTTTTTAATTTTTCCAAAATAAAAGTTGGGAAATGTTCATTTTGTTTAAATATTTTTTTTTAAATAAAAATTTCCATCTCTGTCCAGGTCCAGAACCACATTTTTTTATTTTATTCGAAATCACCATCAATATTCTTCCAATCGTATTTTTTAAAAAGTATTGAAAATCCCGCAGCGTACTTTCCCGCGGGATTTTCTTGTATTTGTGAACTGCGGGAGTTCGTGCTGCGGGATTAAGTGCTGCGGGATTTCGTAACGATCCCCAATGGATCAATGTTGATTGATTGATTGGGTGTGACGAAAACAAGATCCACCGTCAGCAAATCAACCTTACCTAACCTAACCTAGTATAAGTGTTATGATGAACTGAAAATATATGTACACATTGAATCCAGGCGCCTTGAATGACACTTGCTGATTGCATTGTTATAAGGAGCCCTTAAATTTGACTAGAGTTATCTGTTTCTGTATACAGGGTCTCTCGTTAATAATGGATAACTTTGCAACTGGGTATAGCTGGACAATATTTTTTTGTATTTTTTTCAGAAAGATCTTAAGGCCAGCTTTACCCAGTTGCAAGGTTATCCATCCCAAATAAATTGACACGACTATGTAGGTTGACCATGACCAACGTAACAAGCCAAGTAAAAATAGCCGGATTGCTATCCAAACCAATCAACATCTTTAATGGACTCCGACAAGGGGATGGTTTGGCCTGCTTCCTCTTCAACCTGGCGTTGGAGAAAGCAATCCGTGACTCTGGCACGGCAACAAGAGGGACCATCGTCAACAGGTCCAGCCAGATACTGGCTTACGCAGACGACATCGACATCATCGGAAGAACTGAGCAAGCTGTACATGATTCCTTCATCCAGATCGAGCAGGCGGCACAAAATCTGGGGCTGCACATTAGTGAAGTACATGGTGGCGTCGAATGCGAGAGGAACAGTTGGTCAAACAATCAAGGTAGCGGTGCATGAATTTGAAGTGCTGCAATCTTTTAAATACCTTGGGTCAATAGTAGCAGCCGATAACAATATAGAAGAAGAAATACGCGGGCGGCTTCTCAAATCCAACAGAGCCTACTATAGTCTGTCAAAGCTCTTCAAATCCAGAAATCTCACCATAACTTCAAAACTGCTGCTGTACAGGACCATGGTCCTGCCAGTACTCACATATGGATCCGAGACTTGGGTGCTTAGCAAAAGGCACTCCGACCTCTTAGCCGCGTTCGAGAGAAAAGTCTTAAGGAGAATTGTTGGCCCCATATGTGAGGAAGGACGATTCCGGAGACGGTACAATCATGAATTGTACGCAATCTACCTTGAAGCAGATATCGTGACAAAAATTAAGCTCGGTAGACTCCGGTGGGCAGGGCACCTAGCTCGCATGAGCGAAGAGGAACCTGCTCGGAAAGTTCTTTGTGGTACATTCTATGGTAGACGACAGCGTGGTAGACCATGCTTGCGCTGGAGAGATGGCGTAGACCAGGACGCCCGGAGCCTTGGGGTGCGCAACTGGATGGCGGCGGCTCGAGACCGGAATGGGTGGAGAGACTTGTTGAAGGAGGCCAGAACCGGACCCCGGTTGTCGAGCCGACGATGATGATGATGAAGGTTATCCATTGTTTACGGGTCACCCTGCATATGACTTAAAGGGCCTTTATGCCAAGCATTTCCTACACTCCACAAAACTAAGTCCGGCCCTGTTTATAGAAATTTCAATTAACACCATACCATAAATCCAAAATCTTCGTCGTCATCCATACAGCCCAGTCTGCGCTTTATAACAGATTTAATTAGCCAACCAAGTTGTTAATTATGGCATCCAATTAGGGCGAATCTTGATTTTTGAATATTTACGAATGATATTTGTTTTTAATCACAATTTGGTTTTGGTTTTGGATTTAAGTGAATGAATGAATATTATAAGACCTTATGTATATAATACTTATACCTGCCTCTGCCTTAATAAACTCTCCAACTGGTGCATTTGATTAATTAATTATTTCGACCACAAAAGATTTTTATACGTATTGTATTATCAACTCGTTTTTATTCAATTAGAAAATATTTGGTAGACTTTTTGTGACCCCTTTTATATTTAACTATTTTTGGAACTTATATGTGAGTTATAAAAATGTATTGGGATAATACCAACCAAGTCAGTTGTTGTTGTTTTTGTTGTTGATATAAACATTCCTTGGCTCCTTGTTTTGAGATTAATATCTGGCTTTTTATAGAGGTTATCTTTG
This sequence comes from Leucozona laternaria, assembly GCA_932273885.2. Classification (NCBI taxonomy): domain Eukaryota; kingdom Metazoa; phylum Arthropoda; class Insecta; order Diptera; family Syrphidae; genus Leucozona; species Leucozona laternaria. Next base: position 263,122,735 of record OW026366.1, on the reverse strand, counting down.
CTTCAATAAAAACAAATATTTTTTAACATAAATAACGAAGTAAATCGCGCTATGGTGGTAGAGCCACTCCAACTCCACTCCACTCAATAATGTTGGATTCTTCAATTTATTTCGGTTATAACTGTCACATGTATGTTAATTGAGTGAATCGATGGATTTCAATTACAGTTCTTTGGGAAGATAAAGATAAGAATCTGGAAAATCATAAATAAGGGGTTAATAGGAAAAACATAAAAATGTCACTATTTTTTTATTTTTATGGAACACATTTTCACAATGAGTTTTCGTTGACAATTTTGGAAAAAAAAGTTATCGTAGTCTATTTCAAGAAAGTTGAAAATGTCTTACCAAAGAGATTTTAGTGACACTATTACTGGATTATAAGGCTCATCTTTATAGTGCATATACTTACCTGAGTAAGTGGCATCAAGTTTTCCATATGGACCATTTTGTTAAATACTTTGTATATAATACTTTAAATAATTTATTGAAAACTATATTAATCTAAGTTTCTTTATATTTCAATCATTAATTAATTTGTAAAATATATTTTAGTCTTCAAGATAACTTCGTAGAATAAACTACTTATTTTATAATAAATAGAATATTTTTCTTGATTATCAATTTGATCTCCACTTTTACATTCTGAGGTTATGGGCCCAGGATACAATTGAAGGAAAATTAATTTGTACTATTTTCTAGAAACAATTATTTTTCGCTGCATTTAAGAGATCGATATATGTAAATTTGATAAGAAGAAAAGGAAATGGCCGATCATTCTACGATTATAAAAATTCCGTTGTTTGATGGCACGAATTTCAGCAATTGGAAATATCGTGTAGGTATTTTGCTGGACGAGAAGGTTCTACGAAAATACATTGAGGATGATTTAGCAAACATTCTTTCGAAGACTACGGTGGCTAACCACGACCGGGTCAAGTTAGAAGAAAAGAAATGTATTTCAATTTTGGTTCAGACTATTCATGATGGACAATTGGAATATGTGAAAGAAAAGACAACAGCCAAAGAAATGTTCGACACGTTGTGTGGTATCTTCGAAAGAAAAAGCATTTCAAGCCAGTTGTTGTTACGAAAACAGCTTCTAATGATGAAATATAATGAGAGTGAAGACATTATTGAACATTTCCTTCGATTCGATTCTAAGATTCGTCAATTAAAATCAACTGGAGCAATGATGGAAGAGCTTGATGTTGTTGTCCATTTGTTGCTTACCCTGCCAGGAAGCTATGACAATTTGGTTACTGCTCTGGAAACAATGAATCAAAGCGATCTGAAATTGGAATTTGTTAAAACTCGGTTGATGGATGAATACAACAAAAGAAATGGTGGTGCATCGGCAAGATCGAGTGAGCCTACTGCAATGAGTGTCAAGACTAAAAAGAAGCAACTCATCTGTTATGGATGTGGAAAAGCTGGACACATCAAATCTAAATGTTTTTCAAAACGAAACGAAAGGAAGGACTCAGAGAGTGCAAACAAAGCATTCAAAAAGAAGGGTTCAACAATGTGTGCAGTTGTGAATATCACAGGGTCAAAAGAACATGCAGCGCAAACCGCAAAATCGATTGACAGTAAGGTTAAGTTCGTGTTGGATTCTGGTGCTACACAGCATATGGTCAATACAAAACAATACTTCAACGATTTGCAAACCATCGAGGAAATACAAATTTCAGTTGCAAAGAAAAATGAAAGTATTTCAGCTAATCAAATTGGGGATATTTCTGTCAAAACGTTTCATAATGGTGATTCTTTTGCAAAGACCATGGAAAACGTTTTATTTGTGAAGGATTTAAAATGCAACTTGATGTCGATTCGAAGTCTGACAGAGAAGGGTTACCGAATTGTTTTTGAAGGGGATCAGGCATATGCATCTATGGATGGAATACCCATGTTCGAAGCTCGTACAAAAGGCAAACTATATGAAGTTGATCTACATGTTGATCAAAACAGATTTGCTGGCATCTCAGGTGAGAAAAATGTAACTAATGTATCTCAATTTTTATGGCATTACAGAATGGCACATTTAAATGCATATGATTTGAAAAAGTTGGTGAGTCGTCAAATGGCAAAGGGCTTAGAAGAAATGAATATTGACACAGAATCAAAATTCTGCGAATCTTGTGGTTTTGGAAAACAAACACGGTCGTCTTTTCCAAGGAACAAAATTGAAAGATCCAGTAGTATTTTAGAATTGATTCACAGTGATGTCTGTGGTCCTATGTCAACGCCGGCGTATGATGGAAGTAGATATTTTGTTTCATTCACTGACGACTATTCGAGAGCTTCAATGATTTTTTGCATAGAACGAAAAAGTGAAGTACTAAACAAGTTCAAAGAATTTATATCCATGGCTGAAGCATTACATGGCAAGAAGGTTGCGAAACTGAGGACTGACAACGGTGGAGAATATACTTCGAATGAATTCAAACAGTTCTGCAAGACGAAAGGTATTCAAATATTGCAAACTGTTCCATACAATCCAGAGATAAACTCCGTGTCTGAGCGATTAAACCGTACGCTTCAAGAAAAGGCAACAACAATGCTATTGGCGAGTGGTATGGATCATAAATTTTGGAACGAGGCAATTCTTACTGCAAATTATATAAAGAACAGATCACCAACGAGTGCAGTTGGGAAACAATTTGTAAACAAAACACCGGTTGAGATTTGGTTTGGAAGAAAACCTGATGTGTCACATTTGCGAATTTTTGGTTCACAGTGTTATACATAAATCAAAATAAATTGGTTATTGGTCGACATATCACCTTTAATGAATACTCTGTGTTGTCCAGAAGAAAACTGACAGAGATTTCAAATTCAGAGGCGGAAGGTAATATTGACAAAGACAATGATAAAAACCTGAAATATACTTCTGATGGTGAACTAGAACAGCTTAATGATGGCGGCGATGGAGTTATCCACAGTTCTAGTTTGGATTGGACTGGTAACCGTATGGGAACAAACCACGATATCAATGAAAATGAAAATGAAAACGACAGCGGCAGCAACAGAGAAAACAAGGATTGTGTTGAAAACGTCAACAGAAACTTTCAACGAAAGAGTGAACGTACCAGAAGACAACCTGAAAGACTTGGTTTTTGCGCTGATACAGAAGAGCTAGAAAATGCTCATTTTGCTCTTACGGCTGATCAGTACGTCGAAGATGATCCAAGAACCATTGCTGAAGCGAAAGCAAGAGATGATTGGCCAGAATGGGAAAACGCAATTCACCGTGAGTACAAATCTTTAATTCATAACAAAACTTGGACTGTATGTGATTTGCCAAAGAATCGAAAGGCTATAACAAGCAAGTGGGTGTTTCGATTGAAACGCAAAGCAAATGGACAAATTGACAAGTACAAAGCTCGTTTAGTAGCTCGTGGATTTACCCAAAAAGCTGGTTTTGATTATACTGAAACGTATGCACCAGTTGCCAAGTTAGTGACATTGAAAATATTGCTTGCAATTGCGAATCAGAGAGATATGCATATTCATCAGATGGATGTCAAAAGTGCATTTTTGAATGGTGAACTGTCTGAAGATATATAGTTACATGAAACTACCAGAAGGTATTGAGAATGAAAATAAAGTCTGCAAGCTAAGTAAGGCTATTTATGGTTTAAAACAAGCTTCCTGAGCATGGAATGACAAGTTTAACAGTTTCATGATAAGGATTGGATTCAAGCGCTGTGAGTCAGATCAATGCTTGTATGAAAAGGACCAAAACGGAATCAATTTTTACATTCTGCTATACGTCGATGACATATTGTTGTTTTGTGCTAACATTAAAATGATAAATATTATAAAGCAGATGTTGTCAAAAGAGTTTGAAATGACTGATATGAAAAAAGCAAGTACCTTCCTTGGGATGCATATTCAGCAAAACATCGAAGATGGAACTATGGAACTAAGTCAGCGCCAATATTTAGCAAAAGTATTGCACAAATTTGACATGGAAAACTGCAAACCAAGGGCTACTCCAATGGAAAAGGGTTTACACTTTGACGAGGGCAACAAGAAAAATTGTACAAATCATCCCTATCGAGAATTGATTGGTTGCTTAATTTACGCAACTGTGACTACAAGACCGGACTTATGCGCTGCAACTGGATACATGAGCCGATTTCAAAGTTGTTTTGATGAAATCCACTATAATTATGCGAAACATATCTTACGATACATTCGTGGGACACTTGATTTAAAAATGGTGTACAGAAAACAAGATGCAGCTGAAAATGCAGATGAAACACTAGTGTGTTATTGTGATGCTGACTGGGGAGGTGATAAAAATGATCGGAAATCCACTTCAGGCTATGTTTTTAAGCTGTTTGGGAATACCGTAAGCTGGGCATCAAAGAAGCAATCAACAGTCAGTTTGTCGTCAACAGAAGCTGAGTTGATTGCATTAACTGAAGCAGTATGCCAACTCAAATGGATTCGAAAGTTGCTGGGTGAACTAAATGTAGAATGTTCTGGTCCAGTAATTATATTTGAGGATAACATCTCATGTATAAAAATTGCTGAAGAATGTAAAGAAAGTAAACGAATGAAGCATTTGGACATCAAATATCATTTCATTCGAGATGAGATTACGAATGGAGTTGTTCGACTGGAACAGAAACCAACTGGGGATCAACTAGCTGACGTGATGACAAAAGCACTTGGACGAAATTTGTTTTTGAAACACCGTAAAGGTTTAAATTTAATTTAAATAATGTTAATTGATTCTTGCAATTTTTCACTTGAGTTTATAGTTTTCTATTAAATTAAGAGGCGGTGTTAAATACTTTGTATATAATACTTTAAATAATTTATTGAAAACTATATTAATCTAAGTTTCTTTATATTTCAATCATTAATTAATTTGTAAAATATATTTTAGTCTTCAAGATAACTTCGTAGAATAAACTACTTATTTTATAATAAATAGAACATTTTTCTTGATTATCAATTTGATCTCCACTTTTACATTCTGACATTTAAGTGTCATACTCTCATACTTACTCAGGGTATGAACTGGGCTTTATAGTAAAGTATCGCATTACATTCAGCTTTATAACTTGGTTATTTTGTAATAAATTGGGAAAAAATCTTTACTAATGCTTCAAACAAGATTACTTGCAGATGTTAAGCTTAGCATACCTACCTCATGAATGGTATAGATCTCAGCATGTCTAAATTGGAAATGAGGTGAAGGGCACCATCAGAGGCATTAAAAAGCTGTTACAGTCGACTCCACATATTTGCAACACAAAAAATGCAGAAAATGTGTTGCAATTAAGCGGAGTTTTTATATAAACGAACTTCGGAAATGCAACTTTGTTGCGCTTAACCAAACTTCGTATAACTGCAACTTTATTTCCCCTTAAAACGATGTGATATGAAATATTTCCAAAGATAGAAAAATAAAACATAAATTACTTCGAATAACAAACAAAACAACTTTTAATAATTATGAGAGTTGAAAGGATTGGAACGATGAGAATGGAATCAAAAACTTAAAATATCATTTTTTAGGTGTGTTCATAGTTCAAAATTTTTTGGATGCGTTCAGTATTTTACTTAAGCGGAGTTGTTTCAGAACAAAATAATTATTTGGGGGAAAGAAAAATGTTAAAATTGAATTGTTTGTGTAATTTGTGTAAAAAAGCATTGAAAAAAACCGGTGATAAATTTATTGTTGCATATAACCGAAAGTTTCATTTAAGCGGAGTGCATATAGGCGGAGTGGACTGTACATGTTCCACAGCGTATATGGTTTCATAATCCCAGATATTAGTCCAAAGTGACTGGGTTATGGATGCCAGTTAAGCTGGGCAAAACGAGAAAATTGACAATGGCCTTACTAGTCAACTGATGATGAGTCCAAGTGTGATCGCCGGAACGAAACGCCAATTTTTATGGACTAAAGACCGTTAAAATCTATTTTGAATCAATAATTCAACAAGTTAAATAGCTAAATCTTCTACACAGTAGTAAATTGTGTTTTTTTAGACGTGTGGTTTTCACGAAGAAATAAAACGCATATTATTTAATGATATGGCCAAGAATTTGGCTTAACTCTCTCTTAACTGACTATCAAATTCCTATACAACCATTCGATGTAGCCAGAAAATGTCTCTTTTGCTTCAACGTCACGTCATCATAATCTTCAACACAGGCCTACAACAAAAACTGGCATTGTGACGTAGGTACTGCACTAAGGATTTTAAAGTTTTATTTCCATCCAGAAAAGATTGAAAAGATGGCTTTTACTGATGAAGATGAAGTTAGGTGTTGGTTCAGGAATTTTTTCCGAATCGTTGAAAATCTCTAGGTCTTTTCGGCTTCCCAACTTCGCTAGTCTATTTCAAGCTGAATTACTAGCAATTGGGGAAGAATGCAAGATACTCAATTATAAGACCCTAAACAAAACCGGAATTCCGCTATACTGACAGACAGTCATCAGGCAGCTGTTAAACCATTGATTCGGCTATATCATCCTCTAAATTGGTTCAGGAATGTCGGAATGAGCACAGGGTTACTTTTATCTGGGTTCAAGGTGATTGTGACATTGAGGGAAACGAGCGAACTTTCTTACTGAATCTAATCGTAGGTGGCGAAGCTTAACAAACTGCGTTATATCCAGAAATATGTGGACCACCTATAATAAATCCCCAACAACTGAACTGATATTTAGATCCAAACGAAACTAAGCCTGAACCGTTGCGACCTGTTCTGGTCATTGTTCAATAGAAGAGAATGCAGCGAAGCTGGGCATTTCCTACAATATTCACTGTCGTATATAGTTGTGGGGACCAGCAGGATAGGGAAACAGTTGTTTATTTCCTTTTAAAAGCCCCGCTCAGACCAGAATGAGTGTAGATCATTTGGAAAGACTTTCCTTAACGACCTAGTAACGAAGTTACCTCTATCTACAAACCATCATTCTACCTACCACCACACAGCGCCCTCAACAACGCCCTAACTTTCACTTCAATTATTTTTGGAATTTCAAATACAAATAATAACGACCGGCAGTCACCGGATACACACAGTTCATCGTCATAAGTCAGATATACGAACAAATGTATGTATATGGTATGATGAAATTTTGGACGAGTTTTTCTGCACCTTTATAATTCACACTTACTCCTGTCCACAGATATGATAAGTGAAAGTGAAATTTGTAAGGAAATTTGAGATTTATCTTCTGCCTTTTCTAGTGTTGTACGAACCTGAAGACGTACCGGAAGAAACACACTGCTGAGTGTGTGGTGCACTAGATAGTTGCTTCTAAGCTTTTGGCGTCGGGCTGTGAATTCATTTTGTAGCTTCAGTTTCGACTGGGGTGGGGAACTCTATCCCACCGTAGTATTTGCGCCTTCGGTTTCGACCAGGGCCAGGGGCTCTATCCCAACGTATTATTTGTGCCTTCAGTTTCGACTGGGGCGGGGGACTCTATCCCAACGTAGTATTTGCGCCTTCGGTTTCGACCAGGGCCAGGGACTCTATCCCACCATATTATTTGCGCCTTCGGTTTCGACCAGGGCTGGGGATTCTATTCCATTGCAGTATTTGTGCCTTTGGTTCCAACCAGGGCCAGGGACTTATCCAAATTATATGAAGAACCGTATTAGTTATTTTATGTAATATTAGATTATAAGACTAGAAATCAAATAAAGTTGACGAATAGTTGAAGTTTTCTTCGATCTGGCCCTGGATCCGCTGAACTACCTCAGATATAGACAACAAAAGCATCACAACCTCAAAGAAATTTCTGAGTTCAGGATCAAAACTTAATCTCTTTCCTCAACGTTTGGAAGTTAATCTAGGACAAACTTCGGTTTTAACTGCTATTCTGTATCCATATATTGAACTCCTAAGACCGCCTGAAGCGGACTGAGGATTTCGAAGGATACACAGATCCCTAAAGCAGTATATCCACAATAATAATATTTTTATAGCCCTAGTCCAAGCCAATGGTACTTTTTAGGAAACGCTCAAGACAAATAAACCAACATTTTTTTCGAAGTTAGACCTTTTTTTGTCTAATTTCCTTCGGTTATAAGCTTATTAAAGTCAATATTTATTAACGATCATCATCTTATTAATCCCTGGTACTAAAATAGCTCTCAACAAAAGTAATAGAATATTTACTTTTGCAGAACCAATCAATTTCAACTTTTGCTGTTACGATTTACGAACAAGAAAAAAACCACAAAAACTTTTCAACAAGTTTGTCCCAACCATTTTATTCTCAAACAATTACCATCGATTCTTGGTAATACGGAGAAACATGAAAAATTATCATTACTAGAAAATCATCACTGCCTTTGTATAGGCCAAGGAGTTCCCTTTAAGTTGCACAGAAATATTTCTATAGATACCTTAAGCCTTCCAAAGTAGCCAGCCCTCTTGAGTTCTTGCAGAAAGATGCATTTTTCCTGATTTAGCCGCACCTGCCATCACAGTGCTGCGGCAATCGGTAGCAGTTTATTAGGTGCAATTTAAGGATGCTACCGTGAGTTAACTCCTGCACCCACTGTCCACTGTCCACTGTCGCGCACAACGTGCATCTTGAATAACATTTTTGCGATAAGAAAAAAGGGCTCCTGCTTCTTCGTTTAACTAAAGTTCCTTGCAATCAAACTCTAGAAGGAAGGAAAAAGAAGACGAACTCAAAACAACAGCAAAAAAATCAGCTTCTCCAAAAATAATGACATTGTCCGATCGACGAGTCTTTCCATGGTCCAGGCAGCTCCAGCTCCAGTCTGTGTATACAAAGTTCTTCGTCTTCTTCTTTTGCCAACACAAACACACACACCCTGCTTTGGAGTCTGAAGTCTCATGCTGAAGCTGATGGTCAGCAAGCAGCTATGGTGGAAGCAGCTCTTTGCGTCGTCTCTTGTTTGGAATTTTAATTGAGAGCCAACGAGAAATTCATTTACAAATGAGGTGAGGCCATGTTTAGGAGATGTTCAAGAATAGTTAAGATATTGACTGCGAGGAGGCTGGAAGACCGTTCTGTTTTTACGTTTTTTTTTTTTGTTCAAGCTACGCAGATATGTGCTGCAGGAGAGCAGTTGCAAGTTCAGCACATCGACATTTCTCGGATTAGGCACCAAGGCTATGTGTTCTTATTTAGATATTTTTATTTGTCAGCTTCTGTTTCTTATTGCAGCACGCGGGACGTGTAGAGGCGGTTATTGTAATTGCGTGGTTAACATGGGTGGACGATAAATTGTGGCACGAATTAAATATGGGTGCACCACTTGTAGTAAGGATAGTTTTTTTTTTTGTCTTCTTATTTTGTAAGCATGGACTAGCAGCGCATGCGCGAGGAATAGGTCAGAGAAAATTTAATTTAAAGCTATACGCTGTGTCACTAATTACTCTGGACTAGAGCTAAGGTGTAGATAGATAAATCAATTACAGTTTAGGAGGGACACTTTAGCAATGTTAGTTTAATCGTAGTTTTTCTGAACTGTGAAACAAGATTTATAAATATATGTATGGGAAGGAAATATTTCTATGTTAAAAATGTAAGAGCAGCTTTTTAATGTGAATCGCATCAGTTTTATGTGTTCAATTATTTTATGTAAATTATATTTTTACAATAAGACATTAACAATTGGGTCAACAGTTTTATAACAATGAATTTAAAACATCTCAACTTGCAAATAAATTAAGTCACAATTTATTCTCTCGCCAATGCGAATGCCCATTTTACTATGGAGCTAAAAGAATTATTTTTTGTTATATTATAAGGTATTTATTTAATTAAGTACACTTCATTGCATATGAAATTAAAGGTAATAAAATAAGCTTTTCACTAGAGCCAAAAAAAGTATATGTCATCAGTGAATTTTTTCAAATATCGGTGTGGCAAAGACCGCGCAAGAAAAGTGGCTTTTCTAGAAGTTAAAACTCAATATCTCAAAATATGTTTAACATATCAAAATAGTATTATTCTAAAGACAAGGAAAATACCTTTCATTTGATATCAATATCATTTTTCTTCGTCACTGGGACAAAATATGAAATCCTTATTTAACAATCGTCAACTTCAAGCCCAAATAACTCTACTTTCCCACGGACGAAATTTTACTCATGTATTGGGCTACACGTCACCTTTCATTTGATACCAAACTCGTTCGTGTACACTCTGGGCCAGGAATGGGCATTGGGCAATTATAATTCCCTTTAGAGTTGCCAAGTTGAGAACTTTCGACCCATTTCTATAATACCCATAAATTGTTTGAGCGGGTTTGGCTAATCATTTAATTAGCTTCTGTAAAGATGCTGATATTATTTGGGTTTAAAAATGATGTGGTTTGGGTTAAAAAATGAGAAGTCTACAGCACATGCTATGCTCTTATTCCAGGATAAGTTCGTTCAAAACCATAGCCCAAGTAACATTTTTCCTCTCATAAGACGCTCCGAGAGCGCTACGAGACTTATTTTAGGGAGCTAAATGCACTCTTGAGGAGTTCTTCTAGATTCTTATAAGATTGTTAAAAGCTTTAAATGGCCTAGTTATGGGAGCCTCTTGATCCTATAGGAAGAGTTTTATTCTTCTTATGCGATTATAGACGCCGCTTTGTAAATCTAGTAAAGCTCTCTGAACTCTTCCTATGGGAGTGCGTCTCTTCCTACAGAAGTTGTTAAAAAGAGTACGAGTGTGTGTAAACTTAAAAAAACATATATCTTTCGCATTTTTAATTTCTTTTTTTGAAGAAGGTAGGCGAATAGTTTTTATGTGTGTTCGTGATTCTCTCATGTCAAAAAATAATGTGTTTTTGGTGCGAGTATTTATCTCACAAGTTAATTGACGTATTATATTTGTTAAGATCATGGCATATGTTAGCTAAATTCTTGGTGCAATTAAAATTGCATCTACTAATTTCCACATTTTGCTTCGAAAAATAACAACGCGCTTCCAAAATTATGCATGTTTAAAATATTTTGTTATTAATTATAATAAGAAAAAGGGTTACCATTAATATTTTTTTTAGATGCAAAAATCACTAAAGTATGTTTTTTCACAAAATGCGATCATTCGTACCATATTTTTTTCCAATTATTGTCATTATCGTGCTTTTATGACAAAAATTGGATCTAGAGTGGCACAAAATATGACGCTTTTTCATTATTAAGATTTTCTGAAATTTTCCAATATATTTGTCATTAAAAACTGACAAAAACAACTGATTTTCAAAGATGCCATTTTACTTGTGTCGTGTTAATATACTGCTCTCACAAATTTTAAATAATGACATAACACAAAAAGAATGTCCCCGCTCATTCTTCTCTGGTATAGTAGCTGTATACTAAGTTATACAAATCCATTTTTTATACAACTAATATCATAAGCAAATAAGAGAAAACAAGATGAATATGACGTTTTGGTCAGAATGGAAAACCAAATATGATAATTCATTTAGAATATTTTTTTTTTAAGCTACGGTAACCCTCAAAATATATTGAAAACATTTTGTTTATATTGCAACATGGCTGCTGTTGATTGATACTTTAACTCTTGTTTTAACATCTCTATGAGATCTTTGAATGATGATGAAGTCCCATTACAACGCTTGAGCTCCCGTAAGAAGTGTCGCTCTCAGTAAATATAAATTTTCTCTGAGAGACAGTACTTCTTATGGGAGCTAAAATGCTCTTATGGGACTTAAATTTGACATTTAACTTTCAAACGCAACACATTTGTCTGTGGGGCGTTCCTTTTTATTGCAATTGCCAACTTTTATTAAGAAATTTAAATGAGAAAGCAAAAAATCGATAATTGTGTTAGATTAACATTTTGAAACAAAGGAACTAAATTATAACCTAATAATTTTTCGAATAAAGTAACAATCAAAGTTAACTGGATATAGCTTGGTGTTATTTAAATCACTCTAAAGCTGATGACAGCCGATGCAACAACAGTATATATATATATATACCATAAACATTATATGATACTCATGGTGATTTTCATTAGTACAATTAATAAGGTTGTTTCGATCAATTCTATCAAAATAATGCTTTTGAGGTCGATTTTTCGGCAGATTGTTTCTTCTTTTTAATAACACTAATAAAACATTTCAAACCTTAAGTTTGAAATGTGTGCTTTTTGTTTAGTATATTTCAGTGCTAAAAATTGTTGTTATAATATTTATAATCAAATTCACTACTACCCCCAAATTAGGTAAACAAACAGAACAAAAAATCGACCAAAGAAACTTGCTCGCAAAGAAAACAATCAAACTTTTCTTTGAAATCTAAAATTACATCTTCCACCACCAATCAAATAACCAATCCGATAGAAACATGAACAGAAGCAAGTTTTGTGAACAAAAAGAACGCACTGTTCAATTCAACTACAACATCTGTTCGTTTGAAATTCAAAGCTGGCGTCGTAGCTCCTATTAGAATCTTGAAAAAAACTTGAAGTATTATTATGGGATTATAAAGACTAAAAATGACGTTTAGAGTTTTAATTTCATAACGAGATACTTATGAGACTTAAATAGATTTAGATATAGGATTTAAATACTTTCAAATTTAAAAAATGCTTAGCTCTTACAATAAAAATGCTATGAGACGAATTAGAGTTTCATAACAAGAGATTCATTCTTAAGTATAGCAATAGGATTTAAAAGAATCTTATGGGAGCTTTTTTCAGATTTGAAGAGCTTAACTCCGGGAGTTTGTTAGTTGGGAGGTTAGGTTAGGTAGAAGAGCTTACAGTTGATCTTGTTACCGTCACACTTAGATCTATGCAGATCCGATGTGATACCCTAGGAAATTGTATCCCACTTAATGTAAAAACTTATGTGTTCTGTTAGCAGTCAAGCCATTTAGAGGCGTTGACGAAGTTCAAAAGGCTGTTCGATGAAGTTCTAGGAAGATCCTCTAAGTCATCAAAGAAATGATTTCCTAGGTGTTTCTTTCTTAAGTGACAAAGTGCTGGGCAGTGACAAAGGAAGTGCAAGGTATCCTCATGTGCTTCTTAATCGCTGCATCCTCTGCAAAGGTCGTCAGTACTGAGCTTCGAATGTATCTCGGTGGCAGAAATTGCTTTAATTGGTGCTTGGCTTTCAATAAAGAGGATGATGTCAGCTCGTGGTATCGCCATCATTGATATTTGCGTAGCTGCTTTGGTCACTGCCAAGACCTCAGCTTGGAAGACGCTGCAAAAGTCCAGAAGTCTGAAGGAGCAAGCTAGTCCCAGAGTTTCTGAGAAAATTCCTGCACCAACTCTAGTGTCCATCTTATAACCATCAGTGAAGACAGTTATCGTAGATTCGTTACTGAGAGGTTGGTTGTTTTTCCACTCCTCTCTATTATTAAAAGAGTTAGTGAATGGTCTGTTGAAGTTTAAATGAGGTATTGTGTAGTCTGTGCAAACATTAATTCCCACATACCTCTGAAGAATCTGAGTATGACCCGTTCGTTGTTCTTTGTTTTCAGCATTTAGTCTGGTTTAGTCGCAAGGCACTGTATGCTGCTGATTCTTGTTCGAATAGATCTATGGGGTTCAAGTTGAGTATCGCTTCCAGTTCCGCTGTGGGGGTGATTTTTAACGCTCCTGAAATACCTACTCATGCTAATCTTTGAACTTTTGTCAAGGTTTTCAGGTTTGTTGTTTTCTCAGTCGCTTTCCACCAAACTAGGTTGTTAGTGTCGGTCTAACTATTGCCGTGTACATCCACCTGATAATTTTGGGTAGGGTCCCCAGGATTTTCCATAAATCCTGTTGCAGGAATAGAATGCGACCATAGCTTTCTTTGCCCTTTCTTTAGTGTTAAGACACCAGTTCAGTTTCTTATCCAGGATCACACCGAGGTTTCTGGCCTGATCTGAGATTCTGAGTGGTGTCCCTTCTATTGATGGTAGTCCTAACATTGGTATTATCCTTCTCTTAGTGAAGAGAACCAATTCTGGTTTCAATGGATTGACCATTAGACCACAGTTCCTTGACCAGTTGTTGATCTTTGAAAGGGCATACTCCATTTGTTCACTAACAGTGGATGGGTATTTTCCTGTCGCAAGTAGTGCATAGGCTACTACTTTGACTTCTTTTAATTTTCTTCTTTTAATTTTACAAAAAATTCGTTCATAACTAGTATACAAAGAAGAAGAGAGAGCGCCCCTCCCTGGGGTGTTCCTCTAGATGCTTTTAGATACTTTTAGACGTGATTCTCCAAGTTCTGTGTTTATGCCTGTTTCTTAACATGCACATAATCCAATTTATAATTGAACTTTCTATGAATCGCTTTCCACATTATTCAAAACCTTAGAAATAAAGCTGTATAAAGTGAGTTAAGACATTGACCTTGAAAAGGCTTTAGCATCTATAGGGCAGGTATTGCGGTGAGAGTGCATGCCGTGACTCAGCGTTAATATGTGCAAACATCAACGTTTGTGCAAGTGCAGTTTTGAGGATCCATATTTGTATCCGTATATGCAAAGTCGTATAGATATGTTGTTGACTACGTGCATGGATCAAAAATCGACGAGTCATTTGCTTGAATAGGATCTTTAGATTTTTGTCACTGAACATACCCAATATCCTACTATGCAGATTTTCGTAACGTAACGTGCTGCATCGTAAAGCGTGACCTCGTAACGTTGCATAGAGGAAAGTCCACGTTTTTATTTCACTCTACTGCCGGCATAGATGTTTACACATACAAAATTCGAGGTTTTACTTAAAACTAACACTACGATGATCGGGAAGTCCGAAAAGACTGTTCCGTCATGCCGTTAGTGCGTCGCGTCGGTCTATGCGTTCCAATCTAATTTGAGCTAGAGCCTAAACGGTTGGTCCGATTTGTATAAAATTTGATACAGCGCGACCTGAGGACAAGATGGTTCTAACTACACAACACACCTATCACTTTCGAGAATATTTGGTGTTGTGTTACTTTTTTGCATTGATTTTAATCGAAACGTGTTTATGTGTACCTACAGCTTATTTTTTTCTGATTTTTTCGCAATTAAAAAAATTTAAAATATAATAATTTTAATTCAAAAAAAATCGATACAACTTTGTTGCTCATTTCTAAGGCACTTGGGGGTAGGACAAAAAGGTTCTAAATGCCTGATAGAACTTTGTGTCACCGTTTTCATACAAATTAAACATCACACTTGATTCAAACAATGGGATGTCTTGGAAGAAGAACGTTCTATACACAGCGAAAAAAGGTTCTATCTACGAAATATTTTTGGTTTGCCTTGTAACGCAAGGTTCTATCTGGCTGGTAAGAACTTTGTGAACTTAAGATCGATAACTTAATTATGTGTAGATAGAACCCTGTCCCTGATTTTGTAAAATTATTTCCCAAACCGTAAGAGATAGAGAGATACGGATAACGGCAATCGAAAGAGCATGGCTTTTTCAGTACGATCTAATGTATAACCCAATTTTGGCAAAAATGTGAGTTAGAACCTTGTTGTCCTAAGGTCGCATTTTTATGTGATTTCCTAGAGGGGAAGTTCAAATTTTTTGTTTTAGATAAACCAGAACAGGTAGCTGCCACACACAAATTTGGATTTTTTTTAAATTTTCTCAACAATGGATTTATAACGAAGAAAGCAAAAAATTCTCTTAACGGAAATAGCCATTACACGATTTTTGAGAAAATGGTCTTATTTTTGGGTATTTATACGCAAATAGTATATATTTTCTATGACTAAAGCGATTTTATTATAAATGTGCAATATGGTGCATATTGCATTTAAAAATTCAACCCAATCGCTTCTGATTTAGAAGTTCAAGGAATTAAATCAAAAGCAATTTGGCTAAACAATATTCACCCCAAGTTTCTTAAAACCATATATTACCATATTTGCAATTCCTAGGATATGGAAAGCTTCAAAAATCATTCCTAAACCAAAACAATCTAATTTCTCCGTGAAAGTATATCGCCCGATTTCCATTTTTCGTTTTACTTCCAAGATCTTTGAAAGATCGTGAGCTCACAGATTTCATATTATTTGTCAGTTGACAATTTGCTTTCTTCGGCTCAAGTCGGCTTCAGGTCACAACATAGCTCTCTTGAAGCTTGTTAATGACCTTCATCCAGGCAATCATGCCTCTACGCTTGCATTGCTAGATTTTTTAAAGGCTTTCGATTCCGTCCCGCATAGCCATTTATTGGATAGGTTAATTAAGAAAATCAGGGAGAACTCAAGCAGTGTTTATCAATTCCCAGATTCCAGATTAACTTTCAACGAATGCTGGTGATCCTCAAGGGTCAATGCTCGGCCCACTACAACTGTTTTCATTATTTTTATGGAAGTGACTCTAGACATGCCAATTATAAAAGTTTTGGTTTATAAACGTATATACTGTTTGTGCGGCCCCGTAGGTCCAGGACCCCCTGCCGGTGGGCATACTTTAGGTACCCAGAGTTTTTTTTTCAATTCGCGCGAAGCGCGTTAACGCACGCCCACTTTTAATGGTTTTAAATTGGCATGTCTTTAGTCTCACCTTAGTTTAATAAAAAAAAAAAAAAACTGTTATACATTGGCATACGTCTAGAGTTACTTACATCGATAAAACAAAAATTAAAGCTAACCAATTTGTAAAACTAATTGCCCTTTTCTGACCAAATACTGCGACGTTTTAATAATAATATACGTTTTTGCGAATATTCCGCATACGGGGTACTTAGATCCCGGAGCAGATTTACGAGTAGGTATATAGAATGCAAATGCAAAACTTGGTTTTTGTTAGGCTATAAATACTTAATAGCATTTCAATATGAACGAAATCGGGTCTAGTTCCATGTTCATACCTTTATTAAATTTGTTCTAGGTATCATTCTCATTTTTGCTTATATTCTATTTCCTTGTGAATATGAGCTTCACAACCCACACATACCTCCATATAAATGTCAAGCTTTTATTTAACGAATTCAAGAAATTAAGCCTGGAAACTCCTGTGTCAAATTAAATTAATGTTTTAAAGATTTTTTATTAGTTTTTTATTCCTCAACAAATCTAATTAAATTCGAATATACGAATATTTTTTTATTGGTTCCGATTATTATCTTCGGTTAAATATGTTCCTCAGAAGCTACTCATCTCCAATTAAATTCACCCATAGTAACATAAATTCAAATCTATACCAACGTTTATTTTGTTTCATTAAAGCCATCAGTTCGAAAGATATATTAACACCGACCTGCTGCACCATCATCAGTGGCAGTAGCCACCGCACTAATAATAAAACGGTAGCGGGGTTATAGTAATTAACTTAACTTTCTCGGATAAGGAATCTTAATTTGCATAATCCAACAAAACTCTTATAAAGAAGACAAAAGAAATGAGGCCCCCGATGGGTCCGGTCGGTCCCAAACATATTTATCAGCCCATCATCGATGTCGAAACAATGACACGTTTAAAACCAAAAACCAAACAAAAGATTTCGTTAATTAGTCGAAAAGTTTAAAATATCATTAAAACGCTCCGAATCACATGGCATGGCGGGACAATTAATGCTGCTAGATGCTGAGTATAGGAAATCCTATATTTTAACTATACTATCTAGAATCTATCTTCATTTAGAATGAAAAATCACATCAACAAGCTCATAAATAATTCACAAACTTCCTGTCTACCCTTACACACTCCTGAGCTCGAGCATCATTTGGATATATTTAAAAATAAAGACTATAAAGCCTGTTTAGGCCCGATATCTATACACGACAATTTGTTATCTCCCAGATACAATGTCACCTTCTAATCATTTATGTGATCGTTATTCCATGGTAATTTAATTTTTGTGTCTCCGATTTGGTTTTCAGAAAACAACAAAATTAATTAACGCCAATCAAGGTGAAGTAATTATTTAAACAGACAAAAAAAAATAAAAAAAATATTTATGCAATTTTGGCAAATTGAAATTCAAATTTAACGGCCGTGTGTGTCGTTTTCAATTTGTGATCGAACGAACGAACGCCTGTTACCTTTTGTGTGTGGAAGATATTTTTTCCGATACAATAAAATAATATGCACGAATTTGTCGCATGTACTTGCTTTTTTGACTTGAATCTATCAGTACAAATGCAAATGTTCAGCTTGAAGCTGTTGTAGAAATATTGTTGGGACGTTGGGAGCATCTCAATAAAAAAGATGAATAATTCCCTCTTGAGTCTTTATATTGCTCCGGCTGACAACTACAAGTACAGTCAAACTAAGGTTTGACATCACAAAAATTGTTACAGGCTGGACTTTGTATTTTATTGTTCCCAAAAGTCTAAAGTATCAAACAATTTGGCGTATTCTAGTCAGCGCTTCTCCACCATGTTACACATATTTATACCTTTTGGTGGAAGACAAAAAGTTTGTATGTAAGCAAAAAATATTCAGCTTAGAATTTTAAAAATTTCCTAAGGGTTCGACTGTCTGTAAAAAAAACATAGAGGGTGACAGTACAATTAGTTTTGTCATGACCTCAACTGAACAACAAAATAAAAACAATAAAAATTTTCTAAAGTTCTAAAGGGGAAACACTTGACAGAGCAATATATTTATGAATTTACTGTTGTATTTGAAACCTTAACTCTAACTCTAACTCTAACTCTAACTCTAACTCTAACTCTAACTCTAACTCTAACTCTAACTCTAACTCTAACTCTAACTCTAACTCTAACTCTAACTCTAACTCTAACTCTAACTCTAACTCTAACTCTAACTCTAACTCTAACTCTAACTCTAACTCTAACTCTAACTCTAACTCTAACTCTAACTCTAACTCTAACTCTAACTCTAACTCTAACTCTAACTCTAACTCTAACTCTAACTCTAACTCTAACTCTAACTCTAACTCTAACTCTAACTCTAACTCTAACTCTAACTCTAACTCTAACTCTAACTCTAACTCTAACTCTAACTCTAACTCTAACTCTAACTCTAACTCTAACTCTAACTCTAACTCTAACTCTAACTCTAACTCTAACTCTAACTCTAACTCTAACTCTAACTCTAACTCTAACTCTAACTCTAACTCTAACTCTAACTCTAACTCTAACTCTAACTCTAACTCTAACTCTAACTCTAAGTCTAAGTCTAACTCTAACTCTAACTCTAACTCTAACTCTAACTCTAACTCTAACTCTAACTCTAACTCTAACTCTAACTCTAACTCTAACTCTAACTCTAACTCTAACTCTAACTCTAACTCTAACTCTAACTCTAACTCTAACTCTAACTCTAACTCTAACTCTAACTCTAACTCTAACTCTAACTCTAACTCTAACTCTAACTCTAACTCTAACTCTAACTCTAACTCTAACTCTAACTCTAACTCTAACTCTAACTCTAACTCTAACTCTAACTCTAACTCTAACTCTAACTCTAACTCTAACTCTAACTCTAACTCTAACTCTAACTCTAACTCTAACTCTAACTCTAACTCTAACTCTAACTCTAACTCTAACTCTAACTCTAACTCTAACTCTAACTCTAACTCTAACTCTAACTCTAACTCTAACTCTAACTCTAACTCTAACTCTAACTCTAACTCTAACTCTAACTCTAACTCTAACTCTAACTCTAACTCTAACTCTAACTCTAACTCTAACTCTAACTCTAACTCTAACTCTAACTCTAACTCTAACTCTAACTCTAACTCTAACTCTAACTCTAACTCTAACTCTAACTCTAACTCTT
The DNA here is from genome assembly GCA_932273885.2 of Leucozona laternaria. Classification (NCBI taxonomy): domain Eukaryota; kingdom Metazoa; phylum Arthropoda; class Insecta; order Diptera; family Syrphidae; genus Leucozona; species Leucozona laternaria. Next base: position 263,103,052 of record OW026366.1, on the reverse strand, counting down.
ACTCTAACTCTAACTCTAACTCTAACTCTAACTCTAACTCTAACTCTAACTCTAACTCTAACTCTAACTCTAACTCTAACTCTAACTCTTACTCTGAAACCACCAATCCCGGAAACAATAACTAAGAAACAATGGACATAAATTAAATTCAACCATGTAAACCGTAAAATGGCCACAACGCACGTATCGTTGCCCCCAAAAAAACGATACGAAACGACGTGTTGTCCAATCGTGTTACTTGCCATAGGATATATTATATTTAAAAGTTATTGACAGTCACATTGAAGAAATCTTCAATCCTCCTTACCCAAGTTGAGGTAACTATTCCGTAGCCGTACATGGAAGAAGTGAGACAGCTTTTAACCTTGCAGTCGCAAGGAGATATCAGAACCTGATCCTGAGTATCAATTCCTCAAATATATTCCTTATGTTGTTGAGGAAGGAGTAATCATTTTAAATTTTTATTTACTGTGGAGTACCACAGGGAAGTCAACTTGCACTTCCGTTGTTTTCGACAAGTATCTACAAAAAGCAGCTGATTTTTTGCTGCCACGTTTGTTTTTATTTATTGCAAACTAGCTGACCTAGCGAACTTCGTTCCGCCTTAAATTGATTAAATTTATTAATGTCCCTTTCAAAGGGCAAGTCCCTCTATTTTGGAGGAATGAAATTAAGGCGACACACTTTCAACGATTGGCCTTACGTTTTGTGGATTGCCATGGCGCATATGTCGGTGTCAGTCGAACGTGAAACTGAATGCATTCAAACTCGAATGGCAAGTCGTTCGGTTTCATCGCAATCAGCGTTGCCACATTTTTCGAAATACCATCCCATGTACATAGCATTTGAAATAAGACAAAGTTCTTGTATGTTTTTGTAAACAACAACTCAGGTAATACAATACAAAATGCCTACTCGTGTTTTCTATAAAAAAAAAAGTTATTATCAATTTGTACGCCATTTTTCGGAGAAACTTTCGTCAATTTTATTTTCCAAAAATCGCTTTATTTGGATTTATTGAATTTTTTCGTGATATCGTGTTATGAGGAGATCGCAGTGTCGGAAAAACCCGATCGTGCATGATTGCCAATGCTGATTGGAATTCTTCGAATGAGAACTTCGTCGCCTTTGAACTTGCCTTTGATTATGGTGGCTTGGATGACGTTGTTCATCAGTTGAAAAAAATCACCGTTTGGTGTGGATTTTGGACTGGCGATGGCGGCGTCATCGGTCCATATTTCTTGGAGAACGACGTTGTACAGGTCCGCACCGTCAATGGCGAGAGTTACATACCCCACCCATTCCTGCCACGAAATCAACCTTAACTCGAGCGCTGTAGGTCGATGATTACCATAACTTCTTTTGGCCTGAATTGGATGATATGGACACGAGAGACATGTGGACGGCGGCGCTACGTGCCACAGAACTCACGCCATCACATTGGAAATTCTGCACGAGCGATTCGGGGGCATGGTCATTTCATGTGGAGGTGGTGTTAACTGGCCACCGAGATCATGCTATTTAACCCCGTTAGACTTTTTTTGTGGGGTTTACTGAAGTCGCAGGTCTCTAAGCGAGAAACCACAGCGGCCCTCAAAGCCAACATTACTCATGCCATCGGCCAAATTCTGCCTAATTTATGCGCCAAAGTAACGGAAAATTGGACATTTCAGATGCGCGCCACCCAGAGCAGCCATGGCTGACATTTGAACGATGTTATATTCCATACATAGTGGCATCGATAGGCCTTTCAAACGATTAAAAAATTTCGATGATATCTCACACACGCTTTGTTTTATTTAAATGTAAAGATAGGAAGTGCTTAATGAAAGACCCTGTAGGTGTCAAACGTGAGTCTGAGAGTGTAACGCCATCTGTTGGCTATCCAATTTTTGTCAGGGACAATGTTAACCGATTGCCAATTCCGTAGTGTTTGTCATTCCTTGGAATGAATATTTTCCTCCTTCGCATTAGTTTTCAGATATCGCCACCATCCACCCCTGAAAGTATGAAATTTCGGGTTTTCACGATTTTCCGATTTTTTGGAAAAAATTCCTGGGTCTAGCTGGTCAATATGAACCCAACAAAAAATCCCCATTCAAATAGGATGGTCTTCAGCCATCTTATCAATTCAGCTGTCAACGAGAAAGTTGGCAATACCAGTTTTCATATTGAGAGCTTAGTTTGTTTTTCTGATTTTACTACTGATCATTTATGTTTATATTTATATTTATTGTTATTATTAAATTATTCAAAATCTTTTTCAAGAATCCATAACATTGCCCTAAAATTAATTCCTAAAATTATTGCTCCATGGAATATTGTTTTAATTTTTGTGTATAATCCCTCAATAATAATATAAATCTAGTTTGATATTTTGCATTTTTATCTCGTAGAGAAGATTAAACACTAATTAATAGGTTGTCGTATTTCTTTGGTATTTTTTTTTTAATCAAATTCAGAGGCAAAAACAATGTTTTGCATGTGAGGGCACATAAATCATGGACACCCACAGCGAAAACATAATTAAAAGTGATAAACAAATATTAATAAATTTGAAAGTTGTTGAAATAAGTCAAACAATAATATTTAATAAATATTTATGAATTTCAGTTATTGGAAAAATATTAATAATTTTGCGGTCACGCAGTCGTTATAATAAAAGATTTTAATCAGACTCGAGGTTTAAAAATGACATAAAATTACTATAATATAGGGAGAACAGAAATATCTTTATAAATGTTTTTTCGTTTTTATGTACCAACACACATAACATTCCTCAGAATTTAGATTTCAGTGTGATATAAATATAAATAAAATACCCAGGTGTTTATTTCAAAAGTTAATTGAATCAATTGTTTTTTTTTTTGAAGACAACTTTTGTGCGTCCACTGTAAATTGAGCTAGAGCCAAAAAGGGTCAACTAATTTCCTTCAAACTTGGTATACAGAGCATTTTTATGTGATTCCCTATCACTAGAGCGAAATTCAAATTTTTGTTTTAGCTCATCTAGAACGGTTGGCTAACATACAAATTTCAAATTTTCTCGAAAACGGCTCCAACGATTTTGATTAACTTTGTACCTGTAGTAATCAAGACACCCAAGCAACACATAAACTCTTAAAGAGTATTCCAAACAAATTTATCACCTCTTAACAAGCAGTTAGTTCAATCTTCTGAATTCCATCCCACTTTATGACCAGTTAATTTGCTCTTTATAAGTGTTGCATGTTTCAACTATTACAAAAAAGTCTTTTAAACGTCTTAAAGACCTTCACAACAATTTTGTTTAATATTGACTCTCTGTATACCCTCTTAAAAACTATTTTAAAAGGAGCATATTTAAAGTGCACTAAGAGTATTTGTTTTTACTCTTTCTTAAACATCATGAAGATAAAAACGTCTTTATGACGGCTTTATAATTTATCTTCAAGAAGTATTTATTTTCTCTTTGGTTGACGAAAAAAAGTTTTGTTTCATCTGACGTTTCTGAATTGCGCGTTTGTACTGGGTACAACTTCATATTCAAATTTGTTTCTTTTTTTAAACTTAACTATCTGGAAATTATGATTTTCCATAGCTCTTTTAACAATTATTGTACACAATCTTGTTCATAATGTGAACATTTCCGGATTTTCAGAGGTTTTTTTAACTAAACTAAACAGAAGTTTGAGACAAATGATTTTGACACATCTAGAGTTTGGAAGCACTCGCTTGACACATAGATAAGGAATGAAGACAAATGAAATTGACGCTTTTGTGTTGAAGTATTTTCCTATAGGAAAGTCTCTTTTTTATATTTTAAGTAATTTTTGCATATTTTACTTATATTTATGCCGTCTGTGAATATTTTATCAAAATTAATTTTGACGTTTCCATGTACAGATTCAACTCATTACAACTTACAGCAATTTTATTCCCATTCACACACCACCTTATATAAAAAAAAAAATCGCTCATAATTTGACTTACATAAGTCTTCGATGTTGGTGATGTTGGTAAGTTCGACTTAGGCTGTGAAACTTAGCCTAATGTACTAATATGAAAAACTTAAGTGCTACTTATTCCGGTAAGTGTCGACTGTAAAACTGGCCCTAAAATGTAAATCGCTCAATGTGTTGAGTTTTGTTGCATGATAATATTATAAAAATCCCCTAAAAAAAAAAAAACTTGTTAGAATTCAGAAAACGAGTCACCCTTTAGGTAAGATTATTTTTCGATGCATACACAAAACAATTATTTCGCCATTTTCATTTAATTTAATAATGGCGGAATATATTTTTTAAATAGATTTATCTAATTTATCATCGTTGTGAATTGTATAGTAACCGTTTGGGTTTTGGGAGACAATTTAAAAGACTTTTCTTTTTTATCGTCAATAGAATTTAATTATTATTGCATTATTTTTCTCGATATTTAACTTATAAACACGTTTCTATTCCAATGCGCGTTTATTTTAAGTGGGGTAGAATATGCGATTTCGAAGTAAATTATTTCTGGCATATCAAAACACACGATCATTAAACTGATAAAATGCGTTTAACGTCCCTTATAAAATTAATTATAGATCTAGTTGCAATGAAAATAAATAAAACGTCATCTATTTTGTAAGTTAGTGCCATTTCATTTAAATTGTATTTAAATTTTATTTGTGTAAAAGAGAAAGAAATTAATTCTTTATACTTTTTCTCCCTCTAAGTTTACACTATTCACAAGAAAAAAACATCTTCAAAACCATTTCCGCAACTCTTTAAAGATCAATCAAAAAATAGATCTTTATGAGCTCTTACAAACACTTTATGAAGAACTCTTCGTCCCATACAATAAGCTCCTCCCCTTTAGGCCCTTTTGGGTGTTAATGACCTCTTTAAGATTGTTTGAAGAGTTGAAAGCTCTCAGAAAATAACTTTTCAAGATATATTGAAGAGACAATTGTGTTGCTTGGGCAATTGTAAGAAAACTGCGTTTCAGGTTTTCGTCAAAAAATTCACATAACGTAACTAGGTATTCCACTTTTTTTGAGAAAATGGTCTTATTTTTGGATTATTCAAGTATATTTTTTCCATGGTTTTGCCGATGTTATACAAAATTTGCAGTCTAGTGCTTTTCCATAATTCAAACAATAATTCATTTAAAAATTTTGAAAATAAACATTTAAACTAAAAAAAATCAAACAAAAAAATCCATGTTAGTGTTTTCTTGACATTTTTAAATTTTCTCGTTGAAGACAGGAGTCATAATATTAGGTGTGTTTTTTTGTACTCACTTTTTCACTTTGAGTAAAAGTTCTCAAAAACACGCCATGAAAGTACATATATAACAGTTATAATACCTTTAGTTATTTTTCTGTTTAGATAGCCATCAACTAAGCGGAATTGTTGTTGTACAGGGTCATTCATTTCGTGGTTTCAAGTTGGTAGCGCTGGCATTTGACACCTGTCAAACTCAGTTCTTATTTGAAGTGTCATAATAAAAGTGGTGATTCAAACGTAGCTATAACATTACGCGATGATTATGGTCGTCATAATTGACCGACCACGCAAAAAAATTGTGATGAAATTTGAAAAGAGTGGCGTGAGAAGTTCCCTGGTCTCGTAATTTCACGTTTCGGCTACCTCAATTGGCAACCAAGATAATGCAATTTGACACCGTTAGATTTTTTTTGGTGAGGCTACGCAAAAGACGCATTACAAATCAACATGTTATGGCTGAGATACCGCATATACCTTTTCTCTTTCGCATATGCAAAATCGAGTTTTCAGATGTCGATACCGCCCAACCCTGAAAGGATGTAATTTCGGGTTTTCACGATTTTCCGATTTTTTAACAAAATTTCCTGGCAACGAAAAATCCCCATGCAAATCAGATGATGTTCAGGTAAGTTATCAATTCAGCCATCAACGATAAAGTTGGTAATAACAGTTTTCATATTGAGAGCTTAGTTTGTTTTTCTGATTTTAATTATAACTGATCATTTATGTGTGAGGAAGGATGGTCGGTATGAGGCCAGCGTACGAATAAGGAGATAGGAAGGAAACGGTGTTAGAAGTATATTGAAAATACTTTAACAATACTTCCAGGGAAAGCTACAACGGTAACACCATTCGAACTTTGGTTTGGAGCCAAGCCATCTATGGATCTCATAAAAATTTTCGGATCTAAAGCATATGCCCAAATCCCAAAACAAAATCGCAGAAAACTAGACAAAGTGGCAAACAAATACATACTACTTGGATATTTTCAAGAATCAATTTTGATAAGTAGAAATGTTGAAATTATTGAATTTACTAACCAAAATAGTAGTGAAATAAATTTTTTGGAACATAAAGATTTTAAAGAAAATGAGATACTAATAAATTAAAAATGTCCAGAAAACAATAAGAAACTACCAGAAAATGCCGAAGATACTCAACAAGAGGAAGAAGATGTTCAATTAGATTATACAAGAATTTCTTCAAGATCAACAAAAGGAATTCCACCTGACCGGTTGGTAATGAAAGCAGCAGCTACTGAAGAACCTACAAAATATTGTGAAGCTGTTTCTAGTTGTGAAAGAATTCATAGGATACAAGCTATGGAAGAAGAAATTGCATCGATAAACGCAAACAATATTTGGAATTTAATGGAACTTTATCCGAAAGGAAGAAAGGCTGTTGGTTGCAAATGGATTTACAAAATAAAAAGATCTGCTGATGGGAATTTCAAGTACAAAGCTCGTTTGGTTGCTCAGGGATTTTCACAAAAATATGGAGAAGATTATACGATCAAGTCTTTGCACCGGTTGTGAAACAGACTACTCTAAGAGCACTTTTAGCAATATCTATGAATAAAGATATGATAGTTAAACACTTGGATGTGAAAACGGCTTTTCTCAATAGTGATTTAGATACCGAAATATATCTTAAACAGCCAGAAAGAAAGGAGAATTTAGTATGCAAATTAAATAGAAGTATCTATGGGCTTAAACAGTCAGCTCGATGTTGGAATCACAAAATTAATGACGTGCTCACTAAATTTGGATTCAGAAGGGGAAAGGCTGATCCATGCTTGTACATAAAAGAAGAAAACAATAATCTGATTACAATTTTATTGTACGTAGACGATATTATTATTTCCAGCAAAGACATGAATTTAATACAAGAGACTATTAACAAAATCAAAGAACATTTTGAAATTTCTGACTGGGGATATTTATCATTTTATTTGGGAATTGAATTTGAAAAGCAGAATGGCTATATTTTAATGCAGCAAGGAAATAACATTGAGACCTTGTTAGAAGAATTTAATTTGACAGATGCAAAAATTTCAAAAATTCCTATATTAATCCTGGATACATAAAAGAAATCTACAATGAAAATTTCTTAAGTTCAAACGAATTATATTGTAAAGCAATTGGATCATTATTATACCTAGCAGGAAATACGAGACCGGACATATCAAATGCAGTTTCACTTTTAAGCAGAAAAGTCAGCAAACCCACACAAACTGATTGGAATGATGTTAAACGTGTGTTTAGATACTTAACTAAAAATTTAAAGCTCTGCGTAGGAAGTACAGTAAATAAGGACTTAACTTTAACTGGATACGATGACGCTGATTCGGCTGGAGATTTAAAGGATAGGAAATCAGCTATGCAAGTCCTAAACAAACCAATGTTACCTTATGGTCAACTGAAGCAGAGTTTGTTGCCTTAGCGGAAGCATCTCAAGAAGCAGTTTATTGGCTAAAAAGGTTATTTGAAGATTTTCAATTCAAAATTTTTGATGTCGTTATAAACGAAGATAATCAAAGTTGCCTAAAATTATTAGAAGAAGATAAAATTAATCCAAGAACAAAACATATTGACGTAAAATACTACTTTTCTCGAGAATTAAATATGTCAAAAGAAATCAAGTATAAATACTGCCCAACTGAAGATATGATAGCAGATATTTTAACAGAGCCTTTACAAAATGTTAAGTTTGAAGGCTCGCCGGAATAGGGAAGGAGAGGGGGTGTCTTGTCCCCGAAGCTAGACCTCACCTCCCAACAAAACACATATCAGGCCGAGATGTCTTGAGACGATCCTTTGATCTTATATGAAGGTCTTATAATACAAATTCTATATACTACTGAAATATATCAGCCAAGAAGTAGAAGACTTAGCACTACTTACCTCCCTCTCAGGACTGCCTTCCACTGTTTGACTTATGTAGATAAGCTGGAAGAAGGAAGAGATATAACCGATATTCTCTTCATTCATCGTTTCCTTTCAGGATCCGTGGACTGCACAACTCTATCTTTTTAAACACTTACCCCTATAATCAGGTCCGGCAGTACAGCTTCAGCCCGAGTGGGTAGTTGGTGTAAGATATGTAAAACCTTAAATTCACTAAATAAAAAAAAAGTTATAACATTTTTTCATTTAAAGTTTTTTATTTATTCTTTTAATGAAACACTAGTTTTTTAATGTGAAAACCGCACTTCGTTTAGAGGTTTTTGAAATAAATTTATTTAATAGATAGTTCATCCAAATTTAGATTTTCTGTATTGTAAACATGCAATATAGCAATATTGTTGAGCCAATACTGCAGCATTGTTGACCTTAGGTAAGATTTTAAACGACAAAGAACGAAGAACATCTTTCATTTGAGGAAGATGATCCTGGGATTGTGATTAGCAACCGGACGAACCGTACAAACTCGGGTATAACCCCTCGATTCCAGGCGTATTTTTGCAAAAAATCAACTACTTCTTTCAAATTTTTTGCTTTCTCATTCTGTCTTTTTAAAAGCTGTAGGAATACGTCGTTATTGCGAATAAGTCTTTGTTTATCAAAGTCATCTTTGTAGAACTTAACTACATCATCGACATCTTCTTGTTGGCCTGCAACGAATCGTTCCACTAGTTTGAAGAAACGAGAAGAATTATTTATGAATCTTGCATTTAGTGATGATAATAATTGGTCAAATATTTCAAAAATGATTTTCTGTAAAAATCTTTCGGTGTTTTGAATTTGTAATTTTCTGATTTAGGTACCTTCATCAATACGTTTTGTTGCTTTTCGTTGACGGGGAATTTGAAGTTCTCCAATTTCAAGTTCACCAACCGCTGTTATGGAATTTTTCCAAATTGCCTCAAATTTGGAATCACGGGAAGCGCCCAGTACATCAATATATCAGCTTCTGCTATTTGAAGGGATTCCACAACAATGAGATATGACTGCTGCAAATCTTTGTTTAAGATTTCGATTCTTTCGAAAATCTCAATCATTAATTTGTAATTTCTAAGCTTTTCCCACACTACCCATATTACCTGCCAGGCCTGCCTATAATCTAAAAAATCCTTGTCTCATCTTTCGTACTTTTTATCGCTTCAACGAACCCATTACTTGTGTGCTCCAGAGGGTTAATGCGAACTTCAACTGTTTCACCTCAGTTCACCCTAATTAAAACTCTGTCTTCTCATATTATCATCTTTCCAACTCATTCTTATCATTTCTACACTTTGTTCTTAGCCATAAGGCCGAGAAGCCTTGGCCCTGGGTGTACCTATATACAGAGGACGTTCAGACGTATCACCGATCGATAGACGGTATATAGTGAATGTCAATTTCACACACCAACGGGAGACTTTCCATCGTCAAACCTAATCTCAGCTTATTTCAAATTTTCTTTTTTTTTCGGAAAATAAAAATTATTTCAATCCAAGAAAATAAAACGAAATATTTTGCAATTAAAATCAAAATCCAATCTTTAATCACGTTAATTTCAAATTACTTATTACATGTTAAAGGGTACCTCTTTCAATATTTGAAAATGGTCAATTTCTTAAGTGTTAGCCATGCAATCCATACTCAACGCCTTGGGCAGAAAATGAGTAACTTGCGTAACTAATGACAGTACATTCCACTAACGACCATCACTTGTATAGAAGTATTAATGCCAATCAACATTCAATGAAACATAAAGCGTGGGTGGTGCTTCACCATTTCGCAATCAAACACGAACCCTATATAACACAGTTTATATCCCATTCGCACAGAATCTTCTTCAAATCTTTGCGAACATGTCTTGCAATACGTGTCTGAAATTTTCAATTTGTTGTTTCTTCTTTCAGTAGCAGTAGCCAGAGCCATTAGGGAGCTACCTCTACACCATGTGTAACTCAGCTAATAAACAAGAAACCGTAAAATAAAAAAACGTTTAATAATAATTTTCCAATTAGCAAATCTTGGGTCTTTAATACCTACATACTGCGCACCTTGACTTGACAACAAACCAGAAGCTCTCCCAGACATATTCTCAAATGAAATAAAATACGATAAGAATCTTTACGAGAAATCGGACAATTATTAATTTCACTTAAGACCCAATCGAGATAAGAAGTCTCCATCATGGAAATGCTTATATAACTCACAGTACACTTATCCTATACCCACTGTGATTCTTACTAAATGACAATGATACGTCACCTCACGTTGGTCGATCGATCGAATCGTCTTCAATTTCTTAACTGTGATGCGTCGGCAACGAATGGTGGGACGCGACGTTGAGTTGACAATTTTTAACCAAATAAGTCAGAACGAAGTTCGAATTTACTAACAAATAAAAATTCAGTAAACAGCCACAGAGACAGGCTGTGAGCGACTGCCACTGTGTTCCATGGTTACCACTTTGGTAGTTTTTTTTTAAATTGTGAGAATACTTCGTCTTTGCTTTAATAATTTTTGTATGAATATGCCTTCAACCTGTACCTTCTTGTGCAAATGTTTAGAAGGTCAAGAAGAGAATGTATTTGTGGGTGTTATTTCAGCAAAAAAAAGAAGTTATTTGAGAGTTGGTGCAGAGAAATAACTCCACTGGCGTCCGCTCTGAACCACATGGGAATTTATTCCACTTGGACAATTTATTCCAATTTGTGGCGTTAATTCCCCCGAAGAAAGATAGTTAGGAACAGTTTTTAGCGAAAACCGATGAATTAATGGTTATGGTAAAAGTGCTTGCCGCATTTAACCGGAATTCTTGAGTTAGTCCCGGTAGCAGAAATGGGAAAGTGTCTAGGTCGAGGTCTCTGATGCAACTATAGGCATGCTTTGATTCCACCTACTCACTGCTTTGTGGATTAGAGAGGTCTTTCCTGCATCCACACGAGACGGTGTAACGTTGTACATCCCTGACACTTGATAACGGTGTCTGAAAATGTATGTATGTTGGGACCCCAAAAATCTAAGGTTTTAACTTTTCTCAAATCTTCTTCTTTTCCGACCATGTTTTGATCTTGAATGGGATCACAACTTTCCCACTTCATTTACTGGATCTCTGTTGGTGGAGTTTGTCGGTTTGACCTCAGAAAAAGTCGGAAAGCTTCCCGGTTTTGTATTGTTCCATGTTTATAGCCAACTGAATGCTGGTGCCGTTGTATTTGGGTTTTTCCAGGAGTTCTTGACCCTGCCTCTCTTTCGCGATTGAACCTACGTACAGGAACGCTATATGACAATGCCTTATGGGCGGGGTTCTCAGCGTCTCTCCTAAGCACATGACAGTGCCAGCTGAGTTTGGCGAGCTGAATTTTATTCACGATGGTATTTTGGACGTGGGGGATTCTTCGGATCTTTTTACTTCTAATTTGATCGAGCTTTGTCACTTCTGGTGTCATGCGAAGCATCTTCATCCAAGTTCCCGTCAATTTGATCTCATACTTCTTGTTCATTGTCCAACATTGTGAACCGTATGTAAGCGCTGGATGAACCACTGCAGTGTAGATATTTTCTTTCAGCCAAGGGGGTATTTTTCGTCACAGAAGATGACAGAGTTCTTACACCATTTCATCCACCCTACGTTAATGCGATGGTTGATGTCGTCATCGCAAGATGCTTCGTTATTGATCATAGATCCAAGATCACTCTTCCATTCACATAGATGTCTGGAATATCTTAAACTTTGTTAAAATAGTCAAAAGAAAAAGTTTCATAAAGACTTTATTCCTTAAAGTAAAAATCCTTAAAAAGCAAGTAGTTTTGTAAAATCGAAAAAACATGCTCCCCCTCTTGAAGAGCAGTCAGATCTCCTACCAGCTTCATATGAATCGCCTTTGTGCTCAGGGAAACAAAAACAGCAACATAAGCCTTAACAGCTGCGGTTCCACGACGTCGAGAATGAACCATGAATGGCCCACAAAAGTCAGTTCCCACGACACTAAAAGGTAAGAGAAGGAGTAACTCGACAAGCTGGAAGATGGCCAATTTCAGGATTTTCAAAACGAGAGTGTGCTCTGGTACACAAAACGCATCTTCATATTATTTTGCGAACTAAAGGTTTAGCATGAACTGGCCAAATATTTTTCACCAATTATTCCAATGATACCTTGAACTCCAATGTGTTGATATTTTTCATGAAGGTACCAAATAAAAACCTTTAAAAAAGGATGCTTGTTTGGAAGTAAAATTCCGAGATCTGTCACAATGCTCAAATAAAAACATTATGATGTTTAATAAGACTGATGAAATCATTTGTTTGTTTAACATCAAATGTTTGCTTGATTGGTTTTCTTTCAAGCACGTCCTCATCTGCAGTAAAAACAGGTTTTACCCTAGGCCAAAGCTAAAAGTTGGGGCCACAGAACCAAAGCGCTGAAGTACTCAGTTCATGTGGGGAAGCTCCTCTCGACACCAAATCCGCAGGATTGTCATTTGTGCCGACATGCTGCCATTGTTCAACTGAGGAAAGACCTTGAATAGCTGCTACCCGATTTGCTACAGATGTTTGCCAATGATGAGACTCACGTAATAACCATTCTATGAAAATATTTGCATCTGTCCAATAGTGAACACTCTCAAACCCTTCATGAAATATATCTCTTATACGCTTTACGAGATGAACCATATATGCAGCGCCAAGCTTGAGTCGAGGTTAACTTACATTTTTGACCGGACCTACTTTCGACTTGGCACATAATAATCTAACAATAACTGTACCATCCTGTTCTAATGATCGCACATAGACTCAGGCTCCATAAGCACGCTCAACACTATCTGAGAAAGCATGCAATTGTGCTTTATGAATATTACCCACCAAGACGTGTCGAGTTGATTTCGAAACATAATCCATCTTTGATGATGTGACTGGGACAGCGCTTCATCCCAATTGAAATCTTCTTTCCATAAAGTTTACTATAATAGACACACTTTGGTAACACTTTGGACACACTTTTGCAATAGGTTACAACCTTCCCCAAGTCACGCGAGTCTTAATTAGATCTTCTCTCCCACAGTATACTCTTAAACAGAGATCATCCCTAATATTCTAAAATAAGAGAAAAAAAAACAAAGGATCACTTCCCTTGATCTAAATAAAACAAAAGAGCTGAGCTCCAAACTTCACCAAGAATCAATGATATAAATATAATAATACGAACTCAATTATTCAGGAAGATTTTTTGCTAGTGGCAACTGTGGTGGCTTATTTTTTGTATTTAGTCAGGACATATACTATTAGTTTCTAAGGGCTTTAAAAAAACGACTCTTGGTGGCGATTATAAGGTATCGAAAATGTGTCTCATTAATTGGAACTCCATCGACATATCTCTTTGGATCTTTCTCCGAAGACTGGTGCTGTCCACTCTTCAGCTCGCAGTTGCCCAATTTATTTGGAATTTTGTACACACACAACAACCTTTATCTGCGAGAGGTCGCTTGTCTTTGCTGAGTTACCTTTTTTTATTTTTTTATTTTTGTATTTTCTTATGTGGTTAAGGCTGACCAAGCGTCAGCAATAAAATTGAACAAAAAATAATTGCCCCGGGCCATCAAAGCAAGAGGGTCTTCCCAGCTAAAAAATCTCTCCCAAAAACCGAAAATAATGCTGATGCTAAAAGGTTCGCTTTGTCCAAATTGGACCAAGTTCCACTTCGAATTCTATATACTGACCACCACTAAGTCTACCCTCTTATATAGCCATGCGGAATCACGTCACGAAGAGTAAAACAACAACAAAATATTTCCAAATTAGCAAACATTTTGAATCTGTCAGCTACTGTTTTCGCTAATTAATAACGAGATACGCAGGTATGTATATCGCTGTAGCGACCAAACCGTGGCACAGCAGTAGCAGCGCCAGGCGATCGCGCCGCCGAAGGACCCAAAAATGTCATCTTATGCCGGAGACTCCCTCTCCGTTGGCCCTCCCACCATAACGAGGAGCGATTTAATATAAAATTCTGAATGTAAATTGATTAAAAAAATATGTTTTTTTTTCTGTTGTAAGTTGATTTAGTTTACTCGGACGAAGCGATGGAGTCTGGACTGGAAGTATAGTGCGCCATCATTCAAGATCCGGTTGCTACAATCGAGAGGTTTCAGGGTGCGTGGTGTTATGTGGGAAGTATTTGTGAAGTTTGTGGATCGTTCGTTGCCGATGTGCAAATGATTCTCAGAAGTTGCTGTGTTCTCGACTGAATGGTGACATCGTGAGATCACCTTTTACTGCATTTTTAATAGTCTGTTATTTCCGGAACAGCTTTTTTTATTAGATTAATAGTGTCTCTTAATTAGGGTAGCCTTTTGCATTTTTGCGGCTTTATGGGATTTTTATGTTTCGATTTTTTTGGATATCCATATTTCTTAAATTTAAAAGTGCAATTGGTTGGGTTGAGGTAAATTGAATTCTCAGAATAATTTAACTTTGGAGAAGTTTTATTTTCAAAATTTAGCTTTTTGATTTGAAGAAGCTTTATGTATTTAAAATCACGTGATTTTCTTTTAAATTATAAATAACTAGCAAACCCGTGTTCACGTTGCTTCGCAAAGTTAACTATATTCATACCTTAATATCAAAAACTATTCATATTTACATAACAAAAAAAAATGCTCGTGTATGGTTAATAACACTGTAATGCAGACACACCGTGAAAATAAATGTTAATGGTTCAATGGTTCAATGCGGCGATAAACCTCTCCGCTTATGAACTAAGAATATATAAAAAAGAATAATAAATATTATAACTCATGTTATACATGGCGTGTTTTCGTGCATTTTTATCTAAAGCGAAAAAGGGAGAATAATAAAACACACCTGATATTATGTTACATATCTTTAACGAGAGAATGTTAAAAAGTCAAAAGTATCACAAAAATGGATTTTTTTTTTTTAAATTAAATATTTGTATGCATAATTTGTTTTATTTAATTTTATTCTATTTAATTTAATTTTAGAATTTTATTTTATTTGATTTTATTTTATTTTTTGATTTCATTTTTATAACCCACGGTATTGCAATGCATTCATTGCAAGTCAACCAATCCCACTTTTCAAAATTTGTTTTTTTTTTCAGCCATCTATAGTCCAACTTGAGAATTTTTAGAAAGCAGAGCGAACGCTAAAGTCCTTTAATACTGGGGGATTATTTCTTTGCAGTGATAAATCAAAATTCAGTTTTATGAGATGATTTTCGTTTCATTTAAGTGGTATAACTCTTTCTCAATGACTGTCATGAAATATCACACTTCGTGTCGAATCTGTTCTGTGGGAAAGTGCCGGGAATTTCGACCCACCACCTTAAGTATATCTGAAACTGCAGTTTGAAAAATTGTTCGAAAATTGAACGTCCAGATTGCACTTTATTCGAGATGGCACGGGTAGACAAACCTAAGCTTCGCATAAAATTAAAAATTTTGTAATTGAATACTACTAACTGAGTTTTGACTTACTTAATGTTATGAATGGTGAAATTCGTAAAAATATGATCATTTACGTCTGAATGGCTTCGTCAATAAACAAAATATGCGATATTGGTCAGGCAGCAATCCACACGTACGTGAAATTGCAGCAGTATCGGCCGATTTATGCTTGAAAACCGTCGAAAATTGGGTTCAGCGTCTGGACTTTTGCAAGTGTGCCCGTGGAGTCCATGCAAAAAAACATCGAGTTTCATACATAAAGACATCAAACCGACTTTCACAGGAATAAAGAATTTCATTGATATCTAAATCCGTTTTTGTTTTATTTAAAAAAACTTTTGTAGCGCTTTTATTGAAAAACTTTTTACTTTTTACCCAAATATGATTCTCATCGGCTTTGTTGGTCGTTCTGCTGATAAAATGAATAATTTATTCATTCACTTTTCCCAGCGTTTCGAAGGTTGTTGCCGTTTTCTTCAGGGGATTTTTATTTATAAAAAAAGAAGTTATTACATAAAAGTGTAGATGTATGTAGGGCGGACATGATATACACTAACATAAACTTGAAAAATAGTTGCTAGTTCAAGTTTTGGATCTACTGTTGAAAACTAAGGAGCAGTACAGCGCTGAAATGTTTAATATGTCTTTTTTACAGTTCATGTTGTTCTTGTTATTGAGTATGTGTAGTGTTTCTAACGTGTAGCGTTTGCAAGTGTATTTCTCCATTGCCAAGATCTCCACACCATCAAAGTCCAATTAGTGGTCACTTTCAACGCTGTGGCAAGCCAGTGCGGTTTTTCAAGAATTTTTCGAACGAATGTCCGACTTGTGACCCGACCAACAAAGCTAGTGAGAATCATCTTTAATTATCCTCAGATATACATCAAAAAAGAATTTCTTGAAACGGACATTTTTTTATTTTTACCCCATTTCATCATACAAATAATAAAATTTGAAAAAAAAATCTCTCAAACCATTTCGTAAGAAAAACTCTTCAAACAAAATCTAATTTCTTCAATCGAACAATTTTTATGTTTACCCCATTTCACCCTATATATATATATTTTGATATATAGATCTTATACAAAAATTGTTTTATATTATTAATATCAAAACATTTTTGGAAATTTCTATCTAACGCTGAATTACTTTATCTGGTTCACTTTACTGAAATTTAAAAAAATGAAACTAACCAAGCAAAGCGTTTCATCTTCTACATCGAAGCATTAAATGAAAGTCGATTTCAATTCAAATAATTCAGTTTAGGAAACCTGTACTCATTAAAAGGGCTCACTTTTCAAAAAGTCGTCGTTTAGTCACACAGATGCAAAAAAGGTCGCAAAGTTCGACTAAGGTCGCACAGCGGTAAAGCTGAATTGCCATGGTGTTCAACCTCATCAAGCGCACCTCTGGCTTGGGGCTTCATTCAGCAGTCTTTTTTATCCAGAGTAAAAAATTCATTCAGTATTGTATGTTCTCCCATGAATCAACAATCAAAGGTGTTCACATAACTTCAGCGCACCGAAGAAGAGGAAATTCAAAGACAAAGATAGTTAAAAAAAAATCACAAAATTCATTATGCCTATAAAATGTCTAAGCCCGGGTGTTCATCAGCTTCATCAAACGCACCGCTGAAGTCCAAGCGAAGAAAATGTAAGTGTGTATATGAGATTGGTGGTTGCCGCCGCCGCTCGATTTCAGTGAGAAATGGTTTGTCGATTTAAAAAATCACAACAAATTTCATACTAAGAAATTTTATCATAAAGGTATCAAAGGAGAGGAAAGACATAAGCGCATCTTTTAATGTATAAAAAATATCTACAACAATACAATCTATACAAATATTTTTTAAGAGGTTGTAAAGCCAAAATTGATTAATATTTAATCAAAATTGACGGAAAATTTGATGCGAAATTCTGATTTTTCAAAAGTTATGTATTATAAATTATTAGTTTTAAAGCGATTAATCCAACGGCACTGGCCACAGTAGTCATAGAGCGGAAAAAAGTCTTTGGAAAAAGTCATATCCAGCCATTTAAGTTTTAAATATGTTAAAGTACTCTTAGATAACCCGAGCATATGATTTCAAAGTATTTTTCAACATAACGGGTGATTTTTTAAGAGGTTTAGAACTTTTTTTAAAAAAAAAAACACAAAAAATTCGAAAAAATGAATGAAATATTTATTTGAATCGATAGTTTGAACCTTGCAATTTAATGTTTAAAGATAATTTCATGCAAATGTTGACCGCGGCTGCGTCTCAGGTAGCCCATCCGCTGAGTCCAATTTTGGCATACTCTTTCACACATCGGCCGGTATCTCACGAATGAATGCATGGATGTTGGCTTCCAGTGCGTCAATCGAAGCGGGCTTGTCCCTATAGACATTAGTCTTGACATACCTCCACAAAAAATAATCTAATGGTGTCAAATCGCACGATCTAGGCGGCCAATTGACCGGCCCGAAACGTGAAATTAACTGTTCACCAAACTCGCCTCGCAATTGCGCCATTGTTTCGCGTGCTGTGTGGCATGTGGCACCGTCTTGTTCAAACCACATATCATGCAAGTCAAGAACTTCCATTTCGGGCAAAAAAAAGTTTGTTATCATCGCTCGGTAGCGTTCACCATTGACAGTAACGCTGCGATTCGCATCATCTTTGAAGAAATATGGCCCAATAATGCCGCCGGCCCATAAACCGCACCAAACAGTGGCTTTTTCGGGATGCATTGGTAGCTGTTGCAATGCTTCTGGCTGATCTTCACTCCAAATGCGGCAATTTTGCTTATTTACGTACCCATTCAACCAAAAATGAGCCTCATCGCTGAACACAAGCAGCGCGCGATGAACATTTCGAACCGAGCACGAATTTCGATAGTAAAATTCAATAACTTGCAAGCGTTGTTCATTTGTAAGACGATCCATGGTTAAATTGCAAACCAAACTGTAGCTGTTTGACAGTGACACAAGGTACTAAACACACGTCAGCTGTCAAAACCAGTGTTTCCAAAACCAAACCAGCTTAAAAATCACCCATTATATCGGGTTTTTCAATAAGAGCGCTACAAAAGTTTTTTTTAAATAAAACAAAAACGGATTTAGATATCAGTGAAATTCTTTATTCCTGTGAAAGTCGGTTTAATGCCATTATGTATGGACCTCGATGTCTTTTGCATGGACTCCACGGGCACGCTTGCAAAAGTCCAGACGCTGAACTCAATTTTCGACAGTTTTCAAGCATACATCGGCCGATACTACTGCAATTTCACGTTCGATATTCGTACGAAGTTCATCAATCGTCGCTGGCTTGTTGGCATAGACCGTAGACTTGACGTAGCCCACAGGAAATAGTCTAATGGCGTCAAATCGCACGACCGAGACGGCAAAGCGACTGGACCACTTCGTGAGATAACACGTTCTCCACACTTGGTTTCCAATAAATTGATTGTGACATTCCCTGTGTGGCTTGTGGCGCCGCCGTCCTGTTGGAACCACATGTCCTCCAAGTCCATATCATCCAATTGGGGCCAAAAATATTCGGTTATCATTGAACGGTAGCGATCCCCATTCACAGTAACGTGCCGGTCTTGATCATCACGGAAGAAGTACGGCCCAATGACGCCGTCGGCCCATAAAGTACACCAAACCGTAATTTTTTCGGGATGCAATGATGACTCATGGAGTACGTGTGGATTGCTGCCTGACCAATACCGCATATTTTGTTTATTGACGAAGCCATTCAGCCAGAAATGAGCCTCATCGCTGAAGATGATTTTTCGATGAAAATCCGAATCATTTTCAAGTTGTTGCTCAGCCCAATTCACGAACGTACGACGCTTCTGGTGGTCCAGCGGCTTCAGTTAAATCAATCAATTTAATCTTGTAAGAATGTAGGCCAAGATCTTTTCGCAAAATTCGCCACAACGACGTCACAGAGATGCCCAACGCTACAAAACTACGTGTGAGAGACACATTTGGGCTTTCTGGCAACTGAAGCCTCAGCGGCAGCAATATTCTCTACACTAAGGGCACTTCTTTGTCTCACTGGCACGGGAACATTTTGTACTGTGCCTGTGGATTCATTTCCACTAGACGCTCAATTGTTGATCTGCTAGGACGATTATGACGACCATAAATTGGACGTAGCGCTCTTAACGTTGAGGCCACTGACTCCGAATTTCAGAATTCCGAAATGTTAAAAGAGCGGCAAGAAATATGGCGTCGTTTGCTGTCCCTGTTGCTCTACTTTTGTAGCGTCCCTATTGTATGTTCTGATTAACATGCCCTCAAAGTTGAAAAATAATTTTATTCAAGTCGCGAACCATATTTTCAACAAACTCTTATATTTTTATTTGTTTTAATAAAACAAAGTATTCGACCTGAAGATGGAGTAGCAGCTCCGAAACGCGTCGTCGTTACAAAATCAAATAAAAGTTGTAAAATTTAAAATTAAAATTTAAATAAATAAATAATTAAATAAAAAACATTTGTGTAATTGTTTACTTATTTTATTTTATTAAAACAAATAAAAATATACATAACACAACTTGGAGACAAAAAACCAGAATCATGCAAACTCTTATATGTCTTATTCCGAAGTTCCTTTAAATAAATTCTGTAACTTCTTATACCCATTTTATTGCTCTATTTTTGGCTATCTTAAGTAAAAAGAAATTGATAATTTATAAAATTTGCCTTCTATAGGCAAGTATAGCCTAAAACATTGGTACTAAGAAATAAAATTTTTTCACTTTTTGATTTAAAAAAAATCTCCAAAAGACTCCAAGCAACAAAATACAGCAGTGTGTGCTCCATATTTTTAAATTGAAGAGCAGAAAAAATCACCTGCAGAAACTTGCAGATGTGGGAGTTATGTTCAACATTGTCTCACTGAATAGGGTTTCAAAAAACTCCGTCTTGACAGGGGTGTTTATCGAAAAGTTTGATTTTTTACATACTAATTGTCAGAAGGAATTGGTTAAGCTCATTATTTTTAGAAAAAATGTGTATATTTATTTCAAAAATAAAAAAAAAATAATACATTGGCCCAGGTTTGAGAAATTCGATTTTTTGCGAAACCATTCACTTTAATACAACATCAAAGCCGTCAAATTTTAGAAAACTGTCAATAACATTTTTTCATAACTAAATTTTGACGAAATGTGTATAAGACTAGTTTTAACATGTTTGCCAAATTTAACAAAAATCCGTTAAATAGTAAAGATTTAACAGACTTTTTTAAAATTACAGTACAACATCAAAACATTCAAATTTTAGAAAAATGTAAATAACTTTTTTTCTAATTATTTTTTCTTAACGTATAAAGGCTTAACTACATAAGCCAAAAAGTACTTTTGTACAAAAGTAAAAAAAATTTTTTTTCCCGCTAGCGCAGTTGTTTTGTGAAAAAGAATATACAATTTTTTTTTAGACCAAAATTTAAGCTTTCTGCATCATTTTTATAAGTTTTCCAGTCAGAAAAACTATTCCAAAATGAGTTTGAAAATTTTCACTTTTGTACTTTTTCACTTTTTGGGCTTATGTAGTTAAGCCTTAAGACTGATTAAAATATGTGTCCACAAATTTCATTCAAATCCGTTGAGCAGTTCATATTTAACAGACTTTTTTCCGCTCTCCCATACAAACCGAACCACTGTTTTGAAAAAAAAAAACATAAGGCGGTCGTTTAATATCTTTTTCATAGTCATTTAATTAATTTAGCATCACTTATATTGATTTTTAGCATGAACAAATTACCGTAATTTAATGATTTTTTTTTTGGTTTAAAGTGGTCAGACAAGTCAATGGGCCCAAGTAAAGTTTGACCAACCACTGGATTTGTAAAGAAGACATTCTAAGCTTTCATTTGATACCCTATTTGCCCATTGATCCGATGAGGTATAGGTTAACACAAAAAATTCCGTTTTTTGGGTTGGTCGGACAAAGGGTAGGGCCCGGATTTTCTCTGTCCGCCCAAATGATTTGAAATCTACGATGAAATCTCTATTCACTTCTACTTAAATTTTCCATTGACCCTAGGGTATAACCTAACACCAAAAAAACGGGACCGGAAGTGACCATTTTGACGCCAAAAGGCCCAGAAAAAGACTGTCCGCCCAGCAGTTTTGTAAATTTCGTGTAATTAACCATTCGTTAATGGTTAAATTTTCCATTGACCCGATGAGGTAGGTATTTCTTACGGCCGTCTTTATTTTATCCATTTGCCAAAACTTTATTTAGTTGCAGGTGGTATTATGTGAGAATACAAAAATTAACAATATAGCCCAGTGTTGCACATATGCAATATGTATGAAAGGAAATTATATTATTTAAACTGGTAAATTGTCTTAAATCAAAAAAATCAGAACGAAATTGATGAAAATACTTTGAATCTGTTTTAACCCAACGCGATGTACACCATTTGATGTCTTATATAAATTTTAATTTATGAGAAAATAATTTTTTATATATAAAACATTAACATTTTTGAGAAAAAAAATTTGGTACTCCAATTTTAAGTATTTATTAATGTTGAGTTAAAAATTGAACTTCACAAAAAAATCTGATACCCGTTTTCGAAATATCGAATTTTCAAAAAATTATTTTTTTTAAATCCAAAAATTATTTCTTTAGAAAATATTGCTACGCACTTTTATTTATATTTGTTACAAGCATCTGTTTATAAGATCTAATTTCATTCGGTTGATCAGATATTGAGATAGTCGAAAATCAATGAAACCGTTCTATGAGAGGTACTGTTAATAAACGTAAAATATAAAATTTAAAAATTTTAAATGGTAGATCGTACTAATGTTAACACACAAAAAAGCTTTTATCAAAATCGTAGGAGTTTTTTTTGAGAAAAAAAAAATTTTTCTTAACGGATTTTAAACATTTGTATGGGAGGCACCGTTATTTTTGGGTATTAGAATAATTTTTGTCAAAAATCTTCTTGATAAAGTTAAAAAACTGCTATTTACCAAGTTAAATAAAAATCAACAGAGTCGTTTTTGAAATATTGAGTTTTCAAAAAAAAATTTAACACTTTTTTTAAAAATCTAAAAAAATATTTTTTTTGAAAATTTTGATACACAATATTATTAAAAATGTGTCAATAATTCTTCATAAAAAAAATAATCAGAATCAGTTTAACCGTTTTCGAGAAAAGCGAAAATCAACAGAAATGGTTCTTTGGGAGGTACCATTAATAACCATTTTTTGGAACCATTTTTTTTATTAAACGCAACTTATAACTATTTAAATTTATTGAGTTCTTAAAACAAAATTCGGTAGTGCTGGTTTTGAGAAAAATAAGTTTTTCCTTTTTGGCCAAGAAATTTTGTATGACAGCTACTGTAAGTTTTGGTCCTAAAAAAAAGAGAAAAAAACGGTTGGGGGGAATATCCAAAAAACGCTAGGTACCAAGTTTAAAGAAAATCGACAAATCCATTTAGGCTGTAGTGGGACCGACAGACAGACAGACAAACAGACAGACAGACGGACGTTTTTGCGAGACCCACTTTTTTAGTCTTAGCTATCATCGTAATGTCAAGTTTGATCAAAATCTCGAGTTCGATTTTTTGTACGAACGCATAACTTGCCATATAATACCTACATATGTATGTTCGCAAGTAAAAATATGTGTAAATAAATCGCAAAAAACCGGAAAATTTACGATTGAAATTCGGAAAACCTACAGTGATATATGTAGATAAATCAATTATTTTATCCTTATAATCCGTGCGCTTCCTACCTATGTATAATGCTTTCAAGTCTAGGTTAAGGTCACAAAGCTCACAACTACCGACTTGTACAGCCTCTTTTGTTGTAATTGAGTTAGTGGTATTCTTCTATTGACGAACCGATTCGACATCACTCGCTTATCAAAAGTAACAAGGCTACAAAATGCCTGATTCAAACTTATATTACAAATCTACTTGAAATCGAGATTTGAAAGCTCGACCTCAATTCAAAGAAATCCGAAATAAATCGATTTTTGTTGGATTAATTCAAACTGACCTTTAAAAAAGATTCGATTTTTTTGGTTGAGTCGAAAACGACATAACACACAAAAATAGATGATTTTACTGCAGATAAACTTATCGAACACCTTACTAAAAGGCACGTCACTGATTAGCACACCATTTGAAAAAAGCGTTTTGTTTAAATGCACAAACACATGCTGCTTATACTGTTAACTTATGTATAGGTGTGGGTTCGAGCGAATGCAAAACTTGCCATTTACCCATAGTATTGCAATTGAATGTAAGAAACTATCTTTCTCTCCAAACTGACCTTGTTTAATATTTTTCTAACAATTCGATTGTTCTCCCTTATCTCTTTTAAATGATGTTCCCCAAGTGAACAAGTAGGTCTTCCGTCCACTATACTGATCGCATAAAGCCATACCCTCAAAGCCAGGGCCTTCAGTTCATACTATGGTACTGAAATTAGATTATCATTACACTAAGGAAGGTCTACTTATAGTTATTCCCAAACAATAGATACCCTCAATAGCTGCGCACATAGCCATCGAAGTTATTGTTCTACCGCGGTGCTAGCGTGGTTTAGTGGTTAAGCGAGGAGACAAGGAACTGAAGCTTCTGCTCCTGTCATTGTCATACTCACATCTCGGAATCATCTTCGATTTCAGCACTGCCACTCGTCACAACGTTATTTACCTTATTATAGCCTATTGGGGGATATCTTCGATCTTCGATCTGCGATCTGCTCACGCTGCAGCACCCTCTCAGGAATATAAAATTCGGACTGGAAATGGCCACATAAAGCAGAAATTGACATATTTTCTATCATCTCGCTAATTGGTCGTTCAGAAGGTCTCTGCGGAATCGAGTATGATGTGTGTGCTGATGCTGATGCTGATGTTGATGTGCACCATCTTCCTGTGCATGATGGTAACCGCAAGACCTTATACCATAGCTAAGGCTCTATGTTGAAGATGAAGTCAGTTATACGCTTGCTGGGGATCGGGGATATTCTGGGCCCGTATAGTCATGTCATGTAATGGTTGCGTTGGTCTTTTGTTGCCTTCATCGGATCAAGGGATCTCGAAAGCATAGCCCCCGCTTGATCTTATTCTGTATGTATTTATGTGTTATTGCTGCACACAGCAATGTATTCCAGGCCATTGGGGTTATGTTATGCACATTGGCCAATTATTATAATGATTGAGGCCTTGGAGACTTTATCAATACAAAATATTGATTTATTGATTGTCGTCCATACGTTTGGTACCCCTACTTGTTCATATAGCTTGAGAGGCGGACAGCGTGACGAACTGCGTGTATGTTCGTAGGTATACCTAATGCTGATAGGTTATACGTGCACCTATCAGCAATTCCTTTTTATTTATTGCCGCGAATAAAATATTAAAATTCATTCATTCGAGATCCAATTATGTTGCATGCAGACAGACATGGCATCAAGAAGTTCTACGAATTGGACACAAAATTGGTTAAATTAACATATTTTTATGATCTCTTAGCCAATTACTCAGACTGCGTTTATAAATTGGACAAATAAAATGTAAACATATACTAAGCTAGTGGAAAACAGGGGCCATTTATCCATTGCAATTCGGTTTCTTATTGTGAATTGTGACCTTGGGTTAAGCTGAAATGTTTAAGTCTGAGAGGTCATAGGTTTCGTGGGTTATAGGATTAACGTTTGTTGTTACCAAATTTATACGTTTTGCCAAAGCATTTTCATCAGATTTTGTGTCTTAGGCATATAGACTGATTTCCAGCAAGCTTTCGGAGATATGTACATCATATTCCCAATTTTCAAGGAAGGTGACACAAATGATCTGATTAATTACCGTGGCATATCCCTCCTGAATTCCGTCATGAAAATTTTCACGGGGGTGATTTTGGACAGACTGACACTGTGCGGACCCAAGAAAAAAGTCGTTTAAGCGATTAGCGAACAGTGGACAGTAAATATTCTCCTTGACATGCATCGCCAGGTCATATACATATATTCAAGGGAAAGAAGTTATAAGCCTTCTTTTTTGATTTTAAGGCAGCTTTCGATTGGATAGATCGAAACAATTTGTTTTACAAGCTAAGTTGCCTTGGAATGTCTTCCAAAATTATATCTACGTTGAGAGGGCTCTGTACAACAACAACCACTCAGCTGTTTGGGATGGATCAGAGGGATCTAACTGGTTCCAAACAACATCAGGGGTTAATCATAAGGCTGTATCTTGAGCTCCACTCCTCTTCTCACTTTTTTTTAGATAATCTTACATCGTTTTTATTGGGAGGAATAACCTTAGCTGGAACTGCAATCAAAGCTCTTTTATACGCAGATGATGTTGTGATGTTTGCAGAGACATCAAACGTATTGTAACTTGACCTGTGTAGACCTGGAGATAGTAAGGGAATACAAATATTTTTGAGTAATAAAAGCTATGGTTGAAGCAAAAATAGCAATCAACTGCAACTGGAAACGAGTCCTAGGAAAAAGGTATAATTTCAAAATTGCAAAGTTTAAACTCTTTGAGGCCGTAATCAGATCTGTGTTGTGCTAGGATAGCCATGCTTGGGGGTTTCTACAGTATGAGAAAGTATGAAGAGTGGACTCGGCTTGGCCTCGAGTATGACATCCGATTATTGGAAACAAATACGGAAATACGGAGAATTGGAAAGACATGTTCCCGGTTTTAGTAGGAAAAGTTGAAGAATCAATCAGTCAGTCCCGAATCCTATATTAGCAGCTTAGCATGGTTGCCAAAAATTATTTCAACGACCGATATACCATCAGCATGATTTCACTCTTCTTCAAAACCAGAGGGGAACTGTTGCGTTCAAACTATCAGTCATACGGTTTAAACGAAAATACTCATTGTTCATTATGGAACCGTCAAACAATAGAGAATGTAATGCACTTCGTGGGAACCTGCCCTATCCTACAGTCCATTCGCTGAGCTTTTTCTGGCTGACAGCAAAACCCAATGCTAAACTTTGTGAATTTTTAAACAAATAAAGGGTTTTTCAACAAGGACGCTACAAAAGTAGAGTAACAGGGACAGCAAACGACGCCATATTTCTTGCCGCTCTTTTGACATTTCTCTTCAATAAGGTTTGCCATTTTATGATGGAAAGATATGCGAGCCAACAACGAGTCAAAATTATTAAAATTTACTACCGAAATTCGGGCACAAAGAAGTGCCCGTAGTGTCGAGAATATTGCTGCCGCTGAGGCTTCAGTTGCAGAAAGCCCAAATGTGTCTCTCACACGTCGTTCTCAAGCGTTGGGCATCTCTGTGACGTCGTTGTGGCGAATTTTGCGAAAAGATCTTGGCCTACATCCTTACAAGATTAAATTGACGCAAGAACTGAAGCCGTTTGATCACCAGAAGCGTCGTATGTTCGTGAATTGGGCTGAGCAACAACTTGAAAATTCGGAATTTCATCGAAAAATCATCTTCAGCGATGAGGCTCATTTCTGGCTGAATGTCTTTGTCAATAAACAAAATATTCGGTATTGGTCAGGCAGCAATCCACACGTACTCCATGAGTCATCATTGCATCCCTAAAAAATACGGTTTGGTGTGGTTAATGGGCCGGCGGCGTCATTGGGCCGTACTTCTTCCGTGATGATCAAGACCGGCACGTTACTGTGAAGGGGGATTGCTATTGTTCAATGATAACCGAATATTTTTGTCCCGAATTGGATGATATGGACTTGGAGGACATGTGGTTCCAACAGGACGGCGCCACAAGACACACAGCGAATGTCACAATCAATTTATTGGCAACCAAGTTCGGAGAACGTGTTATCTCACGAAATGGTCCAGTCGCTTGGCCGCCTCGGTCGTGCGATTTGACGCCGTTAGACAATTTCCTGTGAGGCTACGTCAAGTCTATGGTCTATGCCCACAAGCCAGCGACGATTGATGAACTTCGTACGAATATCGAACGTGAAATTGCAGCAGTATCGGCCGATTTATGCTTGAAAGCCGTCGAAAATTGGGTTCAAGCGTGTCCGTGGTGGCCATGCAAAAGAAATCGAGTTCCATACATAATGGCATCAAACGTACTTTCATAGGAATAAAGAATTTTATTTATATCCAAAACCGTTTTTGTTTTATTTAAAAAAACTTTTGTAGCGCTCTTAATAATATTTAAATAAAAATCACTCCTACTACTACCACTAATGATTCGCGTCGTTTTAAATTGTTTCCGACGTTTTGTTCATAGGCCAGAAAAATGTCACAAGCTATAAAAATCGAAACAAAAATGGATTTTCTTAATAGACCCTGGTGCTTGTTTGATGCGCCTTGTTGGCAAACAGCTGAATCGATTTTGACCAATCCTCTCAAAAACACTTTAAAACTTTAAAAATCGGCTTAGAAGTTTCGGAGTCGATATCATATTTACCGATAAAAATATTTCGAAACTTTTTTTAATTAAAAATAGTAGGTATTATACGTTATAAGTTATGACTATTAAAAAATGCTAAAACTATCTCCTAAAATCATACAAAAAATGTAGATGTCTTTTTAAAAACGTCTACATTAAAAAATCTCACAATTAGACAATCAATGAATTTATTTCTTAAAGTTTACTAATTTCTTCGGCTTAGATCGACACATTTTTCCGAAAAAGTTTAAAGAAAATGAGGCTATATAGTATTGGTACTGAATATTGATACTGGAAAGCGCGTCTAGCGAGCATCGTCGTCATAAGGAACGTGATTAATTTGGTTGATGAATTATCCTTGATCCTGTTGTGTATATTGACATAAGGCAATATAGTTTTGGCTATGGTAAAATTTCGTTTCCCACCGTAAAACTGATCAATGTGACACCTGTGTCTGTTACGGGAAGTTTTTTCTGGGAATGATACCCTTTGACTTTGAACTTGTTCTCCTGGCGTCATATTAAAAAAAACTGACTTTCATTTAATACAGGGAAGGCCAAATAAGACCTTCTTATGTAAATGTTATAACAGCTCTGAAGTATTCTAAACGTTGTTCTGAATCTTGGGAGCCTTTGGAGCTTTTGGACCAAGTTGAATTTTGTTAGGGCATAGACTTGACGTTGTTTAATGTTATAGATCATAGCCCGTTGTTACCGTTTTCAGTTGGTCTTTTTCGAAGTCTTCTGACTTCTCTTTCAGTTGGAGAAGGATTAAAATATCAAATTTACGAACGGGTCTCGGACGGGTTTTTGCCAACCTTAACTTGTGTAAATTTTCACTGAAAACCGGTACGACTGAGAACGTTAATCACACGAGCTAAAACAACTAGTATATCCAGTTTCAATGACCACAATTATTTAATTCATTCCCCAAAGATATTCACGAGTTGAAAACACTCAAAGTGACAGCCGGAAGAAGCTCTATCCGAAGAATCCTGCTAATAAACTCGTTGTCATTCAAGCTTCGCTCCAAATCATCGAAAAGCACTTCTAGGAAAGATGCGGTTGGTACATTTGGG
The DNA here is from genome assembly GCA_932273885.2 of Leucozona laternaria. Classification (NCBI taxonomy): domain Eukaryota; kingdom Metazoa; phylum Arthropoda; class Insecta; order Diptera; family Syrphidae; genus Leucozona; species Leucozona laternaria. Next base: position 263,073,933 of record OW026366.1, on the reverse strand, counting down.
GGGTTGGTTTTAGCTTTCAGGTTCAGTCTGAGTCGATGCCAAAACCAAGAACCGAGTAGGGCTAAACTGAAACCGAACCCAAGGCAATTGTTTTTGCTTTGCTCTAGTAACCCAGTTGTCGGTTTGAAAAAAAAATTCAACTTGGTTTGTGCATAACTCCTTTTGACCCGGTTAAAAAAGCGAGTTGACACATCACTAGTGCAGATCTTTCTTTAAAATCGTACCACGCGGTATAAGTAACTGTAATGATGTTTCAGGACCAGCTGCAAAACTTTCATGAACGACCTGGATGCGTTCCACCCATCGTCTATAACGAAGTCTTTCCGTACTTCTCACATCTCTAACGTTCCCATATCAATAAATAAAAAAGTTATTATTTGCTTGCAAATAAAATGGACTTTCGGCCCACCCTGTCGAATAAAAAAAGCCGCTGACCCTTCTACCAGTAATAATTGATGGATTTACATGTATGTATCTGGATCATGCATCATGCATGCCAAAAAACGAATGAGTGAAAGAGTAGGTACCACTATGAAGTTGAACATGTTCGTTCCCTCCAGAAAAAAATATGACAGTGTCAAATTGCATGAACTTGGTGGCCAATCGACGTCGCCAAAACGTGAAATTACGCCACCAAGAAACTTCTCACACAATAAAGTCAAAATTGATCGTATTGTGTGGCTTGGTGCCCCATCTTGTTGCAACCAAAATATATCGTCTAAGTCATGATCTTTAATCGCCGGCCAAAAAAATCGGTTATAATTCGACCAATTACTGCGAACGCCGGGAAATCGATAAATGCGGATCAGCAGCAACACTTGCACTTGCAGCAGCAATATTTTCGACTGAGCGTGTATTACGATGATGAACAGGCTTCCCCTCTCCTCAAATTTCTTCACAATTTTACCGATTGCTTGCGTAGTCGGTCGATTATGACGACCATAATCATCGCGTAGTGCGCGAAAAGTGTGGCTACGTTTCAATTACCACTTTTGCAGTAAGTTTTAATAATTTTAACGCGTTGTTCGATTGCTAAGCCATCCGCTATCGTAAATGGTAAATATTCAACTAATATTAGGTCTGTTCCCGAGATTTTTCGCACTAAATCTGGCTAAATGTCAAATTTTGAGGAGTGGTAGTGAAATGCTCTCAGAGAGAAGGAAAACTATCAAAATGTACTTTGCACTAATTCAGGCCAAACGTCGCAATTATACTCGAGAAGGGTTGCCGTAGATCAGTGATAAATCTTGATCAACATTTTCAAGAATCACAACTCAAGAATGTAAATGTTTAAAAAAAATTAAACGTACTAATTCCAAGTTTATAAATATATAAACAAAGCAAAAATTCATTAATTATATCTACATTAAATTATGAAGCTCAGTGTATTTTGTTTTTCTTCAAAAGACACTAAAATATACAAGACATAATATGTAATATTTAATTTAATATTTCGTTCCTCAGAAACAGTTTTGTTAAATGATTAATATTTTTTTTTAAATTATTTGGTCCGTTAAAAGATTAATAAAATAATAAAAAACATGCCCATCTACCAAAACGCAACCTTGTTATTTGAACTCAACCGAAAAAATTGCTGTCATCGGACATACGTCAATCTGGTAAGAAATAGCCAGAAGAAATTTCTCGTACCAAAACTGGTAAATTGGGGAAATGTTTTACTCTAATTTGAGCGCTCTCTTTAGCAAGAAATAGCACAATTTTTGATGTGTGGAACGACTTCGGACTAAAAATTACTAAATCTGGCGGTCTGAAACTATTTGAAACTAGGTGCAGAACACAGCTATTATGAAACTTAAAATGACAGCTGAATTTGACAGGTGTCAAATGCCAGCGCTGCCAACTTGAAACGACGAAATGAATATACCTGTATTTCTTGAGTCATTCCATACCATCTCGCTAACCGGATGGATGATAATAATGTCCAACTTTATTTTACGGTTCGAAATTGAAGAACAGAAGTTGATTTCCCTTGTTTTCTGGGGTTTATGGAAAGTATCTGTAAAAGTTAGGTAAAGATATTCAATTCTCAATTCGATTATGAAAAAGTTACTATGAAATTATTTGTAACAACTCGTTAAGCCATAACCATATTAGAAAGAAAAGTAATGTAACTTCTTTTGTAGGACAAGCTACAAAATCATTCTAATGATTTTTGGTACCTGTCCGTAAAATATTAAATAATTAATTAATATTAACATTTCTTTCAGCATTGCTGCTAGGATCAAGATCAATACAATCGAAGAAAATCCCGAAAAAAAAGTAGTATCGTCATCCTGTTTTTGCGAGTGAAATAACCTCCAGCAGCTACCCGGGCCATCAATACTTCGAATGACGAAGATCTTCTTCAAATCGTCATTTTCTCCATCATAGAGTTAGATACTTATAGGAATATACCAACCAACTCGTCCATATACATAAATAAAATATGGACGGAATAATAAATAGCAAATAAATAAAACGCTGATTTGTTTGGCTTGAAAGAATCCTGGCAGCCAATTACCCGCATTATTATAAACTATTTTACCTGTCGCTTTGGTGGCGATGATGGCATCGCGCGCCAAGTCACTTCTTCTTCTACTTCTTCTTCGTTCTGCCTGCCCGCAAGCCCCAAGGGTCTGTTCGAATGAAATTTAAATCTGGGAAATGTGACAGCGTCGTTGGTTGGTTGGTCGGCCGTTTTATAAAAGCTTGTTGTTTATGCTCGACTTGAACATTCCAGAGAGATGAAATCCTTTTATCAACTCGCTGCCATCTTTAATTGTTAGCACAATGTAACCCATTCTTCTACTCCTGGTGTTTGTTGTGTTGTCACCTTGAAGCTTGAACGTTTGTTCTTTTTCTCCATAGTCCAGTCAGCCATGTTTTTTTTTTTTGTTTTTATTCTTAGTACGAGCTCGCCGGCCACAGCCAGTATGCGTTACTGTGTCCAATGTTGGCTGTGTTAATACGATTATTAAATATGCACAAAGGGGCACAGTGTTTTGTGTCCGACTTTAGTTCGCGTACAACCGGAGGCACAGACAATGCTCCTTTAGGGGAGGAAGGTGATTTGAGGAAACTCTCTGTTTGAATTACGATTGTAATAAGTGCTCATTCCTCCAGAATGGGACGTTTGTGTATGATATAGCAATATTGTAGACAAAAGGTAGGTATATCTACCTACCTTGGTGAGAAGGATTATTATTAAAAGATAGTATAGTTGCTATGGACAACATGTTAGGTTGGCATAGTGAAGTTGTCAGGTTTCTCCCACAAATGCGAAGCAATCACAGTAATTGGATATTTTGCCTAATGAATCGAATATAGAAGATAATATTGAAGGTGATAAAGGGTTTTCCAATAAGAGGTGTTATTCTGAATAGCCCGCTATTTCGGTAGCTGTCACTTTTGAAGCTGTCATTTTTTGACATTTGACAAATAGAAACTACGCCATTAATAAAAATGGAACGATACACGCTTCAACAAAGCATTGAAATTATTAAAATTCACTATAAAAATGGTGAAAATTTGGCAGAGACGGTTCGTAAAACTAAAACATTTTTGGGTCGTCGTGAAGCACCTTGTCGGACCGCAATACAGAAATTGGTGGACAAATTCGAGCTGTTGGGACAAGTTAGTGATGTGAAGATTAAAACCCGTGCACGTCGCTCAAGAACAACTGAGAATATTGCTGTTGTAGCCCAAAGTGTTGAAGAAAACCCAGGTTTGTCCATTCCTCGTCGTTCTTGGAATTAGGCATTCCACAAACGTCACTACACCGTATTTTGCATAAAGACTTGGCTCTTAAGGCTTATAAAGTTCAGTTAACACAAGAACGCAAGCCGGCTGATCATCAACAACGTCGTGTCTTTGCTGATTGGGTCCTTGAAATGCATGAAAATGATCCGGAATTTCATCGAAAAATCATCTTGACTGATGAGGCCCATTTCCACCTCGGAGGCTACGTCAACAAGCAAAACTGTCGCATCTGGGGCTCGGAAAACCCAAGAGTTATTCTTGAAAAGCCTCTCCGTCCTCAACGCGTGATTGTTTGGTGCGGTTTATGGTCCGGCGGGGTCATTGGACCTTACTTTTTCGAAAATGAGGCTGGAGCAACAGTTAAGGCCAATGGATTGCGCTATCGAAAGATGATTAATGATTTTTTATGGCCGGAAGTGGATGGTATTGATCTGGACAACGTTTACTTTCAACAAGACGGCGCTACGTGCCACACAAGCAATGAAACCATCGATCTTTTACGGGGAAAGTTTCCGGACCGTGTTATCTCTCGAAGAGGTGATCACAATTGGCCACCGAGATCTTGTGGTTTAACACCTGGCGACTTCTTCCTTTGGGGCCATGTGAGAGATAAGGTCTACGCCAACAGCCCAGCGTCGATTCAAGACCTCAAAGATGGAATTCGTGAGGCTATCGAGGACATAGGGCAGCCACTTTGCGATTTGGTTATGGAAAATTTCATGAAAAGGATATGGTCCTGTAAGCGTGGTCGTGGCGGCCATTTGGCTGATGTTGTGTTCCATTATTAACGGTATACCTTCCTCTTTATAATGAAATAAACATCCGATCATTTATCTCAAAAAATGCCATTTTTATTTGAATATCAAAATAACACCTTTTATTGGAAAACCCTTTATTATGCAAGACGGCAAACACTGCGATAATTTTCTGTATGACTGCCACTCGTTGCACTTGGATGGCACTCGATCTTCGCACGTTGCATTGTTCGATATGGATGCCAAATTCGCACTTCTCTCAGGCCTACCTCTTCATATTTGTAGCTTGACGACGAGGATGATGATGACAATAAAACCGCATCTGTGCCAACAATATGGCATTTTTCATTTTGGAAAATAGAATATTTTTGCATGTAAAATAAAATACTAAAATGGCAACAGAAAACGGATACACTGCTAGACTGAATATTTGCACTGACTGAACAAACAATAAAATGATGAATATTAGCTAAAACTATTTAAACCGTACCTAAACGACATGAAAATGTCTCGTTGAAGTTGGAGTCGGTTTATCGTAGTTAAGCAAGCAAGATCATTCGGTTTAAAATTTTGGATAGCGTCAGTTTAAGTGGGTAAATATTACCGATTAGTCGGTTTAAAAATTTTAAACCGACTTCTTAATTTAAACAGATTTTAAACGGCGTGAATATTACGGCCGTAATTATCTAGTATGAAAATTGACATCGACTTTTTGTAAGCCAAATATGATAAGATGACTTTAGAAGAGAAATTCATCATTTGCCACATTCGTCTTTCTATGTATTTCGGATTTAGTTTTCGCCAAAGGTGAAATTCCGACTATAATGCCTTCACTTAAAAATTTCCCATAAAATGCGAACAAAAAAAAGTTGCCTTAGATGATGAATTTCGGTTGCTACTTGATTCTGAAGAACTCCTACACGAATTTTATCAGGAAGAAGTTGTGCAATTCTGGCTTGATTTAAAGAAAGCAAACAATTTTGAAGGAAAGCCAGCTTTCGAAAATGTGTGCAGTTACTTGCTAACCCTATGCAGCCTGCCTCATAGCAGTACAACTGCAGAAAGTAGTTTTTCGAGTATTTCAACTGTAGATGCAATAATGCAGTCGAAGGAATTATTAAGGAATGTTGAACGGGTTTTTGAGCCTTCTTACGTAAATCACATACGCTAAAATTTGTTCTTAACATAATGCAACACATTATGGAAATATTAATGTGTAAATATATAGAATTAATACGAACTTGCAATAATTTTTAAGATATTTAATTTTTCTATTATGCTTGGTATTAATTTATTTTATGTTATCTTTATAATTTTTTTTCTTTAATTATTTATTTTTGTTGTTGAAACTCTTCAAATAAAATCTTAAATTTTCGTTATCTTGATTTATGTTCTTTTTATTTGAACAATTGGAAATGTCGTTTTCAAGAAAACAAGGCTATACTACGTTTTAAATCTGCGACGCTACATTTTTCACCACTTAGGGGGGCAACACCGCGAGGCGCATTTCCACTGAAGTGGTAACGACAGTGAGAGCCATTACAAATTACATCCACTCAAATTCACTGTGTAGTGCGGCGGCGGCGTTCACGCGGGAGGAGTGATTGGGCCGATTTTTTTTTTGAGTATGCCACATAGAATCATGATAAACGACTTCTTTCTGCCGGAATTGGATGAGCGGGACTTGGTGAATATGTGTTTTCCACAAGATGGTGCAACCGCACACACAGCAGGAGCCACAATAAATATTGTGAAGGAAGCGTTTACTATGGTCGCGTAATCTCCCGTTTTGTCAATTTGGCATGGCCATTAAGATCGCCCGATTTAACCATCCCAGACTTCTTTTTACGTCTATGGGGCTATACTTATGCCAACAAACCTCCGACAATCGCGAAAAATGCCAATTTTCATTTTCCTATCTTGCGGAAAGCCATGGAAAATGCGATAAAACGGACACAAATGTGAATCAACCCTGGCAGAGCAGCCCCTGGCGGATATCATCTTTTGCACTTAGCAGACAAAATTGTAAAGGTCCAAATAAAGATTTCTACTATTAAAATCATTTTTACTTGCTCTAGGGCAAGTATTGGTTTCGTGTAGAAAAAAAAAATTCGAGGTTATAATCAAAGCTAACACTACGATAATCGAGAAGTCCGAAAAAGTGGGTTTCGTCATGCTGTCCGTCGGTCTGTGCGTCTGTGCATCTGTGAGGAGGTGGGTCCACTGTAATTTGAGCTACAGCCTAAACGGGTAGACCAATTTCCATTAAATTTGGTACAGAGCATTTTTATGTGATTCGCTAGAGGAAAAATTTGAATTTTTGTTTTAGATCATCTAGAACGGGTAGCTGCCATACAAACCTTTGGTTCTATCAAATTTTCTCGAAAATGGCTCTTAAGATTTTGATTAAACTTCTTACCTGTTATAACCAAGTCAATTGTTAGAAAACTGCATTTCAGGTTTTTCTCAAAAAATTGACATTACGGAATTAGGTAGGTATATTGCACGTTTTTTGAGAAAATGGTCTTATTTTTGGGTTATTTGCGTATATCTTTGCCACGGTTAAATTGATTTTGTTATAATTTTGCAATCTGATACTTCTCAATATTATAAACAATAATGCATTTAAAAATTTTTAAAAATATTTTTTTATAAACAAAAAAAAATCAAACAAAAAATAATTTTTATAGTACTTTTGACTCTTTTAATATTTTTTCGGTAAATAATAAACACCATGCGTCTTCAATGTGTGTTTACACACAGTTGTTAACTACAAGAGCAAATTCGTGCGATCAAGTCGTGCATATTTTTTTTATTTAAATAAAAAGTAATTCAAAAATAAAATTGGATGATTAATTTTGCGCCACCTTGTATATTGGAAATAATGAACACACAGGGGCATATTCATAGTCATTTTTAAACTACAGTTTATCTTACACCTGGGTATATCCTATCTAAAAAACATTGAATAAACCCCAGTCTAAGATAAACTGAAGTTTAAAAGTGACTATGAATTTGCCCCAATATAACGGGTGATTTTTTAGCTGGTTTGGTTTTGGCAACACTGGTTTTGACAGCTGACGTGTGTTTAGTACCTTGTGTCACTGTCAAACAGCTTCAGTTTGGTTTGCAATTTAACCATGGATCGTCTTACAAATGAACAACGCTTGCAAATTATTGAATTTTACTATCAAAATTCGTGCTCGGTTCGAAATGTTCATCGCGCGCTGCTTGTGTTCAGCGATGAGGCTCATTTTTGGTTGAATGGGTACGTAAATAAGCAAAATTGCCGCATTTGGAGTGAAGATCAGCCAGAAGCATTGCAACAGCTACCAATGCATCCCGAAAAAGCCACTGTTTGGTGCGGTTTATGGGCCGGCGGCATTATTGGGCCATATTTCTTCAAAGATCATGCGAATCGCTACCGAGCGATGATAACAAACTTTTTTTTGCCCGAAATGGAAGTTCTTGACTTGCATGATATGTGGTTTCAACAAGACGGTGCCACATGCCACACAGCACGCGAAACAATGGCGCAATTGCGAGGCGAGTTTGGTGAACAGTTAATTTCACGTTTCGGGCCGGTCAATTGGCCGCCTAGATCGTGCGATTTGACACCATTAGATTATTTTTTGTGGGGGTATGTCAAGGCTAATGTCTATAGGGACAAGCCCGCTTCGATTGATGAACTGGAAGCCAACATCCATGCATTCATTCGTGAGATACCGGCCGATATGTGTGAAAGAGTATGCCAAAATTGGACTCAGCGGATGGGCTACCTGAGACGCAGCCGCGGTCAACATTTGCATGAAATTATCTTTAAACATTAAATTGCAAGGTTCAAACTATCGATTCAAATAAATATTTCATTCATTTTTTCGAATTTTTTGTGTTTTTTTTTTTTAAAAAGTTCTAAGCCTCTTAAAAAATCACCCATTATTTTAAATTCACTGTTTTTCATCATAAATTGTCACACACTTTGAACATTTTAAATTTAAATTATGCGATTTGTTTTTCACTAGTTTGTAGTGCTTAGTCATCGTTCTATGAACTATAATGACACCACCTTTTGACAAAGTTTTAAAAGAATAGCTATGTACAATTTTTATATGCTACTGTCAAGCCTACAAACAGGAACATCATGTGGTTAGTAGCTAGCTTAGAAGCGTACTCTGCATTTTCCCGGCTTGTGTGGAGTTTATTTTAATAGACGTAAATGTGAAAAGCATATTGTGTACCTCACTGTTGTTATAGAAGGTTTATGGATCAATAAGTTTATACAAATATTATTATTTCTAAAATTCTAAACATTTTTATCAACTTTAGCATTTTTAAAACAAAAAGTATTCCTAATATTGTTTGTGGCAGTAACCCCTTACTAACTCTAACTAAACAAACCAACCCATGCCTTCAGGCTGAAATGAATTGGGTGGAAATGAAATTATGTATATCAAATCACAATTAAATATTGACCACAAAATTTTTTAAATCATAAAAAACAAAGTATTGCTAAAGTTAAATTTACGCCAAGCAAAGCGGGCGGGTAACAGCTAGTTATGAATAAATAACTCATCAATATCATTAAACATAATCGAATATCAAAGAGATATCGCATTCGGTACCATAGAAGCCTTAGTTTCTTGATGTTAGTATTCAATTTTGGTTACACGGTAAGTCCGACGGGAAACTTTAACAAGATAACTTATTTTGATAAGCATGCTAAAACAGATTCACTATTAATAACAAGATAATATAAAACATATACGTGCTGTTATTCTTTCCAAAACACGCGATAATATCAAAAAGTAAAATATTTCTTTTAAAAAATGCAAGAAGTTATGTTACAAACAAAACCCACTCGACAAAACGACATACAAAACTATATAGCCCTTTTAATGTCTACCTTCTTATCAAAACCTTCCACGAAGTTCTTTCAATTTAGAGACAGACTCGCTTTAAAAATTCACCGCCTCGTTAGCAATATTACACGCAAAAAAAAAGTGCGTTGTGCTAGAGACTTGGAGTAAATTCACATTACTTTCGAAATTAATCCATTTCATGTTCCATGTCCATCTGTGGATCTGATCGATCGGTCAGGTTAAGGAATCACCAACAACATCTGTCGGCTAGACGCAACGACAACGCCACAACATATTGCGCCTAATGAGACAAGTGCCATAGAGGTGAATATATCATGACGGATGAAGACATCCGACACGGTAAACAAGACGCGCACACGAATTCAAGAATCAAGAATCACTAGACGCATTGAACACATAGGCTGCTACTGCTGCTGCTGCTGCTCCTGGACGTGCCAATGCCAGTGCCATCACACTCTCCTGAGCGACAGACCGTGAAAACGCACACACTCTCTGTTGCAACGGAACTCGATCTACAATTGCGCCAATTAACCTTCGTGTTCTAAATTACAGTTTAAGACTCCAAATGCTGCGAGTATAAGCCCCAACAACACTCAGATGAAAGAGATTCACTTGTCGAGTCGTCCCTCGATAGGAATACCAAATGGCTGACGAAACGACACCAATGCGCACAACTTCAATGAGCTTCAAACTCCAGGAGTGCTTGCTTCGAACGGGTACGGCTACGAGTACCTGTGTCAAGCTGATGCAGCAGATATAACCAGTTTATCAACTACAACTCTGCTTCCAACTGAAGTCGTTGTGTTGGTGTTGAACTTCCCCGCAACCTGGAATCCATACACTCTCTCAAGCTGAAGTTTCTCGATCTGACCAATGTTGTTAGCTGAAATCGTGCCCATCATTGAATTTGTTTTCTTCTGGCTTAAAGTCAACCTGCCATGACAGCTAGCTGGAAAACTTCCATTCCCACTCCATAGTGGCGCATACATGTAGAGGTGAGAAGAAACCTGATTTGAAATCAAGATAGGGGAATTATAACGCCTTTCGAAGGTGGAGCTTCTACCACGTTATAACCACGTTTTTTTTTTTTGTATTTAACTAAAACTGTTGCTGAGAATGGTGGAAGAGGTAAGTTGTTGGTAGGAAGTTAAATTTGCTGAAAATGGTGGTTGCAATTATACGAATATTGGAGAGTTTTGCACTTCTCGGAATCAATCAGTTTTAGTTCAAGAACTAAAGCAGTAAATTGTGGGATTTGCTAAAGATTAAAAAAGTTTTTGACAACAAAGAAACTAATATAAACGTTCTATGATTATCTACGGAATTACTTTAAAAATTCAAATTGAATTAATTGTAATGGTTGCTCTATCAGCCTTAAGCCCGAACCACACTACTCTCGTGTGGTGTATTGGGGAGTAGTGTGTCGCTGTCATTCCAATGTATTTCATAGATTTCGACACAACACATCACACGATGCAAATATGAGTTTACGTATATGAAATACATTAGATCGATATCGACACAACACTCCACAACAAACCACACGAGATTAGTGTGGTTCGGGCTGTAGAATGAAATAATGGATGTTATTACAGTGTAGTTTGTGTTTCAACCAGTGGCGGCGCTAGACCTCGCGTGGACGTCGGCGAGATTATGTTCGCGAGGCCCCCTTCAAGAAAACGATAAATTTCATACCTAGCCCAAATTAAAGTAAAACTAGAGTATAAGTAAACGATTTTTATTGCTAATCAAATTATGAAAACACATTTCACAATTAAAACATTAAAATAGACGAACTTTTCGACTTTTGGCCTCACTGAACTTTTTCAGGATTTCGTGATAACTAATGCTAGCCGCTATTTCAGCTTCAATTGATAAAACTGATAGCGCAGATAGTCTTTCTTGAGTCATCGTGCTTCTCAAGTATGTCTTTATCAATTTTAACTTCGAAAAGCTTCTTTCAGCGGAAGCCGTACTGACGGGAATTGTGAGGATGATTCTAATTGTTATATAAACATTTGCATATACTTCTTCTAAATTATTTTCCAAAATGTATTGAATTAGTTGTTTCGCATCGTTGATAGAGTCTTGTAAATTATTTTTTAAAAGTTGGAGTTCTTCATAAAGCTCGAAAGGCTGTATGTCACTGTTATCGCCTTTCCGAAGTATTGTACCCAAATCATTACAAAACTTGAGAAGGTCTTCATTTGGTATAGATTTTAAATAACTGATATCATAAATAAAACCAATTTTTTCAAAATACTCATTGAGTGCTTCAAAACGACATTCGGTGTCGACTATAATTGCATCAATCATTGTGTTAAAGAAGTTCACTCTGTATTGCATTTCAAAAGATTGAATAGGTTCATCAACATGTTCATAACCGAAAATTCGTTTTTTCCTGGCTATTCGTTTTTCTTTAAACTGAGACTCAATTTCGAAAGAACTTTTTTCTACAAATAATCGAGCTTGTGCAACACTGTCGTCAAATCCTGTATTACGGAAGCCTTGAATCCAGCAGCAAAATGACCGTAAAGTATCAATAACGACTTTCAAGTTGACTTGAACCGATTGCCATAGTTTGCTTATATTGTTTACACGTAGTAAAACCTTGTATCATACGTGTATCGCAACAATAAACTCAAAAGTGAACATTTCATTTAAGATTGCGTCACAGTCACTTCGAGTTTCAGCATCAGCACTTTTATTTTTTAGGTCATTCACGCATTCAATAACATCATCAAATTGTAAAAATATTGCTTTTACAGCTGCGATTCTACTCTCCCATCGTGTTTCAGACAGAGCTTTTAATGTCAATTTTAATTTGGTTTTAACAATATCCCAACGCTTACTTGACTTTGAAAATAGCACATAGATTTTATTGATGAATCCAAAAAACGTTTTGGCTGTTGTAGAAGAATTAGCTGCATCAATCAAAAGCAAATTCCAACTGTGGCATCCACACGGCGGCGTGAAGAATGCTCTTGGGTTTATATTGAGTATTCTTGTTCTGACACCTTTATTAATACCGACCATATTGGCGCCGTTATCATAACCCTGTCCTCGACAGTTTTGGATATCTAGACCATTTCTTTCTAGTTCTTTTAGTATTGAATTTGTTAAATACTCTCCCGTTGTTTCTGTGACGGCAATAAACCCAATTAAATGTTCCTCTATTGCTCCAGTTCCAGTTGAGGAATTGCAAAATCTCAATACTATTGACATTTGTTCAACGCGGCTGATATCCCTGGTACAATCTAGCAAGAAGGCGTAGTATTTTGCTTGTTTAACTCTGTGAATAATTTCTTCAATAACTGATTTAGACATTATTGAAATTAATTCATTTTGGATTTCGTGGCTCAGATAATATTGAGTAAGTTGCTTTTCATTAATACGTCGCATGTGCTCCCGTAGTGTCGGATAATATTTGGACAACAATTTAAACAAATCTATAAAATTGCCACTGAGTCTGCTTTCATTCAAATTAAGGGATTCTCGATGAGCTCTGAATGCCAAATTGTGGGAGGCTAGGTAGTTTATTATATCAATCATTCTTTCAAACAAATTATACCAATACTTTTGTGATTCCTTAATCGATCTCTCGTAATCTTTATCTACTGTTTTTCCGTGTTTGATTCCTTTGTAGAGTTCCATCCATTTAATCATGCATTCCATGTGTTCTTGATTTTGTTCATGTCTCTGCAATATCCGACTCAAATCTTTCCAGTCACAACATCCTTCTTTAACCACCTGCGTCTGCAAATTTGAAAAAAAGTCTACATGGAAAGCAATAAACTTTATCTCGAAAAGTAGAGTAAATTAACCATTTGCGATGTTGAGTTTCGCCGTTACTTAATTTTCGAGTGAAATAAAATTTAGAAAAATGTCTTTTATTTGCATCTATTGGGTAACTTTCATCAGATTTTCCTAGGTCCTGATTGGGTCCGTTTTGAACTAGGTAAACACGCTGCGAATCGTTTATTGGAAATACCCACTTCCCTGGATCGAAGTCTATTAATGACTCTCTTAAATTAATGTCTTGCACTTGATTTTCTGAGTCACACAGCGCTTCATTTTCGAGTTCTTTATCGGGTTCAGACATTTGGATCGTAGCAGATTCGCCCAATGTTGCAGGTAAAACTGTATTAGAACTTTGAAAAAAAGATTCATTTGAATCTAAAGCTGGCTCAGAAACTAAAGTTTCATCAGATGACTCTGAAGCAGTGACACTCGAAGAAGTTTTCTTGAGAAATTTCATCATACTGGAACTCAGAGCTTGGTTGGATAAATCAGTTTCTGCCTTTTTTTTTCTTTTTAATGCACCGGATTCTCTAGTTGGTTCTTCAGACATGATGACTTTTTCGTCTGAAATTATTTTAACATTATACCTTATTTCCAACCATTAAAGTGCTTTTTGCAGAAAGGTGAAACAGCCTAAGTCATTTTTTGAAAATTTTAAACAGAGCAATTTAAGGGTTTTTCGACAAATCAAATGGCATTTAATTGTTTTGAGAAAAAGTTATTTTACAGGTATATTTTTAAATCTTAAATTATAGGTACTATTTTTAAACAGACTCTTTGCATATAGGAGCAAGTTCGTGCGACCCAGTCGTGCATTTTATTATTCTAGATTTAGTGCAAATTACAGAAATGCTAGACAAACTGAATTATTACCAATCTGTTTACAGAAAAAAGACATACATACATTTTAATTAAATTCAACCTAAAATTATTCGTAATCGAAAACTTGAAAAGTTTGACGAACTTCAAAAAATTTAGTGAATTGAATTTATCTAATGTTATCGGTTTGAAAAAAAAAACCGTGAAACTTTTGAATTTAAATACCTACTAACATAGCATTATTTCGTAGAGTAGACGATATAAAAAGTTTTTTGTTAAATCTAGGAACAGGTAAATTTCTTTGCGTTCACATAATGTCAAACATCACAAATCACACACCAGATATCTACGTCATTTTTAAGTAGTTTTTTTCTGTAATCCTCACAAAAAAGGTCACCGCTGTAGTCGCCGGCGCCATGCAGTCGTCGTTGTCTTTTTGCGAGGCCTCCTTAGGCGCGAGGACCCCTCAAGCGCGAGGCCGCCGGCGGGCGCCGACACCGCCGACGCCTCGCTCCGCCACTGGTTTCAACATTCGTACAAGAAGAATCTGCGAGACATCTTGTACAACATCCAAAGAATGAAAGTATCATTCAAGTATCAGAATTCAAAATTTTGTCTTAGAAAATTGACACAAGTTTTAGTGAAGTCACAAATAAGGGGCTAGGAAATAACCTTTTAAACGGGATAGTTAGGCCCGAGATCATGACTAAATAAAAATGATAATATCGACGATTCTATTAAGGTTTAAATGTTAAGCTCGATACAACGCAAATAAATACGTTCAATAATTGAAAAACACTAAGTCCAGTTTTCCAGAGTGAGATTAAAGTTATAAAACCGAGTTAACTCATGAAATTTGGTGAGTTAACTCAGGATTAACTGCACAGATGCTTTTGATGTTTTATCCACCGAGTTTGTTCCGAAAATTGAAACTCTGAATTCGACCTCAGAATCATTGTTCGATACATTTTGGTTTTTTAAGATGTTCAATAAATAAATAAATTCGCTATGTTTGAGCCTCCTACATAAATTGTTGGTGATTTTTGGAAAAATAATATTTCATTTCACTTCAAATTGTGAGAATATTATACATCTATTCAAGACCGAAAGTAGTTGTGGAAGGAATCGTTAGTAATCGTTACTTTGTAACGATTACTTGAAGTAATCAAAGTAATCGAGTACATTTCTGAGTAACGATTACCAGTTTTTGTACCGATTACCAGTAACGATTACTAACGATTACCAGGAACGATTACTTTGAGTACTTTGATTACTTTGATTACTTTGATTACTTTGATTACTTTGATTACTTTGATTACTTTGATTACTTTGAGTACTTTGATTACTTGATTACTTTGATTAATTCGATTACTTTTCGTTTCTATTGGATTCGATTACTTTTGATTACTTCGGGATTTGATCACCCTTGGGTTTTGGATCAGGATTGGATTGCAGGAGGGAACAAAATATTCTCAGCACAGGGTGGTCCCAAAAAATGTCACTTTCTTATTCTCTGAGCGATTTCGATGAAATTGACACAAGTAATAGCTGAGGCAGAATTATGAACGAAAAAAATATTTTCAGCATAGGGTGGTCCCAAAAAATGTCACTTTCTTATTCTTTGACCGATTTCGATGAAATTGACACAGGTTATAGCTGAAGCAGAATTATGAACTAACAAAATATTTTCAGCACAGGGTGGTCCCAAAAAATGTCACTTTCTTATTCTTTGACCGATTTCGATGAAATTGACACAGGTTATAGCTGAGGCAGAAATATGTACGAAAAATGTATTTTCAGCACAGGGTGGTCCCAAAAAATGTCACTTTCTTATTCTTTGATCGATTTCGATGAAATTGACACAGGTTATAGCTGAGGCAGAATTATGAACTAACAAAATATTTTCAGCACAGGGTGGTCCCAAAAAATGTCACTTTCTTATTCTTTGAGCGATTTCGATGAAATTGACACAGGTTATAGCTGATGCAGAATTATGAACGAAAAAAATATTTTCAGCATAGGGTGGTCCCAAAAAATGTCACTTTCTTATTCTTTGACCGATTTCGATGAAATTGACACAGGTTATAGCTGAGGCAGAATTATGAATGAAAAAATATTTTCAGCACAGGGTGGTCCTAAAAAATGTTACTTTCTTTTTCTTTGAGCGATTTCGATGAAATTGACACAGGTAATAGCTGAGGCAGAATTATGAACGAACAAAATATTTTCAACACAGGGTGGTCCCAAAAAATGTCACTTTCTTATTCTTTGAGCGATTTCGATGAAATTGACACAGGTTATAGCTGATGCAGAATTATGAACGAAAAAAATATTTTCAGCATAGGGTGGTCCCAAAAAATGTCACTTTCTTATTCTTTGACCGATTTCAATCAAATTGACACAGGTTATAGCTGAAGCAGAATTATGAACTAACAAAATATTTTCAGCACAGGGTGGTCCCAAAAAATGTCACTTTCTTATTCTTTGACCGATTTCGATGAAATTGACACAGGTTATAGCTGAGGCAGAATTATGAATGAAAAAATATTTTCAGCACAGGGTGGTCCTAAAAAATGTCACTTTCTTTTTCTTTGAGCGATTTCGATGAAATTGACACAGGTAATAGCTGAGGCAGAATTATGAACGAACAAAATATTTTCAACACAGGGTGGTCCCAAAAAATGTCACTTTCTTATTCTTTGACCGATTTCGATGAAATTGACACAGGTTATAGCTGATACAGAATTATGAACGAACAAAATATTTTCAGCATAGGGTGGTCCCAAAAAATGTCTCCTTCTTATTCTTTGAACGATTTCGATGAAATTGACACAGGTAATAGCTGAGGCAGAATTATGAACTAACAAAATATTTTCAGCACAGGGTGGTCCCAAAAAATGTCACTTTCTTATTCTTTGACCGATTTCGATGAAATTGACAAAGGTTATAGCTGAGGCAGAATTATGAATGACAAAATATTTTCAGCACAGGGCGGTCCTGAAAAATGTCACTTTCTTATTCTTTGAGCTATTTCGATGAAATTGACACAGGTTATAGCTGAGGCAGAATTATGAACTAACAAAACATTTTCAGCACAGGGTGGTCTCAAAAAATGTCACTTTCTTATTCTTTGAGCGATTTTGATGAAATGGACACAGTTTATATTTAGTTGAGGCAGAATTATGAACGAAAAAAATGTTTTCAGCACAGAGTGGTCAAAAAAAAATGTCACTTTCTTATTCTTTGAGCGATTTCGATGAAATTGACACAGGTTATATCTGAGGCAGAATTATGAATGAAAAAAATATTTTTCAACACAGGGTGGTCTCAAAAAAAGTCACTTTCTTGTTTTTTGAGCGATTTCAATGAAATTGACACAGGTAATATCTGAGGCAGAATCATGAATGAAAAAAATATTTTTCAACACAGGGTGGTCCCAAAAAAATTCACTTCCTTATTCTTTGAGCGATTTCGATGAAATTGACACAGGTTAAAGCTGAGGCAGAATTGAATCGAAAAAAATATTTTCAACACAGGGTGATTGCAAAAAATGTCACTTTCGTTGTTCTTTGAGCTATTTCAATGAAATTGACACAGGTTATAGTTCCCGAAAATTCTGTTTAAAAAAACTTATATTATAAAAGTGAATCGGGATAAAATCAAACAATTCTTTTGCTATTTATAGGGTGAATTGGGGTAAAAGCAAGAAAATGATATTCGATTTAAAAAATTATTTTTGTGATTGAAATGTAATTTCACCGTATAAATGGAAATATTTTTGAAAAAATATCCATCAGTTCACTTCTAAAAAATGCCCTTTCAAACAGACCTCAAATTTTTAACATCGCCTACCACTTAACGTCTTTCTCCACTGCACCCTATAAATATAAATTTTTTAAATAAAATTGTTGCAAGGCAATCCCCGATAAATACCTTTTCAATCACAAAAAAAAAATTTTAAATCGAATATCATTTTTTTGATTTTATCCCAATTCACCCTATAAATAGCAACTTCTTGAAGAAAAAATATCTTTTAAGCCATCCCCGAGAAATGACCTTTTAATTGATTGATTTTATCCCGCTTCACCTTTATAATATCAGTTTTTTAAACAAAATTTTCGCGAACTATAACCTGTGTCAATTTCATTGAAATAGCTCAAAGAACAACGAACGTGACATTTTTTGGAATCACCCTGTGTTCAAATTATTTTGTTCCTTCGGCATTTTGATTCAGCCATTACCTGTGTCAATTGCATCGAAATCGCTCAAAGAATAAGAAAGTGACATTTTTTGGGACCACCCTGTGCTGAAAATATTTTTTTCGTTCATTATTCTGCCTCAGCTATAACCTGTGTCAATTTCATCGAAATCGGTCAAAGAATAAGAAAGTGACATTTTTTGGGACCACCCTGTGCTGAGAATATTTTGTTCCCTCCTGCAATCCAATCCTGATCCAAAACCCAAGGGTGATCAAATCCCAAAGTAATCAAAAGTAATCGAATCCAATAGAAACGAAAAGTAATCGAAGTAATCAAAGTAATCAAAGTACTCAAAGTAATCAAAGTAATCAAAGTAATCAAAGTAATCAAAGTAATCAAAAGTAATCAAAGTAATCAAAGTAATCGTTTGGCAGACCGAGTCCGGGTACCGGGTCCGAGATTCGAGTATAAAATGCTCGGTATGGATAATTTATTAAAGATATAGTTGTTGTCGTTGGAAGCCTATAACTTTGGTTTTAGTTGTCCGATCTTCAAGGTTGAGGTATTTAAATAAACGAGAAATAATAGGCTTCTTATGGAGTTTTTTTTTCTTAAATGGATTTTTTAAAGGAAGGGTTTGGGGGGGGGTGTTAAAATCAATTTTAAGTTATGCGCAAATATGAATCGATCGAATAGCACACATCTACTCGATATGTGGATTGGCTTCACGTTCCACTGATGCGTTCAGTTACGCTTGTTTTATTGAACGCAACAAGCAACGGTTTGTGGCCATATCGTACGAAATTTGGATTGAAGTTGAACCTGGCAGACTGTTTTGTGAAAACTCTGTCTCTCCTTCTGAAATAGGAAACGGAAATCTGGTTTGCAAAGTTCTTTTCATATTTATTTTGTTTGTGCAAAGCTAAAAGTGCGACAAAAGTATTTGTAATTTTTATATGATAAAAGTAATCAAAGTAATCACTCAAAAGTAACGATTACTTCGGAAAAAGTAACGAATGTAACGATTACTTAAAAGTAACGACATTTTACATCACTAACCGAAAGGCTTACTGCATAGAAAATTTGGAATTGGTGGTTGTCAACTACCCCAAATAAATTACATTAACCACTTGAAAGCACAGTTTTCAGGTGCCAGGCGAGTTTGTGAAGTTAGCCCCCCTTTTTTTGAATTCGTTATTTTTGAAAGTTGTTCCAGGTTGTTCTCAATTTGTTCCGCATTGTTCCAAATTTTTTTTGAAAAATATTCAAAAAAGGGGGGTTTAAGAACCAAAGAAAAAGGGGTTTTCGAAAATCGAATTTTTGAAAATTGTTCTAGATTGTTCTAGTTGTTCTGAACATTGTTCCAAGTTTTTGGATCTCTATAGTAAAAATTTCAAGAGTTTTGGCCAAAATTCGAAAAAAATTCTAGCCCCCCTTTTTTAACTTCTTATTTTTTTTTTAGTTTTAAAAAGTCTTCTTAACATTGTTCCAAAAAACTAAAGCTGTCAAAGGCCTATTTTTAAAGATAAGGCCTTCAAAACCTTTTTTTCAAAAACGCGAAAATTGGCTCTCCAAATTTTTTTTTTTAAAGAACCTTTGATTCATATTTTTTGATCATAACTAAATGTGTTAAGAAAATATTGTGTCCCTAAATTTATAAAATCACCCTAAAATCAAATTTAAAAAAAAGATAACTCCTTTAAATGAAAATATCCTATTATCCTTGCCCTGGCCCCCCTTTTCAGAAATAAATTATTCAAAAAATTGTTCCAGGTTTTTCTAGGGCTGTTCTAATTTGTTAAAGAATTTCGTTTCATAATATTGATTTTTACTATAAAAAATTTCAAAAAAATCGCCCTCACCCTCCCTGCTCCAAAATCAAAAATCCAGAAGTTGTTCCAAGTTCAGAATCGCTCAAACCCAATTGTCCCAAACATTCGTCCAAAAATATTGAAAATTGAAGATTTTAAGTCGAAAAAACACTTTGAATGAAAAAATTCTATTATCCTTGCTCTGGCCCCCCTTTTCAGAAATTTCAAAAAAAGTGGGGCTAACTTCACACACTCGTACCAGGCCAAATATCATATTATGTTCAATTTTAATTTGAAAAACTTTTTTTATCAGGTGGCAGTTGAACATAGACCAAGTGTCTTCTGAGCCATTGCACTGCGCTTGCGCTACCGAAATCACGAGATCAGGTCCAACCCAGAATATTAATTTCGATACAAAATAGATTTTTAATAAAATCGCAAGTCTTTTTTAAGCAAAAAAAAAAAAGATTTCCCTTATATTTTTAAAACATTTGTTATTTCTGGTTATAAGAACAATTTTTGTTTAAAATCTTCTAGATAATATTAAAAAACTGCTTTCTGTCAAGTTTAATGAAAATCGACTTAGTCATTTTAAAAATTTAATTACACAATATTATTAAAAATGTATCAATCAATTTTCATTTAAAAATGATCAAAATAAGTAGAACCGTTTTCGAGAAAAGCGAAAATCAAAAAAATTTTTATTTGGAGGGTGCAGTAGATAGATAGATAGATTGGATTTTTATTTTTATCTTTAAATGTCAAATTTTAAATTACAATATTTTATTTACAAAAAATCATTAGGGGAGAGTGGGTACGAAAGTGACTTTTTTGACATTTCGTGCCACAATTTGATAACCAATAATATCAATATCAAAATGAAACATAGTGCATATTGATGAATGAACATCTAGCTACAGTTAAATACTAATTTGGTTTCCAATTTTGTCTTTGATTTAAATGTATGACTTGAAAAAGAAGGCCAGGTCAAATGTTACAATCGTCCTTTTCGGTGTGCTGATTGTAACATGCTGAAAGGACGGTTGTAACACCATTTAAATATATGAAGAAAAATCTAAAATCGTGTCTAGACTTAGAATTTAATTCTAAGCCAATGCCATAAATTACTTATGCATTATTATAAAATAAATTAATGCCAATACAAAATCATTCTAATTCACTGTTGATAAATAGATGGATTTATGTAACATTATTTCGAATTTATTTAAAAAAAAAACTATTCTGCTCTCTATCTCCAGCTGTTGAATAAGCCAAGTCATCCAAAACTGTGTGTGGACGGTTGTAACACAAATAATTATGTTTTAATTTGTGCTTGTAATAGGTGATTTTTTAAGAGGTTTAGAACTTTTTTTAAAAAAAAAACACAAAAAATTCAAAAAAATGAATGAAATATTTATTTGAATCGATAGTTTCAACCTTGCAATTTAATGTTTAAAGATAATTTCATGCAAATGTTGACCGCGGCTGCGTCTCAGGTAGCCCATCCGCTGAGTCTAATTTTGGCATACTCTTTCACACATATCGGCCGGTATCTCACGAATGAATGCATGGATGTTGGCTTCCAGTGCGTCAATCGAAGCGGGCTTGTCCCTATAGACATTAGCCTTGACATACCCCCACAAAAAATAATCTAATGGTGTCAAATCGCACGATCTAGGCGGCCAATTGACCGGCCCGAAACGTGAAATTAACTGTTCACCAAACTCGCCTCGCAATTGCGCCATTGTTTCGCGTGCTGTGTGGCATGTGGCACCGTCTTGTTGAAACCACATATCATGCAAGTCAAGAACTTCCATTTCGGGCATAAAAAAGTTTGTTATCATCGCTCGGTAGCGATTCGCATCATCTTTGAAGAAATATGGCCCAATAATGCCGCTGGCCCATAAACCGCACCAAACAGTGGCTTTTTCGGGATGCATTGGTAGCTGTTGCAATGCTTCTGGCTGATCTTCACTCCAAATGCGGCAATTTTGCTTATTTACGTACCCATTCAACCAAAAATGAGCCTCATCGCTGAACACAAGCAGCGCGCGATGAACATTTCGAACCGAGCACGAATTTTGATAGTAAAATTCAATAATTTGCAAGCGTTGTTCATTTGTAAGACGATCCATGGTTAAATTGCAAACCAAACCGAAGCTGTTTGACAGTGACACAAGGTACTAAACACACGTCAGCTGTCAAAACTAGTGTTGCCAAAACCAAACCAGCCAAAAAATCACCCGTTATTATGTTACAAACGTCCACACAGAAATTGTTACAACAGCCCACCCAACGCTTTTTTATATTAAAAATCATATTACGAATGAATGAGTATGACTATAGTAAAAATATTTACTCTATTCGATTCTAGAAATATTGGAGCACGGTATAAGGTTGCATCCATTCATTGAATTGTTTATTTTTTCAAGAAATTTACTGAAAAAACTCAAGACCAAAAAAATTACGTTTTCACTAAAATTTCACATTTTCGGCTTTTGTTGGTACATTCGACTGTACTGACTTTTGAATTTTTGTGGATGCATTCAGAACTTAATTGCACAGAATTGTGCATTAAAAAATGAAAGCACACAGTTCTAGTTTTTCGTAAAAATTGAATGTTACAACCGACCCACCGTTACGTTCGTACCCATTCTCCCCTACAGCATGGCTTTGCCGTCTGCCTGATTGACAATTCTTTTTGAATATACTAGTTTTATTATTTATAACAATTGTTTTTTTGGGAGGTTCAATATTAGAACTATTTTTTTATATTGAAAGGCAGATATTTTTTTTAAAATCTATATGGAGCCGATTTTGAAAAAAATAAGATTTTCCTTTTTGTCCAAAAAAAATTGTATTACAGGACAGGTATCTACCGTTATTTTTGGTTCTAAAAAGTGAAAAAAATCGTGACGGGAGACGCGACCCACTTATTTTGTCTTTCTTATCATCGTAATGTTAAGTTTGATCAAAATCTCGATTGCGTTTTTTTGCGAATCGATAACTTGCCATATAGTAACCTACAAACATATCGCAATTAAAAGATGTTACGTTCGAATTGGTTAACATACATATCTCCATAATTTAAAAAAAAATAACTTTTGCCGATGCCATATTAAAAGATTGAGCTTCTACTTAACTTCTTGACGAAAGTTATATACCAGGTCCTGATGGTATACCATCTTCTATTTTGAAAAAATGTGTAAGTTACTTGTCGTTGGCTTTATCTATTCTTTTTAACTGTTCACTTTCTTCTTGTGAATTTCCATCTATTTGGAAAAGGTCTTTTAAAATCCCTCTTCATAAGAAAGGAAAGAAGGATGAAATTGAAAACTATAGACCTATTGCTAGATTGTCGGTTATCCCAAAACTTTTTGAGGCTATTATTTGTGAAACTCTATGTTTTTATGTTAAATCAATTATTGCCCCAAATCAACATGGTTTTACCAAAGGCCGGTATACTGTCACTTTTTTAATGGAATTGGCAGAAAATTGTATTTACTCATTTAAAAATAAGAAACAAGAAGATTGTATCTTCACAGATTTCAGTAAGAAATGTACGACATTCATCTACAAGTTCATAACAACATACACATTGCAATCATTAGCCACATCACTGACAAAATTGAACAACAATTATGCAAAATCACAACAAAAATAATTAAACAACAGAAATTTAAAATACGTAAACTTTCAGAAAAACAAATCAGTGCTCAAAACATAATTCATAAACATAAATTTTACCCTAGAATAGTTAATTGCACAAAAATACATTTAACTGAACCAGAAACAAACTTCCTGGGCAAAGGTCTAAAGTTCAACTTACCAAAGGTAAACAAAAATGAAATTATTAGAGAAGTAAACAATACAGAAGCGGCCATAAAAACGATCCCAAATAATGAAACACAAAATGAAATAAGAGTAATCTTAAACAAAAAACTCAAAAAAACGTTAAAAAACAATCAAAAAAACACCAACATACCATAATAATTACAAAAAGAACATTAAAATCACAAAAAACATAAAAGAGAAGCTAAAACAAAACGACGCAATAATTACCAAAGCTGACAAAGGGAATACAGTCGTTATATTAGTCAAAAAAGAATATATAAACAAAATAGACATATTCATTTCTCAAAACAACATAGAAATGTTGTCTAATAATCCCACCAAACAGTACGTCAAAGAGATTAACAACGCCATAAACAAATGTAACCATCTTTTTACAAATACAACAAAATACAAACTGAAACAAACAAACGCAAAAGCACCGCAGTTCACAGGTCTGCCAAAAATACACAAAGAAGGTACTCCGATCAGACCATTAATCAACTACATGACAGCACCAAGTTATAAAGTTGACAAAAAATTACAAAAATTGATAAAAAAGAATATAAAACTAACAAATGATAATAGCCTAAACAATTGCTCAAATCTTATCGAAAAATTAAAAGATATAAACATAAGACCGACACACAAAATGATCTCTTTCGATGTAACAAATATGTATACTAACATACCTGTTGAAGAAACAACAAAAATTATACAAGAAAACCTCGAAACAACCGCAAAAATCAACAAAGAACAAATAGATGAACTCATTACAATACTGACAAATTTTATACACAAAAAGAAGGCTTAGCAATGGGTTCACCACTTAGCGGAATAATGGCAGACATATACCTGAACCATTTCGAAAATAAATACATATTATCAAATTATAATAAACAGCATCAAAAAATCATATCATATTCGAGATATGTTGACGATACATTTATAATATTTGACGGAACTCACAGACAAATAGACTTACTAAAGAAATACATTAACAGCATTAACAACAAGATACAATTCACAGCTGATTTTTTAGCTGGTTTGGTTTTGGCAACACTGGTTTTGACAGCTGACGTGTGTTTAGTACCTTGTGTCACTGTCAAACAGCTTCAGTTTGGTTTGCAATTTAACCATGGATCGTCTTACAAATGAACAACGCTTGCAAATTATTGAATTTTATCAAAATTCGTGCTCGGTTCGAAATGTTCATCGCGCGCTGCTTCCATTTTATGATCGGCATTCTCGACCTTCTGAGCAGTCTATTCGGAAGATTGTGACCAAATTTCGCACCAAATTTACTTTGTTGGACATTAAACCACCAACACGTTTACGTACTGTGCGTAGTGAAGAAAATATTGCGGCCGTATCAGCTAGTGTGACAGAAGACCGCGAAATGTCGATTCAGCGCCGTTCCCAGCAGTTAGGCCTTTGTTACAGCACTACGTGGACAATTTTGCGGAAGGATTTTGGCGTAAAGCCTTTTAAGATACAGCTGGTGCAAGAACTAAAGCCAGCCGACCTACCACAACGCCGAATTTTTGGTGAATGGGCTCTTGGAAAGCTGGCCGAGGATCCGCTTTTTTATGGAAAAATTGTGTTCAGCGATGAGGCTCATTTTTGGTTGAATGGGTACGTAAATAAGCAAAATTGCCGCATTTGGAGTGAAGATCAGCCAGAAGCATTGCAACAGCTACCAATGCATCCCGAAAAAGCCACTGTTTGGTGCGGTTTATGGGCCGGCGGCATTATTGGGCCATATTTCTTCAAAGATGATGCGAATCGCAGCGTTACTGTCAATGGTGAACGCTACCGAGCGATGATAACAAACTTTTTTTTGCCCGAAATGGAAGTTCTTGACTTGCATGATATGTGGTTTCAACAAGACGGTGCCACATGCCACACAGCACGCGAAACAATGGCGCAATTGCGAGGCGAGTTTGGTGAACAGTTAATTTCACGTTTCGGGCCGGTCAATTGGCCGCCTAGATCGTGCGATTTGACACCATTAGATTATTTTTTGTGGGGGTATGTCAAGGCTAATGTCTATAGGGACAAGCCCGCTTCGATTGATGAACTGGAAGCCAACATCCATGCATTCATTCGTGAGATACCGGCCGATATGTGTGAAAGAGTATGCCAAAATTGGACTCAGCGGATGGGCTACCTGAGACGCAGCCGCGGTCAACATTTGCATGAAATTATCTTTAAACATTAAATTGCAAGGTTCAAACTATCGATTCAAATAAATATTTCATTAATTTTTTCGAATTTTTTGTGTTTTTTTTTAAAAAAAGTTCTAAACCTCTTAAAAAATCACCCATTAGAAATAGAAAATAGCATCAACTTTTTAGATTTAAACATTACAAAACAAAATAACAAATTGAAATATAAAATTTACAGAAAACCAACTAATACAGATATAACTATACATAAAGAATCATATCACCCTTATTCACAAAAGATGGCAGCATACAACGCATTTATTAACAGACTTTTAATAATCCCAATGGATAAACAAGACTACATAAAGGAACTCGACATCATGAAACAAATAGCAACATCGAACGGATATAACGCAGAAATAATTGACAAATTATTAATAAAACGTAAATAGAAAATCAAGAACAAATACAAAAACAACAACAGTACAGACACAAAATTCACAGCGATAGAGTACACAAACATTTTACCAAACGATAAGAAATGAATTCAAGAAACACAAAATTAACGTAACTTTCAAAACAAATAATAACATTCAAAAATTACTACAACCAAAGAATGAAATCAACATAAGTCCTTGCACAGGAGTATATTAAATAAAATGCAACGATTGTGATAAATATTACATTGAACAAACAGGCAGGAATTTCAAAGAAAGGTTTTCAGAACACATCCCTAAACAAAACACAAAATCTAACTACGCGCTACATCTAATGGACAACAATCATAACTACACAAATCTTGACACAAACCTCAGCCCAATGCATCTATGCAAAAAAGGAAGACTATTGGATGCATTAGAGGAATTCGAAATATACAAATCAAACAAACAAGAACAGGACAAACTTCTCAACGACAAATTAATATTAAAAACGAACGCATTATATGACACTGCAATACAATTTTACGCACGTTAAAATTGGCCTATGCCAAACAATTATAGGCTTATCAAACAGAGCTACTAACGTCAAGATGACAACAGGGATAGCAGAAAAAAAAACAGACTAAATCAAAATAAAAAGATATTAAGTAGCAGAGCAATCATTTCTTATAGGCAAAAACTTTTTCAACCTGAAGATGGAACAATGATTCCGAAACGCGTCGAAAAATAACAAAAAAAAAACTTAAGTTGTGATATTAGTTGTTAATAAATAAATTTATTGAAACTTTAAAGATTTTTCTTTTTCATATATATCAAATTCAGTAAGGCATTTGACAAACTCTCACACCGAGTGTTGCTTTTCAAATTAAGGAAGCTGGGATTTAGTGAACAATTTGTAATTTGGCTTCAATGTTATCTATTCGATAGATCTTATTTAGTGTTATTCAACTGTTGTGAATCAAAAAATTTTAAAGTTAACTCTGGAATACCACAGGGTAGCCATTTGGGTCCGATCCTTTTCATTTTATTTATAAATGTCTTACCGTCTGTGTTGAAGTATTCTAAATGCCTCATTTATGCAGACGATGTAACAATCTTCAAAACCATTTCAAATACTCGTGATTGTGAAGAGTTGCAGTGTGACTTAAATTCGTTTTTTGACTGGATTGTTCGTTATTATTTGTGCCTTAACATCGTTAAATGTAAGACTATGAGTTTGACGAGAAAGTTGTCAATAACTTCATTTAATTATTCTCTTTAACAGCATACTATTATCACGAGTAAGTGAGATGCCTGTCCTTGGTGTTTTACTTGATCAGAAACTTGAGTTCATCTCACATAAATCAACTTAATATCTAATGAAGCCAATTCAATTCTTGGTATGATAAAGAGAGAGTCAAGGCAATTTTGCGATCCCTTCGTTACCAAACAGCTTTTTATGACGTTTGTTAGGCCTATATTCTTGAATATGCTTGTCAGGTTTGGTCACCCCATTAGCATTGTCATAGGTGCAAGAAAGATTCCTGAGGTTTGCACTCAGAGGGTTAGGCTGGGTAAATCCTTATGATCTCCCACCTTACCATAATAGACTGAAACTTATTGAAATGCCTAGTCTTGAGAACAGACGATCGTATTTATGTTTTGTCTTCATTGTAAAACTGTTAAACGGAAAAATAGACTCTTTGCACCTTCTGTCTCGTATAAACTTGAATATTCCACAAAGAAACTTAAGGAACTTGTCCGAATGTCTGCATATTTCAAACTATCGGACCAATTATGAACGTTTTTCCCCCTTAAATAAAATGTTTAATTTACTTAATATTTTCAATAATATATATACATTAACTTGTTTGATCAAAACATAATTTTCACAAGTAAATTTAAATCAACTTTTTTTTCAAATATATAAATTGTACTTAATACTTGTAAAGCTAGTAATTAGCTAAGTTGTAAATAAATAAACTTCTAAACACTTTTAAAAACAAAAATATTATTTTCACGACTAGCTACTGCCTCTTTCAATGAAGTGAAAATTCTCGAAAGTCGAAAAGTAAAACTTGTCATGAATTATTGCCTCTCAGTTTAGCTGTTCGGTTTTGTCAGAAAATTGTATATGTTCCCCCTACACAGGAATGGTTGAGAGTCGAAAGTTACTCTAGGTCCAGGTTCTACACGAGCTGTCACGCCACTAAATTTACTTTACTTATTTGTTCTACTTTATTTTGTTTAAGTTTGTTTTATGAATATTTTTACTTCGACAAAATTGAGCAGGAATTAAATGAACAAAATTAATATCTTTGATTCATCGATTTTTTTTTATCTTCGGTTTGTAATACTGGTGCATTTTTGTTAAAAAATCCATTTCCATACAAAAAGTTTAAAAAATAAAATTTTCGTTTTATAAACAAACTTTTGACTCTTTCAATATTTTCTAGTTAAATATATACATCATGCATATTCAATGTGTGGTAACACATAGTTGTTAACCAGAGCACAAGAGCAAGTTTGTGCGTTCAAGTCTTGCCCTATAGAGAAAGTACAAATCTTATCCAATATAACGGGTGTTTTTTTTAGACGTGTGGTTTTCAATCTGGCAATACTTTTTTTCTAAGTTGGTCTTTTTGACAGCTGTCACTTGATTTATGCTCAGTTTGGTTTGTCATTTCATAATGAATAGACATACTTCTGGACAACGATTTCAAATCGTGCAATTTAATTTTGAAAATCATGGTTCTGTTCGAAATACGTATCGCGCACTACGTCTATTTTACGATAATGTCACTTTTGGTTAAATGGATACGTCAATAATCAAAACTGTCATATTTGGAGTGATCATAATCCGAAATTATATGTTGAGACACCGTTACCTCCGCAAAAACTGATTGTTTGTTGTGCCCTATGGGCAGAGGGAATCATTGGTCCATATTTCATAAAAAATGCAGCCGGACATAATGTTACGGTCAATGGAGAACGCTATAGAGCCATGATTAATTAATTTTTCGTGCCTGAATTGGAGGATGTTGATGTGGACTACATTTGTTTCCAACAAGACGATGCTTCATGCCATACAGCCAAAGAAACAATCAATTTATTGAAGGAAACTTTTGGTGAGTGCATTATCTCGCGTCGCGTCGTGGGCCTGTGGCGTGGCCTCTGAGATCGTGCGATTTAACACCGCTGGACTATTTTTTGTGGGGTTATGTGAAGTCGCTTGTCTATGCAGATAAGCCCGAGACGATTGACGCCTTTCAATAGAATATTCGGAGCGTTATTGCTGACATACGGCCCCAATTGCTGCAAAAAGTGGTAGAAAATTGGGCCTCTCTGCTAGAATTTATTCGAGCCAGCTGCGGCTGCCACTTTCCAGAAATCATTTTTAAAACATAATGGCAAACCCTTATCTTTATAATAAAGCTAAATTCTTGGCCATAAGAATAAATTATATGCGTTTTATTTCCTCTTGCAAACCACATGTCTAAAAACAAACACACTTTATTTTGTTCTGTATTTTAAAACAAGTTTTTCGCTTTTGTAGCTTTTTTTTTTAACGAACCAGTTTTTTACTCAGAACATATTTTGATTTTTTATTTAACCAAAACCCAGATAAATGTTCATAATTACGAGTACACATGATAATCTGTGAAGTTAAAACATCACCAATTTTAAAACCTAAAATGATATAAAATGCAATATTTTAATTTATTATATGCTTTTCGATTTAATTCAGTGCACAAAGCTGACTTTTATTACAGTAGGTAGGTATATCCATAATATTTTCGAATATTTTTAACTGTACATTCGCTGTCTCACCAGCTCAGCTCCATTAAAGGTCATCTCGATAAGCCATCGCACTAAACTATACAGAAAACAGCATAATAACAACTATCAGCCTATAGCTGAATCTTCCATCATCAGAGAGATGATACATCTTAATTAAAGATCTAGAAGCCTCCGCCTGGTGCTGGGTAATTTAATTACTTACTCTACAACACTATACACATCAGAGGCGTCTTTATTGCTCGACCATCAGTAATGGCTTTTTGAGAGTCAGATTGCTGCAGTTGCCTGTAATCTCAAAATATGGTCAATTGAGTGATTATTTTAGTTCAACATGTTCATGATGGGCTTGATGTTATGCTTACCAAATGGGGTTTTTATTATAAAATGAACTGTCCCGAAAACAAATGGTTTTTTTTGACAGATATGTAGCTATGTCTCTCTCTCTCATTAATAAAATGAAATTTTGCCAAAAATTTACATAAGCAGTGCCATATTTTTGCAACTGAACTGATTAACAATTTTGGGACAAGTGTCAATAATCGGTTCCTTGAGAGCATGAATACTGTATGTACGAGTGTTGACTTTGGGGCTTAAATTTTTCGCGGGTTGTTCGGAAGACCTGCGATTTAAAATAGATTCAAAGAAAGAATTTTAAATGCGTTAAATCACACTATCTTGGTGGCCAGTACATGTCACTCTTTTTCGGGATGCATTCGGTGCTGGTGCGTATCTCGTGTGCATTGTTGTCGCCCCAAATCCGAAAACCAAATATTTATAGCTTGTGCATAATAAAAGAATATGAAGAAAAATTGAAAAGAAAAATTCTGCTGTTTAAGTGTAGCGACTGAATACAATTCAAGTTAAAAGTTCAAAAAAGCTTAACTCCATAAATGATGCGTTTCGCCCAGGTACGATAGTTGGACTCATCATCAGTTAGATGGCTATCGTACCTTTCTTAGACGCAAATTGGTATCGATGTTTACCGACTGATATAAAAATATGAGCTCATTTGAACTTTTGACTTGAATTTAGCTTGTTTATAATTACATCCATTTATCCAAAAATGGACCTAGTTGGTTAAAAAAGTTGTTGCAAGGATACAAATAACGTATTGCGAGGAACGTTTCTCAAACGGATCCCTGATTTCGAAATTGTGATGGTTTGCACACATTGTTCAACGCTATAACCTTCCATACTGAATTGCCATGCACTATAATCTTAATATAATAAACGATAAAACAAAGTCGGGTTAGTTACACCATTTATAACTCAAGAACAGCTGGACTGATTTTAATGATTTCTAGGTCGCCGCAACATAATAACAAATTTTTATAAACGGCTAAAATACAAGTGTTTTTTAACTATAGAAGGGGGGTCTATCTCCCTTTAGTTTAGCCGGGAGGGGCAATTTTCTAAAAAAAATGTTTTAAAATTAAAAAAAAAAAGATTTGAAAACATGGGCAACACTTAAATTACAAAATTATATGTTTTCTACAAGCCAGAAACTTGTTTATCATTTGTTTCAAAATAGTTCTTTGTGGTACTCGTTAAAAAAAAAAATATTTTCAAACTCAAAATTTATCAAAAAAATGTTTTTTTTTAAACTTTAGGTACTGTTTTTTTATTCAAAGTTGTGAAATTAAGTACAAAATTGGTTTAAATTATTTGATGTCTCTAAAAATTCTTAGTGGAACACTAAAAACTAGAAAAAAATAAAAATTGAAAAAAAGTAGTTTTGGTAATTTTTAATTTTTTTTCATAAACTTGACATAAAACCATCTAGTTTTTTTAAGAATTTGATTAAAAATTTATAAAGACATCTGATAATTATAGCCAATTAAGTATTTAATTTCACAACTTTGAATACAAATAGTAACTTTTTTTTTAATTTTTTTTTTTTTGATAAATTTTGAGTTTGAAAGTATTTTTTTCAAAAACTATTAACCCAAATAACTAGAATGAAACAAGTAATAAAAGAACAAGCTTTTGGCTTTCAGAAAACATTATAATTTTGTATTGTAAGTTTTGCCGTTGTTTTTAAATCTTTTTTTTTTAATTTTAAGGTATTTTTTTTAGAAAACTGCCCCTACCGCCTAAACGGAGGGAGATAGACCCCTTTCTCATAGTAAAAAAAACGCTTGTATTTTACCGTTCTACAAAAATCAGTTATTATTTTGCGGTGCCCTAGTTATCTTACTCTCCCCGTCTCCGTCCCGAATAGCTGAATAACTATTAAAACATTTTATAAAGTCACTTTGTAGGGTGAAATGGGGTAGAGTGAAAAAGATGTTTCTGATTGAACAAACTCTACCTGCGTTTAAAAGGTAATTCTTAATGGCTACAAAGATATTTTTTTTTAATTTTATTATTTGTAGGTTGAAATGGGGAAAAAGAAAAGAAAATGTATTCGTTTTAAGAAATTAATTTGGTGGGCATACCTATGAAAATTGCTGAAGGGGTATTATTTCTCAATATTTGTAGGGTGAAATAGGGTAAACATAAATAAATGTCCGATTTCCGATTCGTTTTGTATTTGAAAAGTTATATTCTAAGGGGGTCAAAACGAAATGTAGTATCCAATCCCAAAAATTCTGTTCGTGTTTAAAAGGTTATTTTGAAAATAAAGGCTATTTATAGAGTGAAATGGGATAAAAATAAAACAGTGGTTTTCGAATACAAAATTTCTTTCTGTGTTGGGAAAGAAATAAAGGTTGGATGTAAAGGATCATATTTTAACAAATTTAGATTTTTATAACGTGAAGTGGGTTAAAACGCAGAAAGTAGTATGCGATTACAAAAAGTCGAAAATAATATTTTATTTTGTAATTTTTATGCGAACCTTAGATTTGTCTACCCGTGCGAAGCCTTGCGGGCCAACTTGTACAAAATAAAAATTATTTTAACAGATGTTGGTTTAAAAACATATATGGCTGCTATAACATAAGAACGTCCCATTAGTTCGACCCTTTACCAACCTCAAGAGTTGCGAATAGGGTGGCGAATACGTAATTTTATTTTGTATTTTTTTTTTCATTTTTTCTTCGGTGTCAGAAAAATTTTACCTTTCGTGTACCTGACAAAACAAAATGATAGACACGAACAAATAAGTTGGTTACGCAATTCTGTCTGTCTTTACCACGAGATACAGCCCAAACCGCTAAAGCAATTTTTTCCACAGTTTGAGTGCACTAATACTAAATTTTTGTAACTTAAAGTTGAAGTAGTTAACCCCTATTTCATTTTGTTTCAAAATGCGTTTTAATTTAATATCTGTTATCTTATCATTTTCTTCCAGAAAAAAACTACATTCAAATTTTTATTTTACTCCCACCTGGCAACCATTTTCTACATCACAGTACGGATTTAGCCTTACACAATTTTAATTGCAGAGATTTTATGTTTATTTCGTATTAATATGTTTCTGGTCGCCATTAATTCAACATTTTAATGTTCACTCAATCAGTGTTTTCGTGATTGAGTTATAGTAGGTATGAACCCCTGATGCCCTTGAGACGGATGCTACGTTATATACGCTTCGTTGCTAATAGTCAGCTTGGCTCCTGGGCTGGAATCTCAGATCAGGGATGTATCTCAATTTTATTGCTATTTGTCATTTTTGCTCGCTGCTTACCATCAGTGCAGGAAACCATAAAATTCCGCACTTCAGGACGACGCGATGTGAAGGTTGATGAATGAACTGGAGCTCGGCAAAAAAACGAAAAAAAAAAAATCACCACAAAGCTGCCAGAAGGAACTTCTCAGTAGGAGCCAATCCATTTCGAATGTGATTTTTCAACCATATTGGTTGTAACTGTCCAGATTAATGGCGGGCAATTAATTTCGAAGGAAATTAGGATGAACACATTTTGGAAATGTGGTTTCTGCGATTTACGACCTTGCAGACCTCGTGATGCAAAAGGAGCGGCAGTACTTTTCCAAGAAAAGAGGTTTGTATATCTCATTATGGAGAAGGTACCTAATGCTTTATGGTGGATTCAGTTATGGGCGAAGCTACATATTTAGTTCAGCACAAGAGTAACAGTGCATCTCATTAGTTTCTCCTAACAAATAGTTCAAGTAGGCAATTTATTGAGTGAAATCTCTTCCCACCATCGCATCGGCTCACAGCTCCACTGCCCACCAACACCACCACCTCGCACTAATTGGTGACTAAATTATTTGTTCCAAATGCAGACATAGACTTAGTTCGCATTGATTCGTGAATTTAGCCTCCTTTGTGTGTTCAGGTTTACCTTACCTATCCTCTTAAAAGTATCTATACGTTTAGCTATCGCGTATAAAGTTAGGACTGAGCCTGAGTCAAAAGAGGAAACCCACACCTATGTTCACATTATAGTCGTACATAAAAGTCATCTTCTCTAGAAGAGGTCCATTTGAGCTTCTCGAGGCTGTAATAGAATTGATGTGCTGATCGCTGAACCTAGAGAGCTGCGCGCATAATAAAATCAGTGTTAGGTTTGGCCAATAAATAAAATCACTCGCGGATATGGTCAACGTTGTTGTTGTTGTTGTCTCATTTATTGTGCATTCGCTGTCTCTAATAACCATGTAGTTAGAATGGAGGAGTTGATATTGGGTATTTCTTGTACCTATGGCACAAGCTTACCAAGCAGCTGCGGAATATAAAGACATTCACTGATTCATGCTTAAACCCTAAGGAGTAGAGGTTGGGTTGGTCGAATATGTGCTCTGGCACACAAACAAAGACCCAAAACCTCTTAATGGAGATAGTGCAAGACTTATATATGTGGAGCACGAAAGACTTTATGAGAGTAGTGTGTATGTGTAGTGCGGTGGACGATGGTAAAGGAGCTAGCTAGACTAATTCAGAATTAAGACGTTTTGTTATTTCGAGTACTTAGCTGTGACTTATTTATGCTTGCACTATTTTGAATATATCAAAATCAAATAAAAGCTTGTTTAATTTATGTATCGGATCGGTGTGTTGTTTAAAAACGTATTTATTTATTTATTTAATGACATTTTTAATGTTTAAAATGCTTGGAGATATTTTTAGAAACTCTTTTATTTTAAAAAATTATATTTTAAGTCAATAACATCATGTTTTATTGTTTCAGGAGAATCACTTCATTTATATTCGCTTATTGTAATAACGAATTGATTCGTTCGCAAGCTTTTTGATTACCCTCAAACGAATATGGATCCGTATGCTAAGTCGTCCATATACGTTGTTGTTTGTTGACTACGTCCACGGATCCAAAATGGACTAGTTTGCTTGAAGGGGATCTTCAGATTTTTGTCACTGAACGTACCCAATATCTTACCATGCTGACTTCCGTAACATAATGTGCTACACCGTAAAGTGTGACCTAGTAACGCGTCGCACTATAATTTCCCGTTTCACAACCTCTGTTAGCTTAAAACACGACAAGAGGAAGTAAGAAAATTCAGAAATTCAAAGCTCATCGTTAGAACTGAAAATATACAAGGGAATGAATTCCAGGTGAAATCCAGTTAGTCCGCATTTATATTGCCTAATTTGTCCAATGCCGAATATTCTTTGTTGTTGTAATCCTGTGAGATTTCGAGGAACAGCCAACATGTTCCACACGATCTTTCTATTCTCTCTCTCACACGATTACAACAACAACCGGGCATTGTAAATGCGAACTTTGCTAGCATTTTTTCTATTGCTTCAGGTTGCTTTGGGTTTGGTTGGCGCCAGTGATGTCAACTACCTTCTTGTTTGTTTTTATTTCCAAAAGGCATTTTTTCAGTGTTGGAACTTAACTCAGATTAAAATACTATCATTGAAAATTTGAATTATTGATTTTGGGACTGTTGCACTTGTGTTTCACGAAACGATAAATTTAATTATTACGTATTATCAGGGCCGGTCCCAGCCAAACTTGCGCCCTATGCAAGATTTGTAGAAAGCGCCCCTTTTTTATATTTACATCCATACATACATACACTGATACACAGCATGCATAAGACATTTCCACAGGACATTTATCCAGGACGTATAGTCTTTTAATACGTAGTTCTAGTGGGATTGAATGCAACAATGAAAGTGATGTTAGTTAGTGTGAAAGAAATAACTGAGCACATGTGATGGATGTTATTTTGGGATTATTTGAACAAGTTTTGTGGTTAAAATGCAAATGGCAGTACATTTTTTTTTGTTTGCGAAAGTTCAGATTATATTTTCTTGCTCCTGGTAATGCGCCCCCGGAATTTCGCGCCCTGTGGATTTGCACATCTTGCACAAATCGTTAATGAAAACCTCCCAACCAATTTTCGTAATGGATGTGCACCAAGTCTCCTTGATCTGGTTTTTATATCGGATTTGAATCTAATGAAATTTTATAATCAACTTGGTATCCCTGGTATTCCATCGTACCATTATCTGCTATTTGTGCGTTTTGACATATCTTTTGACTCGCGACCTTCTCTTTCTGATTTTATGTATCGGGATTTTAATCGAATCAATCAGAATGAATTATCTGAAGATGCTAAAAGTATGATATGGTCTCTTTGCTGGAACGTGGCTGCAGTAAACCAAAAGATTGAAATTTTTCAATCCATCATCCAGGATCTATTTAATCGTCATGTTCCCTTAAGATCAAAAAGAGTTCAAGACTCTAGGGTTCCGTAGTTTTCTAGACAAATATAGAGAATATTATCAAAATAAGAGATAAATTGTACAACAGATGGCGTCGAAGTCGTATTAGGGTCAATTGGCAAATATACACTATTGCCAGAAACAAAGTAACTGCAGATATAAGAAAAGCAAAAGCCAACTATTTTCCAACAAAACTTAAGCCAAATCAATGTAGTTTTTTCATTTGGAAGAATCTCAAACTCATTAAGAGTTATTGAGAAAACATCTTTCAAGTTTAGTATAGACTAAAATCAACTTGGCCGAGTTCAACGCACATCTGAATATTCAGAATTCTGAATTTTTGAAGGTCTTGATTGGCCAGCTGTCAGAAAAAGTTCTGAAAATTCAGATGACTTCTGACAGCTGGCCAATCAAGAGCTTCAAAAATTCAGAATTCTGAATATTCAGATGTGCGTTGAACTCGGCCCTTTATACTTACTTTCTTAAAAATAATTCTACCAATACTGGAAGCGATAATGAAACAACATGGAATGTGTTTTATTTTTTAGATAATGGTGAATTTCATCTTAATTCTCTTGAATTTCATTGCGTCTCTGAGTTTGAGACAGTAATGGCAATCAATGCAGTAGGTTATATGATGGGGTTTCTCTAAAATTTATCAAAATGATTCTGCCTTATATTTATTATACTTTTACCCACATTATAAATTGCTGTATAATGAGATCTGAATTTCCCGCAATTTGGAAGTACGCTTAAGTGATTCCGATACCCAAAAATTCCAGCAAAAGTAAACCCCAAGACTATAGACCAATAAGTATTCTGCCATGTATGTCGAAAGTTTTGTGTCAACCGACACAAATTACTCTCTTCTTGTCAGTCCGGTTTCCGTAAAAACCATAGCTGTACAACTGCTATTGTAAAAATTCTTGAAGAATTAAGATGTGAATTTGATAATAACAACATTTCAATTTTATGCCTGCTCGATTTTTCAAAAGCTTTTGATAGCGTTGACCACCATGTTCTTTTTAAAAAGCTCAAACATAATTTCTTTTTGCGCAAAAGCTCACTACTTTTAATTTCTAGCTACTTAAGTGAAAGGTTTCAACAGGTGTGTATCAATTCTGGTGTCTCCACGTGTTTGAAGGTTCTGTGTGGTGTTCCTCAGGGGTCCATATTAGGTCCGCTGCTTTTCTCCCTGTTTTTTAATGATCTTCCTGACACTTGTCATAATACGACAATGGATCTCTATGCTGATGATTCATGTTAAGTTCTCAAGACCCGTTGGTCTTATGGAAGACTGTTTAGCAAAGGATAAATGGAGACTTGGAAAGAATATTATGCTTGGGCTCACGTTAACAAGTTACTATTAAAAGCCCAAAAATCTAAGGGGATAATAATCT
Organism: Leucozona laternaria; assembly: GCA_932273885.2. Taxonomy (NCBI): domain Eukaryota; kingdom Metazoa; phylum Arthropoda; class Insecta; order Diptera; family Syrphidae; genus Leucozona; species Leucozona laternaria. The sequence goes on along the minus strand of OW026366.1, from coordinate 263,035,683 downwards.
CTAAGACTCTAATCGACGCTTCTCCGTATACCAGCTCTTCTTTTAAATAATACTGTTGTACCATATGAAGATGAAGTAAATAACCTTGGGATTATTATCAATCGAAAACTTTCTTGTGAAAATCATATAAACATGGTGGCTTACGTCAGCTTTATATCTCATCCAATCCCAAGAAACATTTTTAGCTGCTTAATTGCTTTAATGGGGCTTCCAGAGCAAATGTTAGAGCTTGATTATTTGAGAAAGAGCTCTAGATGCACCCTTAGAGCAAGTGTAGGGCTTGCATACAGCTAATTCATTGAGTTTAAGAGCACATTTTTGCTCGTAACCAGCTTTTTATCAGTGACGAATGGCTATGAAGCTCTTTAATATGTTCATATGAAATCCTAAAAGGAGCACTTTTAACAGATTTTTGTTTGTATTAGTTTGTGATATCCAAATGATAAATAAATATAAAAGTAGCACAACAAAATTCATGTGTGTAATGGTAGGAAGAGTAAAATTCATTTATTGTGATGTCAACAAGCTAGTTATTATTTATTCCTAGAGAAATAATGTATCTAATTAATTTTTTTGCATTAACGTCATTGAATTTTAAGTGCGTGCTTAGTTTTTTCATAAATATTTTGGAGGTACTTCGCAAAATTACAACGCGCCTTCCAAATTATGTATTTTAAGCTGTGAAATGTGAAAAAAAATTAAATTGAACAATGTAAAAATCGGTTAAATAAATTTATCGAAGCACGAAATAAAATGCTTTGTTTACATTGTATTTTATATTTGAAGTGAAGGATTTAAATGTTTTTAAATGAATGAAAACAAATAAATCAAATAATTTTCATTTGTGTCGCCATGTTTTTTATTATGGACAATATGTCTCTTTAATAGAGCTGCAATATCGCTTTGAGAGCAAAGTTACAGTTTTCCATTCAGGGCTTTGTAAAAAATAAGGTGTTTTGAAAAATGAAAGCTCGAGAATGTTAAGTGATACATACTGCTAAATTGTAGAAATAATTTTGAATTCAAAGAGTACTTGCCATTGAAGTGAATAATGTTTTATAAGCACCTTAAATTACTAAAGGAAGTACTTGTGCGACTAAGTCGTAGATTTAATTTTTTTAGGGAACTGCATAGTTAATACATTTTAATAAAAAAAATGTCAATTCCGTGCTTAATTCGAATCTTAATATTTCCCTTATAAATTGAAAGGAATTTGTTTATTTTCCACTGTTTTAAGTTTTCCAGTTGAAATAATTTTTGTTTTAGTTTATAACACCCTATAATATGATTGGGAGAATTGTCTTGAATGAGGATAAGTATTTATTCAGTTCTATATGTGCATTATTGGAGCTCTATTGATGGATTTTTTTGACATCAAATTTTGTGTGAGAATATTAGTAATTGAACTCTACAGCCGATTTCAGTGTAGCTCTGTTAATGCATTTTTTTGACATTTTGAAAGATTATGCGTTAGTATTGTGCGCATGGGTTATTAGCAGCTCTACAATGCCTCTATCTATGCTGATGTTTAAAGTTAATAGAGCTAAAAGTGTCCCAAAACTGTGTATATAGAACATTATTTTGAAATTGATGTAGGGAGCTTTGAAATAATCTCTAACAGAGCTGTAGCTTTGGATTTCACTATCTAGGAGCTGTAGAAGAACAGTTTTGCTTCTATTAGCTCCAACGATGTTACTTGGGATGTCATTCCAGTCTTTATTAAATTGAAATTGATTCAAGCTCTTTTTTTACCTCTTATTAATTACTGCGCATTCGTTAACATTAATCCTGATGCCGCTTCTTTCCGAAACTTAGAACTTGCATTTAACTCTACAATACGTTATATATATGGACTTCGTTAATTTGACCACATTTCGAGATTTTCTTCTAGCTTGACTGGATGTTCTCTCAGGACTCATTCAGAGTCATCAACCAGCCTATCTATTTGAGAAACTATAATTTTTACGAACTCAACCCGAACTCGAAATATTACTCTTCCTCGTTTTAACTACTTAAATAGCCAACGACTTTTTTTTCACGCTTTTCATTTCATTACCTTTGTCAATTCGTTTAATTATTGCAAGTTCAAATTTCAAAAAAATTCCGTTCACATATGTTAAAAGTAGATAATGAAATGAATAACTTATTTAATTGAAATCCACATAATATACTCTCTTCCAATAATAGAAAATGTATAAATATCTAGCCATTTTATATTTATTTAATTTTAATCTCGAAGGTACAAATTAAAAGAATTTAATTCTTAATGTATTCCCCATCAGCGTTAGAACCTTACTCCAATCGGAGTAAATTTACTCCAATTTTGAGAAAGAAAATAAATCTACTCCACCACTTCGTTTTTTTTTTATATCTACTCCTTTTTCCCACACTAAAAAAATCACAAACTCTTTAGCGAAACTATATGAAAGGGCTATGTTGTTCAGTTTTCTAACCAACTCTGGCTCTGAACGTTTATGGCCCAGTTTTTTAGTGGTGAGTTAAACCAGAGCTAACCAGCTCTAGAAGTAAATTAACCCAAAGTGATCTGAGGAATCATTTTTTCGGTTGAGAATGCATGCGGAACGACTAAACAAACTCAGTGGATAAAATATCAAAAGCATCTGTTCAGTTAATCCTGAGTTAACTCACCAAATTTGATGAGTTAACTCGAGATTAAGTTTAATCTCGCAGTGAAAAACTGGACCTAAATTTAAAATTCTACTCAGTTCTGAAAGTGAATTTGTGTATGTGATTTATTTTGTTATTGTTCAAAATATAATTTTTGAAGGTTTTTCCTTTCGTTTTTAAATCTACTCCAGAAACTTCCTATTTATTCGCTTTTTTTTACAAATCTGCTCCGAAATTTTACTACTGAGGTTCTAACCCTACTCCCCATATTATATATTCGAATGAATAAAGAATAAAGAGAGAACAAAAAAAAGACAAGAATTTAATGCTTTGTCCCGAAAAAAGTAAACTGTTTTATAAAACGGGTCATGGGTTCTGCAATTTGGAAATTCGCTACAGCAAAAGTCAAATGAAAATTTTTTAGTTTTGTTTAAACCAATTAAAAACCCCAAAATTTTAAAATCTGCAAAAAAAACCTGCCCATTCCTCCTCCATCCATCACATCAATCTCCCGCTATATCCGATAGCTCTCCACTTATTTTCTACTATCCATTTCAAAACAATTTCTTCCACAATCTTTTTTCCCTTATCACAATAATTAAAATTCATCATAATCTTATTGACTTTATTTTCTTTCTTTTGCTAAATATTCACTTCTTCTTCTGATTTCTTTATGAACGTTCGTTTTAAATCAGGGTTAAAAGTGATTTTCCAGGCTTTCACCATGCCTGGGGGTCAATTCCCGATCTATGAAGGTGTGAAGTGATAAAAAAAATATCATTTCAGTTTTCATACAGTTGTGTTAACTTATGTAAATTAAGACAAGTTGATTGTTTGAATTCGAAAATAGAACTGATTTATATTTATTTTGTAAGCACTATTTATACTAAAAGTTTGTTTACATTCGATAAACAAACTTAATTAATTATTCTATGATTGATTGATAAATTGTTCTTAAACTAAGTGAATATTATTATATTTAAAACTAAGTGGAATATACATAGAATTTAAAGTAAATTAATGGATCGCCACACAGTTCGGAATAATGTCCGGAATTACAATTAGATTAATTATTAACAATAGACTCCGCCGCGCCGTAGTGAACAACGGTACTGAGTATTATTAAATCGTCACTTTGTTTCGAGCAATAATTAAAAAATAATTTTTATCCGTAGGAATAATCTGAGAATATTCCAAGCAACACAATTGAGTCTTCAAGATATCTCTAAAAGCTATTTTCGAAGATCTTTCAACTCTTTACACAATCTTGAAGAGGTCGTTAAGACCCAAAAAGGCCTAAAGGGGAGGAGCCTATTGTATGGAGCGAAGAGTTCTAAATAAAGTATTTGTAAGAGTTTATAGAGATCATTTTTTTGACGCATCTTTTAAGATGCTCTCAAGAGGTTTTGAAGATTTTTTTTTTGTAGTCAAAAGTGTAAACTTGGAGGGAGAAAATAATATAAGGAATAATTTCTTTCTCTTTTACACAAATACAATTTTATAACAATTTAAATGAAATAGAATGATTTTAAAGTAAAAAGTAAAGCCATGACAAATTCTTTATGTTCATGTAGGGTTAGATTTACAATTAATTTTATAAACTCTTTAACGATGTGTATTTTGTACTGCAAGAAAAGATTTACTTAAAAATCGCATACTCTACCCCACATAGAATAAACGCGCCTTGAAATAAAAAAGTATTTACAAGTTAAAATCAAGAAAAATAATACAAAATTCACTGACAACAAAAGAAAACAAATGTTTTTATGAATTATTATCTCCCACAGTGTTACTAAACAAATAAAAGTGCAGGCATAATACATGTAACTGTACTTTATTCAATATTATGTATTTAATAAATATTTTTTTCGCAATTGAACGAAATAAATATGGCGAACGTATTTTGTTGGGCATGTATCAAGATATTCCTTCCTACAGGGTGCCTCATGAAATGTAGGTACTACTTGGATAAATTATTCTCATATTAATAAAATGAGCGTTTGGTTAACATTGAGGCCTTAAAAAGTTTTGACGTTGCATGATTAAAATTTCACATTAAAAATGAAAATGTAGCAGTTATTTTTTTTTTAAGAAAAAATATTGCCTTATATTTTCGCTTTGCCATATTTTCATCGTCAGTTTTATGACAGTAACAGATGGTTGAAAAATTAGCTTAATTCCCTATTACCCTGGTTTGGACAGACAGACGGGGGTTATCCAATGGTATAAACAATATTTTTTTGATCCAAATCTGTCCAAACACCGCAGTTTTTAAGAAAAATTTCACTACCTACATAATATGTCTACCTATGTACAATTGCACATTAAAATTTTTTATTGAAATAAATAATAAAACATACAAAAACTGTATTAAAAATATACGTTTAACTATGTCACCCTTTACAAAAAATATGTGTAACTTTGTATAAACTAACTACCGTTTAAAGAGTTTCTTAAGATGTCGTCAAAACATCTGTGTTATAATCACATTTTTCTAGAGTCAGAAACCTCTTAACGACTTCATGATAAGATATCAAACGAATGAACTTGAAAGAAGAGAGAGACAATGAAAGTGTCAACTGAGTGTCAACAAAGAGTTAAAGAAAAAAAAACTATTCGCGTACTAAAATAATTGATGAACAATTTTTGGTGTTAAGTCTCTTGCAGCTCCCTAAACTCTTTTTCAATTTTCAAATTAATAGTACCTACATATGTACAATAAATACGAAAATAAAAAAAAGCGCAATTCACAAATGTCAGATGACACAAAAAAATTTTTTTCAAACAAAAGAGAATATTAATTCTACTTAAAGACACAATTTTAAGCCTTCATAAAGACATTTTAGGAATAACATCTGCAAAATATCTTCGAAATGTATTTGAAAGAGTACTCTTGCGCAATTTAAACATACTCCTTTTAAAAAGGTTGTAAAGAGGATCTACAGAGAGTCAATATAAACACATTTGCCATGAAGATATTCAAGATGTTTAAAAGACGTTTTTGTAATAGTTAAAACAAACAACCCTTTTCTAGAGCAAAGTAACAGATCATAAAGTGTAGTGGTATTAAGAAGATTGAACTAACAGTTTGTTAAGAGCTGATAAATTTGTTTGGAGAACACTTCAAGAGTTTATGTGTTGCTTGGGTGAGGCGTTCCCTTCGAAATGGGCAGAATCCATTGGAAGTTACAACGGAGGAGCATTTTATTGAACTATGTATATAGATTCCCGAAACACTTATGCATTAATTTAATAGAGAAACTAAACTAAAGCCATTCCTAAATAATTGTCAACGTAGAAATGCGCTTCCTTGGCATGTAAAAGTGTTGAGTGCTTTGGGATTTTTTTGCCACGGGTAGTTTTCAACTTGCTCCGCGCTTAATTTGTATGTCCACCCATTCTTCACTATTTACTTCACAGAATGATTTGACTGTGATAAAAAAGTTATCATATGAACAAATTTTGACATTTGACTTCACTTTTTCATCACATATCGAGAATCGAATTATGAGTGAAGCTGTGATAAATTTATCAATTCACAGCTTCACAGATCGGTAATTGACCCCCAGGACGACCTCTTCTTATTTTCCAATTCCCCAGTGCTTTCGGCAATCAGTGACTTGGGTTTCGATCACGTCATAACTCAGCTAAACTCAGCATATTGGCGTGAGTGCGCCAAAGCTGTTGAAACCCAGCAGCCTTTCCTACTCGAACTTTATATGCCAGCTTATGTACCGTCATCATTGAACTGGCCGACCTCTGGTATGACTTCTAATGGTAGGCAATTCAATGGGTGCATTCAGCCACTGTTTTAAACTTGAAATTGAAATAAAAAATAATCCATAAAAGCTACAAAATTAATTTTTGCGCAACAAACCTTAGACTTATTTTAGTTTAAAATTTAGTAATTAAAAAAATAATTCAAGCTATTATTTCCAAGTGAATCGGTAATTGTTAAAACAACATAAGTAACATTTTTTTTTTTACAGGAGAGACAAAAAACCTTATATTTTTGACGATGCTGCCGCCTTGACAATTTTAACTCCTGATTAGGGGCAGTTCTGCGAGTTGTAAACAGATAAAAGTTTTAAAAAAAGCTTTTTAGTAAAGGAGATTTTTAAAAAATGAAATTTATTTTTTGTGGTGTATTAACACCCAACACTTGGTTGAGAGCCAAAATAACTCAAATACGTTAAGTTATTTTCTTTTTACACTCAATTGCCAAGGTAGTCTTAGCGAAATCAGTTGAAAATGAATAAAATAACATATTAATAGATTTCAGTATTTTATTAAAAAAAAAAAAAAACAAGTACAAAAAATAAACAAAAACACAGCTTAAATATAGAAATTAATTAAAATACAAAATAACGAAAAATATAAAATCTATTCTAACTATACCAACTAAAACTATATCAGTCATAAGTTTCATCATCACATTCCAAGCCAGTACATGTGGGCCAGTTTTTAATATCCTCATAAAACGTTTGGTTCTCTTCAGGCACATAAGGTAAAAGTCTTAAGATATCCGCTATCTTTTTTTTCTTTTATCGGTATCTTGCCCGTGTAGGCCTTTTCTGTTGGAAATTGTAAGAGTTCTTGGCCGGAGTTTTTTATAGATAGCCTTAAAAAAAAAACTGAACGTTGACAATCATCATCATCATCGTCGGCTCGACAACCGGGGTCCGGTCCTGGCCTCCTTCAACAAGTCTCTCCACCCATCCCGGTCTCGAGCCGCCGCCATCCAGTTGCGCACCCCAAGGCTCCGGGCGTCCTGGTCAACGCCATCTCTCCAGCGCAAGCATGGTCTACCAAGCTGTCGTCTACCATAGAATGTACCACAAAGAACTTTCCGAGCAGGTTCCTCTTCGCTCATGCGAGCTAGGTGCCCTGCCCACCGGAGTCTACCGAGCTTAATTTTTGTCACGATATCTGCTTCAAGGTAGATTGCGTACAATTCATGATTGTAAAGTCTCCGGAATCGTCCTTCCTCACATATGGGGCCAACAATTCTCCTTAAGACTTTTCTCTCGAACGCGGCTAAGAGGTCGGAGTGCCTTTTGCTAAGCACCCAAGTCTCGGATCCATATGTGAGTACTGGCAGGACCATGGTCCTGTACAGAAGCAGTTTTGAAGTTATGGTGAGATTTCTGGATTTGAAGAGCTTTGACAGACTATAGTAGGCTCTGTTGGATTTGAGAAGCCGCCCGCGTATTTCTTCTTCTATATTGTTATCGGCTGCTACTATTGACCCAAGGTATTTAAAGGATTGCACCACTTCAAATTCGTGCTCCGCTACCTTGATTGTTTGACCAACTGTTCCTCTCGCATTCGACGCCACCATGTACTTTGTTTTACCTTCACTAATGTGCAGCCCCAGATTTTGTGCCGCCTGCTCGATCTGGATGAAGGAATCATGTACAGCTTGCTCAGTTCTTCCGATGATGTCGATGTCGTCTGCGTAAGCCAGTATCTGGCTGGACCTGTTGACGATGGTCCCTCTTGTTGCCGTGCCAGAGTCACGGATTGCTTTCTCCAACGCCAGGTTGAAGAGGAGGCAGGCCAAACCATCCCCTTGTCGGAGTCCATTAAAGATGTTGATTTGTTTGGATAGCAATCCGGCTATTTTTACTTGGCTTGTTACTTTGGTCATGGTCAACCTACATAGTCGTGTCAATTTATTTGGGATGCCGAATTCTCTCATGGCTTTGTAAAGTTCTACCCTGGCTATGCTATCGTAGGCCGTCTTAACGTCTATAAACAGGTGGTATGTTGGGATGTTAAATTCTAGACATTTTTCCATCGCCTGCCTAAGGGTAAAGATCTGATCAGTTGTTGATTTGCCTGGAATGAAACCACACTGATATTGTCCGATGATGGTTTTAGCGTATGGGGTTATCCGGTCTTGTAGGATAGAGGAGAGTATCTTATAGGCGGTACTCAACAACGTGATACTTCTATAATTGCTGCACGTTGTGACATCTCCCTTCTTATGTATGGGGCAAATGATACCTTTTCGCCAGTCTTCTGGAATTTCTTCATGCTCCCACACGTGCACTATGATCTCATGAATTGCTTAACCTAAAGCTGGCCCACCGTGTTGAAATAGTTCGGCTGGTATACCATCGGCTCCCGGGGCTTTGTTTTTCTTTAGCCGGCCTATAGCCTTCTCAACCTCTTCTATGCTTGGTGGCGGCACCGTAGGGTACTCTTCTTGAAGTAGTGGAGCCTCCACTTCTGCAGTGAGCTGACCATTTAGCAATTCATTGAAGTACACTTCCCATCGCTCCAGTATGCTTTGAGGATCGGTGATCAGATTTCCCTCTCCGTCCTTGCAGTATGTGCAGCGTGGTGTGTACTGCGTCATGTTTCGGACGGATTGGTAGAACTTCCGCGCCTGGTGCGGACCTCGCTCTCGGCTTTTCTCTATTTCACAGATTATGTTCTTCTCCCAGGCTGATTTTTTCTGTCTGTGAAGCCGTTTTTCAATTCTTCTGAGCTCTTTATATTCGTCTTCGCGTGCCCGCGTTCTATGAGATTGTTGCGTTGCTCGGTACGCAACATTCTTACGTTCAGTCGCTAGCTTGCATTCATCATCAAACCAGTCGTTCCGATTTCTACGACTGCTGCCTAAGATAGAGTTGGCAGTACTAATGACAGTATTCTTAAGGCGTGTCCACTTCTCATCTACGCCCAGCATACTGGCTCCAGGACTTACTCTACCCAGTTCTAGGGCGAGTCCTAACGCATTACCAAAGGTGTTACTGGTGTTTTCATTGCGCAGAGCAGCCGTGTTGATTCGAACCTGATCGGCGGATGCAATACGTCTTTGCAAGGCAATCCGCCCTCGGAAAACCATACCAACAAGATAGTGATCCGAGTCGATATTGGCACCTCGGTACGTTCGTACCGTCATCAAGTTCGAGTAGTGGCGACGGTCTATCAACACGTGGTCAATTTGGTTACGAGTGACTCCATCAGGTGATACCCAGGTGGCTTTGTAGATATCTTTACGCGGGAACCTGGTACTCGCAACGACCATGTTTTTCGATGCTGCCAATTCTAAGACTCGAAGTCCATTGTCATTAGTGATCTCATGCAAACTATGGGTGCCTGCGTAATGCCTGAATACCAGCTCCCGACCTATTTTTGCATTCAAATCCCCAAGGATGATTTTTACGTCATACCTTGGACAGGCATTGAGGGCCCTTTCGACTTGTTCGTAGTAAGTCTCTTTTTCTTCGTCTGAGGACTCCTCCGTAGGTCCGTGAACGTTAATGAGGCTGATGTTCTTAAATTTGCCTCGCACGCGAAGGGTGCATAGCCTTTCGCTTATAGCGTTAAAGCCGATGATGGCAGACTTCATTTTTTCGCCGACTAGGAAGCCTACCCCGAGCACATGGTGTTTTGTATGACAGCTGTAGTATAAGTCATAATCTTTCTTCTGTAGAACACCATTCCCTGTCCATCTTATTTCTTGAAGTGCTGTTATGTCAGCTTTATATTTTGACAGGGCATCGGCTAGCTGACAATCGGCTAACGTTGACAATCTATCAACGAATTCCTTGCATGTCACATTTCCAACATTATCGCTTTTATGTATGAAATGGGTATACTTTGAAATCTGGAAAGATACTTTCTTGTCTCTAGGGAGAGACTTTTCATATATGAGCAAGTCGATAAGCAGGTTCTTTTATAGAATTTGTGCCACCAATTTTTTAATTGCAATACATCATTTTGTTGTATTAATTTCACTGTGAAGTTTTTATGTGAATGGTTAGTTCTTGTATGTCATACACCCTGTCATATTTTTTTAAAATTTCTTTTGATCCATCCAAATGCTCGGTCACATGGCAGAAACGAATGCCCTTTTATTGGATAAATCTGCTCAATTTTTAAATATCTCCCAATCTCTACAAGCGCGCAGCAACATACATCAGTAAGGTATTGTTCTTATTTTGTCCTCCACATCCATCGCTGAATATGAAGAGATTTTTAACATTTTCAGGCACATGATTGTTTATGTAGTTATCAAGGCAAGAAGTGACTTCATTGGGATATTTACCGGCTATACCTTCGTGGTAGATGTAAAATTTTGATGACATTGTCTTAAGATTAGTTATGTTAAAAATATTAACAGTAAGTTGACGCAGATAAAACACCTCTTGGATAGGTGGTATCTGAGGAAGCGAAACATTCATCATATAGTCAACTGCAATACCCAGAACAGAGTCATCATATGTTGAATTTTTTTGATCACACAATTTTGTGACTTCTTGAAGCGTATTATAGAATTTCTTGCTTCTTCTCTTATGAATTATCAGTTCTGCTTCTGCACATCTATTTGCATTTTCATTCAATTACGGAGATTCGATTTTAACCTCTAGTGATTCGCAGATACAGCAGGTGTCAACCTTTGGCCTTCCAAAACTGAGATTAAATCGTTCATTAAAAATTTTTAAGTAGAACTCATATTTCACAATAGTGTCTGGATATTTTTCCCTAAACAAGTTGTACATCTTTTATACATCAAGTTTGGCATCCAAATATCGAACTTCTTTCGACGAATAGTGGCTGACTTCCTGTGGAAAAGAATTTAAATGGTCTTCGATTTGTAGGCAAACTTCACCAGGTATCGCGTTTTTGCTTGGATTTTTTCCTCTTTTGTCATTGGGCAGTTGACCTCCCTTCAATAAGTTGCAAAGTCTTAGCAGTCTTTCAGACGTTACTGCAAAAATGTTTTGAAATACAGTCTTGCAAACCTAACAATAGGGCATATTCATAGTCACTTTTAAACTCCAGTTTATCTTAGACCTGGGCTTATCCTATCTAAATAACATTGAATAAACCCCAGTCTAAGATAAACTGTAGTTTAAAAGTGACTATGAATATGCCCCAATGTGTTTAGTATGTCTTGGTTAAATAATACACCTAAAAAAAATGTTGCCAGACAAACCTTTAATTTACCAGCATCCTTAGTAGGAAAAAAATAGTGGTAAGTAGCTCCACGACTTCTGGTCAATGAAATCAGTTCAGGGCCGGCAGATGGGGTGGGCGTATTAGGCCTTGAAGTGGAGTTTGATTCAGCATAGAAATGTGGTTGTCCTTCAACACATACAGGTGGCTGCTGCTTGGACCGGCGAACTACGTTAACTTTCTCAATGTTCTGTTGAAGAAACAAGTCCTGCTCGTTTTTCGTTTCTATTTGAAGACCAACTCGAAAGACCGAGAACAATTGACTGCCAATTATTGCTATCAAAGAAACTTAAAAAAAAAACAACAACAGTTTGCCTACTACGTTTTGCCAGCGTTGGGTGTAAAAAGAAATTAATTGCATGCACTAAGGGCCAGTTTTACAGTCAGAAAAGTGACACTTAAGTGGGGGATGTGAAAAATTATTTCCCAATATCTCTGTGCACTGTTACCTAAATAAGCGGCACTTAAGTCTCCGATGTTGGTGACTTAAGTTTCACTTACGCTGGCTATGAAATTTAGCTTAAATTCCTTATATGGGAAACTTAAGTGCCACTTATTCCGGTAAGTGTCGACTGTGAAACTGGACCTAAATGTTTTTTAGCACTCATTTGTCAAAATGGCAGAACTGATATGTTGTTTTAACACTAAATGCCGATTTCGCACTCGAATTTCTGTGTGTTTCAGGAATAAATTTATGTTAGTTTTGCTCTCAACCTACAGCTCTATCCCTAAGCAGTGCAAAACCATAATAAAAGTAATTTCGAAAAATGTGTTACTTATGTTGTTTTAACAATCACCGATTCAAGTGAGATCTTAGCCTAAGCATTTTTCTCTTGGATTAGCTTTGGGAAGAAATTAGATTTCATTATTTGGTCACAGGTAGACTATTTATTTTGCAAGCTCTCTGATATTAAATTTCCAAGGTTGAATTGAATTCAGAAACAATTCACTGGATATCAGAGGGAGCAAAATGTATTAAATAATATTTAAACTTGGGAGGAAATTTCATATACCTACCTTATACCATATAAAGGGTCCGCCATCTAACGTTTTTTTTTTCAACTAGTGCTTATTTCGTGAATGGTGACACTTAGCTTATGTCTGATTTGATAGATAATTAGTTTTATCCTTCCGCTGAACGAATATGGTTGTGTATACGCTTCGCTTAGCGGGCCTGCGATCGACTTAGAGAAGATGCCGATTTTGCCAAAAAAATCATCTTTTCAGATGAAGCTCATTTTGATCTTGGCGGGTAGTAAACAAGCAAAATTGTCGCATTTGGGGCACAGAAAACCCGCACGCATACATTGAAAAGCCGATAGACCCGAAACGAGTCACTGTTTGGTGCGGATTTTGGTCCAGCGGCATAATTGGGCCATTTTTCGAAAATGAGCAAGGAGTGGCCGTTACAGTCAATGGCGATCGTTATCGGGCCATGTTGAACGAATTTCTGTTCACAAAAATTGAAGAAGAGGATATTGGCAACATTTGGTTTCAACAGGACGGCGCTACGTGCCACACAGCCGAAGCTACACTCGATGTTTTGCGCCATTTTCAGAAATAAAAAAAGTTATTTGCCGGACCATATATAAAGCCGTTCAACAAATTGCCCTGGATTCTTGTAATACTTTATTAAAATACATTGAAAGTTAAAATTAGTTATTTACCAAACAAATGTGTAGTAGGTATTCAACAAGTAATAAATTGAAGTCAATTTGTTGTTATTAAGCTTTTGTTTGCATTTCATGTTGACTGCGGAAGCGATCATGAAAAATTAAATCATTATGTTTACTCTGTTGGTTTAAGCGATAGCTATTAGAGGTAGGCACAGTCAATACAAAACTGATCTGGAGGTATCTAACTCATTTTTTTTTGGTGTTAAGATCTGCAAAATACTTAACACGGTTCTATGGTGTAATGGTTAGCACTCTGGACTTTGAATCCAGCGATCCGAGTTCAAATCTCGGTAGAACCTAGAAAATAATTTTTTTACTTCAAACGGTGCTTCTTAATTAATCCAAAATTTGTATACCTATGGTATATCCATGGGATTCTAAGAACTGTATAGGTTCAATTATCAAAAAAAAAAAATCAAGAAGAGAACTTAACGTATCATCGATCATCATATCGATCGAAAAATAAGACATACCCACCTAAATAATTGCTATTCGAATATTTTATAATTTAAAATGATCGGTAGATATTAGGGGAACATTTTGGAATATTTGAGTTCCGATATATGACTTGGTTGCATACAAAATGACCTTAAATACCAGCAACAATCATGTTTAGCTATAGATTTTTCCTATCAATATTTCGATGTGCTTTTTGGCTGCAGTATGCATAGCGTGAAATATCATACCACAAATAAAGTTCGGAAGATTTACCAAAAGCCAATTAGAACATCGTAAAATAAAGTAACAACATACAATTCCATCCACCCAGTCTGGGCAAAGTGAAGATAGCTTAGATATAGTAAGATAGATAGACAGATAGACTAGGCCGTCACCTCAGATGGCAAGTTTAGTTTAGTTTAGTTTATTCAAAAATATCAGTATGTACAGTAAGATGTATCTTATAACGTACAATTCTTTGACTTAAGTATATGTATCAAACAAATGACAAAATGTGAGAAAAAGTAAAAATAAAACTTTCATTCAAAAAGAAAAATTAATTATGAAATTAAATACAATATTCATATTGAGAGCATTAATATATTAAAATTTAGAGAAAATCAATAGATATAGATAATGGAGTAAAATAGAGATAGAAAAAGGAAGAGGTAGAAAAAAGAAGAGATCAAGAGGAAAAAAATGAATTTTTAAGCGGCGAATGAACTCGTTAAGGTTTTGAATTTGCTTTATTTGTACTGTAAATGAGTTCCATAAAATAACGGCATGGAAAAAAAAAACATCCTTTTACTATTAAGAAAATTAAATGGGGGTATTAATAAATTATATGTCCTAGCATGAACATATTCCCGGATCTTGTCATATAAATAATGCGGTGTTTTAAGTAATAATGGCTTTTTAAGGAAGATACAGTTACGCATATCCATATATTTTTGGATAGAACAACCAAGCAGGTTTATTCGTATGTCTGAGATATGGTCAAATTTTCGTCGTCGGTAGATGTATCTCAGTATAGCATTATGAGCAAGCTCCAATTTGCGAAAGCTCAGAGAGTCAGGATTGGGAAAAATATTTTCTCAATAAAATAACATCGGTTTCAACAGTGAGTTAGCCAATTTATGACGGATATTATGAGGAGTAGTACTACGTTGTCTGAGGCCTCCGTATACTTTTGCAATAACAGAGTTTATATGGTCAGAGGCTGTTAGTTCACTATTGATGACGACTCTTAAATTACGTGACTTATTGCAGTAATGGACTTTTTTATTGTTTAAAAGTATCACCGGAAGTTCTTTGACGTCAATTGAAGACTTAGAGACTACCAAACATTGCGATTTATCAGGGTTTATTTTTAATAAGTGTGGCCCAATTCAAGATATTTTCAAGATCCTCATTCAGCCTGCAGACGGCTTCCGTCAGAAGTTCAATATTACGTGAAATATAAATTTCGACATCATCGGCATACATATGAATATTAACGAATTTACAAATTGAGACGATATCATTGATAAAAAGCGAAAAGAGCAATGGCCCCAGAATGCAACCTTGGGGAATGCCGGAAGATAAATGAAGGAAAACTGAGAAACCAACTTTTGTTTTAACTTTTTGAGTCCTACCCGATAAAAATTTTTGCAAAAGTAATGCTGGGGATGAACTAAAGCCAAATTGAGAAATAAGTTTATTATGAAGGATCCTAAAATCAATTGAATTAAATGCCTTAGAAAAGTCTAGAAGGCACGAAAAGGTCAAGAGTTGCAGCTGTGGTGTTTTCGAAATCCTGATTGGAAAGGCGTAAGGAGATTACACTCCTCAATGTGAGACACAATTTGCTTCTTTATAATTATTTCAGCTATCTTTGAAATACATGGAAGGATGCTGATTGGAGGAAAATCTTCACACTTCATATCAGCTCGAATTTTTTTTCCTGATTTCCAGGAACTAGGAAAAACTGACGTGGTTAAGATATGGTTTATTATATGTGTAAGAGATTTTATTGCAAAAGGCAGCATGAATTTTAAGAATTCCATCCGTGCCGATGCTGGAGGCATTAACTTCCTTCACAGCAAGAATAACATCTGGTTCAGTAACGTGAATATAATTGAATGGATTAACATGCTGGACATCGGTCAACGAAATATGACCAGAAGGGTTATTAGAACAGGTGTCCACAAAGAATTTATTCAACTCATCAGGACTTGAATTGCATATAGGATCGATTCTTGAGGTAACATTAAATCTTTTTAGATTTTTCCATAGCTCAGATGATGAGAGATTAATGTCAAACTTTTTTGAGAAAAGGCTAGTTTTTTCTTTTCTTAAAGCGGAGGTTACAGCGTTTCTCAAGTACAAATAGTTACCTATTTGTTGCTCAGGACAACGTCCTGTAATGAACTCCCATAACCTAACCGAGTACAACACTCGCAAGACGAACCAATTCCACGATACCATGTATGTATTAAAATGATCAAAAATGTTAACAAAGCCACAGAAATTCAGTTTCATAGGAGAGTAGTAAATATGAAAAAGAAGGTTGAAATAGAAGAGGAAAAAGTGTAAGAGAAAGAAGGATGATAAGAAATAATTGAAATATAAATAAAAGTAAAAAGATTAATATTTTAAATATATATAACGGGTGATTTTTAAGCTGGTTTGGTTTTGGCAACACTGGTTTTGACAGCTGACGTGTGTTTAGTACCTTGTGTCACTGTCAAACAGCTTCAGTTTGGTTTGCAATTTAACCATGGATCGTCTTACAAATGAACAACGCTTGCAAATTATTGAATTTTACTATCAATATTCGTGCTCGGTTCGAAATGTTCATCGCGCGCTGCTTGTGTTCAGCGATGAGGCTCATTTTTGGTTGAATGGGTACGTAAATAAGCAAAATTGCCGCATTTGGAGTGAAGATCAGCCAGAAGCATTGCAACAGCTACCAATGCATCCCGAAAAAGCCACTGTTTGGTGCGGTTTATGGGCCGGCGGCATTATTGGGCCATATTTCTTCAAAGATGATGCGAATCGCAGCGTTACTGTCAATGGTGAACGCTACCGAGCGATGATAACAAACTTTTTTTTGCCCGAAATGGAAGTTCTTGACTTGCATGATATGTGGTTTCAACAAGACGGTGCCACATGCCACACAGTTAATGAACAGTTAATTTCACGTTTCGGGCCGGTCAATTGGCCGCCTAGATCGTGCGATTTGACACCATTAGATTATTTTTTGTGGGGGTATGTCAAGGCTAATGTCTAAAGGGACAAGCCCGCTTCGATTGACGCACTGGAAGCCAACATCCATGCATTCATTCGTGAGATACCGGCCGATATGTGTGAAAGAGTATGCCAAAATTGGACTCAGCGGATGGGCTACCTGAGACGCAGCCGCGGTCAACATTTGCATGAAATTATCTTTAAACATTAAATTGCAAGGTTCAAACAATCGATTCAAATAAATATTTCATTCATTTTTTTGAATTTTTTGTGTTTTTTTTTTAAAAAAAGTTCTAAACCTCTTAAAAAATCACCCGTTATAATTAAAGTAAACAAAATGCATAATTCAGGTAAAAAATACAGATTATTTGAATACAATCTAAGATAATATAGAAAGTTAATTATTCTTTTCATTTCTGCGTATGATGTCATCTAGTTCGCTTGAGGAATTCACGAATATTTTTGTAGCATCGTCGGTTGGCTGAACACAAATTTTACTATGAAAAGAATAGACTTTGGCCAATTTCTTATCCCTTCGCAATTTCAGAGCAACATTAAGGATCGCCCGGTCGTGATCGCAAAGGCTTCCCGAAATATATACAGGGACATTAACTTCGTTCGCAAATATACCATCAACACCAAAGTCTTGCAGGAACAAGCTACGTTTGGCGTGTTTTGTGTAGGCAATGAGATTCTTAAGAAATGTTTGCCTGGCAAGTGAGCTTGACAGCTTAATGATGATCGGCGTTTGTTTGTTTGTTTTGGAACTAACTGGCAATCTAAACACAGCAGATGGTGCAATGTGTTCACACTTGATAAGTTTACTGATGTTATTGGATGTTTTGACAAGACCTTCTCTAGGTGTGTGGGGCACATTCTTCATAATCAGGTCACAGGAGAACTGCTTGCGCTCGCAGATGAGTGACTTAGAGTGGGAGACATCCAATTGAGTATTCACAGACATAAGTTGTTGTTCAAGGTCAGAACATTTTTTATTCAATTGATCATTTACAACATTAAGTTTTTCCTCAAAGTCGATGGACTTTTTTTCCAACTCGCGCAATTTACTATCCAATTTAGCTGTTAGTTTTTTTTGCAGATTATTTACTTTTTCATCAATTAATTTTCTTAAGTTTCTTTCGGTACACTTAATGAGGCTAGCCAAATCTGCAAGTGACATTTCAGATTCTTCGCTGCACAATTGGCTTCTAGTACCCGTACTCATTTTACTTAGTATGAGTCTTATATAAGTACTGGTGAAATAAATTAATTGATAAATTAATATGTTTAATCGATAGACAACGCGTTTGGAATTTCCTGTGACAAGATATTAATTGATATTTATATACGCTTTTCTATATTTAACGAGAAAACCGGAGAGCGAAAAAAAGCACGTGTTACTCACAGCTTGACATTTGGCTTATGTAAAATAATAATTTCAAAACTTTATTTAATAATACGCTTTATTTTTAAAGAAACACATTTTTTTACTTACAATTATTTAAAACATGGGTTAGAATTTTTATTTTACAAAGTTAAAACTCTTCACTTCTAATTTTGGCTCTGTAGCTGGCAGCTTCCTTGCAGAATTCGGTGAGATGCTTCCAGCCTTCAATTCCGTTTAAAATATTTGTTGTTTTCTCCAATTTAAGCTTTGTGCAGTCAAAGAAGACCATTCTGATCTCACTTAGTACAGTATAATTATATTGCGATAAAATGGAATACATCCTTCCAAACCCCATTGGTTATACATAAAGAGTAAAATAACGGAAGATCATCCCTGTGTGGTATTAAGTACAAATTCAGCAGTTCCCCTCTGTCTCTAAAGATCGTAAATATATCGACATAGTATTGTTTTCATTCCGGAAATAATTGAATTCAGTTAAATCATAGTTCAATGTGCTGTAACATTGTCTGTAAAGAGATGACTCCACCCTCAATTTCTCATCCAATCTTCTTATGAAAGTGTACAAATTTTCCTTCCACTCATCCAAATTTTCAGTCGAAACATTAGGATGCACTCGCGCCCATTTAGAAGTTGCCTCAAAAAGTTTATGCTTTGTACAAAAAATGAAAGCACTTGTATTAAAGCAGGATTTCCATGTGCAATCTAGAGCTGTTTTTTGCTAACTGAAGCTTTTTGGTAAGATGAATCTTCATACTTGAGTTTGACGAAATAGCTTTACGTATCTAAATTTAAGTCCAATAAAGCTGCTGGAACTGACGGGCTTACTTCCAGTCGAGCTGTTTAAAGCGGTAAGCGATGACTTAGTTATAGGAGTATGCACCAGTTCAAGGGCAAAATATGGTGTGTGGAACATCTGCACCGTTTGCCCGATCCTAAACAAAGGAACTGTTAAATCTACAGAGGCATCAGCATCATTCTTTTTAAAATCGCCTTTAAAATCTTTGCTGCCGTTATTATGTGAACGCCTGAAACATTTCCCCGATATCAGTGTATAGCTTTTGGCAATGAAAGATTCGATTAATAAAGGGTGTTTTTTAAGACGTGTGGTTTTCAAGAAGAAATGAAACGCATTATTATTTAATGTTATGGGCAAAAATTTAGTTTTATTATAAAGATAAGGGTTTGCCATTATGTTTTAAAAATTATTTCGGGCAAGTGCCGAGAGGCCCAATTGTCGACAACTTTTTGCAGCAATTCGGGCCGTATGTCAGCAATAACGCGCCGAATATTCTATTAAAAGGCGTCAATCATCTCGGGCTTATCTGCGTAGACAAGCGACTTCACATAACCTCACAAAAAATAGTCCAGTGGTGTTAAATCGCACGATCTTGGAGGCCAAGCCACACGACGCGACGCGGGATAATGCGCTCACCAAAAGTTTCCTTCAATACATTAAGTTTTTCGTTGCTGTAAGGCATGTAGCGCCGTCTTGTTGGAACCAAAGGTCGTCCACATCAACATCCTAAAATTCAGGCACGAAATACACGAAAGAGTCAGTAAACATGGCGCGCGATGGCGGATGGACTCATTCGGGTCTCCTTCGATACTCTGCTCCACAGCGGCAATAGCGTCTTCGGTGAGCACTATTCTATGCGCATTATCCACTAGAGTAAACGTGGTGCGAAACTAATCCATGGTTGCTCGAATTACCGACTCCGCTGGGCGATTATTGGACGCAGCGCGCCATGCGTCACGCGAACCGAACCATTATTTCGGTCATAAATTTGCACGATTCGCAAACGTTGTTCAGGAGTAAATCTATTCATAACAAAATGGCAAACCAAACTGAGCATAAATTAAGTGACAGCTCTGTCAAAAAACACCAACACCGAAAAAAGTATTGCCAGATTGAACACCACACGTCTAAAAAAAAACACCCTTTACTTCTTCTACTTCCAAAATTCCAAATAATTCAACTATAAACCCATTAAAAATTATGATAAAAATGATTGGTAAACATTTTGTAATTAAAATTACTTAATCACCAACAATCTTGAACTTTCTCGTTTTCATTGTTCGACCATCTAATTATATAGCAGATAAAGTATAACCTCTCCTGATGAGAGGGAGAAACATTTCTTCATCCTCCTTCTGCAATAATTTATTTTTTATCGGTAAGTAAACAACTATGCCACGAAATTCCATTCGCAATTATCGACTCCATTCAGTTTCATTAAGAGGTTATAACTTTTAATTAGCCCAACAATCACTTCCAGGGTTGCTGTTACTGTTGCTGTTGCTGTTGCTGTTGCTGTTGCTGTTGCTGATGCCTGGAGCCTGTTATAGTCTGTGTATTTTGTGTATAAGGTATAGGTAAAGGTACGTATATAGCCTGTGGGGTATCGTGTACCTTATAATTTCGTGCACTCTCCTAAGTTGCACGTTTAATTCAACAATCGAACATTCAGTCTTCACGTTTATCCATCGGAATCAGACAATAATTTCTATTAATTGGCCGCAAACAATTCATTTCTGTATAGTGTCGAGGATTGATTGACTCATTTTGGACTTGACTCAAAAATGAAGCTGTTAAACAGAGCTCTCAAATCATTTTATTTAATAGCAACGAAATTGCTATAATAAACGACGCTAAACGATCATCATTAGGATGAGCATAGGTCTTGTAAAGCCTTCAATCACTGATGATGCTTTTGAGTAAATCGGGTATATCGTAGTTGTAGTTATATAAGCTCACACGAGCTTGAGGAGTCTTCTTTTTATTGACGCAAATAACATAGCACTGAGCGTTGAGCTGAACTGCCGCGCCGCTGGGCTCGAGAAGATGATTTCCCGATCCGAACGTGCAACCAGTGCTATTGTAAATTTGATTGGTAGTACAGAGGATTGGAAATTATCGGTTTTGGATGAGGAAGGCGATTCAATCACGAACAAATCAATGTTTTATATTGTTTCTAGCGATGCGGTGGAAAAAGAAAAAAAAATATGATTGTTTGGATACACATTTTCTTGATTAAAAAGTTACATTGATAGGAAATGTTAAATGCCTGTGTCGAGGAAGACAAATAGAAGGTAAATAATAGTTATCTTCCTTTTGCTTCATTGGGAATGTTGCGCTCTAGCTGAATTACTCATTGGTTTTTGACACATAGAGCCTTAAATCCCCTGAAGATTTAGAGATTATAGACTGTACAGTGTACATTTCATAGATGTTTTTCAAAACGCTTTCGAAAATAATGTATCTACGTATTTTATTTGTTCGTTATTATAACGTTCGTCTACACAGTAATGCCCTACCAAGTTTTCGTCCCAAGCTCCTGAATTAGGCCACGGACATTGAAGCAACGATGGAGATTTTGAAAAAGCAATTTTTGAAATTATGAAATAACTTTTATCTCACGTATTATTTACTTGATGAATTTGCTTGTTGTTGACATAGAAATCATTTAGAGACTGCCAAATGAAGGGTGTTTTCAGCCATTTGCTCTCCTATTTAAAATAGAATTAAATTGCAATTACAATTACAATTACAATTACAATTACAATTACAATTACAATTACAATTACAATTACAATTACAATTACAATTACAATTACAATTACAATTACAATTACAATTACAATTACAATTACAATTACAATTACAATTACAATTACAATTACAATTACAATTACAATTACAATTACAATTACAATTACAATTACAATTACAATTACAATTACAATTACAATTACAATTACAATTACAATTACAATTACAATTACAATTACAATTACAATTACAATTACAATTACAATTACAATTACAATTACAATTACAATTACAATTACAATTACAATTACAATTACAATTACAATTACAATTACAATTACAATTACAATTACAATTACAATTACAATTACAATTACAATTACAATTACAATTACAATTACAATTACAATTACAATTACAATTACAATTACAATTACAATTACAATTACAATTACAATTACAATTACAATTACAATTACAATTACAATTACAATTACAATTACAATTACAATTACAATTACAATTACAATTACAATTACAATTACAATTACAATTACAATTACAATTACAATTACAATTACAATTACAATTACAATTACAATTACAATTACAATTACAATTACAATTACAATTACAATTACAATTACAATTACAATTACAATTACAATTACAATTACAATTACAATTACAATTACAATTACAATTACAATTACAATTACAATTACAATTACAATTACAATTACAATTACAATTACAATGTTACAATGTTAAGGTTAGGTAGGGTTATTAGGGGCGGGCACAGCACAGAGGCTGTTGCGTACACAGGGGCATATTGGTCCATTATGATCCTCTTAACAAAAGAAGGCAGAGATGCTCCTAAACTAATGGTTGACATAGACTGGTTCATTTGCGAAGCACCCTGTGCTTTTTATGAATTTTCCCATGTTTACCATTGAGACCTGCGAGAGATCTTTCTCCAACAAATCTGTTTCCAAAGTAACGGAGGCTATTTACTTGGAGGTTTGGACAATCGCAGAGCAGGTGTTTAAGGGTTTCAATTCTTCGACATCCTGACAGCTCCTACAGAAATAGGGTGCTAGTACACCTAATCTAGTGGAAGTGGCCATTATACCAATGGCACAATGTCCCGTTAGTACACCTATCAAGATTCTTTTATTTTTTTTACTCAGTGATAAAATATACTGGGTTTCCTTTTCATTGATTCTAGGGCATACACTTCTAGAGCTATCGCAGTCGTTCCTAGACATCCAGGAGTTATTGATTTGCACTTTCGTTATTAGGTCTATTTTTTCTTTTAATCACGTTGATCGGGACGTCTGGTCCCATATCTAATTGGCTACTATTGTTTCTATTTGATACTGTTATATATGTCCAGGAACCCAGCAGAGTTTGACTTGGTTGGTGTTGCAAATGTTGTTCAGTATACCTATACATTTTGCTACTGTCTTGGATCTTATGATCTCACTGGTTATTGCTTTGATAGCAGCTTGGCTGTCCACAAAAAATGTGATCTCCGACGATCTCAGTTTTTTCTTGTGTATACCATTTCTACTGCTTTTTCAATAGCGTAAATCTCAGCTTGAAATACACTAAACTCGTCTGGGAGTTTATATGATTCTCTAATATTAAGAGCTTCACAGAACACCCCAGCTCCTGTTCCTTCTTCCATTTTTGACCCATCAGTGTAGAAGGGGATACCCTGTTCACTGATTAGTGATTTGAGTTCCCATCCATGTCTTTCGGGTATTAAAATATAGAAGTTTTTGTTAAAAACTATTACAAGTGGTACATAGTCAGTTGTCACATCAAGTCCGGCCACTGTGTCTTACCTTTGCAAGATAGACCCATGACCATAGCTGCTGTGCTTCCACGAGCCCATTTCTATAAGTCGAAGTGCATCTTATGTACTCGCCCAAGACTGGAAGATTGAGAATGATTTCCAGCCCTGCTTGTGGCGTAAATCTATGTGCCCCAGTTATTTCTATACAGGCTTGTCTCTGTACCTTGTTCAGGTTTTTGAGATAGCTATCCTTTTCTACACAGCTTTCCAATACAAAATCGAACCGTAGGCAAGTATGGGACGAACAATCACCGTGTACATCCGTTGGATGACTTGCGGTCGCATGCCCCACCTTGTA